>OZ012659.1:6504507-8904507 GCA_963942545.1 Oxycera nigricornis
AGTGTGTGTTGCACATTCCCTCGTCGTAATGAAAATTTCAAATATCCAAGAAATATCATTGTGAGCTAGCAACAATCAATATGTTTCGTATTTGGTTAAGGACGGGATACCATTGCCATTAATGATGGCCTTTGGGCACCATGTGTTCGCAGACGATATCTTTTTCATGCCAACATCTGTCCGACATCATGACGTAAACAATCATCTTCCACCTTTTTTCGTCCGAATGAATTTGCAGTTCGTTCGTTCGATTCAATATCGGAAATGTACACAAATCAATGAGTCCATACATACTCAATTTGCAAATGGTAGCTGTAATGCACACCTGCTGGACGACGATAAATGGGAGCCGACAGAAGAATGGTCAAGGATCGGAAAAAGGGTTTTTATTCGAAGCTCAATATTTTTCCATTGGACTTGCATATGAATGTTGTTGAGTTGGGTGTTGATATATTCGGTGAAAACATTATGATGTCATACTATCGATATTTAATAAATAATTCAATAAAACAAAATAAACAAGGAACGTGTGTGAAAGTGCACAAATTGATTCAGTGGAACGAAGGAAGATTTGATTCAATTTTCATGGAATGCGATAAACAACGAAACTCATAGGCCATCCAGCAACGTTGTTGAAAGGTTTTTCAATTGTATAAAAATGATTGGAAACACACTCTTGAAATCGACGACACATGACTAAGTGATATGGTAGCTCATCTTCATGCAATCCGTATGGAAAGTTTGGATCTAATTTTTTGGATATCCTGTAGTCTAATTTTCCCATCGTTTTGAAAAAAATTCTGTGAAAATAATTCTATTTGTAATCAACCAAACAAAATAAATGCAACAATCGCTATGATTAAAGACTACAGTGCATTTAGGATGAACAATAGGATATTTTTCATGGTGCGATGATCTTTAGGGGTAGTACTGTGTTAAAAAAAAATTTAAAAAAAAACTTATTGGGGATTTTTCAATAGAAAAGTACCTTTAAAATACCTGTACAAAATTTTAAATCGATGTTTAAACTGGTTTTCATTCTACAGCGCTCATAGTCTCCCTCCGTCCTACTACATATACTTTTTGGATCGCAAGCGGCCTTCAAGTGCCCGTACATATGCCGCTATGTAACTATTCGACGATTATACCGTCTAATACAATACCTACAAGCTATATTACATAGTCTAAGTTAGTGCATATTCAAATTTCACAGTGAAAATATCAAAAATTTCGATTGAAAATGCTTTCAAGTCGAAAAAGACTAATTCTCGTAAACCATAGAAACTTTAAATACGTTTTTCTCGAAACATACTTTTTGTGTGCGCATCGTAGATTTGTGAAAAAACTACTCATCCGATTTACTTGAAATTTTCCACACATACTTAATAACTATTCAACTACTGCTCGGACCTAAGTTTAGAGCATAATTTTTTTGACGATTCTAGGACACGTTTTTCAATCGAAAAAAAGTCAAAAACCGTTACACGTATATTCAAACATAGACCAAATTGCGAAAAACTTACTTATTGCCCTAAATTTAGGTCCATGCAGTAGTTTTTACTCAAGACTAACAGAATTTTTTAAATCTATGGTCACATATGTATATTTTTCTCAGGGGCCCAATCCGTTTCTTTTGTTTGGCACTGCTCAAACTCTTGGCCGAAACGGCCGCCATTTTTTTTTTTTTGATTTTTTTTAATAATGTAAATCTGAACTTTCAATCTAAATACATATAAATTTCAAATTTCAAGTCGATATCTTCAGTTGCTTGTTTTTTACATACATTTTAAAAAAGATCCATTTTCGCCGTTTTAAAACAGTACTTAAATCCTAATTTCCAAAATCCCCGATCGACTTATTCAGCCACTATTTTAGTTGGAAACAGCGAACTCTCAAACTGCAGAGTGGTTTTGATCATATCAGTTCATAAGTCTCCTCATTTTTTAAGGTAATTTTAAGTACATAAAACAGCCACAATTCATTTGAATATCAATTAAAGAACTTTCCTCCTGTTCAGTCAGTTGACAGTTTGACAGTTGGTCCTGGCGCCTGATTTGCATCCACCAATTGTCCTTACCACACGACGTTGTTATAGACTATCCATTTTTTGTCCCTTGTTACAATACGATAAAGAAATTGATCCGTTTCATTAAAACGGAACAGATGTGAACAAATGTTTACTCTTTGCTGAAGATTTGATGTGATAACTGATGTGGGACCCAAATTTCAAGCTTGGATACTTTTTGTTTCTGCACCAAATGCCGATCAAAACTTTAACCTCTCTGCAATCATATCCACGGTTAAAGTTGGTTCTACCTTCATCAAGTTTTTTAACGCCGTGTCGTCAAATTCGGTACGACTTGCTGACCGATGTGCATCTTCTGCTGCAGTGCATCCTTTCCAAAAAAAAAATCTAAACCACTTCTGTGCAATTCTTACACTAATAGTTTTTTCACCATGAACCCTTTTTATCTCTGCTCCAGCTTCCGTAGCATTTTACAACTTTTAAAAATAAAGTATAAAATGTGTCTTCTGTGCAGATAGTATTTTCCATTTCACCATCCCTTCACATCCGAAAAACTGATTGTCAAATGACTAATTGTATATGGTTTCAAGGGGAAAAATTAAAAAGGTAGTTTACTTACCTCTTTTTGAAGAAATATGGCTCATCCAAACGACTAAGGGAAAATACGCGGGAACTTATGGACTGACCTGATATCTTTTTTTAAGTTAAAAAGGTTTATTACGCAGCCCATGATGTACGTAACGCTAGTAAATAATGATGGGAGACCAATCTGGGGCTTAGTGTAGACTAATAAAAAAAAATTTGGATAAATTTTCAATATTTTTTTCTCAGGAATTAGCTCGTGTTCAAACAAACGTTGAAATCGCTTCGCCACTAAAAGTAAGAGGAAATCGGAAGTTTTGGTTCTTAATTTATTCAAAAATATAATATAGAAAGCATCAATAAAAACTTTCGTTTCCATTCCGCGAAACATGTCGTAAACCCAAAAATATATTTTGCTGAACATTGTACCGAAAAGCTATACAGTAAAATATGATGTGTTATTCTTATTATTATTGTTTGTCAAGTCACATATCCTGTTTATGAGTTGCACAATCAAATTCAAATCGGCGATGGTTTGTTTCTCGTTTAAAGGATACGAATAATACGTTGGGCATGTATCGTCACTGCTGTCGTGTTGTTGTATATATGGAAAATTGAAAAGAATTTCCATGGGAATTGTTTTTGATAGATGTAAACTGAAATAAAACTCCAATTTGTATGCAGTGATAGAAGTTGTACGGTGAAGTTGAAAATGTTTGTGCTAAGCATTTCAAAATTGTGTTTTTGAATGAATGGAAGAATGGTGGTACACGTGCTTTCTGGTTGAATCTTAGGCCAAGTAAATAGTATTGAACAAATGGTAATAAAAGCATCATTTGTTTCAATCTGAAATCCAATAACATTCTTATTTACAAATAGATTTTCGCGAACATTATCCCAAAAGCGGTAGTTTTGGCAGATATGATACTCCAAGGATATTTCAGAAATTGCCATTTTAGCCTCCAGGTTTTTCACGCGGATATTCAAAACTCATTTTCGTGCTAACAGAAAGCACTCGGCCCAGCTACAAATGTCCTCCCCATCAAACCGAACACATTTTATTAGCAACGATAAATTATGCCAAGATTCTATCGTGGTCAGAAAATTGGTTTTATGTTCATGAGCGCTATTCAGTCCAGTCTTGGTCGAAATGAATCGCTTCTGTACCTACTTTTGTTCAGCATCCCGAATCACCTCGAAAACACAGAATCTTATCTGCTTATTCTGCTAAATCTACCCCGAGAACGAGCAAGGAGCCAACTGATGGGGAAACGTTCGGCGTCCAAAATAAAAATGACCGCCGGACATTTTTGCACAAGGAACACATTGATACGATGTGATAAACGCCTCTAGTTGCGAGAAAAACAAGGCAATTTAAGGGAAAAAGGAAATCGCTGACAGCAGACACTTTTGCGGTCTTAACGGCAGGGGTGAAGATTTATATTGAAAGACATCTTTTCTGGTGCACGATGAGAAGCCCGAAATGAAGATGAGGAAGGAGCTGTCAGGATGTTTGTCGGAATGTTTAGTTTTTACACCACAGATCTGTTCATTGAACGAGAAATAGTAAGTGGAAACGGTTTCTTTTAAAAAATAGATGGCGATGGACATATTACCACGGAGTAAATTAACAAAAGAAATATAAATGCGTACCAAAAATATAGTAACAAATATCAATTGAAAATTTGATTGTTTGTCTGCTTCAAATGTATTCACAAAAGGTAAATTCATGTTTTGAATGATGGATATACTATATTGTTTCCAGAATTTTCTCGATGCGAATAGAATAGAATGCATTGGAGAAATGCTTTAATCTTAAGAATTGAAAACATTTGATCTTAAGTTTGTAAAATAAATAATAAAACATAAGTACTTCATCCGCTATAAACTTATAGGAGCCTTGCACCTTCAAATTTTGGAAAAATCGATTTTTTTAAAAGATTTTGTTGGAGTAAATCTTTAAAAACACGATTTTAAATAGCAACAATGTGAGCTTATATAACAAGGCGTGTTAAAATCTTTTTTTCGATGAATTCAAAACACTATTGAATATGCAGGCTCACGGTTCTGATTTCTTAGCCGAAAAAAGTGTGTCTTGCACGTATAAAAAGTATGTTTAGTAGAGCCAAAAAAAACAAAAAAACAGTTGACCATAGCAAAAAACAAAATGTCTAAAAAATGCTGATTAAAAAAAGGGCATCATCTCCAAAAAAGGTCCGAAAAAGATCAACTAACTATTAAACTAATGAAAACTTTGACAGCTTACTATGACCCAGCAATGCAATGAAATCCTGATTCAGTTAAAAACATCCGCAAGGAAATTTGGACAGGATACTACCACAAAATTTCTACAGATGAATCTCTAACTCAAACACTCTAAATGTCCAGTTGAAGAAAAGTCTTGGTGTAACTGGCGCAGGGCCGCGGCAGCTGGTAAAAGTGCTTTGAAAATTTTCAAGCATCCTCCACCTTTGCAATATGAATTATAATAAATTTTAAAATCATTCTATGAAGACTTATTCTCGGAAGATTTATTGAAGGGCTGCTTACGCAATTTCACTCAAAACAAAAATGAAAGCTTCAATTCTTGCGTTAGAAATACGACCCCTAGGCATACGTTTGTTGGCAAAAATATTATCAGGAATGCTGCCAATACTTGTGCATGTGTGAATGAAGGATTCATAGCTTTACTGAAAATAATGCAAGTTACGGGAACAACTGTAGGTCAAAGTGCGATGGATCATACAGAGAAGCGGGATGCTGACAAAATCAAGCAAGTTGAAAAACGCAGTACTGAAGCGCCTAAAGAGACCAGAACTGCTCGTAGGGAGCAGAACCCCTAAGCAGAGGAAAAATTTGAGTGTAAGGAAAGGAAAATGTATGGCGCAGGCATCACAGATTGAATTTAGTAAGGTTTTTTTTTAAAATTGTATAACAACTTTAAACGCGATTTTTTTCATAACAACGCTTTTAAAGTTGATGTGCACGATTTAAAAAAACGTTTATCGTTCTGAAATTGTAACACATTAATCTACACATTTTAATGCTCAGAATGAGGTACGGATGAAAAAATCGGCTCACAATTTTTAAAGTTACAGCAGATTTTTAGAAGGAAAAAACACCGATTTTTGAGAAAACACCACCTTTCATTGTTTTCATCCAAATTGTTTTTTCTAGTTCATTTTATAGCGGCTTTGATGCAGATTAAAGCCAGGTTTTTTGTTGTTTTTTCGGAGACTTTTCTGTGAGCAGTAATCGTGCACACCGTGATTTTTTTGTGTTTTTTTTTTAAAGAATTGTAGCAGACGTCACCCGTCGTCCAAAAAACCTTAAATTTACAGTTCAACGTGAAGAAAATATATGTGCAAGTTTAATTAAGACATGTTTTTGTTTTCATTAAAAATCCCATTTTCCAAAAATTAAACATTCGAAAATTGAAGGTGCCATGTTCCCTTAATTCGTTTGATAGAGCGAATACCTTTATTTACTTCATTATATTGTAAGGAACATACCGAAGCAAAAAAATATTTATAATAATAATAATTATTTAAAAATCTGGAATGAAAGATAATCACTTTCAACTTCATTTAGAATATTAAAAATTTCTGATACATAAAATTTCATGAAAGCAATAGCATTCGTTAATATTATTCACATTACATCTGCATCATCCCATATCCTCGAGCCTCCACTAAACTTTCCACTGCTGCCAAGCACAATGCCATTATAAAATCACATTTATTCAAAACTTTTCCCTAGCTAACTTGGAAATCTTAAAACTTCTTCCGGACGAAAACGGGAGCCAAGCTTCCAAGCAACAAATCCTGTCCTGTAGAATGTTCTGCTACGAAAGTAGTGATGAGCGTAAAAGAAGCAAACACGAAAACAAGCCGACATTACACTTTCATATTCCCTGGAGTGCGGCAATTTTTAATTGTTTAACAGCCAACTAACATAAACAACAAAATGAAATTACTCCTGATCTCTACTTTCGACGTCAAGCTGAATTTAGCAGCTATAGGGTTGGAAGGAAGTAATGGAGCCCGTAGAGGAATGAGCCCGGACGAAAAGGGTTGCTTGCTGAAACGTTGCTTTCACAAAATGTACGTGTGAATCATTTGGATGTACATACAATATATGGATGTAAGGATATTATATTCGAAGGCAATGATTCATGAAACTAGATTGAATTTTTTTTTTGAAATGCGTTGGAAAGATGTTTAGGAATATTAATATGTGAACTGATATCCTAAGGCATTTTTTAATGGTAATGCACATTTGGCATCATTGAGTTTTTTGCAAACATAGTTCTTATTTGCATTTATTAACAATTTTAAATGCCGAAATGGACCTTTCGTGGGCTGTAGTTTTCAGTATAACCCATTCGAATGACCGATTTATTTTTTTCATTACAAGAGATACGGTCGCTTCTCACATGCTTATATTTATCTTTGAAATACCAATATTCAAAACGTTCAAGTTACACATCCATTTCTCATTCCCAATCTTCATTTTATTTCCAGAATACTCTCGATTTCGCCTACATTCCAGCTCTCATGCCAATCTAATATCCATATTTTTATAAACAAAAGCCAATTTCACGCTCCTGTAAATATAATATTCCATATTAGGCTGTATCTCTGATGTCAAACAAGAGAAAAGTTAGAAAATAGCTATCACCCTTTTCTTCTGATCCCGATCCAAAACAGCTCAAGGATTTAGAATGCATGTTCCATATTCGCCGCTCGCACCACCTGCCTTGGTTCATTCTAAAGATATTAATGAAAGGGTTATGAATAATTAATTCTGCTAACGACTTTGTAGTTCAACCGAAATTTTCCAAGACATTTCGTCGAGAACAAACTTTTATGGCATAGACGACTTCTTAACCTTAACATACATATAATATTTTCCGTTCACGGTTGCTTCTTTTGTGTGTGCCAAGCTTTCATACGAACAAACAAACATATTGTGGCGGAGGCAATAATTCTATTACACATATGGAGGGAAATGTCTTTCTATAAACGATAAATTTTTGTAAGATGAATGATTAATAATAGAGCGGGATTTAAAATACAAAAATGTATTGTTTTCCCCTAGAAATACAATGATGGGACATAAAAAAATGTTTACAAAATATGTGAAAATGCCACGCAAGGAATATTTCGCAAAAAGTTTTACTAGTGCAACTTTATTCCAATGTTTTGAAAAAATCATCTATATATTGTAATATTGTATTTTCACATGGTTCAATCGGTTAATTTATAATTTTTTTAATTGCCAGCATAGGAATAGAAAAAACGTCAGCATTTATTGAAGGGAACGAATTGATAAAAGCAAAAAGTTGACCCTTAATTATTTCTGTTTTGATGGAGTATGGCAACCTTAAACTCTGTTAAAATATTTAAACTAATCATAACGTACAACCCAACGTATCGTCATGTTATAAATCAAACTCGTGGCCGACAATATAAGTTGGCTAATATCAATTTATGAAAGTTTGGAGGTTTACCTAAGGCAAGCAAGTTGCCATGATTAAATTAAATGACCGCAAATTAGTATTCTATTCTGTGTTTTTAGTTTTTATTTGAATTCTTATTCAGGTTTTGTCTTTTTGATGTGCTCTTGCTGTTTTGATTTTGCATTAAGAATAATCCGTAAGTATTTATCGTTGTTTTCTTGTGGTACAACAGCGACATTTGAATTAGTTCAATAGTTTCTTATATCAGTTTGTAGTCAATTCCGTAAGATTTAACATTTAATTTTTGGGCTTTTTGTCAACGTTGAAAGGTGGAAATCTTCAAAAAATGCCGATAAGCTCCTGCCTCTCGGCATTTCGGATTTTTAGCGACTAAAACAACCTCCGTTTCCTGCAAATCACTCTCTCCATCAATTTTCAGTAATTGTACGTAGGTATTTAGATTTCAGTACGTAGTTTTTCCCAAACGATAAGAATCGGTATAAGGGATAGTACCAAATAATATCATTTATCCTCGTGAAAAATGTACCATTTATTTTCTTATGAAATATGTGTCATTTTTCCTTGCTATTGTATTATTGTTACAAAAAATAATTCTATTTTTGATAAAATTCAAACAAATCGTTTAAGCAATGAAAATACATAGCCAAGCTATTCCAATTCATTTTTCTTTACATTTTCCTTCACTTTCCCATCCAAACACTGCGAATCTTCCATGGTATGTAAATCCACTCTGCTACTATTCTATTTATTTAACACTTTTCCATTCATTTAGCACAATATTCGAAGGGAAAAATAACTGAAAAAGACAAAAATATCCAGTAACAAAAGTAACGCACCTTAAAACCAATGAAGAACAAAGGAATGCATTACAATGTGAAGGCAGAAGGTGTTTGCTGGAACAAAACAACCAATATAAGTTGAAAAAATAACACCCAGATGTTGTTGCGCTTAAACAGAAAAGTGAAAATTTGTTTATTTTTGAGAAAATAATTCATTTTTGCGAGGAAACGTCATTTCAACTTCTTCAACATTCAATTTAAAATTACAGGAAATCGACCATGGTTTGCAGGATTCCATCACTAAACGACAAAAATAAATATTTTCAAATTCCAATATTGTTTTCGGAGTAAAATTTGAAATCATCGACATTGTGAATTGACAAAGTGTGCCATTGAGAAGCGCGGCGAATTGCCACCGCTGCACAATTCGCCTTGAGATAACACGACGAACACCTCTACTGCAAAATGTCAAACTGGTTGTCAGAACAAATGCGCCGTCAGTGAGGTTTCGGATAGTAAATATTATTAACAAGGTGTTGTGGCGTCATATAGTTAGAAAACTCAACGAAATAAAATAGTTTACTCCGGTTGCAAATCATTAAACGATTCTTCCTTCCAAGTATAGTGAAGTTATTCGGTCTATAACGATGAACTGCGACCATAACCATTATCGCAATGGTTCAAATTATTATAAGTCAAACAACGCGTGCCGCTTGCCAAAATACCGAGACCACCACGATAATAGTCCCCGTAATGAATCCTCAAACAATTATTGGAGGAAGAGGTAAGTGAAGAGTTAGAATTAAATACAAACCGCGCTCGCATCGGGCGTTGATCCCTTCGAATACCATACTGCGACATTTGGATAGTGAAACATCGATAATGCACTTTATTAAACAAATTTCGCTAGTTTTTTGATATTTGTTAGAATTTTGATCCTAGTAGAAGCATTTCGCGGCAAATATTGAGTATATGCACACTTCAGATGGTAAATAAATGTCGGCGTCTGTCTTTGTTTATAACTAGAGAAGTGGAACCAGTCTGACCAAAACACGGCAAACCAGTTTTCGCGGGATTTTATTTTGATGATTCTGGTCAAGATCAAATTAATGAATTCATCACCTCAAGCACACTTTCCTGATTTGTATAATCCAAAAGAACGTATCGAAACATATTCGGACGATTTGCCTATGGAAAGGACTCAGTTTTGATTCGCATGATCAAAATATATATTTCTATTTCAGGCAATTTGAAGCTTACCCTGTTGATTAGATAAGAGTTTTTAGTGCTCAATTTGTCGCCGAAAATCAAATTGAAAAACTAGAATTTTTGTCGTATTTTCTAATTATGCACCATAAAAGTAGTGAGCAGAACTGAAGTGTTTATTTAAAACACTACCAGTTGCAATACACCTGGCCATTTTTTCAATAAATACTAAAATAGTAGTGCTAGACGTGTTTTATAGTCAAATTCATAGCACTTTCCCGTTGTTAAGATACTCTATAATTAAAGAAGATGTTAAATTAAAGCAAGAGAGAAAAAACCCCTGAAACGACTGACCAATCAATCGCATTCAATTCGATCTTGTCTAAGACCTTCGAAAAATTCGTTAAACCTCTATTGATGTGCTACTCTGACTCATACCGCCTAATCAACTTTAGGCAGTACGTCTTTAGTTCTAGGCGCTCTACCCAAGATTTGAGCAAATATAGTCGCGCTTGATATATCCAAGGCACTTGATAATGCCTCTTAACCATATGATATTCGTGCTCAACTGAAAATATGGTTGATAGCTTCCTTCTTAACTGTTCGGGGCGAATAGTTATGGACAGAGAAGAATCCGATCTACTCACCATTAATGCCGGATTACCCGAAGATTCTGTTGTCTCTCCAAAACTCTTTCTAAAATTTATTAATAACCTCTTACGCAGCACTTATAATTCCAAGTCCTTGACTTCACACACTCCTTCAATTCTTTAACAAAATTTCGTGGAGAAGCTTTAAAAATCAACTGGAATCGTATATTGAACTCAATAATCGAAGACATCTCGAAGAATCGAATATCAATGATTTAAGACGCCTTAACCATGATGACAAGATTTGATTTGTGCTATTTCGCCATTAATGATGACGAAGACACCTTAACTTCGATTGAGGCGGTTAGCATCTTTCGTTTCAGATATGGAATGCATCAAAACATTGCTCAACACCTCAATCTTGCTTGGTATGATACCATTAGTTATAGCTACTTGATTTTCCCTACTTTGTCACGCATGCGTTAACAATTCTCTTCGATAGGAGATTTCTCTTCGCTTCCATATACATGTATGTTATTACCTAAGGCTCAACGTGTCCTGAACAAGGCCAATCAGTTTTATCTTGTCAGTTTCCAACAACAGTCGATGTAGAATCGATCGCTTGCTTCCCGTGAATCTAAATGATCTATTCGAAATTTTTGCGTGTCGTTGATTCCTCGTGCTCGTATATAATGCGGAAAAGTGTTTACCTTACCTTCCAGTGAAACATTTTAGCATTGAAGTTAAATTATAATTATGATCTTAGTTTTGGTAAAAATTAAATGACTAAAGTGTAGTGCTTACGGTATTACTAAACAGAATTGGATGTTGTGATTTTAGGTAATTTTTTCCTCATTTATTTCCTTTTGGACGTCAAAAATTTCTTTGTTCAACTTCTTTGAAAATCAGCATAAAGTGGTGCATCAAATGAAAACTGCAGAGCATGTCGTTTGCACACATTTTCATTAAAAATGATAATATCTCTACCCCAGGGGTGATGTATGTGAAGTCGATTTTTTTGGAATTGTGTTTTTTTTGCATACACTAGTCAGTGAAAATGATTATAATTAGTGGTAAAGCATCTGAAGTCCATCAGTAAAGCGGCTGGAGTTGTAGGATATGTGATACTGGTGTATGTTCAATAGTCCTGTCGCGGTAAAATAACTCAAGTCTCTAACTTTCAAAACTGTGACCTACCGTAGATTAGTCCTAAGATGCATTTATATTAATTAATATTTAAATTTAATTTTTTTGGTGTTGGTAGGTGCTTCTTGGCATTGTTTTGTTTTTCATGTTAATGCTATCGTGGAGTTGCTTTAAAAATATGATCTTGCTTTTTGTTTTTGCTGTGTGAGGTTACTCCAGTAAAGATAAGCTTCAAGAGTGGAAAATTTCCGAAGTATCTAAAAAACCGAGGGCTGGAAACTGACCGGAATAATTTTCGACCAATAACATTATTAAACTCATTGAGTAAAATCATGGAAAAAATATTAGCTTCGCGAATTAAAAAATAATTAAAGCAGAATAGGGTTCTAGAAAGAAAGAAGTTTGGCTTTCGGGAAGATAAAGGAACAACAGACGCAATCGTAGACGTGATGAGACATATCGATACGCAACTGGACTGGGGTAACTACGTTGCTGCAGTTTGTATTGAACTAAAAATTTGATACGGTGGTGCATGATATATTGATAAGTAAACTTGGGAAGTGTTGGTATGCCTAGAGAACTTATACGTACGTACCTGACAGAAAGACTTCAAAGGACTAAAATTGGAAACGTGAACAGTAAAATAACGCAGATTACTATTGGCGTACCGCAGGGATCAATACTAGGACCGATTCTATTCCTATTGTATACAAATAACTTGTTGGCTTTAGGAGTTGATGGGAAAGTTGTGATGTACGCTGACGATACGATACTGATTCACTCAGGTGAAAATGAAGCTGACTTTGAACAAAAGATAAACACCGATTTAGACAAATATTCCCAATGGCTCATACAGAACAAATTGATATTGAATACGGACAAAACCAAATAAACCAAAAAAATAAAACTGATATTGAGCCACTGATAAAAATAAAAAATAAAACCCTTCAGAGAGTTGAACAAATAAAGTAATTAGGACTTACAATCGATGAAAAACTAACGTGGACACCGTATATAAAGGACATGAGGAAAAAATGGCAGCTATCGTTGGACTGCTCCATTGTTTCAACTATTTCTCAGTTAAAAATAAAATACAAGGTAATAATGCATACATACTTTCAAGAATTGCATACGGGATCATAATTTGGAGCCAGACTACGGAAAATAATCTCATGAGCATGTCACGGCTACTCATCAAAGCATACAAGACCATATATAAAGAATGACCGTTACATCTGAAGTATATAAAATAGCACAAGAACTTAACGTAGACGGACTGATTTACATGCAAAAAGGAAAATTCATTTTCAAAAATTTACATCATGAATAAATAAAAACAATGAAGCTAGATAAAGGGGGAGGGGGAGGGGAGACGACTACAATATGAGAAACGCAAATGATATTTTAATAAAATTTGCTGGGACAGAGCCCCTGAGGATGGATCCGATTAATGCCGCATCAAATTTTTAAAATGAACTGCCTCACACAATAAGAGAAGTGCGTAACATAATATCGTTTAAAATCATGCTACGTAAACATATACTGAAAACTAAATTCAATAATTAAGAACGCTAAGATTTATTGGACAAATGTGAAATAAATTTGTATATATTGAACTCTGAATAAAAATTGTTGAGATACTGGTACTATCCCTCATACCGATGTACATCGTCTGGGAAGTACTAAGTAAATGAACAAGCATTCAGGAAATACATTGCACACGGACAGTGCAAAAAATGATTGATGGAGTGAGAGGTTTGGAGGAGGCGGAGGTTGTTTTATTTGGGAAAAATCCGACATGCCGAGAAGCAGGAGCAAATCGTTATCTTTTGAAGATTTCCACCTCCCAACGATGAAAAAAACCAACTGAACAGTTCATTGAATCTTTTCTCAGGCGCTGCGTTCTAGCAAATGTTATTAGTGTATTATTCGCATTTCTCAAAATGTTATCTACTCTGATTGCATCATCGTATCAAGGTGCGAATTTTTGAAAAAAAGAATTTCATTCTTTTCATGCAAATCAACCCCTCGAAGTTAAGTTCTTGGTCTATTTTATAAACCGCGGCTGCCGGAGTCAACATTTAAAGGTTACACTTGGTGGGTGTTAATATCATATTTCTTTCTCTGACTCTAAATAGTCCGTATGCAATTCTCGAAAGAATATGTGCTTTAGCAATTTAAATTTTAGCCTCGATTGAAAGGTATTTGAATTGATGCAACCTCAAGTCATTAATATGAACCTTCCATGACTTTTTTTTCTTTTATTATATCCCAGGTACTTCGTTTGCAGAACTATCTGCAATGTTTTGCTGTTTATTTTTACCAATAGATCAACCATTTACAAAAATAACTTTAATACTAATTAATACAACTGTACCGCAGGGGTAAACTATGGTTACTCAGAATTGTGAAGACCAAAAGTAGACTATGATGAAGGGAATTGAGCTCTTTTACTCCGATAAGATTATTGGACGTACAAAAGCGTTTTATTCGTTTTGTTAAATAAATTTTCATACGTTATCAATTATTATTTTTTAAATATTTCATCGAAAAATATTAAATGATGATGAAATGGCCGATTTAGTAATAAACTTTTAAACAGCTGTAAATTTTTATAAAAACAATTTATTTAATCAAAATAGGTACCAATAGATGCAACACACTTTTTCCAACGAGATACAAATACATTTATTCCAGTTTTGTATATTATTAAAAAGTCGTGTTGTTGCTTTTTACCAAAATATTTTGTATTTCCTCAAATAGAGTCGTGTACAAAACACTGAAGAAGGTTGCCAGTAGCAACCGGAGTAAATACTTATTTGAGGAAATACCAAATATTTTGGTAAAAAGCAACAACACGACTTTTTCAATAATCTTAAAACACCACCAGAAGACGCTCAAAACACCCAAATAAAACCAGTTTTGTAGTCAGTCCGAGTTTCTGGTTCGAAAAAACTCCTCAAAGGCATTTTTGACAGCAGCTTCATTATTAAATCTTTTTCCTGTCACAAAGTGATCCAAATGTTTAAAGAAATGGTAATCTGTTAGTGAGAGGTCTGGTGAATATGAAGGGTGAGGAAGAGTTTCATAGCACAACTCGTTTAATTTTTGGACCGTTGTTCTCGATACATGAGGTCGTGCATTATCATGAAGCAGTATCACTCCATCCCTGTTGACAAGCCCAGGTCATTGGACTATCAATTTCTGATGCATTTCATCCAGTTAAGCACAGTATTTCTCAGCATTGATGGTTTCGCCAGGTTGCAGGAACAAATAGTGGATAACTCCAGCTACAGACCACCAAACAGCTGCCATTATTTTCTTTGGATAAAGGCTTGTTTTCGGCATGTGTCTTGGCGCCTCATCGGCATCTAGCCGACGATTATTGTATAAAATCCACTTTTCATCGCAGGCCACAATTCGGTGCAAGAACGGCTCTTTTTTGTTGCGCGAGAGAAGCGAACTTGAAATCTCCATTCGACACGTCATGTTTTGCTCAGTAAGATCATGCGAAACCCATTTGTCATGCTTTTTCAAGCTTTCAAGCTGTTGCAAGTGGCGGCAAACTGTCGAATTGTGAACGCCTAATTTCTCGGCAAGATCCCTTATGATTTGGTGGAGGTCAGACTCCACTAATGCATGCAGCTCGTCGTTATCGATCGATGGTCCTGGGTGTCCACGTGGCTCACTTCCAAGACCCATATCTCCGGATCGAAATTTTTCGAACCACCGCCGAGTGGTTCGTTCGCTAACTGTATCAGGCCCAAATGCGCTGTTGATATTCCTCGTTGCTTCCGTTGCATTGTGCTCTAATTTAAATTCGTATAGTAAAAGTAGCCGTTTTTGATTCACGACTCGATAAAGCAGTATTTATACTTCAATATGTCATATCATTTGCGCCGCCTTGTACCAACATAGTACACTAAAATTGCAGCCAACTTTATGTCATTGCTAAATCGGTCATTTCATCTGCAGCAACCTAATACTTGCAAGTTCTCATTTATGAATTTATAACAATATTTAAATATGAAAAGGTTCTAATTACTATTTTAACGAATATCATTGTTCTTCATATATTCATGATGGATCACATTATTATCTTGCAAAATAAAGGAGTCATTTAAAAAATATAAATGTGATACGTATGGAAAAACTCAAAAGTGGACCACATTTTTTTGAGTATCCTGGAAAATTGATCGGATGCCGCCTGAACCTTTGAATTATTAAGTATTGATGAATCCAATTGAAGAAAAAAATTTAGGGAATTTTCGAGAATGATAATAAAAAAGGAACATTTGCAATTCTATAATGATTCGTCAAATCCATGATTCGACCAAACGTTTAGTGTATTTTTTCAAATATTTTTTTCAGGATTGATTGAATAATCATAAAAAATATTTGCTTAAATTGATACAAAACCGAGACATGGGAAAAGTCTCGAAATAACTGCATCCATTGCATTTCTTCGTGGCTGTTAACGTGCCCTTATTTCTTACCTCTAAATCTCGACGAGCGTCGGTTCATCTCCAGTGACAAAACCATAATTCATAATTCATGTTCACTTTCAACCATAATCTAAATTTCATTTTGTCGACAATTCACACAGCAAACTAATTCCAAAAATCCGTCACGAAACTCAATCATACGACTGCTAACACAAAAAATGTATTCACAGATATCGGCACGACATATACAAAAATCCAAAATCTTCAAATAAATGGCTTAATTCCACATCCTACGAAAATTATTATGACCGTAATAATTACTATAATCGATCGTATCGGTTGCCCTACACGCAACAGCAGCAAAATTCGGATGATGAGATCTATGATTCGTTTCCAAGATCAAGATCCGAAAACTCTCACAAACATTTTCGAAAAGAAGTTGATCAGCATCGCGAAATAGACGATGGGCATTTGACAATCAAAAGCTTAGAAAGCAATAAAGAATCTGAACAAAACAGAGACCGTGTGGATATTTCCAAAGAGACTCCTAAAATAAACATAAAAGACAGTATTTACTCTCATGCTACCAAAGAAAAAAATGAAGAAGAAAATTTAGGCACACCAATTCAAAAAGATCTACCAGAAAGCTGTGCTTCTGTTGCTAATGAACACGCGAAGACGTCATCGACGACAAATGAATCGATTGAACCGTGTAAACAAAACGAATCAGAAAGTGTAAAGGTGCTGCCAGTCGATATAAAAGATTTGGATACTACTTTGGTTGAAAGTATCACCCAGAAATCAGGACCAGCCATATCTCTTGTACCTCTTTCATTTCTTATTGACCCAAAACTGCAAGTTTTAAAAGAAGACGCAAACCTGCCTAGTCTTCTGTTTGAAGAGCCAACAGAAAGTAGCTCCGCAGTGAGTGATCTCAATCAAAACGACTTTTGCCCGAAATCCGAAAACTCTAATTTCAAAAAACCTGAGCTCATCTCTAAGAAACTTATCGACAAAGTCGCGACAATGGATAAAACGAACATCCGGAATGTTATAAACAATCCCATTTTGAAGTTCGACGTCGCTCTGAAAATGCATGCAAAGAAAAGGTTACGCGAAGAAATCCGCAAACAGTTACGAAACATGACCTTTGAAAATCGACAAATAACGGGAGACAGCACGATGCGACCGGATGGCTATGTGGATCCGGAAAGTATTCCCAGCGAAGTGCTGAAACAATTCGAATCCGTTCTTAAAATGGAGTTCGAATGCGGCCCTGAAACAATGCTTTCAACTTATGGTGGAACGTCTATTATGACGCCGCTATTGGATTCATGTGAAGACAATTTGTCTGATGTCTGTGAGGAGTCGCCAAATGCTGCGTCTAAGGAGCACATGGCGAGCGATAGTAAGGTCAGCCTAAGAACCAAGCTTCTCAACTTAGAATTCATAAAGCAACAGACCATATTACGAAGGTGCCGCCCACAAGCATCTGAAAGTGATGATGATGTGTGCATAGTAGAGACGCCAATACAAAACAACCAAATACTCCATGACGAAAGCAGCACTGATTCTTCTGCAACGAATACAACTGCCACCAGCAATACAAGTTGTGTTCTTCCGAAGACGATGCTCGAAGAAAAGTTCCTTGATTGTTTCAAACGGGAAATACTTCCGAATCTGCCACAAAATGTTCGCTACGAATATGAAAATTCACCGGGAAAAGATGGTAAAATATGGAAAATCTACAGTATGTGCTTGGAAAAATTGAAAACGCTGGGCCAACAAACCGATTTAAATAAAACTCAATTCGATAGTTCCAACAGTGACGAAGCGCTAAATTTCCTCATTCAAAATGTGCGTGATCTATTCTCGGTGAATAAAAACGACACATGCAAATCAGACGTTCCAAAAGCCAAAAAAGGCAGACCTCCTCCAGCTACACGCTCGAAAAAGCTTGAAGGAACGAATAAAAAGAAATCAACGAATGGAAAAAGAGTAAGCACCAGATGGGATACTAATACGGCCATCGTTCCGTGTCAGCAAACAGAAGTTAATAATTCAACAATGGAATCGAATCAGTCATTTCAAAAAAACGAGAATAAATCAACAAAAGAGCCAAGCCACAGAAAGGAAGAGGACAGCAACGATATCTCAGTAAAGCGCAATACAACTGCAAGAAGATCAAAAAGAAAAGCATCCTGCAGAAGTAACACCGAACAAACTGATAAAATCACTCGACTCGCAGACAAAACGCCTGTGTCCAATAGTAATTGTCAGTTTGAACAGCTTGCATCCAACACAAACTGCTGTCCCGATCAAAGTATCACAACTGGCCCCGTTTACAATAATGAAAAAGAAGGTGATTTGCATTTGACTGAATTTCTTTGCCGGAGTAATACGAATAAACGCATTGAAAGTGATGGCACGGATGCTTCAAGCTCGGTCATTAGTATACAGCAATCTGAAGAAATCAAATGTACAACAAATAACACAAACGATTGTAAAGTGCTAATCAACGAGAGATTATGGCGTTCTCCCGGCGAGAAGAAATGTCTCGAATCGTCTGTAAATGCCCAGTTACCAAAAATTATATCGCCACACGTTTTGGAAACTAGTCCAAATGAAGAAACAGCACATGCTTCAACAGATCCTGTGATCAATACCCAATTAAACACGAAAGACGAACTGAACGACAAAAGTTCGATAGATGCAAATTCTACGATTACTTCTTCTGTTGGAGAAAATGAAGAAAATGGTATGAATTCTTTCGACGCATTGAAAACTCTCGATACAAAGCTGATGGAGCTGAATCAGAAAAAAATGGAAATCGAGAAAAGAATCATCGAGCTGCAAAAAGAAAAGATGGAAATAGATTTAACGGTAATGCAGCTGCAAAACGATCGATTCGCGTTGATTAGTTCGGTTGTTTCCATGCCGAATGGATGTTTCTCGGCAAATCCCAATATGCAAAACTTTCTGTCAAGCATAAACTCCATAGAACTTTCGAATACCGTCGTCGATGAAAAACCCAAACCGAAAGCGAAAAAGGCAAACAAGAAAACTCCAGCCCCCAAGACAAAATCTGACTTCGCAGAAAAACTGAAAAACCGAAAGAAACGATGCAATCGCGATATCCTCATCGAATATTCAGCCTCAACACTCTTTCCCGATTCAAGCAAAGAGCACTACGAAGAAATACGCGATAGTGATCCTGCTGATATAACTGAGAAAGTGCGAAGCATGTTTTCCATGCCGACGCGACGCAGCCAAAGGCCTGTGCAAATAGTGTCTCCTGAAAAGCCCAAAAATCTGAATCTGAATAGCCGATCACCTAAATCATCGTCGCCACCTTCTTTATCCGCATGTCCTCTGAACATGCCGGAGGAAAACCTGCTTCCGGTCTCATGTGTGGGCCAAAGTGTGAATATCACCGAAAGCGATTGTTCCGATTACGATGGCGAGGACAACGACTCTGGCCACTTCAGCGATATAATTCCAAGTCGACCCGTGGCGAATGGCCAGTTGAAAGGATTCCGATTGCCTATTGTAAAAATGATCGGAATTCAAGACTACATTATTTGTGCCTCGGAGGATGGAAATATCTATAAGTTCGACTCGGCAACCAGGCAACTCATATCGACTTTTTCGAAACATACAGAATCAATTACGGAGATGTGCGTGGACGGACAGGGGTGCGTTTATTCGACGTCTTTGGATGGATACATGAAGAAGACATCGGTTGAGGTTTGTAGTACAATTCCCGCTAGCTAGTTTATAAATTGCAAACCGGATAACCATTTCAATAATGCTTTCTATTTCGCCACATAGAACTTTGGGCTGGAACTTCAATCGGTCAATTTACACGAGCCTCTGCAAGCCGTGAATTTATGCTGGGACACTGCGTTCATTGGAAGCAGATGGGGGAATGTATTTACATATGATGTAAAGGTATGATTAATAGCAATTCATTGAATAACACTTTTCGGTTCAACAAATTGGTAGAGAATAATAAATTGTGTTATAAATTGACTTTCGTACATTACGACGCAACAGTGTAATGTAGTATATTAAATAATAAAAATACATACTTAATGGTCAAAGAAAACATTCCGTTTTAACAACTTTCGTACCTTGAAGTTGTATCAAATATTATTTCCTTCTGTTAAAATCGCAGCATGCGCATAACATGAAGAGAATTGTTGTTTCTCTTATGTACTTTCCAAAATTCTCCTCTTAAACACGTGGCTTTAATGTACACACTTATTATGCCGTTGTCACAGTCCTGGTTCTTATTGGTTGCGCTAAGAACGAATGGAAGTCTTTCGAATGCTTTATGTACACAGCAGCCATTGAATAAGTTGCACATTATAAATTCAACAAGAAGGATGACCTCACAAAAATGATATCAAGTTAAAAGATACAATTTGTACTGCAACGCACTAAGATCTTTCATAAATGCGTATTTGAAGTTGAAATCTTCCCGATAATAATATCTTCGAATTAATGTAATCTTTGGGGGAAAAACTGTTCAAGTTGCATTTATTTCGAGTATTATATATAATTGTAATTTATTCCCTGCAGAAAAATAAGCTGAACGAATCGCTGCTTTGCTCTGTTGGCAGCGCCATCATCGCAATTAAAGCCACAAAAGAGGGTCCACGGCGAATTATTATTATCTCATCGCGAGGTGAGACAATACATTTCCGCGATGCCGCTTCGGGCCTTCTCCTTCGAACGATCTACGTGCGCGAACATCAAAACATCAGCAATATTGCACTGAACGGCGGACTGTTGTACTGCGGCTCCTTCAGCAATAAAGTGTTCGTCTACGATTTCACGGTAATACACTTGAACAGCTCGCTTTCATTTGATAAATGCGACATGCTGCTCGTCTGCTCGTTACTTATCCATTTATGATTTTTCAGACTGGCAACGAAATCAACACATTTACTTGCGGTAACGGTGCGGTATCGCTACAAATTTTCAGGAATAAATTATTGTTTATCGGCTGCTACGATGGATTCATATATGTTCTCGATAAACAGTCGGGCGAGCAAATTGGTCGTTTTCCAGGAGCTGGAAAAATGATATTAGCATTGGAAATAGTTGGAGAGAAAGTGAGTGTTTAGCTAGCGATAGGATTGACAAATGTTAACTGTTGATCAATTTCAGGTGTTAACCTCATCCAAGGATAGTGCAGTGCAAATAATGGATATTCCAAACTATGTGTTAAGCCGTATAAAATGAAGTGGTGATATTAATACTAGTTCTATTTAATTTCGTAATCTACAAATTAATCCTAATTGTCTGGAGGTTTAAGAAACATTTTACCGAGAAGTTAAAGCTAAGGAATTACATTAGGTTTATTCGAAAGTATTGTATTGAATACACATGATAAATGCAAGAACGAAAGCGTCAGCATTTATTTTTTTCATCTTCTAAAATAAAGTTGACAAATTGTTACAATTTTGTTAGAGTAATAAATAGAAATGTACTCGAAAAAACGTTGATCAGTTGTTGTTTTTTGAAATAAACTCAAATTCCCATCTAATAAAAGCTTAGTTGCCATTCTAAAATGTTCAATATGGTGTAACTTTATTAATCCTTAAATAAAAAGAATTCATTTTCAACCAAAAAAATGATAGGTTTGTTGGTTTCGGACTTAAACATCCGATTAATTCGATCATACAATTGTTGAGTTGTTTTCAGCTTTCAAAAAAACTTACATTCTTTCACAACCAGCATCCCGTGTATATAGAACCGTTTGATGAATTTTTTAAGATCGTTCTACTTGTTTATAATGTACCACTATATATATATAGATTAAATTTAGTAGAAATAAAAACAATCTTGTTTCATATTAATCAAGAATTCATCTTTCTAACATTTTGGTACTTAAAGTTTTCAACATATTCATTAAGTATAGGAGCATTTCCGCTACAAAAACCTTACAAGAGGAGCCCACGAAGGACTTTGCCTAAAAAAATAAGCCGAGTTTCTCAAATCCCTCCTCACTTAACTGATTTAACTCGCAGATGTAGACCTACAAGAGTACAGATTAAGCGTAATACAGATTAATGGAGCAAGCAGATCATTTCATTTGCATATTTTCCATTCCATTTCCATTCGGGTCATATAGTACTCACTCCATAAAATATTAGACCTGGTTCTGGGGACGGAGCAAGTATTGCTTTTGTTTTAATTTTCGAAGGGTCACGATTTTTTCTAGTTTTGAATTAGCAAAACGTACGAACGTTTTCTAATGATTAATGCTATTCCTGCATGATGTGTATTATGCTCACATCACACTAACTAAATAGAGGAATCGCTGTTCTCGATTGCCTCGTTGTTGGATTTGTAGGACGTAAAATGGGATCTGATATAAAAAATGAACACATGAAGTTTCAATATCTTGTTCGCCACCAAATTAGGCAACTCATACAAAATCCATCTGTGTTGAAATGGTCAACTTGCGTGTAAAGTGAATATATCATAAACTACCAGAGCCGTTGCGAAAGTAAAATTTAGTGAGAGATAACAATCACTTCACTTCATAGTAAATTAATTAATCATAAATTCATATTGTGTCTTTCGTATGAAGTCGGAGTGTAACGTGTTAAACAAAATATTGCTACTCTACTGCAAGCATGCATGTGTAGCTTTATTAACTTTCAAGCTAATTTGCTTGTTTTTATTTGTGTTTTCTTTAAATTACTCAGGAAAAACAAATAGCTTTAGCACAAAAGCATTTATATTCTTATTAAGGCGGCGTTTTGCTCTAAAAAAGTTTTACTTTTGATATTAATTAGTTGTGTCTGCCTTCTTTGCGCTGCGATTAACTATATTTAATCTTAGTCAGTTTATCATGGGTTAGAACCTCCTAGTCTAGTCAACAACTTCGTCTTCTAGTGTGCTTTTGGTTAGCAACTCACTAACACTATTATTGCACATTAATGGGGGTTCTTGTTTGCAGGCTTATAGCCCGGTATATTATTAAATTAAATATTGAAAATTTAGCCGAGACACTTGCGAGGAACGGCATGCGGTTCAACCCGAGGCGCAACAAAAAATTTCGGCTGGCAATATTGTTGGCAGCTTGTAAATTCAGGACTGTTATTGTGTATACATGAATGGCTTGAAAGCATGTTCGCTCGAAATTCGATTGATTTTCGAGGAGTCGTGCGCGAACATGGTTGACGTTCAAGCTATACCCACTCGAAATCGGCTCAAATTGGGGGGAATGGGGTGGTTTGCGTACACCGATAGGCATGCATGTTTCACAATGCTTGTTTTTAAACACTTAAATTAATACAGTTTTTCTATATTATTCCTCTCCACCACTTATTTTCCTTCTGGAGTAACACAGCACAACAGAAGCAATTCGTTTTGACAAACGTTACCACTACCACGCACACAAGGCGATATTTCAATATTCCAAGCATACATGGCGCGTATTTCAAGCTGAAACGACAAAATTTCCTGATCGATTCGTGCGGGTCGGCTTGCATGCTTCTTGAACTATTCCTCTACGTATTCTTCAAGCAGTCATGTATACACGCCATGACTGTCAGACGCTTTCAGCATAAATCGCGGCGATATGATGGCGTGCACACCATGATTGTCATTTATCATGGTTAGTTTAGGCCACAGTATAGGTAGACCCAGTATGCAATCGAAGCCCAAAAGCTCGTATTTTCCTTCCAAGAAATGGCGCCATGTGCTGGCCATGTGCTTGCAAAAGCTGACGAATGCCAA
Source organism: Oxycera nigricornis (assembly GCA_963942545.1). Taxonomy (NCBI): domain Eukaryota; kingdom Metazoa; phylum Arthropoda; class Insecta; order Diptera; family Stratiomyidae; genus Oxycera; species Oxycera nigricornis. Next base: position 6,528,522 of record OZ012659.1, read on the forward strand.
GCACTGCCAGATGTGCAGAGCCACAAAGCACTTTCGCGGACTTCATCGTTCACTTCAACACATGAGACATTTTTTCGGGCATTTCGGCTTTTTCTCTCAATCAATTTGTCAAAAGCAAATGAAACTTGTATCAGCGAAGACGTTTCACCATTGTAATTCAATGAACCGAAGTTTCTAACGGCGTTTTTCACGCCTAGCATGAAACGTGCATATACGAGCTCTGGCAGTGCCCCCACCAGCAGATAGCTGCCATTTTGTCATAAATGGCAGCACACCATTGAAGTTCTCTTACTTGAATGCAGCAAACAGATGATAAACGTAAACAAACATATGCAAAATGTAAACAAACATTTGACGTTGTCCCGTAGAACCGCGGGCCGTACTTGATAGTGCGCCTATATATGAAACATTACCTACTGGGTGTACCTATACTGTGGTTTAGGCCCCAATTACAATATGAGCTCAGTAAGTAATTGAATACAGCAAGCATCCCTCCGAACTCAGTCGTGGGCGTTCCCGCAGGGTGCAAGGTTTTTGGCGGACAATTCGGAAGCCATGGATGATGAACGCGATCCGGTGCTGAGTGCCGACTCCAATAATCGTTTTCAGCCCCTCAAGACAATTCCGGTGTTCAGGTAATTTTCGACTAATAATTTGGCTTTGTAGACCCCCGAGTCCGATCGATGTGGGAAAGGAAGGATGCGTAGAACGAATTAGTGCGCAAAAGATGACTAATACATAGTCGGTATACTAAGAAACGATCGCCGTAAGATTGATTATGACTGGTTTGTCGCGATAAGGCCTGACAACGCGAGTAATAGAAGCGATGTTTGAAGGCTGGCATTTTTGGCTAAGTGGTTGATTGTGCCCAATCGATAATTCAATATTTCACATAAAAATATGCCTTATATTTTAAGGCCACTATAAAAGTTCCTCGAGCATATAGTTCTGGGTATTATTATATTGGTTGTGCCTGAGGCAATAGAATGTTTATGCATTACATTTTTAACGTTGGAAGATAGAAATCTTCAAAAGATACCGATCAGCTCCTGCCTCTCGGCATGCCGGATTTCTACCGACTAAAACCACCTCATCTTCTGGAAATCACTCCATCAATTTTCATTAGTTCTCCGTTTGCGTCCCGCAATCCCATAAATATGATCAAACATTGCGAATGGTCAAACTGACCAACAAAAAGTGGCAAATAGTTGTATGTAACAAAAACAATCACCTGATAGCACTATATTGAACTGCAGTTTGGTGTTAGAACCCATTGTACTCATTTGCTACTTCGGTAACTACATTTAATGTATTCCTCGCATATTTGCAGTGTTCACAATGCGATTTCGGTGCTCATCTCGTTGGTCGGTGTGATTCTGGCGGCAACATGGGAGGAAGAAAAGAGATGCGAAGCTTATTTTATCATGCTTTACTTGCGGGCAGCGTTTTGGGTGGTAACATTTGTATGTTTTGCAAAAAAATCCTTGATATGCAGCCTTTAACCAACATGGATTTCTATCGGCAGATATTTCACCACCTGGTGCATGGCCACCACGAACAACTTAGACTAAATGGGCACTTTGAATTTCACAAGTCGCTCGAGGTGCATCGCGCCATGCCCCTAACGATAGTTTCCATGTGGAACACAGCGGTTTTGACCATTCAAACCCTAATTCAGCAATACTATGGCGAGCACTTCGGTATGGAGTGTGTAAAAGGCTGGCTGTCGCCCATCGTCTACATGACGGCGTTCTCGTGTGTAGAATCGACGGTGCTCTCCTTTGTGCACATCAGCTATATATGTGAGTGATAGTTATAGAAACAGCCGCTCACTCTAAAAACACAAAACTAATGAAATCTTCACTCCAGCCAAAGTCTCCAAGTTCAACAAAAGCGCTCCACTTCCGGATGCGTTGCGGGGAAGTCGACCAGGAAGCGGATATGTTGGTCTTATGCAGCCGGGCGCTGACGTGAATGAATTGCTAGAGAAACAGGTTGGCTGAGGATAAGAAGTGCTCGATTTGAATACCTACACTATATTTTTATCTAATTCCAGGCTGATGTCATCAACTATTTGCAAGACCATAACGTTAGACTTAACCAAAAGTTAATGCAACTGAATAGCCAAATGCGCAACACAAATATGCCACAAAATGCGTGAAGCATAGCCGGTGGCAGTATGACATTGGATTTTCTAGTTTTAATATATACTAACGAGTTTGATGTTCGATATATATATATATTTTAAATGTAAGCTCATTTTTATAGTGGAATAGACATAAAATTGATAAAGCCGAGGCATTTTATTTATTGCTGGATCATCTTTCGGTTTCGTCGTGTTGATCAAAAATTTCTTCATTCACTTTATCATGTGTAATGTAGATGACAGCATACTTTCACTGGTATTTTAACACTTATAAAGGAAGCTTCAAGTGTTCTCCATTGAATTTGAAATGTCTGAAATTTATCCTTTTTTCCAAAAAAACAACAACATTCAACTCCGTTAAAATTAAAACCTAAATTACTTTTATTGATTCAATACGAAAATAAGCACATTTTTTTATAAACAAGTTGCATTGAGCTTTACAGTAAGAGTAAGTGCAGCGTGAAATAAGAAGTGTTGCAATATCGGCAAAGAAAGCCCCCAATATTTTAAATCAGTTCAAAAATTCACTATCTGCATTGATATTACATCCGACGGCAACAAGAAACACTATCAAATTAAATCGAACGGATTATGGTTCGACCGTTAATCATAGAAGCAGTTTGATATTTAATTAAAACTATCGCGATTCCTTGAATAAGCGTTACAAATACGCTCTATCTTCGCTCTCCAGATCGTCGCTGTCGTTATTTTTTTGTAAGTTAGAGCAGTTAGCTGACTTCGACGGTTTTTTTATGAATTTTGGTTCAAACTGAATGCTACCGGCACTTTTGACTCGTTTCTTTTCCGATTTCCCAATGCTGCTGTGACTTTCTTTTCCGCAACTATGCGAAGCTTTTCCGATGCGATGGCTCCAGAAAGTGTTGCCTTCTAAAAGAAGTGGCGCGGCACGAACACGTTCTCGCATCAGTTCCATATTGAGAGCATGCTCCCTGTTACGCATAGAAAGCTCAGCGCGTCTCGTTGCCAGTCGAAAGGAGATGTCTTCGTCATTTGTTTCGCTGTCGAGTAAAATAAAATTAAACGTCACCAATTTCTAGAAGGGATTTGTGTGCGCTAGTTACTTATACGCCAATGATTTCCATGCTGGGGTTTTGCGTACACCCCAATCGAATTGTGTCGCTTGCTTCGGTAGATTACATTCCGATCCTTTTTGTGTACGTTTTCTTGCCACCTCTGCACGAAGTTTGGCGGCCAAATTAGGCCGAGCAACTGGATATATTGGCAATGCGCCAGCAAGCAAGTCATCGCCACTCTCTGGAGTGTTGGTTTTATTATCTGCAGTGTCCCCAATGACCGATTGGCTCAGAAACGTCTTTTCTTTAAGCGCATCCTTTTGCTTGCTTATCTTCTTCCGTCGGTTCTTTTTCCTCACGCAGAATTTACAAGAGCCTGTTGATTTAGGACGAGGTGTCTCCTTTTTCTCCATCGGCGATGGAGTTGAAAGTTTCAGAAGCTCTTCAGAGCGAATCATGCGGTTGATGCGTCTGGTTTATGTGAAATTCGCGTCAGAAGTGGTGACAACGCCCCAAAATAATGGAAAATAGGTTTACCTAAAATAGTCTTCCTCCCACTTCTTACTGGCGAAGTAGCTGCTGTTTACTTTTTTGCTGGCAGAACAGGTTTTAAGATGCTTTTCTTTCTTTCCTTGAAAGTCTCCCTGTGACGCGGATACACTTGAACATCGGCTACGATTTTTTGTACTAAAATGGAACGGTTTGATTTTGGATTGCAATTCTATGGCAGACTCCAGCTTTCGAATTTCACTCCTGCAATGGATTATACGTATTGTAATCTAGCTCTTTCGTGGTTTTGATACTTACCTCTGCTTTTGGTCTTCCAGGATTTGATCGTAAATTGGAACTCTCGACGTTAATGGGATGTAGCCCGCACGTTTCTTCTTGCCTTTAGCATTAGGTTCCAAATCGTTAAAAGACTTCTCATATCTGCTCAAGCTTTTACATTTAGGACCGAACTGGGCTTTGCTACTGCTCTTCAGCGAACTTCTTCGAGCAGGGCTGGCTGACATTGCTCGTCGATTAGGGCTGCCTCCAGATCCCACTGCATTTAATTCTCGTTCCTTATCTAAAGTATCCAACACAATATTCGATTCTCGGTTTTCTTTTTCAGCTTCTGCATCCTTTGTGATTGGGCTTGTGCGTTTAGAATTAATGTGTGCTTTCCTCACTGTTTCAACGGATTCGTCGGACGACTTGCTTGCCTGTGACGACCGTGCCGAGTCTGAGCCGTATTTGAGTCTCGAATAGGTTTCTCGCAACGTTCCTAATCGGGAATAGAATTCCGTTTCACTCAAATGGTGAAGCTCTTCGTAGTCTGCATCAGGAAGGGTGGTTTCTTGAGAAAACGAAACAATTTAATGAGAACGCGTGCTTACCTGGAATGCTGTTATAAAACTTGACAACGGAATATGAGCTGTTTTTGCTTTGCGAGCATGAAGCCATCATTAATTCCGGAGTAATACATTTACACTTGCCGACCTTTTGCCTGTTCATTTCTGAAAGGTTTAAAAATCGAAGACTGAGGTTTGTAGTTTGTGTTCAAGGTGCCCTTCAGGTAACAATCGATATTGTTTTGATAGCGGCTGGCTTCTATGGTGACTACAAGGACGCCTGTTTCCCTCAAAACAAGATGACTTTAGTCGGTCTAATCTGAACTAGATGATTCTATTTAGAAGCAGAAAAGTATCATTCGAAAATTAATACCATTGAATTTCGCCTACCTTAAATTTTCAGTTTATAATTAGTCGAATTTAATAAGATTTCTAAATCCAGCTTTATAGCTTTAAGTACGTTCGTGATTCGATGTGCATCTAACGACGGTTACCGTGGTTACAGTACTAACCATTGTTTAACGTGAAGTATTTACAGCTGATAACCAGTGAAGAATAGAAGTCCAGAAGAAATGTTTAACAAAGTTTTAAACATAAGAGAGGGCGAATTCACTCGCGTAGTCTACGAATTGGTACTTCAATTTACATAAATTTTCTACTTTTTATTTCGGCAAAGGACACTGGGACACACTGGAGTGTAAATGTTGTACCTATGTTTTGAAAATGGGATACATTAGAAACTTTAGATCTAATATGTAGGTGCTCATATTAGATCTAAAGTTGGTTAGTTAGAATTAATCTCACATCATCAAGCGCACGGCTAGATGTAGCCTTTTGTTACTTACGTACGTACGCTACGTACATCATTCTTGAGAAGTTGGGACTACTGGTGTTCTTCATGCACTTTCGAATCAATGTTAAATTTATTGCCATCATATCTTCTAAGCGGCATGTACTTTTTTCAAACAGGTCAAGGATGAACGATATGAAACTGCTATCGAAGTCATTTGCAACATCAACGGAGCTGCCTCGACACGAGCGGGTCTCTCTCTGCTCGGCTATTGCTATTACCATATACAAAATTTTCTAGAACCTGCTAATTGTTACAAGCAACTGTGTGAGATCGCTTCAAATGTTCAGAAGTACAGGTAAGTTGACGGCACTCCACCTACACTGCAGCTGTTGGTGTTTCACATATCAACATTTGTGAACTAGACTTTACTACGCACAAGCCTTATACCAAAGCGGGTTATTCGACGAAGCTATCAAAGTTCTAAATGAAGTGGATAGTCCAGAACTTGCAGGTGAAATACTGCTTCTTCAAAGCGCTATTAATTATTCCAACGAGGACTATCAAGAAGCACAAGCAGCTCTTTCTCAACGCCCTGCAGGACATGCTACTACGCTTAACGACGAGGGCTGTCTGTTGTATAAGGTGAAATTTAGGGTTTCTTTACATAAATTTTTGTATGTGTGTGATTTTCAGGCAACTATGTACGACGCTGCTCTGCAGCGGTTCAATTCATCCTTGCAAGCTGGAGGTTTCAACCCACTCACTGCCTACAATGTCGCCCTTTGTCATTATCGAAAGAGAGAAAATTCACTGTCGCTCAATTTCATAGGTAAGTGTTGTAAGGTTTTTGCAAATCAAATAAAAATGTAACCTTCCAGCGGACATCGTGGAGAGAGGAATTAGAAACCATCCTGAATTGGGTATTGGGGCCCAAGCCGAGACTGACGGTGGGGCTCGTAGTGTCGGTAATCCACCAGCACTTTCAGTTTCGGGCTTGACGCAAGCATTAAATCTCAAAGCCGCTGTTGAATACCAAGAAGGGAACAGTAAGGAATTCAATGATTTTTAAAACATTTCTGGTTGCCATGAACACATATACATTTTAGTTATTGGTGCTAGAGAAGCCCTATTGGACCTGCCGCCACGTGCAGAACATGAACTGGATCCAATTACTCTGCACAACATGGCATTAACTGATCCGAGCGGTCCTGGAGCTGCCCTGCGACGGTTGGCATTCCTCTTAGACTTGGGACCGCCTACATGTCCGCAAGAAACATTTCCAAACTTACTCTTGCTTTGCTGCAAACACGAAATGTACGATACTGCGGCTGACATACTAGCGGAACACGCACAATTAACATACAAATATTTGTCGCCTGTTAGTTGTCTGATGGCATACCATGTTCAATCTAATATTATGAATCATACTTTTCGTTGTAGTACCTCTATGAGCTTCTCGACGCACTTATTACGGCTCAAACATCGAGTGAAGAAGCCGAAAACAAGCTCGGAGGCTTAGCTTCAAACCTGGCAGGAAAATTAAGGTCGCTTGCGGCAAAGGTTCAGGACTCAAAAGGCAACACCGACCAGAATAGCCTACGAAACGCGTTGAAGGAGTATGAAAGCACGCTGGAAAAGTATTTAGAATGGTCATAGCAATTTCTGTCCTAATATTTGTTCAATTTTCAGTTATTTGCCGGTAGTAATGGCACGCGCCTGGTTGCCGTGGCGTGACGATGACTTTTCTGGAGCAGAACGAGAGTTTCGGGCCAGTGCTGAGTTTTGTTCGGAGAATCCCATTTGGCGTCTACACGCTGCCCACGTCTTATTCATGCGCGGCGACAAGTACAAAGAAGCGGCAGCCTTTTACGAACCGATTGTTCGTCAAAACTACGATGATGTAAGATTTATAAAATGGATAATTCTGTGCCAGCAGAAAACGAAGATAAAAATTATTTTCTCCTATCACCATACCAAACATACCGCTACAAATTAATCCCGCAATTGATGTTTTATAGATTTTAACGGTATCGGCAGCTGTTCTAGCCAATTTATGCGTGTCCTATATCATGACCTTTCAAAACGAAGAAGCCGAGGAATTGATGCGCAAGGTTGAGAAAGCTGAAGAGCAAAACGAGAACAGTAATGACCCGTGCTTGCATTTGTGTATTGTCAACTTAGTAGTTGGGTAATATTTTTGATAATGCCTCCTAGTTGACATCGTCGTCTACTGAATAATTCTTGCAGCACATTATACTGCGCCAAGTCCAATTATGAATTTGGCTTATCACGAATTGCTCATGCTTTGGAGGGGGGCTCGGGAGCGAGACTATGCGCTGATACTTGGCTGCACGTCAAACGATGCGTTTTGGGTCTCTTAACTGGTTTAGCGAAGCAAAGCATAGTTCTTCAATCAGCCGCTCTTCAAGAAGTACACAACTTCTTGCAATCGTGTGAAGGTGAGTAGTGTTGATAGAGAGAGTACTATGGGATTGAGAATGTCACCGTTGTTTCAGTCTATGGACTCTTCATACCCTCTACACTCATCACGGCCCTCGATGATGGATTGACGGAAGCTCCAACTATAGGAATTGAGGCACGGAAATCGCGAGCTTTGTTATTCAAACTTACTGAATACGAACAATGACTTAAGAAGCTATCATTTTATTCCAATCTTAATTGTACATGTTCTATTTCTAGTCTAATAGAAAAATATTTTTGCGTATTCTGATTTGATCGAAATGTCATGTTATTATTGTTACAATCCTTAAAACTAACGGCGTCTAGTCAGCCAGAACTGCTGAGCTGGCCATTTCACCAACGCCACATGTATCATCTCCTCTATAGACACGATAATAGCCCTGCTCACCCCACTTTTTGCCCCACGAGTTTTTCACTATCCAATATGGAATTGTTTTGTTGAACACTGGATAATCTGCAACACCGAAGCCTACGATCAAAACTCCATGATCAATTGCGGCGTGACGACACAACATGCGCCACGGGTGGGAAATTCCACCTCGATAAAATTGCATTGCATTTGCATTTATACCTGAGAACAACGGACGAACTTACATATTTTTGAAGTATTTGGATGTTTCAAAATATTTTACCAATTGAAATCGGCCCATTTTCAACCAGCCACAACGCCATCGCCGTTTCATTTTTAGGGAAGTCGATAGCTCCTTTTACTTTAACGTGGATCATCGATTTATTGAATGCGCACTTGGACTGTCTTGCCTTGTACGGATACTCTTCCTCCAATTCCAATCCGCCAATTTTCTCGATAGCTCTGCAAATAATGAGCATGAGCAACTTATTTTCTTTCTGATAAACAACAATAACTTACTTGTAAGCATCGTCCGGTAGTCCACCCGCGCAGCCATGGTCCACCGAATCACAATCAACTAATTCTTGTTCAGAATATTCTTCGAGTTTACCAGTCCTCACAGCATGAATTCCTTCGATATTTCCGGTAACACTGAAAGCCCAGCAAGATCCGCAAGCACCTTGGTCTTTTACCTTGCGAAAAGAAGAATTAGCAATGATGGAATTTCTGTTGTTCCCTTAGACGTCAAAGGCAAGAAGAATTGATGTTCAAATTTGATGCCAACGCTTATTTTTATAATATTCAACACGTGTATGAACAATTCATCAATCTATACTACTATAGTTTTTACTACAAATTTCAGAACATTGACCGAAAAATAATGCTGGTCGTTTAATTGTAGAATTAGTTTGATTTAATCGACCAGGAGTCCCATCTACTTTAACCCCTAGGACAGGGACTGTTCATGAGTGGATAACGTCTGCAGCTGTGAGCATCGAAAAACTATAGTACAACTATTGGTCCTGCGAGTATCTCGGAATACTCGTCGGCGTATACTTAGGATCGATTTTAATTGAATGGGTATCCTTTTGTATCTTTTGTATTTAGACAAGAATATGAAGCTTCGCTGGTGTTTCGTACATGTTATGCAGTCTAATAACGATTCATTTTTGAATCGATACCGTAAAAAAATCATACTGCTAATTGGTTTCACGGCGGGCAAGCGTTGAATCTTACCACAATTACATACAGTTTATTAGAGGCAACGTTTGACTGCAGGTTTATCAATTAAACCACAAGCAATTCAATCTACACTTAAGCACATACCTGCGTGATAGCTCCCTTTTCTCTCCAATCAAAATTGTCAGGCAGCTCTATATCTGGAATTTCCGCTATCGGGTTACGAATATGATTACGATCGGAAACGTATTTATCATACCGCAAGCCCTTCTTCATTGAATATTCTTCCTCAGTCAAGTCAGCCAAGTCTGTGATACCATATTTTGCTGTTCCTTGCTCCATCTCATTGAACATTTTGATTTTTTGCAAGTTTAAGCTGAAAATGTTGAATCTAATATCTTCTTCCGGAGTGTGAGCATAATCGCGATTGTTGTTCTGGATGAATTTGGCAAACAGCTTTTGTTCTTTCGTTCTCTTGCTGTGCGGAATCGTAAGAATGGATGGGTAGAAAGAAAACACAAACTCGGTTTCATCATCGGCGCACTTCCAGTTGAGAATATTGAGCCGATTGGCTTGCTGAGTTAGTGTCATCTCGCAAATATCAGCGTCTCCGTCAGGCATTTCGAAGTTTCCATGAATCTCATATTTATAATCGCTGTCGTCTTTGTATTCTTTGGCTACATAAATTTCATTGGCCCTGGTCGGAAGACAATTATTTTAATGGAGTTAATCACGTAGCAGTAACACGCTACTTCTACCAGTTCAATTAGTTTTATTAGTCATATTTATGTCTAGCATCCCACAGTTACAAATTAGTGTTACTACTTACTTCAATTTTCAGCTACTCTATATTTATTATAAGATCACAGCAGAGATATTCATACATGCAAATCAAATCAATGGTGGCAATCTTATCGAATCAGCTGCAATTCTTTTATGGCAATGTCTGCAACTTAGATTAGTTATAATATAACATAACAAAATAAAGACATTCAAGTTCGAACAAATAAATCACTTCAGTTTTTTCTGTTCATCCCTTTTAATACTATACAATAAGTTTCAAGCGTTTAGTAATACTTGAAGCTAAGTAACAATTCATGCTAAACTTGTTTAACATGATCATGCATGAAAACATAAAAGCCTCTTTTCTCAATTACTTGCTGAACAAAGGTTGTCCGTTGGCTCGCTTAACAGTTTCAGCTGGAAGAAACTCTTGGACCCGTTCGAACAATTCTCTGCGATTTTCACTGATTGACCGACGACTTCGATTTACCCTTTTATCTGCCACAGTGCAGTCAAGCGATAATTGTGTACCGTCCGGCAGCCACGGCCGCGACCATATTTCCAGTATGCATTCCTTCGTATTTCCTTGAGCAGTACGGAATTCCCCGTGGATCTTTTTCAAGGAACCGGAAACAACTTGCTTGGTAGCGCAGTAGATTTTCACAATTCTAGAATGGACAATTCGAATACATAGTAATATTTTGAATAACTGTTTACATGAATGCTAAACAAATTTATTACCCGGTGATTTCGTCCTGGCTACCAGAAATAGTAGTCACTGATGACAAAGTGCTTGCTATTTCGCCCTCTAGCTGACTGTAATCTTCTTTGGGAATCTCCATTACGCCACCTGGTTTAAACCCGCTTTGCGAGTTTAATGTACATTGACCAGCGAGTGATTGCTCGGGATCAGTGATTACCTAAAATAAGCAACATTCCTTTATATTTACTTCAGCTTTAAATTAAGAGATCGAAAACAAAAGCTGATGATTAACTGTATAAATGTTGAATAAAATTGTCTCGCTTGTTTATTTATCGAGTCATTGAAAATTCCTTGGCCAATGATTGCATGTAAATATAATTATTCAAATTCTTTGAATCATACATACTGCAATATATGGCATCAACCTAAAATATGTTCTGAACGTAGTGATAAAACAAATTGACTATTTAGTTAGAAGTGGCCAATATAAACCTGTTTAGTGACAATATAAATTTACAACACTGATTTATAAAACATTTTTCAACTGAAACATTAGTTTGGAAAGACCTTGCCAACAACTAATGACATTCACTCAAAAGCCACAAATGGCTCACAAATTATTAAGCTTAGCAATATTGTGCAATCAATCACTAGTTTATGTCATAGCGATTGCTTTGAATGAAAACAAACTATAAAAAGCTAATTACGAACAATTCAGACGTCTCAGAATCAAACTAACTATGGTTCTATAATTTTTTTAAAGAATATCCTGCAAATTCAGTTTTTGGAGCATCATTCAGGTATTTACTTTGCTACTATTCACTTATCTGTTTTATAAATAATCAGGAAAAGCTTATCGATCTGAGAATGTATTTGCTACAAGCTACAAAGGATACTGCATGCAAATAGCTATGCACAAGCTTACACCTTATTTTTTGGCAAGCATCCATAAAACAAAACTGCCTATTTCATACCTCAGTAGTTTTATCGTCTTTCGATTTTATGTTTTTTGCTTCATCAACATTTAGTTCTCGATTGTTGGATTCACCCAATCTGATCATAGAGTTTTGCGAGTTCTGATCTGTTGGATTTACATTATGCGAAGTTATAGATTGATTTTCATCAAAAACGGGTACTTGTACATGTTTAATTCCTTCTAAAGCACTTTGTATCGCGGGTTCATTTGGAGCTGGTGAAGCGAATGTGGGACTTGTAGCTGTTTCTTTAACTTGTTCGTTGTCAGCATCAGACAAAGAACTTTGAACAATATTGCTTTCGTCAGCTGCTTTCGTCGTTTCAAGAACATCGCCGCATATGTTAGGAGGCTGTGTCGCGTACACGATTGTGTGCTCAGGTTCGAATGCTGGCTTCATGAAAATACTATCCAAAAATAATTTGCTGTCTTCGCTCATGTCCTTTGGGGTAGAAGGTGGTGTCATTTCAATCGTGTCAACAGCTGCTATAGGCAGCGGCGAAGAAGCTGTATTCTGCACTTCCGGTTCCATGGTTTCTCCAACACCACTTGCTGCCGTTGGAAAACTGTCTATTACGAATGTGTCCATTCCAAACAAGCTACTCAGAAAGGCAAAGCTATCTTCGCTTAAACTTGGAGCAACGGTTGTCGTTTTCTGAGGAACAATTTGCACTTCGACTCCACGAATCACGCCCAGAGGTATACCCGCATCTCCATCGGTGGATTCTTCTTTTTGCATCGTTGTTGGCATCTTGTTCTTGCCAGCCAATATTTGCTTTTCTAAGTCCGACAATTCACCGTGTGTCACTTTCGTGTTAGAACTATTGAATACTGTGTTTCCCTCGTATTTGCTCGGATCATATTTGTCGTCTTCACTGGTCGCGGTGCAATTGCTATTTATCAACTCGCGGAACTTATCTCCAGCTTCCGTTGTTATCCACGGCCTTTCCATAATCACGAGCCTACAAACCACTTCGGTTTTACTTATGTCCTTTGCATTCACAGTTAGCTCGTAGCGAACTCCGTCGACTATTTCTCGGGTCGCTCGAATCACATAATCGAACGTCAGTCTTTGCGGCAAATGGACAATAGCCATGTTCGCTAGACCAACCAGATTGGGACGTAGCTCCTCTGTACTTCCTGGCGGTTTTATTGTGATCGGATCAGGAACAGATTCAGTCGCAGTACTATCTTGGATAGTTTCATTTTCGATTGCAGGACGATCCTATAGAGAAGGAATATTTTTTTCGTTGTCTAACAAATATTTATTGCCTTGAATTTCTAAGTGGTTAATTATGAATTTGGTTAGAACGCATTTTTCTACTTTAGATTAGATCAATTGGCCAAGCTCCAGAATTAAGATTTTAGTAGTCAAAATTAAATCATTATTAAGATGATTCATATTTATTTTCCTTTTCCAAAAATGATGCTGTAGTAAAATGCTTGCAGGTTAGAATATTTCATGCGAATATAGTTGACGCAGCGCATTCGACTATACATATACAGTTAGGGACAAAACTCTCCATACACCCTCAAAATTTCATAAATTTAGTAGAAAATGCAAATATATAGAAGAATTTTATATGTAACTTTACTGCAAATGTATTTTTATTAACAGAAATTTAAAAAAAAATTACATTAATTAACTTATAACTGTAAAAACACCAAAACAACGAAATTCAGTAAGGACAAAAGTGTTCATACATTATGTAGTTGAACTGAAAATTCCACATTATTCAATATATTTTTATATTTCAATATTTTGTTGGGCCGCCGTTGGCATCGATAACAGCCTGCAACCGTCTTGGGATTGATTCCACCAAATTTTTAGTGACTTCCGGAGTTATTTCTCCCCAGGCTTGTTGAAGCGCAGTTTTGAGTGATTCCTTGCTACTGGTGTGAATTTTCGAGATTTTTATTTTCATAAGTTCCCAAAAATGTTCAATGGGGTTTAAGTCCGGCGACTGAGGAGGAGAATACAGCTGTTTTGGTGCGTAATAAAGCAACCAGTTCTTTACGAAGCGTGCAGTATGTTTAGGATCGTTGTCCTGTTGGAATATCCAATGCTCGCCAAGACCCAAATTGTCCACGGAAGGTTGCAAATTTTCTTCTAACAGTCTTTTATAATAGTATTGGTCCATATTACCGTCTATAAAGACCAATCGGCCAACCCCACCTGCTGCAATTCCACCCCACACCATCACATTGCCACCGCCGTGTTTTACTGTTGGTATCAAATTCTTCAGTTGCAATGCCGTTCCCTTTTTTCGCCAGATTCTTTCTTTGCCATCATTACCAAACAAGTTGAACTTGCTTTCATCGGTAAATAAGACAGTTTCCCAGAAACTTAACTCCTTTCCTAAATATCGCTTTGCAAATTCAAGTCGAAGCTGCCTATTCTTTTCAGATATTAGCGGCTTTTTACCAGGAACTCTACTTGCATATCCATTGGAACGTAGCATTCTTCGGATGGTTTTAGGGTGAACACACTTATTCGAAGTATGAGCGACATGTTCCGCCAGTTGCAGACCGGTTACCCTTGGGTTTTTGTCCACCGCTTTTAGGATCATGCTGATATCCCGCCTGGAAAGTTTCTTTGGTCGTCCATTCCTTGGCTTATTTTCCACTGATCCTGTGTTTTTATGCTTTTGAACAATGTATTGAACAGTTGCATGAGATAAATTAAATAAAGCTCCAATTGCGCGGTATGATTTTCCATTTCTATGCTCAGAAATAATTAATTTTTTTATTTCAACACTTACTTCCTTTCGCTTGCTCATTTTTCACTTCTTTTGCTCACAGGTTATTCGAACAAACTAGTCATTAGATTGTACTCACGCTTTTCATGGGAAATACAATGGTTCTTTGAAGAAAAACAACAGTTAAGCAATGCAATGAAGACCAGAGTACACTAACTGATCAATGTATGAACACTTTTGTCCTTACTGAATTTTCTTGTTTTGGCAACTTTACAGTTATAAGTTAATTAATGTTTATTTATTTTTAAATTTCTGTTAATAAAAACACATTTACAGTAAAGTTGCATATAAAATTCTCGTATATATTTGCATTTTCTTCTAAATTTATGAAATTTGGTGGGTGTATGGAGAGTTTTGTCCCTAACTGTATAGCTTTTGCAAATCAAATCATTCGAGGCTAATTTTTCGATGTGAGCGCGAAATTTTATTAAGTGCATCCTAGCGCAGCAAATTTTACGTAATTCAAATCTACTTGATGAATTATTCCGAGTTATTATTTTAAATGTATTCGATACGCTCTTATAAGTTTTAGGTATACTTTAATTTATACGTTGTGTTTGACTTTCAGCGATAACATTTCTACAGCCTTGTAAGCCTAGGGAATGACTCGTTTTACGAGCGAAACAATTTCAAGTCGAGACTAACCAAGTTATATTCATTGTGTACAGCTCAGTAGAAATCCTACGTACAATAGTGATGATGCAATCAAAATATTACTTGTTAGATTAACTGATAGACCAAGACACAAATATTTCATGTTTATTTTAAAGATTTAATAAACAAATTATCGCTATGTACGACAATGTTTATATTGCTTTCAGTTTTGACACAATTGTATTTTAATATTTAAATAGCTTGCGTTAAAGAGAAAGTTCGTCAATAAATAAAAAGACCTTTATAGAAATGATAACATTGTTTCAAAGTAAATAAATTGAAGTGCGAATGCTGATTTTAAGTACATTTTTACAATGCGTTTGTTACAGTTTTTATCTTTGATTGTATTGTTCTAAAGATGACTTGTTGTCTTTAGATAAATTGCCAGACAGATAAA
Organism: Oxycera nigricornis; assembly: GCA_963942545.1. Classification (NCBI taxonomy): domain Eukaryota; kingdom Metazoa; phylum Arthropoda; class Insecta; order Diptera; family Stratiomyidae; genus Oxycera; species Oxycera nigricornis. The sequence continues at coordinate 6,544,107 of OZ012659.1, forward strand.
TGTTTAAAATCGATTAATCGCGTACAAGACAAATATAATTATGTACATAATCAATATGTAGACATTTGTAGAGACACAGAAGCAGATTAATAAGAATATTCTTATCGACAAATTTGTTTTAGCACGCAGATAGGAGACACGAAGCTATAAATATGACAAACTTGCGATCATTCACGATGCGATGAACAGCAAGAAACACACGATAGACAGATTGTGGATTAATTTCAGAAGTTATGAAAAGATGTCGACATAGTATAAAATGTCCATATGAAATCGAATCTTTGCAAGTTGGTAAGTTCTCCACAAAACTGTTAATGAACGCATAATCTGCTGAAGAATATATTTATCGAAAAACAATTTGAGTTCTTATTGTGAAGAGATGTTCAAAATATATGATCGAATTAATAATGTTTTTACGTTGCTATTTTCGCAAGGACGCTTGAAAGACAAAAGAGCGTATGCGAAATTGAGATTATATGACTATTGAATGCAATTGTCCTTTCCACGCCGACTGAACTAGATTTTGTCGCGGGACAATAATTTTTGGTAGTTGCGTCCACAATAGACATACAGTCTGTCAAGAATGAGTTTACACAATCATTTTTTGATCTTTCTAATTATAAAATATTCACTTTTTATTTATGTAAATGAATTTTTTTCTTAATTATAGTTATTTACATTATTTTCAACCGATATATACAAAAAAATACAATTTCAATGCAAAAAAGGAACGAAAAGAACAACGAAAACGATTATTACAATTCTTGAGGTGTCAAGAAACTCTTTACACAACTGTTTGTGTTTGCATTTTACCGCAATCTTTGATCTGTATTGTAAAGTTCTATGAATTTGATCACTAGTTGGTGAATAATTTTTGGCCAGTACGCATAATTAAGTGAGATATTGTGTTTTAAAATGCCAGGCAAAAGATTATCCTATGAGTTGGTTCAGATGATATACTATAATCACCAATTAGGTAAAAGTGCACAGGAACTGTCGGAAATGTTTTGTGTAGCATGAACGGCAGTATATAACTTTATAAATCGTGCTGAAAATGAGGATAGATTGGAGCCAAAGTGTGGAGGTGGCCCAAAACCAAAAATATCTAAACGTATAGAGCGTCTTATGATAAGGAAACATGATAAAAACCCCTGGATTTCGACCAGAACACTTGTTAGGGAACTAAAGGAAGAGTGTGATGTTGCTGTTTCCCATGAAACAGTACAACAGGTCATCCTACGGAATAAGTTCTCATCAAGAGCTGCACGAAAGAAGCCACTGTTTTCTGCACAAAAATTGAAAAGCGTTTTTCCTTCGCTATCATCATCATCATCAATGGCGCACCAGCCCAAATCGAGCCTTGGCCTCCCGAAGACACTGCCTCCAACTGTCTCAGTCCAGCGACCGCGTCCTCCAATTAGCGAATCCCAGCAAGGATTCGCTGTCGTTGTCAACTGCATCCTCCCATCGTTTGCGTGGTTTTCCTGGTGGGCGGCTTCCTGTTGCTCGGCCTTTCATGGAGCGCTTGGGAATTCGCCTGTCATCCATACGCTCCACATGGCCAGCCCACTGAAGTCGTAGCAGTTTCGTCCGAATCGATACCGGTGGCTCGTCATAAAGAGCGTACAACTCATGGTTGTACCGGATTCGCCAGTCCGGTCCGTCCTTCACGGGCCCCAGAATACGTCTCAAAATGCGGCGTTCGAAGACGTCAATCCTTTTTTCTGAGGCTTGAGTCAAAGTCCATGTTTCACATCCGTAAATCAACACAGGACGGATGATCGTTTTATAGACGCGCAGCTTATTTTTTCGGTGCACTTTGTTACTTTAATCACCGAGAGGACTGAAAAATATATTTTATTGGGTAGACCAATTCGCCGTTCAATTTCGTCCTTTTCATTCCCGTCTTTGGCGAGGTTGACACCAAGATAAATAAAAGAGTTAACGCTTTCCACACTGTAGTTAGTTATCGTCATGTTTTGTCTATTTGGCGTCTTTTTCCTTGACTGGGTCATATATTTGGTCTCGTTCACATTGACCCTTAGGCCGACTTGCCTAGCCGCTGACTCCAGCTCAGTAAACGCTTCTTTGGCACGAGATAGAGATCGGGCCATGATGTTGCTGTCATCGGTGTACGCTACTATTTGAGTAGACTTAAAGAGTAGCCCGAGTAGTCCCGCATTGTCTACTGTAATCTTCCTGATGACATACTCTAGGGCCAAATTGAAGAGTGTGGGGGCGAAGCCATCGCTCTGTTTAAGACCTGAGCTGGTGTCGAAGCTTTGAGTCAGATCTCCTTGACATCTGACTTTAGATCGTGTGTCGGTCATCGTTAGTCTGGTCATTCGTATTAGTTTGATAGGTATCCCAAAATCAAGCATTATTTTATATAGTATATTTCGATCTATACTATCTATATATATACTATTCCTTCGCTATGATGCATCTTTCTCAGCCCGTTGACTTTTGGGACGACGTCATATTTTGCGATGAGACGAAAATGATGTTGTACTACAATGATGGATCGACTAGAGTGTGGCGCAAGCCTTTAACATCGTTGGAAAATCGAAATATCATTCCAACTGTAAAATTTGGTAAGTTATCCGTTATGATTTGGGGGTGCATCTCAAGCAGAAGAGTAGGAGACTTGGCATTCATGGAGTCAACCACGGACGCCCAACAGTATTTGCATATCCTTAAAACATATTTGACAAGTAGTGCGCAGAAATTCGGGTTTATGCATAACAACAAACCATATTTAAGTTTTACCAGGACAACGATCCCAAACATAAGGCGCACATGGTGCAAATATGGCTATTATACAACTGCGGAAAAGTGATGGATACGCCAGCCCAGAGTCCTGACTTAAATCCCATCGAGAATTTATGGGCCGACTTAAAGAAACAAGTCGCTAAAAGGCAGCCCAAAAACCGAACTGCCTTAAAAACTGCGATTCTCGAAGAATGGCAAAAAATACCAACAACGTATGACCTGCAAAAGTTGATTTATTCAATGAAAAATCGGCCATACCAATTATTAAATATACCAAATAATAAATTTTAAATATCCTGTAAAATATGTAAATATTAAATACAATAATAATTTGTGTAAAGAGTTTCTTGACACTTCAAGAATCGTAATAATTGTTTTCGTTGTTCTTTTTGTTCTATTTTGCATTGAAGTTGAACTTTGTTTTTTATATATCGGTTGAAAATAATGTAAATAACTATAATTAAGAAGAAAAAAATCATTTACACAAATAAAAAGTAATATTTTATAATTAGAAAGATCCAAAATTGAATTTTTTTCCTATGTGTAAACTCATTCTTGACAGACTGTACATATACACTTGCTAGAAAAAGTCTGCGTTCACTTGCTGTCAATCAGTTTGTAACTTGAAAAAATCAAAAACTAACAAATATTTTCTAGATTTGGTTTGATATATTTATTAAGTATTTCTTACGTAGCCGACACAAGTAAGTTCAATCATTTCGCTTCTACAGTTTTTGAGATAACGGCCCTTTTCTGAGAAAACATACAAAATCGAGGTAGAAAAAGTTTGCGTTCACTTGATGAATTATGGGATTCATCGGAATAAGTCGTTTCAAATACATTCTTCTATTGTTTTATTGCATTTAATATTCATTAGTAGCTATTCTGGCAAGTGCTTGGTGCAGAGTTTGTGTTGTGAATATTTTTTTTTTCGCAATGGAAGATAAAAGGAAAGAAATCAGTGTGAGTGAAAGAAAAATCATCATAAAATTATGGAAAGAAGGGAACAGCTACAGAAATACATACAGCACAAATAGTGGGAAGGTAATACTCGTCAGTCCAAAGGGTCATAAATAATTTCAAATCGACAGGAGAACTCACGTCCAAACCTCGTTCCGGTCGTCCATCAAAATTGTTCTGCAGGGAAAAACGACATATCGTGTCACTGGTAAAAAAAACACGGCTGACTGCATTCCAAATAGCAACTGAAATCAAGGAAAGATTCAATAAAGAAATTCGTCCGGATACTGCAAGAAAAACCCTCAAAAAGGCTGGTTACCACGGACGGGTTGCTCGGAAGAAAACGTACATTTCACCGGTCAACCGACATAAGGGCCTTACATTTGCCAAACAGCACATAAATGAGCCAATAGAGTTTTGGAAGAATGTAATATTTTCAGATGAAAGTAAATATTGCATTTTTGGCATAAAAGGACGCAAGTTAGTGCGGAGGAAGTCTGGAACAGCACTGCAAAAAGAAAACCTACCAATTGGAAAACATGGTGGAATAATGGTGTGGAGGTATATGGCGAGTACTGGCGTTGGAAAGTTGGAGTTTACCGAATCGACGATGGATAGATTCGCATATCTCAACATTTTGAAAAATAATTTGAGGCAGAGGGCCATTAAACTCGGCTTAGGTTCAGATTTTTGCTTCCAACGTGATCCGAAGCATACAGCCGAAATAGTGAGGCTTTGGTTACTCTTTCATGTCCCAAAACAGCTACATACACCCCCATAATCACTAGATATAAACCCCATCGAACATTTATGGGATTTGCTAGAGAAGAAAATTCGACAACACGCAATTACAAGTAAGGAAATGTTGAAAACTGTTCTCACAGAAAAGTGGGAGAAAATAAGTGCTGAAAAACAGCAAAGCTCGTCAATTCGATGCCAAACAGGCTCCGAGAGGTCATAAAGAACCGGGGATACCCCACCAGTTACTAAGAAATTTAAATATGTTTTAGTATTTTCTATTTTATTATTTTTATTAGAAGTGAACGCAGACTTATTCCGCCTTGCTTTTGTATGTTTTCTCAGAAAAGGGTCGTTATCTTAAAAACTGTAAAGAGAAATAAACGAGCTTACGTGAGTCGACTACTCATGAAATACTTAATAAATATATGAAATCAAATCTGGAAAATATTTGTTTGTTTTCGATTTTTGCAAGTTACAATTTGATTGACACCAGGTGAACGCAGACTTTTTCTAGCAAGTGTACAATGCGGTCGCCATTTTACCTTAGAAAGACTGATATTCATTTGTTATGTTGCAGTTTATCATCATTCATGAAAACAACATCTAACAAGCAGTGAATAATATAAATACATAAAATCTTATGGGGGAAAAATCTGAAATCTTACGAACCCTTACAATTAATGAACTACAAAAAAATTAATTTTCAAATAACCTTTACGCGAATGATGGACGCTCAATTCTTTATTATAAATATTAATTTTTTAATCATACAAATGCTATTTCGCTTCGATTGACATCTTAACGACGTCTATGCAACAACAGGAGCAATAGCAGTCCTTCTGGCTGTGTCCCTGTGGGAAGCGTCAGAAGGACACGGTGCTCATGTTAGGTCACTACCATCCTGAACAAGGTGAGACCTCTTGTGGGCGAAACCTAGTGAAAGGGGCACTAGGTTTACTAGTTTCGATATACGCTGGCGGTAAATGGCACCCACTCTTGGTGATGTTGAGCACCGTGTAAGTAGAACGTGCCCAAGGTAAGAGATGCTGATTGACACTCAACTCAATTACGTTCTCTTCTAGGACTGTGTTTTTAAAATCAATTTTGGGAAAAGCACGTTGAAATACACTTTATATTACTTTCAAGAATTAAATACAGAATTCTTTATTATTTTGTTGAATAGTAAATTATTTTAATTGGAAATTCAAAACAGTTGCCACCGCAGCCAACTATAATCGATGAATATAAAAATGATAATTTTTTGCATGAATTGAAGCCTTTAAGTCGATTGATTAACGATTCTTCAACATGAATTTCCACTTCTATTTTAGTCTAGAGATTCTTGAACTGTAGAATTCGCTGTAATATCGATATCAATTATAAGAATACAGGTCTAGTGCTATTGTTCGGTTTTAAAAATAATCTCTTTGGTATTTTGTAGACGACATTAACCTTAAGAAACATTTTCCAAGATTATTCGATTTACAGTGCTTTATCAGTGAAATGACTTGCGCAGATAATTGTGCTACTACAATTTTGAGAGATGTTTCATTGCCATTAGTATTATTTACATTCTTGAAGGGCAATGACTCGGGAGACTATGACATGGACATGTATGTTTAATTGCAAGCAAATCATAAATGGTCACTAATTCAGTTTAGATGGGAACAATGGGTAAACATTTCTTTTGGCAAAAAGACATATTTTTCGGTATATTAATTTGGGTTTTCTTTAATAATTAGTATGTAACTCGAAAGCAAGAGACGTTTCAAGCACTTTCAGGTCTCTTCTTACTCAATTACGGGTTGTCTATCAAATACTCATCGATATATTAGGAGCAGAAAGGTTAAGCTACAGGATATCAGGCATTCTCGACACTATACGGACTCCTTATCAAATGAACATAATCTGCTGGATGCGAAGCAGACCAACGGCTGCAATAAATAGCCAGAATGTAAATTTCTCAACGAAGTCCGAATCTTGGCTACTTGCGGACGCGACGTTGATTTCGTCAACTTAAATGACCCATCGACGTCGTCTCGCTTGTGTTGTTTGTTCGGCTTAGCTGGTAGCTCCAAAGACGCATTTAGCGAAGCAAATGAAGCATGGGCGGGCGGAACAGCGCCACTATTGTTTCTGGGCACAATTCGATATTTTATGTGTTGCTCTCAGTGTGAATCCAATTAGCCAAGCGATGTAACAAATGCCTTACGGAGGCGGAAATAAAGCGATTAGTAATGCATAATTCTACGGTGCGACCTGTGCATGTGTGTTTAGGAAGTGCACAAAGTTAGCCAGTAAAAGACGTAATTTGGTGTGACAATAGGAACACGTCGTCATACTCCTTAATGCACGATGATATCATGTGAGTCATGTTAACGAATCGACCTTCAATGCTTCGTTAGTGACTGTGTTACACACAAATGGATCCATGAATACAATTAATTAAAACAATACGTGGAGTATTACAGCGTGTATTTTCTACTCACATTATTGTTTTCAATATTCGCTAGGGAGGATTGAACTAGAAGCCCCACAACTAGGACCAATCCTCCTAAGTGTTTTATCTGCACCTCCTTCATGCCTAAAGTTTCTTTCCTTCACTTTCGATTTTCTTCTTCACTCCACTTTATTCCTGGCTACGCAGAACTTCACTGGCCACAAGTTTATTTCACTTTAACAACACCGACTAACAGCTGTGGCTTTTATTGGAGAGTGACAGTTGAATGCTCGATGTTTTCTAATTTAGAAAATGAAATCTACAGGGAATGGATGTAAACAGTATCTCATCGGGCAATAAACCGCACTCTTTTCAGCAGTGATGGGGACTTTTACAATGGGTATTTTTTGAATACTAAATACGGTTATTTTGAAAATAAGCTTGAATCGGCTGTTATTAATATTTGGGGTAAGGTAAATAGGATAAAGTTGCATGGTTTTTTTAGATTTTTTCTAGCGTTGACGGGCGACAGAGTAAATAATAGCAAATAAAACATAGTAAATAAGTTTTGAATATGTGCGTCATTCAATAACGAAAATAACGCGAAATTAAAAGCAGCGTGAGCGTGGCGGCGAACTATAATTAATATCTTTTTGATATTTTTCAGGGAAAGCTATACTATTTATTGAGGCATGGAGCCAGCTTGAAAAAGTCGAAGCAAATATTATATCTAACTTTCGGACAAGTACCAACAGACTTCTATGCATATTTATTACTTTGACAAGAAAAACCTATAAAATATAATTTAATCAAATCGAAACTCCACGCGATTTTCTTGAAAGCTATTCGGAGTTTTGGACAAAATTGGATCGACTTGTCTGTGCCTACATCCATTGGTGTGCATTTTTCACAAGGGATAATTCCTGTCGTTAAACACTTGAATTAATAACTTTGTTTCATTTTATTTCACATATTTCTCCTCCCAATTGCTTATCTATCTTCCGCAGCAACACAGAAAACAAAAACATGTCGTTTTGACAAACGATACCACACACACAAGTCGATCTTTCGATCTTTAAATTTAAGTTTACACACCATTTACCACATTTTTTCAACATTTGGAGATCAGCGACAAGATCTTTTTTGGTCTTTATTCCATATTGATTCAATCTTGTGCTTTAATATTTGGTTTTCTTTGGAACTGATTGTAAATTAATTCAAATTTTGTTCCTGCAAAAGGCATTTCTTTACATTTTAGAAGGATTTGGAATAGTTGTGGTTATGTTTATTTTTTGTCCGGCAACGTTTTGGAGAAGCTAGCTCCTTTGTTCAAATGATCTTCTTTTAGTCTTTCAGTTCTGACAAATGTTCTCATATTGTAAACATTTTTTTAAAATTCCGTAAAAATTTACAAAATTTCCCTTCTATCAACTGCTCGAAGCAACAGCTGATGATACACTTCAGCCCAGCTGAATTCGTTTAGCGCTCGAATGACAGTTGCTCGTTGACGAACTGCATTGGACAGTTTTCCATCGCCCCCGACTTCAAGATTGCGATCTCCGCGACTGCAGATTTTCGTTTCGATAGTTGAGTGCGATTCCACCGCATACTGAACGGTTGAATTGAAAGCCCCTTAAGCTGTAGAGGCCTGGAGTGAACGCGAAAGTGCTTCCTAGATTCGCGTTGGTGCATCTGTCAAATGTAAACAACGCTGTGGCGTATGTGCCAGTTAGCAAGTGTGTAATGTCCGCGATCTCTCTACCAAGGTGATTTTCGCTTGCATTGCCTCGGAGCCTTCTTATCGAGTTTCTTTCCGTTTACGACCAGACAGGAAAAGCCACAACGTACGCCAAGCAACGGGCTGCTCGTCTATCCTGAGGCCGTTGGAAGTTTCGCAGACACTATGTGCGACGAGATTGCAGCGCCGTCGCTGCCGCCAGTACCACCGCAAAAGTGCAGGATCTGCGATCAGGACACTGGCTTGTTGCGCTGCGCCAAGTGCAAAAGTGCATTCTACTGCTCCTCGAACCACCAGCACGACGACTGGGCACGACACAAGCTGGAATGCCGGCGCCTGGCGAAGCAGCGGAAGGACTCTGCTGCGTCGGCGACAAACAAGCTGACCAGTCTGTGGAACATGATGTCGATGGCGACTTCGGACACGGAAGCATTGAACCCGCAGGCCGAGTGCATGGGCCCCAATCCGAACGTCGCATCCTACGGTCTCCTGGCCGAGAACAGTTCTAGTCGCAATCATCAGCTTCATGCTGAGAATCCGTTGATACGCCGGGACCCGAACCGATTTGCCATCGACCTTGGAGGCGCCAGGTAAATGCTCGACAGAGAACTCATTTGATCCCCTGGTTCTGGTGTACTCGGGCATGGGCATCTGCGAACGCCGTGGGTTACTCTGCTCTTGACAAGAGCGTAGCTTATCTCGGTCGAATGTTTGTTTAGAATAGAGAAAATAGCGATAACATGCCACCAAACAATAACGCTTGCCTCGCGACGTGCCCCTAACACCCTAAGCGCGTCTGCAGTTGGATCTGTCGCAAAAAGCGTACGTGACTGCGATTTTTCGCAGATCTAGATGAGGCAACGACTGTCTGCCAAGCCGCTGATGATTCTTCCTCAGGAAAGATCGATTGCAGCTACTTGAATCCTGACCTATACAAATCAAGGTACTGATCGGAAAAAATTCCTGGCTGGGGCAAATTTATCACTAACTGGATTTCCTTTAATCAACGCGAATACGCAATCGCGAGCAATTGAAGTGCAACCTTTGTTTTGCGCTCTCCAAATCGAGCGAAGGAGTTGCAGAACAAAATACCAACGCTGAGCGCTCAGATTTGCTTCAAATTCGATTTCGTATGTGCATATTTTTGGGCTACGTGCCAAATTGTACGTATCTGATATGCCGCCATATCTTCCGACGGCGGGAAAAAAATTACTAGCGATATTACTTAGAACTGTTCGCATCGTGCCTGAAAATGATTACTTTCTCGTATCGATAGCAAACACAAATCGAACATATTCATTCCGGCGAACAATTAACGCTTCCATGCCGGTGCTTATTTTATGACTCGCGCATTCAATTCTCAACTACGCCTGCACAATCGGTTTGCACAACAAAGCGTCGGCTCTAACGGCGCGGTTTTCCATAAGTCGCGTATAAATTCCCACGAAAATGATTGTTTATCATTCCGCGCTGTTGCACTGGGAAATCTCGTATACAAAACTGTTGCAAATGAATTGATTTCTACTGGTTGTTGCAGACAAATATTTTCGCATTACATTCGACGCAAAAACCTAAGGTGCGACTGAAATTAAGAATGGATCGCAAGGAATTTTTAATGTAAGTGAATTGAATTTTGATTTATATTTCTTCCGCTCGTCTTCATACATTGAACGCGTCGCGGAATCAAGCTGACTACAGTGTATCGTAAGGACCAATTGATATTTTTATCGAAGAAAACGTCGCATGTTAATTAATATAAGTAATTACTTCTAAAATGAGTGATTTCTCCTAGTGCATTTATTTGTGTTTCTTAATGTGTTTTTATTTGTAAGTCGCTACTAGTATCATTAGTATGGATTTGGTATTGTCTCAGAAAAAGAGTGTACACATCTCGATTATCGCGACGCGATATTTAATAAAAGATTAATTTACGATTATTCATTGCCATCCCAGTGAAGCAAATATTTTTTCCAATCGAACCAGAGAAAATTGATGAAATTTACTGACAAAACTAACTTCTAAAATTAAATAAACATCAATATTGGGCGTTGCTACTCGGAAGCTTTCAAATCAGTCGATCTCAACTCCTACCAAACAATTCTATAGGCAGCGTGCGAATGTTTTTATTGAAGTATCCCATAAAAATATTTATTTTCGGTCATACATTTGCACAAAGACGCTATGTCCGACTTAATTGAAATATCACAATTCGTCGACAATTACCGAACAACTATTCTCCCAATCTCTGCTAGTTTAGATAGCTATTGGTGTGCTCTGACTAAGCACAGTAATTCGGCGCTTGAAATGCATAAGCGACATTTTTGCCTAAGTTGGAATTTTAGGGTTTTGAATGTAGTTTTCGTTTTCACGTCGACTGAGCTGAATTTTGTCCTGTTTTCACCACTTTTTGGCATTTATGCCAAATATTTTCAAAAGTGTTGCATATACAGTGGCGAGCACATGTGGACACTTGACTTAAAATACTTGTAAAATTCTTAAAAATACATTAATCGATTTGAAATTTTTGCAGTTGATTTCTTTGTTAATATTTATGTGAAACAAATAATAAACATAATTATAACTTATAAGCTCAGTCTAAGATTTACAACAAATAATCGAAATGTATCCACTTTTGCACGTTTCGTTTCTTCTATGTTGCAACAAATCTGTGAATCGAAACAAAACGTAAAAACAAGATTCCCAGCATTTGGAATGTTAACGTTGTGCGAAATAGTGTTTTACGCGGCGAAGCATAAAAGTTCGATTTAATCAGTCACGCGTTTTTACTTTTTCTGTGAGTATTTCAATTTTGAAGCAAAAATGAAGGAAATACCGGAATATTTAGAAAATTACATTGTGGAAATGACGGAAAACAATCGTCAGCACGTAAAATAGCTAAATCGTTGGGTATTTGCCGCCGAACCGTGCTTAAAGTAAGAAAGAGACGCAATGTTAGAGCACCTGAAATTAATAAATCGCGACCACGATTGCTAACTAATAGAGATGCTCGAGCTATGGAGCGCCTCATGACCACCAAACCGAAGACAACACCAAAAGAGGCTGCAGTTGCCATTAATAAACCCGTAAGTGAGTGGACAGCACGCAGAGCGCTTCACAGGATCGGACTAACAGCGGCAGTTAGGCAAAAACAACCAGCACTACCAGAAAAAATTGTTGCAGCACGTGTCAAATTTTGTAAGGAGCACAAAAATTGGAGCGTAGATGGTTGGAAGAAGGTAATTCAGTCCAACGAGACCAAAATAAACCGATATCAGTCCGATGGTAAGGAGTTTTGTATTACTGACACCGCCCAAACGAAAAATTGAAAAAGCATCAAGTGAAAGAAACTATGAAGCATGGAGGAGGCGGCTTGATGGTGTGGGGCTGCTTCACTTGGTGGAACGTAGGTCCATTGGTTAAAATCGATGGTTTTATGAAAAAGGAACCATATCTTCATATTTTGGAGTCTAATCTACCAGACTTCGTAGACGAATCTGCTTATCCAGAATATGACGTCATTTTTCAGCAGGATGGATACCCAAAGCCCACGGCGAAAATCGTTAAGGAGTGACTCATTAGGCAACGTTTTAAAAAATGCAGTGATCTGCTCAAAGCCCAGACCTTAACCCGATCGAAAATTTATGGGCTTTGCTGAAAAAAACGACTAGCTCGATTCGACATCGCACCGAAGGATTTGGATGAGCTTTGCTGTCGAGTTCAGCCGGAGTGGAGTAATATTCCACACGAACTAATTAAAAAATTAATGGGGAGCATACCTAAGCGTATGCTCACCGTTATTAAAGCCAAACGTCTGTGGACTAAATATTTAAAAAAAAATTAGCTTCATTTTCATGAACGTGCAAAAGTAGATACATTGCACATTTCGATTATTTGTTTTAAAAACTCGACTGAGCCTGTAAGTTATAATTTTGTTTATTATTCGTTTCATAAAAATATTAATAAAGAATTCACCCGCAAAAATTTCAAACCGAACCATACGGATTTTATAAATATTTAATGTCGAATTTGGTTAACTCGCCAATTTTTAAAAGCTCTATTGTCAAGTTTACAGATTGTCGCTTATAACCTTTTGAAGTTCTCTACTCCCGCATGATGATTGTCTCTTTCATACATAAAAGGGTACAAACACGTTTCTCCTTTGCAGAATTTTTCAAAAAGCATCATAATCAACTTGCCAAGAAATGGGAGCTAATCGATTACTTTTCAAGATTCCACCTCCCAATGTTGAATATAAGACGATTATTCGCTACTCTCCGAACTCTGCAAATGGTGATGTCACAGTTTAATTAACTGTTGCTTCGATCCAAACTATTTACTTCCAAGTTGATTACCAATATAACCTACACAATGTATGACTTGGTTGCTCCTAGTTCTGGTGATAATTACTCGTCATTTGCAAATTGTTTTACAATTACAGCATATCGTAGGTCCTCACACTAACATTTAATCCAGCAAACTATAGTTTCTAATAACGAGAAATTTTCCAAGTCGAGAATTAGTCAGAAAATGACTTAAATAAAATAATCAAGAAGAGATAAATATTTGAATTAACTTTCGTTCACGAAGTTGGGTCATTTGATGAACAGTTACGTGCTGAACGTTGTAGGTTTTAGATGTTGTTTGTACAATTTATATTCCGAGTCTTAAGTAAATGTGAAACCGTTCAATTGATGTAGTATTCACGACTGTTAGACGACGGACTCCAGGCGTTTAACAACGAATGTGAAAGGTAAATCGTTGAATGTAATAATAAAACATTTAAAAAGTTCAGCCTTGCGCTGAATAGGCAACCTACAATAAAAATTTGATGTAGTACAGTTGTATAGCAAACAGAACAAGGAAAAACATTTATGACTAAATTATGAAAATTTATCGTTGAAAAATGTTTCACAGACCCAAGCAATTTGCTATTTTTAATACTAAATTTTCTAGGATACTCACTCAACTTGTATTGTAGCAAATGCTTTTATAATCCAAAAACTGAATTCAATAATAAAAAATTCTAAATTCTCTTTATATTCACAGTGAGAAGCGTTACGAGGATCTTTGTAAAATTATCATAGATGATATGAACACTTACGGCTTATCAGTTGTTGATGATTTTCTCGGGATGGATCGAGGTCTTCAAATACTAAACGAAGTTCACAAAATGTATGCGTCCGATGTATTTAGGGTAAATTGAAAATTATTCAACTTAATATTATAACAGCCATGAAATTTTCAGGATGGTCAATTAGTGTCCAATAACATAACAGATAAAGACCAGCGAACAATTAGGAGTGACAAAATTACTTGGGTGAAAGGGACTGAAGAAGGTTGTTCAAATATAGGATATTTAATCAATCAGGTAAGACTTTCAGTCGTGCTTTCAAATTGTTGGTCATTGATAATGTATGTATTCTTGGATAGATCGATGCAGTGGTTGGACTAGCGAACACAATGCACAATAATGGGTTACTAGGCAATTATAAAATTCGCGAAAGAACGAAGGTAAATAGTACTTAGGTAAATGTGGGTAGTTCGACCGTGTAAATGTTTATGTTTACAGGCGATGATTGCATGTTATCCGGGCTCTGGAGCTCATTATGTGATGCATGTGGATAATCCGAACAAAGACGGGCGCGTGATAACAGCCATATACTATTTGAATTTAAATTGGGACACGAAACGCAGCGGTGGAATTTTACGGTGAGTTGAGAGCTGATTATTGAAGCATATTGAAACGTGTCCGCTTTTTGCTTGCTTACTAACTGACGAAGATCCTTTAAATTGCAGGATATTCCCTGAACAAGGCGGATCTATAGCAGATATCGAACCGAAATTCGATCGTCTGATATTTTTCTGGTCAGATCGGCGAAATCCACACGAAGTTCAACCTGCCCATCGAACCCGCTATGCCATAACCGTTTGGTATTTTGATGCAATCGAACGGGAACGGGCATTGAGCCGTTGTAGGCAATTTAGTAATGCCCCGAACGATTGCTCGTAGCACTGATTGAACTGTACCTAAAATGCGTCTATTCGACAGCACGATATCACTACTACATAGTTTTCCTAATGTATTTATCGCTTTAGTTTGCATCAGTTAAACGTTAATTGCTAGGTGTTCGTTTAAGATATATTGCTTTGAATGAAACGGGAGCATATTATTTTTGCTTTCCAACCAATTAAACAAAAGCCAGCAGTTTTCCGAGTTAGTTCTTATGTCAAAGCGTCGAAGAAAGTGTTACCCCCTATAATTTATTCAATGATTTCGTCAGTCTTTCTTTGTAATTGAATTCTTACCAAAGTTGATCGAATGTAAAAGATGTTTTGTATTCTTGTGTAAATAGTAAACGTAAAAAGTATTCGATAGAAAATAATAATCCCAATAAAATGTATATACTCTACGCAAATTTTAAGAAGATTAAAGAATATGTTATTTATTTAGAAGTTATTACTGTGTTTTACTCAGCTCTTGTAATATTAAGATATAAAAGAAGATTCTGTTGAAGTAAGTTTATTGTATGGATGCTGTTGAATAGCAAGAACACTTACAATTACTCTATTGAAAAGACACAAGAAACCAATAATTTAAGTAAGATACAAACATCAGTCTCACATAATGCTGCAAGGAGCAGCGTATGGCTACTTTTAATTTCGTGCCAGTACGTTTATTCACATGGAGAGGCCTTGTCCTTCGAAACTAGTGAAAATCTTCTGAATCGACCAAATGTAAGCTGCAGTACGAAGATCGTTACACAACGCGAATCTGTTAGCCGTTTCTTTAATGCCTTGACAGGCATTTTCCATTACAAAATCCAGGCCAGATGTCACGTAGTCTGCTTCTGATGAGCAATCCATTATGTAAGCCAGTTCCTGGTGCGGTAGTATTTCCACCTAAGGAGAAAGAGTGTCAATTATTTAACTTGTTCGAGAGCGTCTAACTGAAACGCTCGTACTTCAACATTTGCTTTCTTCAAGGAGCTCTGAACAGCTTTCAAAACGTTGCCGATCACGTCCTTGTCTCGTTTGTGTGTGAGCTTGCCATAGGACACATGGTTTATATTCTTCAAATATTCAAAGTATGATACTAGAAAAAAATAAAACACAGATTTGGATTAACAGCGAAAATCATTGCAATACGAGAGTATAGCCGTTATAATTATAATTTAAGAGGTAAATCCTGCAGCCGCTCATACCAGTCACTCCTCCAGCGTTGCATACGATGTCCGGAATAACTAAAATGTTGCGTTCCTGCAAGATTTTATCGGCACTCGGTGTTGTTGGTCCGTTTGCACCTTCGCCTATAACTTTAGCTTGAATAAGCGGCGCATTCTTGGCAGTGATGACTTTTTCTTTAGCGCATGGCAAAAGCATATCGCAGGGGTGTGTTAGGAGATCTCCGCCGAAATCCTCTGCATTTGGATATCCCTTGATTGTTTTTTTGTGAGTGAAATAGTCATCGAGGTCCTGTTATATCGAAATTTGAAAAAATTTACATTCTTTATTAATTTCAGTCTAGTTCTGGATTTTATTGTGTGGTGAAGAGTCTTATCATGTTGTTGACAGGCCACGATTTAACTCGTGTTTGCAATTGCATGAGCAATTTCAATTTATGGAACGCAGGCCAGTATAGAATATTACAAAAGCTTTGTTCATCGTGTGTCGAATTCACTTCCACATGCGATTCAAAAATAATAGCCGGTGACGTGAAATAGAGTCTATATATAAAATTGTTGGCCAACAATGTGTTAAATGCATAGGAAAATATGTTGCGGATGCAGATCATTTTTTCCTGGTTTTGTTATAGCTATCAAATCAACTTACCAACGGATCAATTCCGTTTGCATTGTATATAGATCCATCTATTTCTTTTATGCCGATAATCTTCGCACCAGCCTTAGCAAGATATAGACTAGTATGCTTTCCAACATTACCAAATCCTTGAATAATCACAGTCTTGTCCTCGATTCCCGTTTGCAAGCCAACCATATCCATCCATTCTTTGCTATCAACAAACTGTTTCAACGATTTGTACACGCCGTTGCCAGTAGCTTCAGTTCTCCCGCGGATTCCTCCTTGATACACAGGCTTGCCCGTTACGATTGCCATAGCATTAATATCTTGAAACCCTGAAAAGTGAGCCCTGATGTTGAAATTCATTCTTCTTTCCTATAAATATTATTTACCGAACGTCTTCATGTACTCGTCAGCAATCCAGGCCATTTCTCGCTGACTTGTACCCATATCAGGTGCTGGCACGTCGATTCCTGGACCAATTGCGTTACGTTTCAATAATTCTATAGTGAATCTCCGTGTAATAGACTGAAGCTCTCGACCAGTATACTTTTTGGGATCGATTCGTATGCCACCTTTAGAACCACCGAACGGCACATTCACGCAAGAACACTTTAGAGTCATCAGATAGGCCAGTGCTTTCACTTCATCAGCATCCACATCCATTGCGTATCTTATTCCTGGAAAAGATTTACAAATGCACTGGTTTATGTTGTAGTGTACTCCTAGTTCCAAACCTGGAACTAGCCAATACACAACTAATATCTCACATAAGCTTTTATGACAACCTACACAAATTTCAGTAAGCTCTCTATTAAGCACGTTCTAGAACCTGCACCGACATATCAATCTAAATTTAACGTGAGAAACTCTTAGTAGGGCATTGAACCTAGAGTAAGCAAAAGTACAACTTATGCGACGTTAATTGGGTCAATGCAATGCAATCAATATTGCAAGCAACGAATTCCGTGGGAATCAATTTGAATCGCGTTCGATTGGTTAGGGTAAATAGATTTAAGACTAGAGTAGGAGTTTTTAAATAATAAGCAATTTCAAATGTACATAGCAATAAGTGAAATATGGAAATAAAAGAACGGACTGGGCTAAGGCTCGGAACAATTAGTTAACTCCTAACGGAACAAGCTAGTTGTCAGTTACTTAATAACGGCAACGAGTCCGACTTTAAAAATCGGCAGACAGCGAATTGCCTCATATTTCGGCAATTCTTACTTAGAAATATCGGCTGCCTGTCTACTCGGACTACGCCAAATATGTGGCAACCCAAGGGATGCCTGTAGGTAACATCAATTCTGACCCATTCCTCTCTTTGTTGACAAACTTCTATCCTAGAAGAGTGAAGACCATCTCTCTAGAAGAATATAAGCGAAGACGCAGCCGTGAATCGAGTTCGCAAAGCAACCATGCGAACAACCAGCATAAAGGACTACGAGTAACTTTACAAGGCGATCCAGAATCATCAATGTAAATACTATAATAAAATAAAATTTCTTCTATTCTTCTTCACTGAGATTATAAGGGGTATCAATCTTATCTTGCAGCCAAGGTTTGGTTTGAGCAATCAATCAGCAATGGAAACTTTTCGAATATAATCGTTTTCAAATATAATAGGGATTGCGGGCATCCTGTCGGATAGTACATTTGAAGGCATATCAACGTAGGTATTACTCGCACTTATAAAATTGACCGGATTTCGGCAACCTTTTCATATATATTCGGGACGTGAATATCAGTGCCATAATATTTTACGAAATGTATAAAACATGCCGTAAAAAATGTCTATATTCTTTATATTATATTATATATATATATATATATATATATATATATATATATATATATATATATATATATATATATATTCGTTATGCTTGGGTATATGAAATTTATGGTAATTGTAATTGTATTTTTTGGCGACGTCGAAAACAGGCCGAGTTTAATCATGGATTACGAAAGATTCAACAAATTGATCAATATTTTTACAGTCTACCGAACACAATGATGTGATCGCAACGGATCTAATATTTGGTAGTACCTATGCACGTTGTGAGCATGAAAATACAAAGATATGGCGAGAAGTAATAGCTTATCAGTATTTCTGAAGACTTTCACCTTCCAACGTTGATATAGACGGACTCAGGATACTCTTCTCTCATTAACGGTTCGTCCAGCTCTTATTCGACCAAAACAGACTTTCGCAAAATAGTTGGCAGAATATACGAAAATAGGTTTACTTACCTCCTTTCAAAGGTAGTTTATGGTTGCAGTGATGTGCTCGGTATCCTGTTATCAATTCATAATCGCCGCTCTTTCTAAGAATTGGGAAGTTCACTTCGATAATAGTGGCGACCGTTGACATCATCCGTATTACATCTTTTACTCGTTTCTTACGTCGTTCCTCGGACCAAAGTGGATAGCGTTTCAACGACTCAATCAAATCACCCTCGCATACTTGTATAGCACGATGGAAAAAGTATTGAATCATATCAGAGAAAGAAGGATCTTCCGCCGTCTCGACTGCATTTATATGTTTGGGTATCTCATGTGTAAAACGACGTTGAGTGAACAGCGGAATACCCTTGATCTGCTTGATAATCGTCCGAAGCATAGTAAAAATGTTATATTGATATTAATTCACCTGATATGATATTAATCCGCCTTATGGAATCTAATATTAATAAGAACCGGTGACAGGATTCAAGTCAACGCCGACTTATGAACTTATGCACGATTTTCGTATTATGAAACAGGTATTGCTGTTATTTAAAGTAGAGAGTAGAGTTTTTTTTCAAAGATGGGAAATGCAAATTTTCAATAGATACAAATCGAATCCTGAGATTTTCACCGACTAAAACCACTTTCATCTCTGCCTAATTACACTTTTCAATAATTTTCCATACATTGTCCGTTGATAAAATCAGTGCATAAAGTACTTCTCAGACGATGGAAATCGGTACAAGGCATAGTACTTATTATTAAGATTTGGAATCCTTAAGGTGAAATTTATAATATCAGGTCAATCTTTATAATTGCACGCGAGGCTCTGGCTCCTGTTCGCTACGCTTGCTTTCGAACTAGTGACTCGTATGCCGGGGTCACAGAGTTTAGAGTGCGTCGTCGAACGTTTTTATAAAATTCACGTTGAGTTTCGTGGAGTTGATGTTTTTTCTCTCCGAAGTCCTATCCATTGCTCCATCGATGTATCCAAATCTATTGCAGTGTACATTTTTATGCTTAAATTTAGCTCCCTTCACGGAAGTCTAGCATTCTATTTTATTTTTTGAGCTATTTTGTAAACCTCGACCGTTAGTCGAATTTAAAAATGTTTCTAATCAATTGTTTCTTGCGTTATTAACGAACTTATCCTCATTACTGGTTTTTTAGGTTTAGGTGAAATAATTTTCTTAAAGATTAATGCCGGGCAAGTATTTATATTGCCCACCTATTTGTTCATTTCAGTATCGTTAAGTCCTTAAAAATAATTATTTAAAAAAAAATCACTACTGCTTCGATTGTCATATTACATCCTCGATGGTTCAATTGAAATATGGTCGAGCATATATTTAGTGCAGTTGCATTAAAAGAAAACGAACTTGAACTTTCTCTTGGTTTGAATATGAAAAGCGTACATGCGTACAGGATACGATTTACTTTCAATTTGTTACTAGAGGAGAATATTGAAGCCTGCAAATGTTTCTCAACATACTAAAAGAAGTTGGCACAAGAGCTTTAAGGAGTCAATCTGGAATGTTGCTAGTGATGTGATATATTCAATGGGGATGAAAATGAAATTCACGATAGCAAGCTAGGAGAAGTTCGATTCGCATTATGATGTTTGTTTATTTAATAGGAAGGGATGAAGGAGAATGAAAATCCTTGCATTTGCAGTAGGTGTACGATATCGGCAGAAATATTAACATTCGAATTTATTTTCCCAATAGTATTTCTTTCTGATGCTTCAGCTAATCAAATGCTCTGAGTCCCAATTTTCAAGGGAAAATGTTGGCGCTTTTCAAATTATTATTATTTATTCTGTTTTGAACTTCATAACAAGGTCACCGGAAATAATTTAGTATCTAGTACAAAGTTCAAGTTTATAGCTGACAATTTAGTATCGTTCTAGTGTAATGTTTAATCATGGTAGAAAATAGAAAAATGCTATATAAATCAGAAATACAAGACTCAAAACATACTGATTTTGCTTCAGCTATCAAGGATGCCATTCGTTCAGGTCATCGAATTAACTTTTTAAACTTACAGATACCGTATTAAATAATAATCATTTTTCATCAGTCCGTTGCTCCTTATATACTGAAGTAGTTGCCCATCAATACTGTGCAAAAGTCACACCCATTAACTCATTTCAAGGTTCAGTTGCTTCGTCATTTTATTAGCCATCCGTTTCGATTGAGCAAATCTACGTACGTCGACATAAAATCTATTGTAGTTTGCTGTCTGGATGGCTTTGTAAGATTAAATTCGTTTTTATTGTATGATCCTCGTCGGGAAATTGTACGATTTTTACAAGTATCCATTGCTTTTGTTTCAATGCTCGACAATTTAAGTAATAAATTTTTTTTTTGTTTGCTCGATTTTTGCTTAGAGTGCTTTGATACAACGTTTTGACTAGTGTCAAGCGTACCATTCTATTTTATTAATTTATTCATACAAACTTTCATTAGATATTCATCCAAGATGAGCTTCATTGATAATTTATGCTTTTGTGTATTAGAAGTGATTACTTGCATCTGGTTGCACAGGATCATAGATTCGTTTGAGCTGAACTTGGTGCGGAAATGCTATAGATCGGCTTCAACAATTACCGATATACATTTGATAGTACAGAAAAATATGGACGAAAGTTCCTACTTTAGGGCTTCCGTATAATATCCTGCCTTGTTCCGACCATTTTTTGATCTTTCCCTTTCCGTTGCAAGAAGATTGTTTTCCCAAAGGAATCCAATTAGGGGACCACCTAATAGGGAAACATTTGTTGCTGTTGATAGGGGATTTTGAGAGCGTGAACCATTCGCTTCGCTAAGGGTTGAACAGACAATGCTTCCAGCGCAGCGTAACTTTAAAAGAACGAGGATTTAGATCATGTAGAAATAGAGCCCAAAATTACCACTCGAAGAGTAGCAGTAAGATTGCAAGTAAATCAAACAGCCGTCTGGAGCTGCATGGATATGATTATCAATCTTACTATTATCAAAAAGATATTTGGATTTAAATACAAAGGCCCCTCCAATCGTTTATCTTATGCCGTTGGTCGGTTTTCAAAATACTTTTTATCAAGACTACACAAAATTTGGATCACTGGATCAATTGTTTTATTGAAGATACTATTTCTCATTATAAACTCCTATTTTCAAACAAAAAATGAATAAATATTTAAATAAATACGCTTCCTATAAATGTGTTTCTTGATTTTTTTCTTGGTCGATTTATCTGTAAATCTATAGATATTCACAAAACTCACTATCGCTAAATAAGTCCTTATCGGCGGAGTATGAAAAATTGAGTAGGATTAGCTAAAACTGGGTTTCCTAGCGGCAGAAAAAATAACTTATATCGCAGTTTGAACATTTTGTGTTTCTGATGTGTTGGGAATTGTTATTAATAACAAACCTTTATAAAAAGTAGAATATAACAAATTCTAGGTATTATTTTTGATTATAATGTTGTATAGAATAAAAATGTAGATTTTTTACTAAAAAAACTGAATATTTGATTTTTTTTTTCATAAACTATCTAAAATGATATCTGCAGAGATGCTAAAATCACTTCCAAAGTATAATAAGTTATGGCATTCTTGCGAGGGGTGGAGCTAATAATAATCGCTTAAAATATATTCAAACATTGCAAAATAGAATACTTAAAATATTTAACAAAAACAAATTTATTGGTACTAAGGACCCAATCAATATTAATCAATTATGTTCTCTTGAAACAATCATATGTTATTGTTATGGATTTCAAAAACAATTTAATGAATCAAGAATTATTGCTAGAAACAAAATTGATAAAATACAAAATTCGTAATAAAATGAACAATCTTCTAACTTCAGCGTTATCGTTTTCTTCGATCTTAAATTCAGGAATAAAATCCAAGCCAATTTAATGAAAATGACCAAAACTGATTACAAATAAAAGTGCGTTTATTAAGGACGATGATTTCTTTCACCACAGCAATTGCCTGTTCTCTTCTAGAGTAAATGATTTTGAGTTTTTTTGAGCATTCATTGGATTGGCTATTTTATTCGTAACGGTCTGATATACATAATGCCACAAATTTTTTGAGGATTTTCTAGAATGTTTCAATTATCATAGAGAAATTAAAAATTTAAGTTGTATTGACCACGAGCAGTTTCTGTCTTCCAAAGTTCATTGTAATGCATTATCTTGTGACTAAAATTCAATAAAACTTAACCTTCTACGTTCGAGTCAACGAAACAGGACATCGTCTACGATATTTCACTCAGACAACACGACAAAGTAACTGGTGAAATGATGACTGCAAATCATCAAAGTCCCGAT
Organism: Oxycera nigricornis; assembly: GCA_963942545.1. Taxonomy (NCBI): domain Eukaryota; kingdom Metazoa; phylum Arthropoda; class Insecta; order Diptera; family Stratiomyidae; genus Oxycera; species Oxycera nigricornis. Next base: position 6,567,113 of record OZ012659.1, read on the forward strand.
TTGTGGTTGTCCTTAGAGCTAATTCACGGAATCGATTAAAGCCAGCAACGATAAGCTGGAAGTCTACTGATTATAAAGTGGATTCTCTTTTCACGTTGTGCGAATCACACCCATTCCGTGGACAACAGCCAAGCAAAAGGCATTCTATTCTTGATTGTGGTGAGTTGGGCGTGAAGGCAGGGAGTTTCGCTTTCAATGACAAGAAGCAGTTAACGCTGTTTGGTTTTCAAATATCGGCACCTGATTTCTACTAGGAACGGAGCGGAGCTGCAGAACCTACGACGAAGTGAAACGGACAAATTTCATTTGCAAGGATATTTCATTCAAAACACTGTTGTTTGAATAAGGTCGAAAACGTGAGGTGACGAGTTTCTCCATTAAAAGCGCTAGTCGATAAAAATCAGGATATCATCATTGTCAATTAAACGTGGATACATTTCGTCCTAGGGAAGAGTGGGGTTAATCAACGTACAGATAATGTTTTCATTTTTATTCTTTAGCCTAACCAAAAAGAAAATAAAAGGATCAAATTGATCATTTTTGAGTACAGTGGAAGATTCAAAACAAATATGCTTACATGATTGTTACTGATTCATTTCAGGGTTACCAGGTTTTTCTCACTCTTCGCCCCCAAAAACTTCAATAAAAACCACCAAATCGGACGAAATTCTTTTAAAAAACCCCAAATAATTTGACATCAATCTTTTTTACAAAGTTCATACAAAAAACATTGATAATAAGCTTTGTCGTGTAAATTATTTTCAACTAGTCCTGCCGAATAATTTTTAAAACAAATTTCTTCTTAGAATATATTTTCTCCTTAGATTTTGTAGTTTAGTAAAGAGCATGTATGCACAATGTAACCTATCGTTTTATCATATTTAAAGATTCGTGGGATTTCGCCTAAAACTCTAAATATACACATTAACCAACATTCTCCCCTAGTGTTGATACAAGTGGCTAAAAAGCTAAACTAGCGAAAGGATATTGTTATTATATTGCCGGGATAGATATCACCTAGTCTTTTAAAGGCAGGTCCGTAACGTCCATTAGATATTTCCTGTGGTCGCAAAGACACCGCATTAGTTGCTATTCGACTTTTCGCGAAGGATGTCTAAACGATAAATTGTGTCTGGAGTGTAGTGGCAAAATGCACCATGCCTAATTGCACCATTCTCAAAAGTGCCCTTGTTTCAATAAAATCTACTTTTTAACGCGTTTTCGACAACGGAAAGCGGAAATGTAATGTTCGTAGTGTGCAGCTATGTTCAGTAAAGTTATGATCCATGTAGAAAGTGAACGCGATTAGTAATGGCTAAAGTTATAACGACTTTTAAGGCTGTCGTGACTAGGATCATCTTCAGTGCTCACAGTGTTATCGCGATATGGCAAGTGACCCAGAACAAGAACAGCCACATCTATTGGGTACTTTGTGGACCTATTGGATTGCTGGTCATTGAGGGGGTCTTCACATTGGCAATAAAGAAAAACCAGGAGTGGAGATGGTAATCTTTATCTATGAGTCGTTATATACTGCAGTAGATAGATATGTAACTGTGATTCATTTGAAACTTTCGATTTGGTTTGAACTGGTTCATTGAATCATTGTGTCTACTTGGAAACATTTTTCAAAGAGCTTTCTTGGGTAGCCAATCACATTGTCATCCTTTTCATCTTATCATTATTAAAAATCGTATTTTCTAATTGAAAATCTAATTATAAATTTTAGTATCCTCCTTTTTTTTGGAATAAGAAAAATTAATTAAATGAAGAATATTCATAAATCTTCCTGATGAGCAACTACAATTATCAGTATCAAATTTTTACGAAAAAAATATATAAATTTGTCAATATGACCAGGAATAAAACCCCTACAATATTTTCTTGTAATTTATTATTATGGTAGATTGTTGGGTTGTTCTCTTTGCAAAAACTTTTTGTGACCATTGAAACATAATTGCCAAAAGAAAAATCAATGTTCCTCAAAAGACCTTGTTTTAAATCTGTATGAAAGGCGGTAACAATAGTATCACAAATTTTAAATCGTTTTTTTTGTAGATGGTTGCATTGGCTCCAGATTCGTGGTCAAAAAATACGATGAGAATTTTATTAAATGCTGTAATGTGTGAGAAATCACCCTAACATTATAAAGAACAATCGCATATTACGTCGTCCCTTTTTTGCGAAAACATTGAATTTTGAGTATGTCTTCAGCATTGTAAACTAATAATTCTGACTCATGATTCATTGGCTTCAATCTCCTTGTAGATTTTGAATGGCAAAATTTAGAAAGTTCCAAATCAAACATAAATTTGTATTCATATAAAAATCATCGATTCTGCACTTTTATTACATTATGGAAAGATGTAAAATGCAAAAGTAGAGAGCGTTCCTATATATATATACAAAGGTGGTTACAAGCTGAGCCTAAGTAAATTAGTGATTTTTACGATTTTTTGCAATATTGGCTTCTTTTATTGTGAATTTCGAGGCAGTGACCCCCCCCCCCTTCCCCTGAGTCAAATGCTGGATCCGCCCTTGTATACTGCAGCCAGGCGAAGGCATTTTTCATGCATTGCTACTTCCCTTCGAATATTAAAGCTCAAGATAGTCCCCTTTAAATATTAAAATTACTCTTTTTAACGTTATATTGTTTTCGTCGCGAATGCGAACTTGCAATTCAGATTCATTAACTTTCTCCGTTTCAAAACTGACTCAACATCATCGGAAAAATCCATTAGTGCTGGTCATAAAAAGCTGCCGGAAATTGACTAGTTTTCATTGTATTTTCACGCCATTTAATTATTCAGATAAAAGGCACCATAAGCATCTGGTCGATAATTTTTTCCGTTTAAATGGCGCAGCAAGCATATAAGTCTACGTTCTGTGTTTTGTAGTTGTCAGTGTCCTTGTGCTGCTGTATTGTTCTCAACCTGATGGGAGCTTTGTGACTCGAAATTGATCTGAACTGCTGTTGATCTCTGAAGCAAGAGCTCATGTTACTCTAATTGAAGTTATAATATTACTATCAAAAAGAAGCTCAACGAAAATTAAACCATGATATTTTTAATACTGGTGTAATTTCTCCGTTTCATTAAAAAAAACTGTTTGAAAAGGCCCTCATGAAAATCAAGTCATACCAATAAAGAGTGATTCTTCTGAAATTTCACAAATCAAATAACTACGACAATCCTGCTTCCAAATATAATACAGAGCAATATGTTGCTATGCGACGATGATATCACCTGCAAACCACGTTATGAGCAAACAGCAGGGGTTGTCAGGACATTTGTGCGAATATAATTAGCTCGAAAAAATCACTGTAGGCGATCCGAGTAATTAAGGTTTGAAAGATGAATGAAACACCTCAATTAAGAATTATTTTCGCGAAAATACTAAAAAATAATAGAAAGAGGGACATCATTTACTCAAACTCATATACGAGTAATTATGTGCAATTAACGTATGATTATAAAGGCAATTTTTAGAAGCTATGCTATGCTTAATATAATCAACCACTGCTTGATTACGATTTCGTTATTTTTGGCAGACAAATTTTTTGTCTGCATAAATTTCCAGAAAATATTATACATAGCTAGTTTAAAGCCTGTGTTAATAAAAGAAGCACCCTGATGCTCTGATTGATTTTGAAGCAACCTTAATTGTATGGCTTTAAATCAATAGTTTCAAAATGTTTGTAGTTGGCACTGTTTAATGTTTTTAGAGATAGTGTTGTAAATAATATTATGTATTATTTAAAAATCCGTATCAAATCGTACCACAGGAAAATTTTAAATTTGATACGCTATTTCGACATGAAATTACTTATATTAGTCGCTACTACTTAAATGAAAACATAGCTATGGATGTTGGAAGTTTTCCATTCCTTTTATTTATTACCTGATTGGATTAAACTGTTTCGTTTTCGGCTTGGTTTTTATTTTCAAAAACAATGTAGTTTTGCCTACGACTTGCAGGACTCATCAGTGGTTTCGTTCATGTATATTTAGAAATAAACTTCACGTAAATTGTTCAACCATTTTAATGTGTGCTCAATGCAATAAAATGGATGCGCGAGACAATGATGCATTTCGAATAGTTTGCCAGGTATTTGGGGTGTTTAGAGGGATGAATTCGGGGTAAAATTGCTGGGCTCGTTCAATCATTCGGATACTATTTTTAAATAAAGTTGTTGTAGGTAGTAATATTGGGCTATAGCTACGAAACTATAGGTTTGACATAAAAACTGTTCCAGATAATTTTGTAGGGTATTGAATTGTCCACAAACTGAGTCGTGGTTCCAAACTCCCAACGAAAATTCATCGTTTGGAAGATTCGAAACTATAGGTGCATATTTAAATAATTTTCTCTGCTGCATCACCATTTTGGTGATGGTTCAAACTGCAAAACGCAGTGCATCAAATCAATTTAAAAAAAACCTGCAATATTACCAATTTTTTGAAAATCTTGCAAGAAAGAGACATGAATATTATTCAACTTTTCAACTCCAAAATTGAAGTTACACCAACAGTTTAAGGGGACGAACTGTAGAATATTCAATTTCCAGCAAAACTGTTACACATTACTGTTTTTCGACTTCGTACTTTATGATGATGACGCATCAGATGCCAAAATTTCATAATTAAAATTGATTCAGCATGCCAGAACATTATTAATATTTTTAAAAAAAAATCTTCATAATCTTTTAAAACTAAAATACTCAATAAAAATGAAATTTATCCCTCCGATTCCACCTTAATTAATGGATGCCAGGTTTTGTCCTTCCGTGTTCCTCTATCTGAGCAGCGTGGTTCCGGCAATATGGCTGCTGGAGCTGGAAAAGATGGAACAGCGTGTGAATATCGGAAAATATGCTGCAAACATTACCGCCGAAAATTTGGAAGCAAACTTGAAGCAATTGAATCAACTCTTCGGTGTCAACCTGAATGTGCCTCGCATCAAATTGGATCCGAAGATGTGGATAACGTTGATAGAGCAATTCCTTATGCTGATTTTAATAATAGGACGTTGGCTACTACCGAAAGGCGACCTGACCAGGGATCAACTGAGTCAACTTTTACTTGTCTACATTGGTGAGATTGTTAGAACAGTCAATGGAAGGATTCAAATGCATATACCGTATTTCTGCTTTCAAACAGGAACGGCAGCCGATATTATTGAATTCTTCGATTCGTACAAGGACGAATCTATTTCGAATGTGCCCTTGCTGGTTTTTCTCACGCTGGGCATTTGGTCATGGAGTTTACTGCAATTCACGATCGTTTTGTCAGCGACACGAGCTCGGAAGCCTCGTGGTGGAGGCAGTAGTGCTCAGGACGAGTGAGTTAGGCTAGACTAGAACTCTAGAATAATTAGTGCACAAGACTAATGATGACGTTTGATGAAACCATTTTTTTTCGCTTTCAGGCCAACGGATTGTTGTAACGGCTGCTGCTGCGGAATCGATGTTTGGGGAATTGTTTTGAACGTGATTCTTCAGGATGCTCCATTTATGGCTTTTCGGCTTTTGATAATCATTCACTACAAGATTATAAATTATATGAATGTATTTTTTACGTGTAAGTAATCTTTTCAAGTTTGAACACGAGCATTTGATATTAATCCTATTAACGATCAACATGTGCTGATAGTACCACAATTTCAGGTAAAAATTCTCTAGTAATCGTGCTTCAGCTTTACCGCCTGTACGTCGTGAATACGGAGCATTGCAAAACAGGACGTCCGACGAGCAAATCAAAGTCCAAGAAAACCAAAAAAACGAGGAAAAGATGCGAAAAAGATTACGACAACATTTCTGAAAATATTTACATCATTTCCGGGAAATATGACAAAAGAAAAAATAAAAGGTATATTTCTTTGCCACAAGCTTACCAAGATTAGATAAATAGATTCACTGGAATATTCTTTTATGAATTTCTTCCAGAGCACGCGAGGATAGCGATGTGGATGTTGAAGCTAAGTCTAAAAGTAAAAGAGACAAGTAACTAATGAATTGCTTTGAAAGAATTTCAACCTAAAGCGACGTCTTAACTTTTCAGGAAGAAAAGAAGAACTCGAAAGGATACAGGATATTCAACGGCCAGTTCACAAAATACGACTGTTCGAGTTAAGAACGAGAAGAGGAAACAAGTGAAAAAAAGCAAAAGCAAGTCGTCGAAGAAGCATAGTAGTTCTGATAGTGGGGATGAGGTTGAAATTAAAAAAGATAAGAAGTAACGATTTTCAAGGGTAAAGTCAAACTGTCAAGAAATAAATCGAGTATATTTTCCAGAAAATCAAGTTCAGTGGAGAAGCACTTTGAAGCAGTTGCTGAAGAATCGGCCGACGGTAATAGTTCCACGGAATCTGATGTACCGAAAAAGGATACAAAAAAATCGAAAATGAAGAAACCAAGAGCACCAAGCACTAGTTCAACATCTTCGTCTTCGTCTTAAAAGAAGCTTAAAGTTCGCCTAAAAAGATTTGCCTTAAAAACAAATTTAATGAACAGATTTTTTTTTACTTTTGTACGTCGATGTTTCGTCGCGATTGCAACGAAAAGTAAGAAAAATACATATTTAAAGTGCTTTGTATTTCAATTGTAGCACAGCGATCATTGAATAGTGTCTAGAAATTGTTTCATCTGGCAATAATAAATAATTTGGTTCCGTAAGTTAGACTTGTATCTATACATATATACATTTAAATAAAATTGATGGATGTTTGTCCAGAATAGGCTCCGAAACAACTAAAGGAATTTTCATAAACGAACATAGCATCTTTCTCAAAGCTCAAGAAATGAAATAACTGAACTATGCATATCCTGAAATCTACACGGATCAAATTGCTAGCAAAGCTAGTACGAAATAAATACGAAATTAAAAACGGTTATACCCTCACTGGAAATTAATGTCTGGATTTGAGTACTTTTTGAGTTATGATGAATTATTCGATAATTTATTACTAGTTTTTTGCGTCTTTTGAAAAATAATTAAACTCGAGAAACGAAAGTTTTCGCCGAAAACTTCCATGTTACATAGCTGCTATGTTTCAAATAAGTCACCGAAATTACGTAGCTTTTTTGTTCACTGGGACTAGTTAGACAGGATGCTAGCCGGGCTTTGTTTATTAGAGGCATATTTTAAATAATAAATATAATATACAGTTGAAGTCCAACTTTACTACGCGGCAACCATACATACAGAGTGTAAGAAAATGAGCAACGACATTTTCGCGGTTATTCTTAAAACAGTTGCACAAAAACACCGGAGCGCGCTACAAATGAAATTTAAGAAAGTTCACATTACTTCGCTCTGTTTCAGGAGTTTATTGCATATATTGTAGAGTATTGTGCATTCGCTGCAAAAAATGTACAAACCGATATCAAGTTGCAGATTCTCATGAAAAATCGAGGTCGTGTTAATGGCAGTGTGATCAACTATTTTAAAGGAATATTAAGCTGTCTCGATTGCAGCCCTTCTTCCAGCATTTCAAGCAAATTACAAGGGTTAATTGACTGACCGAAATCAAGTGCCGGAAAGATTCGGCAACATCGAGACAAATGACCTCAGCATAAAGACTATACATATAGCATGGACACTAGAGCTAAATTGCCGCAAACCTGCTATACAATTCACCGTGTGGAATCTCGAATGAGTATTAGTGCTTCAATTTACATTGGTTCACATGTTTTCCGCGCTCTAATTCAGCCGCGGCGTGTATACGTACACGAATCGCTGACACAATATGGCACAAATGGCCTCACCACAATACATATGCCCAATCACACATGGAAAAATGTCACTGCGTGTGTTCACTCTATATGTTCGTTATGCTATGGTAGTGTTCAAATAACACGTGTAACGATGCAATTTAGAAGACTAATACGCGGCGAATTGTATAAAAGATTTGCGGCAATTTTGCTCTAGTGTTCGTGCTATATATTCTTTATGCTATGGTCCATGCTTTATATATTTTATGCTATGCAAATAACTTGTAAGAACTGGCTCGATAGACTTTTACGACGAATTCATACGAACCAAACGTACGAAACTTATTTGGATCCGCCAGGATGGTAACGGTGTGCTGTTTGCCAATGGATTCAATCTGGCGCGCCATTTGCCTGCGAACCACATTATTTGTGTCAAAAGAGGTACTGAACATTGTTGTTATGATATATATAAAATTATAATATATATAATATCGGTAAGCACCGGAGTCGGAGCGAATTCTATCAACAGACGTCCCTAGTTTGGACGGTGTCTAACAGCGATAAACTGTTAGATACATGGAAGCACCACACCATTTAGTACACGTTGAAATAAAAACTGAATCATTCCAATTAAATGTTTCATTCGACCCACTACCGGAAAACCATTCTAGCGCAAAGAAAAATAATAATTGAGTTTCATAGCAATGTATCCGAATTTCGAGACAAAAAATCATTGATTTGTTTATGCATTTGGTTTTATTCAGCAGCATTTTAACTTATAACAAAATATTCCGAAAGCATTTAAATGCGTGAGTTGATCACAATTCCACTTCAAGTGATTACAATTCAATTTCAAACAAAACAAAGAAGAACACAACTTCTATGTAAGCTCCTCTCATATCAAAAAGCGGCAACATCAGATTAACACATTGTTGCACGACGTCAATCAATATGTTTAGTTTTTCTTTCATTTTATAGATGCATTGTATTTGGATATCAACGTGAGTCGACGAAGAATATAAATTTGTGAAAATTTTACGATTCCCTTCGGAATATTATTCATTCCTTCTCGGTATTAATGCAATCACGTTGAAGCGTACTTCTTCAGGATCACGAGCCATAAACTCTTTACACACACGAGCAGCGTCCTGAAATTAACGTTTGATTGTTCAAAAGTGGGACTTCCCAAAGCGTTATAATACATACAGGCAGAAATTGTTCATCAGACGTTTCACCATGCACCACCGGTGCTGCTTTTCGGCCATCCAACTCATACAGATGGCCATCCTTGTTGATTAAAGCAATAAAATGGTGGTTCACACCTTCTTCCGGATTGGCAGCCGTCTGTCCTTGTGCGGCCAACTCTTCGTGGGCAACAGTGAAAGCTTCATCGGCTTCTAAGGTACGTCCACGTTCTTCCGGATTCAAGGCACGAGCTTTTTCAAGATACTTTTGAAGTATTCCGTCTTCCATGAGAATACTGTAATTATTTACAATATAGCGGATGGATTGCATGCAAATGCATCAAAAACTATGCTTGACTTCAGCCTCAAATGAGGCTGAAGTCAAGCATAGTTTTTGTTACTACGATATTAAACAGTCGAAGTAATTGCGTCGTGTGTATGCCAAACCACAGCTGTGCCTTTCGATAGTTTTGGATATGAGCATTGTAAAGTGGGTAGTCTTGCTTCATTTGTTAAGGCATTAAAACGGTTTGTTTTTTGGTAACATGGAAGGTTCAAAATCAATCACAGCTTTGTACTAATGTCGAAATCATCGATTCCACACATTCGCGCTCTTAGCATACACCAGACTATGAATATGGAAATGCGGGAAATCGCATCCTTAGCAGAGAGATTTGTCTACATCTAATTGTGTTATCTCCTTGGAGGAAACTAGCTACTGTGCGCTCACTCGTTGTTATTCGCCAAACTATGAACAAGGGCAATGGTTCCACAAGCATTGTGAACGCATTGCTTCATGAAGAACAAGTCGTCCGGGCACTTTGGTGGGTTCAGCTTTATCTTCTCGTCCTGTTCCTTGCGATGATTCTCATACTGAAATTCGATCAGGTTTCTACAGCTTCCTTCACTCGAAAAGCCACACTTACCACTGAGGAGCATGGAAAGAGTAAAATCAGCGCTTTCACGGGCTTCGGCACCCATTCGAGAAGCTCCGGGTCCAATCCAACGACATCAATAAGGCTCCACTCCTTCGACACGCCCAACATATGGATGTAGCTTGTCATCACCTGAAAATCGCCGCATCACATCCCATTTCGTCACTTTTGTAATTAACAACTTACGTCTGGATTCGACTCCATGGGCAGCCAAGTCGTCATCTTGCTAGTTTTTTCTGCGAACCTCACTTACACGGAAAAGGACAGTCTGGCCGATATATCCTAGAGACGTTATAGATTTCTACACTACAGACGCGGCTCGAATAAACTTCTGAGTTTCTTAACCAAACTTTCAATTCCAACTCACGCCGCACCTATCCTGTTTTTCAGATGCCGGTGCCGGACCTTTGGAACAGAAACTAACAGGAACGGAACGAACTGAATAAACGCTGGCACGTGTAGTATCTATTGGTGTGTATACATGAGCGTTTGAAGCGTAAACCAATTGTACGTCTAGCTTTTATTTTCTATGTTGCAGAAAACAAATAAGCAATGGCGAGGAGAAATTTATGGAGTTCAATGAAACAACGTCATTAAATGAAGAGTTTAAAGACGACAGTTGTGACTTGTGAAAAATGCACATAACGGACAACGAACACTTGAATAAAGGAATAGCGATCGTTTGAGCTTTCAAGGCGTCATGTATACACATAAACATCGCGCCCGGCGTTAAGCCACTTATACTTTTCGGGTTTGATGAAAGGTATAAGTGGCTCGTGCTTGTAGGCGAATAGTGATTTTTTTTAAATTCTGCAAATTCAAATAAGAAGTGCTTGCTTGAAAACAGAGAAAAACGTCAAACGGTTTGCATTGAGAGTTCATTTCAAAAGGAAAGCAAAATACGCATTCATCGAAATTTAGTACTTTTATACGGATCCTAACTTTATTTCTAACAACTATGACGAAAAAAAACAAGGAATGACCTAGGGCAGCGTTTTTCAAAGTATGGTCGCAGAAAAACTTTGCCGGGTCACGAAAATAAATTGTTAAAAAAACATTCGCGAAAACAACATATTTGTTAGGTAAACTTGACATAATTATCTTGGATCACGACTGCTTCCTCAGAAAAATGCAAAAATCTCTGTTAATCAAATTCCAACTGGTCGCCTGTATGACTACGTTTTCATCATTCAACAGACACAAAGTGATCCAAAGCAACGCAATATAATTTAATTGAAATTTCATGCGATATTGATCTTAAAAAGGTGTTTGAAACTGTATCACTAATTAATTGTTACGCTGTCAAAATGAGTATTCAAGCGAAAGTGAAAAAGTGATTCAATTTTCAATGCCTTTTGTCACCACTTATACTTGTGAAGCTGCGTTCTCAGCCTTGGTGTACTTAAAAAATAAGTATCGAAATAGATTGGATGTCGAACCTAATGTGAGGATAAAATTTACACCATTACGTCCTAATTTGAACACTAAATACATATGTAGAACATATAGTATTATGTAAAACTAAACTTTAGTAAATGAATATAACTGTTATTTTTTTGATTACTGATATTTTTCTTATATAATTACTTTCCTATTTTTAAGTGTTAAGTAAATTTTATTTTTATTTTAAAAAAATGTTTTTATTGTAGTAGAACAATATCGAAGTGGGCAATGCCTGGCCAAGGTGTGGCATGCCCGCGAAATAGGAGATGAGTATGACAGGACGGTGGAACTGGCACTGAAAGGAAGAACAACGAACGACAGCGAGAGTAACGAGTGAGAGCGAAGGCGCCGGAAAGCGAATCAAGAAAAAGCATAAACATCAGCTGTAGAGCACGAGTGATATATATTAAAATAAATACGATTAAATTATAGACAGCGAAATTGAAGAACTTGTAGAGTGAATTGTGATCTTTTGTAAAGATTGAGTTACTTTAATAGAAGGTTTCATATTTTTATGCTCACCCAAATAGCCAATACAATGAATGACATTTCTCATTGTGTACAATCTTGATTCAGTGGCGTGTTAGAAATTAATATCAGAATGATTTTATTCAATTATTTATTTCAAACTCCATCGTGAAATTGCTACCACAAATGAGTTCCACTCCATAGTAACCACAACTGCCAGACCAGACGAATTGTGTTTGTTGCAATTCCGCTGAACTGAAAATTGGAAGCCGGCTTGACAGAAAAGAGAGAAATATACAAAGAAAAGAGAAATATCCCAACAGAAAAATGAGAATTGCTAGATTTGTTTTCAGTAAAGTTGATGAAATATGTAAAGTTGATGTTATCACTCGAGCCAAACGTAGCTCGTCACTTCAAAATGTAAATTGATAGATTTGTCGTTAGCTTGGAATGCATTCGTACCAATCTTTGTGGCTGACCCATGCAATACCGAACCAGCATATTGCATAGGTAAACGCATGATATTTGCATGAATTTATGTTTGTGTGCACGCGAAAAATATTGGCCGAACTTCATCGTTGGAACACCTGTACATAATATGCTTGCAGATAATTTGTTATTTACATAATTTGAGAAAAACTTGTGTTATGAAATGCCAATGCTGCTGGTTCCAGTTTAAAATTAGGTATCGTCAGGTTTGTTGATGGCGATTTCCCCTGCGGAGAGGATTTGTTGATACTTCTATCCCGCTCTGTCAGCTGATCGTTTCTATGGGAACGTTATCATCTGACACTGCTGTCATTTGTCAAATTGACGTCCCAGCCCGCAATTCCAAAACTGGCTACAGTGTCGTTCGTTTCAGAAGTCAATAATACCGCGGAAAATGTTTATTTTTGCAATGCAACTAGTGATTGAGGCTTAGTATCTTTTGGAGCAACGAAACACATCAGCGTATGGTTGAATGATTGGGCGAAGTGAAGTATGCCGAGAGAACATGAAAGTCCGTGGAGAATCAGCAGCAATTAGCCTACTTTTGTTCTAGCCTGCTCCGGAAAATGTTGTCGAAGCGTTACGGCTGGATATTTGCGGTGGTAGCGTTTCTCATTCACATCCTGGGCCTACTGAAATTCCTCGCTTTGCTGATCGGCATCGTATTCTTCGTGTTGGGGTAATTCAAAAATCCTGACGCACCATTCACGTCATTTAATATTTGCACTTGGTTCCGTAATTGCAGGGTAGTTTGTGTCATCTACGTTCAGCACGGTGACTTGGACCAATTCCTGAGTAATTCAAATCAGCGCAACCCCCTGGAGCCGCCACGCCCACTTGGTTTAAATCTAGGTAACTTTTTTCGGGCCGCCACCCTGAGAATGCAAGCAACTTTTTGCAAAACTCTTGTAAGGGCAGAAGGTGGCCTAGAATATACACGGAATGCGTTCTAGACCAACGTTTTGATATCTCTCAAAGTAAGAGATCCCGTATTGACGGATAAAACCTTACGAGAGTTTTGCCCACAGCTTCTTTGTGTATTAGACACCGACTTATTTGCATTGTTTGCATGCAGATCGTTATCAGTATTATACACACATGATTTGGTTTATTATTTCATTTTATGTTGCATGCTGCTGCTGCACTATTTCGTTGTTGTTTGGTTGTAATGAATGTAAAAGAGAAATGCGACGTTCACTAAATGCGAATGTCGGTGGCATGAAGGCCATCGCAGCTTTGTTGTGTACGCCAAGCGCTCATCGCATTTTCCTAATCAAGGGTTTTCAGTATGTTTAAATTCCTTCTCAATTCTTTTCACTCTGCACCACTTTCACCCTCGCGCCAATCTCGAACCGATCTTGTAGTGTGTGGGCAGAAGCCAATTGTTTTGTATTCGCCAAATATCAAAATACAAACCGAGTCACGAAAGAGGCTTGGTCACACACAACAACCATCGCACCACAATCATCAACCATCTCCGCAACGTCAGCAGCAGCAGCACTCCCTTGAGTCCCGTAAAAGAGGTTTGCTTGATTCAGGAATCGAGCTGCTATTCAAAAAGCACGGCAAGAATGTGCGCGACGGTCAGCTGAAAGTGCAGGACGTATACCTAGAAAGCAGGGACGCAAACAGCATTGGGGCCGGGAAACAAGCAGCTTCTGGCAAAGGAGACGAGAAGAAATGGAAGCCCTTTGACAACATTAAAATTTATACGGACAAGAAGCGAACGCTCACAACCGTGGGATATGACAAGCACGAAGCAGGTAAAAGCGATTTTCAGAAGTTTCTTTGATCCTTTTGCATTGATTAGGGCACTCGGAATAGAAAATACTTTGTATTTCGTTAAATTCAATAAGGATAAGTAAGTGTTTGTGTTTCCTTTGCATTTGTCACTGTAAATGCAAAGGTACTTCTTCTTACCATGCTTACTTTACTTCTAAATTAGATGTTTTGATCATTTATTCGATGATATTCGTAATTAAGACCATACTATTGCAGAGTCTGTCAGCTTTGGCGAAGATTGCTCAACAAATCCAGCCCCAAATCGTTACAGTCCGGCCATATCGCACGACGCTCACCTTCTCGATGAGCACGGATCGCCGAAACGAAAGGACAAGACAATGCTGAGTGGCAATAAACAAATTGATCGTCGTCTGCACACCATCATTGACTACATCATCCGCGACTTCATCGATTCTTGGTTCTGCTCGCTGAGCGATAATAAGGAGTTCAGTGAGTATCGCGTGCGCAACTGTATAGAGGAGTGTGTCACCAACATATGTACTCGTGCCAAAAACATTCAATGGATACCATTGATGACGACAAAGCTGATTGAAAATGTAGCGAACCACACAAGATGCTACAGGCTAGCCAATCAAGCGATCAACTCACAAAACAGTGAACGGCTTTCGAAACATCAAGACAAATTGTCGCCGCAGCGAAAAAGCAAGAAATCGCAGCACAAGAGGAATAAAAGTGACACTGAATTAGATTGGCATTTCGGTAAGTAATGAATTGCACTACGTAATCCTTTGCAAAGTTTGAGTCTCACATACACTCAAATGCATTAGCGCAAAGAAATTGTAGTTTCGCATGGCGGCTTTCGCTCAACCATTAGAAAATCCAGTCTCAAATGAAACATTTTTCCAAGCAGGATCGAATGCCGCCCAAAAAAGTGTAGCGAATTCGAAATTTTATACGGAAACTGTAGACGAAAAGGTGCTTACCGACCCGGAAACCAATCTCGTGAATGCGTTCTTCAACCAGTGCGATTTGTATAAGAAGGAATGCTTGGATGAACGAGAACTGGAAAGTAGGAATTTCAGCACACGTTGTGAATCCTACCATGGTCAATTATTTCTCTTCTATCTCTGCCCTTTTCAGAATATTTAACACAAATCATGGAGACGGTGTTATATTTTACGCTCCCCGAGGAAGATTTCGCTTGCATTCCGCTACGAACTTTCTTAAGTACACTTTTGGCAAATGTTTTCCTAAAATCCGCGTTAGACATGCTCTCCGATCCGGATTTTCTAAATTTGCAGGTTGCGCGGCTGGTAATTATTAACTTGGAATATTTTTTTAATATTTTCGAAGGTTATATATTAACGAAAGATAAATCCCTGTTAGGGTGTTACTTTGGTAAATTTTTATAGTACATAATTTATAAAAGTAGCCGAGAATTATTTGGAAATTAACTGAACTGCATTTCTTTTCGCTTAGTTTTCAAAAGAACCACCAGCAGTAGAATACTTTATTAAGGCGCTGCGGCAAAGTACTGATCTTTCGGAATTGCGAGCGTGCAGGCAGCTCATTACCAAGCACATGAATCTGGTAAGTTTAATGCTCCATTTTCTTCCGGCACTCATATGGAAATATGATTTTCAAAACGTGACATGAATCAATCATGATTATTTTCATGAAACTATATAACTGAGGAAATTTCTACTGTTGCAGAAGTACAAAGACACTTCCGCCAGCGCTGAGGTGGCTAGTTTAAAGTACACACAAAAGCTGATCGATTTGCGTATAAGCTATCTGCAAAGCAACAAGGACATTCAGACTGTTGAGACGAGTCGGCTGGGTGCGAAATTGCCGCTTCTATCGTTGGACGAGCTCTTATTCAAGGAACTGGCTCAGTATTACTTTCTGGATTATTTAAGTGCTTTAAATTTGCAAAAATATGTGATATTTTACGTAAAAGCGAATGGTAAGTGAAATATACGTGTGAATAACACAAATCGAGGATATCATTGTCGCACAGATTGGAAGTGTATGACTAATCAGCATCTTGCGGAAGTCCAAGCAAACAAATTCAGGGGATCCCGCGAGGAGCTGTATAGAAATCTTAGGGAGAAGGCGTATGATATCTATAGGGAGGTATGTATTCTACGTCATTCTTTTATCAGATGAGTGACACAAGAGGTCGAAGTAAGTGGAACATATCCTTTAGAGAAATTCTAAAATGTTGGATGTGTTAGCGTCTAATGAAATAACATGGTAATATTTGTTTGAGCGTTTATTTTCGTTTCGATTTCAGTACTTAGCAAAGTTATCGGAAAATAGTCTTGATATAGATCTTGGGTTGGTCGAGGCGTTGTCCATTAGACTGAAGGATCATATTTTACCACCGGACGGCAGCTGGTTCGACTCAATTTGTAAATTCGTTTACGAAAAGCTGAAAGTAATATTAGTAATGTAACAATTTTGCCAAGTGTGGGCTAATCATTGGCATCCATTCCAGAATGAAGACATTTTTCTGAACAAATTCTACCAAAGTTCTGCGTATAAGAGGCTTTTGTTAGAGCTGGAGTTTATTGGCCATAGCAATGATCAAGATGGTGACGGTTCGCTTCAGAGCTATTCGGAAACTGGAAGCGATTCGAACTCCGGTGATATTAATTTTGATGATGATATGATGGGGGTGGATATCATAGCTAGTAAGCCGGAGGAAACGTTGCCGAGACCCGATCTTCTAGAAGTTACCAGCTACAAGCACTCCCGTTCGCACAGCGACTGTACAGGAATCGTTCCCAGCTATTCAGATTTGAATATGAAAAGTACGGGCGCGGAAATAAGCGTCGACTCGATCGACGGCAACAGATTGGGAGTGAGTAAAGATCCTCTGCCTGAACGTGCCAAAAGCGCGCCATCGCGACCACGTGTACCTGAAAACCAAATAGAGAACAAACAAAAGATCACGGCGAAAATTATCAACACGGCAATCCTTTGCGAGGGACAATATGCAGTGTATGCGATACAAGTAGCTGTCGTCGAGGATAACCAAGAAAAAAGCTGGCATATTTACCGGAGGTACTCAAAATTTCTCGAGTTGAAGAAAATGCTCACGAAAAAGTACCCGACCGTCTCGAGAATTCCATTTCCTGCCAAGAAAACATTCCAGAACACACAACGAGCGGTGCTAGAGCATAGGATGGTGTTGTTAAACGATTTCCTTTCGGTGATTTGCAAATGGGCAGATGATAATCCTGAGTTGATGCGGAATGTAAGAGAGTTTCTGGAACCGGACACGGACGATAGGAAAATTCACGGAGGTGTTGTCATTCGCACGGTAAAGTAGATTTATAGCTAAGGATTATCATATAACTTCAAGTCACTAGTCTAACGGATGCTTAGAGTATGAACAATGATACTATGAATGAACCAATTTCAGATCGAAACAATTGTCAACCCCTTTAAAACTGGAATGCGAACCATTCGAAATATGCCGGACACGCTGGTAGGTGGATTTTCAAAGTTATTGCTTGGAAAAGGCCCACTCAAAGAGCCATCGTTTCTGGAAGTGAATTATTTAGAGGTAAAAACAGAAAATTGTGTTGTTCATTTGCATTTCGTTTAAACGTTGATCGATTGTAGCAATCGTCTGAATATCCTGCTCTGGCTGCTGCACTCCATCTCCTGGATGAAGTGTTTGATCTGCAGGCTCGCTCACAGTGGCTGCGCAGAGGAATCATTAATCGAGTTCTAGGCGCGCCTTGGGTGAGCCAGACAGCCAACAAGCGAATCATTCAAGCCGCCAAATCACTAATTGAAATCGAAAAACTCGATCATCTGCTAGGATCTATATTGTAAGCATACAATTTTCCTTTTAATTCAGCAAATGTATTCAAAATTCGTTTCGTTCTCATTTCTTGGTGTTGATTAATATGCAGAACATTTTTAACTACCGCAAATGAATTGTTTTTCTTCTTAAATTTCTAGGAATAGTCTGTGGCCAGATGGTAAAAAAATGCGAAGAGCAGTATCGCGCGAGGACAACACCAAATTGAGAACGCGAGTGGCTGCACGAATGGCTCTGTTCGCCCTGCTTTCGGACGATTTGAAACATGTGGTTGGCTCAGAAACGACCCGTTCGGGACTATTGAATTTCTTCGCGATGTGGCAGCATAAGAAATTGAACTTACGTGTAGCTCTTATTTTACTGAACGATATTCTAACGACATTGTATGGCGTCGATAACATGACGAAACATACGAAAAATTGATAGCTTATGACGATTATTGGACAGTTTTTTTTAATGAGTAATCAGTTACTGGACATGTGTAGACAAATTTTTGCTCCTGTTTTATTTATTATTCGAATATTTTGACTGATCTGTAAATATCGCAATTTTTATGTTCCGAATACTCTACGTCAGGATATTAAAGACGCTATTCTACAATAAGTGACAGTCTTTTTTACTTGACCGTGCTGCGAGCTTTCTTTTGATGGAAACAAACATTGTATATTGCGTACCCGACTGTGGTGTAGGATGGATTTTAACTAGTATTGTCCATTCATATATGTATATCATACACTATTTGTACTGCCGTTAGATGCTGCTTTTAAATGAATGAAGTGCCTTAGCGATTGTTACGATCTGATCTGGGCAGGCGCTATTAACTTGAAGACAAGCAGACATCAATTTTTACGCCTTCGGACCGAAAGTAGGCGAAATATTTGATCCCGCGGAGAGTTGCACAATGTCGACCGTATAGTGGCGGTCCCGATTAACATTTTTCGAACTGACTAGCCCACTGAGTTGTGTATGAGAAGAGAAAAATATAAAGAATGGACTCCATTCGAAAGTCCCGTATGAAACATGATTTCACACTGTCGAAGTCATCTACTCATCTACTCATCTTCACTTATTTACTTTTCAAAGAAACTGATCATCATGGCAAAATTAAAGCATTCGCAAGACCACCTTGGTTGGTTGTAGTGGCAGCCCCCTTCATCCAAAGATGGCTCACTTAGGCCACTATATGCCCATTGTGATACTACAAAAGATTGGGACGGCACTAGAATCTACGGGATGACGAGAACCATTTAGACTCTCGTATGAAGTCGGCTATGCGGCTAATGTTTAAATCAGCTACTTCCGTGAAGCTGTCCAGGAAAGGTGAGCCTTACTCCTTGTTGAAACAGATGATCGATCACTTGATCTTTAACAAAGTTACACGATGCCACAAGTGTAAACTTAAACAACACAAACTATTGGAGGCTTTATAGGACGAATGGAAGACATAAAACTCATTCCGAAAATTCAGTTTGTTTACAACATGTTGAAGTGCAACACAGTTTTGAAGAAGCTAATGAGTCTCGGCTTGTTACATCAATCACGTGGGTCGTAGAAGCTTTTAACAGGCTGATAAAAACTTTGAAGATGCTCGACATTGTTATGCCTTCTGTTAAAGTAGTATGTAGCCTGTGTGATGTCTATAGACTATCGAGGATTCAAAATATCAACATACAATGATGACAAAACGCATGCTTACACTGCCAAAATCAGCCAAAGGAAATAGTTGAAGATGAGGCCTGAACTAAAAAGGGAATGATGTGGAGGGAAGTAACAGTCAAACAGTCATCAGAATTGTGTTCTATAACTTGGGCGTATGCCAACTAAAGCAGGCAAGGTCTTACTGGAAGGAACATCATCTACATTTTTCAATAAATACAACGTTCAAGAATGTGTGTTTAAAATTTCAGATCAATATTTATTTTCGTTTTGATTCTATAATACTTTTAGGACCTGCGTACTGCAAAGCGCAAGGTGGGTTCAGCGAATTTATTCGCTGCATCAATGGGCCATACCAGCCGCCATTTTGTTAAAAAAAATTACAATAAAAACATATAATTTTCCTTTCAATAAATAACCATAGTCAATTTCATATCAATTGCTTTGTTCGTTTTTTTTTCAACAATTTTAAGTGACTACAGATTTTTTAGCGCCGAGAAGATAGAATAACCCCTTAAACAACTTATTTCAGGATAGAATTGGAACATCAAGCTAGATTTCGGGTAGATAGTCTTTTTAATGTCGATTTAACACAAGCCTACAACAGATCGCAATTTGGACCAAGTTCGAGATAAGATTCTAGAAAAACTTTCTGAGTGTATTTTATAAAGTACCAAATGAATTTTCACGATATTGATAAATCTTGGATTCAAGTGAATCGTCTAATATTAAGCGGTCAGCTGATCGATCGTAGCTGTCTTTGATAAATACGAAGCAAGGACGACGAAGGGAAGAGTATTCTAGAACGATGAATTCATCCAAGTTCATGTTAAAAAGATTCCAACCCCATCAATGCTTGCTCAATTTGTGTTTGCTATCTGACAATCACTATCAAAGTCGACTTACACTTCGTCCCGAAGTAAAGTGAACATAAAGTTGCAAATGATGATGAAAATAGCAAAAAAAAATCAAGTCTTAAACTAGTGCCAAATGAGCAGCAAAACGCACAGGATTTGTGCTTAATACATTTTCAAAATGATAGTTTAGTTTATTTTTTAAAAAATATGTTTCACTTATATTTTCTTTCCAAAATACTTTACAGTAGATTTAATGTTTATAAAAAAGATTTTTTTTGCAATAAAAAACGGGTTTTATACATGTATGAAATATCTAAGAGGTAAATTCACTATAAAATCTAAGTAGAACCACTTACAACTCGCAACTATATATTTACAGCTTACAATTCCTTATGGAAAACAACACAATATTTTATAGAAAGAAATCATCTACGATTCTTTCGCTCGCATATTCGATTTCTTCACAATTCATAAACAGTTAGATTTAATTAAACTACCGTCTTAGAAGTAATTCCTGCAAAAAACATTTTTGTGTTTCGATTTAACTTATTTTTGTTTATTTTCGATTTTTTTCCCTTATCTTGAATACACTTTATTGGCATAAAAACTATATACACTAATACTAATACATGTTCAAGGTATATATTTATTACATGATCTTTAACTGGTTCAACGTTTGTCGAGTTCAACTGATTTAGACTTATAAACTAAAATGAAAGATTCAAATGGAACAATATCGCACGTTTTATTCGATTCGATAATTAAGTTTTTGAGCTACTAGACATTGCTTACTCTTTGCAAAACTCTACCAAACTAGATAAGAAAATGCTTTTGAAAATGGTTGCTTTTCAGTTAATAATATTAATAGTTGGAATTGGTGGCTTAACTATGCAATAGTATCAAATATGTAACAAAGAGGTTTAGATTGGTGTGGAAATAACGAACAACTGCTATCAATGAGGTAGAACAAATGTGTGGCAACAGCTGTTGCCATCGTTAGCCAATAGCCTCGTTCTCAAGGACTCCCTATGACTTCAGCTAGGCCCAACACTTATATATGTATGCCACAGACCAGTATATGATGTCTTCTTTTGCAATTGAAAATTGATAAGTGCTTATCTCAATTTATCACAGGGAGGACATTTTTTTCCTTCGAGGCAAACATTCATTATTGCGTGCTGTGTCCGAATCGGCAAGAATTGTTGGTATCTACAATTGTCGCCATGATTTATTTATTGCTTTCGCATCTAAACTTTATTCCTACATTCGCGATATCCTACCTTAAAAAGTTTTACTTGATCGATTGGTTTGCTATTGAATGATGGTTCATTGCTTCTTCGTTTGTTGGCTGGTCGAGTATTTTTTTCGTTTATTTACTTTCTGATATGCTGCTGGCACTAAATCAACACTTTTTTGCGATATTTTCTAGTGTTTGATAGATTACTGCAAAAATTTATGCGTCAGTTGAGAAAAGCATCCAAAAATAGAACTCTTCGCGAAGTTTTCTTACTCTAGGGTGGAAACGCCACTAGGACAGCACTGAAGCATGCAGTTTGCGTGCGGTTCTTTTTGCTTCTAGGCGTAACACCTTTCAGGCTAGTGTGTAGACTTTTTAGTGTTGCAAGTAAGGAAACCAGCCTATGTATTCGACGAAATTGAGTTATTCCAAATATAACTGCTTGTCATATGGCTCTTCAGAAAATGGTGACTACTAATAAAGCTCGGATGGTAACAAATATGAGGTAGTTTGGTGAGCTAGTTTCATGATTATTTCACACGGGGGCCAACATACTTTTTATGTGCACATTACATTCTACTTGATTCTGAACTATTCGCAGCCCATTTTTTTTTAAAACTAGCCGCTTGCTTTGTAGTAGACGAGGAGCAGCAGAAAGCATCACTGAATCAATTTGAAAGAATATGCGAACTGAATAATATCTGAACTTTAACTGATTCAACGTGGCAAGTAGGAAGCAATTGGTTATGGTCTGGCCTTTATATCAAATAGAGCACATAATGTACTAACAAAATGTCTTTACTACAGATTATTTGCGACCTTCACTTCACAAGCTGTGTAATGCCACACGGTTTAATATGAATGAGCGAGCAGGTCCATAACAAATGCAACATTTCCAATTTTAGTAATTTTGATTTTCTGGAACCTTTAAATCTATTGGAAGTGATGTTGTACAACCACTCAATTTTCGTTATAAATCAGGAACTATCCCTTTTTAAATAATTGTATCAGGAGACACAACTTTCGGTGCATTTAAACGCTTTTTCTCATTTATCGTAAAACAGGTTGAAAGGTACTCATTGTTTTTTGTTATGGACCTCTTCACATGCAGATTGATTGGAATACAATTCCATTCCTATATCAATTGGCCAGAATGCAAGTAACTTGAACATAATGCTCAATGACCTACACTGGAATAATCATAGAAAATTAATTTAAAATGGTAACAAACATGCTGGCCGTACATATTCACAGCTTGGCATCGAATCTGCAAAGTGTTGCGTTTGATTCACGATCGGAGTCCATTCTTTTGCTTAACTGCTACAATTTCAATATCGTCCAAGCTAGCCCTCTTGCACCGCCAACGACATTTTCGTATTTCCTGTTCACTTACTTTATGTAGGTCCTAAATTCCTAAATATATCACTCGGACTCCATCAGGATGTTCTATAAAAATATATAAGATTGCTGGCTGCATTTGTTAGATAGTTCGCAATTTTGAGTCATCTTGTACATAACACCCAAATAGTTGCTGCCTATGTACATTGGTCAATACTATAATCACCCGCATTGCTTCCGTTGATGTTCACCAATATCGAATATTGGTGAGGTTGGTTTTTCGCCCGCCCGTCCAAACGTTCGATCCATGCTGCTGGTGAATCTGCTCATGTTGGCATATGCACATCAGCAGTCACTCTACCATCAGGATCGTGTTTTGGCGAAGCGAACTTATCTATTTTTGTTTTCGAGTTTCCCCTGATACTTGTGGTTTGCCGCAGGACTGGTTGAGAGAGTCAATCAGTCGTCTTGCAAGAAGAACAATCATGAGATCATCAGTGCTTTCCTTCAAAGCAGGATTTGTCGCGACGTGTTGCGTCCACAACAATTGTGACCTAGTAACATTCTCCACCCGTTAAACCTCCAGCCGCAGAGCCTTCAACCACGTCAACTATTGAGCCTTCTCCTTGCCGGAGCCAACTCCGATCCCGAGCAGATGCTCCCCGGCCATGAGCCCGGAGGCGCTGGGTTGGTGGGCGTAGTTCCGGATTTGGTGCAGCGAGATCAACTGGTTGGAAAAGGCATTGCTGGTGTTCTGGTTGACGTTCTTCGTCTGGAAGTTGATCGCGTCGTAGAAATACGATCGTTGGGGGACGCCGTGATGACCCAGGGTGTTGATGTGGGGTGGGATCGTGTTGATCGGCGTGAATGCAGAGTTCGTGGTGGTTTTCGTTATGCTTGCCGTATCGTAGCTTCCGTTCGATACCGAGGTCACCACTGTTTGATTCACTGGCGAATGTTGTTGATTGGAGAGGTGTTGGGCAAGCGCGTTGTTTTGCTGCCGTGTCACAACCAGGTCCTCGCCTTCATCGTTCGAGTTCTGTGAGTTGTTTCCGTTTGAGCTGCCATTGAGCGCGCGATGATGCTCGAGGAGAGTTCGATGGTGCGATTGCAGTTCACTCTGCTGCTGAGCCAGGGCAAAGTCGTAGCTGTTCTGCTGCTGTTGCTGCATGGCTTCGGCCAAAGTCGCTGCGGAGTCCGGGCTGACCTTGGGCCAGTAGGGATGCTCCCCATTCACGGTCCCCACGTTTATGCCGATGTTGCGGTTCAGGTTCAAGCCCAGCCCGGCTAACGATACGCTGGAGGAACTTGCAGGCACGGCTGCGGAAGCAACCGAGTTCGCTGCCGAATTGGCGGCGGCTGCTCGCGCCTGTTTCTCCGCCTTCTCTGCATGCTTCTGCATATGCTTTTGCAGGTACGTTTCCTGCGTGTAACTCTTTCCGCAGAAGTTGCAGATGTGCGTCTTCAGATGCTTCGACTCCTTATGCTTTGGTATGTGCTCCAGCAACGCTTGTTCGTCGCTGAAGCATTTGTAGCACGAATTGCATTTGTACGGTTTGTCTGTTTGATGGCAGCGCGAATGCGATTGAAGATTCGATAGTTGCGAAAAGGCCTTTTGGCAGCCCGGGTGTCGGCATTTGTACGGTTTGTCGCCAGTATGCGTCCGAATGTGTTGTTGCAGATGCGAAAGCTGCGTGAATTTCCGTTGGCAAATTTCACAGCGATACGGTTTGATGCCCAAATGGATGCGAGCGTGTTGCGAGAGGTAGCTGGAATTCGCGAATGCTTTGGTGCATTGGGCGCATTTGTACGGCTTGGCCTCGCGCATGTGCAATTGGTTGTGCAGTTGCATTTCGGATTTTGGAGTAAAAAGCTGCAATGAAAAATGAAAACTTTGGTTAGTGAGATTTTAAAACAAATTCATTGAATCATATAGAAATAATATTCAGCTAAATTGCACTCCTTTTTAGAATATTCTTAGCGATGTACTTATTAATAAAACACATAAATGAATCCCATGTAGCAATTTTCGATACGAAAACATGAATGACCAACTGCTGGAGTTTTTTCCACGCATTACATAGCAAATAGAGTTGTTTTCAGTTCACTATACTATTTAAACCTTCGATTCGAATCAATGAACCGTCCAACTTCTTTGATTTGATAATTTTGAGCAATTCGTAACCTTTTAGGTACTCAGTTAAACTACGAGAAGGCTATCTTTCCAAACAATTAATTTTCCAGCTTTGAAACTGATTGGGGTCACGTCAAAATTGCTTCCTGCATAAGATAGTACCGAAAGAAAGCCTTACAAGTATTTCGATCCGCCTGGGCTTCGTTAAACTCAAATGATTGAAATGCGTCGATGCTGTTGTCAAAATTTAATTAGAATTTTTCAGCCGCTCAATTAGAACCTGCTGTTTTGCCGATAGTAGGGAATTCAAAATGCAGACACGAACGAGCGTTCGTTATCATCCAAAATCATTTATGCACAAGTAAGACTTTTAGGTACTCCATGGAGAATAGCTGGACTGGGTGGCCCGCATGCTGGGCAAAAGCTACTGAATCTTGATTAGAATAAAACGAGTAAAACATGAATTATGGCCGTTTTATTCAAGCAAGTTAGAATTCAAAGGAAATATTCAACGCAAACAAAGACTGCAATTAGACATTTCCAGTGTTGAATAGTGCTTTCGAATCAAAATTCACGCTGGCGGTGATCATTCCTCATTCTTTTTTTACAGATTAGACACCAGGTCGACATTTTCACAATTAGCCATGTTTCACTCTGATCGAACGAATACTCGTACTTCGTACATAGCTGGCATCTAAACTAATTTAATTTCTATTCTCGAGTTTCGTTTACGACCCTGACTTGCCACTCTGCATGGGTAGAAATTAGTGAAGGTCCAGCAATTCCGCGTGAGTTAATATGCATGCCGAATTCCTTCTCGGATCCGAGCCGCAAACGTTTCTGCTTCGCTCAGAACAAATCAAATACAAATGCGAATCTCTGGCCAATGGTGCCATTGCATTGAACCACACATTCTTTTCGGCTATGAGGAAGCCAGCAATTTGATCGGCATGGTTGGCAGGTGAGAATTCAAGAACAAAAAGCAACACGGCAGGAAGGAAAAACTGACGACCAACTGACTCAGATAATGGCCATAGAAAATTAAGCGAACAAGTATCTTTGCCACGCACTTGAAAGATAATCATCTCAAGGTCGCTCTTTGTTTCTGCTGGAGCTAACGAGAAATAAATCCATGGATACTACTCGCACGTAATGCCGCGGTTCCGAGCAACAACAATTATTCCGAAACGCAGCTCTCACAAAAAACTTGGATGCCAAATCGTTTTTATGGCAGAGTAAAGCAGTAACTTTACGGTAGTAAAATTATAGGCATCAAATTATGCGCGTGTATTATATGTGAATTATGTGGTCATAATTCTTAAGAGTTATCATTAGACCAGACCCTAAAAGTCAGAATGGTCGCAGTGTGATTTTGTGGTCGACGCACACATCGTCTTGGATGGACAAAATCCATTGCCTGGTTTGGCAAGCAATTTTTATGTTTCTCACGGCGGAAATAAATCATTCATAATTTTCGTAGCACTTTTCCTTTCATTTTTGCTTCTTAGTAGAATGTGTTTCGAATTGGATGATTATGAGAATGGCCAGTTCTTGTTGTGATTGTACGGGTATAGTTTGTTTGGTACGAGTTGAGACCTTGATCTATCTTTTCGGGTACGCGTTTGAAACGTAGTTGATACAGTGATGGAGAGCAACTTTCAATTTAACAGCCAAGCAATGATTTGATCAGGATGCCAGAAATGCAGGCTGAAATATGAATTGCCTACGCTTTTTGAACTTCAAAAGTCACTTAGTACACAGCATACTATCCTTTGATGTGGGCTGTGGTAACAACGATGATTCTGATGTGGACATTTGAAAATAGTGGCGTTTTTTATCAAAATAAAATAAAAACAAGCCGTGAGGTGCGACGCATGAGGTCCACACGGTCAACTTCTCAGTAATATCTACATAGATATTAAAAATGTTAAACACAATAATAATTATGGAAATAACACTACTTCAAATAATAAAAATGTACCTCTCATAAAAGTTATTGGAATGACTTAATATTAATCATAACATCTACGCGAGCGTCAATTGATTACGTAAGGATTTTGGTGCATTGGTTTGATTGATTATTCACGCGGATCAATCGGAGGGGGGACAGGTTACAAAGCAGTTTTTTCATTAAAGTTAAAACATGGTGCTGTGAAGACTATTGGAAATCTGCTCAAATTTTGCAAATATTAATAAGCTTTGATTTACTTTACAACAATGTCTTTAGAATAAGAGATTTAAGGTATAATGATTCGAATGAACCCTTTTTACATGGTGACTTTGAATGATTTTTTATTTTTAATTTAATTTTTTTGTAATCATGAGAAAAGTTTTTGCTGGTTTCTCTACAAAAATTGATAAACTTTTATAAATTCTAACATTCTAAACATTTATTATTCATCATCATCAATGGCGCACCAGCCCAAATCGAGCCTTGACCTCCCGAAGACACTGCCTCCAACTGTCTCGGTCCAGCGACCGCGTCCTCCAATTAGCGAATCCCAGCAAGGATTCGCTGTCGTTGTCAACTGCATCCTCCCATCGTTTGCGTGGTTTTCCTGCACATCGTAATAAAAAACATTTATTATTACGATGTGCAAATCAGGTTAAAAATGAATTTTTTTATAAAAAAAACACTACTTTTCCAATTTTTTTTAATAAATTAAAAAAAACGATTTAATGATTTTTTTTAAAATATAAAAACATCATAAAAATGATAATACGCGTCGATTGACACCTTAATGATGGAAAGATTATATTTAGTTCTCGAGATATAATGAATGACGTAAATGACCTTGAACGTTTAATTTTTTTTTATTTTTTATTTAATTTTGTTTGTAATCATGAGAAAAAACTTTTGCTGGTTTTTTCACAAGAACTATTTGGAGTATATAAATTATATAAACATTGATTACTTAGGTTTGAAAATCAGGTTGAAAATTTTGTATTTTTGAAAAAAAAACTAATTTTTTGCACTTTTTTTTAAAAAATGAAAAAACGGCTCCAAGAATTTTTTTAAAAATTTGATACAATCACATAAATGTTAATACGCGTCGATTGACACCTTGTTCAAAAAAATCATACGGTTGGTTCGCGAGATATAACGCATGACAGAAATGACCTTTAAACGGGCAAAACAGCAAACCGCCCGACCGAAATTTCCCAAAAACTAATCAGCTCTTAAGATTGCAAAGACGCTTCGATTGACACCTCAACGAAGTTGATACGACTTTGGTTACGTGAGTTATGGTCGTAGAAAAAAGTGTCCACGAACGTACATACGTACGTACGTACGTACACACACACACATACATCTCCATTTCTAAAAACACTTTATATATACTCTATAGACCTCAAAACGTAAAGAAATGTTGAAAATTTCAATTTCGATTTTCGAGGCGATTACAAGAACTTCCCATATACTGGGAAGTTAAAAAAATTCATTTCAGAGCAAAGTTGCGAGAAAATAAAATTTGATTAATTAAATTTCTATAAGATATGATTGTTTAAAAAATTTCGCTCTTGCCGCAAAATAGCAATAAATATAAAAAATGGGAGAAAGGTTTTTTAAATATATTTTTTTCACATTTGGGACCTTGACAATTCGTCTAAAAATCTCTATAATATAATAAAATAGCACACAAATTTTCATCAAAATCGATTCAGTAGATTTCGCATAACAATTTTGCAATCTAGATTTATTTAAAAAAAAAAATCAAAAATTTTAACATCTTGCATGTCAGAATCGATTTTGATGAAAATTTATGTGCTGTTTTATTATATTATTAAGACTTTTTAGGCGAATTATTAATGTCCCAAGTGTAACAAAAATTCAATTAAAAAGGCCTTTCCGCCCATTTTTGTATTTATTGCTATTTTGCGGCAAAGGTAAAAATTTTAAAATTTTAATCAATCATATCTCATAGAAAATTTATTTACGCAAATTTTATTTCCCACAACTTTTTCTCTAAAATGAATCGTTTTAAAGTAGGAAAATGTCGAAGTTTTTTTTTAATTTTTTTATTTATTAATGTTCCCGACTATTTTAAGAGGGAGGATAAGTCAATTATTGCTATGCAAGTTATTCTACAACTTTTTCTGCAAAAATCAGTGTGTCCCCTCTCAACAGTCAACTGAAAACAGATCCACCCTGGGGTCTAAAAGTAGTGAAACCTACGTAAGATTTCTGGATCAAATTCAAAATAGATGACATGGAGTTTTTCACCAGGACAACGTATTTTCTCACAAAGTTGCCTTGGCAATAGGAAAAAAAATGAAGAATTTGAAAAATAAGTGTTAGAACATGTACCCTACACACGAAATTTGATTAAATTGGCTAAATATAAAGAAACTTGTGGTCGAATAACCTTTCAAAAAGTGAAATTAGCTGCGATTGTGTATTTAACAGAATTTAAAAATTAATTTTCAGGGATAGATTAGAGAGAATATACGTAAATTCAAGTACAAAAAAAAACACATTTAAAAATTAAATAAGACAGTCCTTCATCGCCTGTCTGACAACATCACTGACTTGATAGTTCATTTTTAATATTTGATTCTGCTATGATTAAAACATAGCCGCTACATATCGCAAGCTCCTTCTTCTTCTTAATCAATTTTTTTACAAACAGCTTACTTTAAATCACTGACATTAGTATTCCCGATGTAAGCCCTCTATAAATTTCCCTTTGTTACTATAAAACATTCAGTATGCAAGTTATTATCCGCAGACTACACATGTTATTAAAATACCTCATCACAAAGCCATCTAAGCAACCTATTATGACCCAAAAATATCGCCTGCGGCAACCATTTCTGATGGTTTCCATCGAGGTATAATTTTACAAAGTCAGTTAGCCATTACTGTTTAGCTTACATCGGTCGTAACACGTCTAATACAACGCCAAACATCAATCGATATAATTACTTATCATTAATAATGTTGCTCAAGTTAATTATATTATAATTGGTCAAACAATGAATACTCAACACAATATGTATCATTATAAAATGCCCGTAACATCTCACATACAACATATTTAATTTCCTTCGTTCCTCGTCGGGTTCCGTCCGTTGCGGAGGATTAATAATGTCATTGGAGTAACCTGCCTGAAGCACTGACGAAACTTATCAGCAAACATAACAACAAATATGTATGTTGGCAATTTTTCAGCACCAATCGTATTTGCACGTAGAATACAAATAAAACGGATAATAATGCTAATCTCGCAACAGTTTCGACACGACCCGGGGAGCTTTGCTTGAAGGTATGTCTAATTGTCCCCTTAACCCTTTTATATATGTGATATGGCTGGTTCAAGCGTTTCAAAACCCATCAGCGACACACACACACACTATTGTCTCACCTTTTTGCGTTCAGCGCATCTCGGCGAAAGCTGTCTTTTAGGAGCTTAGCTGTTGATTATAGACTTCTTGCATATGGTGAGGGGGATGGAAAGATCCAAGCTAGATTGATGTCTTGTTGATAATTCGGACATTCAATTAATGAATAACCTTAGAAGAGTAACAAATCTACTTGATAGGTCTACCTGACAGGTGAGCGTGTCAGATCGTAACGCCGAGATAAACAGATACACAAAGTGGTCATGCTGATGATGATGATGACATCAGTATTGGATGCTTGGTAAGCTCAGTGATCCTCAGCATCACTGCAATTCTAATCCAGACTGTTGAAGCTAAACAATATCATTAAAAAATCAATGTGAAAATCTCTACTTATTAACTTCCCAGTATATGGGAAGTTCTTGTAATCGCCTCGAAAATCTTTACGTTTTGAGGTATTTAGAGTATATTCAAATAGTTTTTAGAAAAAGAGATGTATGTGTGTATGTACGTTCGTACGTACGTTCGTGGAAAGTTTTTTCTACGAGCATAACTCACGTAAACAAAGTCGTATCGACTTGGTTGAGGTGTCGAGGTGTCAATCGAAGCGTCTTTGTAATCTTAAGAGCAGATTAGTTTTCGGGACACTTCGGTTGGGGGGAGGGGGTTGTTGCTTTGACCCTTTGAAGGTCATTTCTGTCATGCGCTATATCTCGCGAATCAAACACAAGATTTGCTTGTTCAAGGTATCAATCGACGCGTATTAACATTCGTGTCATTCTATCAAATTTTTTTAAAAAAAAAATGGAGTGTTTTTTTAGTTTTTTTAAAAGAAAATGCCAAAAATTGGGATTTTTTCAAAAACAATAAATTTTTAACCTGATATTCAAAACGCAGTAATAAATGTTTACAAAATTTATATACTCCAAACAGTGTTGTAAAAAACCAGCAAACCCCTTTTTCATGATTACAAAAAAATAAATTAAAAGTCATTATCATTTTCAAGGTCATTTATGTCATTCATTATATCTCACGAACCAAATGTGATATTTGCATCATTAAGGTGTCAATCGACGCTGAGGCGAGAATATGAGGAACGCTGTGGAATTAAATATTCTGAGCCGAGAAATAAAACACGTCTATACTCGATGAAGGTAATGATTAGAAGAAGATATATAGTACAAAAAGCTGTCATAATTCAGCCAAAGTCAAATAGTCTAAATGTCTATTCACAATTTTAACAGACGCTTATTAACATTTTTGTGATGTTTGTATATTTTAAAAAAATCGTTAAAGCCGTTTTTTAATTTAATAAAAATATATAGAAAATTAGGGTTTTTTCATAAAAAAATTGATTTTTAACCTGATTTGCACATCGCAATAATAAATGTTTACAAAATTTATAAACTTTTATCAACTTTTGTTGAGAAACCAGCAAAAAAAATTCCATTGATTACAAAAAAAATTAAATTAAATATAAAAAATCATTCAAAGTCATCATGTAAAAAGGGTTCATACGAATGATTATACCTTTTCCTTTTCTACTTTTTACAGGCAATTGAATCTATTTTGACTGCATATTCAACGTTTCTCAAGACCAACAGAAAATAAGAAATTATTAGCCTCATTCATGTAAAATCGTGAAAAAATACAAATTCAGTGATAATCCGGAAGTCATGCCAATTTTGAACGCAACTATTCAAAATGGCCACCAGGCGACAAAACTCTTCAGTGCCCGTAATAACAAAAACTGCATTGATTTTTGCTAGCACTCTTTTGTGTCCTTCAAGCATCGATATGAAAATAACAAATAACGTAGAAAAGGCTTTGTTGTCCCCCCCTCCGATTGATCCGCGTGAATATTCAATCAAACCAATCCACCAAAATCCTTACGTAATCAATTGACGCTCGCGTAGATGTTATGATTAATATTAAGTCATTCCAATAACTTTTATGAGAGGTACAATTTTATTATTTGAAGTAGTGTTATTTTCATAATTATTATTGTGTTTAATATTTTTAATATTTATGTAGATATTACTGGGAGGTTGACCGTGTGGACCTCATGCGTCGCACCTCACGGCTTGTTATATTCTGCTAATTGGTTATAATATTCTTGCTCAATACTCTATCGCAAAGTCGGTCCAGATTACAGCAACGAACAGGGAGAGTGCATGCTTGCTTCCCTTCACATTTCTATTCGAAGTGAAAGTTACGCACTGCAGGTGAACATTCAGATCAAACAGATTAAATTCATCTAAACAACATGCATCCAAATGAATTTATGTATATATGCCGGCAATCAGTGACCAGTAAAAAGGCTATCAAACCGAATCACTCTTCATGATCATCATTCGCGTCATCATAGTCATCGCCTCCATCATATATGTACATATGTACGTGCTGATGATTATCTCCGTTGTGATCGCGAATATTTATGTCTGCACAGCCAAATTGCAAATTAAATTTTCTTGAATATTTATTTAGTCGTTAAATATAGACGCGAGATTTTGAGTGCTAAACGAAGATAGTGGGTAATGTTTCTTTACTGGAATCATCAATCATGAATACGTGCACAATCAAATTTCGCCGTACAATTTGCATGTGTTACCGAAGCTACATATCTTCTGTTTCTCCCAGTTCGGTACACTTTGGTTAGCATTTATTAGTACCCATCGCTGATATAACATTATTTTAAGGTGTTGTCCACTAATTTTTGATGGTGATAATTTTTTATGATTGAAACATTACGTTGAATTTTCGTGAGAGAATTGGATGCAGCAGAATGATGTTTATTTGGTTAATTGAGTATTGACATGTTCACGTTGAAGGCTTAAGTATTTATATATTCAGGATTTCCACTTGCAACGTTCAGGAAAAGTTTGAAATGGACATGGGAACAACAGCTCGAGTGAATTTTTCTAATACCAATCACAAATGCGGTTCATTGAAATATTCAAACCTAGTTTCATTCTCCACAATCTTAAGGATTCATCATTTTATTGATGCCGGAGCATTGTGAACAAAATGTAACACTTCAAACCTAATTGTTAATTACTTGCAGCGCAATTTTGCTTGACTCTTGCCAGTTAGTTGACATACTGGCATTACGGCGGCATTATAAAAGTCCAGAAAAAAAATGTTAATTAAGTGAAACTAGTTAATGTTGCGTTACTGCAACCACTTTTCAAGAGTTCTTTTCACGTCTTTATCTTCCGCTACTAAATTGCTAAATTATGACCGCTTAGTGGCAAGAGGAAAAGAAATAAATACAAAAAAAATAAAAACAACACACATTTCACTGCAAGCGGTCATAAGATTCAAGTAATCGTTAATTTTTGACTGCTTCAACGTCTAATTTAGAAATCTTTTAATGATTGTCCCCGGCCAATGGTTAACTACACTAGATACCGGTGCATAACATCTTATTTTATTATTTCAGATAGGTTACGTAGGACAGACATACGTTTAAAACTGAATAATGAGAGCACATTATATTTTGAGGTAGCAATTTTTTAACAGTATCATTTTAAGTAAAGATATTTAAAAGCCACGCGGATCACACCAAAGATATACCTGTCTTTTAGCTTTTATCTATTATGTAATATTTATAAGAGGTCGATTCAAAGAATTTAAGGGTGACTTAGAGAAATATATATGTATTTTAAGGCTGAAATTTCTTTCAGGCATACTGCCAGATTATACTGGATTGGCACATGCTTTGAAGCTGTAAAACTGTTTTTTGAAATCGAAAGGAAACAATTGACATGATCAATTAACGTTCAAAATAGACAAGCTTGTTTTTATTGACAATCATTTTAGTTAATAACAATTAAGAATTCAATACAATTTAGATCATAGGCGTAGTTGGCCTCAGAAAAAAACCATCTTGATTGCAACTAAATATTACTAAAAACTGATATATTTTCATAACACTAAAATAAAAAAATCTGATTGTCAAAAGATTACAAAAGCCAAAATATCACACGTATCACTTGAAACTTGAAAAATTTAATATAAATACTTTATTTGATAATTTGTTATAAGTAATTGTGCATTTCTAAACTGAACGTAAATGAGCGCCAACTTAAATTTTCTATTTGTTCAACAAGCTCCAATTTGAATCACTAATTTTCCTTTTAAAAAATATTCATTCAAATTTTATACAGAAATTTTCGTAAAATATTTTGTAAAAATTTGGCTCCAAAAACAATTTTTGTTGAAAATATGTGTCATACGATATCACTTAAATCTATTTTATGTGTCTATTTTAGATTCGTTTTTATTAATTAACATCCAATTTATTTTTATAAAATTTAGACTTTCAAATAAATAATCGGTTCTATTTTATCTACATTTGTAGTGCAGTGCTAAAATCAAAAACGCTCGCAATAAACTTTTGGTGGTCGGGAAAATCTAATTTTGATTTGAATCGATAAAGTTTATCATAAAAACCAAAACTTTTCACCAATTTTTGTTTTGCGAAATTGTTTAAATTGTTTGTTAACAAATTATAAAATGTTGGACCGTCACATTTTGACCTTTTACCATTAACGCTACGAGAACAGTAACAGACAAACAATTTTTGATTCGGGCAATTGTTGTTGGGAATCGTTTTTTGTATATAAAAAATTCCGACGATTTTTAATTTTTGCAAAATTGACAAAATGGCGGACATTTTTCGAAAAATTACGAAAGAACATGCTTTTTTAACCGTTTTTGGCCAAAAAAATATACTTTAAATAATTTTTTAAAAACAAAAACCTTTTTAGGCTATAGAATGTCTGGTAAAAATTTGATGAGAATCAATTCAGTAGTTCCCGAGATTTCATCAACGCGGCGTCGAAAAACGTCGTTTCGAGAAAAACGCGGGTAAATTTTTTTTAATGAAAAATCGCGCTCGGGTCACAAAGTGAAAGTTGTCCAAAAATACAGTTAGACTGCTCCGATCTTCATAAAATTTTAATATGATATTTCTGTATATATATATACTTTCCAAAAATGCAATAAAAATCGATTTTTTGAAAATAATAAAAAGGGTAGACCCCCTTCATGCCTTCTGACCTATGGTAATGTAAAATATGCAAGTTTCGGTATTCATATAATAACTTGTGTATTGTTTGAAGCCGCAAAAATAAATTTATTGTAATTTTTTGCTTAAATTAACGTTATTTTTACCTTGTAAATGGAAAACGTGCATCAAAATTTCCAAGTAAGTTTGATAGACAATTTAACGTTCTAAAACTTCATCCAAAGGTTTTTTGTAAGGTCAATAGTTTTCAAAACATAATGAAAAATGAAAATTGAAAGAACTTTGAGGCTCTGTAATTCATAATATCTGATCTGATCTGATCTTACACAGAATAATATTAAGTAAAAAAAGGTAGGCACTTTAGTTTTGAATAAAATTGTCAAATATAACATTTTGTAGCATCAACGATTTCCGAGATAATAACAAAAAAAGCTAACTATCTATTTTTCGTGGCAATTTTTCCAACGAATATTTGAACTATAAATTTTTTTCATAATATTTTATCGAATATGCGAAAAAAATCTAAATATATGGACTTCATAAGAATTTCCACTACTGAGACAATTTAGTAAACAAGTTTTTTTGATGGCTATAAGTCTGTATTTTATACATTTTTTGCATTTAGATCTTCAGTTTTCTCTCTCGAAAAAATGTTAAAAATATGACGTAAGAGCCTTGCGAAAGACATCAGTAGTTAAAAATTGATTTTGTTTAATTTACAGTAAATGCATGAATGGATCGAACCGATTTCTATTCAAAAATATTTTTTGGTAACCTAATTTCTAATATCTTTTCACATTTTGATCAAAACCTTTATACACATTTCCTACATTTGCAGACGATTAACAGATTTTAGAATAACAAGGTGTGAAATATCAACAAATAAATATAACTTTGTGAAGATAGGCTGCTTTCGTTGGTTTTCCCCATTTTATCGCTCTAGACATTTTTCACACGAAACGTCCACTTCTTGCGAGTCTACATGAGCTTTGCATGTTAATCTTAATCTTCAAAATGTGTCCCCAACAAAGAACAAAATCTGCTTCGTTTCAAACTATTTAACAAATTCAATCGAGGATTAAACGACAATAAATGTAACTTGTATAGACCGTGTGAGTTTTTTTTAACGAATTTTATGTATTTTAAACGGTTCGTTTTTTCATCCGCAACTCAATGACAAAATAGCTCTATTATGAAAATATTTTGACAGAAGATTACTAGTTTGACCATACTGTCCGACATTGATGACCATGTTAGCTTTGCTATTAAGTTTTTTTTCCAGACAGGCTGGTTTCAGCTTTTTTAATAGATTTACATTATTATTTATTGGTTTTGAATCGAAGCATGAAAGATGTTTTGAAATTAAATTATATTTTAGTGTCAATTAATAAATTATACACGAAATGTGAGGTGTTTTGATATTTTATTTTATTTTTGATGCATACAAAACTAACGAAAAAAATAGAAAAAGGTTCACAAGTGTTTTTATGAGATCTTGCAAATAAGTTATTATTTTATAGGTTTTAAATTCATATCACGACAGAAGGGACGATTAAACATTGGAAATATTGAGATAATATCAAGAGTTTAGATCGACGTCCCGTGAACATACTTGGCCTGTTCGATTTTTCCCAGGCTCACGGTTCATACAAATCAAGATTTGACACAACGGAAAGTTTATTTCAATCCAGACGATGCGGATGTCGATCCCAATTAGTGTAAAATATTGTTGTGACTTCTAAATCTTGAATGTTTTTGAAACCAGTTTGATCATAACTTTATTTGGCTATCGATTTGGCGTTTTCTGCAAAATCCAATCTTGTCTAATTGAGACAATATTTCCAACGCTCTAATTGAAATTTAGAGATGTTAAATTTCGATAGATGTATCCATCTTCGCCACTATGCTTTGTGGTCTTGAATTTTTCACATTAAACGGGAACCCCTTAATTATAGACCGATTGGTATCTGCTGCAACAAATCCACTGTAGTTTGTCGATCGTTCTGACTTTTTAGGCGCTATCTCTGCCACAGAGTCGTAAATTTTGATTTTAAATTATCGTTATAATTTATTCAAATTTTATTGATTCTATCATCAACGGAGCATACATCCATAATGCAAATATGTAAGCCATTTTCGCCATATATCTTGATAATCTTGATTTCAAAACATTCTTGTGCTGAAGGACCGTTGATGCTATTATTAAAAACGGAATGCAACAATACACAACATCTGTTTCTTTGTGACTGAAAATGCCCAACACCAGGTTTTTACAATTTTTTGTTGGTTCATCTCAATCGTCACGAAAAGATCAGCGACCAAAATATATTCATTCATTCATTAAAATATTTAAGATTAATTTGAATTCGCACATTATCTTGGGTCAGGTGCTGTTATTAACCTTTCTTTATGAATTTATTGAGCCTAAGCAACAGATCAAGTAGAGGGAAACGCTTATACAAGTGTGGATCGATTCCGTCTGAAATTAAGAATATGCAAAATGTTGAAGATTTGAAGTAACTTTATTCGATAAATATGCAAATTGGAAAGTGTTGTCTACGGGACAAATGTGAATATTAAATTGATAAAAATATTTCAGACAATAATCTAAATCGAACGATTGTTCATAGTCTAGAAAAGTAAATCAGAAAAAAAAATCGATGGAAATTATTCACTAAATTCCACATATTCACTGTTTTCGCAACGACAAATCCAAATTGATGGAGATTTTCAGTTTAATAAAGCATATTTGCACTACAATACGTAAGTTTTTCATAAATCTTTAGTGAATGTATTTCAACAGTTGAATGAGATTTCAAAACAATTCGTAGGCAATCTCGTGAATGCTGCTTTGTTTTTTTTTCACTTTCAAGAAACCCAAAAAAAACAATACTTCAAGTTTAAAATGCTTTCGAAAATATGAAAAATACACGCAATTATCAATTTACACACATTTGTATCTTCAATGTTCGGGCAAAACCGTTTGCTGAAATTGCTCACTAACTAGTTCATTGGATGTAAGTGTAAATGAATTTTAAATTATTTATGCTGAACTGAACTAATCAGCAGATTCGGGTGCAATTTTATGAAAATAACAAAAATTTGCGACTTTCTTAGTCTGAAATGATGGAAAATCTGATTGGAAGTATATTCATTGTGTGTCAACTAGTTGTGGTTTATGTGGATTCTTAAAATTGTTTTACGGATTGTAAAATACATGTTTCGAAAATATAAAATAGTTTTATAATACTTATCTGAGATTAGAAAAGGAACACCCATTTGAACAGAAATTTTTCATTAAAATGTATGACGAGAAACGCAAAATCGATTAGCAGATTATACAGTAAACATATAATTTTAAACTTTACGCCATTCTTAATATATTCATATTGATTTGACTCATAATTCCCGTGCAATAAAAATCACACTACAAGATTGTAGCGTCCCATCATATTTCAAATGTTTCATAAATCAACCCCGCATCTTACTTATATGATTTCCATCACAACTAATAACACGTAATAAAAATGAAAGCAATAAACATTTGAGCACGATAATCAATGCACTAACATACATTGGATAATTCATTTATAATTATTGCATGCAACCACACTAAGCATAACAATAAAAGTTCACGAATTAAATCCAGGTAATTATAAATCATCACTATTTATAACCATGGAAAATTCATTTTTCAACAGGCAACATATCAAACGAAAAAATCAAATTATACATCGAATTTGGTAAACTGGCCATCCATTTGTTGCGAACCAACAAAAAAACAACAACAACAATAAGTAGAAATTGCATTGAGCCCAACACAATGTGCAAGCAAAATTGATAGTGATTAAAAATACAACCATGCCAAATAATTAACTACTTTTCTTTTCTTCGATGTAAGCCGCGTCGAAAAGCATTTATCATTGCTGTTTAGACACCGCCTCTTCCTACACCGTAGAGTATCTTTTTCTTTCACCAACTAACTCGCCCGTGATCGATCTTTATTTCAATTCATCCGGGAGTCTGGAGGATTTCAGTTAGATGAAATTTCAAAATTTTTGATGATCGCCCAAAGAGATTTGAAGTAAAGTTTTTTTCTAATAGCATTTGTATCTATTAATCCATTATTTTTCGTAGAGATTTTAACCATCGCTTTCAGTTAGTAAAATGCAATTTTCATCAAAATATGGAGGAGCGACATTAGAAATACTGACTTCTGCAGGTAGTCAACAAAAAGTGAAAATTTCACCGACTTTCGAGTATTTTACATCAGCAAAAACTCACTGGTAACTGATCCTTCTAATTCCAATTAGAATAGAAAAGTATTCAACACATTGTCTGTTTCGTACAAAACGAAAAGACATGAAAAGTGTGTGATATCACCCATTATTGTCCTCGATGATGTAATCATCAAAGAACTACAATTCGTTACTGTAGTTCAAGACTATCCCATGTCCAAATTGAAAATGTTACAAGACAGCAAATTTAAACTTGGATTATTACCATTGTTTGATACTCAATAAATGTAAGAAAGATTGATTAGCCATTTTCAATGTTTGATTGATGTTTCAATATTCAAGTTTAAATTTACTGTCTGGTAAAATTTTCAATTTCGACTTGGATAGGGTTGAAATATTTAAGGGGTAACACTACTCTAGAGATCCCCTCTTTTTTCATGATTTTTCGTAAGTAAATAAATTAAAAAACACCAAATCCGCTTATGGTAGTATATTGTATAACTCAAAATGTACAAAAATATATATATTTTTTCAAAATGGCGTCCACAGGACCCCGTATTCGGCTGTTGTGTGATCCACCTTTAAAAAGTTACCGGTAACTATTCTCTCGAACGGTCGCTCCTAGAACAAAAAACTAAATTTTTCCTTGAAGTGCATACTAATACATAGCTAGTGAGATACGTAGGAGATTTTTTTAAAATTAATTTTTAACAAAATGGCACTGTTTTGAAAAAAACAACGTTTTTTGACAAAAAATTTAGCCGTAAATTGTTTATAAAATTAAAAATAAACAATCAATCAAAAAATCCCTATGTACTTCACTAGATTTTGGTATTTCAAAAATAATGTCAAAATTTCAAATGGATCCATGCACCCGTTCCAAAATAATCTCACCGGTAAGCTTGAAAAAAGTGATTTTGAGAAAAACGCGTTTAAAGTTTTTGTAGCTGTTAAGTAGTCAAAAACATAAGCGTCTTAGGAGCGACATCTATTGGTCTTCTTTGAAACTATAAATACCTCACGTGATGTAGGTAACAAAACTATTTATTATCCCGACAGGTATATCGCAGCATTTGCCCCTAGCGGCGCGTGATTCACCGACAGCGTGCGCGGGGCTCTGGGACGCGGTGCAGCGAAGTCGCTCAGTTAGTCCTTTAGAAATTTTTTGCACGCTATAAAACTACCGACATCTTATTTTTATGACCCTAAAGTACGATTTTTTGAAAATCCTAGAGTAGTGTTACCCCTTAAGATAGCTAACTGCAGCTTAATTTCTGATGCGAAAGATCACACAATGTTTGTGATTGAGTAATTTTATACGTAGGTGAACTATTTTCAATCAACAATAAATACTGAACAGAATTTGAGAAAGCTATGGCAAATTACAGATGGTGCACATTTCAATGAAAACCTTATTTTTTGCAAAACAAACAAAGTACAACTGAAATTTATTGCTATAATTAATTTCGCGTCTCACTTCATCAAAGTGTCACAGGCTCATCGCCACGTCTATTTATTTATCATTTTTATATAGCCAATCACCCAAAATAAAGGAAACAAAATGTTTTGCAATTTAATCAAAACTTTATTTTTATTATATTTATTTCAAAGATATACTTCTTTAATTTTTTGTATAATCGTAGGCACACGCGATTCTGTAAGGCTCCGCCCGTGTGTATAATGTTTAGCTATATATTTTGAACACTAGTAACGTTTTGAATTTTGGAGGAAAATCATCTATCTCAAAAGTTTAAATGCATTTTTCTCAAGATCACTTTTTTCATGCTGTGACAATGATTCCTCTGAAACTACAAAATTGATCCTTCTGATTTTTTTACCATTTATGGACCATATGTGTAGTTATCGTATGAACCACGATCGTTTCAAAATAATGATTTTTTCTTTTTTTTTAAACCGAAAAATCACAAACGAAAACTTATTCTTAACTGTCCGCCATTTTGTTATTATTGTATATAACTTGACAAATTTGGTTCAAACGATAGCCACTGGCTTTTCAAATAAACCCATTTTTGATTTTTTTTTTGTTTCAGACCATTTCTTGCTTCAGGATCATTGTCACCGTTTAATATGCATTTTTATATAGCTAGGAGAATGCCTCTACTTTGTGTAAAATAATAATAAAAATTCAATAAAATAATTTTTTTAGTACGCTTTGACAGTGTAAAAAGAATTACATTGATATCTACTCTAGGGGCTTTGTAATAAATTCTTAAAAACAGGTCAGTTTTTTGGGTGTATCTCGATT
The DNA here is from genome assembly GCA_963942545.1 of Oxycera nigricornis. Lineage (NCBI taxonomy): Eukaryota > Metazoa > Arthropoda > Insecta > Diptera > Stratiomyidae > Oxycera > Oxycera nigricornis. Next base: position 6,609,025 of record OZ012659.1, read on the forward strand.
TAGATTATCTACAATTTGAATTGTTCAATGTCGTAAATGTATGGAGCCCTAATCAAAAAAAAACAGCTACGCTCCCATATAATGAAATAAAATCCTTCATTTAAATCTCCAAAAATACGAACTACATACTTTCTTTTTCTGACAATTTTAACTTTCGGTTGCTGGTGATTTCCCGGTATTGATCTATCTATCTTTATCTATTTAGTATCAGCATGACCTCATAGCAGTATCATAATTATTCGCTAATAAATTCTTCTTAAGCTAATTGGTTCCTATTGTTTTCGCTGTGTGCAAATTTCGTAGATGCTAAAATATTTTTTTAAATTGAGATAGATAATAAAGTGAGATGCAGTTCACCTTCTGAGGATGAATTAGGATTCGGTGCATATATTAATCGCGCAGAATTTTATTTTCAAGATTTTTACCGCCGACGACAACAGTAAAGTTTGAGTCTGTAAAAACATTATCATCGATTAATTAGCCATCGTGGCATATCAAAGGAAATAAGCGGGTCCCTAATTATTCTTAGTAAATTTTTTCCATGGAGAAATTTTCGACACATTTCTATTATTTAGAAATTATCATTAAATCGACTAAGGGGGTACATTATTCAAAAGCAATGTTCGGAATATGATATTCTATTTAGAAGTCATCACCAAGCAATTTCCTATTCTCACTTTCCTTGATACCCGAAAAGTATTCATGTTTCTCACCTTACGTATCACCAGCTCTAGCGGTTCCGTACCACTGTCCCAAAAAAATGTTGTGTTCAATTTTTTTGTTGCTAGGTTGCGTCCAGGTTTTCGGTGGTGATTTTGGTCTTATTGCCTCTACACTCCATTCTTGTGTTCAGCATCCACAGGTTTTGAAAAAATCAAATAGAGGAACCGGTTTTCCTTTCGTTGGCTCAAAAATTGCACCACCAGGCACCGGTCTGCCCAGATAATGTTTATTCTTTTTGTTCGTGTTCTTGTCCCTGCTTGTTCTTCTTGGACTTGGGATAATAGCCGTACTGGCCCCGGCGGTGCTACTTCGAGATTTCAGAAGGAGGAAGACATTTCGTTTGCGTGCAGAAGAAAAAAAGAGATGCTCCTCTTCCTGCTGGCATACATTGGATTCTGGGTAAAGTGAAAACCGGATATTTTCATATCGTGGTCCAGCTGATTATCTGAAGTGAAGATGGATTTTTTTGTTTCCTCTGGAAAGCAAACAAGCGACGACGGTAGGAACGACACGACGGTGTGTTCAAATACAATGCAATCCATGGTGAATTTCGGGTCAGGAAACCGACGGACTAAACAATATATCGACACAAAGAGCAAATAGAATTTTTACCGCCAGGACTCACGCAAATATTCAATTTAGGACTTCATCAAATTCAAACAACGCAAAGCATGCAGACTGTGATTTAGCGTTGCCGCTTCGCAAGTTCCACTCGCAACATATTTTGCTATATTTAAATTTGATCTTCTCTGAAATTACCAGCAATTAAGTCCGACGATCGTGACCAATTTGCTGCCGAAAAATCATGATCACATTTTTTTCCTTTATAGCTGCAGTTCCATAGCAAACCAATATATATAATGAAGAAATTTGTCACGCATGAGGTTTTCCACCTTCCTCTTGTTAAAATTACACAACACTTCGACGTCTTGGAAACACGGAGCAGAAATAGGATCGCATCAATCGTATGGTACAATGATTGCGCCATTCGCTATGGACGCAGCAATCATTCGGATGAATCGTGGAATGTTGAGTAGAAGGAAATACACCCTAAATAATTACGGGACCAAGGGCTCTTTTAGATAAAGTGCACGAGTGTGTATGGGACGAGAGAATCGGTCAAGTCATGGACGAAAAAAACCCGTTTTAACAGCTCAATGTCTTGACAAAAAAAAATTAGATACAACGAGCCAAGCAGCCATTAATGAGAGCTTGAGCATGCCTTGGAAAAGTTTAAGGGTCGAATTTATATAATTTGTCCTGTCCCTTCACTTGACGCTGATCAGTGACGGTTTTTTTCTTGAACTACTCTTGTTCGGTATTTTGGAAAAGATTTTGATGGCATTTGAACAATGGCAGATGTTAGGCTAACCTGTGGATGGAAATAGTATTTGTCAATCAAAAGTAAGATTGCATCCATGTAGGCGACTAATAGTGTTCATTGCAACCAATCTCATTAGGTTTCTAATGAACGTAAGATTTTCCATGGACACTTATCTGATTTTCACAACTCCCAAAATTATGAGGACATTTATTATTCAAGCTAGTTATTTGCTTCTCAGGTTTGTTGTACATATCATTCTTTCGTCTTTTACTTAAGGGTCATTTTTGTATTGGAAAAATAGATTAAACGCACTAAGCCAAGAGCTAGCGATCTCGATAATTTAGAACGTCCCCATTAAAAAAACCGAGTCTGGCTAAACTGTACGGGAAAGGGATAAGGTATGGGATGAAGCATAAATATATCACAGTAGCTGTGGATGCCACAAAAATGTTGTGCATGGCAAACTTGTACAAATTTTAATAGTTATAAGCCAAAATAGGAGAGATGATTATTCGAGCACTACATCGTTTTTGTTTTAACTTTAACCGCGAAAATATTTTTGTCACAAGTCGTTTGCGGTATCATGTGTTGCATTCGATGCACACAACCAAAAATGCATTTTTAGGGCAAATCAACGGCATGAGGTGGAAAAACCATCCAGTTCAAAGTCACGAAACATTTTTTTAAGACGAGCAAATTTATTCGCGGCGTTTAGGGGTCTAACGGAAAGCGTAAGGTTGAGTTTTTGGGGCTGTAATTCTCGATAGACGTGAAAACAGACGTCTGAAAATCATACCCCCTGTTTTAAGGGAATTTCGGTCAGTGTTGCCACACGGTCCGTGCGATAAAATCTTAGATTAATTTCATTTCCTCTTAAAAAAAACCTAAATATTCTTAACCAAGCCGATTTCACATTTAACGTTAGAATTGTTTAATTTCCGAAAGGGAAATGCATAAAAAGAAGTCGGAAATTTACTACAATTTTTTACAGTTATTTGCATAAATTTACTATTCTGTTGTCAGCTTTTTTCAGCTGTTTATAGTTGTATTCAGGATATCTATGAATTGAGGCAGCTTGAAAGAAGCGAATTTTCAAGATTCATTGTGGCGAAACCATTTTTTCGACGTCTCATACGTATTTCTACGTTTGTGAACTTTCAAAATCAGTTCCCTTTTTTTCTAAATAATTCAAAATGGTGGCTGTGCCAGAAATTCATCGGAAATGACTTCTGCCTGAGTTGTTCCACGTCGTACAACTTATCGTTTTATGCAACAATTTTTGCAAATATGTACTGCAAAATGATAATCCTGAAAGTAGTAAATGAATGCCCCCCCCTTCATTTCAGTTTAGTTCAGTTTGGTTTTATTTGGGTGGTATTATTTTTCTTGTTTAAGTCCCAAGAAATCAGTGCAGTTACAACCAACAATATAGGGAAAATTTCGTTTGAAAATCCCTGAAGAAACCCATAAAATCCTGCTTCTCTACGTTCTCCCCTATATGTTGAGAAAAACCCTAAATCTAGGGTGAAAAATCCATGTTATCACTGACTTTAAAAAGCAAAACTGTTGTGTTTCCTTAGACGGGAGTTATTATTTAATATTTGTATATAAGTATTTTGAGCACTAGTTGTGCCCTTCTTCAGTACATTTGACCACTCACAATAGTGGTCAAATATAATCACGGCTAAGGAAGGTTTTGTATCTTGTGGATAGGCGGGAAAACCATCGACGACAAAAATAGCACTGATTTTAACTCGAAACTTTATTATTGCTCCGAAAAAGTTATGTAGTTATGTAAAGGATCTTTTATAATCAGCAAAAATTTTTGAAAAATAAAAATCAAAGTTTTTATATACGGACACAAAATTCAGAAGTAACAAAAGCGGCTTTTGAGCATTGTTGAGAATGATTATGGTTTTCCAGGCAAATCTTCGTGACAGGGAAAATAATCTTCTTTCACTTTTCTTAGTCCTCGAAAGAGTTAAAGGATGTTGCATCTAATAAATTGCACGATCATAATAACCTACGTAATTTCGACGAGATTAATTTCTCTTCTTAATTATGGAGTCATGGTACAGCATTGAAAAAAATCCTCAGATTACGAAGATACACATATTTAGGGTACGTCAAAACTAAATGTTTCAAAGCCTTGACGGATTAAATGCTGTCAGCAAATTGTTGATGATATCAATAATCTTGATTGTGTGTTTGTCTTCCGAACAAACAACACACAATGTGTATTTTTAATCCCATAATTCAAACGGAATTAGTGGCTATCACAAACCACCGCCGATTAAATCTTTTCATTAAATAATAAAGTGTGTGTTGCACAAAACGAAAGTCGCATAGTAATGTGCAGCCAATTAGTCATCGACTCACCTAATGGTGGCTATCTAACATTCAATCAAGCCATTCACCATCAAAAGCAGCAAAAACACACAAATTTTGAGCGGTCGCGGCGGCAACAGCCAAAACGAGACAATAACAAATTAAATAAATGAGAATTGTAAGAATTAAATCATTTTATATGCAAATTGTCTTTCTTGGCTACATTTTATTGTACATTTTTTACGATTCCGATTTTCTCCAGCCCCGTCCACTTTTTGATCTCTTTTCCGCGATTTGTTAACAAGATTGAATTATTGTGGACCCAACGCAACCACCACCGATCCGCGATGGACATGATTGCTTCTTCGATGACGTCTTTGATGCCGCGAAAAAAGTCAAGCGCGAGATTTTCAATCGGACATCGAAAATGCTTTCGGACCATTGCGTAACTCGATTTGTTCGTTGGCTTTTTGCGGTTAATTTACGTTTATTTTGATTGGTGAGGTAAGAGGTCAGTGGTCGTTAACAGCTGATTTCTTCTTGATCAAAAGTGTTTTTGTTTGCCGTTTCCGTCGGCACACAATCCGGCTTTATTTGTGTTTGCTTTCGAGAACGGTTTTACACACGTCCAACAGTAGCTTCATTGTTTGATGATATTTTTACAAATTACACATGCATGTGAATTTGTTGCTGCTCGTCACTTTGCAGCTTTTTTTTTGTGGGCAGCAAGCAACCAAACGTTTCGTGTAGCGTGGAAAAACGATTTTTTTCGGCGAACGATCTGTGCCAAAATCAAAGTAGTCAGTGAAGAGCTTCTTCATATCTGCAATAGATGTACATACGACGCGAGTTTCTAGATATTTGAATTTCGACAGCATCCACATTGCGCCGAGACAATAGCAATTAACCAGAAGATTGAGAGGATTAGGTGGAAAGCAAATGAAACATGTTTCGAGGGTATGCAAGTGCGCCCGATTTTACCTGTGATTTTACCATTCAAGCTTCTTGTCTTGGCTTCATCTGAAGATCGAATGTGTTCACGCGAGCAATACTTGTCTGAAGGGCTCAAAGTCGTGAAGACTTTCCACATACTTGGTTTAAATTTCTAGAGACAAATACGACTGGCTAACATGCAACATGCTAAGCAGCGATCGCAATGAGTTAAACTTCAAAGCTAGTGTAAAGTGGGCTCATGAATAATGTGTACATTTCATTTTGGCCACTACGCAACTATGTATCATATATTTGTCCATAACATGCATTCCTGAATATTTATGTACGAAATTTTCAAAATGGTAATCACTGTTTGACAATTTTTCATGCAAATACCATTATTAAAGGGAATGCCAATTTGCAAGGACGAATTCCCCAAATAAAGGTGAGAATTATTTCAGTAGGCAGCATGGATGATTGTATCATAGAATTTTTTATTTCTGACATTCCTCCCGCGCGGGTGGATGAGGGGACCGGGAGGAGAGCAAAACGTGTGTCCATAGTGTTACCCCTATTTATATTACGTTTATGGTAAAAATGGCATTCATTAATTTTTTTATGATTTTTTTATATTTATTGTTTTTTTTTTCGTTTTTTACTATTTTTTTTAAATTTTTTAATTTTTTCGACTTCTAAACAAAAATCACTTTCCAGATCAATTTTACGGTTTTATATGATTTCTGGAAATAGGCAAAATAATCATTTTTTATTGGGGTGAACCCCCATAACTTCTCATGCGGCCGTGACCGCCGTGAACTTTTAATGTCAACCCCCATCTTTCGATCCCATACTCCCACTCGTTTCGGGGGTGGGGGCCATAATCTTAACTTTTACCTTGTTTTTTAACCCGATTTAATGACAGTTGAGGGTAAAGAGTTGGCGATGTTACCTCCAAAAATATGACAGGACAATAAAAACTTTTGGAAAATCCAAGATTTCAAGCGGACACATAAAATTTTCAAATTCATTTAAGCAAATATTTTACCAAATAAAAACCATAAATTACCAAAACATGTCAGTAACCCTTCTGTTTCACAACCTCTTGTAAGCGATTTGGCATTGTCCATATGAGTCTCCTGCATCTGTCCACATGTATAAATGCCCATGCTTCTTTCACCGCTTCGAACAATTAGTTCATATTCATGAAATTTCTTACTGCTATGGCTTGTTTTATGTCGACCCACAAGTGCTCGATTGGATTTAAGGGGGGAAGTACCTTTAGGCACTTTTTAAAATCGTTTTTTTTAAATTGTTTTAATCGATAGATATATCGCCTAAGAATATCATGTCAAAGTTTCAAAAGCTAATTCTCAAAATTGTGGAAGATATGCATCCCGGAAGTGCCTGGCGCCGAGTTCTTTTTCTCTTGACCACAAACTTTAAACGGCCTTTTCTCGAAACCATGTTTTTTAACATTGCGTAAGTGATAATAAAAAAACTAGTGAATCGATTCTCATCATCTAGCATTCATTTTAAAGAGCATAAAAAACTGTTCTATATAGACTAAAGATGAAAAAAAAATTATTTTGGGACTATTTTTGACTGGAAGTACAACGAAATTTTTCGTCAAAATCATAATTTGTTTTTTTTTGAGCCTGTTTTGAAGAGTTAATTTTCGAATTTCGCAAATATTCTAGTCTATCTACTAAAAAAAACCCTCTCGAGTAAGAAAATGTTTGGTTTGTTGATTTCAGATGAAAATTGCAGCCAGCATCGCTTACGCAATTTAAGACGTCAGCGACGACATGGCTTTCAAGATTCTTGAAAAATTTGTTAGTTTTCAACTTTCACTTTTGTAGAATATGTTATTTTTCAACCTCAAACATCGCCTAAAATAAATATTATACTGATTTAATAAGAACTGCCTTCATTTCCCCACAAATCAGTTGCAAAAAAGACCTATTTTTCGGCCTCTAAAGGTACTTCCCCCCTTAAGTCCGGCCCATGTCAACATGTTGCTTTCTGAGATGTCAACGTACTTTTCCTTGGTTAATATTCTTTCGATATGGTGTATTGGCTTTAAACCAAACCACGAGAAACATCCCCAAACATTGATGGTACCATCTCCGCGTTTAGCAGTAGTTGAAGTGTAGCGAGAGTCGAACTTCTTAGTTTTTGGTCGTCTTACATATCTCCTACCATTAGGGCCAATGTGATTTTTTTTGTTTCGTCGTTCCAATGGATGAACTTCCACTATTTTTTTCAGGTTTAATGTTACCGTGCAAAGGACATTTTCTTTTCTTCTGATTAGTTGCCGTTATTAGGGGCTTCTTCCTGGCTATCCTGGCATGTAGTCCGGTTTCCACAAGACGTCTTCTGACTGTTCTCATAGAAATATCACTACTTTCCGCGAAAAGGCGGCGATGAATTTCGACAGCTGATCTTCATCTCGATTTGCAGACAATTGTTCCATCGAATACTGATGTCTTTCGGGCTCTTTCAGTCTGGGGAATATATTGCACAGTCCTATAGCTTTCCATGTGTTTCAGTGCTCCGTAAACCATTTTTATGGAACACTAGGCGGCTAGCAATTTGTCGAGTCTACAATCTTTTGCGTAACTAGAGGAGTGCAAATCTTAGCCTTTCCAATCGTTATTGGAATTAAAAACACCTTTTAAAGCTTTGAAAATACCTTGGAAGTTGAAACGAATACAATTGACTTTTTCAAAATAATCATAATGAATTTGCATGACATCCCATTTTTAGTGAAATGCAGTGTTTCTAATTACGTGTCTGCTTCAAGTCTTTTCCTGGACTTTGTTGTCCTGTCATCCCTTTGGAGGTAGCATCGGAATACTCTTTGCCTTCCTCAATTTTGTATGAATCAGGTAAAAAACAAACCTAAGACGAATGAGTTATATCGAAGGATTTATTGACAAATTGGATTTTTCTTAGTAAGCTACAAGTGTTTCCGCAGATATGCATAGCTCCCATAAACGAGAAGTCATTTCCGTTTTCATCCAAAATTTGTGTAAAGGTCGTGTTATGCTTGTTTTTTCATACCCTGTTAAAATAAACAAATCATAATCATAGATATTAAATTATTATCATCATATTAATCCTTCGATATTATTCAGGGATTGGATTTCCTATTCGTCATATTCATGAGAAAGTCGATAGAAATTCGTATGCCTTTCATCGAATGTGCTGTTTCGGTTTTAATCTGATCGTAAAAGTTCAGAATTAAAGTTTACATACCTACTCAATATTCATTAGCAATTTCATATAGCTTGCGATATTATAGCCAATCAATGCTAATTTCCAATGCAGGTCCACGACTGCGAACATCAACACTGAAATGGGTTCAAGATTTCACAATAGGGTATTGATACAAGGTTTCGGAACGTTTTTCTCATGCCATTTGAAACTACTGCTACAATTAATGGCTGGAGAAATGATGAAAGTTCATTTCCGTGGATTCGTTGGCTAGGCTAGGCTAGTAAATAAATAATTTCTTGGGAATCGGCTTCGCTCAAGCATCCAATCGGTGGAAATCTCCAAAAGTTCATACCGCGACGTTAACACGAATGCATATGCAACAGTTGCATATCAGTCTTAGAAATATGCAGGCCGAATGTGTTTTTGTAAGGCCAACACAAAGTTTGAACGCAAGCTGACGAAACGATGCTAGTAAGCATTCATATATCCACTAAAACATGCCCCGAATTTAAATCACTCGTTAATTAATCAACGTCACATGAAAATTCACAAATTTGTAGATCATTTTATGGTCGGCTTGCATACGCAATCATTGTTGGTTGATGTCAAAAAAACAACAACATTCCAATCCATTAGGAGTAGGATCATATAAATCGGAAATTGTTAGTAACATTAACAGCGTTAATGCAATTCAATTGTGCAGAAAATTTGAAGCAGTAAGCAAACCATTAAAACTAATGTTGACAAAATGAAAATGGTCTCTGGTGTCTTAGCGCATCTTTATAAGGATGACTTTTGTATCTAAATAGCATCTTCCATCACAACTATTTATGAAGGTGTTTCGAAATTTACATAATAGATTGCCAAGGAAATTATGTGATCATTAGTCGTTTAATTGATTCTGATGTTGAAAATCTTTGTTTATAGTAGGCCATCCATTAGTTTCTTTTTGATGTAATTATTAAAGCTATACAGTTGAATGTTTTGAATTGATTGTTACTTTATTCTCCACTCCAAAATTTTGGTAAATATCATCATTTTGTGAGCATTTACATTTTAAAAGAAGATGAAAATCTACTACATACACCATTTTTTTGAATGCATTGACTTACATATGACTATACGCCGATTTTCGGAAGCATAAACTCTATAGTTATGTTAGTCAACATAGTCTCCAAGATCAAAACGATTTTCGTCGAAGATTTTGCAACTAAAATCATCAAGCGCGTTACTGTTGCCAATGACGAAATAGCACACACTTCAAAATCACACTCCAAATCGCCTACACGATATATTTCCAGTCGAAACCAATTTTCCGCGCTAGTGTTAAATTTTTTGAAAAGATCATTGAATCTCAGCTGATCGTAAAAAGCTTTTCTTCGACCAATCAGTTTAAAAATTAATTTAATGCAGATATGATTATTACTTACAAATTATGTTTGCCATTAATTACAAAATTCGTTTACCTGAAAAAGAAAAGGATAATTTAAGTAAGTATGAATAAAGTCCTGCATAAGAAATTAAATTGTAGCTATTGTTTTGTATCAAATGAATTTCTTTGCAAAAGTACAATCTGGGATATGACAATTGAACCTATTTGAACCAGTTCTGAAAAATTCCATATTTCCCAGCTACCAAAAACGTTCGAGATCAAACAATGGTCATGAATGAAATGACTCAAAAGTTCCCAGCCACCCAACTGAACAATTTTCCCAACACTGGAGCAGCCTTTATTTACTAAATGCCAGAAATTATGGGAATATTTAATGTTTCAACTACCTTTTGATTTTATAGGTAGTTCAGGACTATTATTTAAGAATAATGGGGAGCGATTAATAAACACCCACGGAAATCAGATAGGTTATTTTAAAACGGGAAGAATATCGAGCCAGAAAATATATACAAGCCACGAACATTAGTCGAAAGATGTGAACATAATGGCACGCGCTATGTAAAAGAACGGCAAGGTTGGTCAAAAATATTTTCATCATGAGGACAGTGTGACATTCTAGCTTCAGGCAAGGCAGATTCCAAGACTTCTGTACCAATCTACAAAGTGTAGTCTTCAAACCACAAGAAAAATTTTATGTGATGCCAATTTTGATGGTCGATCCAACAAGAAAAAAACAATTTTATCCAAGGATAATGAAAAAATCTTTTGGAGTTGTCAAAAAGCGAATAAATAAGCATAAAGTGTTTCGAAATAATATCATCTTCTACAATTTCTTTGACCGTACAATAAACGAAATTAAAATGTAATTGTACTGCAGAAGAAGTTAAGTTATTTTCGAAATAAAATTAATAAATAATAATAATTAATAATAAATAAAATTATTATACAGTCAAGGAAACTGTTTTCTCTTGAATTTGCAAAAGAGCCGTGTGTAAACAATTCATATTAAATCGAATTAAATTTAATCGTTTTAAAAATCATAGGCAAATGAAGGTACAAAGAAAACCAAACACAAAGTTCAATTAGAAAAATATCCGTACTATAAAGCATGGTGGCGATTATTCTTTAATGTCAGGGTGTAAAGTTTTTTCTCGTAGCGTTCTTTTGTTTCGGGATTTGATCTGTCTTTTCAAAGTATTTTATTTTGAATCTTCTGGGGTAGGTATTTAATGCCTCAAATTTTGATTTAGTTTCGTTTGATTTTGGTGGTTTGAATTTGTCGGTATTTTGAAATCGGGCATAATAGTGTCTGAATATCAATGAAATTAATGAAATTCAGCGAGAGAAACGACCTGCGTCATGACGCGCCAAACTGAGCTGGCCTGCCAGCAGTTACCACTTCTCCAGTTATCAGAGACCAAACCCAAAATTTGTCCGTACGACTGAAAAGGCATCGTTGCGTCGTTTTCAGGACTGAACGTCTTTGAGGTCAATGATGTGATAGTCTCGTTGACGTCAAATTTCATCGACCGCATGTCCTCATTTATATACAATTTAAAGTTTTCAGGTGTTTGGTAAGCACATATACATATTCACACACATAAATGTTTCAAATGTTGGTCTCTAAGAGTCCATAGAAACAAACCCCTCATATGTGTTACATGGAATGAGGTGGGGATATGCATTCTTAGGAGTTTTTAGCTGGTGACTTTTTTTGACTGATTTTCTATAAACGGTATTTGTAGTTTCAGATACTAACGATACTGTTTTGTTGATCTATATTTGAGTTTTCTTTACGGAATTTACCTAAATTTGTCATTGTTTGCACATACATGGGCTTTAGTTTATAAATGAGTTGTTGTTTTTTCAGCAGTCAAACCTTTAGAGAATATGTCAATGTGGCTAAAGTTTAAGATAGTGTTAAAAATATTTCAACACTCATTTGTCAAGAAAGCAGTTTTTTCCTGAAAATATTATAACAGTTTTTTTCATAGAAAATGCTCATTTAATTTGGTGTTGTATTTTATTTGCATACGCATGGTCGAGATGAGCACGGTTTCTGTTGGAACATACCCTTGAATTATTTTGTGTACGAGAAGTACATCTATTTATCATGAAGATATGGTTCTTTTATAAACCTTTCTGAGCCACCAATTTGGCCAGAATTTATCAGTTTGAAAACGACTACTTCTTACATTTTCTGTTTCGTCTTGCATCTTAACCGCTTTCAAGATCGTCCCAAGTTCAAGGCAATCAGATGAATATTTTTCTTCTTTTAATTAAACACATCTACACAATGATAGATTCCGAAAATTCGTTTTGAAATTTAGCCTATCTATCGTTTTGTCATTTTCGGCCAGGTTGCTGCAACCGCCATTCTGAATTTTTGCCGGTTGTTGGCAATCACCATCAAATGCTAATTCATCATACATCATTTAAAAAGCTGTCAATAATTCTCTAATTACCAGTTGAATTGTTGTCAGTCTGTTGATTGACTCCACTGTTTGCGGCGGTTGGATTGCTCCACCACAAGGCCAGCATCAAAAGTTTCGTTTAATGCATGTGCGAATTTAATTTTCCTACGGCTACGCGTGTTATGCTACAGGGTGAATACGCAGATAGCCGTTGAAATTGTTTTTTTTTGCGGCGAGCATGCAACAATCATATGTTTGACAACAAGTAGGAGAATCAAACAACGACCAGCTAACAACACGATGTTTGAATTTTTTGCTTTAATTAATTTTTTTCCTCATAACTATCATTTTTTATCGCAGCATATTTTCTTAATCGCGGAATCGATTGCCACTAAGCAATGCATACATGTTTGCAATAATCGCTAGCTTGTCCTTGATTCGTATATCTTTCCATTCTTATCCGTCGGATGTTCTCCATAGTATGTTCGGTATATAATAGTTCAATAATCATTGCCTTTGCCGTATTTTTGCAGAGACTTTATCAAATTTTGACTTGTAATGATGCACACAACAGGAATCATCGAACGCCACAAACAAATCGACGATGAGGTGCAAATCTTTTAAGCAGCTTTTCACCATTGCAAAATTGTCTGTTTATTTTGATTATTATGTAAAAGTATTACCAAATACTAATTACCAATATGCGAAAGATTCGCTTGTGTTATGTGAAATCGTACACAATCATCAATAGGGTATTTCGTTACCGGTCGCAACCGAGAGGGTAAATTTGTATGTTTCTATAGGCAACACTTACACACTATGACCTTGCAATCAAGAACAAGAAATTTTTCAGTATCTTTATTCTTATAAACGTCGTATCATTCGCTTAGCCTTCAGATAAATTTTGGGTAATTTACACTGTGCTTAGCGTGAAAGACCTTGAACAGGTGCTCCACCATTTTGTCGGAGCAGCCGCTGTAATTGCTTTCGACGGAAACTAAACATTATTGTGCTGGTAATTCAAAATATTGTGGAGTGAATTAAATTTAAACGAACAAGGAAACAAATGTTTGCTATCAAGCCGAAAAAATTACACCAACATTTTGGATGCTTATCTAAAAACCGAGAGTAATATCCTCGCCAAATGATGATGGCTTTCAGACGATCATCTTTAAATTCATATATTCATAGGATCAAGATCCAGGATCGTTGCTGCACACTCACTGCTCACGCCACACGTGGAACATATGCACATCTGCAACTTTGCATAATAATATTCCCGTACAAACCCATTTGCAGCAGATGCGATAAAATCAACAAAACTCGTATTAATAAACATATAATTGAAATAAACTTTCATTTTTAAAGAGTTTCTTTCGTAAATGTTGAACTTGTGCAAATGTTTTGTTTTATTTGGGCTCGTGCACATTGCAAATACAAGTGTCAATAAATTCTTCGTGTGCTACAATTTAGATACAATAAATACAAATATAGTTAGTTTCGCGATATACTCTTGAAACAAATTAGATAATGATTTATCTCAATTCATCTAGGCATTGATCAATTCAATTGACAAGCTCTCCTATCTATTATCGCATCGCCCAAAAATGTCGCATGTGTGTGCATATTTAGAGTGTCCCCACGTCACATCACATCACAAGCACAGGAGCATATACAGTTGAACCATAAATTATACATACCCCCTACAAATCACAAATAATGATAGATGTCTTCGGTTGCTTGTATCTTTAGAATTTTTGCCTGATATGCAGTCCGTTTTTAAGAAACAGGGATAAGGGGTTTTAGGGCGGCCAATAAAGTATACATACGATACCAACAAAATGTGATTTTTTGAGCTAGTGAACATAATTTAGAGAGTTGTTATTATTAATTGCACATAAACTGTGAATTCGAAGTAACATATTCTAAAATGAGTTCAAAAACGAGCGGAATTGGTGTGGGGACATGACAGCTTATGGTTGAATTAAATGAAAAAGGAAAACCTTTGAAAACTATAGGTGAAACAATAGGTATTAGAAACTCTTCAGTGCTAAATGTTACAAAGAATTTTAATGCAACAGGTAAATGCGAAAATAGACCAAAAAGTCGCCGACTACCTAAACCAAGGGTGTCCAACCTTTTGATCACTAGGAGCTACTTTTATATTTTAAATTTCCTTGGGATCGACTTCTAATAAGATATTTATAGACAATTTAATTGGTATTTTATATAATTCTTAAAAGTTGAACTGTACACTTTGAAGGCGGAATATCGTTATATGTATAATGACAAGTAGGAGTATGCCGAAGAGTGCTTTGACTTTGGAGGGTATTTCAAGCTATCTTTTCCTAAATGAAACAGTTTTAATCGGAGATTAGCTCTGCAATGTACAGTTACTTGGCATTTATGCTCTTCCTCCAAGTTTTTCAAAAACTACCAAATCTTTCAGAAATCATGACCTTCAAAGCATGTATTTCTATGCATCTATTTTGTGGGAAACATTTTTGTTGTTCATCGACTCGTATACGCGCGTGGGGAGGATATGAAGCTGCAAATTGTGTTCAAACTTTTAAAATCAGCAAATCTGTTTTCGAATTCTTCTGATATTCTCTTCAATACAACAGCATACTCCTCATAATCATACATATCAACATTTTCACCAATCTCATCTTTCAAATGGTTGAAATAAGAGATATCTTTTTTCTTCAGCTTATGAAATCATATCTATGATGGTTTTGGATCTCCCTTGTAGTTCTAAATTAATTTCATTTAACTTCGATGTTAAATCCGTTAAAAACGCCAGTTGTAAAAGCCATTTCTTTTTTTGTAGATAGCTTGACCTGTCATCATTTCTCTCGAGCAGAAAATGTTTTATTTCGGGTAATAATTCTCGAAACCGAGCGAGGACTAGTCCTTTACTTAGCCATCTTATTTCATTATGCAACAGCAAATCAGAGTGATGTTTTTCAAATTCCTCGACTAGTAACCTAAATTTTCTTCTCTGCAAGGGTTTGCTTCTGATGGAATTGATGATTTTTATGGCGGTTTCCATCACTTGATCCAAGTTTAAGAATTTTGAATATGATAAAAACTTTTTTGAATATGATAAAAACTTGAGAAAAATTTCATCTTTCCTGCAGAGTGCAATAAAACCATTTTCACTGCCAACCATGGATGGTGGTAATTTTTCTGATGTAATGAAGTCTTTAAAACTGTTATATATATCTTTCCCTTTGCATGTTCTTTTAATTGGAATTATCTTTACTTGTCCTCCTTTCGTACTGCAATCGGGAAAAGTCAAACGTGCAAATATATTCAATTGCGCCGTGTCACATATTTCAAACGATTCGTCGAATTGAAGTGAAAAGTGAGTGCAAGCTTCGAAGCCATTTTTTAGCTGTAAACGCATATCGATTGCTAACAACTCAAATCGCCTCGCCACAGAGTTTTTTGATAATTGCATACTCTGAATAGCCTTCATAATTTCATCTTTGTTCTTGAAATTCTCAAATAATGAATCACCAGCTGCTAAGAACGCTTCTTTAAAAATTTCACCATCAGTAAAGGGTTTCTTGAGTTTCGCCATTATATGTGTCACACGTAAAGAGGCCACTGTTGCGGATGTGGATTTGTCGCAAACTTTTTAAAAAAATGATTGCTGCGAGTGGAGTGTAGTCTTCAATTTTTGTACGTGTTCCTTCCGTATTTTTGAATTTAGAGGATTATCACGATTGTAATGTTCATGCAAAGTATTATAATGTCGATTTAGATTTCCTCTTTTTGGTAAAGAAATTATCACATTGCATATTAGGCACAAACACTTCATTGCGAAAAAAATTCCTCTTCCCAAATATTAAAATGATACAATTTTGATTTCTTCACAGCACCCATTTTTAATATCAAAATATTTTTTTAAACAATGATGGATTTATTTAATTTTTGATGAAACGAAAAATTAAACTTGTCCACAACAGATTCACAGCAGATTCGCAACAGAGATTTTGAGGTGTGTGAAGAGTAAAACCGTGAAACGAAATGATGCTCTTTCTTCAAATCTATCATTATTTAAAGCATTTGAACACTTGTTATGGATTAGCGGGAGGGATCGACTAAATATTGGCTTGCGATCTACCGGTCGATCGCGATCGACCGGTTGGACACCCATGACCTAAACTATCACCGGGTGATAAGCAGAGTATTGTTAAAGAAGTCACAAAAAACCCGAAAGTGACGGCAGATTTTGGTGGAAAAGTTTTGTTATTCATCGGGAAATAAAGCACATCCTGAAACGGTTCGATGTGTGCTAAAAAACAGAGGGATACAATAGCAGAATTCCGAGAAAAAAACCATCGCAGGAAGACATTGCAATTCGCAAGAACTTACGCAGATAAAGGAGGAGAAATATGGAAGAACATCCTTTGATGAGACGAGAGCAAGTTTAATATATTTAAAATAGATGGCAAACAGCGAGTTTGGCGTAAAAAAAACAGGTGATGAACGTAGGGAACGTAGTTTCATCCGTAAAGCATGACTGTGGTTCAGTTATGGTTTGGTACTGTATAACGGCTGCGGGAGCTGATAAATCGGCATTCCTCGAAAGAACCCTGGAAGCCTCAAGATACTGCAAGACAATGTGAAGTAGTCCGCTGAGCTTTTGGGTCTTCAAGGAGATTGGTACTTCCAACGAGAGAATGACCCAAAACATACCGTTACAAATATGCGCGCGTGGATTCTGTATAATGTGTTTCATAAGTCGGAATTTTCTCCTCAAAGCCCAGATTTAAACTCTATAAAACATTTATAAGATGAACTGGACAGACGAGTGAGGAAACACAATATTACGAGCAGGTTCGTTCTTAAGGAGAATCTAATGGTAGAGTGGAGCAAAATATCAACTGAAATCATAAAATCGTTGCCATCAAGACTGCAAGATGTTATCAAGCGAAAAGGCGGCCCTACAAAATATTCAACAATATTTTTAACTTCCCAGTATATGGGAAGTTCTTGTAATCGCCTCGAAAATCGAAATTGAAATTTTCAACATTTCTTTACGTTTTGAGGTCTATAGAGTATATATAAAGTGTTTTTAGAAAGGGAGACGTATGTGTGTGTGTGTACGTACGTACGTCTGTACGTTCGTGGAAACTTTTTTCTACGAGCATAACTCACGTAAACAAAGTCGTATCGACTTCGTTGAGGTGTCAATCGAAGCGTCTTTGCAATCTTAAGAGCTGATTAGTTTTTGGGATACTTCGGTCGGGGGGGTTTGCTGTTTTGACCCTTTGAAGGTCATTTCTGTCATGCGTTATATCTCGCGAACCAAACATACGATTTGCATGATTAAGGTGTCAATCGACGCGTATTAGCAATTGTGTGAATCTATTAAATTTTTAAAAAAATCGTTAGAGCCGTTTTTTAATTTAAGAAAAAAAAGTGCAAAAAATTAGTTTTTTTATAAACAATAAATTTTTAACCTGATTTACGAAAGACAGTATTCAATTTTTATAAAATTTACATATTTCAAGCAATGCTTGTCAAAACAGCATCAAAACTTTCTCTCATGATTACGTAAAAAATTAAATAAAAAATAAAAAATCATTAACAGGCATCATGATTTTCAAGGTCATTTCTGTCGTGCGTTATACATATCTCGCGAACCAAACATACGATTTGCGTGGTTAAGGTGTAAATCGACGCGTATTAACATTTAAATGAATCTATCAAATTTTGAAAAAAATCGTTGGAGCCGTTTTTTTAATTTTTTAAAAAAAGTGCAAAAAATTGTGATTTTTTTCAAAAACAATAAATTTTTAACCTTATTGTCAAGTCCAAGTAATCAATCTTTATATAATTTATATACTCCAAACAGTTTTTTAGAAAATGCCATCAACATTTTTTCTCATGACTACGAAAAAAATCAAATAAAAAATCAAAAATCATTAACAGTCATCATGATGATGACTACTTCTCATTGTTGTAATGTTGTTGATGTTTATGTAGATATTACTGGGAAGTTGACCGTGTGGACCTCAAGCATCGCACCTCGCGGCTTGTTTTTAAATACATTATGATAAATTAAATAGGTCGTATGCTACCTTTTTGAACTTCGAAATTTCATGTTTTTATATATTTTTATCTGAGTACATAACAATTTCGAATTAGTTCAATCAAATGGGAGTTTGACCGTGAAAGCCATGGTTTCGGAGATAAGAGGGTGCCGTAATTTCTTTTGTTTTGAAGACGGAGCCCAAAGGACAGGAGCTGCGACTCCAGAAACTTGAACTTAAGCTATCTATATCATTGCCCACGCATTGAATCAAAAAAATTCGGTCTACCCAAAATGCACGGTTTACGTCAAAATTCGGACGCTTTGACTGGACTAAATCGATTGTGTTATTTTTGTTAATCTCTCTTAAACATTCCACCAAAAACAACAAACCCAGCCCTGGCTGCCTGTAAGCTACGAAATCTTCTATTTTCAAGGGGTATGTATATTTTATTGTTCAACTGTATGTGAATAAGCTTATGTACACCCGAGTTCATTGATGATTGTTTCTGTCCCATTTCGAAGATGCGCCATGCGCATTTGCGACTTTATCGGGCGTTTTCCATTGATGACACTTGGGTATGTTGCTAATCGCATATTTATTGCTTTGTAATTTCCCATGCGATCATCAAACGTTTTTGTAGACACAACATAACACCGAAGATTTGTGATAATGAAATTTGCAAATTTATTCATGGGCATCTTCGCGATTACCATTACGGGTCTAGCTTAAAAAATAGCAGAGCTAAAGCCGGATTTTTATTCACATATACTTGCGGAGCTAGAAGTTAGAAAGGTCGCCCAATAAGAAATTCATTGCGTGCGTCAAATGTGCTAGTGATCTTTACCAAGAACGATGGAGGCGAGAGGAGCCAACAGCATGTCTAAGCATTTGTTCTGGCGATCCTCACACGACGACTAGTCATCGGATTAAATCTATAGTTAGATTGCATTTGAATCGGATATACATATGTATGTACGCGAGGGGCCACCAAAAAGATTGTCAGTGAGAGTGGAATAGCCTTTGATACCGCGGACATCGCTTTGAATTGCTAAAATTCCTTTGGATTGACCAAAACCTGATCGTCCTGCGTCTTTAAAAAATCAACATGTAGTAATTTGTAGATTTTGGATTAGGGGAATCACTCAAATAAATACATGCTGATCTGCTGTTCGCATCACCGACTTATGCAGAGATAGTTTAGGTGTTCGCTGAATATCGCAAGACAAGTGTATGCAACTATTGTCTTCTTGATTCTTGTAGCAAATTTAGATTTTAGCTAGGCCTACCTTCTAGGATGGCTTATATGAATGCATGAAATTGAAATGTTGCTTAGTTCAAGTTTAATCTTTTGTGGACCATACGCTTTGGGTTCGAAGATACCTGCGGGCAGCTTCAAATTCATCAAAAGTTGAACGATTTTGGCTTGGTTTGATTGCAAACATCTCTAAAATAGTGCGAACACTTCATGGGAGAGCAGTAGCTAGATGTAGATTTGGATATCAACGATAACGCCTTTAAAGTACCGAAGTTTCTTACCAAAGTGCCAACCGTTCACAATATTGTCTAGCTGATCCAAATGGATGTTAGCATATCACGCTTTAATAGTCCAATTTGAAGAACGTGACGAGAATATCATTCAGAATGAATGAGTGGATTTTTCCAGTTGGAAATATAGTTGTACCAGTAGTCAACTTTTTTTTTCTAAAATATTGCAGATCATCTCATACCAAAATAAATGTGTCATTTACTTGAGACAGATATTGCATCAAGTACTTTTGGTAAACTTTAACTCTGCTTCATATAAACCCTGCAATTATCGCAACAATATCTTACATTCTTTGCTGTTGCACGCTGGTCAAAGTTAGCTGGATCAATGCCGCCAATTTCCAGGTGGATTTCTCCGAAATATTATAAATAATTCTCGCACACAATTTACATGCATAAAACGGTGTAGTGTACAACTAGTATGCTAGAGCGGTAGTGCCGGAATTCTTTATGGCCAATTTTGTGTGTGGCATTCTAATCAAAACACATGTAGAATGGCTTTTTCGCGCGCATGACGACCGACAAAAAGCCTTAATTGTCATCATCTCTTCGCGAAACGCAAAGAATAAAAGCAAATTACGAACATATGACCCAACCGAAAAGACATATGGAACCGAGAATTTGCGAGACAAATGGATACATGTTCTAAGAAATCTGTTTGGTATTTCATTTTTCACCGAAGCATGTAGTTGTTAATTTCCATTCCTTCCAAACATCAAAAGTCAAATTAAAATGAATGAGGTGTGCTTTTTTTTTGATCGTGTCTCAGGAATCACTTTGACGTTGTAAGGAAACTGATTATATTTTACAATTTCAGTAACAATGGACAGCTGGAATGAAATAGACATTATGCGGAGGCAACTTGTAAGGCACGGTTGATGTTGCTGGGATCATTATTGCTGCCGTTGTCCAAATAGATTGTATGTTTGTATATAGTTAGCCAGTTAAGCCGACTTCGTACAGAGAGCGCTTCGGCGAACCTTGCACTAAACTTTGCCTTTCGCTTATTAGTGTGGATGGACACGTGTAGTGTGTAGAACACAACAAAATGGTCATACTTATGCCTAGTCGACTTCTGTTTTTAGACCAGAACGACGATACGAGCCATGACTGTGTTTCGGAAAACAACGAATTTCTGTGCGGTGCTGCACGTTTCTCGTCCGAACATTCGGGATTTGCCAATGTCCTTCTCTGTGCGGAATCGGCAGCAAGCAGTTATTTGCAATTTTTTCCAGGAAATTTAAGGTAACCATTATAAAAGAATGAAAACCAATCAAATCCATATAAAGATTCAAAGTTTTTTCCAGAACTTGAAGTCACACATGAATCAAATTGAAAGCAACACAATCAAATTTAAATATTTTGCAATATAGTTTACATGTCAACATTAAAAAATACACTGCACGACAGCCTTTAAATATATTTGCAGAAAGAGGCAGAAGGTAGAGAGGGCTGGGGATCAAATTATTTTTTTCTTGAAATGCAACCCTTATTAGAAATAATTGTGTTATTTCACGTTCAATTTTTACTTAGTTCGCCATCAAAATCCCAAACAATACGTTAAAATCTGTGGTATTTAAAATAATGTCAAACGCAGAGTTTCGTGCATGAATCAAATTCCTCACAAGACAAGAACAAATTTTGAAAAACATAAAAAGTAACATGGGAACAGTTGTCCTGGTAAAACCACGATTCTAGACTGCTTACGCATATTCAACCCCCAAATATAGTAGTAGAAAAGTAGTTACGCATTTACCCTGGTGCGGTCATGATGACCGTTTATATTTAAGTGCCTGCTGTTTTGAATATACTCTGAAAACCCATTTTCAAACTAGACGGGTACAAGCTTTAGAATAAAGTTAACCAGGAAAGTGCAAATAAATGTTATTTTTGACGAATGACAAATTTTAACGACAATTTTGAAAACCTAAAAACCGAGCGAGCAGTCCCCATGACTGCTTGACGGTAATTAAGGGTTAAAAAAATATAGGGAGTGAATATCTAGTTATGCTTGCTGTGGCAGGCCAATTGAGCTTACAACAAGTGGAATTATCAACAACAACAAAAAAGAAGCTGTGTGACAAAAATCTACAGATGCTTTCAAAAAAAATTATAACCAGAGATTAAATTTGGATTCAAAATTATTACCCTGAGTCCAAACAGCAGTCCATTCTGTTGCATACAAAGGGTTGTCCAGCCTTTAAGACATTTAAAGTCGCACTCTCAAGATGAAATGATGATGGCAACAATGTTTTGAAACTCACAAGGAATTCTGTTAATAGATTTTATACCAAAAGGCACCAACATCATCGGTGAATACCAAGCTAATATGCCAAGGCGTTTAAAAGAGAAAACTAATGAAAGGCGTGTTTCTACTTCGATAATGCACCTGTTCACAAGCCTCGGATTGCAATGGCTGCTTTGACGTCCTGCTTTTTTCAAGATCTAGAATCAAGTGATTATTTCCTATTTCCAAATTAAAAAAAAATATGTGGACAGCATTTTGACCACCCTCAATCAGTAAAGTTGGTCGTAGACAAGTATTCTCAAGGCAAACCGGAAAGCTATTTTTACGAAGGACTAGAAGAATTAATCGACATATTTAGGAAGTGTATGTATTTTAAACAAAGCCTTTTCCAAAGGATTATATTAATAAAGAAGTGAAGAAGGGAATATAATTAAACTTCGGTATTATGGTTAAATGAACGTCTTTTGAAACAACGATTTAAAAAAAACATTTAAGAAATAAAAAGCAAAAAAATGATTCGATTCGATTTCTTTTATTTTAAAACAAATCTTAATGTTTTTTTTATTTTGAAATATTTGTTCAGGTATAGCACGTTTCAAGAAAGTCTGTGTCCTGTTTGTTGCTTTCATAAGCAATCTTTTGCAAGGCTTTTTGCGTAGTATATTTCACATTTTAGTTTCAGGGCATCCATTTGTGGGACGAATATCGAATACAGAGGCTATGAAACGTTAGGGGAGATATCTATCATTATTCGAAAACACATAGATTAAATATGCATATTAAACTTGATGATCTAAATCTCGAAGGTTTAATTCCTTGGCTAATTCAATAATAGAAATAATTTGATAATATCGTTATAAAATTACGAGAATAAGCTAAACCCAATTCATCCAAAGCATTCCATTAGAGAAAATTACCAACACATTCTTTGAATATACTAAAATCGATCAGAAAATGAAGATCCATTAAAAATAACCTTTTAGTGTTTTAAGAAACATCATTTTATTTTTTTGGAAAATAAATAATTAATTCATTGTCACTTCCTTGCTACTTAGCTAAGAGTCGCGTTATTTAAATGCCACATACAGTATGATGATCAACGATCCTACTCGGATTTCATGTTAATCATTAATTAATTAGAATTAACTTAATTCCGACCATTAATATCTTTTCACAATGCAGCGCAATGGGAGCGTTTAAAAAATCTAGTTTTTCGATCGTAGCAAGTGTGCCCACGAATTGATCGAGTTTTAATCGCAACACAGCATATTTGTGTAAATTTTGGATAAATGTGTTTCACAAGCAAAAAATAAATAAAATATTACAAATGAAATTGTTATTATCTTATTTTGATTGATTTTTTTATAATACATTCTTTTTAGAGATTTGGAAAGCTTGATGAAATTTTTTCCTTTTTGAAAATTTGCGACGGTATGTCAGGATATCTACTCATGAAGCGAATACGAAAAAGGGTATAAAATGGGCTCCTTAAACAAGACCATCGAGTAGTGTGAATTCTTTGGCACTAGGACTTGTAAACAATTCAATAAAACAATGCATCAACCTTCAATTCAATATAACTGCAAATTACTTTAATCATTAAACCATTCACATCTATCGATTAGTTCGTTACGTAAACAACTCACAGCAGAACAAGTTTCACCTGAATGCTCTAACTTATTTACAGCCTATACTGATTTACACCTACAACTAACACCAATTGACCTTGAAAGTTTGAAGACGTTTCGGCCGAGCAGAAAGAGGATTCACTTTGGCGCGATGGAATTTTCTTTTGTAATGGATTCAAACAACATGTTTCGTTCGTGTCCCT
Organism: Oxycera nigricornis; assembly: GCA_963942545.1. Classification (NCBI taxonomy): domain Eukaryota; kingdom Metazoa; phylum Arthropoda; class Insecta; order Diptera; family Stratiomyidae; genus Oxycera; species Oxycera nigricornis. Next base: position 6,633,033 of record OZ012659.1, read on the forward strand.
AGGATGTACGTGGGTAGTTTTGTAGATTTTTGTCAGATAAGAAACTAAAGCATAAAGTTGTTAGGTGTCTTCGGTTAGGTGATATTATTCATGAAGATTCAAACAGTAGATCCTACAAATGTCCTTGAAATTGAATAGCTTGTCGTGTGGTTAACAATAATTATTGTTTGGGAAAACATTTTACCACGCATTTTCCGATTGATAAGGGCAGTTCAGTTTCAAAAAAAACCATCACAGTTGACATCGAAAGCTAATGGTTGCTTTTGGAAGGAATATGATGATCTAAGGAAGAAGGCCGCGAACGGATTTCTTCTGAAAAGTAACTGAATGCATAATTAGCTGCCCTAAAAACGAATAGTCTCTGTCTGCACTTCCTAAACCATTTTTAAAAGCCAAATTAATCAGCATTAATCGATTTCCGATAAATTTTGGACTCTAGCCTTTAAAGTGTCTTCTTGACAATTTTTTTATTGTCCCCGAAACATAAACAATCTAACCAAATGATAAATTTTGATTATTGTGATCTTTTGTTTCTAAGCATTGCTAATGAAATTCCCCCCGGGTTTTAATTGAAAACGAAAAGAACCGGTCGCTTCGGTTTGATATCTTTTGTTCGGCACATGGAGACATAAATAAAGTAACAGATTAGAATAGAAGAGTTATTTCTACACCTACTTTTTGAATCTAATAAGCTTCACTTTGCATATGCATGCATCTATGATAACGACTCATTAACATTTTCCAATCATTCACAGCGGTTACGATTCCTTTCGGCATTTCGTAAGAGGCCTCTTTCTTGGTTGATACGTTCTTTCTGTTAATTTTGAAAATGTTACGAAAAGATATTGTTAATTAACACGAATACCTCATTCGGCAATGTTTTGACTAGCAATTTGAGCTCCCTTCTTTCAGAGTTATATCAACTAGATTGTTCAAAAATTAAAGATTGGCTTTAACAGAAAATCATTTTGTGCGTTCGATAAATGCGTGGTGATTCAGTGCTATTTATTGTGACGATTTCCCAATGAAACACTCAAAATCTTCGGGGCTCAGAATGAGTGTCGAAACAATACAATGAGCGTTAAGCGTTTGTACGCCGACTAAACTCTTGCAAATAAAGCCAAATCGAGTCTGCATTCTTACCTGTATCAATTTTTTTTTTTCATCGCAAATGATGACTACGATTATTGACAACGATTACGATGAACCTAAAGATAATGATAATGACAATAATTATAATTACGATGATGGTGATGATGATTGCATGCTTATTTTTCGTCTCTACTTAGATATGTACGTTCTTCCACTGAATCCGCCGGTGTGTAGGACTGGCTGACTCCAACCTCTACCATACATAGGCTGTTGCCAGACGCCCGAAGAATACCACTCCTTCATCTTCGCCTTTAGAATATATGAAAAGGCATGTGGTTGCCGTTCGGTTTGAGCACTTTCAAAAGATTCGAGCAGTATTTTTTTCTACACTTGTTTCTGCTGCCGTTGTTGTTGTTGTTGTTGATGATGGTGGTTCAATTGATGCCTCCAGAGATGTTATTATGCATTGAATTGTTTTGTAGCTACACGTTCCACGATTTTTTTCTTCTATTTTTCTCGAAAATTCAAGGCCGTAACACTTGAAGATTGTTTTTTTTATGAGTTCCACTGGCTTTTTTATACGGCAAACTGGGAATACGATGTTAATGAGTGTCGTTCGCGCATCGGTTGTTGTGCAGCCAATTCGAGTTAGAATTTCTTGAAAATGTGCAGATGATAATGGATTTCTGAACTATGTTCAAAGTGATCGACTGTTACCTTGAATCTAGCATATATAGAGATCAAGAGATGGAGGCAGCCTGTCTTTCCTAGGTGGATCGAAACAAGTCGCATTGCTACATAGAAGCTCCAAACGACCGCCACGTGTTGGCTGGTGTGCTCTTGAAGGAATAATTCAGCATATAAATTTTAAACAAGATAAGCATGTCTTCAATTTTTGTGCGTATACGTTTTGAACTTAAATGCAACACTGAAAGGCAATTTGTTCATACATACAGGTAAATAGTGAACAAATTTCACGGTTGTGAAAAACCTCCAGCTCTGTCGCCTATCCCACTATCAAAAAGTCACTTCAGTACAGTCCAATCACCATTAGCTTAACATCTCACATTCTTAGCATCGCACAACATTGCTAAATATCAGCAAACATAAATTACTATATTTGCACTTCTCGAAGCCGAGAAAAAATCACTTCCCTATCATATTTGCGAAAGAAGTCGCCCCCACCCCCTTCTCCAGGCGTAATGCAAAAAAGCCACGCTTAGATGATAAGTAGCACATGCGATTTGAACATTTGATTGCTTGCAAATTAACAACTAGAAAAAATTGCGTATATTTACAAGAACAATCTGCTGTGGCGGGGAGCGTTGTTCAGATCAGTTTCGTACGTTTTGTGCAAAAATTGTTAGCCCTGGCATTAGCACTAACCCCAAAGTGATAAAGAGCGCTTTGCCGTCTTTGCCAAGTACACAACACGTCGCGTTCGGTGCTTTATCATTTCCATCGCGCTCTTTTCCTTAGACATTTTCTTGGCTGCTCCACCTCGGAAACTTCTGAAATCTTGTGTGCGCCACATATGCGTGCATGCTGTCCACGAATCTTAATTTCCCGTACTTAAATTTTTTTGCCATTTTTGTCGTTCTTATCGCATCGTACATTATTTGCTAGCGGACTTGACAAAATGTTGACTGTTCGCCTTGGAAATTATGAAGTGAGAATTGTAGTGCACTGTTGTAATCGGAGGATAGTATGCTGTTCGCAAACTTGCACTTAATTGCAAAATTGATTAGATATTTCACGGAGAGAGTAACAAATGTTCCTGGAGCATTGCGAAACTTCTTGATTTTTTAATTCAGAGATTCATTCATTTGCATTAGTTAACACTACCACTACCAAAAACATCATTTTGAAGATTTTCAAATTATTTGCATTCAAAAGATTATTATATGTTTAGGAATTGTTATGATTTCCACTTTATCATTTTATTGTCCATAATCTGTCTAACCCATAGTCTATGTATAAACTAGTCGTTAAACTTAGATGGAGAGGCCCCGATTATGACATCTCAGATTTGTAAGAAATTTGGTACATAAATAGAAGACGTCAAGGATATTCGATCCTTAAAATACTAGATCGCAACAACTCCCCCCCTTCCGTTTTTTGAGAGAAACGCCTCTAAAGTTTTTAGTGTCGCTTATGGATTAGTAAGTTTTTGCATCTGACAGAAGCGGTGCAGTGTAGGAAGCAGCGCTACTAGCTCGCGATCAAGAGGTCGTGTGTTCGATCCCCGGTCGGTATTGTTTTTTTTTTGAATAATTGTTGATGTAATTAGTTTAAGGCGGAAAGCCACTGTAGGATTTTCAAAAATCAATTTTTTTTTATTGCTCTAAAGTATACCTTATCATCATAGAAATCATGTAGCAAAGTTTCATATAGTGAAAAAATCTGTAAGTGTTCGAAATTTTAAATTAGCGCGGCGCCTCTTACTGCTCTTTCGGAGTGCAATCCGCGCGTATCCCCGCGCGCTGTTGGCATTGAAATTTAAAACAATTTTAAATAAAAATCTTTCAAAACTGTACACGTGATCTGTTAGTTGAACGTTAGTAGAGAACGCTGAAGTACGTATTTTGCAGACTAGAGGTATATCAAATTTATTAATGATTTTTCTATAACTTAAAAATTAAATGCGTTTATCTCGGAACAACGTCTTTCAAACTGGCCGGACTCTTTTCTCAAATAATTTTTGTCCGATTTACTTGAAATTTTTACAATATGTTCAAAACTAGTGTCTGCATGTAAGTACGTAAGATTTTTGTTTTATGTTGCATATTTCAATTGTTATTAACAATTTTCGAGCGTTTTTTTTACGTTTTTTTTTACATTTTTTTTTCCAAAATGACGCCATTTTTTCAAAAATCAATTTAAAAAAAAACCCTACGCACTTCTCTGACTGTTATTATGCTTTATCACCAATTATTTGTTTGACCATAACCTTAACATTTCAGGAGAAAACGGTCCGGCCGCGAAGCCATGAAAAAATAAGGCGTTTCTGGAGAAATGCTGGGGAGCCGCCATTTTGTTTTTTAAAATTCTGAAAAAATTCAAAGAGGATGTCAAATACTTGTAAAATCTAGATCTTTTTACCAAATTTCGATGTTGTTTGGTTTTTGAGAAACAAATTCCCAAAAAATGACTTTTTTACCTCTACAGTGGTGTTCCCCCTTAAGGTAAATCAGTAATGATCAATTACAAATACATTTATTTTTAAAAATCAGCAAATTTTTCGTTCATTCACATATGAGCCCCGTAAAGCACAAGTGGTGTAACTCCAATTTTTCTTGTTTTGAGATATTAAAGGGTTTGCTGCAAGTTCTATATAAAAATCTGTATTGTTCTTTTGGACTATATTTTTCAATAAAACTCCATAAAAAGGTCATCTTTAACTTAAATTGACGTTTTTAAAACTTTTTATTTATTAATTTTTTTTTCGAGCACTTAAAAGTACTTACACCAAAACGAAAATTGGAGTTACACCACTTGTGCTTTAAGCGGTTCATATGTAAATTATACTAAAAACTCATTGTTGAACGGTTGGATCATTAAAAACTGTTGTAATCGAAGCAAAACTATAGTTGACGGTAGTATCATTCCGTCTTCCTAGAATGAACTCTGCGTCTTCTTCGTGTATCATAGCCAATTTGACAAAAAGCAATAAATCATAGCCATAAATACTATGGTGCTCAACTACTCAACACCATAGCTTTCATGGCTATCCACGTTGAGCGCCACCCTGGTTTATTGCTTTTTGCCGTGTTGGCTATGAGACACGAAGAGGACGCAGGATTGATTCTAGGAAGTTTGATGATACATATGAGAAAAGCAGCCCCGAAAAAAGTTCTAATATCGCGAAGCTCAATGCGGATGCTCGAAAAGGACAGTAGACCTGCAAACACTTTGTTTGTTTTTCTAACGTATTCAAAGCCAAACTGCTCACTTTCAAGCTTCCCTCTCGAATTACTCTGATTTATCCGTTCCATATCTTAACAATGGACACACTGGAACTTGACACTCTTTTCCCGAAGACAGCAGCATCAACTACTCGACTGCAAGGCATGCTTTCATTTCGCCCAACGCAACCCAGAGCTGGCTACTTAACAATTATCCAAGCATGTAATAAAACAAACAACCGCTGTATTGGGTGAAGTGATGACGATTGTATTCAGTAAATGCGAGCAAAGAGTTGGCTCCTCCGGCCAGCCTCGCCGATTTGTGTTCACCCACACGATATTTGTTCAGGTAAAACACTTGAATCTTCAAGTGCAATCGACGATATCTGCGCGGCGAGATACAGATACCTGGCCGAGAGCCTCGCGAAGAAGAATAGCGGATATGTGAACCCATATATGTAGGTATGCATGCGCATGTTTACCCTCGTGTAATGTTCACGTGCTTTTGAGAACTTCGCCGAGGTTCAGACCGCGATTGGGCTTTTTTTGCGAATGCTTCCCTCTACCATTTCGCCCATATGATATGCGAGGGTTCCGCATCCGCATGTGCCCGGGCCCATGTGGGCTGCATAGCCGGCTCGGTAACTCGAGTATCCACAAATTGAGAGGACACAGTTGTTCAGCTTAGATGACTATTCAAAATCAAGCGTTTGCACTTTTCCAGCGAAACGACAAGCATAGAATTGATGAAGTCTACTTAATTCGATACATTCACGGCTAGTAGCGATTTTGCAAAATTTTTACCTATTTCAAATTTATCGTGGCTGCGTTGCGTTGCGTTACCGCGGAAAGACCACCAACCAAGAATCGATGAAGTGGTACTTTTCGTGCTTAAATATTGTTAATTTGAAGATTTCACATTGGCTTTTGGGTAAATTATTTGCTAGCGTCATTTTCAGACGTAGCAAACATTCTTGACATTCAAGTATTGCAATTTCAACCAGACAGAAATGGGGTTTAAGAATTTCGGAGTGTAATCGAATGTTTTTTCCGGAATATTGCTGTCTATTCCGTTGAATTATTCATGGACTGTTTTTTTTTGTTTTATTGGTTTGCATACGGAGATGGTTATTATTGTTACAATGGATCATATTACGATATCGTTTGCAAACACGAGGATCTCCCAAATCATCTCGATTAGCTTCAGCATGTACCAAAATTAATGTTGAAATGTTTGCCGAGTTTCAGGTAGAAAAAATACAGAATATTTTGGAGACTTTCATCAAACGAAATCATCCTCAAAACTAATGATACGAGGCCTCTTGAATGGTATATTTCAAAATAAAATGATAATCTTCTATACAATTTTATGAAAAAATAATAAATTGGCGAACTTTTAAAAAAAATTGTAAGTTGAATTTCTTTTTTAAAGTTCGCCATTTTTTAATTTTTTTAAAAATTGTACAACTCTAGTTCGGGACAGAGCCACGAGCATTCAGAACAATAACCAATATAGTTTTTTTTCATTTCAAGTAATTCCAAGTGCCGAAACCACCTGCGCCAGCGACCCACTTGAAATTGAAGTTGTCATCTTTGTTGATCAAAATAATAATACTATGTTAAATTAAAATAAAACTTTTTTTATTTAGTTCATAATGCCAATAAACACAAATTGCAAACGATTCTATAATTTATTCTTACAAAAAAAATTTCCTAAAAACAGACTAACATTTTAAGAATCCCTTGTTTTTAAATCAAAAGTTTGATGATAGTTCGTAAGACTGGTTTACCAAAGACAAAATCGTAACAAAATCCGGAAAGATCTATGAATATTTATATAGAATCGCAGCTAAACTGTAGTAATATTAATTTCTTGTGTTGTGCATATGCCTTGAGAAATAATGATTTGGATTCCCAGTCAATTCTTATTGAGGTACTAGTACACATTAGCGAATTTATATGAATTATCTTCTCAGCTCCTTCATCAAATATGAACATGCAACTTTTTTTAACAATACATTTATCTATTGAGAGTACTTATTGTTTTAAATTATAGCTATTTTATTGATGGCGCCAAAGACACCTTGAAAAGTACCCCATCGCATGATCGAACCTTAAAATTTCTAAGTCTGAAACAGAAAACTCAAAAAGGATTTTAAAGATTAAGGTCTCTTACGTGACAATTCACCATAATTTATGAAAAATTTATTTAAAAAAAATTTACGAAGCTTTGCTTTTTTTTTGAAAAACCGACCCTTGTCTTTTGCACGCCAATTTTTTCTTCTTCAATTTTTTGGTCTATTTGTGGTGAATTGTCATGCAGAATATGTTGATTAATAAAACGCACTAAAATTTAATAAATTCGGTTAAGTAGGTCCGGCGATTGCCAGTTGAAAAAAACGTCATTTCGTGAAAATCGCGTAGAAAATTTAGCCTAATTTTTTTAGTACCTTTTCTATAAGAATCCATTTTGTCAACATACAAGTACAAAACGTGTAAGACGAAAATTTCGTGTTCTATTGTGAATGAATAGAAGAAAGCCGTATTTTAGAACGAGGGAATACACCGCGAAGAGCCAAAAACGCGGTTGCACTTAAAATCGTTTTATACTTTTCAAATGTTCAAATTTTTTCAAAATATTTTAAGAGGCCGTTTTTAAAGCTGCGAGGAGTTGAAAAATGCTACAAAAAAATCGATATTTGGAAATTTTTAATGTGTACTAGCTACCTTAACTGGAGGATTTGCATTTTGATATCATAAATGCTTCACAGATAAACTTTCCAAGACAACCGCAAATTGTATTTAAATTTCACAAATATATGGCGGTGAAATTGATCGAAGTATCGATTTTTGGACTAAATGCATGAATCAGCATAGGTCAATAATAGTTTACAATGCTCTTATCAAATTTCTGATATTATTCATTATTTATTCCTGATTGAATCAACGTGTGTGGATTCAAACAGTTTCAAATGATTTCCAGATGTTCAGACAAAATTATACTGAAAATATGTTGATCGTTTATGGTTAGGTATGTTAATTTTTGATGGTCATGTCGATATATAAATATCAATTTTGGCTAGAGGAAACATAACTAGTAGTTTTCATGTGACCTATATTAATAAATTAGCGAGTTTGATTTGGAAAATCAAATAATTTGCGCAGAGGAAGCCGATTTCAATCTGTGACTTATTTTGGGTGGACGTGACGTGAATTGGATGTTTTATTGAATCTCAATTGGAAGTTATGACTAATTAAAAGCATTTTCCCAAAAAACCTGCAGGAACCGAGGCTTCCTGACTCGAACCACCATCCATTGATAAGCGTCAATGGGGTCAACCCCAACCAACCCCGGCAATGAATGAAAAATTTTTGGAATTCAATTCTTAAGCAAGATGTTATTACTTTGGTACACATTCATCGTCATGATGCAACAGATACTCTGCGAATAGCGATCGACTCGTGTTTCACGTATAGTATACCACCCACAATTCGGGGATGTCACATTTTTTTATTGCGCTAGGCTTGCTGTCGATCCACTAGATTTTATTAAAAGAGATTACTTGGATGGACTATCCACTCTTCACGATTCATAGGAGGCAATGAAAATACAATTTCCATTGTAGGCATTCATCACCTCAAAGAATCTTTTCGCTGCGCTCTTAACACGAGTTGCATAATATCACGAAACGTTTATTATGGTCGATTTAGGTGGGAGTATTTCAGGAACATATGTCTGCATGTTTTCGATTGGCTTCAATATAGATGTTCCTTAATTTGATGTTGATTTTTTCTGTTTTAGGAAACCGGCTGGTATTCAATTTGCATTAACATACACACCAAGCGGAGAGAGAGAAGATACAAGATATTATTTTAAAATATTTTTGCTACACGTGTTTAGTGTGTCTGGTGTTGATTTAAAGATTCAAACTTTTCGAAAGCGTGTTTTTAATAAATTAATGAAGCAAATGGCTACTGGTATAGCAAACACGCTTATCAAATATGTAGTATACAGACATCATATATCTGTTGGGTTACATTCGACGTTAATTATGCTAATTTATTTAGAACTGCAGACGCAGATAGCTTCCACATCTATGACATTACATGTGTTGTTGTGTTGTGTGTTGCAATGAGTTCATCATATCTTCGAGGAAGAATGGCATGCATCCAAGAGATATGTAAAGGTTGCAGTTTAAATTTGTTCGTATTTGTATCTGAAACACATTTTTGAAATGTTGTAGTCGATGAAAACTTTTCGAAAAAGCTTGAATCTATTCAGATTAGTAAATTTTGTTGGACCTCATTAGGTTATTTACAACATTCTGTACATTCGTACAAACAGATGCAAAGCCAAAAGGAGAGAACCGTTCCAGCATTTATCGGTTGCCAACATGGAATCGAACATTCATACAGATCATGAAGGCATATATCAAAGTTATCTTTAGTTGACCATTATATATGTATATGGTTGACGTCACAACTCCAAACAGTAATTTTTCTAATTAATTTCACGTCCATTTACAATGAACCGTGGTCAATTTTCTTCATTAAACCTCCATTGAAAGCTCAGCTTGACAAATTGATAAAATTCTTAAGTTTCATCCGAGCACTCATCAATCTAAAAAATGCATTGAGGAGTCTCGACAAAAAGCAAACAATACCAGCAGCAGCAGATGGACAATTCACAAGAGTACTTGGAGAATGATCGTCTCGTACTACCCTTTATGCATATGGTATGCGTGGTGTTGAGGCGAATCATCATTAAACTGCAGGACGTCGCGCAACATCAATTTATTCGAATCTTTCATTTCTCTCTCGATGTTAATTAATTTCACAAAATTAATCAGACGTTTTGAAAACATTCCCACCGCAAATAGGTTTTTCTCGATTTGTTCCCTTCATTTGGTAACAATTTGAATTTCGTAGGCTGTTTTGCAGTCGCGCTTTGCTGTCGAAACAACAATTGATCGGTAGCGTTCACGGATCGGTTTTCGTTTCGACAAACGTTCAGATGGATTTCTGCACTTGACTAATACCACCTGCCGTCTGATATGTCTGCCTGTCGGACTGTCTATTAAAGCGTGGATTTATTTCTTTTGCTGTGCAATCCCACCAATGCAAAAGCTGAAGACACGTTCGAATGAACGCCGAACCAATTGAAAATTGATCAAGCTCTGTTGTAAGTGTCTTTGTGTTGAGATGCAATGGAAGCAGCAACGGATGCATTCAGTACCATGATGTCTGGTATTTTGGGACTCGTATACAGATACATTGTTAAGGCTTCTATTGTGATGCAGCAGTCAATCGATCTTTCTTGCATAAGAGAGGAAAAACATGAACGAAACAATGAAATTATCATGATCAGGCAAAGCAGACAGGCAGGTTTACAATCCTTTGTTGAAGCTAATGATCAATAAATTAGCAAAATTGGGAACCATAAATTTACCGAAGTAATGAATCTGCTTAGGATTGCACAAACAGTAAGGAGTGGCTCGCACGTAATGTTATCTATCTTCTAATGGTAAAATTATCACGGCCGATTGTGAAAAAAATCAAAACGAGAAAACCCAAGCATTACGGGGTCTACCCTCTTTATCATTTTCAAAAAATCGAAATTTTTTTATTGCATTTTTGGGAAAAATATATATGCAGAAATATGATATTAAAATTTTATAAAGATCGGAGTAGTCTAACTATATTTTTGGCCAACTTTCACTTTGTCACCCGAGCGCGATTCTTCATTAAATAAAACTTTGACCGCATTTTTCTCGAAACAACATTTTTCGACGCCACGTTGATGAAATCTCGGGAACAACTGAATCGATTCTCAACAGGCATTCTTTATGACAACAGCTATAGAGCGAAAATTTTGATTTAAAGTATGTTTTGGTCAAAAACGATGAAAAAAGCATGTTTTTACGTATTTTTTTTAGAAAAATGTCCGGTATCAAAAAAATCAAAAATCGCCCTATTCGCGCTATAGCTATTAACATACTGAACCTAAAACTATTTGATTTTTTTTGTTTCAGACCAACCATCTCGAAAATTTCATCAACAGCGCACACACCTCTCGTTTTTTCGACATTTTTTCAATCAGCATTTTCATTGATAAAAACTCACATAAATGAATAAAAAATATTTTTTTTTATTTCGCGAATGTATTTATTGAGTATAATCCCTCCTTTATCAATATTTATAACTTAAACCTATCTAAAAAATTATTTAAAACAACCCGTTTTTACACTGCTAAGAGAGGGTAGACCCCTTAACACGTAAGAGTTCTGCCGAACATTGGATGAAGTGCTTCCGAATTGAATAGAGGTAAATCAACAAAAACAAATCATATTGTTTTTAACACGCATCTTGCATAGGTACTATCAACTGATTTCTTCTGAAAGTTTTTTCCATTAATAGATCCGATTTTCATGTTTTAACCTTACTGTTTTCAAAAATATTTAAGCTTCTGGTTAGTGTGATTGCTCTTCGATATTTTTATGGTTATTTCCTTTCGACTTCAGGCTCAATGGAAATGTTATTTGAATTTTTAACATGCAGTCATAGGACTACATTTCTATCGAAACTTTTTCCTTATTGAAATTTCAGGCAGATAATATCCCGAACTATTTATAATACATTTTGTTCTCTAAACAATACATTACAATCCATTGAAAGACGCACACTGCAGGATAGTTTCGAAAACAATGCCTAGCCTGAGATGGACCCTTGAGGTGCACCAGTTGCCAATTTGTACTCTTGAATCGTGCTGCGTTAAGAAACTAGACCTATAGGACGAAGTGCTGAAATGTCCTTGCATTTGAAATGTTCGTTTTCGTTTCATGCACAAAACGAAATGCCCATTGAAATGTTGAGCCACTTCTTCGATTGGTTGACTTTGCTAAGACGGATTTGGGTCCTATGTTGCCGGATCAGAAACTGGCCGATAGCGATACGTAAAATGACTGTCCTGTAAAATTTACTACAGTGTATACGGCGTATTTCAGTCCGGCGAGGCTCTTGCTATTCGTATGCCGATAAAAAAAACCTGTTAGGCCTAGGGTCTTTCAGCAGTGATTTCATCCACCAAAAGATGTCGAAATTGAACAATGTGAATTGGATAGTATGGGATATTTGAAGATATCGTGAACGTGCAACATATGACGATCTTAGAAACTCCGCAGGTCAAGCAACTTTGGCTTATCACAATTTATGTAAGGAGATTGGGGCCGGGTGTATTTCAATAGCAGCAATGTCTTGGAAGCTCTTAGAGGTTGTTGGATGGTGTGAACCAAAATACTAACCACTCGAAGGTCAACTCTGCGAAATTCGAGCAGATTGCAAATTACTTCATTCTTTAGGCTGGAAAACTGATCTAAAATCTGCACATTCAATCCAAACTTTTATATGCCAAATATAATATCTCGTGCAACAGGACGTCATGAAGGTTCCCTGCTAATTTATTGTGATCGGTTTGGCTACATCAAAAAAGAGATAAACTATAAGTAAGTATATTAATCTTATCAGCAAAGCCTCTCCTTCGAATCACAGCTACTAAAAAAAACTCTTCAAATTTCTTTGCGCTCAAACCCAATCGGGTAATCTGCCTACCATTATTGTAAGCAATTCGAACGAAACGTGCCGCGAAGAACTCTGTGATATGAAGACATCGTTCTCGCGTTTGGGCCCAATATTGCCAACAAGAGTGATTTATTGTCACTCGTTTTGATCGACCGACATATGTACTTGATAAGTTTTTATTAGAGCTTCGGCCACGCATTGCATTCCCGCCATACCACATCAGGAATCAGAAAAGATAACGCCCATGTATCGAAAACTGAGCCTAGAAGAAACGCACGATGCCTACACGTTAGTCATTCGAAAGCGATTTTTATCGGGCTCCATCTATACTCGTACGAATGTCGAAGAGTTAGATTAGCCTGCTTGCGATTAATCCAAATATTAATTACTGGATCTCATACGGACTTTCTGAACCACTTACACGATGCATGATGTCTCCGAAGAACAATTGAATTGGAATGGCTTCCTAATCAGCATGCTTGCTTTTCAATAAAATTACCGATGGCCTATCGAACATCTTAGCTTACACACATTTAAATTATCACATGTCGTACGGTTTTGCATGTGCAAATCGGAGCGATGATAAGGAGCTGGGCCTGCACCGGGACGCGTCAAGACTGGAGGGAAAAAGGCTATATCGTATTTATGTTTTTGTTTTGGTTTTTTGGTCGCGGCATAATCCAAGATGTCTATCTAACACTCCCCAAATCACCTATGGTTTATCTAAAATCTTAATACACATTGCGATATGACGTAAATGTGCAATCTGCCAGCTTGATCTTGATTTGCCAATTTTCCACTGAATTTGCCAGTAAATTTTTGTGAAATCACGTTAGTCTTTTTCAATATGTTCGTGTGGAGCGATCTGGTATGATCAGGATTTGCCTGGCATACTGACGTTTCCCAATCAAATAATTCCTACGAGATTAGGAAGGAAACATTGCTGTCTTATTGTTAGTTGGAAAATTAGTTTTTTGAAGCTGTCCAGGAAAGTGTTTGCGAACTCATCTGAAATGAAGTACTAAAATTAAAGCATTGTGTTCATTAATGTTTCCAAAAACGATTTTTTTGAATAGATAAGAGCGTAAAACTTTATAGTTCCACCTTTTTTAAAGCCCCAATAATATAAAATTTTAAAAATTGGATCAATTCGGTTTCCTACCCGCCTCATTTCTCCTGACTGTCTAATGCTTCAGCTTTTATCCCTTCAGTGCTAATCGCATTTCTTCTTGATTCATAAACGACAGCAAGATAATTAGCAAGATTTGCGACTTGCACCACTCCAAAGACTCTGCAAGCCGCTCGAGTGAGATTAGAACACAAGATCCTCCATATACGACTAACAAAATCTATTTGCCGTAATTACACATGCTGATACGATCGCTTGGCTCGCGTGTACAAAGCTTTTATTTATGTTTACATCATATAAGTGAATTTTCTATCTGGCGTTGCGGTCAATTTCTAATTTTTCAAGTTCCCCGCCGCCACACTTGAATTCAAACGAACTTCTCCGGGGAAGAATTTATAGCGAATGATGATTTCAAGGCAGCCCAAGTACATATTCTGAAGACGAAAAAAAATCCTATCTAAACCACTTTCAGATTCATTTCGCCACACACAGTGTGTTCACTGTGTCCCCCCTGCCTCCCGCAATCATTTCTGAAGTTTGTGTGGATCTTTCTTTTGCAACATCGCTACTACATTGACGACGAAGACTATGCCAACAGATTATTTATTTTTAATGAAAATATATTGAATGCACACATGTACACATATAGAAATATAACATATGCGCGCATGAACATTGCTTAATTTTTTTATTTAAATATAGAACCACGTGCCGGTGAAATATTTTTTTCTCAATTTTTATTTGTCGGAAAAAAAAAGAATAAACACCGAAATTCAAGAGGGGTGCGAATTCGGTTTGCTTACACGTTTTATAATATGGCTGAAGCAAGACATAAAAAAAATTAGTATACACATCATAAAAATACTTGAAGATACGAGCGCCAGAGCATTTGAAACAGTAATTCTTTTCTTGTAGACATAAGTCGACTATAAGGAAATTTTGGTTAAATAAAGCAGTTATGATTATTTTTTAAGAGGAGCTAGTTTATAGTATGTTTATGTTTGCTTTGTAAATATTCAGATGCTTAAGAAATTCTAGTAAGATTCATTATATTTGATTTGTACAATAGTTCAATTTCAAGGCCGTCGTGACTAAAGGTGAATATTGTTCTGATTGAATTTGATGTGGGAGGAATAGAATAATTCAATTTGGGTTTTATTAATATGCATATAAACCGTGGCGAGTGTGCGGTTTTGGTATTTAAATATAATCAATACAAAATGTCGTACACTTGAAAGATGGATCTTGGTACAATTTCCCGAGACAGCAAGTTCCGCTGAACATGTATTCCACACAAAAAAAAGTATATTAAACTTTCCCTTCTTGTCTGCCAACCAATTATCAGAAACAAATGATTTAAATTAATATTTTCCCCCCTTGATTTTATATTCGCGTTATCATTCGTATGCTTTGGTTAATGCTTGAATAATTATCAATATACTGTGTTAAGCTATAAAATCTATGCTTAAAATAATATTATCAAGATCTTCCTACTGCATTCCTTCCGTCGACATTCTGTTGGCTAGTCGAATTAATGGCGGTTTCGCTTCAAAAAGATAAGCAGCAATCATCGCGCTCATATAAGCGAGCTTTGATTTCTGATGTACACTCCACACCCAAATTTGTACAAATCATTTTATTGAACCGCTTAATTGGATTTAAGACATATCAATCAAAGCTTGACGCGTCGTTATCACTTAAGCTCAAGGAGTTTGACGCTGACAAGGTATAGATCACTTGATCAAGGACAAAAAGTACAGACCCATGTTTCGTCTTTCAAAGCGATTGGATATTTCTTTTCTAGCCGAAAAATTGAAGGAATTTGTAACATTAGTAATTTCGCCGCCTATAATTATCAAAAAGCAAGTTCCCAATGAGAGTCCGTCGGAAGACTACCACGCAAGGTCTCCGTTTTATCTGATATGATTTTTAAGCATTCACTTTCGTTTTCAGGCCACACCAAATGGGCGGTGCTTGATGAGCATTTGATATGGAAAACACTAATGTATTTCATTTGAACATCTTCTATGGCCTGGAAGCCAATAATATGTTAACAGATCTTTGGCTTTTACCACGACTTCGGCGGCCAACACATCCGGCGAGTGGTGCGGATGCAATGCGGTCGAAAATGCTCGCGATAATTATGCAAATGCGAAATTTCGGAAATTTCTATTTCAGTGATCTCGCGAAAATGTCACAAGTGTCTCACCAAGCCAAATCTCGATATATGTACCTTGCTCAACCTCTTACTCCGTCGTAGAGGATTGGGTGCGCTCCTCGGTGGGCCATCTTCACACATCACCGGTTAAGTCGCCTGAAAGTCATTATAAGCCTCTTATCTGCGAGACTCAATTAGCCGATTTTTTCACTTAATTACTGTGTGATTTGGTAGACCGAAAGCAGATTGGGCTCGTATTGTTGCGACACTTTGAGCTGCTCAATACGCTCGCATGATATCCACTATGCATGCGTTCAGCAGGAACTATGTATGTCCCTAAGTCGATTGGGGAAGGGTCAAATTAAGATTCGAAAGTAACAAAGCAACAGCTATTATCTGATTCTCAATTAACACACATTCATCACGTCAGCCCCATTAGCAAATCAAGAATTCGTATGGAGGGCATATCAAACTCCACGATTATTCAACCAGCAGATGGTTGACTTTTATCTGATCGAAACACATTCAGATACTCCACAAACGTGCGTATCTTTTTTTGTGTGTACACAGGTGTACGGCTAAGTTGTCTGAAATAAGTTGGCAGGGATATCGGACATCGCCCAGGGATCTTAAGACCAACAACACCTGGTTTTGAATCACTTCCGCTGAAAAGAGACTTGACTTGAAAGCTTTGCATCACATATACTTGTTCTCTGTTACCTTTAGTTCCTATCCATCTTTGTTACATATGTACGTTCGCCAGGTTTTGTTTGCAACGGGTCAAAGTGAAGGGTTGATGCAAGATTGCCATACTGGATTGTTATAAAAGCTAATAAATTAAAATAGGCTTTATCAGCACAAGCATGCGGTGAACATGCAATTCGGCATGTTACTACACACGGAGCAAAGATTGGTGCCACCACAAGAGGCACACGTCGAAACCACGATCAATTGCGCTTGACACTTCGACTAACGATAATTCAATCAAACTCCCCCCGCAAGGCGTAACGGCAATGATAAAAAAAATTCACGATATATGTGATAAGAGCCATTTCACGGTTTGATAATGATAGCATGAAAAGTAAGACATGGAAGCAATGCACGTTGGTGGTTCAGTTATCATATTATACATATATATAAATATGTACATAGTTTTTATATTCGGTTCGATCAGATTAGGGTAAAGTTTATCGAATCAGGATCAAGAGACGCGGGTCAGCGTGTTGAGGTCTGGTGCCGTTCAATATCAATTCAAATAATATTCGCCTCGTAACTAAACGAAAGTAGCCGCGAGGTGCGACCCTTGAGGTCCACACGGTCAATTTCACAGCAATATTTACATAAATACTAAAAATATTAAACACAACAATAATAATGAAAATAATGTTACTTTAAATAATAATTATGATAGGTACTCATAACAGTAATTGGAATGAGTTAATATTTAATTGTATCATCTTAGGGTGCGTCCATTGATTACGTAAGGCTTTTGGTGGAGGGGGGGGGGGTGAGTTTGATTGAATATTCACGCGGATCAATCGTACGAATGGTTTTGGAAAGTAATAAAAACAACTAAGAGATTTCATTTGATGAGAACTTAATGCTTCTGATTTCGAAAAGCAATAGCAGAAGACGTTGAAATTAAATAGAAGAGACTTTTTCAGAAATCACGTCATTAGAATAATTGAAACTAGGTGATATTATTTTTAACAATCTTTTTCCATTATAAATATGAATGGTGTATTGTTTCTGAATGAATATATTTTGCAATCACGAAAAATGCTATTTTTTCATTAATAAGATATCTTCATCTGCAAAACCTCTTACCATTTAAATTGTTGATTTATTTTCTTTTCTTTTTAAATTTTAATCAAATTTTTTATTAAAATAAAAACACGATACTGTGAAAACTATTGGAAATCTGCTCAAATTATGCAAATATCAATCAGCTTTGATTGACATCACAACAATGTTTTTAGAATAAGAGGCATCAGGTAATATTATTCGTATGAACCCTTAGTGAATTTTAATGGTTTTTTATTTTTAATTAATTTTTTTTGTGTTCATGAAAAAATTTTACTGTTTTTTTAGTGTTTAAAAAATTTGATTACTGTGTTGTGTAAATCAGGTTAAATATTTATTTTTTATGAAAAAATCATAATTTTCTGCACTTTTTCAAATTAAATTAAAATAAAAAAATTAATTAAATAAAATTAAATTAAAAAAAAGCTGCAAATTTAAAAAAAATGGTAGCATCATATAAATGTTAATACGCGTTGATTGACCCTCAACAGTGCAAATTCCATGTTTGGTCTGCAAGATATAGTACACATGACAGAAATGACATTGAAAAAAAAAACAAAAAATCAACCGAAGTTTCCCAAAAACTAATCAGCTCTTAAAATTGCAAAAGCGCTTCGATGGACACCTCAACGAAGTCGATGCGACTTTTTTTACGTGAATTATACTCGCAGAAAAAACCGTCCACGTACGTACGTACATACACACACACATATGTACATCTATCCACCACCAACACTTTAAATATACAGTAAAGACCTCAAAACGTAAAGATATATTGAAAATTTCATTTTCGAGGCGATTACAAGAACTTCCCATATACTGGGAAGTTAACAAATTTGAAGAAAGCTTTGCAGGCGCATTAGACAGATTCATTTCGCACCATTTTGTAAGCATCCTAAGCGGATTTTCTAGATGGTTTCTAAGAATTTGAAAGGAACATTTATACTCGAATATGTGCAGTTAAGGGTGAAGATGGAATCTGTTCAATATTTGAAAAAGTAAATGGTCCAATTATTCGTCCATCAATTCATAATAAAAATCTCATACTCTGGCAATTTGCACAGGACAATGACCACAACCCCTGCCCATTGTATGTTCCATTCTTTTCGATCTCTCGCACACCTCAGCTTTCTAATTACCTGCATCTTGCGCAGTGTTTGCCGCCAGGAAACTATATATTTTCCTTGAGCCGAGCGGAACAGAACATGGACAAGGCCTCGAGATGTGGATTATTCAAATTAGTGACCGGGGCAGGTGCAAAATTTTTGCGTTCATTCACTAGTATGTATGCGAGCATACAGTCAGATCGACATGCATGCAAACTGGGAGTTTTGCAAGGAGTTAGGCATTTGTACAATCGAAACTGAGTTCAGACCAGCGAGCAAATGGAGTATAAGTCTAGTGTAGGTATTTCCTAGACTTCGCTGCCCCTTCAAGAAAAGATTCGTTTCTATAAGAACTGATCAATATGATTCACCTGTGGAAGGGTATGTTCGATACAAGCCCCAAACAATGGGCGAGGACTTATCAGTTCTGCAAGGCACTGTCAAGATCAGATATTTTGCTCGACTTCAACGCTTGCGGGAGCACAGAATACGAGACCAGCGCCACATTTACTTAGAAGCAGCCCGCTAACGCGTTATCAAGAAAGAATAAATACGGTTGTGTGTAGCGATAAAAAAACGCGCGATGCCGGCCGGCCCCGTTCAAAAAGAACAAAAACTCCATTGTCGCTGGCGACGTTGGTCGTCGATGAAGTAATTTATGTAATCTCAATTTACGCTGTACTCGTTGATATATTTTCCCCACTTTTCCACACATGCCGCCAGTATGTTCACTGGCTCGCTGTTGGTGTTGTTGTTGGACGACTGGGGTCCGTAGCTCGCGAAGAAGCACGCTCGGAGAATATGTACGTGATGCCTCGACTCTTGGGA
Source organism: Oxycera nigricornis (assembly GCA_963942545.1). Classification (NCBI taxonomy): domain Eukaryota; kingdom Metazoa; phylum Arthropoda; class Insecta; order Diptera; family Stratiomyidae; genus Oxycera; species Oxycera nigricornis. The sequence goes on from OZ012659.1 coordinate 6,652,632, forward strand.
ACCGATAAGAAATATGTAAGCCTGGTGTAATGTCTTTTACATGCTGGTTAACTCGCATGTTAATAGCCCGGTTGGAACGTTTCATTTGACCGTGTGTGGACGTATTAATCGAAGTGCTGCATGTCTTTTAATATTGAGTCTACGATATGCAAGATTGTCGCACTAATTACATATGGCGTTTGTATATCCAAAATTTGCTGCAACTGATCGAAACTTGAAGTTGCGGGCACGTGGTTTGGGTGCGATAGTAAATCACATTAAAAAATTCGAAACAAATCTCGAGGCTTTTATGATGTTATAAGTTCGTTTCTCTGAAGTGTTTGGTCTTAAATCCTTACAGATATTGCCAATCAAAATTGGGTAAGAAACTTTATCCTGTTCTCATCTGCTTGGTCTCCAAATGCAAGAAAGAACAATAGTTTGTAGTGGTGCCTGGTTATTCAGAGATGAGCTTACTCAGACCTCAGTTGGCCCCTTAAGGTGCACCATGAGAACGTTCAAGGACCGCATCAAAAATCCTACGTCTTGGATACTGAGAACCGTTTTGATTTCCTTATTTCAACTATTTCAGTGAAACTTTGCAGAAAGCAAATGATCAAGATTTGCATTATTCTTCCTAAGGGGGCAACCTACTTTGAAAAAAATTCAAAATATTTCTATTGCATTTTCATAAAGTATTAATGTTCAAGAATATTTCCTGAAAATTTCATCGTGATCGTGATCAGAATATTTCCTTGGTAGTTATAAGCATTATGACGTAAGCGTATTAGACGCTCGACTAGCAGATTAGAGTGCGTTTAACACGTTTGAGAGTGCGTTTTAAACGTTAAAAAACGTATCTTCAAGCGTGCTTGTGTTGCAAACAAATCTTACTCTATCGCGAAAAAATACAGAAAAAACATAAAGGTTCACCAGCAAAAAACCACATCCAACAATACCTCGAAAAAGTCGGCAGAATTCACAATAAAATTGATGAAGGATTTACGGTTTAGCCATTTGTAGAAACGTTGATTCTGCCGAAGGAATGCGCAAAAGTATTTGGGCCACGTTTTATCACAAGAAATCAACCGATGAAAATCCGCAGCATTCATATTGCCCAGAAGGAGCTGACTCCTGGTGTGAGTATCGAAAACTTGAGGCTAAAAAAAGCTTAAAGGCTATAATCATCCACCACAATTGAAGAAATCTTGAAACCTATATATGAAGATTTATTGAAGAAGAAGCTATTAGAGATATGTTTGGGTGGTCACACACACACTTAAGAGGGGAAGTACCTTTAGAGGCCGAAAAAATAGGTCTTTTTTGCGACTGATTTGTGGGGAAATGAAGACAGTTCTTATTAAATCAGTATAATATTTATTTTAGGCGATGTTTGAGGTTGGAAAAAAACATATTCTACAAAAGTGAAAGTAGAAAATTAACAAATTTTTCAAGGATCTTGAAAGCCATGTCGTCGCTGACGTCGTAAATTGCGTAAGCTATGCTGGCTGCAATTTTCATCTGAAATCAACAAACCAAACATTTTCTTACTCGAGAAGTTTTTTTTAGTAGATAGACTAAAATATTTGCGAAATTCGAAAATTAACCCTTCAAAACAGGCTCAAAAAAAACAAATTACGATTTTGACGAAAAATTTCGTTGTACTTCCAGTCAAAAATAGTCCCAAAATAATTTGTTTTTTTAATCTTTAGTCTATATAGAATAGTTTTTATGCTCTTTAAAATGAATGCTAGATGATGAGAATCGATTCACTAGTTTTTTTATTATCACTTACGCAATGTTAAAAAACATGGTTTCGAGAAAAGGCCGTTTAAAGTTTGTGGTCAAGAGAAAAAGAACTCGGCGCCAGGCACCTCCGGGATGCATATCTTCCACAATTTTGAGAATTAGCTTTTGAAACTTTGACATGATATTCTTAAGCGATATATCTATCGATTAAAACAATTAAAAAAAAATCGATTTTAAAAAGTGTCTAAAGGTACTTCCCCCTTAATACAAATGAAGGCTTCAATGCGAGCGTCTGAAAAATATGTTTCGTGAAAAACACATCGTTAAAACTGCAACCAAGATTCCAGTTGGAAGGATATGCAGAAATTCTTAAAATTATGGCGACAATGAGAGTGAAAATCGGTTAAAGTGACATGAATTTTTCACATTCGCGAGACTCGTCGCGCGTATACCGTGTTGACCGCTGCAGCTCTGAAGCTTCAAAAGAAGCCAAAACTCAACGTACAGCAGCTAGTCCTGAGGAAAATGACATGTTTAAAGAAGCTAACATAATACTTCATGGTGCTGGCATTGCAGATTAGCGTTAGGTATGATTAATTAGCTTTTTTTCATTAAAAAAAACTTTAAACGCGTTTTTTTTCGAAACAACATTTTTTATACGGTGTTGTACTTTTTGTAGAAATGACTAAACCCTCACCAAACTTTGATCACATCTTTTACACATATATCGTCCCAACCTAAAAAAAATCAGAATATTTCAAGATATAAATTTTTTCGGTATCAAATTTCAATAAAAAAACAATTTTTTCTTCAAAATTTAGGTTAAACATCCCCCATTTTGGTATTTTTAAATGAAAATTTATAATTATGGGTCGAACGATACCCATTGTCATAGCAATCATGAAACCGTTTGATATTTTTGTTTCAAATACGCCATTTTTACAAAATCATTAACACCACAAAAGCATGTATTTTCAAGACATTCTTTTTAAAGCCGATTTTTGTATAGAAAAAACTGCGAAAAAACAAAAAGAATTTTTTTCTTCGTATACTTCAAGAGTGTATTCATGTTACTCAAAAAGAATTGCATTAATATGTTGTATTGCAACCGCTAGAAAAAATCACAAATCACATTTTTCGAGCGTCTAAAATCGGTTGCACCCTTAAAAGTCATACCGGAAATACTAGATCGTTCCTTCCGACAAATGCCGTTGAGAGGACCGACTGATCGTTCTATGTGAATGCTGATTAGTCAATATAAAACCTAACACAAAAGCACTTTCAAATTAAGGAGCTGCAGAACGATAAAACAGCGAAACTTCTCAAAGGACGAGCTGAATAGATCACCCAGCTCGTAAGTATTTTATATGGATACTGACAGTTATTTTAGTAATACAAAATCTTCACATGTTCTTCGATTTGCCTGAAAATTGTTGGGTGCAACGAGTCAATCCTCCGTTTATATATTAAGATACGAGTTCTAAGATTTTTAAGTAGATTTTCGTTTCAATAAATGATCAGATTAATGGAGAAATTCAGAAGTTTTGATTTTTCGAAACATTTATCAAACAACTACAGGTGTCCAAAAATTGAAAAGGATATGTATAAATTGAAAGAGATCATTTGCATCTTCCATATTTACGACGTGTTTATGTAGTTTCAATTGTGAACAGTCGATTTGGATCTATAGCACCGAAAATTAATTTACGTGACAAAATATTCATTTCGCGCGTTTTGAAAGACATAAAATAATAATGCAAATGCTCAGATAAATTCCGACTAGATACAGTGCCCGAAAATAAATTCGTCTCTCGGAACTATACTAAACATATATGAGGCGAACGCAGCTATCTTTTATAAAATTCGAATTATATTTTCAGTTATTTTACTGGCAATAAAATCTTCACAATTCTTACCTTTTTTCCTCTGGACGTTTTCATCACCTGAAAAATTAACAAACATTTAGAGATTAGAAAACACTTGATAGGCGATATAAATCAAATTCCGAAAATCGATAAGGTTTCCTCTATTTGGACAATAGTGTCAAACCTTCATCGACTCGGAAGAAGCTTAATATATTTTAAAGAATATCCACTTGGAAAAAAAATCTATTCAAACAGGAGATAATAAAATAATAACGATTAATTAACTAGGATTATTCTAGTGTTTTAATTAAAATATATGTTTTAACACTACTTTAATGTGCTGTTTGAATTCTATAGGCAAACTTAAACTTTACGCGAGTATTTTTTTCTGGTTTCAAAAGATTTATGTTATCGTTTCCGAACAAATATTTATAACTCAGTTTTATTACTTGAAACAAATTAATTAAGTATCGCCAAGGTTTAAATGAGTTCAATAAAATGTTCCTGTTGATGGATATTTTATCTTTTTTATGAGATTCAGTTTGAAAGTTTCTGTTATTCAAATATCAGCACAGTTGGAAAGAACCGTCGCAATTTGATAATCAACATCTAACTTAAGCGTATTCTGTTTATGTGTTGATGAAATAAAAGTTGAAATTTCGACATGGTTCCGAAAGAAGAACGTTATTTATTAATTTTACAGTCCCTAGAAAGCATTTAGTAAATATAATCCGATATTGATTTTTGGCGTAAAGTTTATTTTGAAAAATTTGGACACTTGAATGAAAATCAAAATCAATTGTAGTAACATGTAAGGTACATATTTATTTCTGAAAAATGGAAAAAAATTTACACATCATAGCATTTTCTATACCTGCCAAAACCAAGCGCGGTTGGCTATCCAGATAATCGTGAATGTTTATAGCTACTCAACTAGAATTAACCTCAGAAAGAACCAATGCTTATATCAGATCCTGCATTGGCAAGACGTACCTGTAAAGGTATGTTTTCTTGGGAACAAGACCAGATTATGGGTTCCTTGAATGGAACCACGGCAGTACTAGAATCAGAATATCTAGACCAAAGAGTTGTGATGAGGTTTGCCGCAGTTGCGACAATCGTAACTATCAGTCCTACACCATAAAACAAGTTTACTAGTAAAAGGTTACATTCAATAACCAGGATTCAAGGTTTTTCCGAAAGGTCAACCATTTTTGATAATTATCGAAAAACCCAGTTCCAAAACTTTTGGACCTCGTAGTTCGGAAGCTGGAAAATTTTACAAGGAAAAATGCTTGACAAAAAAATAGTAAATTAAATCAAGCAAAAAGGGTCTTCAAAGGCAAAAAAACTGATCCTCCGATAAGGTCAACCTTTTCTTTTTACACTCTGTATGCACCCTGTCCTCTTAATGAGCCCTTATACCAAAATAGGAACCTTATATATTTGCATTATGGGCTTTAAAACTCCATTCGTTTGACTACCTTTCGTTTATCAAATGTTTCCACGGATGCGTAGGTTTGAGCGATTTCAGCCTGTGAGTCTGTGGTTCGATTCCCGATGACGATAGGTTGACACAATAAATGGATTTCAGCTTCAGAAGCAGATGCCTTCTCAAAATCATTAAAAATTTAAATTTTAGCTAAAATAATCTTAACTACAATCAAGAGATAGAAAGATTCAATTAAAATTTAGGTATCGTTACGCAGTTTTTCCTCTGTATTTCTTTATTTTGGACTATTTTATCGTGTACCGACTAAATTTCCGCAATGCAATTGTTTTCAAACAGCAAATTTTCCATTTTCTGTTTCAGACATATTTTATCTAGTCATGATCGAAATATATTTGAAAAAAAAGCTAAAAATCTGGGATAACGAACAATAAATTAATTTTGAAAACCCATTTGAACTGATACTGAGATGAATAGAATCGATGAAACAATTTGAAATTGTTGTTGAGAAAATAATAGACAGATAAATTGCAGGCTTTAATACGAGGAATATTCTGAAAGCTATTCGAACTGTGTCTGTAGTTTCATTTTCATAGTATTATCATCAAAAAAATAAACTTCAAGAATTTTTTCTTGAAGTAAAACACAAAAATATGATTTTTACGCAAAACAGTGATTTTTTTTAAATTGATGAGTCTAAATTCCGAACATGATTGATACATTTCTTAATGAAGAAGTAAAATATCATGTACCCTTATATTTCTGAAGAGTTTTATTGGATTGGAAGGTAATGAAAATGTTGAAAATCGAAAGAAATGAGATACGAAAATAAATTACAGTCGGACTTTTAAGCAATGAAGTTGAGAGTTCCGTGGATAAAGTTTGTAAACATTTTGCTGCACACTTTTAGTTTTAAAGACTTGCTCCGAAACGCAATTTTTTATCATATTTAAGTTTTCAATTTTTCGGGAATGAAAATCATCACATTTGTTCGCAGTTTTCTCAGAAAAAAAACAGCCTGGTTTCACACTATATAATTTTCACAACAAAATTGGTGTCAACTTCACATGCATTGATAGCGCGGGAATAAAAATAAAATCTACTCCCCCAAAACATCTTCCTACAGTTGACGGGCAATACCAATTACCACACAAAGGGTCAAAAATTCGTGTAGCAAAATACCATCGTTGATCAGTTCTTCTTTTTTCGTAACGAACTGTAAAAATGTTTAATAAACATATCGTTTATGTTTTTTTCAATATTGGCTGCTACAAAACCTTGCTTTTTTACAACATTCTTTGATTGCTATTTCTATAACCTCACTTTGCCCAGCTTTTGGTTGCTTTCAAATACAAAGCAATCTCAATTGGTTGATTGTTCTCCATGGCGTCTTAGGGTCTAAGTATTTATGGAAAACGTTCTCCAAAAATATTATTATTGCAGGCTTAGAGGAATGAGGTGGTGAGTGTAGCCAATCGCCTCCCCTTAAAAAGTTAAACATTCAGAATGGTTTCTTTTAGTAACAGAATTTTGAACCTTTCTTTCGATAACAATTGCTCGTTCTTTCCTGATTTTATTTTCTCCCAAAGCATTTGTATTTTTAAAATACTATTTTGTTTGGCAAACACATAAAAAAAGTGATTCGCTTTGTCAATATTGAAAACATTGTCAGGTTCATATTTTTTGAAATGTTCTCTAGAAGCTATGGTGTTCTATGTATTCCAATGCTCATCCGATACCGTGGCATTTTCTCCTGAAACTGCATTTCAAGTGATGTCGTGATGCCTTTTACATTTGTTTAACCAACCAGAACTTTTCCGGAAAGCATCGTATCCTAACATTTTAGTCCAGTCAAATGTAAGACTTTTATTGCAATGTGTGGCCAGTTCAATAAATGCTCCAATCTTCTGGGGGCCATGTTGCGAAAAAGTAGAAAGGTGGAGCATCCTCGTATCTCGCTAACCATGGCATCCACAAAAAAGTTGCGTTTGTCAAATTTGTGCAGAATTGAATTTGCAGCAACTTGTGCATATGTATATCCCTTTTATGTGGTGTCAATAATAAAATAGTTGCACGCCAAAAAGGACGCTGAAAAAATGGATAATATTTCGAGCGCTACAGCTTCTTTGTTTTCTCTATTTCCATGAAATATTGTGGAAATTAGTTTAAGACAATTTTATCACAAGCCGTTTGCGGTATTGATTGTTTTGATCACTGTACACTGACGGCAGTTATTGAGTCTCGAAAGGGGAAAAGTCACGTTAAAAATGCATTTTAAAGTCAAATAATGAATTCTACACAAGTTTACCATATGCAATTTTTTTGTGGGAGCTATGGTATCCGAGATATGTGGGGTCACACTTTTTTTCTTTTCAAGATGGCTCCCAGAGGATTGAGGTTGCGTTTTCTGTAATATATATCTCTCGTGTGTTTGTGCCAATTTTTTCAGCAAAGAAGACAATTAAAATGCATCCCACAAATATTGAATTAGTTCAGCTGTGGAAGCATCCAGTATTCCAAAGAAGTACAGTCGGTCACGACTTTTATAAAACTTATAAGTTACTTTACCCTAAGTATACAGGGCGGATCTGTTATCAATTGGGTGTTGAAAGGGGGCACATTTGTTTTTGCAGTAAAAGTTGTGGAATAGCTTGTATAACAATAATTGATTTTTTCTACTCACTTCTACCTTTAAAACGATTGAAGATTGAAGAGAGCTTTTGCTGCGGTTTCAGTCGGTGGAAGAATGAAACAGGATGGTAGGAATCCACCTTCGTAAAATAGGATTTTTTCTCCGTTAAATAGGAATAAAATTTTTATTGAAATTTCACGGAACATGAAGGAAGCTTGGTTACATGGAGGACTTTATTAAAAGGAAGTTAGACTGTACTGTAACTTTTTTGAGAAATACTCAATTTCCGGAAGAACGACACTGAGAGTTCTTTGTCGGTTTGTCTTGATTTTAATGCTGTTAGAATTCAACGCGGAAGCTTGCGTGTTTGATGGCGAAAGTTCAATCGCCTTATGCAGGATAGTAATTTATTCATTAAATTCCAAACGAAAGGATTAACAGTTCCGAAACCACCAACGTCATTCGCAGAGCTTAGTTCTTATTGTCTTCGATTCGCTTTTGGGATCCGATGATGAACGATTATGAAGTGATCTGAGCGCTATTTGAGATGTTCAAGGTAGGATTAATTTGAATATGACGTCGGTCGAAATGCAGACAATGGACAACAATGATGGCTAGATGATTGGCTAACTTACCTTGGTGTCCGTCATTTGGGTTTCGGCTATCGAGAGTGGGGTTGGCGGCGTCGAAGGAGCGCTGTAGCTCTGCTTCAGCTCCAATTGGGGCGGTTGATGGTCCAGCCGCATATCGTCGCCCTGATTGTTTCCGTCCATGCCGTTCTGCTGCTGGCCGCCGTGTCCTTGCTGCCCGTTGCCGCTGTTCTGCCGGTGTATATCCAATCCGTTTTTCGTGTACTCCATGCGCTCCATGTTCTGCCGCAGGTCGTTGATGAACGGTTTGTACTCGTGCACCAGCGAGGCACGCAGGTCCGTGCTGGTCAAGTGCCCCAAAGGACCCAGCACCGCCCGCTCGTTCATCGATCTCAACTGATCGATGGAGCGGTGCAGATAGTCGCCCGCCGGGATCTCCGCCATCAGCGGCGAATTGTGGTAGTCCAGGCCGCCGCCGGGCGGACGGTACTCTATCGTGCGTCCCTCCAGCTTGATGGAAATGTTGCTGCTGGCTCGGGGTCGCCTCGAGTTAAATGAGAACTTATCAAGGCAAAGGACGAAGTATATACTCGTCAGAGGATTCTATTCGATTTCCAAGATTCTGTTTTATTGCAGGACTGAGATGGTGGGCATGAAGTGTCGCCAAATAGGAGCCTCTCAACAGGGCAATGCTTTGAATCCTTGCCGTGAATCCTTTTGGATAATTTAATCTCACGCTTTTATTATTAGCGCATAGCGTTTTCAGTACTAAATTTTCAACTGATTTCCGAATACGGCCCTATTTACCGGAGGATTTTCCTTCAAGACTTGCCAGCCCGATTCCTCAACTTCTTTGCAACGTCCTTCGGCAACGAAAAAATGCGCGAAAAATCAATAAAAAATGTCACAGAAGAAAAATGAGGGTGGCGCAAACACTCGTCCCGGAAGATTGTGATGATGTTCTCAAGCACTGAAACTGAGGGCGGGTGCGTCTCCTTTCCTGCCAATGATTTTTCTCTCGAAAGTCTTTCAACGGCGATTTTCTTACCAACTTGTCGGCCTAACACGGCTGCATCCTTGGCACTAATCTTAAAAGTTTGCTGAGCTGAGCACCAAAACCACGCAATAATTTTTTTTCAGTCACCACAAAAGGAAACGCTCGGCGAGTCCTGGATCACAAGCCGAACAACTGAGGGGCGAAACCCGCGAACTTTTCTCACAAAGTTTCGAGTTTCCTCGATGCAGGAGCAGTTTTGGCGCGAACACTTTTCGGCCCGAGCGATTGGCGATTTTCACTGTTATTTGTTTGCCACTGGCGCGGGGGTCGCGTTCCTCGCTTGTTTTATTTTTATGGCCGCCCTGAGTAAACAATCTCGTCCGCATGCGAGCCACGCCGTCCGCACAATTATTTACTGCTTATTTGGGTTCACCTTGCGGTCCGTCTTTCGCCGAGCGGATCGCGGAAGTGCGGAAAAACTCCTCGCGTGCGGTCGCGCCAAAACCTTCGCAAATTCTAGGAAAAGCTGTCGCGGATTCGAGCTGCTTCGCGCGCGCGGTGTGCCCACTGTCTGGCGAAACACTTGACTGGCCGTGGCGCTCGACCGCGGGAACGTCTCAAGAAAGTGGAAAAGTCTTCTTCGCAGCCGAGTCGGACCGGTATTTTCGGGGCGCTCCGCGCCGTCTGTGAGGCGGCGGCTCCGACCCGCGAGCGAGGGCCGATTTAAAAAAGAACGCTCACCGACGCCGTCCGCGCAAAAAATGCTCGCCAATCGCACCCCTCGGTTCTTGGGCTCGTTCGTGGTGCAGAAAACGTGCAGCGCGAAAAAAAACCACAAGGAATTCGGCCGTGCACACTTGTCGGCGGATTCTCGTATCAGGCGGCGTTTTGTCAAATCTGTTGATTGTGCACGCACGCACCTCGCGTCCAGAATCTCGAATGTTTATCGCCTCGCAGCAAAAACTCGACTAGTTCTGGGTAGCGGCGCGTTCCGCATGTCCGTGAGCGGAACGTCTTAAAAAATCGCAGCCCGCCTGCCGATTCTTTCGGCCCCTTCCAAAATCCCATGTGCGCACACGACGGCGGTCGACGGCTGTCCGTGTAGTGGTGCTTTGTTTCGCGGAAGCGAAGAAAGAGCGACGCCGTGCACGCGAGCCGGTTCACTCACGCCACGATCGCGACTTGTTTGCCTCCTTGTCTTATTTTTTGTATGCCCGACACATGCCGCGGCTCCTCACACGTCTTGCTGAAAAAGTCATGACGCTACGTGTGAGTCCTGCTCCTGACGCCACTCCACTAAGATGTTTCCGTCCCGTTCGCACTTGTTCAAGAAAAGATTTTCGGCAACTCTGATTTTTCGCTGACAGTCGGTTTTCTCGCTCGCTCTAGTACAGCACAACGCAGCGCAGCGAGTATCACTGTCGCGTCTTGTTCTTGAACGACGGAGCCGAAGCACGGCCCGAGAGCAGCCGAGAACGTGTTTACGGATGTGTGTCACACATGGAAAAATGAGCAAAGCGCCAGGGTCGGCGGCGCGTTTACTTTAGAATTTTCGACTGGGATCGATTCTGGGAAGGGGTGTATTTTCTCTCTTCCGATTCTTCGTCGCTGTCGACGTCCGAGAGAAAACGCTGTCTCTTTCAAAACGATCAATTTCGGAGTCCTTAAATGTGGGGATTGCATGAAAAAACCGCATATAGAATTTTGTCCTGATTTAAATAAGGTGTTAACACTAGATTGCCGGAAGTGATTATATTTTTCAATATAGTTTGAAGGCAATTTTAGCTTCATGTCCATGCAGTGACCTCGCTTCATGAAATCCAAGCATTGCTTGCTGCTTCATTCGAAATATTAGAGATTATTTGAAGAGACCATCTGCGGCGCCCATTTAGTCAAGTAAAGGTTTTTTTAGAGCTATATAACTTCCGATATGGATATCTGTCATTGTAGCATTCAAATTTTCCTGTCATTTTGACATTATGTTTAATTTACTCTGGCAAGTTACCATGCAAAGACTTGCACCCGAACAACGTCTCGAAATAATAGAAATTTATTTCCGAAATTCGCGTTCTGTGCGCCGAACTTTTAGAGCACTTTAGAGTTCAATGTATAGTGCTTTTAATCGACCATCTGAGAAGCTCATGCGCAGTACGATGGAAAGATTTGTCCTCGTATAGCCTATTGAACAACGTTCGTCCAACACGAGCGCGTATAGTGCGTACCGAGGCAACTATCACTTCTGTAGAGGGTAGTGTGACTGAGGATCCAAATCTATTGATTCGACTCCGTTCTCGAAAACATCTTGGGCTAAAACCCTATAAGATCCAACTAGTGCAGTTCAATTGAAGCCATAGGGCAATCGTTTGCATCGTACGTTCGGTGAATGTGCTGAAGGGGCTGATTTTTGGCTTGATCGGTTCGTAATTAACTAATAATGCCGTTTTTGGTGTCAGGACAATCTTCAAAAGTCTTTTGAAGGCCCATTACATCCTGAAAAGTCACTGCATGATGCGGTTTGCATGCCGGATTGGTTCTTTCTTTTTCGAGTCTTAAGACAGAACCGACGGTATCGTCAGTGGCGATTGCTACCGACAAATGATTCGTAGCTTTTTGATTCTCAACATCAATGCCAATCGTCTGAGCGATAAACGGTTCCAACAGGTTGGCGCGACATGCCATACAGCACGTGAAATCATTAATTTATTAGGCCGAACCTTTGGTGAAGGAATCACACCAAGAAATGGATCTGTGACCCGACCGACCAGATTAAAGGATTTGACTTCTTTGGATTACTTTTTGTTGTGGTGCGCCAAATTATTTGTATTTGCTAATAAGCAAGCAATTACTGATGAATTGGAAGCGTCACTGGTGAAATAAGGCCGGCTATGCTGGAAAAAATGATGCAAAATTGGATCTACCTTCTTACGACGCAGTCACTAAACACTAAATGACATGAAAATTGCAAGCTAATAAACCCAAAAATTGGCCATTTGAATAATTTATTTGGGTTTTATTTGTTTGAAAATTCTCTGCCTCTAAAAAACACTTTTTATATCAACACCATACCTAAAGGATACATTTTTTTGTTTAAATTTTTATATGTTAATGTTTTCAGCTCATTAATAAAACTTTTCAATTGGGTATGCTTTTATAAATATAGTAAGAACACAGCTCATCGATTTATAAAGCTGTGTGAAAAACCGTGTCATGTTGTCCTTCTTAGCTTTCGCAATTTTAGGTAATTATTTTCCATTAGCTCGTATGGTTTCAAGCAAAGAAGTTGTTTTGCGAGTTACCTTATTGCAAGTGGAATGCTTGTAAAAAATAGTCTGTAGTTACATTTTTTCCACGACCTAAATATGGCTTAGTGATTTTGTACACAACAAATTCGCTGAAGAGAATATTCGATCCTCTCGCATTATTCTTCACTTACAAGATCCTTGCTTATGACATCTGACGCTAGCCAAAATTTGATGCCAAATTTATTTGGTTTATTTGTCATATGTTGAGTAAATGGACATTTGTCGTTATTTCTCCATTAAATTTTGGTAACTGAACAGAACAATAATATTCCCGTGACATAGATTTCTAACTAATAAATTGACAAATTTGAATCTGAAAACTTCAGAATCGTAGAAACATGTGTGAAACGATCAACTTTTCAAGGATTTCATGAATCAGTTTGTCTCACATTCGACCAAATAGTCAAAGAACATACGAATTTAAGAAACTATTGACTCGCTTCGGCATTTTAGTGTTGAAAATTGCTTTTTCCTGCACCTTGCATGCTGTCTGAAGACTACACTTGAAATTGAACAATTAAATGGTTGCGCCAGGCTCTTCTAATCAAGTTTGAGGTATTCTGATACAATCACGTTTTTTTAAGTTTTAAATAAAAGAATATGAGTATCAAAACCTCAAACACTTTGTGTAGTGTGCATTTGATTTGAAAAAAGGATTTTTTCCATTTAGAAAAAGTTTAATTGTTTGGGAAAGTCATTTTTCCATTTGGAAAAATGCAACGAAACGGTATGGTATAACGGCGACATAGGAGACCAAGTTTTATGAAAATATGTGTTGGAAGCAATGAACAATCTCTCCAGTGCTGTCACAGTCAGTAAGTCTTCTATATTTTAATTGTGGATATGAGGTTTTCAGTATGCTAGTATTTAAATACGGAGAATTTCAAGATTTGATGTCTGAAGTATCGTTCCGGGTGTGCTTAGTGTGCAAGCCACCCTCCAGCCAAATATACCCTTGTCAGCAAACCAATTTCATTGCCACTACCGTTGATGTATCGCGTAGTCTTCACAAGGTTATTTTCGCTTTTTAGGAAATATTTGAATGAAACCCCAAAATATCTAATCTGCAATGATAGGAAAATGATTTAATGAATTTAATGAATTTGAAAAAAAGTCCAATCGGTTTAAGAAAATGAAACGGGAAAACGTTTGAACGATGTGGTAAAAGTTTAAGTGATTTGGGAAATCACTTTGGGGATAAGTTTAAATGATTTGGGGTAAAGCTTAAAGTGAACTGGAAAATGCTGTTAAAAACAAATCTTAATTAGGATTTGACTACGATAGGAACATGACTGAAGTGGACATGAGTAATTGAGCAAGAAAAACACTAAAAATTTAAACAAAAAATATTTAGCATCTTTATGGTATTGATATAGAACTCTTGAAATATATCTTCCTTTGCTAAAACTATAGCAAAGTGAAGATCATCATTATGATTCAAATGATCGAAGATCGGTAAAAAACCTCAAAATCTGGCAGCCGATGCCAAACGCTGCTTTTTCTACTTTTACTAATTTTCGAATTAGTTATCGCGCCAAAGCAGTCAATAAATTTCGATAATCTGTACCACATAGTGGTAATGAGGTGCGATTAAATAGCTTCACACGTGAAGCCATGCTTTTGTACGTATGTATCTATCGGCACACACTCGTCGATCGATCGATCGCCGCCATTATCGGGCCGCGTTGCTAAATTGTTCATAAATAATTTGAGGAAGTTTACGATTTCTTACGTTTACCCGACTTTTGACAAAGTGAAAGGATTTACCATAATGGCGGCAATCATTGGTAATTGAGTAGAAAACGAAACAAAAACTTCACTTTCTAGTTTGCAAGCTGCAACGCGTTCAGCTACAATCCCGTATCTATGCCAACCGAACCGTTTTGGGTATATCTCGTTCTTTTATTGTGGAGTATGTATACAGTGTTTCAACTTGATTGGAACAATTGAGATTACGAAATTTTTTGGCAAATTCGATGAATCTGGAGCACATGTGATTGATAAAGCAAATTGCGCTGGACCACTTGAGGTGTTGCGTGTTCACTTTTACCCCGCCTAGTGGAAATATTGTTTAAAACCGAAAGGTGGACCCGACGATTGTCGTGGATACATTCACTGAATTGCTTAATTGTTTGTGATAGAAGCCTTCGAGAGCCCAATCCCAAGCACGAGCTGTTACGAGTCCAAACATATAAGATTGTTGATAGGAGCTTGAGTATTACTGTAAATCTGAAGAATTACGATAAAAAATTGACATTCTTTGGATGGATGTTGTAATATCCATGCACGGATAAGCTCAGTCCTCAAAAATACAATGCGATCATCAAAGCAAAACTATAGAAATTATAAATTTGAAACAGCTTCAGAAAAAATTACTTGAACAAATCGTCTCTATAGGAAAATTGAGAAGCTATCCTCTGCAATCAAACATGACCGTTGACGACAGGATAAACATTGAAGACTCAGAAATATCAATAATTATACGACTGACCAAACCGATGATGATACATTCTGCCTCGGAATCAGGATCTTTAGCAACAACACCAGACCTAAGAAGCGCAAAGGGCTGACCCATCTTCTGCATTATTTCACAATGAAGTATGTAATAAGAATGCAGTCAGTCGACTCAGAAAGTACGCTTCTTTGCAAGTCCAATCAAAATAGTGCCGAATGCGGTCTAAATCAACATCCCCAATATACCCATCTTGCATCCTGCGTACGCCGGATGTTTAAAGAAAATTTTCGGAAGGGGGAGGGGGTTTGATCAAAATTTTCGTTATTTTTTTCCTTTTTTTTACTGAAAAACATTCAAATTTTACCTGAAGAACAGTTGAGGAGTGATTTTTCAAAAGGGCTTATTTCCACTTACGACTTCGAACGAACCCAAGAATGCCATCACCATTATCATGCTTAAATGTATCGTCTATTTCCAAATCCATTACAAAGAAGGCATTTTTCCAGGAAAAACTCGTGATTAAAAATGACAGTTTCATACAAAACGGCACATTTCCACCTAAACAGCTAAACAGCTCTTAAAGGTTTTTGTCATTACTGAAATTTTGTTTAACACGGAAATAAGCCCTTTTGAAAAATCACTCCTCAGCTGTAATGGCGTAC
The DNA here is from genome assembly GCA_963942545.1 of Oxycera nigricornis. Taxonomy (NCBI): domain Eukaryota; kingdom Metazoa; phylum Arthropoda; class Insecta; order Diptera; family Stratiomyidae; genus Oxycera; species Oxycera nigricornis. Next base: position 6,668,313 of record OZ012659.1, read on the forward strand.
GGCATGACAAAAGTATATATATAAATATATATAATTTTTTCAAGATATATTCCGTTTTCCTTTATTTAATTTTATTATAAAGTATATTTTATTCACTCAGAAGCGGCAAACCTGCACCCAATCATGTTGACTCTACACACAGGCTCGCACCGTTCAAAGGGTTACATAGGTTTTGAAGGGGAAAAACAGCTTTTTCAAAAAATTATATTTTAAAAACCAAAAATTTATTTTATTTTAAACTTACACACATAAAAGTTTAGCATTTCAAGAAGTTGTAAAAAAAATTTCAGCAAAATTCTTGAAAATTGTCCATTTACCTGCAGTTTTCCTCGTTCAAACGTTTTTTGCGGTAGGCACAATATTTCGGTGCAGGTTCATATCAAATCAAAAATTCAAAAAATTTCATATAGTTTATGCCTTTGGCTCGTGCTTGAACGAAGGAATAAAAAAAAATGAAATTTAAAATTTTCAAATGGGTTTGAATGAATTTTCGGCTCATATTTTTTAGCATTTTTCCGATTCTCATCGTTTTTAAAATATTTTTTTCGCATAGAACAAGAACGAGTCGACCAAATGAAAATCTCCTCGTTACGGACGGGCTAATTACATTCAGCCCGTTCAGTGCTTCGACAACGTTTAGTCTTGGCATGGTCTGGATAATATTTTTGAACAGGCATGAGCAACATTTTTTTACGACGGGCCGAAAGCGGTGAAGGTGATGACTGTTAATGCAAAAATAGTCTCATCAGTGTAGTGCATGGTATTAATACTTAGTGTGGCTTCGTAGTGTTTGATATTTTTTAAAGTTTTGTAATGCTTAAAGTTTGTTTCAAAAAAGGGTTCTTCAGGTTATGGTATTTATGATTTTAATTAAATACATAATTAACAAGATTTTCCTTGCATGTGTTAAAACTTGCTAGAAGTTTGAATTTCAATTTTAGTAAAAAAAATTCGGTATTTTCAAAATACGAATTCGGTAGAAAATTTAATTTCAAACCCATTTTGCTCGCGTTCTTTTGAAGAAGAAGAAATTAAGCGCTTGGGATCTCATCAGCCTTCTAATTTTAAATTAAGCAGCAGCTGCGACAAAAGGTAACTTCGAAACTTTTCTACTGATTGGTTCAGTAAGAAAATTTTGAAAAGTGCGATAGGCCTAAAAGTTGTTTGGGGTGATAGCATATTGATGATAGAAAAATTCGTACCAGTAGCCCCACCATACCTAACTCCCACGAGCCGCCTCTGCTTAATTCAGAGAATCTGGTTTGACAGTTGAACTGAGCTAACCTGCCAGCAGCCATCGCGCCCCGGGACTTAACGTCCATGAGGTCAACGAGACAACGTTCGCTTTTTTTTCATTGCACATTGTAAAGTAAAAAAATATGATGAATCCTTATTTTGCTAACGGTTTTTGGTGTACAATTTTTTTAATAATATCGTTATACGAGTGATGTTTGTACACATTGTTACAAATTACATTTGCTACATTTTTGAACCGATATTTAGAGTGCTCAATTTTCATATATTTTCCAAGGCTAAATAGAAGAGATCTTTCGAGCTGCGCAAGTTGGACCCCACATACATTACAAATCTGATGGTCTATTGAGAACGCTGGGTGGACCCAGTTAAAGACGGCGGTCTAGCGTACTTTGGGTTTCGCACAGTCGAAGGACGCGAGGATCTGTTCGATATAACTCCGACGCACCCAAGTCAATGCAAAGGAGTCGCTGTAGTGCTACGCGGAAGATGATGGGCGAATATAGGTTGGATAGCAGTGAATTGTAAAATTGATTTTTGTGTGAATTCAATATGTGCCAGAACACCCAACTGGAATTCCAATTCTTGCCATTCAGAAGAACCTTTTGATCGTCTACTCATCCTAACGCGTGCTAGAAATGCGGACACAATCACTCCAACAACACGTACTTAAAGTGCGTCAATGACTGCAAACACAGTTACATGTCCTCGAACGATGTGAATACCTTCGAACGTATGCTATCCTCACATTGAGGCGCTCCAAGCTAATTGGCGGTATCAGCAATCAATCATCGGAGAGAAAGGCTCCAAATTCAGCTTTCCGGGCCGCACTGGGCGCAATCGCCCCCCAATGAATGCCAAATGGAATTGCAGAGTCAGGGCTTGCAAAGCACAAAGTCATAGCACAGGCCAACGAATGCAAAGTGACCGCGCAGACGTTCGATTTCAATGATGAATCTTTATCTGATTTAAGTGATTCTATCGAAAATGGCTCTCGTCAACTGAATATGCCGAAAATGTATCTACATATGTATGTATCTCGCAAAGTGATTGCAGTAGATCTAATGGTAAATGGGCTGCTTTCGCACGACGTGACTGGAGAAAGAAAGTAGCTAAAGATGTTGCAGGGGGTCGCGGGAAGCCATCGTCAGATGCCAGAACTAATGTAGTAATTAGCCAGGAGGCAATACAATGAGAAGCTGAATATAGATAGAAGCTATTAATTGGTGGCCCAATATACCTGAGTTCCACGAAAGGGAGTTACCATCCACGCGAGAGAAACATCCGAGCAAATTTCGGGCTTTAAGAGTGTCCTCTGGGATGTGTTCGATCCATGCCAACGTCAGTATGAATCCCTGCGATTGAATTATGCTGCAAAGATAATTATTAATGCTGTTTCTTCACAATTGAGATGTTATACAACTTAATATTCACCGTAAGATGGTACCACTTAACTTCATCAACCAATCCACCAAAAAACACTATTAGCGATCCAATCTCAGCCCTGTTTGATAGCTATCAATAAATAGCCAGTTGATGATTGATTTCTATTAAAAACTTATTGAAATCAGGTTTTAATGATTCCACTTGATATTCATCAGATATTCATCTGAATGTTGAAAGCCTGAAAATGTATTCAGTTTAGTTGGAGTGAACCTTCCAACCCAATTATTTTTCTTTCAAAGACAGCTCTTCGAAATGTGTTAAACATATGAATCCAATATCCTTTCGAAGGTCAAATGACAATGTTTGTGTGTGTGTTGTGCAGCTCTCAAATCGCAGCCAGCCGCTTGCCCCGATGCCCCGGTGCATCTTTATGCTGACAAAGGTTCTAGGAACCTTCTGGTGAAATTTCTGTTTTTCTTCTTCTACTTTTAGAGATCGAAATGATTAGCTAATGCCTGAAAACGTGACAGTTTTTTTTCTTCGGTTCGGTTCGAAAGGACGATGACTACTCTTGAGTGACATTGAATGGCGTCGGAGGATCGAATTGTGTAACTCTATTATCAACTAATTTTCCTTCAACAATGCAGGTTGTATTGATCAGCAGCATGGGACTCATTTTGGTACTTGAAAGAGCCTGATCTTGAAAAGAGTGTGTGAGAAGGTGCATTGGTCCTGATCCGTGAGTCCTAATCACTGAATATCGATTTCTCTGGAGAAGGGTATTTGGTTGGCTAATTGGATTTTATAAAGATGTTAGCTAAGGTATGTGCTTATTGATTTACAATTGCCATATAAACTTTGATTTGTGTAGCCGAAGAAATGAGTGAACACAAAATCAAGCTTCATTGGTTTCATGATTTGAATTTCAACAATTTATTGAAAAGATGAAAATGAAGTCTTTTTAGCGTGTTACGTAGTTAGTTTTAAGCTAAATTTTCTTGCTTATTTTGGCTCAAAGCATTAAATAATGAATATGGAGCGGAGAAGCAAGAGATTCAATTTACAATTTACAAAAATCCACAAAGTTTGGATGCCTTTAGGTGATGTTAGATATTAGACAAGTATCCTATCAACTTGGTCTGAAAAATGTTCAACCTATTTTGCATTATTCCTGTGTAGAGGTTAAGGAACAAATATTGGCGAAGTTTCAAGAGTAGCACCGATCAACCTATACACGGTTTCACCGGATATCTGGGTTGATGACATTGCTTTTGAATATTAATCCTTCCGAGCCACATGGCACATTCGAAATCAACACCTGCTCGCGACCATAGTTCATATGTCTTTTAAATGACATGTTTCAACATATTTCAACACATGAAACTTAAAACGGAATGTTATTTTTAACCGATTTATGGCGATACCTATGCAAATCAACAGCCAAACTATTTGGTTTTGCATTTTATCTGAAATCAAGTAAAACAGACAACATCTCTTTGAATATTTCGTTTTAAGATACATAGATACTTCATCAGAACTATCAGATTACGAATTAGTATGGTATCTCAACTAATTAACGGTCACCTGTGCTTGAGGCCTGGAATACCGAATCGCATGGAAGTTTGGGTTCTTTTTATTCTGGACGCGAAAGTACTCCGGAACGCATAGTGATCCGTCCATCGCCGTGGGCCCGCTGCGGGATTCATCGATTCCACATGTTTCCTATTAAATGCGAGTTTCTTTCATCAGGGAACGATCGAAGTCAACACAGAATGCGCTGGTGCACAAAGAATCTAGCCGCGGCGGCCACGCTTGCTGCGCCTGTCGACTAATAAAAATCGCAACAGGTTGTCATGTAATTCTATCCAATTTGTGACCGCAATGGGCAAATGACCAGATTGAGGATATTGTCGAAATCTTTATCCAATTTAATAAAAACATTTTGGAGAAGCGACCAGCCGAGCGACTGCGTCATGACTGTGTATAGTGCGGACTATAATTGCGCGGACGCATTGTGGACATGCCTGATGGACCCGAAGCGGGTGCTGGACCTCTACTGGACCTGCAGATGGTCGGTATGGCCAGCTTGATTTTGATTGATGGCCATTTAAATGCTGCTGAATTAATCTGCCTAACCACCAAAAGTGGATAATTATAATCTTTTCGACTACACTGCCTCTTACGGTCGTTTTTTGATATTTTTCCGTTGGCGGAAGCTCTGAGCAATATTAAAGATTTCCTTGACCTTTCCATAACTGATTGCACATTCTTCGAACTCTCTGTTTCAATTTTTACAGAAGGCTGTTACTCAAGCCTTTTGAAACCAGCGCTTGAAATCTTGATCCTTTCATCATCATGTTCATGTGGCAACACCGGGAGAAATATGGACGAAATGTATGAAATAGTATGGAGCAGCAATTGCACATGGAAACTCACAGCGGGCGTCTCGATTATCCCGGCATGGACTTCAAAACTGTGGTTATTTTATCTTAGAAGAACAGTTGCAGCTTCAAAGTGTCGTTGCAGCTATGAAATATTTTCTTAAGCATTTGAAAATTAGAACTGTATTTTGGATGGTGAAATTAATTTGGACTGTGGTCCATTTTTTGTTTTTGTTTGTTTGTTCAATGAGAAGCGCACACATTTTTTGTATATTTCTTTGAACAAGTATTTAATTCACAATATTTTCAATTTATTACAAATAAAATCGTAGTCCCAATGCATTTTGTTATGCCGATACAATCATTCTTACCTGAAAAAACATTTCTTGCGAAAATTAACAAGTCCCACTCAACTCCTCAAGCTGCTCTAGCAAGCTAAAGCCCTGGGTTAACTTTATCTTAAAGGATTAGTTTAATTAGCTCCGACAAACCGTTTCCAAGATCAGATCAGATCATTCAAGCGTTTCGATTCTGGGATTCTTGCTATCATCAAACTCTAATACGCATCCAGTTGAGACCGTTTGTGTATCATTTTCAAACATTTTGAATTTTACAATGTGATCATGTGGCCCTCCTCAATTATATGTTTTGCCACCGATGATCTGACTTCCGACCTTCCATTTTTGATGGCTAGTTCAGCTTCTCTGATGCATCCTCAGGCAAAGACCCAGGAACCTAATTAGCAATAATTTTAGGATATTTAAGATAGATTATGCCACATTCATCTTCAGACACAGTGTAACACTGAAGACGTACACAACTAATATCCGAAATATATATTTGTAATAAATAAATAATTTTGAAATCGTGTATAAGGAGTAGTGTCTGTTATTTATTCATTTGATTGTTAACAGTTAAAAAAATATAAAATTCAATCATTGTAAATCAATAATTGTAAATTTGTACACTAAATTGAAGAAACTTTTCCATGTTTTGAAGTTTCCTGTAACTTTTTTCCTCTGCTTTATGCAATCATTTTCCGTTGATGGAGCATTAGGTTTCTTTTGCTCATTTATTTAAAACATTTTCCTAATACCCAAGATAAGTGGTAAAACATTTAAGCTTGCAGCACAGTATGTTAGAGGTTTTATTGATTCGAACATTCCCTACTTTTCAAATAGAGCAGCGAAATTCTCAGCTGACACGTCAGTCTGGCTTTAATTTCGTTGTTAGGAACAACATAGTTATTCATTGTTATTCATACTACTGACACACTAGAGCTCCTAATGAGGTAGCTGTTCATTACGAGGTACAGTCTAATGAAATAGTGACACACTATCGGTAGTTCATTCTGTCTGTCAGCTGAATTGTCATTTGATGTAAGCAGTAGTAGTGTTTGACAATTGAACTGTCAACAGAACTTTGAAAAGTTGGAAAATAATTGCAGATAGAATTACTTACGCATCGCGGACACCAGGAACAAACTTGCACAGTCTTATAAGAGGACCGTTCCTGATAATTGGCCTAAAATTATTCGAAATTCACTGTTAATACCGAATTGGCCAGCAGAATCGCACTTGATTCCTTCAATTTGGCGACTGATGGCAAACTGGAAACATTTGGCCTCATTGAATCTTGAATGATGTAGCTTCTGTTTCATTGCCCTCAGCTCATTATGAAGCAGATTAACCTGTTCGCTCATTATAAGCTCTATTGTGTCAATAGTACTACTAAAGACGTGCGTAATTACAGGCACTTTGGCGAATCTACCAAACCACGTGAAAAAGTGTAAGCCACAAAGACTTTATGTTAAAGTAGTTAACTTTGGAGAATAGGTTTAAAAAGAGCTCGAATTTAAATTATATGGCACAGTTACAGATTTGAACCGAAACATATCGCTGGAGAGACATTTTTAGCAAGGTTGATGGCAATTGAGGAGCTGTAAGCTTATCACGATTGAACCTTTAGAGAACACGTAGGAAACTTATTTTAAGAGTTCAGCAAATCCTGTGATATTTTTTTAGATCTAGTGAAATGGATAGCACAGTCTGATCCAACATTACCATTTCATTTATTTTTGAAATTAGAGAAGTGCCATTAAAGCTTATTATCTCGAAAAAGACATCCAAAATAAGCTAGTTGCATTGTTCACAAATCACGTTATTACCAAAATAATAAAGAAAAACAAGCCGTGAGGTGCGACCCATGAGGTCCACACGGTCAACTTCCCAGTAATATCTAAAAGATATTGAAAATATTAAACACAATAATAATTATGGAAATAATACTACTTCAAATAATAAAAATGTACTTCTCGTAAAACTTATTGGAATGACTTAATATTAATCGTTTCATCTACGGGAGCGTCCATTGATTGAGTATTCATCGGAGTGGGGGCAGGTTACAAAGCAGTTTTTTCATTAAAGTTAAAACATGGTGATGTGAAGACTATTGAAAATCTGCTTAAATTTTGCAAATATTAATAAACTTTGATTGACTTTACAACAATGTCTTTAGAATAAGAGATTTAAGGTATTATAATTCGAATGAACCCTTTTTACATGGTGACTTTGAATGATTTTTTATGTTTAATTAATTTTTTTTTGTAATCATGAGAAAAGTTATTGCTGGTTTCTCTACAAAAATTGATAAAATTTTATAAATTCTACAAACATTTATTATTACGATGTGCAAATCAGGTGAAAAATGAATTTTTCTATGAAAAAACACTACTTTTCCAATTTTTTTCAATGAATTTAAAAAACCACTTTAAAGATTTTTTTAACATATAAAAACATCATTAAAATGATAATACGCGTCGATTGACACCTTAATGATGGAAATATTATATTTAGTTCTCGAGATATAATGAATGACGTAAATGACCTTGAACGTTTAATGATTTTTTATTTTTTATTTAATTTTTTTCATAATCATGAAAAAAACTTTTGCTGGTTTTTTCACAAAAACTATTTGGAGTATATAAATTATATAAACATTGATTACTTAGGTTTGAAAATTAGGTTAAAAATTTGATGTTTTTGAAAAAAAAACTTAATTTTTTGCACTTTTTTTAAAAAAATTAAAAAACGGCTCCAAGAATTTTTTTAAAAATTTGATAGAATCACATAAATGTTAAAACGCGTCGATTGACACCTTAATAGTGAAAATCGCATGTTTGGTTCGTGAGATATAGCGCATAACATGGTTGACCTTCAAGGGGTGAAAACAGCAAACCCCCGCGACCGAAGTATCCCAAAAACTAATCAGCTCTTAAGATTGCAAAGACGCTTCGATTGACACCTCAACAAACTCGATATGACTTTTTTTACGTGAGTTATGCTCGTAGAAAAAAGTGTCCCGAACGTACGTACGTACGTACATACACACACACACACACATACATCTCCCTTTCTAAAAACACTTTATATATACTCTATAGACCTCAAAACGTAAAGAAAAGTTGAAAATTTCAATTTCGATTTTCGAGGCGATTACAAGAACTTCCCATATACTGGGAAGTTAAAAAAAGAGAAGTGCTATTCAATAATTCTAGATTGCACTTCAGATATGTCTCGAGTAAAGCAACTTTATATTGTTTTGTGATTTTTAAATAAGGAGGCAGTAGCCATCGAAGAACATTTCGACGATGAAAGAAGAAGCATTTGGATTATAAGATGGAAGATGTGGCCAAAATAGCATTTAAAAACCAACTATTTTCATGTCGTCATAGACACATTACATCGAAGCTGCCAGCCCTTATACATTGATAGCAGACTTGGGTAATGTACAACATCAAAATTATAAGAGAATTGTCCGATGAAGAAGTTTTGAAGCACTACATTGATTCGCAATTGTAGATAAAATATGTCCAAATGTTTGCTCGGGTTTACGATAGTCACGTCGATATAGCATCTGCACTAAAATACATCCCGGAAATCCGAAGTATACACCAATATTGAAATTAGTTTAAGATATATTGCCGTCACACCAGTAACAGTTGCCTTGTCCGAAAGAAGTTTTTCCAGGCTAAAATTGATTAGACCTATTTAAGAAATACTATGAATCAATATCTTTAATTTGCCAGTTTTGTTTTGAAAATGACGTGGCTTCTTCTTTTAATTTGAATCACTTACATTGGTGTAGTATTTTCATAAAATCGATGAATTTTTTTTATTCCATATGAAAATATAGTAGTTCAAAAGTATTTCGACCAAATTTGAAGTAAATTTGAGCAACATTACCGGAGTTATAGAGATTTGAATACCGTGGGTTCGGCCTCTTTCTAGCTAGAGGTGCGATGGCTGCTGGCAGGCCAGCCCGGTTCAGCTGTCATACCAGATTCTCTGAATTAAGGGGTTACATAGGTCTTGTATTTTCAATAAATCGATGATTTTTTTTATTCCATATGAAATTATAGTACTTCAAGAGTATTCACACCAAATTTGTAAATTTGTAAATTTGAACAATATTATCGGAGTTATGAAGATTTGAATACCGCGCGGTCGGTACGTGCGTTCTGTCTTACCTAGTATATTATACGTATGCGGCGCGGTTCTACTGCGTAAAATCAGCTCCTTTTTTTCGTCAAACATCACAACATCAAAATGATGCTCTGAACATCGCGAAAGAAGCGAACGAATTACGGTATGGACCTGGAATCGACGACTCGATGTAAGTCGCTAAAAAATAACTTTAATTCATTAAATCGCGGTAAAAAAAACGGGTTTTTCTCGAAACTTCGTTTTTCCGTGCGGTAGGGACGATTTCTCGGGAACGAATTCGCTGATTTTGCTGAAACTTTGCACAGTTCCTCTTAATAGTATTGTCTCGTGATTGAACGAAGGGATTTTCATTCGGTCGACTCGTTCTTGTTTTATGCGAAAAAAATATTTTAAAAACGATGAGAATCCGAAAAACGCTAAAAAATATTAGACGAAAACTCATTCAAACCCATTTCAAAAATTTAAATCTCATTTTTTTCAATTCCTCCGTTCAATCACGAGTCAAAGGCATAAACTTCAAGATTGTAATTACTGCAACCTTTTTATTTCTGTCATTACCGGTTTTAGCCGGAGCTATTACAATACTATTAACAGATCGAAATCTTAATACCTCACTTTTTGACCCTGCAGGAGGTGGAGACCCTATCCTATATCAACACTTATTTTGATTTTTTGAGATGAATCTGCACCGAAATATTCTGCCCACCGCAAAAAAAAGGTTGGACGAGGAAAAATGCAGGAAAAATGACAATTTTCAATGGTTTTAGCTGAAATTTTTTTTACAACTTCTTCAAATGCTAAACTTTTATGTGTGTAAATTTTAAACAAAATAGATTTTTGGTTTGTAAAATACAATTTTTTGAAAATGTTGTTTTTCTCCCCTTCAAGACCTGTGTAACCCCGTAATAGATCATAACTGGATGATGAAGAGCCGGAAATGTATTGAATTTTATTTTAAATGATACACAGATATCCTTTTCATTTGGTAAGGGGCCCTGACTGCGCTGAGCCCCACAACGGCTTACGCTACCGCTGCATCCGCTGATAAGAGCTGATCATCCACGAAAATCGCTACATACATAATTTGCATACTTTTCACAGAAATGTTCAAATTGGCTCGGCCATGACCAGTTCGTCTAAAAGTGCAAGTTGCTTGGCGGCGCCGTGCGGGGCCTTACCTGTTCCGCGGACCCCAAACACCTGGCGCGACCCAGTCCGCGCCCCGCAAGGAAAGGTGGTTCGCCACCGCGAGCCGCCTTGGCCTGCCCGGCCCGGCCCGGCCAGCCGCCATTTGCATACACCTCAGCCAACACCAATCTCCAGCGAATGATTTATGCCCGGATATTCGGTGTACGTTTGTATGCATCGCGGAACGGAGATAAATCGCATGTTACGAGAGATTAATCAAAACGATTGCAGGCAATTATTAAACATAATGCGATACAATCGCGGCGGGCAGGCCGCGAGCCTCTCGACTCTTGGGTCTTTTGTGCTGGTTTTTTGGTGGGTCTCGTTTCTGCGCCAGGTTCGGCCTGCCTGGGTCGCGGTGACCTTGATTGGGCCGCGCGAAAACTAGCAAGTGTACGCGGTTATAAATGAGAAGTGTCGGTGCGTTTGGACAGACAGCCAACAGTTTTACTTCCTCGTTGCAGCTATGACTCATTTGCAATGGAGCCACTCCACGATTTTCGCGCATTCCCAATAGCGTTTCCCAACGGTCGGCAGTTCGGAATGGCGGAGCGAACGGACGAATCAACGAATAGTTAATAACTTGACGTCATGCCGATTGCGGAACCTACACGTCGAGGGTACGCAAGCTGCAAATTGAATTTCGCACGTTGTGGCTGCTGCCTTTTCCTTTCATTTGTTGTTCGGCGCTTCATTATGCGATTTTGGCGTTTCTCATGCTTTGGGTGCTCGTTGGCCACCCTTTTGTTTGGTAATCGTCGGAGCCATTGACTATTGATTCAAACCGAATCCATTGGACCATGCATCTTGTTCTATTGTGCTGAGGCCGCCGTGGTTCGACAGCTCTGAAGGCTCCGCAACGGTAAACGCGCGAAAATGAGAAGCTCACGTTTGGACTGATCGGATGCAAACAACATGCAAATCAGAAATGACTGTTTGCCTCTTTGCGAATTGATCCGACATAATTCCTAATGAATTTTCTGTTGTTTTGACAGCTCTGACAGAATTTTCGGTGGGAATAACTGCCATGTTGTTCATTTTCGAACAGACCCATGCTTGGAAAACTTCAATACTAATTATGCAAATATACTTTGAAAATCGGTTGTTGATCAGCGAGACTTTTAGACGACTTCTTGATTTTATAGCGGTTCAAATAGCCAATCTCAATCCAGTCAAACTGTTCACCACATTATCTCTGCAGACTATAAGAACAACAAATGCTGCTGCTCTAAACAAAAATCTGCGAGCCCCACAACAGTTATTGCTTTGACTTTTTTCTGCAAGAAAACTCGTAAGATCCAGTTGATGCAGGAATCAAACCCAAAAGACCCGCATATATATTATCGACCGTGATGCGATGTTGTTTCAACAAAATGCTGTGAAATCCATTTCTCCATTGCTGGGATTCAAAACGAACGAAACTGACTGATCCTGTGCCACTTCTTGTCATTTCTCAATTAAATACCATTGTAAAAAAAATTCTGCAATTCAATATTCCGTATGTCGTCGTAGCTGAATATGAAAGATCATTATCGCATTATTTCATATCCCATCTCGAATGTATTGTGATTTCTACCACCAAACAAAGAATTATTCAATTTTCACTTCGTTTCGAGCAACGCCTATCGAGGATTGTCATCCTGGACCCTCTATAACATTAAGTACGTTTGGATTCAGGTACGGTTGTGAATGGGGCAACAGTAGCGGAATTCAATGCGACCAACACACCTATATGCCATTGTAACAAAAAGTTAACACACAGCAGATGAAAGCAAGGACCTGTTGCACATTGAAAAACGCAACAGCAGCACTAACAGAAGTGCTGTCGTTGCTACCAAGCCAGATTATTCCAAGGATGAAATAGCACAATTTATACGAATCTAGTGGCCTAATAGCAATGACACGAACAAAAGTAGCGCGCAGGACAACACCTTTTTTTTGCTCATCGAAAAACTAATTATCACCGCTACACACCAAGTGTGAGTTGAGTTTTGCCTGGACTCGTCACGAAGATTTACTAAGTGTAGCGAGACGGAATGTAAGGATTAATATTTGTCGCGATATCCTGATGGTGAATGGCGTTGCCTATTTATGTTTCGAACTTTTGAGGTTGAAATATTTACAACCCTTTAATTACGGAAGGGTTGGATCAGCACTGTTATTAGTTGAGGAGATTCTTAGACTTCGGCATTAGTTATAGTTTTTATGTAATTCTTGTTGAAAAAACGTGTCTGAATGGGCAAAGGTGACATCATAATCCATTGTAGCAATGGCTGTTGCTTCCAATGCAATTATCACCATGGATTGTCGAAGAAAACAGCGGGACAACAAGGAAATGTGTTGTTCAATCTTTTAATAGCCGATTATTTACAACAACAAAATTCTTTCGTACGAATAAGTAACACATAAGTACTAAGGCAAAGAAACTTGCATTCTTCTAGAACTAAATCTTGTTTTCAAGAAGTAAATGAGTTAGTAAACTATGTGATAGGGTTTCTTCCAAAAAGAAAAGTGTGGAATAGAATTCAATGAAATGCTAACAAGAAATAAGGAATTAATCCTTGATAATTGTAGAATTGATATAAGTATCTAAAGCATTCTCAAAAATGGCAATAGCCCCTGAAATCATATGTTGGGGTTCAAACTGCTGAAAACCATGATCACTTGTAGCAGATAACTATCAAAACGGGTAGCAAAAGGTGTCTGCAAGTGCTTTCAATTGACTGAAGAGAGAATTCCTTAGTAGGCAAGTGTAACTGGGACATCCTTTAAGTTGTTATACAAGCTATTTTGTATGTCTCTAAGGTAACAAAAATAATTTTATTTATGATCGCCAATTGATGGTATTGGCCATGGCTGGAAATACATGATGCCCGGATCAAACGTTTCTAGAGATGTTTGGATCGCAATCTACAAACAGGAAATCTTAAGGATCCGCTTTATCAACATGATATCCACCTCCCAGTTCCCAATTCACTATATTTCTGTTGAGTTGAGGGTCACGAACAGTTCCCACAGTCGTGATTTGTTCCGGTGTATTTATCTAACCGTTCAAAATCGTGAGATGCCTTTTCAATTCCTACGGAAAGGAAGTCTTTTGTATGTTACTATGCATGGTTGGCAGTTGAACGTCCGGCGCTGCTCGATAAAAGGAGCGAATCTAAGGATATCCACCTGAGACCAGTAACAGACGGGAATCCGCGCCCACGAGAAACACAATGTGTAATTTGCTTGCAATCGAATGGTGTAAGAAATTGTTTGGTCGCGGTGAAAACTTCTTCAGAAGTAACTATATTTACAGTCTCCGATCGCGATTATGTCCGTGCATTCTCGTATTTTCGCAGGATGATCGATCCTTTTGAAAGCTGGTGCTGCAATTTTTCAGAGGACTTGGACCATCTTTTGGAATTGTGACGGATCTGATGTTCAAATTAATGTCTTTTTTATTTGGAACCGTGCTTCCTTGCCTGTAACCTGTATATCTTGAGCTTCTACTGTTTGCAACTCTGCGTGCATGCATTGCCGCTATGGACGGAATGTGCAAGGGTCGCATTAAATTTAACGATCACCTGAGGAATTACACTGCTTCCAGCGCTGAAGACAATGCGCATCCACAATAGTGGTGGTTTAAAGATCACTTCATACGTTTTATGAGTGATAAACGTGCTTAATGATCAGCTTAAATAGAAGACATAAACGACACAAGAAACGAAACAACTCTAAAATCTTTAACATCTACATTTCTCTTTGTCTCCCGCGGTTGGAGTTGGACGTGGTGGCTTTTGCGGAGGAGCGGTTCAAGCGCCAAAAAATTTATGGCGGGCATTAAGCCACAGTTATGATTGTTTTCGGAGGTTCGTTACGTTTTAATAAGGTCTTTATGGTCACCTTTTTGTGTTACGGATTTGTTTATTGCACACATTACGGTTGGAATGTCGATTTGTAGTTTGTTTGAGGTGGAGGAAGGAAGGACGGAAGATAGGGTGAAATCGAATGAGTACAGTGTAAGGTGTTGCTTGAAGAGTCAAGCGGTCGAATTTGTGAGGTCATGGTGGTGGGAGAGGTCGCATTGCATCTCGAAGAGTATAGATTATGGTAATCACGAGTATTTTGTAAATGCTGTCGGTGGAATGAACATATCCAATCGTATGCATAGCCGGCTTATAACATAGAAGGGATGTATCTTGATGATGTATCAATGAATATATCAAACATGCACTCAAAAATCTGGAACAGTGGCACAAAACTTAAGAAACATTTGCTAACAAGTAAGCATCATTCCAATGATAGTCTGATTAAGCTAAGGGAGAACAGGGGTCCTACAAGGAGCTGACCACTCAATATATGGAACGTGGAGTCTGTTTGTGAGGAGAAACTTTCTAACTAGCGAACAAACAAAAACCCTTGCTGCCAATCAAAAGCACTTACACCTCATCACTAATGATAGCTTCCAAGAGTGTTCTATGAAGGAGGGCACATATTCCATGGGAACACGTAATAAGTTAAAGTATCTTTGCACCTCTGCGTAGCGTTCATTGTAGCGAAGCTGTTCGAATTCTCGTTATTGTACTACAGATAGCAAACGATCGAGCGTCGAATGTGATTAATCTTGTGTCGAACACTTTGAATATCATTTTCTGTCAGTGGCTGAAATTGGAAATTTCCAAAAACGTTACATCCACACATTTTGTGAAAGTACAGGCGATAGAATGATCCATTCACGTGTAAACTAGCAGGTCCCACTATTTATTACGGCGCAACGCTGCCAGCGTAGCAGCCTAGCGTTTCCCAACCTGTCGAGGCGCATAATAATAAAGTTAATTACTCTTCAGCATTCTTATGACAAGGGCATTCTGTTAGTTCCGCCAGTAGCTGCTTTTTAATTCAAATGAAATCTGTTTGGCATCCACTCACCAAACACATTAATGGATCAATACTTTTACCGTTAAAATATTCTGGATTGATTTATACACAAAACGGATGGTGGCGGTTTGTATGGTTGCGGTTGCAATCCACAACGGAGAATTGGTTATTAGGCAGTGAAAAATTGTTTTTTAATTGGTAATCAGTCACTGACTTTATTATCGAGTGAATGAAAGCAACTACATGAAGGTATTATTAACCATCTGATGGATTCCTCGATGGTCAGCCAGCCAGCTAGTCCATCCATCCATCCTTCCTTACATACATCGATGGGCATTGATGCGCTTTTTTGTGGGCTCGAAATCAGCCACTTGGGAGGTTTTCACCGATCGCTTCGGCCAATAATTTTTAAATCGGATCAATTTCTATGAGGTTTTATTCATCACACTGGCCGCGGAGAGTATTTGTGGTGAAAGAATGGCTGGATTTTCATGTATGGAATAATAGAAGTGCGAACTAGTCGCCCGAGGGAAAAGTTTTGAAAGGTGTTTGTTGGTTGGGTGGTCCGTTAGAGAAGCGTAACAAGTGTAAAGGCATTATGATGATGCCAATGCTTATGTTACACTCAGTTCGGCTGAATTGGTGGCTGCTTCCAAGTTTCGCTATTCATTGCTATCAAGGTATTCATTTAAATCGCCTTTCGCAAGATCTTCCCCTCCAGCTATTGGAATGATGACTTACTACTTATTTGAAGGAAGATCGTGTTAATCATCAACGGAAGTGTGTTTTTGTACTATAAATTCAACGGTGATCCTGCCATCAAGGCATGCAAATGAATGTTCAAGTAACTGTGATTAACATCTTAGCAAAAGCCTAACCGTAAAACATTAACATTTATTATCTATGACTTTTAAATGTATGAATGTTGTCTTACAAGGAGAGGCCCCGACTTTGTAGTCTCAGATTTGAATGAAATTTGACACACAAGTAGAAGACGTCAAGGATATTCAATCCTTAAAATATTAGACCGCAACACCCTTCCGTTTTTAAGAAAAACGCCTCTAAAGTTTTTAGCGTCGCTTATGGGTTAGTAAGTTAATAAGTAAGACTGAAGTGGTGCAGTGTAGGTAGTTGCGGTACTAGCTCGCGGTCTAGGGGTCGTGTGTTTGATCCCCGGTCGAGGTGTTGTTTTTCTTTTTGAATAATTGTCGTCGTCGTGTGTTCGATCACCGGTGAGTTTTGAATAATTGTCACTATATGACCATCCGGCAAAGATTTCACTTCGAGCACAGCAATCTGAAATGATGGAACTGGTAAACATTTTTTCTCAGAAATGGGAGGGGGTTGCGGTCTATTATTTTAAGGATCAAATATCCTTGACGTTTTCAACTTGTGTGCTAAATTTCATCCAAATCTGAGACTACAAAGTCGGAGCCTCTCCTTGTTAGTTAAATAACCTGATCGCAAGTTCTTTGGATAAGTTTTCAATATTTAAACCAAAGTGGTCTAGCTTCGATGTGTAAACAAACACAAACATATCTGCTTATCTCTTCTACATTGTTGATTAGCTTTGGTTATCTTAATCAGCTCGAAATGCGCTAACTAACCAATTGTTTCATGTGCAAACCTGATACTCATTGTCTCAGTTAAATAAACGAAGAGAAATATTTTTACAATACCACATATGTATATAATTAACTTTTTTAGACAATTTGACCATAAACATGCTAACTACCCTAAAATCTGTTCTCACGAAGCTATGAGTCCCATTCCCCAAATTCCTATGAAGTTCTTAAATTATCAACAATAAACATTCAGTAGTCTCGATTCCGATCCAAGTAGCTGTTGATATGTGTAACACAAAACCAAGAAGGCGATTTATCCACTCTTGATCACGTAAACCCACTTATGAGTAGAATCGTAATATATGCACATAGGACCGAAATATCATCATTGGATAGATGATATGAGACATGTATTCCAAAAACACTCCTGGAAACTAGTTTTCGGGCTAAAAATAAAATAATTATAATATTGAAAACTTAGTGTTACGAGTAAATATATGTAAATAATATATAATAATAACATTAAGAGCTATTGAGACAGCATTTCCTTTATTCGAAAAATCAATGACGCCGTTGCAACGCTTCAATAAAAAACTAAAAATCATAAGTTTTGTTGGTTGATATTCTTGATTGCTGGCTCCCAGCCGAATAATATTGAACATTTTTCCTAGACATGCTTTCCGCCGTGCCTTTCATTCCAATCAAGCAACCTCTTAGACCTCTCCTCCGGTGAAAATATTTCATAGTCCTGATGTATCATTCCCATTGACTGACCTCTCATAATCAAGATTAATCTGAAAACTCGGATCCATCAGTCACACGACCATGCGAGACTTAATGCATCTGAAGTACACTGAAGCGTGCAATTAAAAAGAAAAGGGCCGCACATCACTCATCCTGAGGTTCTCGGAGCCGAGCGTTACTATGCCCACCGTCGTCAGCATGTGTGCTGCATCCCACGATCCCATATTACAGACATTGCATCACGCTGTTATTATCCAGTAATCCGACCAACACACGCATGTTGCTCATCTTCCAGGAGATCGGCGAGCCAAGAATGCAAAGAAGTGGAAGCGAGGGTGAACAAGACGAGCCGACTGCCGTGATCTCGGCCTCCTCGTGTGATCGTAATTCGTGGGATCCTTCCTACCAAAGTGGATCGATCGCGCATCTTTTCAAGAAGTGTGCAGATGTTTTGATCTGGATGAGAACAGCCACAGATTCGGTTTCCTTTTGCATCAGATTTCATCGCAACTTCACAAACGGCCACCTGTTGAAGTGCCGCGAAGCAGGTCAAACAGTGTTTATGCACTTGGTGCATCTATCAGCGGCAAATTAAATTATCAGTTTGCATCTTGCAACGTGCATCGGCCGAGCTTGCGAGCGGCAGGAAATGCAGAAGGGGCTGCGGTTTCGCAAGCGGATTTGGCAAACAGCACCTCTCGATCGAACCCTTTCTTCGCAGCATCCTTTCTTTGCCGTACACACGCTCTTTGAGGGCTTTGTTGCTGGTCTGCACGATCGTTCGATCGCTGTTCACCATGTTGTTGATGAAGGTTGAATTGGGCTTATCCGATCCTCTTTGATAGGCCTCTCTTCTCGGGGCTATTCTTATGCTAATGATCAATCGATCTCCGAATGATATCGCCTAATCGAATAGTCTATTGTTGCGGTTGAAATGTGATGAATGGAATGTTTTACATCAGAAAATCACAATAAATCTGGTTCACCATTGAGCAGCATCATCATCGTGCGGCTGGTGTTTTGATGTAAATATAATTGCGGTGTGGACGCAAGCTCGGCAATATTTGTATACCTTGCGATAAAATATGTAATTTATAAGAATCGAAATCATGTCGTTTAAGGGATGACTGTTGTTGAATACAGATGCTAATTACTGTTCGACATGATGTTCAATTTTAACGTAAACCAATGTTTCATAGGCTACCACATTTTAGCTGTTTGTTTTTAATAGGTATGAACATGAGCTACTCAATAGATTTATTCAATTTGTTGCTATCCGAGAGATTCAAAAGAGACTCTCTTCTTCTTCGGTCACTACAATGAATAGTATCTGTGTGCCTCCACAGTATATTACACTTTGAATTAGTGTTTTTTTCCAAAACTCTAGTCTAACGAACTTTAGACTGTATGCTTTCCTGGGAAATGGTCTACCGCTACTAAGGGATATGGAATTACTTTCACATACATATGTAGATTCTGGAAAATTAAGTAACAAATATGCGCGGCTATTTAGAAAGAATCAATTTCCTCTCAGATAACTGTATGATAGTGGTTTCTATTGAGTTTTGTTCGCTTGAATAATTCTTAACAAAATCATTGGATCCAGTTAAATCGCACCTACCTATTATTGTGGTGGGGACAAAGGTTAGTTTAGGAAAAAACCTGTTTATGATGAACAATATTGGCAAATATTCCTTGCATAAAAGCAGTATTTTGAAACCTGTAATCGATCGGTCTCACCGCCACATAACTACCGCCTTTCGACAATCAAGTCTTGCTGGAATTCCCTTGACTCCAGCAGATCATCGAAGATCTCTACGACCCTCACTCGAAACGCTTACGTAATACCAACTTCTTCGTCTCGAGTACATAAACACACACCGCAGAGTGTTCCTATCTTAATTTCCTCTTCAGATCGATTCTGCTTTCATTTTCAGTAAAGCCAAACAAACCAATTTGAAAACCGTTTGTAATCAACTAGAATGCATTATAATTTACCAGCTTCTAGATACTATCGAATATCTCAGCGGGAATCACATACGAAGAAATCTACTTCAGCATGCTAAGTTCAGACTCACAGGCTTGGGCACAGGCACTTCCAAGCCCACTTCGGCAATCATTCATTTGAGGTTTGACCTTCATCGGAGTGATCAGAATGAGGCGCGATTGTGCCGAGTCATTGGCTGTCAGCACCTCCCCGTATCTATTTGCCGAATCACTTTTGCACAGATTTACCGAAGCATGCGCGTTCCATGGCGGACTGTTGTCCAGAAGAGTTTTCGTGATTGGTTTTTGTGGCTTTAGCCTTCAGAAAGAGGATCTGTCATCGTTGGATCCGATCAATTTTTGGAAATCATCGATTACGTTGCGAAGAATCGACCCACCAAATTACGCAGCAATCAGGTGGGGGTCCTGCCCCGACAGGTGTGGTACGCCGTAAGATGTAAGCCATAATTGAAATTGCCGCTTACAATGGGGCCTAGTCTCGTCAGAACCCTCGACGGCATGAAAATTGGTATGCGGAAAGTGGCTTAAGGGTGTACAAACCGAGAATATATGGCTCCTTGGCGGAAAAGGCGGTGAAGAATTGCGATGCTCATCTTTTCATATTACTAGTTTTCATAGAAAACAGAAAAATAGGCTGAGCAGCAAACCCTCAACATATTTTTTGCGTCAACGCAATCCTAAATGAAGACATTGCGAAATAGCTTCCAACTATAAACATTCTGCGGCTAACACCGCCAAGCAGTTTAATAATAGGGAAATCGAAAGATTGTGACCAAACAACTTCGTTGCGCTCCTATCGAGATCAGCATGCCAACACGAACTCCATTCGGACGGTATGCACTAACCGCTGCTGTTTGGCGGCGGCCACTCGCCGTGCACGCCAGCGTTTCCCCCCAAATAATCACCGCCTCATTGCTCCCGCGAGGACACTACAATTTCGCAAACGTAATTGCAGCCCATTGCCGAAAACGTGCTATTATCTATGTTGGTTTTCGCTGAAAAAAAGGCACCGAATTTCGGGCAATTAAAATGACACAGCGGCGCAATTATTTTTGTTTTCGTTGAAATCGAAACGAACAAAGCGAGTGTCCAAATGAGACCCCGTGGAAAACGAAGATATTGCGGAGTACTTGCACGGGCACTGTGGGCGAACTCGAACGCGAATGGAAGCCACGAAGGTGGACACTTTACTTCAAGTGGTGAAGGTTAATGAGGTCCGCGAAACAGTGAGATGTGGAGAAACCAGGCTTTTGAAATCGCGATTGGCTAATTAGTCAATGAGATAATTCAGCATGGTTTGCAGTGCAAGATATCGACGGCGGGGCGTGGGAGGCTTTGTGAAAAGATTTGATTGGGTGGCCCGTACTCGGATGGACTGACTTGTATTATCGTAGTTCATACGAACAAACGGTTCGATTGCCTATGGAAGAAACTTGCAAAGCTATCGTCACCGAACACATTAAAACTTGAAATTTTTAGAATGTATGAATGCTTAATTTTGTCTTATTTTTGAGGATTCATTCAAATGAAAAGATTTTGCAAACATTGCCACAAACTTCTGCAGAAACTAATGGAAGTTTGAATGTTTGCTTTCAGCTGTAGATGCAAAGACTGCTGGTCCAGAATTCATTCATTGAACGTCCCATAAATATATATTTACGATCAAGTTGATATAATTCTAGACTTGATAATGAAATATTAAAAACGAACGAAAAGGGAAATCGGCACAATAGTATTTCTTATTTACCTCTACTTCCAAAATTGATAGACCAGGTGAAAAGACATAGAAAATGCAAAGAAGTTTGCCTTTACCTAAACTTGGTCGTTTTTTTAAACTCTTTCATTATCATAGGCCGACGTCAGCAGGTGGACTGCCAAGCAAATTTGTCGACACGAATTTTCAAACTTTGCTATTGCATATTCGATTGGATGAACGAAAGGACTTCAATTAATATTAGACATTAGTATAAGATCCATCTACGAGTTAAAGGCACATATGCTTCAAAGCATGCACATATATATTTATGCCAATTAGTAGTAAAATCATGTCTTTGGCAAATACGGCGGGTTTACAGGATTTTCTTCTGACACACACAAAAAGTTCATGTGTCCACCTGTTAAACGAACAATTTAAATGCTCACGAAGGTCATAAGGTCAATCAATTCTTATTGTTCTCTAAATATTGCCTCCCACCGTGTAATTTTTTACTAATTTTCAAGGAAACTGGAAAACCATTCAACCATCAATGGATTACCACATTTACCTCTTCGGAAAATTTTGATTTAGCCATCAATATGCTTTCGAAGAATGGGAAGCATTTAGATACAATATAACAATTTCTTATAGAAGAAAGACTTGCAAAAGATACACTTGGTGATCAGATTGGTTGATTTTGAATTGAAAAAATGCTAGTTCTTATCTGTGAAGTGACATCATCATTCTTTATAACGCTGTTTACATGCAAATAAATTAAAATCTCAATTTTATATTAAAACAAACCTCTTTCAGAAGTACCCATCATGCTGTCTAGAAATTGAAAAATTTTCAACCATTCAATATTATCGAAATGTGGAAGATACAGTGCAAATACATCTTGCAATAATTTCTGCTAAATTTCAATTACTTGTAAACGTTTTTTAAATGTTTGAAGGTGATGTCACGCTGACCTTCTGGATTTCATCTATTTCACCTTCAGCAACTACCACTTTGAATTATATTCTACCAATAAACGTCGTTTACAATCGCTATCCCTTTCAAATACTTAGAAAGATGTAACCCTTGCCATATCCAATATAACCCTTTCTCCGAACTCGACACAGCATTATCCTGGTTGACATTTCACTTTTAACTCTTTTCGGAACAGAAACATTAATTCTCAATCCACCCGAGTCCTTCAAATCCTTCTATTGAGGAACACTAGAATGCGAAACCCTTTCTCGCCTCGGTCATAATTGCAGCCCATTAAATTTTATAGTGTTGTTACATCCTAAATAGATAGTTAAAATAAAACCAAAAGAAACCCAACGAAACGAATAGGTTGGTTTGTGGTTATAAGTAGTTGCGGCCAGTTTTTAGAAAAAAATCAATTTCCTCCGAAAAAAGTAGCATTTATTGCATAATAGTAGACTTTCTTGAATTTCTGTGTCTATTTGTCGCCAGTTCGCATTCGTTTGGATGCCTGGAAATATACCAGGGAATCCATTTCCGTCCCTTACCTGCGGAATAGCTGCTGAGCCGCCACAAAACGATTTTCGGTTCGTTACAGGTAAGTACTTTTACGTCCCACAACTGATCTGTTTATCTGTTTATGTGGTGTATTTATGCACTCTTGGAGTAGGCACTTGGTTCGTCAGAAGAGCCCTCCTCTTGTGGACTACCTTCCTGGTTTAAAGCGCACCTCTGTCTTGGCGAGGTCCTCAACGGTAGTAAGTAGTTGAGTGAATGGGACCCATTTTTTGCACACAATTCCATTCGTTCGCTGATTTTTGCGGTGGCTGACAAAGCATTTTTGGCAAATCGTAAAAATCAGTTAGCAGGCAAATTACGAGCGTCTTGATGATTATTTTTTCTAGGTGGATAAGATTACGAGAACAACCGTTTTTTTGTGGCGCATGTCCATTTATTAGAGAGATTATTGAGAAAAGTGGGTGCTCTTCTAGTTTTTGTGGTCTGATTTCGAACTGCTTGATGAGAGGTTGACGAACGTCGTATTCAAAACCCACATGCACACTCGGAGCATAAGGAGGACTTCCGTTATATCTGTTCAATGTTAGTAATGTTAATTTATTCGAAGCGAATCAGAACTGATTGTGATGTTTCGAATTGTTCTTCTTGTGCTTTTCAACTGCACAAGGGGAAAAATATTCTGCTAGTGATAATCTTCCATGTTTCCGCTCACCTAGGATCCCCTTAAATCAAGCGGCGCTGAAGACAATGATCCGCAGAAGTTCACGAAAACGGAAGTGAAATCTTGGAGACGTTCTAGTTATATCAAAACCTTTGTGCACCCGTTGACCAAATGTGAACGTTTGTGCGTGTTGGGAGTCTTATCAGGCACTGTTCCAACAATGTGCTGCTGGGGTCATTACGAAATATCGTGGACTGCAACATCGTGCATTTCACAACGGCGATCATCGATTGAGAAACAAATTGCTTGAGCCACTGGATTAGTTATACACGCTTTATTAGGGACGCACAAAAAGTCGGAGCTGATTTCCTGACTGAATGGAGTGAGACTCCGCTGGCCGAGTGTTATGGGATGAAGTGGCAGTATCTGAACTGTTGTGTAGGATAGGCAAATTTCAAGCATGACCAAATGAAGTTGTGGTCGATTTATGTCGTTTGAAGGCACTTTCATTTGATTTCCGCTTGATTGCGAAGAAACAAGCGTTCAATTCGAATTTTCGATTGTAATTAATCTTTGAATTAGCTGGATCACAGGCGAGCAATGTTTCCAGTGCAGCATGCTGGACGCTTCTACTGATGTGTGAAAAATACAAATAATTGAAATTTCATCGTTGTGTGCCAATAGATTGCTTTGGAACAGAAACGATTGGTTACGAGCCGGAGGACGCTACGGAAATTATGATGTCAGGGCAGTTCGTCAATGGAAAATGAATTACATATTTACCGTACAGTTCATAATTTTCAGAAATATTAACCAGAAGTACAAGAGGACGCTCTAGCATCACATTTTCAAATATATTTTTTGAATATAGCAACAAAACTCCACACTCAGCCTAAATAGAAGCACTGTAAAAATCAGGTTACTGGCTTAAGTCTTTTGTTTCACTTTGAGTTTTCGACAGTGATTTCATTGCGGTTTGATGGATCCACGTTCCTCAGTCAGGAAATTGAAATCGACACTAATGTAGTAAATTTCTCCTTAAAAGTCTTGTTGACACAATAGGAGTTTTTGGGATGAAGGATACAGTTACATAGAAACTATTCTAAGCAGCAAGTAGTTGAATGCAATGAAGCATGTTTGGTGACAGGAAGCTTGAGAAATAATGCCAAGATAACATCACTGTTGATAGTTAGCGCTCATCTTCTTTGCAGAAATGTTTGGCAGCATTAAATGATCATCAGGCAATAGCGACGTGTATAGTTTGTTACACAACCGACATAATTCATGCGTCCACATTTCAAAGTGTAATTACACTTTCGAGCTTTATTGAAATGTGAACTGTTCGAAATTTGAATGGTGCTGCGTAGTTTGTTAGTATTGTCTGCAGTTGTTGATGGGTTGGTCTCAAAGTGATCAACAAAACGCATTTCGTGTTAATTCTGGTGCTGGAACACTTGTGCAAATACAACAAAATAATCATACAATCAACGTACAATAAACGATTATTATTATTCACGGATCTCTTTATCTAATCAAGTGTCGGTTCCATTGTTCATTTGAATTCGTCAGAATTCGATTTGCTGTGCGTGCGTGTATTCTGGATATTTCAGCAATTAATATCGTGAAGGACATCATTGACGTTTCAGGTGCTCGACGTTCTATGCTCGCCGTGCCACTCGAGGCATCCGATAGTCTTTTATGGCGATTTAATAATAGCGCGCTCTATCGATAGAAGCACCTTCAAGCATGCAGACACGCTCGAAACTCTTCCGTCTTTGATGAAGTTCGAGGCTTTCCGTTCAGCGGCTAAGTTCAAGATCGCCGGTGCGCTTGCTTGGCTGCAGGCATTGAAAAGATGCCGCCGAAATTCAAGGGGTTCAATTAGACTCTACTTTCGTGGAGAAGACAGTCTTGACTCAAGCGATTCGGCTGATGCGTCAGCGTTCATTTGGTTGTTTCGAACGTGAATCGGTCCAAGGTCATCCTCACTTGCTTTGGTTTAGTTCGATTCAAATATTGTTCGGCTGATACTCGAATGCGGAAACAAAGATTGTATCTTGATGTGAGGGTGTAGTATGCCGATTATTAAGATACTTATCTACGTTTGCTCTGTTAAATGATCTAAAGATCTACATAAACTGTATTGTTTCTGCCACAGTGTCTAGTTGTTGCAACTCAGAGCACTTGTAATCCTTTCATCCAACGTACCTGCTTGTTCGTTTTCGTTTGACTGCGTTTGCATCAAATTATGCTAGAGAAATCCTTTCAATGTTCATCATAGTTAAGTTTGTGTTTTCCATAGCTGATTATGTTGGTTTTTTGCCTTGATATATTTATTTTAATTACGTAATAGCCACCATTGCTTCTCATCATTTCGTCTGCATTCTCATTCTTTCATTGAATGCATTCTGCAGATTCATTCGCCCCAACCCATTATAATTGAGCTCTATGTAACTTCCTTGGATGCAATTCTTTCAAATTAGTCCTGCAAGCATATTTGACGGACGTTTCTATACGAAACGTATTGCAGCTTGATCATCGCAGACGAGCAGCATCAACTACCAATTGGTCCCATTAGATTTCCATGTAATAGAACTTAATAAGTGCTGCTTCACATGTAATTTCTAAGCACTTTCAGACTGTTCGACAGGAGGCAATAACAATTTCGGAGAAATCATGTGGATATTGCAGATACCCTGGCTATTTTCAAAATTTCGTTCAAATGCGCTTTTTATATGCTTTCGTCTTCGCTTTGGCACGTACCATCGTTGCCGAGCGACGGCTGCGTGTACCCGCCTCGTTTAACTTTCTATCGAACAACGAAAATTATTTTACACGAGCAGATAATTTGATAATTGCGCAGATTGAAATTGTTTTAAATTACTATCGTAGACTTCGGCAATTTTTTCTGGTGCCGATTATGAATAGAAACCGATTTCATTATTTCGACGTTGATTTTTTTGCAGATGGGAAATCGCTCTAGAAATGCATTTTTTTGTGTGTATGTACTTTGAAAGTTCATTCGTCGAATTAATTACGATCGGTTAATGCTTTTCGACAGTCTACATAGATTGTTTTTGAAGAGAGGTGTCTAGCAGCTGTTGTAATTAAGAAGTTGTAGGATCTTTGCATGCATGGTGGGATGGCATAATGAGAGCGTAATGTTTGTTTGGAGCAGTTTGCTGGTGTGTTTTGCTTCAGATGAAACCAACAATATTGATTGAATGTGGATTTGTAAAGCTAAGACAATTGCTGATATTAGTATATGTAAAAAAAACATATAAACTCACTCAGCTTCAAACTGAAAAAAAACTAGACTGGTCAAGTGGGAAAATTCACTTGTTTACAAATTTAAGGAAACTCCAGAGCTTTCAATAGTTCTTGCCTTCAAAGATGTTGAAGATGACAGATTTACAGCACCATAAACAACGACTCCGATGGATGAATCTTGTTCAGTCAATGTAAGACTTTACATTGAAACCATCATATAAAGCTACTTCCCTAAATAAAACCATAGTGTTTGCTTTCGTGTGGCTGCGAAGCTATAGAAATTTGGAGGTCTAGGAATCAAAAGTTAAGATATATTAGAAACTTTCATTTATTATTCCAAAATTACAGTCATTTTACGAACAAACTGATTGATTTATTACTCCGTGACTTTTATAATTCGTAGACAGGTTATTTTTGCAAAAAAAAACTTAAAGCTTCGACATTTCGCGGTATTGAAATATCCACCAACCCCGCGATTTCAAACAGGGCTACGCAAGTCATGCATGCAACTTACCATCTCAAAAGTATCTTGTTGCCCCCTTCTCGAGGGTGAAGATTAACAAAATCCGACAAGCGAATCTAATCTACATACGAGCTAAACAGATCGTAATTTAGATCACGGGCTCTTAAGTGTGGACCGCTTCTATCGCTTTTGGTAATTGTACGAAAGCGATGTAGTTCTAGATTCCGGTTGTGTAATATTCAGGATAAATTGAATTCTTTTCTCGGACAACCCAGAAGTGTATGAAAAAAATGAAAATATAAATGACCCAAAGACCGCCCATTCTAAGGCAATTCGTGATTACATCAACGAAAGGCAGCTTTTATCTATTCAAATTGAACAGGCCGCGCTAAGCCTCGCTGCCCAAACGCAACCGGTTGGATTTTGTTAATTAACAGGCTTTTGCGTTTTGAATTTTAAGATTTGTGCAAGTCATTCTGAACGTTAAGTATGTATGATCAAAGTGCTTACAGGCGAACAGAGACATTGGTAGAGAGGTATGCAGGTGCTCAGGGGTTCCTCATCTTTTGGACTTTAG
This sequence comes from Oxycera nigricornis, assembly GCA_963942545.1. Lineage (NCBI taxonomy): Eukaryota > Metazoa > Arthropoda > Insecta > Diptera > Stratiomyidae > Oxycera > Oxycera nigricornis. Next base: position 6,696,364 of record OZ012659.1, read on the forward strand.
GAGATTTGCTATAGACGAAGACTTATGTATGGGCATTTTTCAATTCCATCAAAATTTTCGTTGTATTTTCATCAATCTATACAATAACTTCTTCATAAAATTATTTAGATCCATGCCAGGAGAATGACTATAACATTATGTTGAATGTTCAATATGCGAAACGTTGCTTACACTCAAATTCCGATGGAGCAGAGCATAACATCCTTCCTGAATGGCGCGCATACGCCATCGAGTTCGGATACTCTGTCCCCTTGAATATCTTACATTGAACGTTTTCTCTTTCTTTATCCAACTATGACTTTTCAAACCGTAACTGAAAATTATCAAAATTGAAAGATACACTTGTAAGATAGAAATGAGCGTGGATCGAGCAAAAAACGATCGATAAGCATTCAGAAATACTGATGATTATGTTTTCAGACATTTAAGAACCAACAATCAATTCTAGTTGAAGTCGATTGCCAGGTAAAGCATGAAGAGCTCTTTTTTTCCGGCAGTTCTCTGCCTTTAAGGAACAATAAACTTCATATATCTACTTGTTTAATTATTTAAGAATTGAAGATATTATCGACATTAAAAATGGAATCAACATTTTGTTTTGCAGTTATGAAAATAATCAGGGTTGATCTTTCTTAAGTACATTTTAGCAATTTGATTGTAATTATTTCACCGCAAATTGGGCTAGTTTAGACCCTATTATTGAATAACATTTGTTGAAAATGGTCTTTCGAACATTAATGCAATAATTAAATAAAGTTATATTGTTGTTGATGGTTTTAAACAGCATTGAAGTCTTAATTGCATCATTATATCGGGGATACTTCGGGTTTGCCGATATATCGGTATCGGCTATATTTTAATGGCCGATTCAACGATACTTTTCAAATTTCGCGCTTTAAAAATGATGTCATGTCTATTTCTTTGCCCCGCGCTTTATTCAGTATCTTGTTTCGCTAGGTTGACTGTTATCGCGCGTAGTATTTTTCCATGCAAATAAAATAAAGAATCACATATAGTAATTAGTTTGTGTGTGTATATCATTTATAGCCAGATGTTTGAGTCAAATAACGTAAATTTAAATAGTAGTCATGTCAATTTCAAAACACAAATTATTGGAAAACATAAGAAGTCCGTCGACAGAAAGGGAAAATTCATCGCAATCGAAAAAAGCGACTTACTCGGTATTGGCTCTCAATGAAAAATTCGATGGTTTGGAAAATGAAGAAACATATTGCTCAGTCACAATGCTTGATCCTCGTTACAAAGCAAGAATATTTCAATTACAGTCTCCTATTACCACAACAAAAAAGCGTCTTGTTCAGTTTCTTGATCTTAATGTAGCACTGCATTCCGAAACTATGTCAGACACTGTCACACCTACATCTGGTACTCTATCTGTAAGTTCTGAGATGCCTACGAGTGGTGGGCTTTGGAGCGTTTGTGAAAATATTATTAGACAGTCCGTGGAAGATAAGCCCCTGTTTACTCTGAGCTGTAATTCTCTTAAAGAAGAAGTCGAGAGATACCTGAGGTCTCCTAATATATCCAGAGATGCAGTTTCGTTCGTTTTTTGCCGCAATGACGTCTTATACCCAAACTTGAAAAAAATGATGCAGAAGTACTTTAGTTTCAAAATAAGTTCTGTCACATCTGACTTGCAAAATCGAATTTCTCCGCGAAACTTAAGAATACTTTGTTTTTTAAACAAAATTTTTATCAATGTTAATTTCAATTATAAAAAATATTAACTATTCTCAATATGTCTACATTTTTTATATTAATTAAAAAAATTAACATGACTTGTGTTTTATTTATTTTACTTTCCATTTTTTAATTCAATAAGCGTACCGGTATCGATATCGGTATCGCCGATATTTTTATAAGAGTATCGGTATCGGTATCGTATCGGCAAAAAGGCGTATCGAGGCATCCCTAGTTTTAACGTTATCACTTTTTTGAAAGACATCAATTTCTTCGCTAGTGCTAGCATCATGAAGAATGTGAGTATCGCTTTAGGAATGAAGGGGATGATTCAGTTGTTATAAGCCGTTATTAATTTTGTACATAGTGCACATTTTGAATAAGAGGAAAATCGTGTCGTTTAAAAATTACGATATTTAGTTGAAAGAGTTTTTATTCGTATGACCCATTATATCTTATTGCATCGCCAGGTACTTTTCCCACAGCCGAGTAGATTTCAGACCCAAGCATTTTCGCAGTTGGAAGCTGTGAACATTTCATAGTTTCTTTTCTGATCTACATAGTCCAGGAGTCCATTTTTGCATAGCAACAAGTATGCAAAACATTGATAACTGGACGAATCACAAAACACCAGGTCTCAATCAATGCTTTTCTTGTGCCTATTTCCTCAAAGCAAGCTTCGTCAATACACAGTTCCCACTTGTGTTGAAAGACATTCAATCCTCGTTGGAGAGACATCCAATTTCAGTCGTTTTCGACAGAAATAAAGATTTTTTACTCTGTGCAATGCGCGACGGAGCGCCTTTCTGTCTGCTACAGTTCTCCGGCAAACTAAGCGCAATGGTCGCGTGCCAGCGGCGTAGGCGCCTACGTATTTGCATATTATTCTCATTATCGTCCACCTATCGCGCGCCTAAACAGACTCGACCAATGCCGTTCAGCGCCAACAGAACAAAAACTCCCGCGCCCAGCAAAAACTCAATCGCTTCCAGTTGTGACAAAGCCGCGTTACACTATAAAAAGATAAAACACTCGAAACCCATAAAACCCAGTCGCCACAAAAAAGCCAGCTCAAGCAAACAGGTGGTAGCACCTGGCTTACTTGTATCTTTGGAAATATGAAACAAAAAATGTTAATCAGGGAAAGGAGTCGCCGCAGTTATGGCTGCTGTCTTGGACTGCTCAGCTTTTCCCGTCTACTCGTGATTCATGGTCGTCTACCGTTTCTAGTGTTGCGTCCTCAGTAAAGAAGTGCCAAGCGATTCACCTAGTTCCTGCTTGCAGACGCCACGTGACAAAAGCGTTCAACCGTCGCAAACAACCTTCCTCGAAGAAGTAGTACCCAGGCCAACCCACCTTTTATCCGGAAGGGCTTCTGGGATGGTGGTGCGCCCAAGAAAAAACCACTTCCGATAGCATACTATACATGCTCCTCGCCCTGAATGTGGATGGCACACGCCATCATCCAAAGTGGAAACCACAGGAACATCACAAGAAATCAAACAGTTTTTTGTAGCTGGCGTTGACTCTAGATTTAGATGGCCGACCAGACGCCGCATTGGCCATTCTTCACGGCCATTCCGACCATGTTTCTTGCTCGGATTTTGAATTTTTTGTCACCGCCGCTCGGCCACAAACTTCGGAAGACTTATTTTGTTTACATTTTTTGCGGTCATCTTGCACAATTGTTGAATGTTGATTGCCGCTCGCCGGAATAGTGTTAATCAAAGAAAAACGATCAACCCAACTTTGTTATGGGTGCCGACCGCACCGCCTCGACTCGCCTAACCAAGCACGCGGCCAGCCCAACTAGGTTTCGGCAACATGTATGCTTGGGACGATGGGAAAACTGCAAAAAAAACCCGGCATTCAAAATTGAAGACGAGCAAGAAGTCCACGGAGTACTCTTTTTTCCCTAAACGAAAACGAAACTTTTTTCCAACGCGACCAAAGACGCCGGGAATCAAATGGAAGCCTAACCGTCTTCGTCGAGGATGGAGGGTAAAAACGGTAATGCGATTTAGGCCACTGGGTCAAACGATGGCCCTCACGGTGTGACTATGTTTAACCGGACTTTTCACCGATTGTTCCTGTGATTCTGTATACATTTTGAGAAATAGAGGATCTGTCTGAGGGATTTCTGAAAAGTTGCTTTTGTTGTTGATTGAAATCAAAAAAAAGTGTTTTCCGTCAAAACATTCCAGGACATGGTGAATTTTCCCACAAGTTGCTTCATTCACAATTGGTAACTTTGAACAATAGCAACGAATATCTAAGGAACTAGTGCTTTGTATTTCACAAGACAGCAAGAAGATACCTTGAACATTCCGGCACAAGCTAGTCAATCTGTTAGGTCGATTTTAAGGAGATATTTACATTATATACACATGTATGCTGTCACACGTACCAATAGGGTAATGGTATCAATTATCGTACCATGAACTTCTTTTTCTTCATAAGAAACCCATTTAGAACGAGGACATAATTTTATTGATTGCGGTTTTTTCCGTACGGTACATTTCTTAAAAATCGACCAATGTTAAGTTCAAATGAAACTTGAAGTTTTTAATGGAGACCTACAATCTTGAATCACTGGTCACTAGTATAGGTGTTTGCTGACCCAATTACCGACATACAGGATGTTGAATGAAACCACACATTTGAAAACGTTTTGTATCAAATATAGATATTTCCTAAGAGCTGTACCTCGCAATTCATTCTTATATTTCAGATGTTACAAGTGAATCAAAAGCATGATTTATAAACATAGTAAACGTAAGTTTTTCTTCTGGAAGTAGCTTGCAAATTCCTACTACCAATTAAAATATTACAAAAACTAATTCTGAAAACATAAAATGAAGCCGTTTTAATTATGTGGATTACGTTTAAAATTATTATTTTAAGCATCATCTTGTGGCGACTCTAGCTCAATTTCTCAGGGGAAGTAATACCAAAACAACTTGCCCGTTTATTACACTACTATAAACACGATTAATTTATAATTAATTATTACTTTCACGATTCTCAACCAACAAGTGACAGCATATTTTTTTGTAGTTTTAAGTAAAAAGCGGATCCAAAAATTTTCGGAAAAAATAAGAAAAATTTAGAGAAATAAATTCCTAGATTTTATAAATTTGAATTACTTCATGGCATTGCAATGCAGATGGCTGTTAACTGAATTATCTTGAATTTTCTGTTACGATTTACTCGACATCCTTTTCTTTTTTGCAAATCCAACATTTGATGAAATCTCTCATTTTCAACGTACATGTGATATTAAGAACACTATAAATTTATTGTTCTTATCGTAATACGCTGGTTTACAAAAGCCACTTAAATCTCAAGAAAGATGGTTAAAATTCACACCCATTTCTAACTTTGATTTTCATGGAAATTCAATTGTAAATTTGTAAAAATAATTCCAGAGTTTGCAACGCGAATTCAACTGCTTTTAAATTCGCTATCTGCAAGATTATTGTTGCTCCAATATGCGAGATGTATCTCGTTTTTTTTTTTTGATTTAGCATAATCATTTCAGAAACATTTCTCCAACATATCTGTTAACACGTGTCAAGCTTGGCTGAGGTACTCTTTTGCTTGTTTAAGGCTTAAATTCGTAAGAATAAGTCGTGATTGTATTAAATTTGCATTGATGTTGAATACATTTTTTTAATCTTTTTTCATTAAAAATATACGCATCTGAAGTCATTCTATCGCACTCGATTTTTCGAAATTGCTGAACTGTTTTTAGGAAGGAGGTGTATTTTACAGAAGTCCTCAGCCTAGCTCTGCAATATTCTGTCGAGATCCCAAAGCAGCTTGTGGTCTGGCATTATCATTGTCTGTTATTCAAACGTTTGTTTTTGTAGCCTGTCCACTTTTCATCATCAGTTTCCATCCGCTCGAAGGAGGGTTCGTTTTTATGCCGAGCAAGTATGTACATCTTTCCCTCACTCAACTCATGCAAAGCATATTGGGTAGTGCATTCGAAGTTCAATTGCATCATATTTTTGACATGATTTTGTTCAAATCACCTTCTCGAGGTGTTTTTAAAATGTATTGTGTTCTATGAATAGTGTTGAAAATATGTGTTTACATGGCAGTGCAAGTTTTAGTTACAAAAATGGTCAAAATTGACGGCAAAATAGAAGTATACCAAGAATAAGTTACTTATAGTCAGAAGCCATTATGCAGCATAGCTCTCCAAATGTTTTAAATTTTTTTGGGGATTTGTTTTTGAGTTTCAACAAGTTTTATCGATGGTTCTGTAGAAAGAAATCCAACGTTTAATTGACTTTAAACTAAATTTTTGATATAATCATAAAGAAAAAATTGTTTTTGATTGGCATTCTGCAAGTTTCCCACTTTGAGGAAGAATTGAAATAACATTTTTTCATTCATATGAAAGTTTTGATTGATTTGCTGTATAGTATTACCATATAAAAAAAATATTCTAGAACATCTTGATCAAAGCATTCCTTACTGCGTGCCAAAATTTGGCGATCGACATACTGATCATACAAATGTATCTTGGCATGACGACGGAGTTATGGGTTATGAAAGACAAACATCGTGATGACTCCATGAAACGAGCTTAAATTCAACTAAATATATTTTCGCCGTCGACAAGCTCCATTCGAAGGGGGATAATCAATCAAAACATGCAACTAAATTAATTCAGACAATTAATTCAGCTTGTTCTCATCCGCATTCGATTCATTCAAATATTCTGAATTAATTTCGTGCAGCATTCGAACGATTCAAAAGCATTAATGAGAATAATGATAATGACGATGATTCCGCCAAGCATGAACGAAAAACCCACCTCCGAGGGTTCAATTTCGCCCGACCAAATCTGAAAAATAAGCTCGGCAAGGTGAATCAGGTGAGGCGTGATTTTCAACATTCGGCTACGGTTCAAGGGCAACCAGTGCTATAATTATAGATATTATGGCACGGCAAAGAATCAAACGCCGTTGAATCAACATTCCAGCCGTCGAAGAAGTGAACCTATAGTATAGTCTGGTGTGCATCCTCTGATATCACTATTTGGGAAATAAGGCTCAAGTTGTTCTTCAATTTTCTCATTAGATGTCTATTAAATTGAACATTTGCGGTGGGGTTGAAGTTGGAACAACACGTTTAACTCTCTACTGCTGTTCTGACGTGATGCGCACGTTTCGTGTATTTATAAAGATTTTAAAATTGTGTTCAATTGATTTGTGAATTTGCCACTCAATTATGGTAAAGAAAATAGAAAAACTTAGATTCGAATGACAATATAAAAAATTCAAACATGCACTCATTGAGGCGTGGTAAGAATCGTTCTTTCTTTCATATAAAAGAGTTCATATTATTTAGGAGGTGACCCTTGATTTTATATATTACAGAATCCCATCTTTTACGCATAGCAACGTCTCGTAGGATGTAAGTTAGCCTATACTAGTGGAAGGTTAACATGAGAAGGTGGGCATTTGACTCGCGAAACATACTCCACGCTCGCATAGAATCAGCATGACGGGCAGAACCGCGACCCAAACAAGTACCTTCCCATCTTGGCTGAATTTGGTGGATGAGTGATGATGACATCTCAAGGTTGCTTGCTTGACATCTAACAGCGTACTGTATGTATCTTCTTACATCGAGCAAAAATACGAGTTCCGGAACACTGTTCACGTACTCACGCTTCATAATGGGTTTCGAAATGATTTTGAAGAATTCTTGACTTGCAATACGTAAATGTTGTTAGCCTATTGTACTAAGGCCTGCCATCAATCAGGGGTGCGCAGTTAAATTATGACTAATTTGCTTGATTAAACAGCATTCTCTTTGATTCTTCATCGAGAAGGTGAGATGCAGAGATGTTGCAACCAGCCTGTAGATAGGACTATCACAGATCTTGATTTTGTTCAACATTAACAACTAAGTACATATTATGTAGAAAGGGAACTCCCATATAGATAAAGGTAATTCAAAAGTTGTATTCTTCGTTGAAAAAAAATGACTGGCATAACATAATGTTTTAGGAAATTTTTCAGATAGGATCATATCGACTGCGCTATACTCAGGTGTTGTGTTGTACGAATTTATAACTTTTGATTGCAGTTTCAACAGTACATTAGAATAAATCAGCCAAATTGTGAGATTTAAAATATCTAAATCATGATCGAAAGGAGGTCGACATCATTAGTCTTGACCAAACATGAAGCAGTCGTCGGTAGAGTTAAATTTCAATCCCATAACGTTTCATATTCTATCTGAAATTCTTTTCAAACAGTCAATAGTTTCAAACGAATTTCAGAAATTTATAGGTAGAAAACGATTTCGAACTGAATGCGTAAATATTTGATATTATGGCAAATATCAAAGGTTATTTGAACTTGGATATTATGTTGGTACTCCGGACAGTAAACTCATATGTGCACAATCAACAGTACTGCAACTATGGATGATCTGTGCCACTCTTTTGCAATTGATGTTGCATTAGTTTGTAAAGTTACGCACTTCACGGACAGATGACCATTCTATCCAATAAGCTTCTTGCTTATGTTGAAAACACCTCCTGTTTTCCAACGATGATGCAATACCCAATTGGTGGACGCTACAAAGTGTTGCTTTTGTAGTGACAGCACCTTAATTACTGAAGCTGCAGAGATAATTTCTTTTCCATTAATTTGGCTTCGAATCATTAATAATGGTTTGACAGGCTACAATTTCAACAATGCTTCCAATACATTTATGCGATGGCTTATAGGAAGCTTAAAAGAACGAGTATCTTGTGTCTAGTCAGGAATGAGATGGTGGTTTTTGGTGTTTACGAAATTCAATTAAATTATGCAATCCGCGAAGTGAATATGAATTTTCAACGTCGTGGTTTTATGTTTTATTAAAAAAATTTTTTGTTGTTGTTGAAACGCTATTTGAAAAACAACGAAACGTAACCAAAACGTACGGTGATGGACAATTAACGTAATAATCACGAATCGATAAATTGGAAAGGTTTGCGCACATCTGATGAAGCGATGAAGGACATTTGATAAAAGGGAATATGTTTGTTCACAAGGATGCGGAATGTTAAAAGATAATTGAACTGTTTTTGACCGTACATATGAATTTAAACATTCCAAAACAGGAAACAACTGAAAAATATTTTACATGTTCAAATTTTCTCTATCATTGAAAGTTAAATCTATAATGAACGAAATTTTGAATACGACAGGTTCTTTGACTTAAATTGTTGGAGACACCGTGAACAATGCTGTTTTAATAACAAGCTCTGATTGGACTTCTGCGTAAACATATTAATCCGTTCGTAAACAAAGAAAATTTGAGCAGAAGATACTAACAGTAAGGAACTGTGAACTTTTGTGCTTGATGTTGAAGTATTTCATTTAGACAACCACTTTTCCTGACCACCATTACTAAAAAACGATTTTGTGAGAATATATTGTTTTCCCTTATCAATAAAATCCAATTCAGACAATCTTATAAATCAGGCATCCTTTCAAAATTATCAGAAAATCTCAACTATCACAAATATGATTCTAGCTAGCCATTCAATGACTCATTCGATACACCACACCAGAAATTTCGAATTCTCATAACTATTCTAACTTATGCAAAATGCATTCGTTGAAATAAATTTCGCCTTTTTTAAAAAAATACCCCTAAATTATTTGACTATAGAATGAGATGACGTTCAAAAGTGTTTCTTCTATATTTTTTCTTGGTTCCGTTGATTGGATACCACTATCTTACCATGTTTGGCACCGAAATAATTTGTGTGTGTGCCGAAACTGGTATAATAAATTATGAAAACAGTGAATTAAATATGTCGCAAAGCAATAAATTAAATCATTCGGATAGAAGTTGGACCGGAAATTCAGCATTATTTGCATTATAGTCGCGGGTGTAGAAACTAATCCGCGTATAATTTAGTTACCGTGCATTGGCCAATTTTCGAAAGAAGATGGCAGACAAGTGGCATTGAAATGATTTTCAATTAGCAATTGGATATACCTATACAAATTTGAGATGTAGATGAGTTGAAATGTGGATTGAGTTTAATTAAAGTGTGACTGAACACATTTGATATGTGAACTTTTTACATTGTATTATCAAAATGGTGGATATAATCAGAGTATATGGTGGTTTTATTAGAATGAAGTAATTTTTATGGAAAGAACAAATTGTAGCTTCACTTTTTCATAATTCTTTGTATTTCAAGCTGTGTTTGTTCCAGTTAAGCTGGGTCTCCTGCGCGTGTTTTGCTATACACAATACACAAAACATCTACACAAAACATAGTTTTCCCCTAATGTTTCGCTACACATTTTTGATGGTATCAACAGTGTTTTTGCTTTCCATGTCCGATGGAAAACATCTACACATTTGTTCCCTTGCGGGTTAAGAGGGGGACGGTATAATCATTTCTCGACAACTCCCGTGGGCCACGCATGTGTTTTTGTATTGAGTTGCAGATAAAAATGGACTCAAGTAGTAATTTGCAATTGTTAGCTTTTATTAGAGAAAGGACCGCGATCTGGGATTCTCAATCATCGGTCAATAAAATAAAAAAAAGAAGGAACGACGCCGTGGAAGAAATTGCACGGCTGATGGGTGTTACTGCCAAAGAAATCAACAAAAAATGGACTGTTTTAAGAAATCAGTTTAGCAGGGAAAAAAGAAAAATGAAAGGTGCCTTATATAGTGTAAACATTAATAGTTGTGATGAGTTGTTATTACTTGAGTTAATGTTTTTTTCATTAACAGATTTGCGCACAGGTAGTGGCGCAGATATGAGTCTCCAGCTGCCAAAAACCTTAATGTTACTCCTAGTCGCATTTCCGTTGAAATTACATCGCTTCGCCTCTTTGTGTGTTTTTGCACATCTGGTAATATCATTGATACAAGCTCCTCGAAATCGGGTTCGGAACAACGAAAAAAGTTTCCTATACCGAATCGATCCTCTATCTTTAGCTCCATATGAATGTTAAAATTTCGAGACAGTTAGTAGGGCCTTACACGCACTTTAGGCTTTCTTCTCTTAGGTATCAAGCCGACCACAGCTAACACTGATAGTATGTCTTCTTCGTCCGAACACATTTCCACAATGGTTTGTTTTAGGAAACAATTTGTGAGCAGGAGACACTTTGTATATTTGCACAAAAAATTTGTGTAGACGTTTTCGTGTAGTGTGTAGAACAAAACACGCGCAAGAGACCCGGCTTAAGATAAGCTTAGTAAATAAGTTAATAGAATTCATGAGCTTCCCACATGATCAATTAGATATTTCAACCATAGTGTAGGCCGCCAGCATTTATTTCACTTCACAATGTCTATAAGCGCTTAAATTTCAAATTCATGATGGATCATCCAAATACTTTCCACTGAATCTGAGATATGTTGATGTTGAAGTGAATCATGCAACCCTACTAAATAACACGACATTTAATTTACCCCTGGCCGATGAATGTTCGGTCGTGCGTTAAGATTCCGAAAATTGATCATATTGTTTGTCACTTAATGCCTGAAACTGAAGTAGCCTAACTATCTGCTCGTAATCGCGCACCAGATTAACATCTAGAAATCCTGTTTGGCATAACATTATCCCATGCTAAGAACCACATCAAATTGGACAAGTGATGGAAGTTGCGTCAGTCCAGCCGACAACCTTGCCCATTACAACATTGTGTCCACCACAGATCCATCTCGTTTTGTACTTTTTCTCCGACCTTCTTAATGTTGACGAACGTGGAGGCACTTTTAATGGACAGGTAGACGATTGTACGACATTTTTTGAAGGCTTGGCTTGAAATCAGATCTTGCGTGCTGCGTGGTACTAGGAGGTGTGAGACGCCAACGTGCACGGATGGTTCAGGGGGACTCGATGTCCATGAAACGAGGAAGCCTTAGAAGTTTAGAAGTTATTATGATGCCGATTAGTTGGTCAGTCAGGCGGAAAACAAATGGTTGCAATTAAAATTTAATGCCAAGAGATATAAGCATATGTTAACTGGGAGACCCCCAGTTCTTTATTGCTGCCTCGTAGTTGCCAACAGACTATTTTGTAACCATTAGTCGAGTCTATGGTTAGCTAGTGCATAAAATCCTCATCCACCTGTAGCTAGGCTCTGCAACAATGTGCTATTCACTCAGTTCGCTGGGACTTACATTTTCAACGTTTGAATATTTTCCGAAAACCATAGAATCATCGACGCATTTGGCAATATTGTAACTATGCTTCTTCACCCGATCCATACGAATCACTTTCCCCAAGCAAACCGCTTGGAAACACAGTCAATTACGTGTGGCTCGCCCACTGCTTCACATGATCAAGTTATGTTAAACAGAACTTTAAGATATATGTCGGACAATAAAAAATTGGCTGCACGAAATAATTTATCTATCATCTCGTTTTGAATGTCATTATCAATCAGAATCTTCGATTTTTGACTCAGAGCCCCGTATCACGAGGTTTCCAACGGTGCGGTTGGGCAGTGATACCATCAATCAACACCTTCATCGATGCCTTGATATTAACATAATTACATATGCATTCATCGCAGTATTTTATGGGGAAAAGGAAATATTCCGAGGCTCGCATGAAGATTTATGAAAGTCCAATAAAAGTCATTCGTCACATATTGGAAAATTGCCTGTCGCGTTCAGTCGAAAAACAAAGTCAATTCGATAAAATGGTAAAGTTTGTTAATCGAAAAAATCGGTTCGACACAATTTAAATATCTAATTTTAGAGAATTGGGTGTAGCAGACTGTATCTAAATTATCTTCCTCTAAAAACTTGAATGAACTGGCATCAGAAAATATGCGAAAGTGGGTACAGAAAATGATGATTCCTGTGTGTTCCACACAAAATGTTAAGCTATTCGAAATGAATTCAATATAGCTGGATTTTTTAACCACTGCCTGTATTTTGATGAGAGCAACTATTTTTGGCGACTTAATTTTGACATCAATCTGAATTTCAATTGCAAATCAAGTATGTGGGCTGGGCAGGTGCCCCGTCTTAGCCCAGAAGAGTTTCATTCATTGATCAGCACCAGTGAAATATATTCATAAAAGATAAGAGGGAAGCGAGGGTTCAACATTATCGACTTTTATAGCTTTGTTATAGTTTCGAGCGGAAAAACAAAAAAAAAGTTCAGCTCACCAGGAAGATATGCTAATGAAAGATTTCGAAGCAAAATTCAAATCGATGAGCGGAAAATGTCTCGGTAATAATTCTGTTATTTACATCGACCTCATTTGTATTAATAAGCATTAAAATACTGAACGTTCGCATCAAGAAATCACATCAAATACTAAGTCTCACGTTCAATCCAGTGTTCGGTATGCAAGAGATAAGTTTACGCAGTTTGGTGGACAACGAATGGTTTTAAACATTTTTGATTTCCAATTTATTTGTGAGGGAAGAATTTCAATTTATTAGCAAGAACACCAATCCATCAATAAAATGTACAACATCATGGCATGAAAAACATCAATGATCAACTTTGCATACGTTTTGCGTGTAGATCTGAAGACATAAATCATAAATAAATGTAATCGAAATATCTCTTAGTTTGCTGCGAAAATTAACAGGTAGGAATATTTATTCAACTGTTTTTCATTCCGAATGGCTACTTTCATATCTTTCTTTCTAGATTCGGTTGGAGAATTGCACTACATCGAATATGAACAAATTGGTAGCCTCAAATTCGTGCGACAGCCGATATCAGTCTAGAAGTGTTTGAATATATAATAAGAACGATCGCAATTGCAATGCATTTCACGTGCAAATTCTTTCTGTTTGCAATTTTCCGACTTAAAGAGAATGATGATTATGTTTAAAATGTCCTTCGGACTAGTTCAAAAATTTTCTTCGTTGAACTTCAGAATGGCTCCGATGGTTTCATATATTGAAGATGCTACGCGTAATTGAGATCGTTAAACTGGGACATTCAGTCGACGCATTTTTTAAACTGATCAAATCAACGGAAAAACACCAACTGCGCGAAAAACTGTTTTAATACTTGATGAAAAAATATATTGGATAGATGGATATTAGCTTTGGCGAAAGCTAGTACCTTCCAACTTATTCATTCGGTAGCAGCTCTTACAAAAAATTGAAAAGGAAAATACCCTTCGCTCAAGGTCAATCAGGTAGGCATCGTTAGGTAAAAGGTACCCAAGAATCTCCACGAGAGTCTCAGAAATTATCAATGCATGTCGATCAATGGTAACAAAAGGATCCACTAGAAAGAGGTTTCAGAAAATGAGCATATTTCTCAACGGCATGGAAGATTAAATGATATTATGGATGATCCCGCTATTATTTGCAATAGTGGCAAAACAGCTTCATCACCCAAAGAAAAGAAAATTTTGTCTTCAAAAAGGCTAAAAATTGTTTACAATGGGACGGCAACAGAAGAAAAACTGGGGAGAGCGCACCAAGTTTTTCAAAAGCTCTTTCCGTCTTACTTTAAAAATATTTTGGGTGCTAATTACGATTCATTTTGAAAAACTAACAAGTGCCACATTGTTTTCGAAGACAATTTTACACATTGCGGCGATTTGTAAAAAGTGCGTAAGATAAAAATATTGAGACTGGCAATTACCAACTTAAGAATAATACTGCAGGAAGAACTTAAAACACATTCAACTCAGCTTCATCAGATTCCTGGCAAGTTTAACCGGCATCATGTTTGTTAAAGTGGGTTTTCTATCTTTACGAGATGCCGTTAACTTCCAGATACTGTCTCAAATACTAAAGCACCAAGCAGGGTTTAATCGCGAATTACTTGGCAAGGAGATTCAGTTAATGTCGAGTTGGATGCTATTGAGCTTCTTGATTTCTTGAGGAATCGTACCAAAACGATCACAGTAGTCTATTAGGCAACGTGTGAAAATGAACTATCTCCAAAGGTGACTGCTTGCATAAGCGAGCTGTCTCTTCAGTAATATTGTTTTAATTTTCGTTAATTGCCTCTTTCTAAAGTTAATCAGCTAATGAACTGACCATGCTTCGTTGGAAATGTCCGCGAAATTCTGAACGTAAGGTGAAAAAGCACAAGGTCACAGTCGAAATCACAAACGACCAATGTGTGAAAACATATTAACAGTTGAGCAAAACTGAAAACCGGTACTCAATTTATTGTTATCCAATTAGTTTTTGGGTTCCCAAGAACTCGCTGATGCCGAGTGCCTAATAAATCACGAGAACCAATTTGAGAAATGCCTGCATATAAAATTTAGGGATTATAATTCCTAATTAATTAATTGATGGTGTTGATAAGTCATGAAAATGATATGCTCCGATGGTTGCGTGATACTCCATGCTGGAAATTAATTTCGAATATTTAACTGTTCAGATAGTGATCAACAAGTCGGCGATTTGTTCAAATTAAACTAATTTGAGCAAAAATCAGTAGACTGGCCGGCAATCGAATGCGAAAGTCTCATCTCACGGATGTGGAAAAGCCGTTTTCGATCAAATGATAATAAAACAAATAACAATTTTGTATCGGTCATTTTTCATTGGTGTTAAATATCTGGATTGGACATATTTTCTTTTTTGGCTTATTTCAACGTTAAGGAAGAAGGTACCAGGAGGAGAATGGAAAAATGGTGCCGTTCTAAGAAAGAAACTGCGACCTCCCTGCTTGAATTAGTCGCATTTTTTATCGTGACAGAGTTTGATTATTGCTGAAACAAATATTGAGCTATACTGGTCTAACATAGTTCACTGTTTGAGAAAAGTCGCAGAAGTATTGCAAAGATTTCATCGTTGGTTCTATTTATTATTTTTTCAGATGAAAATCGCACTGAAAAATCCAACAAATAAAGTTGCAATTTTCTTTATCATGCATACGTTTGCCTTTCGACAGGTCAAAATCTGTTTCAGCGTTACTTTTCTGTTATTTTCTTGAAACTTTGCTTTAAATAGTACTCCGTAAAAAGTTACATTCCATTTTCATAATCAAATTATGACAATCGACACTAAGTAACTCAAATCGTATAATACATTTTCATTATATTCCGCAGACAACAGATTACAATTCAAACCTTTCCGCATTCAAATCATTCCAGCAAGAATAGCCTTGCCCTACGATATATCAACAAATCCTTCCCATTACATACCCTCGAATTTATAGTTGAAAATGAAATCGAACAATAAAATTAGAAAAGTGTTTTTTATTTTTCGCCAGTTGTAGCATTCGCTCTGTTCACATTGTTAACTTCTTTCTGTGCAAATCGGCACACGATCTTGACTCCGGTCTCTATTCATCGATAAAGGGTAGTTTCCATCTCCGATTAAAGAAACGTATCTGCGTATCTATCGATCCGCAAACCATCATCTAAATCACGTTAAGATGTAATAACAACATCGGATAATAACAGTAACCCTTCATCTTGCAGTCTTTTCTTCTACAAGTCGACGCAGGATAATGCGGTGAGTGGATTGATTGTATTGTAGTTTTGCAAGGATCGCCCTGATGATCGACGACGTGCGCATGCATTTGATTTTCGCATTCGCATAGGTGCAACGGCCTCTCTTCAACCCCTATCTGTTGTCATCGGAATATTATTGGCGCATAACTCACTGGAAATGAGTCGGAAAGGGTCTCATAACTTGCTGAAAAACGACAGTTATGCGATTATAATAAATATCGTCATTGTTGCAGGTACCATTGTGTCTTTGAGGAGGCAAACGAAGGATATGAAGTATTCTATCAAGGAACTAGGACGATGTGTTTTATGGATGAGGTTATTGGCATAGTAATTTGATGATTTTCGCACAATAGATTATTGAGATTTATGGCACTTGACGAGATGTTTACATCTTTATTAGCAAATGCGTGAGAATTGCTGGGAAGAATGGCTTATACTATACATGGATTCAAATACCCAAGATGGTTGTTTTAGGATAGCTCGAAACTCATTTTAGAAATAATGTGCAACAACAACAAAAAGTACTCGTTTCGAAAGCATACCATTCATAATGTAATATTCTCGGTGGTCCAGGCTAGATTATCCTTACGAACGATCGATTTTATTATGAAATGTATTTCATTTTAAACTGGAGAGTTCGGAGAAACAATATTTCAAGCTGCAATCGATTCAAGAAAATACAAGGCATTGGGACCTTTGAAATGGTTCTCGGATCACCAAATATGAACGAAAGGTTATAGATATATAGGCGTGCCCAGGGGAGAGCAGCTATCTCCTCTAAAAATTGGATAGTGATAAGGTGAACAAATCGACGAGGCCTATTTTATATAAACCTAGGTTATTGCTGATTTCTGGTGCGTAAACAATTTCCGACATGTATATATATATATATTTGGAAAATTATAATGCAAGCACGCTTTAATGGCTTTTGCCTTGTAGCTCTTGCACATTCAAGTGCAACGTTTCTAGGGCATTGGTGAGCTTCCTCCAATCACCAATCAAGTGCCAACTCGTCCAAATATAACCAAATCAGATTTGAATATGTGCCTTGACATACTGCAGCGGTAATGCCCTCTTCACCCAATCACGCCCACGCATTGAAAGAGTCTGTCAGCGCGATATCAATTTAACTTTGAGATTCACAAACTGCTGTCGCCAAAATATGGAGCAGGATTATTTACGAGCTTATCTATTATGCAAGCTCTCAGCTTTCCATCAGGTGAATATTAATGCGTTCGGGTGAATCACCTGATGTTCGTTGTTCTTTAGTGTGGTGTTGTAATTATATTGATTACAAGCCCTCGATATCGTTCATCCGTCACTAATTCAGACAAAAGGAGACGCTTTACTCGGTATGTTCTTTGAAAATGCCGTCTTCTTGTAGTTTCTTGTTAGCAGCATGTAAATCGCGGCTGATTGTGAAAAGATGATCCGTTCACCTTGGAATTTTGAGTGGAAAGCTTCTGGACTCGAATTCAGTTTTGCAGATAGTGTTCGAATGAAAATTCAATGGTCTATTTGATATGTTTGTCGCCCACCTGAAGCTGTCAAATGTTAATTTTGCCAATGATTCCACAATTTTAAATGCTCCGAACGACTTATGCCGACGGCCGAAATAAAACCCTATCATATTTCAACTAGACCAAAATGTCGACCGTTAATGTCGTGTTTACGAAAACGACATCGCTGGAAACCATTAAATTTAATAGGTCCTATTTGTGCTGGAATCACCTGAGTTGGTCACATGCCAATGGCATCATATGTATGTGTTTTAGCCAACGCATTCGCATCTTATTATTGATAACGATTGGTTTGTTTTATTGTGCGCAGAGGAGTGCAAAAGGAGTCTGTGCCAATAGATTAGCATTCTTGCATCAACAACATAGAAAATGAAAAGCGGCAAATCAAGGTCTATACGAATCTAGTGATTTCTTGACACAGTCCCCGTGCAAATGAATTTTATTATTAAAACCTAATTGTGCGGAATAGTATACAATAATTTGAATTGGACCATACATAAGCTCTTTGTATAACTGTATACAAATATCCGGGAAATGAACCGCGAGAATGGGAAATGGGTTATGCATTGGATGTATAAACACGAGTAAGTGCTTGATTCATCAAAGATCTAATATAAAGAGAAAATTGAAAGCGAGTTCTTGAATAAAAGACATTGCTACAATAAGTTCCACCGTCGGTTTTGACCCCAAGTTTTGACCCACCCTTCTCCATCATTGGGACATCATCGAAGAATGACATCCAGCCTTCGAAATAGTGTATTTTTTGCGCAACAATCTCGTCTTTAAAACCATTGAAGCTTACTTGTTTTATTTAAAACCAACACCCAATCTTCTACACCTAGAGAACTGTCCAGAACAAAGAACTAGTAATACCAGGAAGGACAGCCGTACAATCAAATACCTGTGATAGGCTCAAAGACATTAATCAGAATCATAACTCTTGGAGATACCACAGATTGTTTCCATACAAGTCTGCATCAAAAAGAATCAATCTTCGGTGAACATTTGAAATATCTTGAAATTACTTTTGCTCCCTGTTGCCTCTGGAATTAACTTAAATCGTTGCAAACAATAGGTTCGTCTTCTATATCTCTGAAATCATTATATCTCGGAATGATGGACATCGTCTAGCCTCGTTTGAAATGGAACTGCCGACATCGCGGCCAAATTAACTTTTGAACGATTGTTTCAAAGACGGTAGTAGATACTCGTATGTAGGAAATACGATTGGCCTTGCAAAGAACTAATTAACTCGCCTAACGAAATCCGAAGCTACGCAGAAAACTATATCGAGTTTTGGTAATCAATCACGTACATCATAATTTCCGACAATGTGGGCAACTGGCATGCAAGATCGGTGTCTAACCAAAGATTCCACCAGCATTATGAGTGAGGTTTGATATTTCTATAATATTTTACGTTTCTGAGACTGCCTTAAAGTCGGAGGATTTATATGCATTAAATAATCACTGCTCAATTTATCGAAAAGAGTGCTGTAAAATCCAATATTCGTAGAAAATTTGGCAGCAATAAAAATTTGGTCATTTGTGTTGCAATAAGATAATATAGTTCTATTAACCTTGCAACAATCTCTTTGAGTTTTAAATTTATCAAAGCATAGCAAATAAAAAAAACGGTGGAGCTATTGAAAACATTTGCTTTTGACGAAGTGATTAAAGCTTTTCAAATAATTTATTCGCAAAGTGTGGGCATGACGATGTCAGGCACCTCCTCCGCGCCTAAGGGGAATTTATACTTATGTTAATTTATGACGACACTTTTTAAAAAAGACTGTGCAAAACTCAGCGTGCGGTTTTCTTCTAATTATTCTGAATGCGCACGGAATTCATCCAACAATTCGGAACGTTATGGAGATTAGATCCAGCAGAGCGCGGGGATCTTTATTTCGAGCCTTCCAGCGTAATTTGGAGTGTCTCCGTGTTGTGAAAGAGGTTTGCATAATTTGTTAGGTCTAAATGAGTGCCAAGTGCATATTTAGAAGTGGAAACCAATTAATTATTAGGTATTTCCCATTAGGCTTCTCAGTAGTTGGTGAATCCAGATGCAGTTACGAAGTGAAGATACATAGAATTAAGAATAAATAACCTGCAATATTACGAAGACATTTTCCGAGTGTAAAATTTAAAAATGATTTATTAGAGGTCAACAGACATCTTGCTCTTTAATTAAATCAAGCAATTTGGATAGATCTGGCGAGCTAGCTATCTGTATATAACACGGTTAGTTGAGCAGCGAAACAGGAGTAAGTGGTTTTAGTTTCAGTGAGTTATGGTCAATATTGCACTTTACTGTCTTCTGGCTGCTAATCAGTAATTTGGGAAGTATAGCGTGAAAGTAACACCTTCTTGATATCTTGTTTGCATAAGCGCAGGATTGCTTTGAAGCCAATTTCGAAAATGAAATTCACGCATTGCACAGAAGAAGATCGCGATGACTGCGCATTTTGAAGCTATCAAATCCTGAAAGTCATACAATTAATATTAGTTCGGAGTCTTCTGATGCATATCACTGTTCTAGTTGTGCTAGTTCCAATGGTTAGTTCCGTAATTTATGCGATTTGTGATAAGAATATATTTCAAGAGAAGTGCTTGATGGCGACTGATAATACTGGAAGAAATAAGTGAATGGAGTCGTGGAATTTGTAGTCATCACAGTTAAACCCATCAGACCTAAAATCCAGATCGTCTGAAAAATACTTGAGTTCGAAACAGAGTATTTTGTTTCAGAATGTGTATCGAAAATGTATGTTTATAGCGAAATATTTTCAGTTTGGAAATGGAAAAGAAAATCGTCTAGTACTTAGTAAAAAATCAAGAAAATTTTAGTATGAATATTAGCTTTCCCGTGTGAATGGTCTTCAAATATTCTAAAGTTATCTTCTATTCATCAAAAATGTTCAAATTTAAAAATAAACATGAAATTTTGAAGGCATATGTCTAAATTATTCTGTCTCAGAAAATCCTAAAATGCGTGCATAACCTGACTGAGTAGAAGACATGAATTGATTGCTTATTCCCCTAAACAAATTTGGTGTCAATGTGATGTGAGGTTTTCAAAAAACACCTGTCATCTGTCTGAATAGTTTTTCTGTTTGAAAATCTCGTTCTGAATGCCTTCCATCCAACGTGCACACATCCAAAAGTCTTGAAGACCAACGAACAATTTGAAACGCATGTATTGCACGCAAGTAGTTTCACTTTTTCCCCTAACTCCGGGATCAGACACTTGTTCTACCGATTGTGCTCCTTAGAACTTGTTTTGAAGAATTCGGAAAATAGAAATTCTGAAGGAGGAAGTCGTCGAAATGTTGAGCATCAGGCAAATGATACTGTTGAAAGGAAATTTTTTATTTTTGCAAAAGTAAGCAATCCAAAATGATTTTCAAGAAGCGATAGGTGTTGGTTCCTTCAGTGGCCTCTTGAGATGATCCCTTGGTAAACTGCTTTCCCTTTTGCTTCATGGCTTGCCCATGAATCTGTTCAGGCTCAGCGCTTGAAATATTCTTTGCTTCACTGGCGCTAGTCAACCATGCTTATCAGCACTGTCTTAAGTGTCGGGCTTGGCGGACTATCGTTTTTAGTTCCAAACTATTCACATTGCGCAGATCACTTTTGAATTTAAAGTAATCTAGTCATTTATGCGATCTAAAGCAGAAAAAGTATCCGCATATCAGCAAATGTAATTAGTGTGAACTGATAGCAATTTTTTGCGTGCACGTACACACCTCATTTTCGTAGCCAACCCCAAATGGACTACGAATTTTGATTTACGGAAGCAAACATATCCAATCTATGGAAAACAACAATCTGAAACTCGTGCTCATGTGTACATAGGCCGAGCGCGTTGAGGCAGCTCACGTTCACTATCGCAACAGGTACTTCTAGGAACAAGTATCAGGCGGCACAGCGAATTCAAGGTTACCTCGCGAGATTCAACAGTCCGCGGCGATCGCCACACGATCTATCAAACCTCGGCGTAATTAATTGTGGAACTTGGCCGAGGCATTTGAGAAACCCCGAGAATTCGTGGTTGCTAGCTGGTCCCCACGCCAGCCTTAATTATCCCGACACGGGCCTCAAAATCAATTAAAGATTTCATGATGAATTACGTCTTGGTGCTGCGACGCTAGGAACTGATTGATCGAAATCGAAGGAAATCCCATCTCGAAAATTGGGCTGATACGATGGTTGTCTAAGACTGGCTCCACTGTCTTGGAAATTAAGCGCCCAGATCTCCAAATGACAACAGGTCACACAATAATGCTGCAGGTACTCGAGTGTTACCAGTTAGGTTGCACAGCCGTGCCTAAAATGCCTTTCCCTAGACTAGCGTGGTGCAAAGCCCTACGCCGCCGAAGGATTTTTGTCGTTACGATCCGCTGTTTGCCATGGATCCATGTATCTTCCAGATGTAGACTGTGGACGATTCAAAACCAGGCTTGTAATCAAGGAGAGCTACAACCCTACCCCCTTAATTGCCTAGGTCTAGGCATCTTGCGGAATGCCTGCTTGCGTTGCCGAGTTGGTCCACCTTCAGCTGGACTTTCTCTTCTCAAATAGATGGGACACGATTCGGATTAAGATTTGGATCTCGGCTGGCGATGAGCTGCGCTGCAACACGCCCGAAATGTGGTCCGGCGAAACAATTAAAATGTCGTTTGAAGAGGTTTACGGGCCGGGGCTTTGGGCCTATGCCTGAACTGCGGCACACAACCGAGCAAATGATGGAGAGTGCAATTAAAGTGACTATTCGCCTGCGGGTTATTTAATTAGTCGTTAAGAAAGTTTATTACTTGAACTCTTACGTGTGCAGGTGTGTATGATGGAGACCTGACCTGTCGATATGAGAATTCAATCTAATAAAATTGATATGGCCTGTGGAGCAATTAGATCTCGGGCGGTACATTTCCAAAGCTGGCGGTACAGGCGAATCAAAGTATTTTCAGCTCTTGGATGTACGCTTTGTTTTGTGTGATGTTAAAAGTACAGTTTGGGAGGCAGTTAAGCTGTAAATCAGGACGTGGGTAAAGTCCAAACATTGACTTTTTGTATTCGAAATAATAGTAAAAGGCTTTGTCGAGCAGCCTTAATGAAGACAATTGAAGCAATATAAAAACGGACAAGCACTTGGTGATTACGGAGCAAATGGACGTACAGCTAAACAGTTCTTAGATCCCATTCCAAGAGTATATGTGCTGACTGTTTGATGCCTGGTTGATGAACATTTAGCCATAAAAGAATAATGTATGAGTGACGACTACTCCAGCCGAAGCCATTTTACTCTTTGAACAACTCGTTTACTCTAAACCAGCTCCAAAGTTGAATTTTTCCTAACATAAATGCGTATATAGGTTTCACCTGAAGTTTAAGTTGGTGTCATGTCCCCATAGAGACGCCTTTCGACCTTAAAGGGTTAAAAGGAGTTTCAATATGTTTGCAGCGTTTAATATATGGTTTAATATGATTGTTCCATATAAAGTACACGTACGATTAGCTGAAAGAAACCAAATTTTGTATATTTCGCGTTTAATAAAGTCAAATTCTTTGGAGTTCTAGAAAAAGTTACTGCCACAAAGAGGGCTTACATTTTTGCTCCCATTAACTACTGAAGGGTTGCAAGACTATTGATCCGATCCAATATCGACTGTGAAAATATTTTTGACAATAATATTCATTTTCAAAGCAATAAATAAAATCGTGTATGTATCTCTCGTCAAAATCCCGCTGTTATGGAAAATCTTATGCTTTGTCTCTAGAGTAAAAACCAAAATTTTATGAAGTTTTTTATAAAAACTAGGCAGAAACAACTGTGAATTTAGGAAGAATGCACACTTTACGCAATAAGTTGGAGCATCTGAAAAATGCCAAAGAAAAGAAAAGAAAATTATGCTGATTGAAGCATTATTGAGTTTTCCGTGAATAAAATAGTTTAAATGTATGCATGTTTCTTATGTTTACAAGTGTACGAATTTTATGACGTTACGCACTCAAAAACTGGAAGAGATTTAAAGATTCAATACTTATAAATTATGGAAACTCTTACACCGAAAGTAAGAAAGTAGAAAACGGTGAATTATTTAGAATGTTGTAAACATAAGTATACATATATAAAACTGGGAAAACGAATTGAAAATAAAACTAGAGTCGGGCGCTTGCGCAACTTATATAACTCCAAGAGGGAAGTTGAATTATTTATATATTATTTTTTATTTTTATTTTAATAATTGCTGATATCTGTTGACGATTCAACATTTGAAAGAGGTTAATTTTGCTTAAATGCGTTTTAGATTTCTGGTGCAGTATAATTTTTAATGTCGTTTCAATATTTTTGGATTCGATGGGCATATAAAAATTTGGCGAAAGCACAATCAAGCTTTGCGTACGAGATGTTTGTAGCTTACACCGAAGACTAGTGGAGATGGCATTATGGTTCCGGGATGTACGTCGTATTCTGAGGTATAGATAAGTATCTACAATAAAATTCTGTTCATAGCTGCATATTAAAAAAAAGTGCAATAGCTTATTTGCTTATTATCAACATATGGGTTTGAATGATATTATTGGCATTTATCGTATTAATTTTTTATTATTATTTTATTCAATAGTAGAAGTTTTCAACAGTATTCAGATAAAATTTTAGGTCAATTGGAGTAAAAATGGCGGAGCTACAGGATTTTAAAGCTCTGCTATTCGACGCGCTGTAAACTGTAAATCGGATATTTTATTTTCAATGGTTACAATTTGATTTATAATAACAAATTTATTGATTTTTTAATAATTTTTTTAAAAAAAAATCGTTTTTAACTTTGAATTGATAATAAAAATTGAAAAATCGTTAAATTTTTTTTATCTCGACGTAGTTACTTCGGAAAATTCATAAACTAACGAAATCTTTTTGGTTTTTTGGCATCAGATGATCGAGTGATGAGTTATGCTGTGCACCACAAAACTAACCATACTCCCGCCTTAATATAACATAAAGCTGTTTTCATTAGCGTCCGAATTTGGCTGAGAACGACTGTATATGACCTTTCCACGTGTAAAGGGGTGTTAAATGGCTGCCTACTACTTCTCATATCCACTCGTGTTTACTGAATATTCGTTTCTATGAGGTTATTGGGTATCTAACTATGTAGTTTAACACTTAATACGCAAAAAATGCTAAGTATGATCCATACGAAACTTTACTTTCCACGGATAAAAATCAATCACGCTTCTTTTTTTAAAAAACCATAAAAGCAATCTGCAAACAAAGATCAATTTTCTGTCGTTTGGCGTATCACCTTAATTTTTCTTAATTTTGTAGCATAACACAACATAATCTGTACTGCTGCTAGTCCAGCTGAATAATAAATCAAAGTCGTCGCGCAAATGGTGATTATGCTATGCTAATTGTTAGTAAATTACCACCTAATATGTAATGTATGGGGCTTCGAACGTAGAAGATTGGGATGGTTATTGTTTTTTGATAACTGTTCAAAGTGTTACTCTTGTAAATCTCCACTGCATTCTTTTGTTACATTTTGCATATATTAATTATATAATTTTATAGCCTAAACTGATTTAATAAAAATTATCAAACAATTTGAAAAATTAAAGAGGTTTGAAATAAAGTCAGTATTAAAGTTGAATATTTGATTAGGTGTTGTCTTGGAGCTAGTCTGATAACAAGAATCTTTCTACTAATTTTAAATTTGATGCTTAGTTATCGACCAAACATTGATATCATCCTACTTTTCAAGTTTTTGTTTCATGTTTAAAATCTTATTGCTTAAGCACAGCGAATTTCGATAACATACAAACATAAACGTCCACATAACTCTACAGTAAATAGCTATTAAAAGAATAGATAAAAGGTTTTTTTTTTGTTTATATAGCAAGACTTTTCAACTATAAAACATCTTTTCAACAACATTGGCAGGATTTTTCACAAAGCGAAACTTGCGAAGGTTATTCCCATTCCGAAGAAATTCAAAGTGGGTGGACACGTGCCGCTAATTATAAGACGGCAATCAAGAGGAACATGTCTGATTATCTGTCGAGTTTCCAATGTTCCTGATAAATTCATTCTTTTTCGGTATAACCATCCGATGACCACTTTAAGAAGATGCTAGATAGGTTGTTTTGTATTTTTTATGGGTGACAACATGATGTCGCGTGTCATTTAATTAGCAAACTATTATGCAAGATAATTTGCTGTTGCAGGACACTGCGTCAACGATGAGTATTTCGCGATCTATAGAGATACGTCGTTTATATTCAGTTTCCGAATCGTATTATTTCTCATTTCTTTTTTTTCACTTGATGTGTGTATCAAGCGAAAGTGATTATATTATCGCAACACTAAGCATGGAAAGGTCATGCATCATGTTCGGCCCGCGATAATGCCATACACTACTGATCGCATAGCCCATAAAATTGTCGAAATTTCCAAGCGATAACCTTTACTAGAAGAGGTCCTCGCCGAATGCGTCACCGACTTGTAGCCACCACGGCGAAAAGGTCCGAAAACGACAACTTGGAAAAACATCTGAAGAAATGATGAATGACTGTCGTGTGATTGTCGTAGATTCAAGATTGAGGAGTGACGACGCTCCAAGATTTCAGATAAGTTATCAACGCAACAGTATGCTGGAGTACTTGTTTGTAACTTACAGCTTTATTCGTTTGTAATGATAGTCAGTGTGGAAAGATTAGCGGAGGTTTGTGCGATTTAACCCTGACGTGCACGGCCTAAGCTGTTTCTACGTCGATTTTCCGCCGATTGATTGGATATGCTGTGAGCACTTGCGCAACCAAGTTTGATAGAGCTGAGCTATCGATACAGTCGCTGTAATTCGATAATTGATTTGTAATTTTCTAATCAAGCCAGGGAAAATAGAAAAGGTTTTCAATATTAAGGACATGCTGGTGAACAGTGTAGACTCCCTGATGTATCACTAAAAAATTAGAATTATGTATAAATAACTCAAGTTCAAGGAAATGCTCACCAAAATATCTGCAATATGATTATCTACTGGCTATAGATTTGCACATCCTTTTCACCTGAATGGTGCAACGGTGGAAACGATTTCCTTCAAGTTAATTTAGCTGCTTCTTCCTTAATTTCTAGCTGAAGCTCTTCACATTGAGGACATGCATACCTAGCAAAACGCATAGGTTTTCCATAAGCCCATGTTGAGGAGGAGGGTTAGCTATGCCTTAATTCACCGTGCAGATTGGTCATACCTTACAATTGATTGTTATTCAAATACATGAATATGCCATGTTCGAGCGTGTGGTGTACCGCGCCACACCTTCGTACACGTTTCCACTGCCATAGAGTACCCGTTCTGCGCCGCTTCTTTTTCAATGGAGCCGCCAG
Organism: Oxycera nigricornis; assembly: GCA_963942545.1. Lineage (NCBI taxonomy): Eukaryota > Metazoa > Arthropoda > Insecta > Diptera > Stratiomyidae > Oxycera > Oxycera nigricornis. Next base: position 6,723,425 of record OZ012659.1, read on the forward strand.
CCATCCCCGATCTCGATTGAGCATTCAAGTTTTGTAGCAATGTTTGAATGATCTGTCAAAACGTCGATAATATCGTCGTGAGTCTTCATAAATTACAGGTGGAGACACCTTCATGACTTTGGCAATTTTTAATTTGCTAACACCTGACCTTGGTGACCTTGAACGGAGCGCGCTTTTGAACCCTCGTCGCTGTATTAAATTTAATTACGATTCGAAACATTCGGCGTTTATGGCATACATGCAATTAAGGCTATGCATGATGAATATGCTAAAATTACAAGACAAGATTATCGATAAACACCTGTTGAGTTCTAAAGAATGTTGTTGCATAATCGCAGCAAGAGCTGTTGCGCTTTCCAAGAAGTGTAGAATCTTCCAGCCTGAAGAGATTTGCGAGCACCAGTAGTCAAAGAGTAAAGAAACGATAACTGGTGAAGTTGATCTGAAGCAACTAAAATTCAGGAGCTTGCTTGGTTTTGAATTAATAGAGGAACACTTTTTCGCTATTTATTAACTTATTGTAATTGGTCCGAAGATCGAAATCGAATTTTGCAACATATCTTCACTCATTAAGGTCTTGGGAGTAATTTAAAATTAGTTTAAGAAGGAAGGATGTATGTGTGTACGTATGTAGTTTCAAGTTATTTCTTTCTAGAACGATATCTCACGATGTCTATCAAACAGTTTTAGCAATGGCCTGAGCTGTATAGACATTGGTAAGATTCAGTTCGTTAGTTTTTTTGTTCTGACACATCCAAAATATTTCTGTCACGTATAATATCTTACCAAAAAAATATTGTATTAAGGTACTAGTCCACTTTATAAATTTCAAAAAATGTAAATTTTTTATTTTGCATTTTTCGATTCCTTAGAACTTTAAGAATGACCTCCAGAAATATCTTTTCGAAATTCGAAAGTTTAATATATAAATAGCGACTTGAGTGTGTGCGCGTTTCCGCCTATTTGCAGATGTTCGATCAGCTGACGGTCGCATAGCGTCTCTTTCATTCCCCTTCTCTAAAATACCGGTTTCTCATTTATACATTATATTTGCGGCTTTTTCGCCTGTGCTTAGTGCTTATTTAGACTTCTACATATGCATCAATTGCGTGGCTTTGAAAAATGTCTGATTTTTCATTTTGCAAAAAAAAAATTATCAACAAAATGGAACAAAAACTTTAAACACGGTTTCCGTAAACATGGCATAGAGATAATCTCCCGATCTACTGAACCGATTTTCGAAAACTTTGATGCGTTTTATTTGTTAGAGAATATTACACCGTAATCTACCAGAATATGGGCAAAAAATTAAAGAAGAAAAAAACTACGAAAAGAGGATCGATTTTTGACATTTTTTTCACAAGTCCGCCATTTTTTTGAAATGATTATTTTGAAAACGGTGGTGGATTACGATGTAAGAGACCTTTCTTTTTAAAGTGCCGTTAAAATTTTTTGTTCCAAATCTATCAATCATAGATTATCTCTCTGCCGTGCAGTAACGATTTTTTCAGAGCTTAATTTCGGCACTCTCTATAAAAAAGAATAATAAATAGCAAATGAAAATTATATTTTTTTGTGTTATTCAAATATTATATAATACTTTACAAAAAGATTCATGTCAATATATAATCAAGTATCTGAGAAACAAATTCTTGAAAAATGGTCGTTTTCGACTTCTAAGTGGACTGGTACCTTAACGTCGATGAGATGTCAATCAAATCGCGTAAACATTTTTGTTTTCAAACAACTCAATGCAATCATTAAAACGAAAAAAACTGTTTAATAGAGATTTAAAAATAAATTTAAAAAGTTCATTTAAATTTTAAATATCTAGCAATCAATGTTTTACAAAACGAAATGCTGCATAGAATCCTTAGTAGTTTAAAATCAATTTTTTTCTTAATTAGAGAAAAGTGTTCAAATAAAAACTATTAACCGTTAATAGATATACTAAATAAGGAATCGAATAATATCGAATAATATCACCTTAATTTCACTAACCCTCATGATAAGGCTGTGATATTTATTAAAGCATATTATCATTGTAAGATTTGGTATTTTTTTCAATTTTAAATAATTTCAAATCTAATACAACTGTTTTTTACTTTAATTGAAAGCAATATTTCAAAGAAAAAAACTGTTTCATCTAATTTGCACTTGCTTCAATCAATGCTTAGGAAGATCGGATACTTCAAAGAGTACATATTCAATAAAAAACGGTTTTTTTATTATTACAAAATACATTCCTATAAAACACAGAGATTCATTCCACTCACTGGCATGTCCCATTATAATTATTATTATTTAGAGCATTATTATTTTTAATATTATTGTTTATAGATCTAGAGATATTACTGGGAAGTTGTTGGTGTGCGCCTCATGGATCGAAACTCACGGCTTGTTGTTAATTTGTTTATAATCTCACCACCATCATGCCTTGCATTGGCTTCTCGACGTTATATAAGATTTTTGTTGTTGTTGAAATTTCGATTCTATTTTCTAGACATACATACATACCTATAAAAAATTCCACCACACTAAAAATTATTAACTTTGATTAAAATCTGAAATTATTTTCCGTCAGGTACTACCAACGAAGCACTTATGAACACTACAAGATACAACGTCCTTTTGTATCGGGAATCCTTGCCTAGACATCCAACGAATAATGTTCTCGAATGCTTTTTTATGTAGTGTTTGTAGTATGCACTCGAATGACACTATAAAAGTTTTTATTAATTTTTTATTAATTATTTTTTTATTAATTAATTTTTTAAAAAATCGTAGCCGACGTTCCCTTACCGCACTAATTCCAAACTATACATCATCAAACTCAATAACAATTTAAAATTTTAAAGAACTCGCCTTTAATAAAACAATCAAATAGGTGATTTTTTACAAATTCAATAACCAAAATATTCGGGATCAACTCTCTTCACGTGGAAGCCTCGTTAACCATTTCCAGCCGACATTACCTATTTCAGATTTCACACAGCACTTAATCGCATTTTTTTATATTATTCGTAGTTTCCTCCTCTTTGGTTAACTGTGCTAATGCAAATCCCATTCAACATTTGACGGGACAGAACGCAATAAATTCCATGTACGTATTGAAGAAAGCAATTATTGCGACTTATCTCGCAAACACAATTTATGTAGAAACAGAAAAAAATTAAGAGTAAAAATGGCTGGAAATTAATGTGCTACTCCCTTATTTGCATTTCTATTTCGAAACAACTACAGCCAAAAAAAACCCAACCCCACGAAAAAGTTATACTGTTTTTATAATTTTGCCGTTGCAGAATAAAAAAAAGTCCAATCCAATCAAATCGAATCGGAAGGGTGCGGAAACAATTTTCAAACTAGTTATTCGTCTATAAAAAGCCAACATGAATAATTTCTTGGTGTGAAGGTTGTTCTGGGTTACATCCCAATATGCAGATTGATTTTTTTCAGGAGCGTACGTAGTACGAGTGGTTGAGGAAGTTCAACCCGGAAGAGCACCTGGACACATCACAAGGGTTGGAATAAATGAGGCGCACTTTTTATAGGCGCTATCAATGGCCGTCATTCAATGCGCCCAAGGCATAAGTTGGAATTGCTGTTACAGATAATTTTTGCTCTTTTCAAGCTTTTTTTCGAGGAAGATAATATTTGATTAGGCTCCTGTTGCAAGAGGCTGTTGTGGCAACTGCTGGTTGAGAACGCAGAGAATGATTCCAGTAATTTAATATATATGTTTACTAGATTTTTTTAATAGTGATGATTATCCCCTATTTTATTGGATTGAATTATATTTGAGGGCTTTGTTTTTTTACAGTGTGAAATCGAAGATTTGAAAACTACAATGAAATAAAATTAATGAAAGTTCATTCGAAATGTGTTCGTTTTTAAGGTCCGATAAGAATACTTCCCTGTTACTCAATCAAAATCTATAAAAATAATAGAAATGTCAAGGATACCATATAAAAGATCAAAGAAACCAACTTGGAGAAAAAATCCAACCCTCTGGCCGATTATTTGTAGTTCAACTTAGAATTCTATCATCGTGTGGAACAGAACAAAATACATTCTTGTCTAGACGCCACGCCGTGACCATGTCAACTGAAATATAAACGATTTTCAGAATTCAGTTGCTACTTGTGGTCATTGAAAGTCTAAGACATTAAAATCTATCACGTGCCTCATTTAAGCTTGGCGTTATCTTGTTGAATCTTCACTTCGACATTTAGTAGCCCTATAAAAGGTTCATGGGTTCACTCTGTATGATACCATGCTGAGGTTTTGTATTTTCTAGAAGAAAAAAATGATACGGTGACATTCAATTTAATTCGAAAACACAGCTATCAAATGTTTCCAAATGAGTTTTTTTTAAAGATATACATTTAAATGCCTTTTTGATTCAATTTGGTTTGAATCGATTCATTGATACATGTCAGATGTTATTCGAAAAATCGTTTTATAATAGATTTGGAAATTGAAATAGCCAAACGTTTATTTTAAAGTGTGTATAATAAACTTGAAATTAACAAAAGGAACCACAGTAACAGGTTGGCGAAAAAGCATGAATGAATTTTTTTTGCTAGTTATTTGGAAACGAAGGTCAATTGTATAAGAATGACATTTTCTGAATTTTATCGAAGAACCAACCGAGAGCAATAAATAATTAATTACAGAATGAGATGGTCTAAAACCTGATAAACATTCTTTCCATAAAAGCGGTTTCCATTCTGATAACAGAGAAGCAAAGAAATAATATTATAAAATTCTTCTTTGTCGAAAAGACAGCGATCAAATGTTTTTTTTAACTACTATCTGATGGGAGTGTATGTTGGCTTGGTGACTATATTTTAGATCAAATTAGAGGCTATATTTATTGACTGATATTAAGTATTTAGTGATAAATATTCATATGATGGTATAGCCAGCCGAAGTTGTTTTTTTGCTAAAAATATATAAAGACTACAGTTTCAATCCAAAAAAATTCTAAAAACAAATTGGAGAGGTGGCTAGATTCGATCGACAAAAATTATCAATTGAAAACGACGAAAAACTTGAGAGAAGTGAATCCTTCAACAATTTTAATTCTTTCGCTTGCAAGTTTATTGAAAAATGTATAAGGATTTCTTTTAATGAACATTGTGTAACGAGCAATTTCAGATGCCATGTTTGGTGGTAGTTTTATAGTCGCTGGTTTCTTAATTTCATACGAGGGTTAGTCATCAGTTAAAGTAATAAAAAATAAAAGGCTTTCGAAAATGGCCAAACCATTAAAAACACAACTGACCTGTTTCGCTTTGCAGGCCGATTAGTACAGTCAAATGAGAGTTTGACCGTTCATTTTGGGTAGGCAGAAAGTTTTTTAATGCAATTAGTGGGCAATAGTATAGATAGCTTAAATCCAAGTTTCTGGGGTCGCAGTCCTAATCCTCTAGGCTCCATATTGAAAAGAAACAAAAAGTGAGGCACCCCTACATCTACGGAACCATGGCCCCCACAAGAAGATTGTGTATGGCAAACTTGCGTGGAATTAAATTTTTAGCAAGTCGTCCATACATCACTTCCATATGGGTTCAATAATTAAAAAGTTATATGCCTAAAACGACATCCAAAAAAGGAGGGGACCTCTTTCGAGCGCCATAAATCCATTGTTTTCACTTTAACCCCAAAACACATAGAGAATAACTTTAAGACAATTTTGTCGCAAGTCGTTTGCGTTATTGATTGTTTTGATCGATGTACATTGGCGGGAGCTATTGCATCCCCCCATTGCAAAACTCACGGAGCATTTTAGTGGGTAGAAATTTTTTAATTGCAATGAGTAGTATGTTTTTATGTGAGCTTAAATTTAAGTTTCTGGGGTCGCAGCTCCCCTTGGCACTCGAAGGGGGACAAGTCTTAGGAAAAAAGCATTTTAGGACCAGATAAACAGGTGTTAAAATGCTTTTTCCTATGACTTGCCCCCTTTGGGACACAATAAATCCCGACATGCTATACCATTGCCTACGCATTGCATTAAAAAAAATTCTGCCTACCCAAAATGCACGGTTTACGTCAAAATTCGGACGCTTTGACTGTACTAGATATCTTTCTGCAGAATGCACAGAAAAGTTGGTTGTAAATTTAAATCTAGTTTTGTAGGGTGCTCGTAAAGTGGACATTTTGAAATTGAAGTTGCAAACTGTTTTTTTTTGGATTACGGATCACCTATCTTGGCTGCTGATTTTTTTTAGAAAGGCTGAAAATTGGCAAAAAATTGTTCCGTGTTTGGTGTACGTTTTGTTCATTTTGATGACTGCTAAATTTTTTAACTCTCAAACCTAAAATTATCAATTTATTCAATGAATTCTTCGGTAGGATCTATATCACAAACTGGGAACATCACAATACTACGAAGATCAATAAAATGTCACGAACTGGAGGACAAGTTCATCTGCTATAAAGCTCATCAAATTTATTTCACGAAAATAGAATGAGTCGTAAGTGGTTTAGTTATTCCCGGAAAGTGTGGGAGGATTGATCATCATAGCTTTTGTTTAACGATTTAACGACAAATGATTTATTTCATGGCACAAATATTTTATGGACTATTTTCTAAACTAATTAAATATTCATGAATGAGTAATGAGCATAGTCAGCGTATTTTAACGAGCGTCATTTGCCAGCCAAAAGACCATCTTGCCTCTTTGACAACAAGGATCGATAGGTTCAGTAATCTAATATTTGCACTTCAGTTTTTTAATAAATGAAACTCTCCACCGAAACATATTGACCGTTGTTGTTTCCCAGATAATAGATCGTATCGAATGCTAGCTTATAGATTTCACAAGAAGAAATAAAACTTTTATAATCGATTGATGGACGCGTTTCGAGTCAAGCTGACCCGCCTGGACCCGTTCGAAGTGAAATAAAAGATAGACATTCAAATTGGTAATATGTTCGAAATTCGTTTTCGGGCGAAAGCTTTTCCCACGACCAATTAGACAACAACGATATTAGCCAACAGTGATACTGTAGATTTTCGATAGTATTGACAGTAATTTATGAACACACCATGTTGAAAATCTGTTGACAGCGTCGCCTCACAAATAGTACAGATATGCTTTTATTCGACGAATAATTTAATGATGGGAATAATTTTATACGACTTTCAAGTAATTCAAGTCAAAGTTGATGTATTGCTGACCGATTGTGCCTTGGGCAGCAGATCTTTGATGTTGCGTGATACTGATTAGCTTACGACATTTTAGACTATCGAATTCGGTGCATCCATACTTCATGCAATGTCGGTTCGAAGCAACACTATTTGAAATAAGTTGAATTTAGTTTTCTTGTATTTATAGCACTTGCAATGATCAAAACATTGCTTTAATGTATAGGCAAAGGTGGTATTATGGGCACCTGAGGATAATATGGGCACTCTTAATATTTCAAAAATACGCACACGCATTCTAGTGGAAATGGCCTGAACTTTAAGTAGTAGTTCATAGAAAGGCGTGTGGGAGCGCAGGTGTCGACGTCAGTTGCAGTTAGTGAGTTGTCATGTGTTTTATGTCAATGCCGGAACAAAAACTTTGAAATGTAAGTATTTATCCTAATTTTACAACCATTGGAGGATATTAATGCATGATTCTAGTCATACAGTTTTGTTGTGCACATTATTAGGATTAAATCGACGTAATCTGTAAACTATTTACAGTGAAATTTGCCAGTCGGTGCCCCTTGTTTTACAATATGGGTAGAGTGGTAATTTGGGCGTTCTTTGTGCTGGTATTATGGGCCCCCTTTTTAAGGTGCCCATATTACAACCCTTGTAATTTTTATGTTTTTTTACAGATGTCACGAAAACAACTAAATCTACCCAGGAAAACGGTTAAAAGGCATTCGTGGAACAACAGCGACATGGAACAAGCTATAAAAGCTGCAAGGGAACATGTAATGGGGGCTAAGTGTGCTGTTAAAATCTTTTCGGTCCCTAGAACAACCCTCCAAGGTTATCCTCCAGTTGCTTACCTCCGGAGAAGGCAGTCGTGGCTAAATTAGGGAGAAAACCAATTATTTCAGTAGAGCTAGAGAAAGAACTCGTGGAATACTTGCTAATCATGGAAACCAAGTTCTACGGACTAACTAGGCAAGATGTTCGGCGACTTGCTTTTCAATTGTGCGATAAAAATGGAGTAAAACATCCATTCAGTGATGATGGACTCGCAGGACGTGCATGGTTTGACCACTTCATGAACCGCCATAAAGACATTCTATCCATCCAATGAGTGTGCGAGGTGCGAAACCGCTGTTTATGTGTGCGACTTTTGCAAATAGGCGACTATACTTAATGCGTCGAATGTATTTCATTTTCAAACCAGAAGTATATTGTCAGTTTTCATTTGGTTAACATTGATTTCACTCTTATTATAAAATTGAACATATGTAATTTATCATATCATATCTCTTTCTTCCAAAAAAAACTTGTTTTATACCATGAAATTTTATTTATTTTTATTTTTATCATGGTGCCCATATTACCAGCACAACTGGAAATTTTCTCAAAAGGTACATAGTAGTAAAAACATTTTTAGCAGGTTAATTAGTAAACTTAGGTTGTTGATATTAACATTATATATTGACCAGATGCCAGGGAATGTTTTCCGTCAACTTTTAGAATTATTGAAGAGTTATTTGACTTTTTATAGTAAAAAAATGAAATGGGTGCCCATAATACCACCCTTATCTCTACGTATTGATTTTCGAAGATACTAAACGATTGAATAATTAACCGAGTATACGTCTAGCTAATCACTGATTAACATAGATTAGATGTTATCTATCTTTCGATTTACAAATGACTCCATTTTGTTTTTGAAGGAGATTCTTACCTTCAAATTAATTTGTGGTCATCTGGTGAATTTGAAGAGGAGGACTAGGAGGCTCATTTTCGAATTAATTGTAACCACACGCTTGAAATAAAACGTTGGGACCCGGATCATAAAACGATCAGTTTTGACTATTCGTTTGTTTTTGACTTTTCCAATATGCGAATGAATGCAAGGTATCAAGTCTTAAAAAAATTTAAAATACGTCGGACAACCTGATTTTTTTTTAGAACATTTGGAATGCAACATTTTTAGTTTTAAGTAAAATTATTGTAATGTATCTCAGGTTGAATGAGTTGAGGTGCTTGGAATTTTTCTGCATAAACTATGTACAGTTAAAAACACATCAAACCACTCTGTAGCAGAAAGGATGAGTTCGCAAGGAACGAGAATATTGCCATTGACATCTAGTCATTAATTTCTGAAAGAGCACTTCAAAAAGCTCTTTCTTTGTTTTCTGTTCGAAATTAAGTCAATAAATTATACCTACATCAACCCGATCACATTTCATTCAAACGCCAATATAGCAAATAATTTAACAGTTAAAAGGCTCATAATAACGGGTAATGGGCGTTTTAAGATAATCATGTGTACGTTTAACATTTGGTTAACCTGTCGTGTTAGAAAATCAAATAAGATATTGTTTTACGCTTGGAGAGAATTCATTATGCAAAACAGTGAGGTGGGCATTCGAAATGATTTCTAATCAGTCTCATTGTTTCTTAAGCATACAAATCTAAAATTAATTCAAAATATTTGAAAAGCCATAGTGAATATTCGGATCATACATCAATAAAAGTGTGTATAAAGAAGTGATTACGACTCGATGCTGTCCTGAAAGATTACTTTATTGAAATTTATTTCATGTGGAGTCCCTGAAAAACATCAAAATTTGGTACTTAAGCCCATAAAGAGTGAATTTATGTTTCATTTTAAGTCGAGACGTATTCAAATTCAAACGTGCAGACGTTACTATTCGCATGGCGGGAAAAATCGAAAACTCGGTGATGATGTTTTCTCGTCTCGTAATTTGAATCACAATAACTGTTGCTGAGGTTTGCTGTGATAAAAATTAATAAACTATGTACAACAAACGTTCACACATAAATAAAATTGTACATTTTCAGAGAAGCCAATTTGAATCTAGCTTCAACATCCACCCATCTAATGAAATCTCATCAAACCAGCACAGTACCAAACCTCGTTTCTATACGTGGGAGCTGCATTAAATATCCATGCCCACTTTTAGTCTCCCCTGCTTAAGTCAAGGTCGTTTTATGCAAATTTCTTAATTCACTTCTAGCTTGATTGATGGACCATTTATGTTTCCTGCTGAAATCTATAGACTGCAGTGATGTTCTTGGTGCCGCAATCGAAGATCGATACCGATCAATGGACTCGCTTGAGTGGATGCGTTGAAATCTAGGTAAACACTCAGTAGCTGTTTGCAGAATCTCAATCTAAGCAGCTTCACATCTACGGATCGAGATGAAGAGATCTATTGGCAAGATGCTTGAGGGTCCAGTGTATTCCGTCTGCAGAGAACAGGACAGCCTAATATTTGGCGGTAATGTATACCAATTCAACCATTATTTTGAATGGCTTCCTGCAGACGGAATAAGCTATTCCAGAGATAAGAGTCGTGTGTGTTGTTGGTTTGGTCGATCACGTGGGATATAAGATGATCGTGACCTATGAAAATTTTCGTGTAAAGCTTTGGGCAAATAGGAATCGTTACAATTTAAACGGGTATTCATCGATCTAAACTATCGAATTAAAATAAATTCGTACAGTGATCTGAATCGTTTCAGCGATCCCCCGAAATAATGATAACGTCGTATTGATTACTTTTTTGTAAACATAGCAACAAAAAACCTTTCTAGTTTCGGTTTGGGCTAAAATTTAATCGTGTCTATTTTTCCGTCTTAATTAACGCAACCTGCTGATTCTGTGCAGCAGCAGATATTTTCTCCATCAATAAACACTGACGCTAGAATCAATCAAGCGTTAAATTTAAATTAACTTAACCTACGACCAAAAGTAATCAAATACTCGTAGTTCGAGAGTATTTAAAATTTCGCTAGTAAGAATAGCAGAATTTATTAGCCCCCAGTTTTGGTATCATGGCCCCCAGATTTGTCGATTGGAGATGCCTTTTTCCATTGATTAAAACAAGAAAACCAAACAAATTTGTTGAGAGTTAGGTGCTACATCTTACACTACACTGAATACTACATGTAGTAACTGCTTCTTGTTGAGGATTATAATTCATTGCATATAAGCGAGGCAGTTGGTTTGGATTGGGATGAAGATAATTGCTCCGACGTGAACATATAAAATCTAAACGAAGCCTTAGGCAATTTTCATAAATCTAGTATTTTATAAAACAAATGAGATGACTGCAGGTATTATTTTCTTATGCTAACACATTGACATTCCATTCGTAGTGCCTATTTGAGAATCTTTCATTCATGTCCAAAAAAATTTAAATGGTGCTTGGTTTCTACTCTAATTGTTTGTCATTTGAATGTATTAACACAATAATTTTGAATTCGGATAAGTTAATTGGTCTGTAAACAATTTGTTTGGACTGAAAATTTTTGCATCAATTTTCAATTCAAATGACTAAAAATAATTAAAGTAGAGGTTAAAATTAATTTTTTTTGGATGTGCTAAGTTTTAAGTGTAAGCTCTTAGGTGTAAATCTTCAACAAGCTGTGGTACGTGAATTTCCTTTAAAAAATCTTACATTCAACCTCGTTGGTCATTTAATTGGATTCATTTTCAAACTGTAAATTTTAGGCATATTTTAGAACCAGACACCAATTATCAATTTGATTTGGAAACATGCAGTGATGGGAATGCCACTGCCAGAAGCTCAAGTTTATTCAAACTTATGTAAATCGTTATATTTTATCATAACAGACTGGAAATGAGCGTAAATTCTGACACTTTTATGAGTGTCCATATTTATTTAGGATATACATGTTGATTTTCCAGTAATAACTTTGCTTTTCGACTCACTTACACTCACTGTGTTTGTATCATTTGAAATCAGAACGACTTGTCGAATAGTGAATTCGTAGGGTTTTTGATTCGATTAACATTATGATAATTTGGCCTGATTTGAAAAGCGAATCAATTCAATAATTGGGCCTTGTAATGTACACATATACTTGTAACAATTGAATGATGAATTTTAATAAATACAAATCAAAAGCCCTTAAATCTTCTTTTAGAATAAACAACATGGCTGTATGGGTAAGTTCAACCAAATTTATTACAAGAATATTACTGAATTCGCTGTTATACGACATGATATTGTAAAAACAAACGTGGCCAACAATCCGTATAATGGAATTCGGTTATTCTTCCAGCAGATCATTTACGGCCATGGGCACTTCTCAGCGCAAACAAAAGGCTAGAAGCATCCACTTCCAAGAATTCTTCTGAAGTTGGGTCTTAAGTGGCCTCCTAAGGCTTTTGAAACAACTAGGAAAAAATGTGCTCCAAAGCAATGCCTCGTTATGTGGCTGGCTAACAAATTTGAAACGACAATTAATAAAACCCATAAAACGGCCATAAAATAGCAATAAAGATTTGAAATTTGTCACCAGACGAGTTTTTGTGGGCACTTACATATGAAAGAACAACCATTTAAAGTTCAACCTTAGAAATGTGCTCGACTCACCTGTTGGTTTGCATTTCTGAAAAGTTTCAACAAGAAGCCAGCAATCATGTGAAGAGTCTTTGGGAAAGCTTCCGGAGTCGTCTAATTAAATAAATTAACGACTAATATCTCAATCCGTGAACGATTTTATGACTTACTGGGTTTCGCTTACTAGACTTTTTTTTTATATAAGTGTGTTTATTGAATCTTCTTAAAAAGAAATAACAAAAATGGATAAGATGTGGGTATAGATAAACCTATTTCAATTCTTAAAATCTAAATGTTGTTTTGAGGTGTGCGGAGGCACTCCCTGCTTAAATTATAACGTTAATTTTTCTTTTAAGTATATTTGAAACAATTTTTGTATCCATCTGACATGCTAATTGGTTACAATGTTGTCTCAATTTAAGACTATACTTAGTTTTTGGTCTCAGAATTTGTTCAGAAACCGATGGTATCTGGAGATCTTTTCTAATATTGGTGTTTCTAATGTACCACGGCGCACAAGACATGAGCCGCAGTATTTTGTTCTGTGATCGCTCTATAATGTCAATTAGGGATGAGAAAGCCGTTTTCCATAGCTGTCAACCGTAGAGCCATATGGGTTTTATCATAGAATTATATAACATAGCTTTGTACTCTAAAGCTAGCTTAGATTTATAACCTATAAGCCAGTACAGATTAGAAACCTTCAGGTCAATCTCCTTCTTCTTTGCTGTTATATGTTTTTCTCAAGTCATGCGTCGGTCTAGGTGGACTCCCAGGTATTTGTAGTGGTCCTTGTGCACTACATCTCTTCCATTGAGTTTGATAGCTGGACAATTTCCTTTATTTAGCGTAAAGATGACTTCAACACTTTTTGACTCATTAACTTGAATTCTCCATATATTGAGTCACTGTTCGACATCAGTAACGTGCTCTAGCAAGTTCTTGGAGGAAAGTTTTGCTGATTTTCTTGCACACAAGAAGGTGGTGTCATCTGCGAACGTGGTGGTTACGGTTCCTCGACTTGTTGGTAGATCAGCGGTGAAGAGTAAATAAAGAATGGGTACAAGAACACTTCCTTGTGGGACACCGGCTAGAATTGGACGTTTAGTTGGCAGAGAACCTTTAAATCTCACTTGGAATCGCCTGCCGGTTAAATAGGATTTCAGGATCTCGTAAACATAGGGCGGCGTTCGATTGATTTTTACTAGACTGCGAAAGTTTGTGTGAGAAATATTAGTTCAAGATCATCCTCCATAATGATCACGTGGTTCGCTGAGAGACAGTAAAGTTTGTCAGGATCATTAGAGAAATGACATTAATCATATTATATAGTGCCCGAAAGAATGTTGATTGCGCGATTCAACGTGACTATATTTAATTAAATTAGAAGGAGTAATCCTGTTATCCAGTGGCAGTTTCGCCATAACACATTAGCATATTAACAGCAGAAAATTTGAAAGCAGCACATCCCGCCTCTCAGCACATCCCGTCTGCATTGATTGTTAGGATAGGATCATTGGTTTTTATTTTGGTAGATGACTCAAGTTGTCGTTTGCATATAGAAATGCTAAGCGCTTGGCAAAATTTCCAGTTAGTTGTGTATGTTGCTGTATAAGACATTTAATTTAGGAGGCGTCCCGTTTAATATTTTGCTAAAAAAATGAATATGTTAATAACAACATCAAAATGCACTAATAACGCGTCGCTGTGGTAAATTATCAAAAACTATTCGGGTGAGATCATTCAATGTCCCTGAAATACAGGTGGCTAACTTACATATTAAGCAAATATTTATCAAATCAATACTGATTAAAATATTTAAATTTTCTATCAAAAAATTATTGTCATCTTTCGGCTTCGTTGCTGTTAATGTTTTCGTGCCGATACACCAAAGCCATTTTGAAGATGTGTTGTTTAGCATTTCGCGACAAACAATTTGCATTAAGAAACTATTAGAAATGAAAAGTCATTCAACTTGTAGTGTTGCTGTAACCGTTGTAGGGATATAAACATCCACTTTGAGATTGTCAATGATAAGCAACACAAGAAGTTTTGCCGTTCACAGTTTCATCAAATCAATGAGACATCGAACCAAAGATAAATATAAATCGACGCAGGTGTAATAAATTCAACGGAGGCCGATGAGTACCTTTCCTATTGTGTTTGATTAAAATTCCCATAAAATCTTCATTCAATCAGCCACAATTTTCAAATTAGAAATGACAAATTTTCATAATTATAAAGAACAGACTATCTGATCTGATCTTTCAGAATCACATAAACTAGCCACTGATTTACATTTATCGTTTTGGAAATCATATTTTACGATCGCCAAACAACTTCTAATTATGAATGAGTAGGCAATCACAACTTTCTTGCGGAAGATTTGATTGAAAAGGTATCTTAATTATGAAGCTTTATGCTTAATAAGCGGAAAATTTATTCAATATCGCGAATGAGACATATGTGGGAAGGAAAATGTGAAATATGAAAATGTTTATTAAGTTTTGCATTGATGAGAGAGATACTGATGACGCCTTGCAGAAATTCAGTGAATGATGAAATGATATTCGACTGTATATTAGATTGCACCAGGATTTTCAACAGGACTGATGGACAAACCCAAAACTGCGCGAGAATAAAGAATATATATGAACTTAAATAAGCCACTCCAAAAAAACTAGGGAAATCAGTGGCTAGTTGAAAACTGTATTAATAACAATGATTTTTTCGTTTTTAATTAGAAGTTTTACGATCAGTAGTTGTAGAATTAAATGCAGAAAAACTTTTACTAGTCATCATTCGAACAGAAATTTGGCTTCAATGATGGCAACGTCGCCCTATAAAATTCTGCAATTCGATTGTAGATAAATCGAAACAACTATTTTCTAACCAAACATCCGAATTTGGTGCAAAGATTTTAGTATCTAAGCATCAAAAAATGCGCAATTAATTGCATTCGTTCAGAGTTGACGAACCCAACTGTTATCGAAAGAAAAACGAGAAATTGTGTATGAAAACAGAAATATATTACACCAACTTTTGCCAAATTCAAATTTGGTCACTCAAGAAAACTATCATCTGAAAGGTGAATGGTATGAATGCCATTGTTCTCATTGCTATATCCATAAGAAGATAATTGAATGTTATGCGATTGCTATTATCCCTCAAATCCATTCTGACAGGAAAACAAGGTGTCACAAATCCGCAAGTGGTTATAGTTTTTGTCCTCGTACAATTCATCTTTCAATTCTAACCAATAAAACATTATCTTGCATCTTTTCGAAGAAAGGTCGTCGGTAGAATCAGCCGCTCTAAAAAGGGTTCCACCACGGCTGAAGGGATCGATCGGATCAAAAAATGAAGAATACTTTCTTATACAGATCAACAACTGATTGTAAGGACTCGCACAATAGACGAATTGAATGTTTTGGCAAAAAGGCAACCCTCAATATTGATTGCACATAGTCATAGTAGGGTGTCGCAATTTCATGCTAATGTCTTTGGAATATGCATATGTCGAAGGGTGGTCTCCGGATGAAGCTATTATTTGCCAATAGATCGTTTAACAATCGCTCTAGCCGTATTCTTCCCATGCAAAGTATCTAGTTGCGCATGCTTAATGATATGTTTGCATATTTCGTTGATAATCCCTAATAAGCGATTTTACATGCATGATTGGTTCAACACTGATTGATTGATTAATCGCGCGGGAATTATCTGGCTGAGTCGCTTGCTACGATTCAGATAAACACCGAATTGGATGATGGTTCGAGTATGTCGTTTGCTGTGCCTTCGCTCAAGATTTAATGATCATTGATAAATACGACAAGATCAATCACAGCGAAAATATCTTAATCGTTGGCTGAGTGACTGGTGCTAGTTTTTGTTACGGGCTGGTATTAAACAGATAAGTCTGAGAAAATATTTTCGGCTATGTCTTATTGTAAACGGTGGGATTATAAATTGATTGTCACTGAGTTCTCTTTGCGGATGGAGGATGGCCAACTGTTGAACTAGTGCGGAGTACGTACGATACTTTTCCATACGAAGAGTCAAACAAGATTCGTTCTTGGCTAAGCATCGATATCTATTTTACTTGTTGATTCAGATCGGTTGAGTGAGTGCTGGTGCACCAATTATGACAAAATAAGAAATCGCCTGCGTTTCAGTAATGTTATTGCATCATAGAACATTACGATTCTTTCGAAACTACGCAACTACTATTGTTTTTGAGCCGATATTTAGTGCTGGATGGTTAATCCTACTAATAGCAGCATGTTCAATTCAATTAATTTCGGCTGAAGAGATTTGAGGTGGCCAAACGTATGTGGTTTTCTGTAATCTGTGGACCTGGATACATTTGACAGTACACCATTAAACCGAATTAATTGTTCCCTGTAATCAATTTATCTTGCGATTGGAAGCAACGGTCGCATTTGAGCACTGTTCAAATAAAAACATAAAAAACTATCGTATGACAATTTCGACTATGTATTTGTATTGACTTGCTCACAAGTGTGGCTTCCGACAAGCATTTTTTGTGAAATTAAACTATTGAAGGTTTTGTGAAATCAAGTGTTTTGGTCGACTAGCCGATAGGTCCGCCAGTCAAATATGTGCGAATAGTTGGCAAATAATCGGTACATCCTTACTCGAAAGGAATTTCAAATGTATATAAAATTATTTCGGTCATTTATTGTTGGCTTTAAGATTCATTCTATTCAGTATTTCAAATGACACATAATTTACTCGTTTTGTACCACTTCTCCTTTTCTCTGGTTTCTTGTTTGGCTCAATTATTAAGCCCTCCCTCGCCCATCCAGTTCTAAGTAGCTTTAGTCTTCATATCCATGCACTTTAGAATGTTTTCACCCAATTTGAAAGACTATTGAATTTTCTTCAGCGTTAACATACCCAATTTCAACTACCCTACACCAATAGGAGCTTGATTGACGATATAGAATTTTGCCATTAAAACCTCATGAGTAAATACAAATTACAAATGTACTATTGTCATTCAACTATTTTTGATATAAATTATTAATTATTAATTGGTGTGACTTTATTTCAATCTTTCTAACACTACAAACCTTCATCACCAAAGTGGAGGAAAGAAATGATAAAAATCAATTAACATTACGTAAATTATTTTAGGAGTAGTGTTACTATGATCTGCAATGTTTTTCAATGAGGAATATGCTGATGTGTATCATGAAGGTAGAAAAAATAGTAGTGTTGCAAGAAAACTGTTTTTGCGAAGCTATTCGAAGCAGGAGACCACCGAGCAGGGTTCGCGTTCGCGGAGACTTGGGTAGCGTGTTTCCTATGCTTGGTTGTTGCTGGTTTAAAAAGGAAAGCGTTTAGTGCAGCAAGCAAATACTTTTGTAAAAGAAATTAAGTCAATATTTAAAAAATTGCACATCCTGTAAATGTGTTTCTTTTTCTTTATTATGTGATCTATTTGCGTAGAAAGGTCATAGCGATAAAATTAACTATCGCCTAGTTCTTAAAGGCAGAGTATAAGAAATTGATTGGGAGATTTATTAGTGTATTAAAATGAGTGGAAAAAATTAAGGCTGTACTGATAAACACGTGAAGATAAATGTTTCCCCCCAAAAACTATCAGTTGTCTTACCACTTAGGGGCCATCCATATTTACGTAACGCAATTTTTAAGGTATTTAACCCCCCCCCCCTCATGTAACACTTAGTAACATTTCCAAAGACCCCGCCTTCTATTACGTAAATTTTATTTATCGTACTCAGACTTTTAAATATTTTAATCACAAAATATTAACCATGTATCTAAATTTTGTTTATCGCGCTTAACGTCTGCTGTCACCTCGTGGCGCGGCTAATAAATTTAAAATTTGGTTTTATGATTTAGTATTATAAAAAATTATTTTCACTAATTTTAAATTTTGTTGCATAACAATTTTCTAGACCTCCCACTTTCCATGTCACACTTAGTAAAAATTTCATATACCCCATCCCCCTTGGTGTGTTCCGTAATATATGGAATGCCCCTTATAGAATAAACACTTATCAAATTTGCTATTATTAGGTTGCTTTTATTGCAAGCAAACGATTAGCATGCATTTCTTTAAAATCGGTTCGATTTTGTATTAAATTCTTTTGATTTTTGTGTTGTGAGGTCCAACCGCAGTGATCGAAGATGAAATTGCTCATATCTGAAAAATTAACTTCCTTCGGAATAAATTTCACGCGATTCTTTCATCGGTTCAATTTTGGGTATTTCCAAGTATTTTTTCTTATCATTGGACTTGTGAGCAAAGCTACGTAAGATAAGCTTAGATTCCCCCGCCTTTGCACATGACCCAGAGTAGAATTTTTTGAAACCCCTCTCTACCCATAAATAGGGTATGTGGTTTATGGATGACCTCTAGCTTCTTTATCAACTGGCTCTCGGAATATTGTATTATGGAGAGTGATTCATTTTTTCTAATGATTCTATGATTTCATCGTTCTGTATTAAGAAAAAAATCCAATTCATATATTGCACCTTGACAGCTTCGAGACGTATTTGAAAAAAATGAAGCACTAATGATGAAATGGCGGCATCGCCAACCTTACACCGGGAACCAGTATTGTCCCTATCGGTTTATATGTAAATTTCACGTCTCGACTGGTTTTGTTTCCCAAAGATATCACGGAGCTTCCTTTTTTCAATCACGTATGCAACAAGTTCGTTGCTGAACAGTGTTTTTTTCATTACGTACACTATTCATCCAACCAAATGACTACTTCGCGTTTTTCAGGATCCTCACTGGAATTTTTTCTCACAGTCCGTCACCCTAAGCTGTCCTTCAATGTCTAAGCGCAACTGAAGAAGAACAAAAAACATTAATTCCGAATACAAAAAAGGATTCTCCTCGAGAGAATGCAACGAACAAAAGGTACGGAGAATAGAACCGAAACACCGGTCCAACTCGCGAGGAAAATCCTATATACATACACGCATGGAAACATCCTCGCAGGAATCTTCGAAAATCGCGTTTTTGGTGTCGCGGCTGTAGAAAAGATTGTCCCATGATTTGCATATTTGATCTCGCGAACCCTTTGCTTCCTTATGAAAGGTCACTATACGATGTTGCATACCTCTCGCTAACGTAAACGCGGAAGAATATTCAAGGATTAGCAGCGGTAAATACTGTTCTGTTGAGAAAAGTCTAATGAAATTTCTCATTTGCATGCTCTTCAGGGAAGACTGCTTACGGGTTTTTCTTTCAATAGGCAATTAGATAAGCAACGATATATGGTCTAGTGGTTGTTGAGTGGAGTTAGATTTGAGGAAGAATCGCATGATCAATAGTAGAGAGCGATGGTTCTATCGGTTGGTGCAGAAAATGCGCTATGGTAAATATGATGGAGAAGTTTTTCTCAGCATATTTTATTCTAGATTGCTAGCTAGTTTACAGGCAGATCTTGAAGATTGCTGTAACGGAGCCACGTATTCAAATCTTGTAATTCCAAGCATGTTTCCGTGTGAGCCCGACTCAAACGTAGAGCGCAGCCCGACACTCTACTCACTCGAAATCATATGCAAATCTGAATTAGAAACCGAAATCTATTTAAGTTCATATTCACATGCAGTGCACAGTGCCTCTAATCCTCTTCATCAATTCATACAAAGTTTCTTGCTGAAGATCTTAGGCACCGTTCGGAGCTGTAAAAATCGAAAGGTGTGCTGTTGAGGCTCGAGAAAATGATAATATCCGAAGATGCCGCTACCCCATTAAGACGACAGTTGCCTAAAGAGCGTCTTATTTGATGCGCCCAGACAAATTATGCAAATTTCTGTTTGTTTACTGATGGATCGGAACGAAAACCATTTGTCACCTCGGGATTTGTTCCAGACTTCTTTTCTGAATGGCATCGTGTTCTTCGCCGTGTTGATGGTACGTATCGACTTCCGATGCGAATGGTTCACCCTTGCATTGCCTGCAACGGTACCCAATGATGATTTTATGATTGATTAATGATTGTCTTTCACATCGCTTACCCGCATAATGATGTAAATTTCAATTTTTGGCCACGAATTTGGATTTCGAAAAGCGACCAATTACCGTTCATGTTGCATTTCACATACCTAGAAAAAGGACATGAAAAGCTACTCAACCCTTTCACTTCTTCCCAGCGTTTACCATAGTTTTGTGGAAGCAAATACTCTCACGGGCTTGGTTTTGAAGATTAATGCTTGCTGGTGCCCCGGATCGGAGAGTGAATAGAAACGCAGTGAGCCATTAGCTAAAAGGATTAGAAATTAAAATGTGAAAACTTTTTGTCAGATTGGAATCAGGATCAGTTCAAAAACTATTGACAACATTGTGACTATTAAAATGCGAATTGTAGTAATTGTCTTGTCTTGTTCCATTGAAAGGCGTTATTCAAAAAAAACTCAATTAGTACTAAGCTGGTCATCAATATTTAGCACTCCTTTAGATTCTTTCAGACGGAAAAAAGGACTCAAAGTATTATAAAGACAAAATTGTCAACTACCAAAAGAAAATTGTTCAATGCTACCGCCAAAATATTTGTCAAACATATTTTGAATAACCGACAAATTTATTATGCGATCAAAATAAAATACATATGAGATACGTAAACTAAATCAAATTGAAATTTTGAGCACCCCAAAACGGAAACGAAGTTCAGTCACTTAGTGAATTTTCCCACATACGCCGCCATACATCGAACCGGCTGCCATTCATAAATCATTTCGATTCTTGGCAAGAATGCGCCAGGAGTTGACTGGAAACAAATGTGCCGAGTAAATAAATACGTATTGGTTAAGGAATTCTTCAAAATGTAAGAGCATTGATTCTTTGTGTGAGGCTGCTCAGTTTGGCGACTCAAAAATTAGCCAATACTCTATGCCTTGGATCAAGACGCTCATCCTAGATTTGTCTGACCATTTGATAGTAATCGCTATAAAAATAAGTCACCCCTAAAAATAAAACTTCTGTCCTATTGTTCTTTGGAAAAAAATATAACATTGCCTTGAATCCAAATGCCTGTTAAAAAACTATTTGGGTTGTCTTAAATAGAGAAGCGCTCAGCGACAGTGTTTACCACATAACACACAAGGCTGATGAACTCAGATGAAAAAGTATGTTTCCTTGTTGTTTTTTCGAGCATCGTTGCAGGAACAAACCATAAAACACTTTCTGCTATTGATTTAGGAGTGTATCGAGGATTTCAACCATATGGTTGCATCAACGTCTGCGACCCCCGACCCTTTCAACAATTGAAAAAAACATCGTGGGAGAAATGCACTGTGTAAACTGTCTGTTCGGGAGGATGACTTGATTCCAGAAGAAGATTAGATCAGCGATCTTTCTCACATCATTGCGGGCTGTTAGATCACCTGATGTAATCTTATGGAAAGGGAATCTCAACCCTTTGCTATTGCGGTGTTTGATGATGCAATATGTTCGTGAAGGTGAACGGGTTAAGTCAATGAAATGGAAAATGTTGCACCTGCTTGGTGGCTAGTCCTGGGAAAGTGAGATGTTTTTTTTACAATTGGAACCAGATGCGAGAGTACTTTAAATCGGTGATCATGAAAAAATATTTGGTTAGATAATGTTGAGCGACAGATAATAGTTGAATGTTTTAGTTTTGGTTTCAGTTTGAAATTTAAATTAATGCGATGTATGATTTCCGGTCTGTTAAGGAGTATATGTTTCTCCATATGTGTTAAAGGATATTATAGTTAGTTTTTTTCAACGTTGGGAGGTGGAAATCTTCAAAAGATACCGATCAGCTCCTGCCTCTCGGCATGCCGGATTTCTACCGGCTTAAACCGACTCCATTTCCTTCAATCACTCTCTCCATCAAAATATTAGTAATTCTCCGTATTTAAAATTTTAGGACATAGTACTTCCCAGACGATAAGAATCGGTATAAGGGATAGTATCAAATCTGTAAATTTTAATGTCCTTTTTTTTAGATTAATAGTTCATTACATGTTGATTACATGTTTGGTTTTGAGTTTAGTGGAGCTGATTGTACTTGTAACTTACTGCGAAAGTTGGTCTTGAAGGAGGAATTTTTTTAGTGTTGTTTTAAAGGAAGTTGGGTACGCTATGTTTTTAATTTTGTCCGGTAGTGTATTGTAAAAGTTACCTGCTTTGTTGGAGGGGTCTTCTTTTAGCCGATCAGTTCTGGCAAATGCTATAGCTATATTATTCATGTTTCTCATTCTGTAAGTGTTTCCCCCTCAATTCTATCTAATTTCATAGTCGTGTATTCATTACGGTGTAAATTCTTATGTATGAATTTAGCTCTTTCCATGAAAATCGTGCCTTGCAAATTTAATTCTTGGGCTGTTTTGAAAACTTCGCTCGTTGAAGTTAGCATAAGGAGATTGTAAATGGTTTTATACGCCTTGGATACTAGTCTGGAGATGATCATGAGGTTACCTTTATAAGTTTGGTTTCAATTCAAGATGCCGTAGGAAATTTTGGAAAGGAGATGCGCATACATAATTTGAATTTTTTTTCTTTGGAAAGAAGTAGAAGACCAATGAAGACAGCCAGTGTTTTTCTTAGACCATTTATGTGTGGAGTCCATGTTAGTTTCTCGTCTATTAGAAGTCCTAGATATTTTATTTGTTCTACTCTCTGAAGTCTAGTGTCATTGTTTTTTACGAGTGGTTGTATACCAGTCTTGTTCTTTTGTTTGTAAATAATATATTTTGTTTTTCCGGCGTTCATTGTAGAAGCCAATACCAATACTTGTCCAGGTCAGTATTTACTTTTTGTTCAATTTCGAGATTAGTTTTACCTAAGTATACGAGGACAGTTTCATATGCGTACATAACCACTTTCGCAACAGTCTGCTTTTTTCATGGAGTTGATATAAAGTAGAAATAGCGTTGGTCCTAGGATCGAGCCCTACGGAACACCTATGCTAATTTTAGCAGTTTTGCTTTTGACACCTCCAATTAGTGTATTTTGAAATCTATCCGTCAAGTAACTGTGTATTAATTTATTTTCTTTTCCAACAATTCCATATTCACCGAGCCTGTTGATTAAAGTTTCATGTGTAACCGTGTCGAAGGCTTTCTTTAGGTCCACGAAAACTGCTGCAACGTAGTGGCCCTTATCCAAGTATTCATTTACAAATCTAATTACATCAGGAATAGCATCTGTTGTGCCTTTACCCGCCTAGAATCCGTATTGGTTTCTATCCAATATTTCGTTTTGCAATAAGAATTCTTTGATTCAGGAATCTACAATTTTTTCGAGGATTTTACTTCAGGAATTCAAAAGTGAGATTGGTCTGTAATTGTTTGGGTCAGTTTCATCACCCCCTTTAAAAATCGGTATAAGTGCAGAGGTTTTTAAGTATTCCGGGAATCTTCCCTGCCTAATACATTTATTTATTAATTTCGCGAGAGTATCAGCAATATGTGAGCCTCCTCCTTGAGGAATTCTCTTGCACGGCAACGAACGAAAATCGAATGCACACTCCGTTTGAAAGTGTTGCTTTGAATTGAATATGCAGAAATATCATGTTAAAATTTTATAAAGATCGGAGCAGTTTAACTGTACTTTTGGGCAACTTTCACTTTGTCCCCCGAGCGCGGTTTTTCATTAAAAAAACTTTAACTGCGTTTTTCTCGAAACAACGTTTTTCGACGCCGCATTGATGAAATCTCGGGAACTACAGAACCGATTGTCACCAAATTTTTACCAGACATTCTTATGAATACAGCTATAGCGCCAATAGGGGATTTATCAAAAAAAATATTCCAATTTTTTTTGGTCAATAACGGTGAAAGAAATCATGTTTTTTCGTATTTTTCGAAAAATGTCCGCCATTTTTCCAATTTTGCAAAAATCAAAAATCGCCCTATTTGCACTATAGCTATTTACATACCGATCCTAAAACTATTTGATTTTTTTGTTTCAGATCAACCACCTCGAAAATTTCTTCAACGGTGCACACCCCTCTCGTTTTTTCGATATTTTTTCAACCAGCATTTTCATTGATAAAAACTCACATAAATGAGTAGAAATTTTTTTTTGTTTATTTCGAGAGTGTATTTATTGAGTGTAACCCATCCTTTATAATATTTATAATTTAAAAAATTATTAAAAATAACCCGTGTTTACACTGCTAAAAGAGATTAGACCTCTTAAGGTTTTGAATTTGTCAGTGTTTGAAGAAGAGCGTTGTTTTGTTTCTCATATTTCTGGCTTTTTAATTTTTAAACCAATTTTCCTTAAGTAAAATTATTTGTAGGTTTAAACTGTTTTCCTTTGTATTGTCAGTCACACATGTTAGAGAAGTACTCCCTGCGAATGCAATGACTTATAAAGTGAATGATAGACTTGTTCACTCCTTTCAAAAGTATATAATCGCCTGTTTTAGATACAGCTTTGTATGGTATATACAATTCATCCGAGTGATAATTTTCTCTTTCGAAAATTTGATGTGTAGATGCCAACGCAAAAACTCAATCAATTTATTCAAGGAGCAAACCAAGCCAGCAGACATCTGTTACACTAAACATTAGTGGCTTCCCAGGCGTCATCATCATCATCATCTGATGATACACCTTCCCACATTAATATCATCGGTCCATTGCCATGTTTAATTGTGACTCCCGCAACCCTTTCAGATTTTTTGTCTTCACGTCTAAGGAGATTCGGTGGCATTATTGTGGACGAGACACGGTGCAGACATCGAACCAAGCTGAGCCCTTGAAGTTATGTGTGTAATTATCATTATGGTCTTTTACATGACAGTCTTTAGTGAAGAGGAGATCCTTTCCCGGGTGGGAAGTGTTTTTTCTCACAGAACCAAGTGAAACATCTGTTCCCCAGATTTCAGAGCTGACTGCGCACTCAGATGTTCTTTATTACTTGTTGAATGAATATCATGATTTTGGGGGTGTCTTGCGTGTACTGATGACGCTTTTATTAAAAAAATATTACTGGACTTGGTTCTCGCCTAGATCAGTATTAGATGATATAGCAAATATCTTTGCAGGATATTGCTTGGGATTTTTAATTAATATTCTCCAAAATACTTTGCTAAGTTATAAAGCCTACTCTTATCCTGGTGATTTGTTAGCTCAGTGTCGTCTGCAACACATATAGGAAATGTCGAAATGCAGCAAATGCAATTGATTGCGGTGTACTCTGAGACCAATTATTATCTACCCTTTGTGCGATTTGCATAATACATTCCATCAAGCAATAATTTGTTTATCTTTCTCACATTCATTTGAATAAGAATTCCACACGAGAGATCATGCCATTTGCATATGAACGCTATTCTCTTAGGGCATTCAGGTATTGAGCTATTGAACCACTGGAAAATATTGATACTCATCTATCTTGGAGCGATCTAAAATTTGATTTCAGTTCCGAAGTAATTTATAACTGTCCTGTCAAATTCATAATCCTTGAGGATATCCATTAAGAGAACCGCTTTTCTTATTGTCGAGCGCTTTCACACGTTCCATGGCCACAATAATGTACCATGTTGAGAATAGGAGAGATTACTTCACGCTTCGGCGAACATTGCCACATACGCAATGTCCTTATGACAAAATAAAGAAAGTGATCGTATGCAAATCACGTCTAAATAACTCACAATCTCGAGATCCTTGCCGTGCTTGATTCTGTAGGTCTTCTTGAAAATCCTTGCACGTACATATAAATGTGCGATATGCATGTTGCGCAAGATAAAATATGCAGATGACGGGACACTTCCTATTGTTGCAGGCATTGTCCTTATGTGTGGAATCCTGAATCCTCGCGGCGCTATGATCATCGTATGCGCTGTGCATGCAGAAGATTCGCCGAGGGAAGAGGGTGCATTGTTCTTAGGCATTTGTTTTTTTCAACATACACGCTTGCATAAAAAGGGTGAAGAACTTTCGATTGAACGGTGAGAAAAAAATCATTTTACCTACATACATGATGGATAGTAAGTTTCCTAAAAAAGGATACCCGCGGGCTTGAAAGCGCGTTCGCTATTGGTGGAATTTTCATTAATTTTTTTCAAGCTGCATTTGGGATGTGATCTTTTTGATTTGCATTGAGGTAGGATCCCAGTGAAAAGCTGTTTTTTGCCGTAGCTGCAACACGTAACGGAATTCAATGTAAATTATTTTTTTCTGTGCTAGGCAAAAATGATGAACAACTAGTTGCTTTAAATAATCCACAAAAAAATTGAATTGTTTTTTTTTTTGATTCGGGAATGTTGATGATCAACAGATGGTAGACACAGAGAGAGAAAAACAGTTGAGGGCCGCATGATAATATAACAGTCCCAAAGAATCATATTTTTTGATATTTATAGGAATTTTATGCACGTTACGAATGAAAAACTTATATTAGAATAAAACGTTAAGACTCACTTATGTCAGAAATTTTGCATGGATGCTAAGAATAGAATGTTTCTTTGCAAAGCAATACTGATAGAAAGAAAGCTATCAACTTAACTCGATACATTCAAAATTCCTGAATGTTATGATAGTTTTAACTTCAAAAATCGTTGCTCGTAAAGTTCAACTTCTTGCGGAAGTTTTTTTGGATAAAAAATAAAAGAAGAGGAAGGGTTTAGAAAATTTTTGTAGGTGTTATACCAGTTGAAAAAGTGACTTCACAGGCTCTAGATTTTATTTCTGGCTGTCAACTGTATAGGCTAATTTTTCTTTCGTTAATCCTTACAGGTTTTATGCACCTGGAATGTTAATAGTTTTTTATTTCTACATCTAGACAAGTTCCAGCTAATTTAAAAAGCTTCTAGTTATCGTCAACTGTTATTTGATTAATTAATTAGACTTTATCGAATGGTTGAACCCTAATTATTGGACGTCCACTTACATATATTTATTCTTCTTTTTACAGTACAATGGATGACTTTCCTGATGATATTTGGCTGTACAAACATTGTATGCAGCAGGGGTGGTTACTAAAATGTTAATTTCAAGTTTAAAGCTGTAATTAAAAGTGGAGAACTGAACCTTGTACCCCCACTTGCTATTAGATATGTGGGGTTCTAGTTTGTAGATACACAAACAAACCATTGGTATCAGCTTGACCTGAATATTTTTTTCCCCTTTAACTTTTCTTCCTTTCTGTATTTATGGTCACTTCGAGTGCTAAAGTTATTGTTAGGCTGGAATTTTCTCAAATGATACCACCACAGTACCCACATAAACGGTGCATATTCTTCTCTGTAATTTAAACACTAGAGCTGAATCCCAAGTATAAAAAGATGATAAAAACTCCTTTTGACTAAACGGCGTATGAAGCCACTATCCAGCACTTCAAATCGACGGTTAACACATCCTTTCAAATCGGTCTATTCTTCGTCCATAGTGATTAGGGATCCCATTACAGATCATCCTTTCAAAAAAAAAAAAACGACATCGCCTCGAGCTTTTTTTACCGCACGAACATAAT
The DNA here is from genome assembly GCA_963942545.1 of Oxycera nigricornis. Classification (NCBI taxonomy): domain Eukaryota; kingdom Metazoa; phylum Arthropoda; class Insecta; order Diptera; family Stratiomyidae; genus Oxycera; species Oxycera nigricornis. Next base: position 6,751,407 of record OZ012659.1, read on the forward strand.
AATTGGCTGCGTTGAATATGAATACTGTTGGGTGAGAGCATCCTTGATATTTCCGCACGATTGTTATCTGGGTAATAGACAAACAACATTATCATTTGTAAACCATTTCCTTGAAGAAATCCGATCGGTTGGCTTCCATAAAGCCGTTACGTTCATAATACATATTTTCGATGTTTGCTAATAGTTCGAGAAATTCATAAGATAAAAGCTTCAGATTTCAGTAGGAATTGATCTCCACAATAGATGAAAATCACTTGATTTGAATCTTAATTGTTGGACGTGTGCAAATATTAACAGATCGATAAGATCTGTTGTATTGTGTGTGCAGTATTTATTTTCACTTAAATGGCAGCGGCCACGAATATAGTAGCTTTTCTATCGCTCAATCAATAGCAATCAACAAAGATATCATATCGTCTCGTCTTGTCCCATTGATGTGATGTCGATGAATTGCTAATAATTCTCGAGTTACACAGGAATTAGCGAGCGATCAGATTGTCGAGCAAGGAAAGGATTGCTTCGTGCACGCTTATGTCTCCATTTCGATTGAGGCGGGCATCGTTGCAGAACGAATGCTCAATTGATACAAAAGATATCATCGGAAAGGGTTTGTATTCAATCTTGAATGAAAAGATATGTAGCATTGCGATTGTATTCGAGGAAATGATGTTGCAAAAGCCATTCGGATCGGAATCAATGAAAAGAACATTTTCGGCAAAACAGCAGTTGTTAGGGAATGAAGACGATCCCTCCGGAGGGTATTGAATTGATCTAGTATGACTTCACAATTGGTTGGTGGTGAAATGAAGATTCATCAACTAAATGTGAATTTCACCGAGAAGAAAAAAAATCAAATTTATTAATTCAATTATTATTTGTTACTTATTTTTGAAGAAACTATCGATTCTAAAGTTTTTTATTCTTCTCTTATATTATCCATGGTAGAAAGTTAAAAAAATCCATGTGTGATATCGGATAACTAAACAGATTGTGATCCATTAGCAATTAAGTTATTACAGGTAGCAATGTTAGATCCAACAACCAAATTTTTAAAAAAAATTCTTTCCTCTAGTAGAAGCGTACTCATTTTCAGTATGTGTGCCGAAAATTGCACATAGTACACAAAAACTGTTACAAATATTGAAAAGGATATTTTTGTTAATAAGTAGAACTTCCAATAGGGATAACTGTCGATAACATTCAAATATACATGAGGTAATGGTTAATAATTATTCAAATTTACTTTAACTTATCAAGAGCTAGTTGGCTTAGAGCAGTTTCATATTCCCTCGTTTTTATTGCGAAACTATTTCTAAAAACGAGGCTCATTTTTAACTTTATTGGTTTGTTTATAAACAAAATTGTTGTGCCTGCAGAAAAATCAAAGGGCATCCCGATATCGGGTAAAATGCTCGCTTGAAGTGTTGGCTTTCTTAATTCTTGTTTCTGTAAAAAAAGGGCATAACATTGAATCGTTCTATAATTATGGTTAACTATTTATTCCTAAATAAGCAATTTAATAGAATGGTGATTAATGCGATAAAATGTCAGAAAGGTAGATTTAATGAATTTTGGATTTAGCGACAATGTATTTAAAGAATTGAATTTGCAAAGTGCATTGGCAAGAACCTCTTGAATATTTCCTATGTCGGCAGTGAAGTCACTGCTTATTACTTAATGCCAGCAACAATTGTCAAAGCAGTAAATCACATTGTCCCGAAGCTCGAAAAAGTGATTCGAAACTGTACTGAAAGATTGACGGAAGTGTTACAGTGGTGAATAAAAAGTGGTGGTGAATAAAAAAAATATTTTTGATCTAAAGCAAGGAAGAGTCGCCATATCGCGAACATTTATGTAGATCTAGGCATTAATTTTTTAGAAAAATTCCTTCCAGATCAGTTTTTTGGTAAAAATTAACTTTTGAGAACACACTAGATTCAAATGTATCAAACTGAAACAACTAGGGATACTTAAATTTGATTATTCGAACACACAATTGCTTAGCGGAATTCTATAAATGATAATGATTCCAAGAAATGTTTGGTTGAGTAGGAAATTAAGGAGGTACCTACGATTTAAACAATGGGACGGTCTAGGTAACCCTCCTATTTGTTGCGGTGTATATAGTAGTCAAATGGGAGTTTGACCGTGCATTTCGGGTAGGCAGAATTTGCAATGCGTGGGCAATGGTATAGATAGCTTAAGTTTAAGTTTCTGGGGTCGCAGCTTCTGTCCTTTGGGCTCCATCTTCAAAACAAAAGAAGTTGAGGCACCCTCATATCTCTGAAATCATGGCTCCCACAAGAAAGTTGTGTATGGAAAACTTACGTAGAATAAAATGTTTGGCAAGTTGTTCATACTTCACTTTTACTTTGGGTCAATAATCAAAAAGTTACAAGCCAAAAACCACACACAAAAAGGGGGAACATCTTTCGGGCACCACAACTCTTTTAATTTCACGTTTAACGCGAAACACTTTGGGATACTTTTCTAACATAATTTTGTCACAAATTGTTTACGGGATTGATTGTTGCAATCACTGCACATTGACGGGAGTTATTCCTTCCCAAAGGGGAGAAAGTCGCGTGAAAAACCCGCTTTTAGGCCAAATAATCGGCTTTTGATGGCAAACCCCCGGTTGTGAAACTCGCGGAGCATTTTGGTAGGCAGGCAAATTTTTGGTGCACTGTGTGTGATTAAATCCAAGTTTCTGGGGTCGCAGCCCCCATGCTCTGGGCTCCATCTTGAAAACAAACAAAAAGTGGGACACCCCTATATTTCCGAAACCATGGGCCCCACAAGAAAGTTGTGCATGGCAAACTTGCGTAGAATTAAATTTTTAGCAAGTCGTCCATACCTCATTTTCACGTGACATCAATAATTAAAAAGTTATAGGCCTAAAACGACATCCAAAAAGGGGGGACATCTTTCGAGCGCCACAATTCCATTGTTTTCACTTCAACATAGAAGATAACTTTAAGGCAATTTTGTTGCAAGTCGTTTGCGTTATTGATTGTTTTGATCGCTATACACTGGCAGGAGCTATTGCATCCCAAAGGGGGAAATCTCACGTGAAAAACGCATTTTTAGGTGGTGGTTCTTGTGGGAGCCATGGTTTCGGAGATATGAGGATGCCCCAACTTCTTTTGTTTTGAAGATGGAGCACAAAGGACACAAGCTGTGACCCCAGAAACTTGAACTTAAGCTATCTATACCTTTGCACACGCATTGCATGAAAAAAATTCTGCCTACCCAAAATGCACGGTTTACGTCAAAATTCGGACGCTTTGACTGTACTTATATTAAATTTAACATAAGGACCAGTTTTACTAGACAGTTCATCTTTGACCAAGCTGATTTGATAACTTATGGTGCAAATTGTTACATTTCCATAAACTCACTGTTTCTATTATTAGTAAGCTGCGCAGTAAATTACAGAAAATAACAGATGTATTCAGGGGCAGGTTCATTTGGGCAGCCTGTTCAAGAAGTGATTTTGAAACGATTTGTTCGACATGCTTGAACTTTGCGTATTTCTATGTGCCTTAAATTTCACAATTATAAGAGCAATTTGTTGATGTGAACCTTGAAAATTGAAAGAAAAGTGATACTTTAAAAAATGGAACGTGTTCAGAAAATTGTTCAATTTTGCTTGAAATTTTTAAGATATTTTCCATCGGATTGTTTTTTAAATTTTTTAACAATTTTCAAAGAAATTTAAACTTACATCAAAGACAATTGTGTTATCTAAAGTTATGGAATATTTTAAAATGACTTATCTTAAATTTTTCGAGTTGCCTCGTACGAGGCTCACGAAAAAAGAGCTTTGAGAAAAACGCGTGTAAGATTTGCTGGGTGTTCTCAAGCCAACTTTCACAGACTCTTGCTTCAGATTGACTGTGAATTTCGTTCTAACGATTTGGGAGCATATTTCACACAATTTATGCAAAAACAGCAAAAAGACACTCCTGTAAGTTATAAATGATTCTACCCTTCTCATTTCATTTTTGTTTTATTTTAGTGATATATTGTGCATTTTCTTGTTCGTCTTTGAATTCAGTGCAGTTGGAAGTAAAAATGAAGCAAAAAAACGCATGAATATCCCTAAAGCTCTGTTCCTCTTAGCTGTCGAGTAAAATCCTGAATTTATGATGAAAGTCTCTAATCTGGCATGACTGCTGAAAGCATCTTTCAGCTAATCTTCAGATATATGCAGTTTGGACATACATACATCTCAGTGTAATTTATTTTGAAAATCGTTTTGCGTTTTATAAAAATATCTGTGAATTTTCATCAGTATGATGTTTAGGTTCCGTACTGTAGCCTCACAGAATCCCATTGTTGTGACAACTTTATCCGGTTGCGTATCACAGGCTTCTAACATCTAGACGAAATGAGATAACGACTTTAAATTCACACATACTTACCTACCTAATACATATGCCCAGGGCCCGAAGGTGAACAAATAATAATTATTTAAAAATGTTACTCGGAGGGGGCGCAAACAGAGATATGGGGCATTTTAATTTTATATATGCTAGTGCAGTTTTCAAGATTGTTTTTGACTGAAATGAACAAATTTTGTGGTGCTGTGAAAATTATAGTTTTTGTTACAAGTCTACCAGAAAAACCGCTTCACTTAAGAAGCTGCAAGTTATTTACAAAAAGCACTACTCATACTTTGCAATTAAATAGCAAACACATACTAAAAATAGTTATTATCAAATAGAAAGAAATTGTAGACTTGACCCTTTTTAGGGTTTTCTTTAGTACGGAACGCTAAGTGTCCGAGTGTGACTCCTATTTGTCCAATTATTCATACTGATGAATATGATTTTTGTATATTTTGTTTCAGACAATTTTTAAAGGCGTCGGGCTTTCCACGGTCGACTTTTTGTCATTATTTTTTTTAGAAATAGAATTATTTGAATAAACGGAAAAAGATCGGATTGAATATCGAGTTTTATTCTTTGGAAAAAATAATTATGAAATTGGCGATTTTAATACAATAATCCTTCAATAATAATTCACTTTCAATGCTGCTTAACAGGATTTTTCTGAATGTAATATATAGGGTCTGTATAACTTACATAATGTACATGAAATCGAATCATAAACTTTGTCAAGGTTATTTAGTTCAAAAGCTCTAAAACATACCTACTTGCATGTTTGGAATGGCATTTAATCGTATCCGCTAAAAAGCAGTCATTTTCTAAGTAAAATAACTATCATATAAGGTATTTTTGAGTATTTTGCTACAATCTGCAGTCATTGAGTAGAAGGAATCGTTTTGAATACTTGTACAGTTTGAACAAATTGCTTTAGAAAATTGAGGAGTTCGGCAGTAGTTGTTGTCTATAATAACGCCTGTCATAATTTATGAGGCATTTACTGAAAGTTAACCAAAACACATCGGTTGATTATAATTACATTTAAATAAACCAAAGAACTCGTCAGCGACTCAGCAATAAATCATTTGCCTAGTTATGTCGACGCCTTGCTCGTTTTTCACTCACCGAAAAAAATCATGGAATTCGGCTTGACCCGCACGATTGGTTTGCTGGCAAGTTTCCCGGTTGTGTTCCAGAGTACTTTTCCAAGAAGCTTCCAAGGTAATTCCGTCGAAGTTGAAATGGGACAAAAACGAAGGAACTTATTTGGTAGATAATGGAACTGCGACTGAATTTGAAAACGTTGGTTATTAATAAAAGTTCGGGAGCTTGATTTTATGGACGATTACGATTTGGTATTTGATTTATTTTTTATAAAGCTTCATGCAGATGGAGGGCGAGGGGTTCCCCATCAGGCAGATTAAACATGAGTTTATTTTTGTTTTAATTAGACCTTACATTCGTTTTAATTACTACACATATTATTCTATTATATTACTGGTTTCTACTGCAGTATTAATTTTTGAATTCATTTTCCTTTGCTTTGATTTTTTTTTGATTTGCTAGTTTTAAATTAATTATCATTTGATTATATGACTCAAATTCGAATTTTGTTTTACTGCTTATTAGTGGAAAAACCAATTTGTTATTCAGGTTTAGTCCACATTTCTATTTCGTCCGGCAGTCCAACATGAATTCACAGTGGCCTCGTCCCACTCCTCAATTAACCTTCACGCACGCACTGATCTCTGTAGCATTCCGTCAACATGCCGTAGTTCGCAACATCGTAATCAAACATGTTAAGAAATCCTTTTTGCGAAGTCTTAGTTAAATTCTGTAGTTTCCTAAATTATTGTTGAAAAAAATATACTCAATTCTCTATAGAATAGTCTTAATAATGCGTCTCACATCAAAATTAGCTCAATTCAAGCCTCGTTCAAGTGACCCTTGTTGTTGAAGACGATTTCAATTTAAATTTTCAAAAAATTCACCTATATATACATATGTCGTAAAAAATGATTTTTAAAAATCATAGTAAAAAATTGCATTAAAATTGCTGGGTTTTTATTTCATTTCTTACGAAGATATACTAAATATTATTTTTCACTTATTTTATTGGAAAAAAATAAATTATTGATCTTAGCAAATCGAAAACTATACAATTTAGTAAATATAACTAGTTTGCCGGAATTTTTTTGAATTTAATATGAAACCCAGCTCAATCCAAAATGTTAAATTAATTTTAAAGGACACTATAAGGGTTACAAACAAATAAAACTTCGATCAAAGATGTTTCAAGCAAACTCCAGCGCATTTGCATAAATTAAAAATGCTTTATAGTTAGCTGTATTCCACGCCTCCTGTAATATCGTGAAACATTGTTTCGCTCTAAGCACAAGGACTATGTATGATTTTTTTCATTTACATTTAAGTGACACATGTAATAGAATATTTCTGTCTAGTTTTCGGGTTTTCTTAGATGCAAATACAATTACTTCACTTATAAAAATGAAAGCATACACCTTATATCAATTTAATTTAAAAAATTGCCACTAGGAAGGTTTGCATCCAAGCTTTCAATCCTGGGTTTCCAAGCGCCACTCCTGCAAAGTGCCGCCCCTGTAGGCAGCGCTGCGCACAGAGGCGTAGCCGTGCAAATCCGAAGGCGGACTCTTGTCTCGCTTCGGTGAAAGTCTGCTTCATTTCGAAGCAGAGAAATTCCAAGATATCCGTAACTGGTCTCAACATTAGGCCAGATCTTCGATCGTGGAGAATGCAAAATTCTTATAGATGAGTAAACTGACAAAATTGAGGTTTCATAGAAGCTTAACGATGCCAACCTTTTAAATTTTTCTGCGATGCAATCAAACATTTTGAAGAATAGAATCAAAGTCATTTTGATATAAATAGTTGAATGACCAAACTAGCATTAAAATTCTTCTCGTGCAGATTTTTCTCTGCTCTCTGCTATTTCTAACTATTTCAACAATAATATAAGTTTCGATGTACATTCGAAACCATTGACCAAATTCCATATCGATGAGACGAAGAGCAGGAAAGGTGGGAAGTAATTATTACTTCAATATGAAACTAAATCTGATTCAATTCTTATTGGAAACTATTTACAGTATTTGAATTCTCATCGGACGAGCTGTCTGCAAGAGTTTTGCCGCAAATATCGTCTTTCAGGAAGTTTCGCTGCCAGGCTTTTTGTAAGTCTTTTGGATTATTTTTATTATAATTTCAATATTGCCCGCGAGGAAATTATCCGAAATCAGCGGAGTTTACAGTAAATAAAAACAAATAGTGGAGCTTTCGACAAACGTCAGCACGCACTTCAACAGTTTTTCTAAAATACGACAAAAAATTTGGTCGATTTACGCCCACAACATGGTGCGAGTCTCCGAAATACTGTCTTAGAATTTGCAGATTCCATATATTAAAGCTGTGTCCGAATTTTTTTATTTTACGTATGAGGACAGATGATTTGTGGACTGTAAGCTTACAGTGAAGACGTAAACCTACTATTATCATTGGCGCAAATTCGAAAGTGCGAAATACTGTGAACATTTCAAAACAGTATTTCGGGGACTCGCACCACGTTGTGGGCGCTCGTACTCAAATTTTGTCTGTTTTAAGAAAAACCGTTGAAAGTTTCGCTGAATTTTGTTGACAAATTATTATTATTATAACAATTAATCCTCAAATTTGACGGAGTTTATTTTTAATGTATATATTATAAATAAACTCCGCTGTTTCCGGATAATTTCTTCCGCAGTAGGAGAACCATGCAAAAATGAAATTATAATTAAAATAAATCAAGCATATTTTTCCTTTCAAGTAAATTCAATTCATATAGACTACACTTGCTCAAATATAGAGTGCAGGTGCTTTGTGAATTCACCTAACTTTCTTGGTCACCTGAGAGAAAGATTAGTGTCCGACGTAACAACCGAATAAAATGGTTCGCCGGGATACAGTTTCGAGTTCCATTTCAATTTTATATTTTTTTTATCAATTAGAAATCAATGAGTCGTTTTGCACAACTAGCAGCCGTTTTTGAATTTTCAAAAAAAAGTGATTCATTTCAACAGATTCAAGAAATTCTTCTCTCATTTTTGCCGGACTTTTGAACAGTAGCAGTTCATGTAAACGCTTTTGGCACTTACCGTATTTTTTAAATCATTAACATTTGCATTGGCAAATTATACATGCTCGTATGTCATTCGAAAACAAAATTTCCATTTACCATGCCTAAATTATTATTTTTTCTCCATTCGATATTTGTCTTTTCACTGTGTTTAAAATAGCCGGAAAATGAATAATTTTCCGATCAATATAGAGCAAGAGATATTGAAAAACCTGTAGGTAACTATTTTTTTCAATTTCAAATATTTTCTCTTAAAATAATTCATCAAAAAAAGCTTGAATGAGTAAGCAATAAAAAAATTCTATGATCCATCCCCCGCAATCCGTCTTCTAGTATTAATTCCCAGATTAGAATTAAAAGTTCATAGTTATTTTCCGGAAATGCGAAACACAATACTTTTGACGATTGTCAAGCACTTAAAATCGTATTATAAAGCATCCAAATTAATTTTACTGAAATGGTCTTTATTTCAAAAATTTTTGTTGTTAAGTCTTATATAAATATGAGTTTAAAATCGATTTACACTTCGTGATAGTTTGCAATTTAAAATTAAAAAATTTAAAATTGCTTCACCAATTGAGGAGAAGGCGATGAAAAATCTAAATATTTACAATATGCATCCTTCTTTTTTTCTAATCGGCGTGGTTTCTGAAATACCTAATTAATTTCTACAAATCATTTTCCAACGTTATGTTTAAAATGTTCAAATATACGGATCCCTTTTTCCATTCTTGTCTGAAACACAATGAAACTTCAGTTTTGGCCCGTTGGAGCGCGTACCACACTTACATTCTGCAGGAATGTGCGAGAATGACGCACTATTTTGCCACACATGAGAATCCTTGCCCCGTACCCTTCTTGCACCCTTTACTTGTCACAAACAATATCTGTTTCAAATCAACTAATTCATATCGGATACAACATGACTTGTCTTTTTCCTTTCATCCTCGACTTCCGCAATCAATTCCTGACTCTATTGTTTCGCGTGACATACGTCCTTGGGTGTGGGTTGCTCCAAATCCTGCTTCAGCAATAGCTATTGGATGCCGGCACTTTAATAACCGATTTATTCATTTGCTTCTTGAGCCGTTTTGGGATATCCTTAGCCCAAATAATCTGGGAATGGGCTGTGCTGGGACGGAAAGGGCGAAATGAAGCCATGATTTGATTTATTGGCGGAATGTTTCATCTAGTAACTGAAAGTCTTACGCTTGATTCACACTCGTACATGTATGCATGTTGTCGTCGACGTCCTTACTACCTCCTCAACTTTATTCGTACCAAGTGCCAAATGGCAAAGCAATAGGCACGGAAATAATTTATAGGGCAAGTCAACAAGGCAATCTTTTGTTTTATATTATTAAATACTTTCTACAATTTATGACAATGCTTGTATGTAGCTGCTAGCTGGGGACATACTTGTCTTCTGAATTTTGCGGTTTCCGAACAACTGCCTCGCGTTCATTTCACAGAACATCTCTGAAATGTTTCTAGGAAACGAAGCGTATCCTAGAGAAAGTTAGGACAATAAGTCATACCGTCATATTTTGATGACTTTATGCGGACACTAAGCGTATATAATTCACGAAAGATTTGCCTATTTGATCTTGGTGATTGCAGACTATAAAGTGGAAAAATCTGCTCAAATTCATTGAACTCTCACCCAAAGTAAGGACGACCAATTGATCGAAGGGTGTTGGAACGATTAATTGAGAAATGATTTCAACCAATCAAACATTAAATAGCATAGCAAAAGAATATCAACGATAATTGCTCGAAATTATCGAGAAGCAATGAGTCGTCTGTAATTTGAAATAAAGAACCTATGCTTTGTGATGCCTAATTCTGATACAGTGAAGACGTTGATGTATGTTAAGGATATGTCTTAAATACATTCATTCCATAATTATCTACTATACCGAAAGTACTGTGTGCAAATACAGTTGTTGCACTTGCTTTAAAATTTTCATAAAATGTTGACAACCTTAAAAATTTCCACCGAATATTCGCACAAGGTTTTCAGCACATAGATTTTTTTCGATACTTTTTGTTTAATAAATTTCAAACGAGATTTTCATTAACAGTATATACGAGCTGAAACATTCCCGAGAATTTTATCTGGGGATCGTGTTGGTCTAGAAAATTATGCAGGCATTTCCTTATTAATGTATTCTTCTTATGTTTTTTTTTAAATTTAGTTCTCAAAAAATTATTTTCCGTGCCATGTTTTTCTTGCAAATGTTCAGAGAGTTTCTATCTCCAAAGTTTATTACATAAACTTTCAAATTGGCATGCTTGTTAAGTTCTTACCGAAGCAATGTTTTTTATATTTATTCGTTATTTTCTCTCAAGAATTAAGTAAAAAATAAATCATACAAAATTTTAAGGGAAAGATTTGTTGAATATTTCGTTGGAAGGTTCAACAAATTTTTAAGTAGGAATATATTTGATTTTTCGAAGAAATATTTTTTTTCAACGTTGGGAGGTGGAAATCTTCAAAAGATACCGATCAACTCCTGTCTCTCGGCATGCTGGATTTCTACCGACTAAAACCACCTCCGTTTCCTTCAATCACTCTCTCCATCAAATTTAGTAATTCTCCGTATTTAAAATTTCAGTACATTGTACTTCCCAGACAATAAGAATCGGTAAACTAAATGCCATTCGAAAGGTTTTTGTCTGGTGGATTATTTCTATTCAAATTTGATTAAAAAAACTGTCCTAAAATTTTTTTTAGTCACTATATTCGAGGACAAGTTTTGATTCAGAAATTTTCTCAAAAATCGTTTTGTAAAATTATTTAGTGAAAATAATTTGACATAATATAATCAAGTCACGCGACAAGAAAAGCAAATCAAAAGCTAAGATCAGGAAGACTTGAAATATTTACCATCTATTTGCAAATAATACAATGAACATCATTTTTTTGAAAGCTACAATTCAAAAGAGGTTCCGATTGCATCTGTTGTATGCCATCTTAATTCAAAATGAGTGACGATTTGCGGAAGGTGGTGAAAATTAACACAGTTAGGTCCTGTATCGTTGATAGAGCTGATACTATGGTATTTTCCCTCGAGTTTTGAAGCCATATAATTCTCAAAAGGAAACCAACAGTTGAAACTCGGAGTACAACACTCGACTGGATTTTATCCAAAGCTGATAAACATCAATTTATGTTATACCTTCCAGGATAATCTCTTTAATCGCTACGTATTTTCTAACTTGAACTCAATAACGTTAGTTTTTTAGCTGTCTCAATCGGCTACACCTAATAGTTGATAATATTCTTTACAGATTTGAGAAACATGTTTATTCTGATAGTAACCCTTAAAATCAAGGTATTTCGTTTCAAAAGTAGCCTTACTCTTCATTTATTCTGGACGATGTGATTTTTATTTTTAACTTCTTGTTCTTTTCTTGTTGCAAACGATCTGCTGGAGTATTGATATTCAAAACGGACAAAATATTTCACGAGTGGGATTGTTTTAAGTGTTAAAGAATGATTTGCTGTTCGGAACTTAAACTATTAAATTTGACGCTCGACTGCCAAGGATTTCGTCATTCCAAGTGTTTCAGTCAGGAGTAACTATCGCCTTTCAGAATGATGCGGCAAATAAAAGAACACTTGAGTGGCACACTGATTCAGCAATATTCGTTTAAGGGTTAATTGCAAAACTTCCTTCATTACCTCCAAGGAATTCTCCGGGTGTAGTAGCAAGTGTTTGATTTGACTTTAATTGCGTTCTACAAGTTCAAGTCGTTCGACAAGGTTTGGTTGATAGTGTTGTTCAAAGGGAGGAAGCTGGAATCAGTAAGCGATTGATATTGTATCCTACACACCTAAACAAAAAAACTAGTCCTAAGTTTCAACTAAAATGTAGAAAAGTATGCACGCTTACAGTTTTCATGTATATACCAACCATCCAAGCTTTACCATCATGTAGTTTTTTCCTTGGCTTGTGCTACACTCACAAGGAATATATTTTCAAAACATACAACACTGAGCAGCTCTAATGTTCCCGTGAAACTCATATCAGCCGACTGTTCACATAAAGCAAATTCTTGTGGATAATTTACTGCTGCATACGAAATAAGTTTATCTGGCGGAAATTGTCTTGCAGCCAGACAGACCAGCTTAGACAGCACTACAAACACTTTTCTTGGACTTCATGAAAAGCGTGCTTCCAGCGGATGTACGGAAACTTGACAAATGACCCAAACTTGGATTTATTTCATTAAAATATCCAAGCAGATTCGCTGTTGGAAAAGACCTGGGATGGGAAACCATTTCGTCGACAAGTTGTCGGACGGTTCGGTGAAGTACATCACCTGTGCTCAGGAAAAATTAGGTACAATGGTAATCCGCCCGCAAAGCTGAAGGTGCCTTGACTTGGCATGCGACATGTATGTTTCCCTGGATTAAGGGTAGCAGGAAATGTCATTACAGCAGGATATGTTCTATAGGGAGGAAAAGGACAGTAACCAGCAATGCCATATTTAATCTGAAAGATGCTTTTCACGGTTGATAATATATTTACATCTTGTTTTTGTAGAACAGGCGTGAAGATTTAAAGTGTAGAACTTTCCATGAAAGACTTGGAAGTGTAAGTACACTGTAACGTGATACATCGTTTATTTTGTGGACAAAATGCTGGCAATGCTTCAGCTAGCTACCTTGTATACTTAATGACCCATATGGTTTTGGGTAACCCAAGCGAAGGACGAGCTTGATTAAATTAGATTGCTCTGAGGTGGACACCGTAGAATACAACCGCATTCACATTGGAATTTGCATCATTATATGGGTGATGGGATCAAAAAAGGCAAAAGGTATTGTTTTCACAACAATTTCCAGTCAAACCGTACTCGCGTTCTGTTCAAAGCAAGGTTCGGCTTCCTATGTGCTATTCTTGTTTTGATTAGCAAAATGCTGCTGAAAATATTATTGTGATTATTCTGACAAACTAGAGATGAAAATATTACATCGGGATTCTCTATTATACGCTCTTCCGTCAAGACTACAGTCTAGTAAATAATTTAAACTTTTTCATTTGTCGAGCGACGAATATCCTACAATTTTTTCCTTGCCAATCACCGTCTCCGGTATATTTCTTTAATTTATTGATTAAAGCCTTAGGAGCTAGAATTCGAATCAATCGGAAGTCAAATTAAAATGACCCAATGTCAACGCCAATGACTTTAAAATGATTTTTTTCCAAGCAGAAAAACGTGGCCTCGACCTTTTCTGCTTAAGTTATCTTGCACACAACGCGGTCGTATGTTGAGATGAGTTTCTTAGCGTTGTACTTATTTTGCGGTTCGTCTCCACCAAGCTCCTTAAAGCATCCGCTATCGGATCCCGTGAACAATGTCGACTAGGAAAATAGTATCTGCGAGCAGAGAAATGAGGACAACAAGGGTGACAAGCAGTACATAGTTAAGGGTAATAAATCATTTGCTTCAATGCCAACGACTGCTGGTGAATTGAGTCCCCGCCTTTTTTGTTTGTCCCCTTCGGCATTTGGAAAGTCGCTAGGCCATCCGCCGAGAGCCAGGAGAGCTTAAGTCGCTTGAAGATGACACAAACATTAGTTTAGAGATAAAAATGACAGGCAATTTTTCTCCTGCCTAGACCGGAATCAGGAACGGAATGGCTGGAGCGCCTCTTGTAATATCCTGGCCAAGGACCATGTAAATTGTCGCCAAGTCGCTTAGGTAAATTGGAGCAGATGGAATGCGATCGAAGTCTCATTGCGATTAAGATTCAGTCATCATAGGTACCTACTACTTCACGTTGCAAGCAATGACTATCATACATCAATATCTGTTGTAACGCAATCAATGCGCTAGTTAGTGTCATGAAACGAAGCAAAGAAGGAAAATCGTAGCCCCACAAACTGATTTTCTGTTATTCTGAAGTAGGAAATACGTGACTATTGAAAGAACCTTTAACACTTTTACAAACATTTAAAACTTCCATGAATTTAAAACAGTTTTGAGTTGTTTTGAAAGCGATTTAGAAATTTAGCAGTCATTTCCAAAATTTTGATGAACTCTTGATGACATTGACCACAAAAACGGGAAAAAGTAACGAAACTTTAACTACCAATTTGTATTTACAATAACCTATTGCTTTGCCAATCATCTTTCCCGCATTTTGAAGGATGCCACTTCATATACCACAAAAAGGTACAGATGGTGGGCGAGTGGTCCTGCCGCTAAAGAGGTTTATAATAAATTGATACTCTATGTAGTAAATGCATTTGAATACAGACTTAATCTTCAAGATTATCATCTAAGAATTGATTGCCAGGTAGACTAGTCAGTATAAAATTAACCATTTCAATACTTCAAGATTATTGCAGCAATAATTGCAGACGACCTCAATAAAGCCATTCCACCGCATTAATTTGGATTCAGATCAAAACACGGAACGATTGAGCAAGTGCACCGCATAATGGAAACAATCCAACAGACGTATCAGGAGCGCAGCTACTGCTCGGCGTTATTCCTTGATGTAGCCCATCATTCGATAAAGTGTGGCATGAAGGACTACTGTCCCACAAGGAAGTGTTCTTGGACCCATTCTTATTTACTCTTCACCGCTGATCTACCAACGAGGCGAGGAACCGTAACCACCACGTTCGCAGATGACACCGCCTTCTTGTGTGCAAGAAAATCAGCAAAACTTGCCTCCTAGAACTTGCAAGAGCACGTTACTGATGTCGAACAGTGACTCAATTTATGGAGAATTCAAGTTAATGATAAGTTAATAACCTTTACGCTAAATAAAGGAAATCGTCCAGCTATCAAACTCAATAGAGATATAGTGCACAAGGACCACTACAAATACCTGGGAGTCCACCTAGACCGACGCATGACTTGAGAAAAACATATAAAAGCAAAGAAGAAGGAGATTGACCTAAAGTTTTCTAAACTGTACTGGCTTATAGGATATAAATCTAAGCTAGCTTTAGAGTACAAAGCTATGTTATATAATTCTATGATAAAACCTATATGGTTCTACGGTTGACAGCTATGGAAAACGGCTTTCTCATCCCTAATTGACATTATAGAGCGTTCACAGAACAAAATACTGCGGCTAATGTGCGCCGTGGTACATTAGAAACACCAATATTAGAAAAGATCTCCACATACTGTCGGTTTCTGAACAAATTCTGAGAACAAGAACTAAGTATAGTCTTAAATTGAGACAACATTGTAACCAATTAGCATGTCAGCTGGATACAAAAATTGTTTCAAATATACTTAAAAGAAAAATTAACGTTATAATTTAAGCAGGGAGTGCCTCCGCACACCTCAAAACAACATTTAGAAATAGATTTATCTATACCCACATCTTATCCATTTTAGTTATTTCTTTTTAAGAAGATTCAATAAACACACTTATAAAAAAATACTTCAGGGCTACTATAACTGAACATCACTGATTTTGACTTACTATTTACGACAGTCATAAGATCTGCGTTCCAATCACATTTATTTCTACCCCAATTTCTTTTCACGAAACAATCTACAAACCTCAAAACTTGTCTTTGAAACCAAGGAAAATTCAGCAGATATGCACTTATCAAAATTTAATCAATGGTGTTTTATAAATGTTGACACATGATGAATATCTTGATTGGACAAACATTTTACCGAAGAAAACTAATAGGAAAAGTCGTTGTTATATATCAGATGGGAGTGTCTGGCTTGTATCATCGGATGCTAGTGGCCTCATTTGTCATCTCGAACACTTTCAGTTCGCTTACCAGATGATAATTGTTATGAATGTGAAAAGCTGAAGAATATAATATGCCTCTTGTCACGATGGAGCATTAAATTAATAAGTACCTACTGTCCAAGTCACATTCAAACATGATGCTCGCATAATGTAACAGAATTCGTAGTTGGGATCAGTTGATCCTGATACGAGGCTTTTGATTGTAAGTTTGTGAAGGCAGAAATCATCAAAAAAGATCAGCGTAAGTAAGGAAGTAATTAAAGTTCATGGTTTGTTGAAGTAGTTTCAATCTTCTACATTTTAATGTGTATATCGAAGAACACTTTCTATCTTGCATATGCAATTAAACAGTGAAAAAATTAATAAGCGTAGTGTAAAGCCATCTTAAATTTACACATACATCACGACGTTTTTCATAAGTTTCTATCAAATGTTCAAAAAAATCTAATACCTTTCGATTTGGTTGAAAATTTATCCACTTGTTTTGTATGTAAAGCCATGAAGATTCCTCAAGTTTCAGCTCAAAATATGTAAAATTGCGCCAAGGGTTAATTTTTTAAGCTTCGACTGTATTTTGTGATTTTCAAAGTATCTTTTGCATTTTTTTTATGATAAGGTCTAATTTGCTCAAAAAATATCCAAAATATGCTTTCCAACGTAAAATAACTTGCTTAACACGATCCCGTGGACCCGTATGTGTATAAAAAATTATGTTAGTTAAATATATGTGTAAATGTTTAATTTATTAATACATTTGTGACTGATGAATTTTAACATTAAAACTGATTATTATTCGTATCAATACAACTTCAATCTTTAGTGGATTTTATCGAAATTAATTAATGTGATTTTAATTACTTTATTGGTCACTTAAATGGAATTATACGTAAATAAAATTTATGTAGTTATGTAAACACTGTTACATATACGATCCTCTTAAAAAGATAGCCACTATCGGATAGCGTGCTGCTACCTTGTGGAGTTTTTGAAAGGACAAAGCGCGCAATCCGCCAAAGCACTATATTTATTTATAGTAATTTTATAGCAATTAAACTTGGTAGAACTCAATCTAATTACAATAGATACATTGAAGAGCAAAATAACATATAAGTTTGTACCTTTTGTAAGTTTTCAATTTATATGACAAAAATGAAACTATAAATTATATTTTTTATACATTCTGATTGTTTTTAAGGCACAAAATTTTCATCAACATCAGGATGAGCATTTTTTATTAAATACATTATGATGAAATATTGCAACATATATATAATATATGCTTAATTTTACAAAGTTTTCATTTAATAGAGCTGTTTTTTAAACTCACGTATTATGTTTGATGTACAGGATGCTGAAACAGGTGAGGCAAATGGTCAAAATGTCATTTCTTATGTAAAATTGTGTGAGAAATCCAAATCTCAAAATTGAGTTTCCAAGGTCGGAAAACTAATAAGTTTTTCGGAAAATCGACTTTTTTTAAACGATTTTTCGTACTTTCTGCGCTGTAGAGGGCGCGGATGTTAAAATAACCACAAAAAAATTATGTCATCTTAAAGCAGAGTGTATTTCGTAACTCGTGTTAAATTATTTTTGCGCAGATGTAATTTTTACTATGAATTTATCAAGAGTTTACCTATATAACCATTTTTCCGGCTTTCCTCGATTTTTAATGAATTTTTTTGGCCACGGGATCGTGTTTAGCAAATCATTTTACATCGGAAAGCATATTTTGTATATTTTTCGAGCAAATCAGACCTTACCATAAAAAAAATGCAAAAGACTTTGAAAATCATAAAAAAACAGTCAAAACTTAAAAAATTCACCCTGGGCGCAATTTTACATATTTTGAACTGAAACTTGAGGAATCTTCATGGATTTACATAAAAAAGGGGGGAAATTTTCAGCACAATCGAAAGGGGTCAAGTTTCGTAGTTGTCCCACATGACATGGAATCGATCTCCTAACTTTTTGTACATATATAACGAGCTTGTGGCTCAGCTCGATCTTTGATACTAGCCAAGATAATAACGAAAACTCTGGTACTTTTATGTACAGCATGATACAGATGCCCCTTTTGGGGGGTCGCTTTTATTCTACTAGTACAGCTGCAATTGCCCTAGCTGGCCAGAAATATCATAGATGCCCAAGCACACATTGACTAGATGAAATCGATTCGGTGGCAAATACTAAAGTGATTACATGATGTATCAACCTGTTAGCCGCACAGGTTGATAGGTTCGTTTCAAAAAAAAACTTTATAATTTCATTGATGATGTTGCTGCCCTGTTCGATCCGAATCTTCATATTAATGATGCGGACACAGCATTTCTCATAGGACAATGACTGCTCTATTGATTTTTTTCTCTCGCCAGCACGCGGCCATCGGATAATTTATTGGCCACGGGATACTTCTGTTTGTGTTTGAGCTTTAAGATAATTTGGCTACTGCGTTACAGCTTGAAATTGATTCATGTCTACATCATCGGTGACTCGTGGTACATTCTACCTTCGTCAAACATCTCGATGGTATAAACGGACCACGGAGCCACCAGCTTCATTTCCAATTGTAATTTTTTGCAGATATTCCGATGGAGTAGCAATCATTCATTAATATTTGAATAAGTCGCAGGTGGCAGGGGGAACTGAAGCCGGCTTAGCAAAATATCGATTCCATGATATCACTTGATATACTAGCAGATCTAGCGACTCGATTTAGGATTGAGGATCGGGAGCGTGCTGCATTCTAATCTACCAATGAATTATGCATTGAAGGGTGCTACTACTACAAACTGTTTAGTACTTCATGGAATAGCTGTGAATAAACGCTCGCATCTTATTTAAATTACTTCGAGTCCTTCTTTTGTGCTGCTATTATATCAAGGATTGCATTTCATTCGAATTGACGACAACTAATAAATACAATCTACTGAAGAAGCCAAAGTTTGACTATGTCCCAATCTGAGGATTTGCAGAAGCGTATTAAACTCACTTCCTCCAATCCGATTTCTCGGTGGCACAATTTTTCTCCAAAACTAGCCTAAAAGACACGTTTTCCAGCAGTCCTACCAGTTTTGTTCAACAATATGTGAATTCTAGTTTATCGCTTTCAAATCCCATCATACTTGCGGTATCACTGGAGTTTGCAAAGATTCTCTTATCAGCTTCAATCACCTTTCATCGGCTAATTACTTCCGTTAACTGAGCATTATTACGAGAGTTCATTCAGAAGTCAATAATATCCAAGTGGGGGAAGAGGACGCCTCTGTAAACCTGGAGCGTCGTGGTTGAAAGCCAGCAGATACTTTCCAAATGGATTGTTAATAGCTCGTTGAAAAGTTGCGATCAACGACTTAATTTGTCGAGTCACGAAGTGAAATGATGAATCCTAAATGGAATATCTGTTGAGCCGGTGGCGCCTGATTAAAATGCCAGATAACACGAAATGACGGCCTTCAATCCCAATTGGCACAACGAGATGAATATTTAAAAGATATCAGTGGGCAAAACCAATCTAACGGAAATCTATTGAACAATTCAATTGGCCTTGTATTGCTTATGTTAGTAGCGCTTTGTATTCCGCGCCTATCGATGCAGAGGCGTACGACGGGGTCTCAAAGACGTTAATGAGACATTTTAATCAATCATTGAAAACGGTTGATGCAAAGATTGGCGGTGAGACGCGTACTGAGTAATCGTATAATAACCGAGGCAAGCCAGGTTGGTGAAATTTCCTATTAAAACGTGTTGCGGTGGATCCATATAGTTGGATTGTATACAGTCCTGGGACAGGTATTATTGAACTGAAACGTTTTATAAGTAGCTGCTGATCTGCATAGGAATGAAATGAGATCCAACTTACTTAAATGCCTACATCATTTCAATCGTAGATGTGCTGATTTTCTCAATTTTCATCTCACCCAAATTGTAATGTTGCCTAAAACCCATAAAGACAGATAACGTGCATTAACGCTCAACTCAACGTGTTTGTCGCGTATTTTAAGCTTCTCTTTGCCACATATCAATTGCTTATATAGTCAATACCTTATTAGAAGCACGCTTGAATTCCGAATCAAAAGTACTGATTGCAAAAGACATTTCCATTCCACTTGCTTTGCGTTTAAGCGCCCTTTAATCACAAACAAACAACAATTAATTTTATTGACCGGAATCACAGACTATTCTTGTAACATGGAAAGGACACCTCATTTGCATAAAATCTTTATTAAGATAACTGGTAATGTTGCAGAACAAGTCGCAATCCGCCCAGCGTTATCATAGATACGAAACAATAGCGAAATATAGCTCTGAATTTTGGGAGAGGCAATTTACAAAAAAAAACGGCATTCGCAACGCTGCCAGGGCGCAACTAAAAGGCCTTAACATTATCTTCGAAACATAATTCAGGGATGAGTTTCGTCTTTCAGAAGTTAAACGTCTTACACTATGTTCTGTGTTAGCTTATCACCACATGCTCATGATGACTGAAAGATATATTCTGCAGATTCCCACGTTCCACTTGAGACAATTTATTTTGTTAATTGCTGAAATGTTTTTGCTACAATGAAATCGAGCTCCATCCCAAAACCACCGAGCGTTTGAAAGCAGCAGAGTGTGTTTGAAGGGTTTAAAGGAATCGCTTGAAAAAAATTTTCGGCCATATACATATAGAAAAAGCTGTAGCAATGACTTCAATTTATTTGACAAATAAAATTCAATCACCTTTGTGTGTCATACACGATGGTCAAATATTACTGAACGTCATATTACTAATGATTATTCATTAATTACAACTGATACTTCTGCTAACCAAGTTCATTATGAAATAATTCAACTGTACAAACAAACCTGTCATTTGTACTAACCACCAGGTCAATCAAGGATAAGTCACTATTGTGTTCTTTCGCATTCAACTAATCGTCTATATCCCTTTCCTCTTTCGGCGACTTGTTCAATTCGTCTGTTTTCCCAATTCAAATCACGCACCTTGACCGCATTAATTACTTTAAATGAACTCTTTTCGGGGTTGAATAGTGAAACATTTAATTATCTGAAAACACACCGGTGAAACCCTTTCACGCTCACTTCATTCGTCAGTGAGGTCGACGGAAAAAGGATCCGAGCATCATACAAATTATACAACTCCTTCGTTACGACATTACTTCCGTGAGGGTGATGATGGCTCCGTGTATCAAGTGGTGGCGCTTCTTCGGCTTGATAGCATGCTGAAGAAGTCCATAAATTATTTCCAGTGGCTGTTATTAAATTGTACTCAAAATTGTGGTTTATGTCGCTTTAATTTATAGCTACAACTTTTGACAAACGGCGAGGGTGATTTATTTAACACACTCAGTGAATATTTGTGATCAAGTTAAGTGGAAGCTAGAGAACTTACAGCCTTTTAAAATGATGTTGGCTTTAATTGATGTCTAGTTTAAAGAAATTAACTTACACAATGCAGACCATATTGGTGGGTCGTTGTTCCTGCTGTAGTCCATCTAATATCGAAATGCAACAGCTCCTGTGAAACTTTTCGAAGCCTTTTTGGTTGACTTTCAAGTCAGTCAGAGAAAGTCCATTTTTTAGAAACTTAAAATGCAGTACAGTACAGTACTATATTGCAAGATTGTTGCAATATTGATTAGTGGATTACGGTGGAAAAAAAACTCCAAATAAATCTAGCATTTGCTGGCTGGCTACCATGATTTCATTTAGGGGAGAGAAAAAGAGACAACAATATTTACTTTATTGTAGAATATTTTTAAAATGTTGTTGGCACTAGACTCATAGAAGTAAGTTGTCCTTTCGTGGTAGAGTTGTACAAAGAATGTTGATAATAGCTGCAGAAATCGAGTATGCTAGATACCAATGTTGGACTGTTCCTTCGCGTAAAACTAATCTGTTTTGATGAACAACGAAATAAGCCCTTTCAATAGGATGCCGTATAAAATAGACATTCAGCAAGATTACTATACAGGTAGATGCGTGCAGCATACAAATGATGACTTTTGCAAATGTACGCAAATTAAGGTACATCCGCTTAACATTACCCTGAATTCCAAGCCATTGACTCGGACATCATAGTCCTCTGGACCACTTTGGTAATTTTATCTTGTCTTTCTGGTCATTTGGTAAATGACCACTGAAAGTCATTAGGGAATTATTATTATTAACTGCCACTGCTGTTGTTTACACACAGAATGTTGTTTCATCTTCTCATTTCGTTCGATTTATACTTGATGTTGCGTTCTGGAGTATTTCTTGTGCTTGTGACAAGGCATGGGAACTTGATGAGCCCTCCTGAGACTCCTTTTCTCCGTTGAACATTAAGATAATCGTTTGTTTGGATTTCAGCTTCATTAGCCCCCGCTCTAATCACTTTTACAATTAAAGTTTGCTGGCCGTTTGTCGGCCAGTTGTGGATCGGAAAGGAGCTTAGTGAATATGCTTATCAGAGGTTGTATTTCTGTCTTTCTTGCAGTTTTTATTCATTTTTGAATGAAGTCAGTGAGACTTAACACCAACTTCTTGCAGATACAATTGTCTTTAAATCATACATTGTCCTCCCTAATGAGTATTTATAGCACTATGATATGAGGACCCTTGGAGAGGTGCTGAGAAAACACAAGGAGCTGTACATTTTCTTTTTCGTACAGGAAGGGAGGAAGTATTATGCAATAAATCGTGTTATCCTCCAGTAACCCTTTAATGCTTGTAATCAAATCATCCACTCCGCGGGATGTGAATACACCACATACGGGTAGAAGTGAAAAGTCACTCTGAACGTGTACATTCAGCACAATCCGACTCTCACGTTGTTTGTACAACTTAATCGTTTGGGGTAGAAAATTTGAAGAAGAAGATGAAGTGCGAGTCAGAAAGTGAAGGAGCTTCATCTTATCAAACAGTCAGATACCGACATCGCTTGATAACATTAGATACCGGCTACCATTTGGATATTAGTGTAAACTCTACCCGTTGGTTTTCTTATTGTGAGGTAATAACTTTAACCTTTTACAAGCGCTTGCCTCTATTACAGAACAACGCGCGTTTTTCATAATTTTCCAATTAGTATATTGTTTTCTGATCAGTTTTCAATCAAGAAGTTCTTCAAAACAACTCAACGCACCAATGATCAAACCACTTCCAAAGAAAGAAGTGTAACCTTCTTTGGAATTGATTCTGCAAGCGTGATTTTCCAATAGCACCTTAGCCCACCAGACATCTCCACCGTTTTAATAAAAAGCAAATCCAAATCTTTATTACAGCGATATTGCATTAAACAATCTGAAATTGTTACTTTATTGTTGTGCTCGCAGTCTGGAACGCCGCCAATGCAATGAATTCAATCAGCTAATTCACTATTCAAGAGTTCGGGCAGTTCACCTCCCCGTTCGGATCTAGACTTTCTCCCTTTGTCAGACCTTGAGGAATCACTTTCGCCGATATTCTTGCAGATGGATTGAGACACATCCGGACTGATATGATGAAAGATGGACTCATTTATCTGACGGCCTTGGCAGAATGTTAAGGAAAACAATGATGGAATTCCTGCTTGTGGTTCGAGATGATGGCTCCTTCATCAAATACCGAGCGATTTTCTGTTTGTCGAAAAGGGGAAAACTTCGTTTGACTGTGATTTCCATTCACAACTCATTTTCGTCATTCCACTAGTGACACGCGACTGTTCATGTTGAGTCCTCTTGATCTCGTAGATGCTTGCATTTCATTATTAGATTCATTTAAGCAGGTTCACACATGCATGGATGATAAAGTTATAGGGAAGAATATCTTTAACTTCTTGTTTAAAAAGAATTCTCATCAGAAATGCTCACTAGGTTTTCACGAAAGGGATTTCAATTGGCTACATTAGGGAAAAAACTATACAAATGAGAAGATTTCAACTGAGCGATTCAGTCAATACAAACAACACGACGCTATATCTAAACAGTTCATTAACAGCATTCTTTAGTAAGGACGACATGTGCCTGTTGTGTGTGTGGGCCCCTTTCAATGCTCATTTCGAAAGGATCGATTGGAATCCTTTAAGGACGCACATTAAATGCAACTAGATGTGGTTCGAGTTGATATCAATTGCTGAATGTTTCTCTTGAATGGTTACATAGCAGCGTCGGGTCGGGTCGGGATTCAGATAGAAAGCAGGCATGAATGAAATAAATAGAAGATTTGTCACTGTCGAGATAGACGACATCAAGACGCCGCTGTGTTTCCGACGTGCAAGAAATTTGTAGTTGTTTTATTAAAATCGCGTTTTCGCCAGAATATTTGAATGAAGTGAAGAGACTCGAGAAGCTGGTTGGGCCGGGAATGAGCGGAGCACTTGGTGAACGAAGTTTCGAATGACAAATGTGAGAATCCATTCGGATTCGGTCAACCCCATCTCCAAGTTTAGATAGACGTGGCAGATTTCGACTGAATGTCCCGCGGGTGGAAAAAGCCATTGGCCACTGTACGAGTATATGTTGAACAGACATGAAGATGATGTATCACCATCATAGACTATTTCACTTTGAGGGAATAAAGGAGAATATTGTGAAGGAAAGAGCATATGTGATTAGCGCGAATTGAATATTTTATGTTTGCAAATATAAAGGGGGCCCAGAAATTATTGCATAAGGTTCTCTCGTGACTTATCATGCAATGCAAGCCAAACAATATCAGAAAATTGACGAAGGCAATTCAAAGAAAAACATTTAAAATGCATACAGTGAAGTCCTTTCATGCGTGGGAGTATCAAATAATTTCAGCCAGCACGACATCCCGAGTAAAATTTTACAGGCGGCTCGCGTGTGGTTCGCATCACTTCGGCAGAATCACAAATAATTTTTCCCTATTGTCCCGGAAAATTTTGATGCTACGAAAAAGATATTGTCGGTCATTTGTATTTAAAACTAATTATGTTTTCTTTTCGCTTACCTTGTTGCTACCTGAAATTTGCAGTTTTGATCTACATGGCGTCAAAGTTTTCTTGTTCTGGTTTATATCAAAAACTGTTAGCTTTACGGAAACCATTCTAGACCACTTACAGAACGTAAAAAAATTAACCATACCAACTTTGCGAGGTTTACTCTATGATTGATAGTTTCCGATTTACAGCACCCCAAATATTTCCAACTGAGGCAAATTTCATCACAACCCTATCTGGAAGATGGTACCATTAACTTTGCCATATTTTCACTTACGCGGAGTTGTTCAATCATTTTCATTTTTCTCACATAATGTGGAACATGTTTGCAAGCTTTCCAGAACGGTTAGAATGCTAGATTCAAGCAACTTTATTTCGTGAGCCTGCAACCTTACTCCTGGACTTCTAAAATTTTCACTTTAACTTTTCAATTTGAAATCCTTCGTGTTTGCATTATTATTTATTACATTATTTATTCTTATTGCAACTGGAAACATACTTTCTTTTCCAAACAAAGTGTTCAAGTGAAAATCGCTTCCTCCCGATTCCATCGTCCATCATAACAGCAAATTTAATCAATAAATGCAATAGCTACTCCATTATTACTTACTCAATAAACGGCACTTCAATCGAGAAGCGTGATGTCCTACAAAGATAACCATTTGTTTGCCTGTTTGAGTTCATAAAGAATCAACAGCTTGCCCATTTCCTTAGCCAAATTTATGACCGTCGTCAGATGGAAAATATATGGATGATTTTGCTACCACATCATGTATGTTTTCTATTACCAAGAGTTGTCCGTTGCTTTTGTGCGCGGGTAAAATGAATTGCTAATTTTCTCCCGTAACAATTGATGTCCCCCAAAGCATTCTTGAAGGCCAACTACATGCCAATAAATCTTGCAGTCAATTAACACTCAATTCCATGGGAAATTCCCATGCAACCGTACAACGTCTCCTTAATCCACGACAATCATCCCTCAAATCCAATTCGTTGTTCGAGATTGCGACAACTTTGAATACTTTTGTCTCGAACAGTCTATAAAAGAATCATCCACCGGCAGGACTATAAAGCCATAACGGAAAGTTTCATTCGGATTCGATTTATATCGACCAAATGGACTCTTGTTCTATGGTTATCACCATTCGTTCTCAACAGTATCATCCCCAAACCGTTTGAAAGTTTGCAATAATAAAAGTTTTGTCTGCGAATTAGTCCCAAGGGTTGGTTTAGGAAAAACTTTTAAAGACTTTTCCAGTTTTTGCTATGGTGAGTTGTTAACGGCTTTAAAGTCGATTATATCAGCCATTTTCGAACAATTGTTGATATTCTTGCCGGATCATCTGATTTAGTCCTGAATGGAGGAGGTTTGGTGAAGATTTCGATGGTACCGACAATGAATATGACGAGTTATCGCGGGCTTTTAAAGCGATTTGATAAATAAATTGCAAGTTTGTTAGGTGTAAATAGAATCGGTCATTGGTTGCGTCAGATTTAAATATTTGCCATTTTACTGACTCCTAAGAGTTTATTAGGATTAAAGTGAATTGTGAGTTCCAATTTAAAGCAAATAGCGTTCATAAATCGGAAAGCAGTTTCATAGTAGAGACTTTCAAACTGACGGTTGGTTCACTTTAGGGTTGTTCGATTTGACCCCAGGTTAAATTATTTATTGGTTGTGTTAAGGCGTAAATAGCTTTGTTCCCAACAATTGTTAACATCAAACTAAATTGTCTGAAATATACTTTTATTACTTAATATTTTCTATTGAAATACATATTTGAGTGGATTTTAATTCGGTTTTCAAATGAATAAAATGTGGGTAAAGTATTTAGATTCAATAAGCCGTTTAGCAACATTTTTAAATTATATTATCTATTGGCGATACTTTTGTTGCTAATCAGTCTTTTAGAAAATAATTTTAGAAAAATTGAGTTGCATGTTTATTGAAATATATGGTCTATGCCAAAACACCCTTGTAACTAAGTGTCGGGCTGTTCCTTTCGTTTTCTAATTGTTCAATGCTAATATTGTATCTAAATAATTCCGATCGAACCGCGACCTTTATCTGAAACATATTCTGATAACATTTTCCCACGAAAATCCCTTTCCGCAGCATTACACGTTCCATCCAGCAATTAATTGCAATGCGGCAAACATAAATCACAAACC
Organism: Oxycera nigricornis; assembly: GCA_963942545.1. Lineage (NCBI taxonomy): Eukaryota > Metazoa > Arthropoda > Insecta > Diptera > Stratiomyidae > Oxycera > Oxycera nigricornis. The sequence goes on from OZ012659.1 coordinate 6,778,790, forward strand.
ACATAACGCACTGTCTCAAATAAATTACAAGAGACACTTCTAGCGGTTCAATGTAATAACTTCACACATCGTCGTTTGGATTACATTATGAGCGATACGAAATGTCTTCATGTATCCTCCGCCGCACTGAGCTGAGTCAGCAATTATTTTATGATTGACACATTAGCACACATTTGCTCCATATGTGCGATAAATTTTCTCACTATAGCGATGCTGCACTGCAAGCTTGCCCTCGCTAACGAAGATCTTCAATTTGTAGCTGGCAATTTTAAAAGATACCTACTTATGTATCTTTTTGGCAACGTTTTTAACTTGTGGTTTAAGCTGATCACACTTAATCGTGTTTGCGCACTAGGTCTGGTTCAGCTAATCCTTGAAATGGAGTAGGTGGCACATGGATTTTATAGAGAAAGAACATTATGTACGTATATGCCACAGAGTTTGATTTTGCAGGGAGAGTTATTTCATAGATAAATTTACATGTGATTAAAGTGGAAGATAATAAATCTAACATGTAGATTGAAGTGGTGGTTAAAAAATGTACTGTTAGTTCGATATTTTCGATTAATATAATATTCACTAGCTGGTAAGGTAACGTAAATACTGAGTGTTCTTTACTAACTCCATTTGTAGAAAGAACTAGATGACAAGTGTCTGTACAGCCGATATCTTGGATAAAATCCTGATTATTTGGCAGAGCATCATATGGTGTTTCCGAATGTATTTTATGCAAATAATACACATACTCACAATAAATTTCATACCATTTGATGCACAAGCCATCCCAACATCCAAGCTTGTTGCTGTTGGCTACTATCCGTTGTGACGAAAATGGAGTGTGGCACTTCGAAAAGCCCTGCCAAACGAGCAGGTTCACAATCAATTTGAAACTCTTATCGTGCTCATCCTTCAACTGAAGGATTTCTGTCATTAGCATTTGATTAATTCTTCAAGCTATTTACATACAAAAATAATCAATCACATGCCTGGATAGACAAGACCGACGACAAGGCAATGGCTACGCTATCTGGTTGTGAAAATACTAACGTTCAGCCATGAGAAAAATAGGGAGATGTTAACCCAACTGGCAATCGAGCAGCACTGGGGGTGGGGTAGAAAAAACAATCAACTAAAGAAAATTAGGGAAAAGGATATAATTAAGGCCATCATCGTTAAGTACCCGGAAAACTAATGGTATCGAGGGGTCAACAATTCAATGTGGAGAGTGTTTTCCTTCAGCCGTAGTGCTGGCTTATTCCTATGGCTGTTGCTGCCCATTTACTGCCAAGGGAATTGTATGCTGATGACTAAATTCTCTGGGTATTCTTTAATTCTTTGACGTGCTAATAACAATCTAAAGGCGGGGGCCATACGAACATGGTGTTTTGTTGTCATGGCATAGGAATGATGATGCGAGCTCTGCGGCCCTAATCAGTGGTCCCAGTCAATGAAAACAGGACTTCTTTCTTCTTATACATTGTACATAAATCATCGCTTAAGATCTGAAACAATGTAAGATGAATATTCTGAAAATGGTAGTTTTCATTATTCTTTGCAGCCAATGCAGCTAATATAACATAATAATTTGCAATGACACTCAATAACGTTTATTAAGTTTGCACATATACTGCAAGGTTGATATCAGTCGCTAGTAGTTTTTCACGAAGATAATAATTCCTAAAGCTTTTGCAACCTTCTGTGAAAATTTAACTTGGTTACTTTCGTGTTTTAACATATTGAGCAACAATATCTTGTAGAAAACACTTTCACTTTCGTTGTTTATCAAAGCGTTTGAACAGACTAATATCACGTGTAATCCACTTCCTTACTTTACTTCCTTGCCGCAGTATGTAACAATCTATTGAAAAATACTTCCACTCAATAAATTCTATTTTGAAAAATAATTAAAGGAGTATAACATACACATAATTCAAATCTGCTGGCAGCACTTCCATATAACCAAACGAAACAGCAGCGAACTGAATATTAGGATGACTATATTAGTCAAAAACAACCAGTGCCAAAATTTCAATGTCGTGTTTTTCCTTTCGACAACTCTCCTGCGTGGTTGAAACTTGAAAATGATGTTTTGATGAATTGTTTCCAAGTCACTGCATGTTTGGCATAAATTTTGCATTGTTTTTACCTTAGATTGTACACCGACCATTCGCATTTTACGTGGTAATACATATTAATATTTATGATTGAAACGAGAAGCTGAACGAGAAACATTTCCACTGTCGATTATAATTCCGTTCCCTACGTAGGCTCACTTTGTGTTCTTCGAATTTTGATATGGGCCTAAATTTTTGTTGAATCGTTTTCGTTACTATAATAACTGATTATTTAATTTAAATCATTGAAATGGAACCGTGCAAACAGAAACAGAATGATGGTATCAAAACAACTGCTGTATCTCATTTTCAATTCTTCTCTCAAGCAACTGATAAATTTGAGAAGTTCCTAGATAATATTCGGAACAATTCCAGAGAGTTTTTAAGCAACAGTTTTTATGATGTTCAATGATGCAGGATGCTAATTAGAAGAAATATTTGAGCAAGAATATTCTTTACAGATATTCATTTAAAAATAGCAACATAACAAACGCAACACGAATGAACATACATACATTCTTGGAAACAAAAATATGTTCTCTTGTGACGCTGACTTAAAAGATTAAAATGTTTAATCTCCCCGATTCTTTGTGTAGCTTCCGAAATCATCAAACGAGATGAATTTAACCCTTTGTATTTTCTTATCAACACATTCTCCACCTTACATTAGCAGTTTATATTCATTGTGTATGGTGTGCTTACCATAATTCACATGCAAACATCTTAACTTATCTTAAGACTCATTACTTACCGCAAAATCTGTTCTTAAGCTCGTTTGTAGCACCGCAAGAGTGTTGCTCTGTGTCTTGGGCATGTAATCCCCTTCCGTATGCAAATAGGTTTTCTAACATCTTATAATAGGTCGGTCATAGGAGTTGCTTGTTCCTACCGCAGCTATATTGACCAGATACTAATACGTAACCTTCGTTGTACTTCCTTCCTTCATTTTGTGGCCACTCATAAATCTATCATATTCAGATTTTATTTCCATACCCTACACCGTATGTTAAGTTGTGTTCAAAGCACACATATAAGTGAATCTGTCCAAAATTTAAATACGACTTGGAGAATTAAAGAAGCAGTCTCGCGAAGCGGATGAACGGAGAATACCTGAAAATTGCGTTAGGAAAATCCTAAAGAAGTATTTAATTTCAAACAAGAATTTAGGCTTACACACAAATAAACACATTTTTTGTTCCACATATGACAACTCGTACGTGGCTCGCGTTTTTGATGATAGTCCTTCATGTACTTCATTTTCGAACAAGGAAGACACACAGACACGTATCGTACATTTTGATAATTATAAATTCAATTCAATCGCTCCGAATCATTTCAGATAACCATGCTTCATGCAATTCTCTAGAGATTGGCTTCGTCCTTAGCATGTGAAGAGGACAAATATGTGTTTTCCACCTCAATGCCATGGAGTTTATGACAAATGCTAGCAATTCGTTGAACTTTAACGCCAATACCATATGTTGCGAAACAAAGAGGCAAGCCAATTATATATTCCATGATAGTTTCGTCTATAAATTCACAGATAGCAGCCGAACTGTAATTTGAACACTCCACTATAGTTTCGTTGAAATTGAAAGACATAATTATTTAATTTTTCATGGACATGACTTCCGTTCAATTGCGAAAATAGTTACGGAAAATTCTAGATCACAGAGTGTTTTTTGTTGAAAATGAAAATTTGTTTGTATTGGCGTTTCGTGTGTTACGAACAGTTTAATCTACATATAATGAGCAGAGGAAGGAGTGCATATCGAAACAGCATCGATGGAACGAAAGTGGTAGCCTTACTTTAAATTCGTTAATTTGTGAAAATCAAAGTTCATAGTAGCCATTTGCTCATAATTTCTGGTTGCAATAAAGTTTTCCATCGGAAAACTACTCAAGCTTTGATGATCTTCCGATTCATGCAGCCGTACTGTGCATAAAACATCCCGTGAACAGTATTTATTGCAATTTAATTGAATACAAATTCGACAGTCTGAACATTTCTCATAACGCAGCATCTGCCGCTGTCGTCTTGTTCGCCTGGATCTCAATTATTTCTCAAATATTATTTGAGCAGTGTACGAAATCTAAAGGACACGTTGCTGCACTGACAACCAACGAATTATGGGAAATCAATTCAAAAATAATTCGCTCTTCCGGCCACACGGCCTACAAACGTTGGCTCATGGTGTTGAGTCCTTGATTCGATGATTCGATTTTAATCGCTTCTGAACTCTGTCCTTATTGAATACAACACCGTCAAGGTGTGAAAATAATTGCCTCATGAAGTGAGTGAAGTGAAGCGAAAGGGATGAAAAAGGAAGTCTCTTGCTCCACTTCGCAATACAGCCCGAGCCTGGTTTTTTATTTCAAAGGAGATGTTTTAATGTTTTCGACGCCTCTTTCAGAAGACACATCGCATCTAGGAATGTCTGCCAAAATGCTTGCTTATTGAGATGCTGGTGTCTGCAACATCGAATCAGATAGGAAGATAAGACCGTTCGACTTGTCGAGAGGCGAGTCACTTATTAAAATCGAGCTTACGTGGACGGAAGCCGGGACTCAGCATGTGGTCGATTATGCTGCATCAGATTATTGCAATTTGTCCAAATCCTGTCCACAGTCTCGAGCCGGGCATCCTTTGAATCAAAGAAAAAATGTATCCAAACGACTATCTGCCTCCGATCGAAGTTTAGGTACTGGTCAAATATCATAAAGTTGCCAGCATTTTAAAATCGACTCAATTTGGCGAACATTCAATGGAATGTACCGCCGGCAAACAATGTAAATTTTACTGGACTTCATCCGCGCTATTGCTGGCATCGCAAGAAAGTCCTTTGTCGGTGAAGTTTTAAGGAGCAACACGCACCCTACACGACCGCCACACTCGAAGAGACTTCATTAGCCGAAAAAACCCTTGCTGTTATTACTGTCCAGAATGAAATTGCCGACCGATAATTAATTTGCGGCGGGAGCGACGGTGCACCTCAGCAACATGGGGATGACATGTACGCTTGTTGCCCTAGTCCTCGACTTGCTGGTATCTGTTCAACGCCACTGCCAACCACCCATTGGGGCTACGGAACTCCAACAACGTCTTGTAAACGGCTTCTAGTTGCACATTGCTCCAGTTTGTTTTGCCGGCAAATTACGCTGCTGATCCCTGCCGCCAACGCCTATGTGCAAAAAATGTTTATGTTTTTTAAGCCAATTTGCTGGTGCTGTTCGTGTATTAACGGACTGGATAATCTCAAGGAGCAGAAAAACCGATGAGAAACTCGAAATTCACCACGTAGGGACGCAGGCGAAGGAGCGAAGCATTGCCACTGGAGTATCGATGCAATGTTTTTGAAAATACTAGGTTGAAACAGAGCCTGGTTGCGGATACTTGTTCTAGAATATCAGGATTTGTTCAGTGATCGCCCGATAGTGTTCATTTCCTTTCAACACTGAACACTTACGTTGTCAGTAATCCTAATCGCTTATAATTTTGTTAATGATTTAATATCGTCTTCGTTTTCATACCATCGCATCGCCTGGACACCACACTAAATCTAGCCCTGGTGCAATCGTGCCAATACTCTCCGGCACCGATACTTGCGCCATCAACTTGGATTACGAAGATAATCTGGGGTCAACATGTGCTCCGCAGAAAAACTACTTGCCGATGTCGGGTGACATCACAAGTCGTGGCGGAAGAGCTTTTTTGCCCGGCTCATTTACACATTCGTTTGGAGAAAATGTTGCATGGTAGCGTGTAACATGTCCCGTATCCAGAGGACCAGCGCGGAACATCTCCGACGCCTAGACAAGGGGCACAAGGAGGGCTTGAAAATTATGTATGGCATTGTTGAACGACGAAACTTTTTATTGGCGGTCAAGATGAAAAATTACGTGGCGTAGTTAATAAGTTGTTTGCTCTCCCTTGGTACCACCACAGTACGCATTTGAAGGATGCCATATGAAGGACTATTGTCCAAGCTTTGCAAACACATGAATACCAAACGGAATGAACGCTGTTCCTGTAGTTATTGATCAGTTCTTTCGGTGAAAACCTGTTAGCCATTATCGATGGTGTTCCCTTCGTATCAGAACGTTGCTAATAGTTATAAAAGAAGAGCAGCTCATCTTGAAAAATATTCGTTGCTCAAATTCTGTGCAGAAGGGTGAAAATAATACTGTCAATCAGCTATAAAACTCGTGACTAGTCTGAGTATCGGAATAATCCAGCAGAGCTCGATATTAGTGATGAGCAGCATCGGTCTTGGTCTTGCATAAAAACAAGACCAAGACCAAGACTCTACCTACCCTATCAAGACCAAGATTTGCCCTGCAAGACCAAGACCAAGACTCGCCTTGCAAGACCAAGACCAAGACTATGCGTGACTCAACCATAATAAATTTTAAGTATTTTTATAGTTAACACGTGAAACTGTGTTTAGAATTTTTTTTAAATTTCAACAAAATCCTATTGAAGAGAAGCATTCAATGAATTTAAATGTAGCATTCAATGAATTTAAATGTATGGCATTTTTACCACTGAGAAGGGTGTCTGCTATTCCGTATGAAGCTACGGGTGTGGCAAATTATCCTGTAAACGTTACTCGTGATATACATATTTATCATGTGTAACTAAACAAACGTATGAAAATTTTGTCATTTTTTAAATCAGAAACATGAAATTTGGTATATGAAATAAATGCTTACATGAAATTAGTTCGGTACATGAAATTGAATCAGTATTGATACCATTTCCCACTGCATAGTGAAGTATTTATTTCTATTGTAAAGTATTGATAAAAAATTTCAAATAAACCAACTGAAGAAAAAGTTTTACCGATGCAAGCTTTCTGTGCGTTTTGTGTCGTGTTTCTGGCTTAAGTAGCTACGGTTCTGCGTTGGTGAGTTAGTCAGCCGATTTGGAAGTCTTTCTTAATTATGACAGTATAAGTTTTTATCATAAGGCCGTAATGGCCAGCGTACACAGCTTCCAATCTAAAAGTGCCAGGATCTCGTCGTCAACTCTAGGATGTTTCCAGGCATAATAAGTGAGCAGTTTGGACACATTCAAGGAAACAAGAAAATTACTTCGTTACCTAGTTCCGTCTAAAATACTTAGCATTTTTCTCTTTTATTATTTATTTTTCATTGCTGTCTACTTACTTGAACGTACACCGTTTAGAAGTGGCTACAAGTTATTTACTAGCTTATTCTTTAAGATCTATTATATAAGAGTAAATAAATCATTTAAAATATTTGTATGTGAAAACGCAAGACTGCAAAAGTCTTGCAAACAAGACCAAGATTTGGTAGGCAAGACCAAGACCGAGACCAAGACTAGGTCTATCGATGCAAGACCAATACCAAGACCGAGTGCACAAGAACAAGACCAATACCAAGATTACCACAGTCTTGGTCTTGGTCTTGTTTTGCTCATCACTACTCGATATGCATATGATGCTCGATGATGTCCACAACTTTCTTTGCTGTCATCTCTGATTTTTTTCCGAAAGTTCTGACACACTCTTATCCGGTATAATCCTATCGGCTTTTGTTCTTTCACAATGCTGCCACGCCGTTCTGCGGTCCTGAGTGGAGTAGTGCCCCTTATTAAAATAACTTTTCATATGACGGACTAAATAAACTGAACATCGACTTCTTAGCCTAGGCTTCCCTCCAAAAAGTGTTCTCTCACTGTGATCGAATCCATGACTTTTCCTCGAAAGGCGTTTCAACCATGCCGAGTATTTTACTGTTGTAACTAAGAGATCGCTGAAAAATAATTACGTAGTCGCTAAATGCAACTGGCATGCATATTTCTTGTGGCATATTTTTGCCCTGCGGATAATTTTTCAAGTGCTTTAAAAATCTCTCGGCAATTTTCAGAAATTTTTTGAACTGATTTATATCCTTTCGATCATCACATCTCACACGTTAATGAAAAATGGCAAGCGGAATTGCTTCAAGAATTTGGTTTCCTGAAAAAGATTACTGCATTCTTTATAGTTGCAACAGTAGATATTTGTAATTTCCGGTCCTTCCTTTGGATCGATCAATACAAAACTAAATTTGTAACTGAAGAATAGAAAACTTTTCTTTGAGAATATTCCTTGTTTGTAGTCGCTTTACCATGGCGGTTGCTATTGTAGGTTAGCTTTTCTTATTATATATATTTATTCTGGGCGAAAACTTTAGCTAGCCAAAATTGGTCAATATTCAGCGGATGCTGCAGCAAAATTTGTTTCCAGTTCGGAAATATATTCAAATTCTAATCGGTTTCCCTTTTGCTTTCGTTGTTGAACTGCAGGCTGATTGATAAGCTGTTCATTCTCAGCTATGTCTGATGTTTCACTACGGGAGACTAAGTAAGTTTTGGTTTGTGGAGCATTACATATTAAATCCTTTCTCATATCTAACTTCACTAAATAAATCTATTAATCAATTGTGTATTTTGGGCGCTGTGTAAACTATATTACGGTGACACTTTTCGAAATGAATCTTCAAATGTTTGTCTTCAGAAGAATTTGCCTCTACTATAGAGAGAAAGCTAGCCATCTTGTGTCTATCTGGGTGCGCTGTCTATATATTTTTAAAATAATTTATATATTTAAAGATTTATGGTACCATTTTGTTAATTTGACCCGGAAAATTTTTGAAACAAAATCAGCAAAAGGTCTTTTATAGTTTTAGTTTTAAAACTTTTTTTAAGTGTGGTATGTAATGAAAAAAAATATTTAATTCAGGTTACGATATGAAAACAGGCAAAAGTTTTGGTAAAACCCAGAAACTGATTCGAATCGATCTCTTTTAAAACTCCAGATTCTTGGTGGTCCTGTTACCAGGAGCATATGAACAAAATGGTGTTGCTTCCATATTTTTAGCGAATGAATGGAAATGTGGCGTATTTCTCATTATGTTCGATGATTTTGCAGTTTCGTTTGATTATAGATTCAATTGAAAATAAATGCCGAAAAATCGACAGGACAAATCACTTCTTGTTGACAAGCTTCGGTTTCACAAAAACTAGCGATTATATCGTTTTGAAAATTTCGAAGGGAGTACATTTGGCATTCAGATGGCAGTAGATTTAATAAAAAAGATATCCGGCTGTTGATTTCGCATGTATAATACAATAAACGATTTCATTTTAGTGTCCAATCGAATGCATTCGGTATTTTGCTATCACTTTGAACTTTTAGTATGTGTAAACAAATTATCCATTGATCGAACGAATACAATAAATACTTTTGGAATACTGAAGGACCTCTTAAGATAGTACGGGCCACATTAAAGATGTAAATGTAATTCGATCGGAGTAAAACGGCGGCACCGATCGGGACTATCACAGTGTCGAATTGGGATTGCATAATAACCCATCGGCAATAGAAGAAATCCTTCATTTGGCTCCCAGCGCGAGTTGTCACATCCAGACGATTTCCTCGGCTAGTGCTGGAAAGTCAGCAGGAAAAACTCCTAATCTATGTATATTAAGTCATTTTCAATCGGCGCATAGCTGCGTCACGAGCAAGGAGACAGCCAACATGCGCTTCGACGGAGCGGTCAGGCCGGGCGGCAAGCAACCGGCGATTAGACATAAATAATTACTTGCTGCCAATGTAACGACCGTAAATGAATTGCTGCTCATGCTCAGCGCCGCCGCGGTCTGCCGTCGATCGCAACATCCGGCGGTTGATCAGCCGCGGAAGCTAAGAAATGGGTGGAAATGACACTGGACCCGTGTTGTAGCAGTTACAGTTAGATCGGCCGATCATTAGATTGAGCGGTGCAATCGCTAGCTTTGCTGCGATCTTGTCGGCTAGCTATACGCGGGCTTACCGGTTGGCACGCATGTGGCTGTCCAGGTATGTACTTTGCGTAATATTTAGACACATCCGCTCAATCAACGTAACCAGCAAGTAATAGTGGCCAGAGTTGAGAATGCTTTCGATTCGTACCATTATCCAACATCCCCAAACGGGACCCTAATACAGGGCCAAAAGTCAGGCACGTAATGTAATCGAACCAAAGAATGCTCAATAGACGAAGAAGGATTCATGATAACGAAGCCGAAACCTCAACAGTGAATGACTTCAGCCCGATAAAACCAGGCTACAGCAACTCAGACTAGGCTATTTTTCTGCTGAAAATAATTTTAGCATCCTATCAGGACGCGTGTGAATCGTTAGCCTCAATTCTTCCACTCGATATAAAACACAAAAGAATATTTTCAACGAACCGTTTATGACGATTGTGAAGAAAAGTGCGTTACGCGAAACTCAGAGACTCGACATTGTTTAGATGTTTTTCAAGTTATATCCACATAGATTTGCGTTTGCATTTATTTTGAATAACTAGTTAATGAAAGTTCATATTGAAAAATGGTTGTTTGGATCATTAACATGTTTCTGGTTTATTTATTTATTTATTTTTATTTATTTATTTCGCCAAAGCAACGCAATCACATGTTTACATATCAACTACAACAAATACTTAACCCTAAAATACATGCTACACTCAACATTAATTTACACTGTTGTAGGCACGTCACAATTTAGGGATGGATAATAAAGGGCTTTATAAATGCAGGATTTAAAATTGAACTTGGAGATGGTAGGAGAGTAGTGTTTGCTCAAAGTGTTAAAGATCTCACAGCAACCATTAACAGGTTCATTATCTGCATACTTAATCAGATGCTGGTATTCTTGCAGACACTATAAGCTTTATTTTATTCGTCGAATACTCCACATTTATGTGGCCCCTAATCACGTCAAAAGCGAAACAAGAGGACAACACTGTTCTTCTGGCTTTAAGAGACAAGAGACAAGATTTGATAGTCATCAGGGCTATAGAGGTCTCTCAAAGCAAACAACAAGAATTGTTTTTGGACTAATTCTAATCATGAACTCCAAAAATTGGGTTCCATATATTACTATCAAGTCTATCAAGGTAATGCGCAGGTAAGACAGGTGTGTATTTTATATGGTAATATAATCAATAATCTTTTTATGCTGATGTGTATTAAAAATGATGTAATTTACATCATTTAGTATACAACTCCAATTATTAACATATATTTTAGTCAAATTCGCTGTTTCTCTTATAAATTTAAAACAGCATATATTTTAGAAACCCGAGATCTATTTTTTTGATGAATATGAACTCCTGTATGTTTCGGTTGTTTGTGAAATAGCTTAAATTCATCCCTAACACTGCCCAGTTGTCTACTATTGTTATAAACTTTTCTCAACAGCAATAATTTTTAGAAAGTTCTGGATTTACAGAAGCACAGGAATCACTCTTTATGCAAAGAGGCTTTCTGCCGTTCTCACCAAAAAAATTATTGCCGGCTCGTATTAGGTATTCTTCGTTGCGTTTAAGTTTGGACACCAATTAAATTAAATTAAATTTTCGTCCAACATTTTGAAGTTATTTTGTTGAACTTTGATTGGATCAGAACTTCACAATTGTTTATCGATAAATGATTAATTTTTCACTGCCCGGAAAATCGGGGAGTTGAACTAAATAAAAGTGGCAATTTTATCGTTTCTCTAAATTTGTTTCTGTCTTTTTGGGAACAATAATATGTTGTTGAAAATGGATTATGCATAGATTTTTAATCCGATAATCAATTCTTTCGCCATTTCAGGATATTTTAGGTCATTTCATAATGCTTTACATTCTGAATATCCACCCAACGAGAGTAAAGGCGTGCGTGGAGGTTCATTCCAGCATACTGAAGATAGGCTAGAAACTTTTAGTGACATCACATTATTTCTTCGAATCCTGATTACCGTAGGACACGGCTGAATCTGGGCTGGTGCGAGTCCTGGGAATCTGAGGTATTGGAAATTCTAACTGCGGAGATTATCCTGAGATGGTTAACACCGAAAATTGTTTGTTTGCATTGAAAATCACTTCATTCATTTTTTCGGGACTATAATTTCAGATTTCCAGTTCAAATTGTTACCGAACCACATCAGGATGCCCGCCAAGTCAAATTGTCAACGCAAAACCGCCGTCCACTCAATGTTGCGATGCATGAAATTGCATCCCCTAAAAAGCGGTGTCCATCAAACGGTTATTGATAGCTTTAATTAAATGGATTCAATAAAATTCATTTGAGCGACGACAGCTTATCAGGAATCCCATTAAATGTTTATTCTCCATTTGCTTGTAATTTTTATTTCGCCTCCATTCGCTGCCACCTGCGCTCATCGGCGGCATACCTGGGCCGCTCGTCCAGTCAAATGAAAATTAAACCTGCTCGACAGCCTTGCGGGCGCATGGTGAGGGGGACGCGTTGCGGACGGGGTGGCTCGTAGTCGCAAGATAGGTTGCTCGACTTGAAATTCGCGAAATGCACTTAACTGAAAAACAGGCGTGGTTTTTATTGCAGTCGCATATAACAATTGAATTGCAGAACTCCACCCATCCGCGGGGACGCGCCGTCCTTCAGGTTTCAGGATCGCAAGCAGCTCGGGGCCGGGCCCAGGCGGGCGGAAAGGGACACTGTACCCAAGTCCGCATCCACTGGCGATGTGACAACCACCCCCTTTGCAACTCGCCATTGATTTATGCGCCCGCGTGCAGTTCAGGCACTGCATTTCGTATTTCGCGAAAATGCTGTTGGTTGTAAGGGTCCTGCAGGGGGCGGAGTAGTGGGGCAGGTTAGCGGAGTGGGAGCGACATGAAAAACTACCGGTGCTTCTTACTTTCTCAGAAATTGCATGCGCGTCTCAAGTCTAGACGCGGCACGTCAACGCAACGCTCCGATGCCATTCTGGCACCCATCCTCATCCTTTGCCGTCCATATTCGGTCGAATTAATTGAATGCAATTTTTATGCTATTGCAATCGGACTCCATAGTTTCAGCGGTTCCGGGCAAGGAATTGCAGGGGTGCCACGAGGAGTGCCTTCAGGTGCCTGTCAATATCGTGAGCGTGTCGCCCGTTGAGGATAGTGTGGATTTCATGGTATGGCATTAAAAAGAACCATAAACAATTAATCGAACCTCATTGTTGTGAGTTTTACCAGTTGCTGCTGCCTTTGCCAGCAAGAACGCAGGTAATTGATGCTCCCGTAGCTGGTCGTTGTTTATGTAGTTAGGGGGGTACCAACATGGCCTGGTCTGCAACTTCGAAGGGGTGCTCACAGTACTGTTTTGTTCATCAAACATTCCTGATTGACGACGTTTTTCTTATCTCGTGATATGTTCTGATTCACCAAATGCTCTTCACCATTGACCTATTTAATGTGTGGTTTCTTTCGCACATTTTAGATTTAGATAATGTTGTTGTCTCAAGACTAAAATTTTTCAAGTTCTGATGAAGCGTAGAATCTTTTTTCTCTGCTACACATATTAGTACCATAATATCAAGAATAAATTATTCTGTAGGCGTAGATTGCAGTCCACCTGAATGTTCAATAGAAAATCAGTCGCTAAATTCACGATTGGATTTATGTAAAGTATTTTATGTTTAATTTTTCTCTCTCTACTTTGTTTGCCGTACCGTGACTTCAAGGTTATTATCTGCAAATTCAACTATTTCAGATTGCAAAACCTAATTGAATTAATAGTATTTCGACGAGTGAAAATCTTTCTTCCAGGAAACAGTACAGATCATTTTCGTTTGATTGAAATTAACCAAACAAAACAACGAATATAATTCTTTTATTGGAGAGATTTCACACATTTTTTTACTAAACAATTCACCCAATTAAAATTCATTGGAAAAAAACTGCGATAGACATGTCTGTTTGGTTGAATAAACTAATTAACAATTATTTCAACTCATTTCGGTGTTAACAAACGTGGAACGAACGATCACTGGCAAACAAATAGATGCAGGAGTATCGTTGAAAAAAGTAATTTGGGGCATGAAAACAAATGTTTAAGATTTGACTAGTTCAATTGTATGATGATGATTGGCTTCAAGATTTTGTTCAGGCGTGTAATACAGCATGACTCCACCAAAGATGCCGGCAATAATTCCTTTGATGAGACGGGCAGAAAACCTCTCTGCATAAATAATGATTCATCCGCTCCTGGAAACCCAGCACATGTTAAAAATCATTTCGCAGTATTCGATGACCATGAGTTTTTAGGGACAATCACTGTGCTCTAAGTTAATGTATATGCTTATCATTGTTATGAGGAAAATTAACGTTCTCATATATAAGCGAGAGATCGCTTATTCTTACTTTCACTATAATTGCACCATGTGTTAGTCTATTCAACAGTTTCTCATCGAGCAGAAGCGCCATTAATGGCCGAAAGTACCGGCAAATGAGCAGCTTCAATTCGACCACCATTAAGACATATAGCGGCTACGTAATTCATCTGAAAGCTTGAACGAACCAAACGATTCGCCACACTCTAGATGATGAAGTACCTACCAAGACACAAGACTCCCAAACCTAAAAAAAATGTCGATTCGTGACGGGAATTAGATCTGCTTGCTGGTCCTCGCTGTAACCCGCGAGAAGCTCTTAGCATGCATTGAATTGTCTTGCTAACGCGAACACATGGGAAAAAGTTATTTGCTGCATTGTATTTATTTCATCAAAGAGGAAATTTCCTCAAAGGCTAGCAACAATCCAAATTAAACTCAATATAATTCTTGACACGTTACTGCTTCCTGTCTGATTCTTTCTTTTCTACATGAAAGCGATTTCCATTCCAGCCAACAATTCAATTAGCCGCTGAACACTCCTTTTTGTCATCCGAAGTACCGAATTCATCACACTTATCCTAATTTGCCGCAATCGATGCGAACAAAAAGTCAAAGTTGAATATAAATTATCGTCGAAATTCAAATTGGAGTGACCGCACATGGTAAGGTCAGCGTGCTGCTGACGGACCGCTCTAAGAAATTGAACAGGAGGAGACATATTTGCCTACCTTCAAGATTATTTATTGCATGTGGACGATACGATCCCGAGCCCCAACCGTGGTATCAACCGATAAATTGTACAAGTCGACTCTCCGCCGCTTCGCAAGTTAAACAAGAGATATTAGCAGAGGTGACCACATCTTAAATTTATGACAATTTTCACAGCGCAGGGACTAGTGAGGTGGAGGTAGAATAAAGGACTTTTTTGCGAAAGCCATTTAGCAAATTGGATGCTCAACATTGAAATAGTCAAAGGTCCTGTTCGAATGCTATTTAAGACTGCTTCCTGACCTCAATCCAATTCAATTCACTGAAGAAAGCTTTTCGAATGGTATTTAGACCGGGGTATCCGAAAGTTGGAAAAGTAGTTGCAAGAACGCAACGTTGGCATTTACTCACTTAAAATTTATCGCATTACGGAGACCAAATCTCAACGCGAGGTGAAGTTCCATCCGGGGAGACTTTCGAAGAATACTGTCAACAACAAGAACAGTATATTATTATATATATTACGTTCTCATTGAAAAACGAAACTCAAGAGATCAACATATTTTCCATGTCGACACCTCCGGCAACTGCATCTCATACTTGAATCAGTTCGACCGTAATTCCAGAGTGAAATTACTCACGGTTGGCTCTGGGATAGCTTTGCTGCGATTGTCTCATCTGAAAAAGGCCATTACGGGAAGGATGCAAAAACCAATCGGTGGAATCCAGAGAATTCTTCTCACCGCACATCATCTTTAATATCCAATAAATCTCAATGACGCTGACTTCCGACTCGACTTAAACATCTTTCATGACGACTTCTTGTGCCAGTTGTCACCCAGGTTGAGAAAATTTCTGCCGATCTCATAAGTGCATTCTCATTCAACCTCATATGCATACCGATATACAGATACTTCGGAAGCGAGTCGAGGATAAAACGGAAGGTCTTCTTCCCTGCGATCGATAGAAAAACGCAGATTCGCCGTGGCTAATTAGAGATCATAACTTCCGCGCAACATCTTAATATTATGATGAAGACCGTCATCTTGAGCTTGGTGCGGTGCTCGCCTCGTCCATAAACCTTGTCATTTCTTCTTGGGTCAATCGAAGAGGTTTACTGTCGTTCTTGTCGCTCAAGGGTGCTCAACAGAATGTACAGCGCGTGGCAAAAAATGCTTTCACTGCAGAGGGCGATTGTGTGTGCTGGTTGTTGGCAAATAATGGAATAAGGGATGAGTTCCTTCTGCAATACAAACTGCCGACGCCAAAAACCAACCTTATCGCTGAGAGCTCGTCACCGAGGACGAGCTCCGAACGATCTGATGGCTTCGACTCTAGAAAAGTTTGAGTGCTTTTCACATATCTGCGATCGGCTGACTTTCCACCGCTGCGCTGTAACGATGGATAAAACTTTATTCCCAAAGTCATCAATCATTCGTCCGGAGCCGCCTTTTTGAAAAAGCACATTCTGCTTGATGGCAATCGACTAATCCAGGCAGCAGTGTAGGCACAGGTAGTTTCTCTATGACGGGCATTTAGTGTCCACAACTGCTTCTCTTACCTGGCAAGAACTCTGGTCGTTTTTTTTTTCAGAACAGTTCTGGGCTGTAAAAAGTATCTTAAAAAGTTCTGAAAATTCCAGTAGCCGAGCTAACTTAACGGTGCTTCGCGTTTGCTATCATTAAATTTTTGTGCTATGGAAGCAGTGCCTCGAACATGTCGGGATCGATTATTTTACTAAATTAATTTACTGGATCAGGAATTGAATTGCTTTCACTCATTTGAATCAAATACACCTAGATACGTACATCGAACTTAATTAAAGTTCTGGACGTTGCTTGTGAAACACTCGAAGGAAATGCGGGAAAAACCGATGGGAGGCAGGATTTTGGACATTGAGCGGCACAGGTTCGTATAGAAGGCGCAGTGTAGAAGATTGAGTGGCACTGTTCTGGAGTTGCGAAGCTATTAGACGAGCGGGACGAGACTTCAGACCTGTGTGCCGTTGGGATGCTCTGAAATTTTTGACGTTCTTATCCACGGTCAGCATCTCATTCAAGCCGCGTACTGTATCTGCAGCCCGCGCGGTTGCCGTCATCTTTATAGTTGATCTCCTCCGCGCAGATCACAAGCGATTCCTCGGGAAGCCCGGCTGGGCGGCCTCGCGCGGTGTTTTTGCGCGTGACTTGGCTAGTTCGTGTCCTTAATGATGCTTCCAGTGCGGCTTCTGATTTTCTAATGGTCAGCGGGGCTCGAGCTGCTGGAACTGTTAGCTTGCCTCGAATTTGGACCACGAGTTGATTTTGGATGCGATTAATTAGTAATCAAGTGGGACAGATATTAATGAGATACCATTGGGTGGAATGCGATCCGAACGAGGCAGACAATGATGGCATGGAACTGAAACTGATCTGTCGAGCTCACTTGAATCTGACTTGTCTAGTGTTTATGTTGTAAACTTCGAGACCCCTCTTGGAGTGGCGTCTATTGACCCTTTCGTGACTAATTCCCGAAATAATTTTGATTGAATGCCATTTTATTGTATTGCCTATGGTGCTATTGGTGTTTGTTCAGATTTAGTGCAAACGCATAAATTAGGCATTAGGAGCCCGATTTCCATATGAAATTATCGATGGGTTTCAAGAAGGTCATTAGAGTCTATTTCAGGTGTATACTTTAAATAGAATTGTTGTTTCGAATTCTTTAGATTGGTGGTGGCTTGATATCTGTGAACATGTTTGTAGCTCGTAGGTATACGTAGGTGTTTGCAGGCAGACGGATTCAACCACGGTTTTCATCAACTACTGTTGAAAATTTAAGTAAATCGAAATGAAGCTTGGCAATTTGGTTTTCATAATGCAGGTTACTTTTAGTCCAATGCACCAGAGAATATGACAAATAAGAGACTCATATGCATATTATAAATTTGCTGCTCACACTTTACTTGGTTATTGCCATAAATACAACATTCGATATACATTTCCACTTTCCGTTTCCTTTCCCTTATTAAGATTTAACTGAATACTAACATGCATTAGGCGTCGCTGCTATGGTGTTTGGAAATAATATTTATTACAGCATAAACATGCTAGCACAAACAACCTGAGGCAATACATCTGCTTTCGTAATTACTGACAGCACAATTTGCTGCAAGCAAATATTCCAGTTGAAAACAATACGAGTCGTTCCTTCGAAACGGGAGCCACATAAGTTTACCCGTCTTAAAGCGAAAAGTAAGAGAGTAGAGTACAACACTTCTATGTGAATTATAGGAGGGCAGTACGCACCTCAAAGGCCATCGAGCTAGCAACCAGTAATTGCCACATTTCTGAACTACACCTGATAAAGATGCTCCTTCTTGGAGCATACGTGATGCGATAAAGTCATAATCCCTCACAATCCACGTTCCACCACGGAGCTTCCTCCACGAGCGTTGAGCTTGCAAGCCAAGGATCACACACATAATGACTTTTTACGGTTTTAAATATTTATGCGCCTTAATTGGGTAGAATCGGTTTTGTTTGTAAGTACGATATTCGTTTCTGTAATTACTGAAAGAACGTTCGCCTGCTCGATCCGACGACTTGATTTTAATCCAAAGGAAGTCAATGGGCTACTGTGCTGTTGTCTTATTTAAGAGCGTGTTCGTTGAAGAACGCATTGCAGACATGAAAAGTGATAAAATTCAACGAGATGAAAGGGGTGGACATGTACAGCCATATTTTGTAAACTTTATTAGACAACTCCAATCAATACGTCGTCAAGATTTCAAACGGGCAACAGATTTGTTGGTCTCGTTGAGAGATTTCGCTATTCGAATGGATATATAGGCAAACGATTGAGAGAAACAATATGATTTGAGAAATGGTTAACAAAGACAAACAAATCATGATTAAGATTTAGTCAATATTTTAGTTATCTACATGAAGGCAACACCTTGTAATGAAAAAGGACAGTAGGCAAAGTCTGAATGGATCTCTCGATTGTTTTTAAAATAAATGGAAAAAGTATTAGAATATGTTAAAGTATTTCGAGCAGTCCTTTGTGTAAAACATGGAATGTATGCTGAGTTTGTCCGGCCCTTCCTAGAGTTTAAGGCAGACTCCCAGGTGTGATCAGTAGAAAAGTAAACGGATGGCCTTAAAGATCATCCACAATCATATTAAAGAAAACCAACCGTCATATGATTTGCAATTTGTTTCTACGAGAAACATGAAAATCGTTCCAGCATTAAAACATTGAGGAACAAAATTCATTTAAAACTTCATATCACATGTGTGTTCTTACCGTTCGTACAACAATCAGTGAAATCAATGAATTTTGATAACAAATCCAGGAAAAGATTGGATCTTGCCTTGTGAAGTCCTGAAGAACCAACACTAATACTAAATGTTTAGTTGCTGCTTTGGCAAACATTATAACAAGCTAGCAGTGCTATTCATCACTCCCGCACTGCTTCCCAGTCATAAGTGCATGCAATTTAATCGACCGCCCAGATTACCACCCATTGTTTCTAAACTAGAAACTACTCTGTGCTTAAACTATCAAAGGGGTGTACTATCAGACGCCACCTACTAACCCTTGAGCCAAAGGCGGCAAACGTTGTCATAAATTACAAAATTTACCAGAAAACATGTTACGTTTAAACATTTACAATTCTTGTGTTTTGTTGATCATTTTTCGTAGGGGAGTCTCCGTCGTAGCACTTAGCATCTAACAAACGAAATGCAAATAAATCTCCGGAAAAGTGTCTTGACCGCAAAATTAATTTCATCTCGAGCTTATCGCAGTGTTTTCTGGATTTCGCATGCAGATAAGGGGCCGGTAGATGTCCTACTCTTATGCCAAAATTAATTCGTTGTAGTTGACGCAAAGTTTAAAAAGATAACAAGTGGCCATTGTCCAGGCATAGATTGAGTGAAACAATTTATCAAAGGAACGTGAGAGGTGGAAAGCAGGGTTGCTCAGTCGAAGTCATCATTCGATGTTTCGGAAACTACCTAAGGTACTAACAACACTATTGCATTTGCTCATCGTTTCAGATTCAGACTATGTTAAGGATATTTTTTCGATTTTTGATTTCTTTCTGGACAATGTGAGTTGTGTTGTGTTCGATACTTCTTCTCTAGCTGTTGGGTTCTTTGCAACGACAAAGAGCAAAAGATGACAGCTGAAAGGACCGTTGCCAACGGACAGTTAATCAAGCGACACTTTACAAAAGAGTTATCTTTGACCTGTGGCTATTTCTAGGCTGGTCATTCCGATGCTCATCAAGATCGCGAGCACTTCGCTCGGAGTTACATGAAAACGGGACACACAAAGAGATGAATTATGATTTTCACTTAATTAAGCCTCCACAACAGTAATTATCTTTGCAGGCAGCAATTATACGGTGGCGTTGAATCCGGGATGAACAATCAGTCAAGTTACATGCATAATGGCTTTGCCGCTTGCCATCGCATCGCCTCAATATTCACAGGCGAAATGACGTAATTACGATTTCTTTAAAATCTTGGAGAACGGCCTTGATAAGACCAATTTTCTTCACGAACAATATTTTCTAAATAAATACATACTTCGAATTGTGAGTCAGACACAGCACATAACCAGAATGAACAAATTGCTGAAGGAGCCTTTTGAAGTAATTGGGCAACATTTGCGAGTTTCTGTACGCAGTACCTAATCTATTGGAAAAAATGCTTTCTACGATAACAGAGAACGTCGGGAATATGGAGAACGCGTAGTTGCGCCTTTTATGAAACAACTTTGAAATTGAAATACACTTTCCTGAAAATTCCTTTAAACAGGAAGAAATTATTTTATTTTTGTGATACCCTTGGATCAGTATGGGGGATTAGGGGCTGATATCGACATCTTAAAGGCGTTTTTCAACATACCACTTGATTGATCTCTCTCTCTCTCTCTTAAAAGCAGGAATCAACCAGAGTGGTCTTGCGTCAGCTTTTTTACGAGAATATGCTAAAACTTAAAAAAAATAAAAGAAGAAAGTTATTCAGAAAAAATATGATTAATTCAAACACAGCAATGTCCAAAGATCCCAGTGTTCCTGACCTTATTTTACTCATTTAACTTTTCTCCACAAAGATGAAAATGTGTTGAATCAGTTCTCAATCAGAATGCACCAAATGATCTCAGTGCATCATTATATTCACATTAACGACTACAAACCACTTCCTTCCGTCCACGTTAAAGACAGATCAAAGATGAAGATCATATCGATCACGATTGGATCGTGTGCATGGAGGACGACAGCTCCTCCAGCCGTTGCGCTCGAATGAAGATCACCATTACCTACTTCATGAGCGATCTGAATGCACGAGGATATGACCAGGCGCATATGAGCGAGCATCTTGTAACTTGTATCTTGTATCTTGTATCTTGCGTGCAATAAAATGCAATTCCAATTTCAACACTTCGCCAAGTGATCGCAATAATCAGAATTGCACCAAAGGATTTCGGTTTGTGGTTAAATAAATGGTTGCAAGTTGCAAAAACTGTTCTGTTTGTTTTGTGGTCATTCTTGTTGCCCTTTGAGGAGTCAAGTGGTTGCTGTTGCTGATGTCCTTCACTCGCGCGCACGAGAACGATGCTTTTGGTGCAAATTTAGATGGGGCAACAACAATGTTGGGACGGTGATGTGGAGCAAAGATGACCACTGATGGTAAGGAAATTGAAAAGAAAATTGAAACCGCAATCGTAACAGTGATCACACCAACGAGTATATGATTTTCGCATTATTGGAAATGATGGGGTTTGGAAATTAGTGTTTTTGGATATGCACGAGTACGTATTTGGTGGCGTTACGCATATAATTGCTTGATACCGTGATGGGGTTTGTTCGAAACGGTCGGATATGTTTGCAAATTTTGTACTTTGTAGTATGTTTGAGTGAAACGAAATTATGTTTCAAACGAAGCATTTGATATTTTCGGGTCGAGAGCTGGATTTTCCTGCATAGTATGTAAAAACGTACCTATCGTACCTATCATATTATCCTTCACAGACAACTGAACTGTCTATTATCCCTTAGGCCCACAGACAGCATGTGAAAAAACACCGTAAAATTATCTTAATCTTCTTTAAATTAGCGGTGCACGCATCTATAGACTATTTGCATGCTTCCAATCAATCGGGCTGATTGTATCTGAACATCGGTAGCCGCGAATTTGATGAAGCCTAAACAATTTTTGGTGCAGCAATTAGGACACTAAACGATCGCGTGAGCCAAATTATTGGTTGGAATATTTCGCTAGGCATCAGCAGTTTGCGCACTGGCTTTTGCTGGTTGGATTCCCGGCAGTTTTGCATGAAAATTTAAATACGTTTATTATGATTAGGTATGATCAATGCACTCGATAATTATCCTGGCAAATTTGATTTCAACGAAGCTGCGAGGGCAACTTAATGCCCGCCCGGGTTTTTGCTCATATCTATGTTACTATCGAGCGTGAGTTATGAGTCGATATTTGCATGATTTACCAAGTTGCACCGATTCTGCGAATCACGACTATGTGCCTCCTGGTAGTAGCTAACCTTGAAGCTGATCTAATCTTGACTTTTACGAGATCAATTTACTTTCTTATGGTCAATCGGCAACGAAATTAAAGAAAAACCACTTTTTCAGCGACGTGGCACTGGTGATCATTTGGATTGCTACCATGTTAAATGGCGTGTCGGGTGATCATCTTTGGAGCGCTTGCCTTGTTTTGTCGTGGTTAGGCGATCATGCGGAAAGTGTAAGTACTATCTTGATTGCATTTAGAGATGTTACATGGCGAGTGATAAGACTAAGATGCGCCTGCCTGTAGTGCGCAATGGACGAACACATGCGTCAATATCCTTACCCGTTATGGCAAGCAGACCTGTGCGATGTTTACATGCTAGATACAAGTGGAACCGTCTAATTGATATTTGTGAAAACGATCACAAATTAATGCTGGGCTATTTCAGCCATTGCACATGACGCTTTTTAGGTATCCTCCGTAGACTACTGTGGGTACCGCAAATCTTTGTCAGATTTTTTGCAGCTTCTGCGTGGCGAACCCTAAATAACACAGAGCACTTGCAACTAATATATCGTAGCAACTGTTAATTGCTACATTTGGACAAAATTGCTTTTCATGGCGTAGCGTCGATTAGCTCGAGTTGCATATGAAAGTGCATAAACTGTTTTCTTACCAAGAATGTCCATCAATTTATCTCTCGATTTTATGGACGCAGTAAAAAGCCTCATTTGCTAAAAGTCAATCAAACAACACACGGAGTAATTAACAATTAAATCAAACCCTCCATAACGCCGTGCGCCCTTCGTGCTCTGAGATTCATATTTCTCCCATGCTTTTAATCGCTTTAAGTTGAAATTTTTATTCTCGAGGCGATTTATGGCCCCACAGTTGCAACTTCCATCTTCCACACAACGCGGGCAGTGTTCTTGTGCCACAGCTCCCGAGGAAAAAAACCTACAGTGGAGCAAAAAAGGGTATCCACCGTGTGGGAAATTTTTACTTTTTTCTGCCGAACATCCTGTTTTTATGCTGCGGGGGCCGTTTTATCTGTCTGCCGACATTTTTATTGCCATGAGAAATATTTTTTTATTATTATCAACCTGTCGTTGTGCAAAAACGTCCTGCAAGAATTTATCGTTGTCGGACGAGAGTAAAAGTTGAAAAGAAATTCTGGACAATTAGGTAACGAGGCCTGCTTTTTGCGACGGTTAGGCCATAGTTAAAGTGTCACGGCTACCGCAGTCACATTAAAAGGACATAGGAAATGGTAATGGCAACCAATTACCAGTTGAAAACCACCGGAGGTATGGAAATCAAGTCGCGATGAGTAAACTGCATACAGCGATCGCGGCTACAATTGATTGACAGTGGCTCAAGCGATATTTCAATTCAAGTTTGTCCTACATTCAAAATAAGCGAAGTGCTTTGGATAAGGGAACAGGGGTAATGCGTTCAACGAGTGGTCTTCGGTAAACGTATAAATTATCCACGGTATATTTTGCAATAAAACGAAACTATTCAAATGTGAAGGTCAGGTGTTCTGAAATGAAATTTAATGTATTAAAATTGTATCGGTGGCGGAAGGAAGAAGTGGCAATATTTCTATCGTTAAAATGCTGCCAAACTGAAAATCTTGCTTAACTCGTCGCACTTTGTTAGTTAAAATCAAAACTACCATAGGCAGTTGGACCTATTCGAACTGTAGATGAAATAAATGATCCATTGTGTATTGATATTTTTGGCGCATTTGTTCGAAGCGTGTTTAGGGACTTGCGAAGAAACAGCTCATTTAACTTCTTCTTCGCATCGTCTTTTAATCGCGACCAGAGATGTTTACTTCAGAAAGCTAGGGCGGTGCCTTTTCTCCCATTTTGTTGTACCTTTTGTGCATTTGAATGTCCACCCAAGATTGGAACTGTCAACGGCAACAAACTTCTTAAGTCACATCTTACATGCTCCGTGTATGTCAATTTACTCGAGATACCACCTGCCAAAATCGCCGGCCGAGCACATGTAACTACAGCTCCAGCAACAGCATAAATTTAAATTTTAATTTACTACTTATCCGCTGTCCTATTCACTTGCAAAAGGCAAAATAATTGAATACATACATATTTTAAGGAGGTCCACTCTATGCCAAGCTGCTTGCCCTTGCGAGCGATAGTCGCGATGAAACGGATGACCCCAGCCGATCGCGGGTATCAGTCCCAACATCTTGGACTCGCTATCGATGAAAAGGTGATGTCTGTGTTTTCTTAATTTGTTGTATTTTGATAGCAATCTGTCTTTTGTCTTTTAAGGCAACGGATTTACAATTTTCGAAGCAAATGCCTGGATGTTAGGCTGGAACGTTCAGCGCTAGCGAGTCAAGACGGATGCACGTTCACTTGGTTTCGCTGAGTACGGGATTGTAGCTTGATGGATTTCTAGGGTGTAGCCTTGTATTCAATCTTTGGATAGCATTGCTAGTGACATCCTTTCAAAGGAGGTCAGAAATAATTTCAATTGATTAGTGTACGTGTTAGCTCTTTCTAGGACCTACCATATTGAGAGCAACGATTTATCGAAAATCAGTGTGTATTAACTATTTCCTTTTCTCGATCGTAAGGTAAGTACAATTGCGACCGTTTAAACGTTTTTTCGCCGGTAGCAGCTAAAGTTCAGACCAAAGCATTGTCCTTGTATTTCGACAATGGAAAGACTATGTTGCTGCAAATCGAAATGCGCCAAACTGCGTTCACATTTTTCAGCTGATTCACTGTACGAGGAAGCAAGGACCGTCTTCCTTTTGCAAAGTTTTTGATGGCATTTTAATAGTATGCTCCTGCTGTGATCGTTTCACCTCAATCGAACTGCCTTCATTACACATTTGTCAACCATTTCACCACCAGGCAATCAAACTGAAATTTCGTCACTAACTTATCATTCCCAACACCAGCACCAGGACGGTTCCCTTGCCGCCGACATTCATCCTTGCTTCTCGAGCGCGTCCTGATGGCGTTTTAATTGATCGACTGCTTGCAAAATTATCAAATTGTTGTGATGGTCAGACACTGGATGGGAACAGGCAGTGGTGGCGGTGCAAACAAATAATTTGCATAATTGATGTCATCTGTTACGCTGCCTCCGCGGCGCTTTGGAGTTGGTGCCTGAAGCGTTCGTTTGGAATGAAAAAGTGAGACCTGTCTTCGTGATGGGTTCATTTCAGGGCTGGTTTGCTCGGAGGACACAATCGCTCCTGTTTCTTTGGTCTAGTCGATATATAGATTTGCCTGCAATTATTTGATGTGCTCAAGGCTCTGTTCCACAGCGAGAAGTACGAAAAGAACTAAAACCGCGAAAATCGGGTTCAACGGCGAACGATATGCATCCGTAGTGAATACTACATAATTTAACCGTACAATACTACAGAAACTCTTGCCAGCCCTGATGAAAAGCATTCGCACCGATGGATACGAAGAGGCGACAAAAGTTATTTTGCAGCACCACAGCGTAATTCAAAGTTAATTTTTCATAAAATATCGGGAGCTCCTGTTGAATATGCTTGTCATGAATGGCCCGGAATTGACACAGATTTGACGGCAAATTAAATAATTAAGTGGCAGCGTGAGGCGTTGATGGACAACCAAACTATTTATTTGGGGTACATGGAGCATATCCCAGATCGTTAGATTATTAGATTGCTATACACAGATTTCACTTTCCATTTATCTACAGCAAAATAGCGGCCAATTCACATGAGCTATAAAACGGAAGCTGGAATCAATGAGTACATCGCGGTCAATTAGCAGTCAGTTGCCATGTAACTTAATTGGAGCGATAGTTGCTCGAGATCAACAAGCCTGGGATAAATTGAAAAGAAATAATATGGACACCTTTTGCAGATTGGGGCCTGTTTCTCTATACATCAAACTTCATTGAAAATAGTAACCATTATCGTCGTTGCGGGCGATCACAACGAAATTCGGCTGAGAAATTTACCTAACACTAGTTTCACAAGATAATTACAAAGGACTTTATTCGTGCGGATTGGCTAGTAATGGGTAAATGATCAAGCAGCCTAGATTCAGACGTTGAATCCTCGTTTTATTTCATCTTACCAACTGAAGATTATAATTTTACCTATGTGGACATGGAGACTGAATAGATCCAACATCGCTTTTTTTAGACGTTATACTTGAATAAAGAGATTATCTTCTCAAAATAATTATCCCACGAATTATGTAAAGTTTGGGTGGCGACAATTAAACCTTATCTATTTCGAAAAACCAAATAACAGCATTATACACATTTACGCTTGATTTAATATTCTGCACATTTTACCCAAAAGTGAATCATTCCAATTATTCGGCCTTTACCAAATTTCAAACGCATAATTACCAGTCCAAACAAAATTCCGATCATTGCATCGTTCGCAAAGAAGCATCAGAGGAATGTCAGTCTGCAGTCGCTCAAGGAAAAAAGTGCCCACACTATACTGGTAAATCAACGGCGGAATCAGGCCGCTAATATCTGGACCTAATAATAAGAAATCCAGTCCAAGAATAAAAAGGTGCAAACCATCAAAATATGTTGGCAATTCGAGGAGAGATACGTTTCGACTGGCTGCTCGGAGATCATCTTGATGCCAGGATGAACCTGCATGCACTTTGCTTGCTTAGCGTTGCTGCCTACTCGCAAGAGGCAGTTGCTGAGCCTGCAATGGAAAGTAACTGTCCTTAACTTTTGCACGCCGCAACCACTGCAGAGTGCGGCCCTCATCCACTTCTTGATGGTGCACCTACTTAAGGGATGGTTAGTGTGCGGCTCGAGATCAAAAAATAATTTCTATTGTCGGTGCGCTTTGACATTTCATCACTCGGGACAAAATTGATGAATGATTTAATAGAAGGTACCAAAAATTCGTTTGACTTTTGCCCGAGACATGAACTGCGAATGTTTTGTGGGCCACGCCAGGCGATGCTGCCGCCCTGAAATGAAGGTGCTTTCCACTTTATTTGTGGGTCGAGTATGGCTCCTCTAATAAAAGTTGATGCTTCTTTGGGAAGCAATAAAAAAATAATATATACATTTCACTCAATGTTCGATACGATTTTTTGCCGATAAGCATACCATGGATCTATGGCACTAATCATAAAAATGGCAGCACTGTCGAGCGTGCACCATGAGTCTCATCCAAACCTCATAAAAATTTATAAGAAGAATCGTCGGAAAATGCTATTTAGCCCGTTTTCGATGTTTTGCGGCATGCTGTCCGCTCTCCTCCTACTGGAAGAATCCACTTGGTCCCAAGCATCCGCAAAAAAGACCAGCTAGTCAGCAAATACTTGAGGGCTTCGTTTTGACCGCAAAAACGACTCAAATCAGAAATTCTCTTCATGTCTATTCTTAACAGAAGCCAACATATTTGTACACATTCCCTAATGCTGTTGATTGTGTCCATATTGCCGGCATCTATTTCACATTGGAAATTTGACAAAACCAAAACTGGCATCATCATGAAATACAAAACAAATTGATAAAATAGCACTTTGAATGCAAAGGTGACTACAAAATTGTATGCTTCTGTTTCTCTGACAACACATGTTATTCGATCCAGTCGTTTTGTGTAGGTTTTTCTAGAGATTTCATTAAATCCTCCATATTATGATATCTTCTATCTGTTTCTGTTTTTGATTATAATTTTTTAGATTTCTGAACCTTTACCTCAGTTTTTGGATAATTTTTTTGTTTGTTCCCGCTTTCCAATCAAGCTTTGCACGATTAGCTAAACACATTACATTTGATTTTTTGTTGTTTATAACTAGGGCTTTCATTTAGTCCTGATTTAGGTTGTAGAAATTTCACCGCACACGATGCGTACTTATTTGTATTTCGGAATTCTCTTTCGCAAAAGTTCTTGCGCTCCGGGATACTACCACTGTCATGTGTGCTATTGATGAAGAAAGTACAGCCAGATATTGCATAGATCTCTAAGCTATTTTTTGAGGCACTCGCTGAAACAGTTTGTATTGAAGATACACCCCGATTCTGTGCAGAGTTAGAAGTTAAAGTCTAGCTCCAAATTATGAGGAGTGTACCTGCACTGCAAGCGCTTTTAAATGGTTGAGACGATCTAGAGCGTCCTGTATTGCTCATTTAGTAGTAAGCTTTTGAAAAGATCAACTTCTCTGAATATATCCGAATTCCAGGGATATGCCAGATGTAGACCAGTTAATTTGACTATCAACGTCACAAGTGGTGGCCTAATTTATTAAACATTGCTTATCTTTAAGAAGCTTGTTAAGATCTTTAGAATGAGAATGACAATCTTTGAAAATAAAGCCTTCTAATAGGGTCATTTGGTGAACCATCAAACAGCTCTGTCTTCAATCTCTCTCTTTCAAATCCAAAAGACAAAGAAATAAAATAGACAGTATCAGACACTCCATTGACAACAGCTATGTACATTCATGAATTTTTCTATGCTGAATATATTGTGTTTACATGAAGTCTTAAATTTGACCTTTTCAGCAATGCTGGTATGCAAACAACCATTATGAATTTTTAAAACAAGATATATCATTTTATTTACAACATTGTGTAAGACTGAATGCTTGATTTCATTTCCCCAAAAAATAAGATCAAAAGTGAAATAAAACTTCTCGTTTTAATTCGAATTGCAATTTTTCGGATTTCTGAGGAAACACTGTTAATATTTAATAAGTCATCTAACTAGATTTTTTGCAACCATCCTTATTTTGATACTGGTCTTCTAGAAACAAGTTAGAGCCTCTCGGGATTGAAGAAAAGTATGTACTAGATGTTGGTTTCATACTTGAATCGTTTTGATTCTCATTAAAGTTACATCAACTTTGTTTTTTCATTTAGAAAAACACATGACCACCATACTTAAGGTGTTTCGTGGCTTTTGACATCCAGTCCCCTCAATCCAGTAAAGATTTCAAGCATTCGCTAAACTTCCTAAGCATTACCTCAAATCAAACAGCTAACACTTAAGTCGCATACACTCAAGTGATTGGTATCCAATCAAGTAACTATTTAACTATTTATATTATACTATATTTATATTATACTATATTTTAACTAATTTCTATTCTATTCTATCTGTTTGAGTGCTCAGACGAAAGTGACCTAGATACGAGTACAAGTGAATAGTTGCTGAATCGCAGTGTGGATGGAATGCCCGCTCTAGACCTTCTACGAGAATTCCAGGCTTCAACTCTTGTTGAATATTATCGATCATTTAAACACTTCCAGGATACGAGCACCTATCCTATTCGAATGATAGACAAATTACAGGTATCAAAAACATAGCCCAATGCTGCGGGTAGCGCCTAATTCGAAATAATTAGAAAAATTTGTCTGGATGTCGAAATGAACAACCAACAAAGTGATTCTGTGTCTAAAAAACAGTTTTAAGTTTTTAGACAAATTGTGAAAATGTTGTGTGTTTGCACATTTGAAGACAATGCTATATGAAACCACTATTGGAAAGGATTCTAAACAGACCTGTAGTTCAGAACTGTGGTAGGGTCTGGTGGTACTGGTACTGGTGGCGACAATTGTTTTACTTCATTATTTGCCGATTAAGGGGTCATCCATATATTACGCAACACTCGAAGGGGGAGGAGAGGTATTTGAAAATGTTACTAAGTGTTACATGGAGGGAGGGGGGGTCTACCAAATTGTTATGTAAATTTTTTTAAATTATTTAAAAAAAAAATTACAACACTAAATCATAAAATCAATCAGAGGTGTCAGCAGACGCTAGGCGCGATAAACTAAATTTAGATACATTTTTAATAGTTTGTGATTAAAATATTTAAAAGGCTGAGGAGGGTACAATGAATTTGTTACATAACAAAGGGAGGGGGTCTTTGAAAATGTGTGTGCGTTACCTAATATTATGGATGGCCCCTTAATAGAAAAGTATTCAGTTGTGTTTGTCGACAAAATGATTTGCATATATACTTAGTTTTAGAAAATTAATACCTTTTGCTGTTGACAAAATATGATTTGGAAATATTATCTTTCCTTTTTTGATCCGGAAGCCATTTAACAATAGGATGTAAGTTATTGAATACTTTTGATGACCATTATATGACTCAAAAAAGATAATAGAGGCTGATGGTTATGAACTAAAATATTTACATTTCAAAACATACTTTTTCGAGTAAATACATTTCATGGCCGAATTTTGAACAAACCAGGTGCTAAACAGAGAACTCAGTGCTTTCTACATAGCTAATTGCATTATAGTCCCACGGCAGTAGGAGCGGAATTTTATTCACCTTATTTGAAAATAATAGCATTGCTCGTTGAAACATTCTCGCAGTTCACAAGTTTAAAGGAATTCCAACCGTACCTATTTCATTCAATAAAAATTTAAATTTCGTTTGTCGTAGTCAAAAGTTAATTATTAAATAAAACCGATGGTTGTATGGTTCCTTTCACCCAGCACTATTTGCCACTTGTTCGCCACTTCCACTTATGTTGCCGGCGTGAAAGACTAACGCGGGACTGTTTAGTTCCAGTTATTTGCTTTTCGGAAATTATTATGTCGATTTAGAGGTGAACTTGTCGATTTGCTTGTACTCTATTATTAAGGGTGCCCGTTCAAATAATTACCAGTTCTAAAACAGTTGGTCAACCGTGGACGAGCCAACGTTATTTGATGTGTGAAATTACCGCAACCGACCACTGATTATGAGTGCACATGGAACTCCCGTATGAAGGTGCAAAAACCATTTCGCTGTGATGCGTTACGAGTTTTTAATGTGACAATAACTAGTGAGCACTTATTTTTTCCCGCGTGACGTTCCTACCTTACTAACCCAATAAAATAGTTATGAAAGGCGAAATGTAGGTACTACAGCCGGGATCATTTGAAGTTAGAGCCATGGAAGTGAAATGGTGTCAGATGCATCTGCAATTAAAAATCGATTTATTCGAGTATCGAGTAAACGTTAGTTTTCCTTGATGGTTTGTATAACAGAAATAATGCAGAGAAGCTTATTGGGCTCAATCACGCAAAACAATGGCTGGGAATGTCATTCCGCAGCAAAATCCATGTTTCCGATACCGGTCCGTACATCTGACCTCTTCTTGGATTACATTTGAAGAAAAGTCATTCATTAGCACATGCTATTAGCATTAGAAAATTAGTTTACTATAAACATTGAAGCAAATACTGCAGGGAAATCTGAGTATGGTAGCCAAATGATTCATACATTTTACGCAACATTCATTCAAACATAATAGATGGCGAAATGCCTGAACAAGTGGCTTTACTAACCATCCAGTTGAAGCCTTCAAGGTATGAAAAAGTTAAGGAGTTAGTGTGTTCGAAAATTGGCTTAATTGTTAATTCCGATTTTATCAATTTGTCGACTACAGCACAATGTGGCGTATTTCAATTTAAGAGCCACTTGGATCGAGGATGTTAGTTATTGATGTTAGAAGCGATTGCGGGTTACTTAAATCATAAATAGCAACGAATTCAGATTCATAAATGTGTGAAAGCACAGAGGAACTAATGAACGTTTATTTGGCGATGAAATTCAACTTTTCACATTTTTGGGAACGACACCTCGTGTTTTTGGCGACGAATTATGTGAATTGATTTTAATATAACAAAAATTGGGTTTTTATTCGATCGTCATTGAAGTTTTAACCTGAGGAGGCTGTACAGATTATAAATGCATGACCTTCGTCGCAAAAACATCAATTTTCTATTTTACGTCCTTTTGTTTTTAAAGAAATGTTGATATTGGTCCCATCACGCAACATCAAATCTTTTTCAAGGGCTACAGCTGCTTCTACAACATGCAATAATTCATTCATTTCAAATATAGTTGTTCCCGAAATGCAACTGTTTTCTTAAGTGTAAGATGGCACATAAATCGTGGTTATTCATACTGGCTCGCTTATTTGGAAATGCACAATTATTTTATTCTCGACGAAAAAAAATTGATCAAAAATAATGTAGGAATCTGTCGCACCTATTCCTCAATGTTTGAACATTAAATGACATCTAATCAAAATCGTGCTGATCGTTAAACTACATGGAAAACACTCACTATGCATCAAATAACATAATTTGCATAGGTTCTAAACTGTTTTCTAAGCGGATCCCGCATCCTTGAGTTAATGAACTGAATTGAATTGAAATTCACCTTTGGGTAAAAAGAAGACACACACACTCTATGTATGCAGCACGATCTTAGGAACAATACTTAATTCATAGAATATGGTTAGATTGGAATTTTCGGACACTTCAAAAACACTCAAAACATGGATTGAAACCAGCATAACATTTTCTTGGTTTCCCATTTACATGTGATCACAAATGAAAGCGAAATGGTTTCAATTTGCCCTACGAAGAAAGACATTAACATTCCACAAAAGTGCGCAGACATTGTATTGTTGGATACATTAAGCATTATCATTGCATAAAGGATAGTCTGCCTCGCAGCTCCACCATCTTTGAGTCCTGCTTGCCTGCCTGACTGACTGACTTGGTTACGCAAAGTTTCGTATAATGCTAAACACTTTTTGCCACTTCGCTGCAGTAAACTTCGTAAATTGAATAATTGGCTTCGGAATCTCAAGAATTTACTTCCATTCTTTGAGGAGTTTCTGTAATACGACTCGATTGGTTTTTGCCAAACGCTGAATAGCTCCGCCGCTCGGATGAGATACTACGCGCGTCGCATATGCCATGAAAGCTTCGCAAAAACGCCATTACCAATAAATGGCGAAATGGAATAAATGGATAGGCGCATCGCATAATGCATTTCACGTTTGGCACAAGATGTTTCGACGGGCTAAATTGCCGTTCGCTATCTCCGTGCTGTCTATCTGTTCTCAGATGGAGCCAAATTAATTTGAAAATTTGTTAATAGCGGGGTTACCTGCATGCACCACTCTGGTGCATTTCATAAGTAAGACACACATTGTGCTGACGGCCTTGTCTGTTAAATTGTTATGCTGCACACAGGATCTTGTTTGCATGATGCGCACTTCGAACTTGCCTTTGGTAGCAATGATTGCAAAGCAACAACTTGTAAATTAAGTACAAATATACCGTTACTTCTCTTCATAACATGTTTCAAGCACATCATTCAGGTGCAACTGGCAACTCAGCAGCGTTATTATCACAGGATGCAACCAGCAGCGCTTGGGGATGCTGCAGCAAAGCAATGTCATAAATCAGTGGAGACAATTGGACTCCAATGAAAATGGCGATACATTGGCCAAGATGCAACTAAAACGAAACGGTCGCTGGAAGGATACTGGGAGGAGACACAACCTTGGAGCAGCATTGGCCAGGTATGGATTTTAGCTGCAGGATCTCAGATAATAAATTCATACAACGCATATTGGACTACCGATTGGTATGCATGGCCACGCCCGGTCTTCTTGGAGTATATTGCCGAATCGGGAAACGATAACGAATTTTCGCAAATCTTGATTCCAATAAACGCTCATTGACTATAGACAGATACACTCGGGAAAAAATATTGAATAAACTTTCCTTTAAGGGGCTCATAAATTTTTAAGATTGAAATCGTACTTGCCGATAGTATTTACAAGCGGCCACTAATGAAACCAACTCCATATTCGTCAGATCACCCACGCAAAGCAACGCTAATCAAGTATAAATCTCGAAACTGAAATGCTTGCGTTTATTGTTGCAGGTTAACCTGAGTAAATGAAAGACATGTACGAGTACAGCGGAATTTCATGCAGTTGTTGGAGCACAA
Organism: Oxycera nigricornis; assembly: GCA_963942545.1. Lineage (NCBI taxonomy): Eukaryota > Metazoa > Arthropoda > Insecta > Diptera > Stratiomyidae > Oxycera > Oxycera nigricornis. The sequence goes on from OZ012659.1 coordinate 6,813,085, forward strand.
TGCAGTTTGTTGCGAACGAATGCATACTCCTGATTTTTCATCTGAAACTTAATACCCAGCTGACTTTACGAGCATTGCAATAAAACAAAGAAGGAGATACTTTGGTCATGCACATACATTAGCTAGGTCTTTAATTAGCCGGAGAAGGCCAAGTCAGTACGTCCTGCACGAACTCATGCTTTTCAGCTAGTCATATTTGCTCGTACTTCGAATTCCTTCGCTGTGCAATCAAGAGTCGTTAATCAAAACATTGATCCGTTTCTGCTCCATTCGTTAATTGTCTAGTGCCTAATTATGCCGACACTATTTTCGAGGCAAGTATGCAGACCAACATCAATAACCCAGCATCGATTACTCTCAACTGTAAACTTGGAACACCATTTGCAAGGATAGAATAATGATTCAATTTACATGATCATGTGTAGACTTGACTCCATTAATTTTAGCGAAGAATTCAAATGGAACTACTTATCCACATTTGTTCAAAAGAATTAGAAGAATGGAGTTGGAGCAAAAACGGCGCTAATAAACAGGTAGACTATACTTTGCAGGCTTTTTCAGAGCACATGTCATGCTACTGGGTCTTGGCAAGACGTACGGTCTTGCCTGAGGTTATAATCAATCATTAGCTGCACCTTTTGTACTCATCTTAATCAAGCCTGACCTCAGCTTCCGGATTTCATCAGCGGATCGTGTGTCCGCGGTTATTGCACGGCGTCCGCAAGCTTCGACGTTCTGGTCAAGGAAAGCTGAAACAATTGGTCTCACTTGATTGACTAACGAAATTACTCCAGAAGACAATCAAGGTGTGCAAGCAGCTCAAGATTGCTGCGGCAATTGTGGCTGGGATCTTGTTTCCGCTTGCTCCCAACATTAAAATGCAATTAATATTATTTAAACTATTTCATGACTTAATAGATTTGTTTCGGTTGTTTATCAACTGATGAAGCTCAAACAGTCTAGAGTCTCTTCGACTCTTGCTTTATAGTCGAATTAGAATTTCATACTACCTATTTGTTCCCTTGCCACCCTTGAAAACAGAAAATTCATCTTCGAAACAATGGATAGCTGGTTCGGACATGTGAAAAGGCTTTCATTGAAACAAAAAACACTTGACCACCGTTTCAATAAAACTCCACCATTATCGGAAAAACTTTGAATGGTACTGTTTGATATTCCAGGCAATCGGCCACGTCCTTTGGCCACATTTTCCACTGTTCTCATTTCTTGGCCTGTTGTGTTCGACCACATGGTTCGATCCTTAATATTTAATATCTTTCGGAGCGTCTGCACAATCCAGTTCATATGAGGTAACACATGTCCTCTCGGTGGTCAGAAGGAAAGTCAAGACGTGATTTATTGCTTGTCCTTCGAACCACTTTGCTCCACAGATTCACAGCTTCACAAATTTCAGATTTCAGATATCAGATTTCTTTCTATTTTTCTCACCCGTGTGCGAATTTGTGGATGTGGAAATGTAAGGTTGTTATGAATGAGTCGATGATGCTCATATGGGAAAACTTCTGCACGTTCGCCTGTATGTCTTTTTCATAGGTGGATGTTCCTCTAGGACACGTTCATGGTCACGTTTGATAAGGATATTTTTCATATCGCTTACTTTGGCGTAAATACATTATAAATGGATAGCATTTGGGAAGCCTGCGTTGCGTTGGGGTAAGCCGAGTGTTTGTCGTTTGGGGCTCACCAAGTTGCTGCCATGTCTTGATGTTTATCATTGCCATCATGTAATACATACCCAAGTCTGCATGGAATCGGAATTGAGGTTTTGCATGTTGTTTATAGAATGTTTATTGACTTCATATTTGGAGTAGGTACTTGTGTTATGAATGATTGATATATGTTACATGCACTTTACATTTGTGTACCTAATTACCACGCAATTTATTTCAACATTTAATTTAATGAATATTTAGTTAACGTTCGAACCGTTTCTGAGGAAACATTTTAATTAACCAATATTAGTTCGTTGAGTGAGCGGTAATTTGTTAATTACCTTTGTGCAGCAGATAAAAGGATCGCAAAAATCGGAGTGACTGCCAACTTTTAAAACATTTAGCACGTATTTTTTTAAAGCTCGAATCTCCTTCGAATCAACGTACAACAGGAAAGTGATTCCCATCCCATCAGTGCGGGATGACTGCATAAGAATAAGTTGTAGAGAATCAACCAATTGTATTTTTCCACAAAGCAGGGCTGACGCAGGGAACGATTAAAACAAATCGTCAATTATTCATCAATCACCGAAAATGACAAACAGTTCACACCATTTCCTTGTTTTGGATCATTTGTCTTTAAGCATTTACGTTCGACTGTCACGAAAATGTCTTTGCGAGCTTCCATTCTCTCCACGTCATGGCGATTGCGGATCATGGGATCCGGGTCCAGTCTGCTTCTGGATTAGGGAATCCGCAGATAAGTTCCCGAGCGGAGGATACGTCGAATTCGACCAGAATGAACGACGGCGTCAGGGTCTTCCAACATATTACTCTAGCGACCATTGTATGACTCGAATAGTTATAACAACTATGATTGGGTTTCCTTAAGAGTGCTCACCGAACAATGCTCTTGCGATGCGAATTTTTTCCAGAGGATGCGATGGTCTTCAAAACGTGTAAGTTTAGTCGGCAAGGCGTCTTCCTAGATGTAGTGTCCTGGATTCGAAGCCACTGCCCGACAAGTACCGGTGGCGGCTCCATCGATTAAGCTTATCCATTTTTGGCTCCGCAAAAGACGAGCGTGGTTCCGCTGTCATTTATCCGCCTCGTCATCGTATCACATCTCGTCCCATCATCATCATTATCCATCGTCCTCGACTTGCAGAGCGTTTCGCTGCTGTCGTCGAAGGGATTTGAGTTGATCCGTGGACGAAACCGAGCTCCGACTGCTCCAATAGAACCCACAACGTACGTTGCCTTTGTATCAAAGCTGGAACAGTGATACCCTGATGGTGCTTCTTCCTGAGAAGGTAATGATAATCTTGAGAAAATGTTCCCAAGACTTTTACAAATGGACCTGATGATGATGACAACGATAATGATGCGATGTGGGGAGTAGGCATGATAATTAGCTACTTTTGGGGTGAGCTTTGCGTTTCAACGTCAGGGGGTTAGCTTTAGTAGAACAGGATGGCAGCGAACAAATAGTGACTTGAAAACGATATCCTGGCTGCATTTCTTGGAAACTAGCAGAAATCGCAGGACTTTAGATATTCTATATTTCTTTCTCCAACGCGATACTTTGAGTGGGGAATCACATGACCTGCAGGATTGACAATATGAGCTGAGGAGCTTGTTGTTGAGGTTTCCTGTCACAAATCACGCTCAACCACAGAATAAATATTTTTAGCAATAATTCGTGTCGCGAGGCACCTTTCCAAGTTGCATGAATTACAATATCTTGTTGAAACTGTAAAATTTGAATTTTTAACGTTAGTTCGTAATTTATTGTTTCAAGACCAAATGATTTGGGTGTTGAAAAATTTTCATCAGGAATTCCATTACCTTAAGGTATTCAAACATTTTCAAGTTCTTTGACTAGATTTATTGTTTATGCTTTAAAAAAATATTTGAATCGTTTAACCATTTCAAAATTCAAATTATTTCCGGAGTTATAGTGATTCGAAATAATCGCAACAGAGTCGGCCCACATCTCAGGTACCGTAGACCTCTGTTAGTATATTCAATGATGGATATACTAGTGTTTTTTCAATGATGCACTTATTGAAACTTACAATTGGCTCGAGCGCGCTGCTATTATTTTTGGGTTCCCAGCGGGTATGTACAGTCAACATGAGAGTCCAACAGGAGATTGAAACAGGCAGGAAGATGAAAAGAGTTGCTCAAAAGAAATTGACGTGGTCTTAAGATGCTGCCGTGATATTTTTTCATATGCGATTTTCACGAAATTCCTTTTTCAAACTGGTCAAGATATCTTGACATTTACCTACTCAAATTTTTCGGATATTATTTTAAACCCTGCATACATTTTTTGTTTAGATGCTGCGTTCATTTTCTGTAGATTTTTGAAACTCGAAAGTTTGGCAAATTTTTTTATTTAAATACAATTTTTTTCTTAGACAATGTTTTTCTTAGACTGGGTTGTAATTATTTTTATTTTTATGGAGAAAACTTGTTTTAAATTTTATTTTTATGATTCTCGAAATCCACTGTGACGAGATCTAAACTGCTTATAATATAATAATGTTACTAAGTGTTACATGGAAGAGGGGGGAGTTAAAAGTCTCTAAAAATTGCGTAATATCTAGATGGCTCCCTGCTCATATAACTTTAATAAATTTTTGCCTAGAATAAAAATTATTTTATATAAAAAATTCATAATCAATAGATTTATGTTTTAATAGCTTGATTGATTTTAAAACTAATTTTTCCGTGTGTCAAGTTAAAATTTAAAACATCTACAACGTAATTTGCCTTTCTTTTGGTAACATATGCTTGATGGTAGCTATCTATGCAATAAAAAAAAATCCTAAGGAAAAAGGCAAATTACTTGTGATAATTATGCACGGAGAATCAGAAAACATATACTTGCAATTAATTAAATAATTAATAGTAATTAATGAAATAATTTATAAAATTCATTAGATAGACAATTGAAAGATACGCTAACAAATATTACAAAGAATCTATTTTTCCATGAATAAAATAGATACTTTAAAAAAATAAAACGAGCTGTGCCAATCGATTATATCCATATTATATTTATTGGTTCAAAACAAATCGGCTGGATGTGTACATGAATAGGTGCATGTAGGCAGGCCCGACGAGAGCAGATATCGTTTAGGAGAAATTTTGGCAAATAGTCAATTTTTAGTCCCTTCAAATTTATTACATTTCAGATTGATAGGAGCTTGTTACACTTTATCAATAATGTTGCCATAAGAATCTGTGCCAGTTCACGAAGCTTTGTGATTTTTCTGATCGTTTTTTATGCTACTGAAAATTTTAGAAGCGTAATTGAAAGTTTGACTAGATGTTTTTTAAAAGAGGGCTTCAATGTATTTCGTTTTCTGTGTAACCTCTATTATATCTATCTATATGAATAAATTTCAAAGCAACATTCTCATTTATTATTCGGAATGTTTTTCATGTGCATTTAAAACTAGTTTAGATGCGTCTGAAATGTACACAGCAGCTTAATTTTACCACTGGACTGGTTTTTCGTTATTTAGAAAATTCACGCAACCCAGCAATGATTTTCCTGCAACTTTCGAGACTGCGCAGTTGCACTGGACATTTTGAATAGAGCCTACCGCTAAACATATCTTATTGAAATTTTATTAGCCACCATTGTAATAAACTGTAATTTTAAACTAGAAATAATTCAATACAAAACTACTCTCAGCTACGTACAGACTGTTGGCTACTTCTTTGGTATCTCAAACCAACATTTCTTTTTCGTTACCTTCACGTAGTTCAACTGAAAAAAACACTAGCACCATGAAGAATCTGCATCTCGATTAGCATAAGTGACTGCAGGAAGTTTATTTTTGTAATTATGATGGTCTGGTAAGTAGCGCTCTCGGTACTTCCACATTTCCCAACCAATGAGCTACAGAAAGAATAAGAATATTTTTTTATTCAGAGTTTGCTTAATAGATTTAAAACAAACAAAGTGAATATTTTCGAAATTATTGGGTGTAGCACGTGGTTTCCAAGAGAAATATGGAGGGACTTCCATGTCCACACGTTTTTATCAAGTTGTGCCGTCAGCTGAGTACTACAGTTTCGTGTTGTGTATCTTATTATGTTTTTTTCGAATAAAGATAAGTATTTTTTACCAATCTTTTCCCGCATTACGCAGCTAATAAAGTTTTTATACTCACAGATAGTACTATAGAGACTATAGGAGGTAGTCATTAGTTTTTCAGCAGGTTAATGTAGTTTATCTCTGCGATTGGTCTGTCACGATTTCTGACGATACGGTTGTAACTTTATTTATTACGTTATTGAGACAAGATGTCCTTTCTTACTCAAGAAAGAAAATTAGTATGTACTGTTTTAATCTATACATTTATTAATTCATTTGACATCAAGACTCCATCCTAGCTTACAGATCAAAATTAAAATAATACTTGATTGGAGTATTGTAAATTAATTTCAATTTAATGAGTTTCAGACTGCTTCTTTTGGGAAACAGATGCATGGTAGCAATTATTCCTCATGATCGAGCATCATTTAATTTATTTCTGTATTAAATCAACGAAATTTCGTTAGCCCAAGATTCGATGCTAATTAATGCTTTGTTTACATCAAATTCAGTCGAGCTGTTTCAACTTTCGCGAGCACCAACAATCAACTCTGCAGTCAACAAAAACCTCCTCTAGGCTGTCTCGTACCTTCGTTGCGTTTAACCCACCTGGGCTGGCGTCGTTGTAGTTGCTCTCTAGATTGCGGAACGTCTGCACAGCAGCACTCTCTAGCTTCCACGTTCCAATCGGCTGCAAAGCAAGTCCGCACGAATGAAGGCAGCGGAGAAGCACGGACAGCATAACAGAACAGGTTGCTTGATGGGAGCGAGCGCGTGGGACCTTTTGGCTACCTTGCTCGCTGGTGGACCAATAGCAAGCCAGCTTGAGACCACCGGCATGATAATTGGCATAGGCGTGGTGGAGTCGCGACGATTGCGCACTTCGGAGCCAATTGGTCCATCAGCCGGGAGCCTAGGTGCTCCGGTGTCGCTTTGCGATTAGCGACGAGATGCAAAGTCCGAATGCTGCGAAACGGTGAAAATAATGGAACAATCGGGAACCTCCCATTTCATCCTGATGAGATTCCGAACGGTTGCCGTTTTTTCTGACGCTGGCACAGTCGTTCGCTTCCTTACGCTCCCTAACCGCTGCGGGGCGACGGCCGGAACGCAGAAAGGAGTCTCCGTGGATGGAATTCGATCGCAAGTGGGCTGCTCGGGCAGTAATTCCATCAGGAGGCAGAAGGACGAGTTAGTTTTGGATTGCAATTAGTTAAAGTGACCGCGTTGCCTTTGTGCATTTCTCATTAGATTGTTTGGAATAGAATTTCACAAATTTTCGATGTGAATGACTAATGAATTGATGTTTGGCCAAACAGTAGCAGGTCAGACGGTTGAATTAAAAAGAAGAAGAAATGGAAATAGTTCAGACCCGTAGGTAGTTGTGGTCATATTTTCAGAGTTTATTTAATATCTATCAATAGCAACGACATCAGGATATTAATAACAGCAAACGAGGAGAATCGATTTCCTTCAGTCATTCTCTGACTGTTAAATCCCTATGAATTTGGGGACATGATTATCAAAAATTCAATCTGAGACTAAAATACGAGTACATATCTTATACCAATATAGGTAGATTTCTGGCTACTGTTTCTGGTAAACGCTGCACATTTACTGAATAAAAGAGTGAACAAGCAAAAGAATCGATAACGCATTACTTAATAATGTTACGAGCAAATTACGGAAACAATTAAGTCGCAACGAAACATATTAAGAAGTCTATTTAAGCCACGAACTTGTTGAATATCTTGCAAAAAGGACAATATCGAAGCTAGTTTCGTTTTTTCGCGTTCGACAATAGGTTCCTAAGTAGCAAAGTTTACCGTGTTTTTCAAAACTTTAATAGTTTCTAGTTAAGTCATCATTTGACTAATTATTGGGAGAAGTTTAGGAGAGTACTTGGTACTATTTATGTCTACTTGATATACATATAACTCTTTCGCAAGTTTCTAAAACTGTAAAGTTGTCTCCAACTTACTGACATTATTTTAGTTTTAATATTTGCTTTTCAATTCATTCTATAATTAACTTCTCAACGCATGATAAGTACCTATGTTGCGTTTGAAAAGTATAAGAAAATTGCCATTATACGCTCGAAGGCCCACATTGGGCGCCGTTTGTAATGAACCGAAAATTGCTAACACAATGACACCGGAAAAATATCACCTGGACATTAGTATTGTAATGTGATCAAATACTGTGGATTGGTGAGCGACAACTGCAGATCCATGTGACTTGGGCTCTATTAGGACATAAAATTTTCTTTATCTTGATAGCAACGAACAACTCAGATTTTTACTGACTCCCCGGACCGTAAAAGGTGGCCCAGATTCACTGATGACTAAGTTAGCTTCATTAACTAACGGATTGTTGATACTGTCCCGTAGCCGCATTATAATCATCATCCGAAATCAAACTAAAGTTTTTTTTCTCGACCAGTTCATACAAGGTAATGAATGCTAAGTTTCCTGTTTCGATTCTATCTAAGTGGCAAAATATTTTACTTAACTTTTTTATTCTATAGTAGTGCAATATATTCCTTAGGGCTCTGTTGGGAATGTATACCACCACTATATTACATGTACTTTGTCAAATTTTTAGCGACCGTAAATTATTAATTCTGTCAAACATCATCCAAAATAATGTAGGTAGGTAACACTAGTCACGTTGCTACTTCATTTTACTCGAAGCACAGTACGAATTCGTTAGCTCATCTCCTACGTATTGTGCCTTCTACAATAGTATATCACAGCAGCAACTCTAGCCGCAACGCTATGGCTGGCAGGGATCGTTCTTACATATCAGTGGAAGCGAGGGCTACCATTTAGCGCATTAAATAATTTAAAAACAATCACAAGTTTCCAAATGATATTGTAATTTATCACACTTAGGCCTAGGGCTCACAAATAGTTGCAGTATTGAAGTTTATTCATCCAAAACTAAAAGTTCCAGAGAAACTGGCTTTCAACGATGAAAATGCTGGATGTTTGCAGCATTCAATCTGCTATGATCAACATAAAAAACGAAAATGCGTCTTTAAATAGTGAGTATTGCACCAGCTTCAATTCTTTTTTCAAATATATTATAGCAGAACAATTCGACGAAGTTAGCACCGAATCTATCTGTATAACACAATCATCACCACCATCATAACATTTTTCAAAATTCACACAATTCTCTCACAACAGTCTGATTTGCTTGAAACTCGTCAGGTTATTCTCTCCAACTTTTTGCAATTCAAGCTTTCATGAAGAGAATTAATCTGTAAGATACAACGTTGTTCAATTAGATGGAATCAAAATTATTTCATTTAGGGTTGCTTCATTTGCACTGTTGTCCGAAGATAACTTAAGGGAACCTAAATGTACCCGTAGCCGATACTTTGCCGATAGAATTCTTAAAAACTCCTTAGGTGCAAACAATTTTACAAAATTTAGCTTTACCGCTACTAAGCTAGGCAATCACATTTGCTCGCATGAGTTTCAATCCAATATGTACATATGTTTCATCTATGCACTTTTGCAAGTTCGCGCACCTCCATTATGCATTCCAAGCGGATTGTCGTTCCATGCAAATTTAATATACGACATGCATTACACGCCAGCATGCATATGAGCTGGAATCCGATTGTAGTAAACGGAGGAAGCGTCCCCGACCGGGCAGACTTGCGGCCGTAAATTCGTCGCTGTCTCGAAGAAATGTCCGCTGAAACTTAAGGAGTCTTCGGCGCTCGTACGGTGCTTCTAAACCAGAAAGCATTTTCCAAGCTCGCCGTTTTCCGGTTTTCGGCCAGCAATGGCAAGTAGGCGAGTTTTTGCTGAGCCGGTGCAACATTTTCATTTGGCTTGGATTGTGAGACCTCGAGTGACCGGACCCCAACGTCCGCGCCAATGTAAACAAAACGTTTTTGCAGCAAAATGGCACCGAATAACGAATTTATGCAATTACGGAAAAATTAGGCATCGTCAAGTAGAATGGACTCGTCTGTTGCGGAAATGGCAAGGAAAATAACATAATCGTGGTGTTGTCGAGTTGTTATGCGCCTTACGACGGTACGTGAAAATTTTCAGAAACCGAGGAAAGATTTCATTGCAGATACGCAGGAAGCTCAGTTATCTCTGAAGTGAACTCAAATAATGGCTCCCTAACTCAGGTCTGATGTCCTTGATTCTATTTATTTCTGAAAAAATCTTTGAAGCTGCAATTCACAAAACTAATGATTTCTTCTAGTCAGGACTACGTATCGGACTGCTTTCATTTGCCACTTCGTGCATCCTCGAGATCCTCCCAAAAAATAGAGGAATCGGTAACTCTGACGGTAGGCCGCCTGACTTACAATCCCAGCTCATAGACGGATTCGGAGGCCTCGCCAACGTTTATCATTTTGCCGATGGCAGGTTGCATGTCGGGCGATTTATCGCCTCATGCAAATCATCTAAGTAGTATTGCCCGACGCTGCTTTTCCTCTTGCCTCCAGGCTCCCACTTGATCTTTTTGCGGGCCTTGGGAAAACGCATTCGAATTTAGGCTCATACGAATGCATCTACATATGTATATACGCTTGCAAACTATACCTTCATTCTTATGTGGGCACGTAAGAAGCTCGCATGCAAGTGAGTTCATCATTTCAAAGATGTTCACCAAGGGGAGGCCAGCAATGCACGTCATCGACTATGATGAATAGTTGGTAAACAGGTGGGTGGGATTACGGGAGTTTATCGCGTAATTTATTTCGCTACGCTCGGCTGATTAGCGCATGGAGAGTGTCGACTTATTGTTGCGCGAGAAGACATCTTCTTTGAATGGCAAATTACGTGCATCCCAAGAAAGAATACAGCCATCGTGGCTAAAGTGAATTTTAAATGAAAATTAAATGGCGCTCAGGCAAGTGAATTCACGTAAATTATGTTTTTTAGAGTACGATTATTTATGAGGAGTATAACTAAAGATGGTTCTGGGAAACTGCACATTTATTGCCGTACTATTCAACGATTGGATAGAGGTATAAAGGTTCGCTGCTAGCCTGCACAGCGAAGAAGAGAAAACCGAATAAGGCAATCTCTCTGTATGGTGTTCGGATTGAATTCAAATAATTCACTTTGGGATATGACACTATGATTGTTTGATTCGATTGATGATCGAAATAAGAATAAACTATGCTGGAGATGAAATATGAAAGCGTAATTGGCAATAACAGACGGCCAAAGTTAAATCTGAAATAAATATGGAGGCATCTGCATCAGATCTCATAGAAGAGAGTTAAGTCTGGTTCACATGAAGCAACCTGGTCCGTCTAACAGGGCTACAACGGTGGTTTCGGAGAATGAATCTCAGTCGTCCCCACAAGTCGCTTGTCTGCATGCATCCTTATGGCTATTGAAAGCATCATAACCTTTTTCATACTGTGGATGAAAAAGCAATATCGACTAATATGCAATGTATTCAAATGTTCGTAGACTCCTGTTCATTACTAACCGTAGAAAATAGTACATGCATAACCCAAATTGACGATTTGGATACTAATTGATTGCACTGTTAATATGTACTGGGAAAACTGATCGGAATCCAACAAAAACTCGGTCCATTTGTTAATCTTAATCGTAAAACCTTATAAGCCGACAAACAGCTGACATGTTACAGGGTGATAAGGAAAAGCAAAGTGTAGTAAATTTCTCATCAACATTACGAAAAATAGTTTTGATGACTTCAACAGAGATAGCATCCCGGCATGCGACTAAGGATGATGGCTGCCACATCATGTGAACCGGGCTTTAGACTCAAAGTAAGTGATTATCATAAAATACCTCATATGTAAATACAAGGAAACGTACGTATTCTTAAACATTTTCACTGACACGTTCTTAGTATCTACATAGGCTTTATTTTAGATAGCAGTCATCACTGTAAAGATAAGTTTTTTCTTTGTAAACAAAAGTTCCGTGGATATAGGTAGCCATGAACCTCATTTTTAAAAATAGGGAATGTTCTTCCGACTGAAATAATTTCAACTGCTATCCTTCAACTTCAATTTTAAATAATAAAATGTTTAAAGCAGTTTACCCAGAAACATGCTTTACAAAATTATAACAGTTTTATGATAATATTTTCCACCATAATATTTTGAAATCCATCGAATCATTTTCTATCACACAAGAATGTTGGGCAAAAAGTTTGAGGTTCTTCGCCACCGATAAAATTTGCAGAACAGGATTGAATTGGCTGATTGGTGAGAGAAAGATCATAGAAGTAGATGAGATACATTAGAGCTCCATTCAAAATATTGTATCTGAAAACTATGATCGTATCCACATTAATATTTTAACTATCTCTTCAGGGTGATTTTCGATAGGAGAACTTCAAAGCCATCTTAAATAATATATAAAAACTTTGAAATTAGATAAAATTATGATTATTACAAGACAACATCTTAAAATTATCAAAATTAATTGATATTTCCGATTTTATGCACTTTCTAGGTATTGTCACTTATTGGTAGTCATTACTTAGATTTTATACAGAGTTAATCAGTTAATTCTGAAATAAATCAGGGCAAGGTCATCAGCCTTCCAGAAAAATGTTAAGAATAGCCCACAGAAAGTTTAATTAGCTCATTCGTTTCCTAAGTTTCGAAGATTCATTCGGAATATATATATTCGAGGTAAAGATTGCAGAGCTGAGCTTGGACAAAGAAAATAATGTCTACAGGACACATGTTGAGCATGGGTCAATGCCACATCTAATGATTAATCAATTTTTACCAAACTAGCGTCCCAAATATTTTACAGTGTTGTGTTTTCATTTTGAAAAATTCGCGTTTAAAAATTAATTTTTCGATGCAACTGTCCAGGCTGAAATGTCCAATTCAAGTCTAATTCCCGTCAGTTTTTACAGTTGCGTCCTGGAAGAGTTTTTCAGATGGCACAGGAAAAGTGTTAATCACAAGAGTTAACTAAGCTAAGATCATCGGAGTCACAACACTTTCGATTAAAATATATGTAGGGTATGGAAGCTACTAGCCGTTTAGCGATGCTAGAATGCCCCTGTAAGACTCATCCTTTTGGCACAATAGCCGAATATCTCAAAGTGGACCCTTTACCATTTTCGCGACCTTCGATTTCACTTGCATTCATTTATTTAAAATCTATGAAGAGCGGATGCTCCGATGTGAAGCTCACTCACTCCGCGAAGGAATGCAAACCATATATGTTAGAAACTAACGGCACCGTGGAGCTACATGTCCATCTATTAACCTGTCTGGCTCCAACTCCAGTAGCACTGATTCAAATCATGCGCAGTACCCACGCGGCCCACAATCGCGTGCCGTTTCCGAGTTTCGACTTGTATGCAAATCTACGGCTCCAGCAGAAATCGTTAAAGGAAAATGTTAACTAACTCCAAAAAATTAAGGTAGATTCCGGAGTCTCCTGCGATGCACATCCCACGGCCTCGTGCAGTTGGGGCTTAGTGGGCTGGGCACAGCCAGCTCCCCGGTGCACTGCCGCGAAACAAAGGCGGACGTGGAACCAAGGCGAGCCTTCGGATTGGCCCCCCATGTGGCTCCAGGCCCCGTTCCACCTGTTAACCCCTTCCGTTTGTGCAGACTGCGCTGTCGCTGACTTGCAGACTGAAAGGCTCCGGTTCAGGTTCGGCCGGGCTTCCTGCACTCGCACGCCAACTCTTCCTCAACGGGAAACGGGACACTGGGCTTTCAGTTTTTCCGAGCGCTCGTTTCGGTAGTGTTGTTTTTTGGTGAGGCTCTGACACTGTGGACTGTGGCGCTCGTGCTGGCGTAGAAGCAGCAGCACTGTTTTTTGCCGCGAAAGAGTGGCTGAGCGCAAAGCCCAAGAACAATCTATTGAAATTGTGAGTTGTGGATGCTCGCAGCCATGGCGTGCCCCACCAGCCCCAAGGTCCACGCGAGTTCTTGGTCTAGTGCTACTGCACCGCTCACCATAAACTGGCGCAGATTTTCCTCCTCCGTGTGTTGAGTGCTAAGTTTTTCGGGATTTTCCGAGCGCGGCTTTTTCTTGGCAGCGAGCGTCCCAAGGAGTGACGCCGCGCCGGCTCTAAAGTTGAGGGCGTCCGGGCACAGAACAGGTGAACTCACGTGGGGACACACTCCCAGCTTCTTGTCGCCGAGGAATGGTCGTCAGCGACCCGAACATTTTTTGAAAGAATAATTACTGTTGACCTACGCATGTTATGAAAAGTGGCTGCTAACAAGTTGTGTTCTTTCACAATTGCGATTTCAGACCCGACCGTGACGTCAGAGTGCTTTGTAAATTTGGCGCGTTCTGGCCGGAAACTTTTGATCCGCGCCACAAGGAGAATAGTTAGAAGGAACTGCCTTCGGCAAAAAGTATTCTGGCTTGAGGCAGCATCCAGGTTTGTTTCGAGCGAAGTGCGTTTGTTCAAGTTGGCGTTGATTGCGAGGTGCCGCAGCTATAGTGAAAGTGTTGGTTGATGTTGCATAAAAAGTGAATGTCTGCAATTAATTCATGACCGTTTCCAATCGTACATGTATGGTGTATGCATAGTGGCGGATGAATAGTTCAAATAATTCTAACGATATCACGTACCAGAGATCCCTTAACCCGACGAAGTGAGGCTATCGGGCAACCGAGCAATTCGAATCGTTCCCAATCCGAAAAATTGTAGTCACACCGATAATACGAGTCCGATCAATCGAGTGAATGTGTTCGCAAATTATGTATCCTTGGTATAGAGACAGTCAACTTGGTGTTGGACAATTTTGTGCGCCTATGACAGCAGCTGCAGCTGCGATCAAAACAGAAACTGGATACAACGATTGCATGTTGGCCCTCGATTACGCAGCGCAAAGTAAAGTGAGTTCGTTTCCAGAATATTTAGTATTCCAGAATATCCAATATGAAAAGCATGCATCGGAAATTGAAACGAGTAGCTAATTGGTCAATTCAGTTTCCTTTGTGTTTTCTTTCACTTTCATATGTAGTGCGGATTGGATTATCTCTTGATGCGCCACTAGATGAAAATTTGTTGGCGCCCCTTAAACTCCACCAACAGAAAACAAAATAAAATAATTTCTGCTTTCAGTATGTTATTAAATAAGAAATCAATTTTAATAAATTATAAGTACATACATGTTATGTGAAAACAAAACATGTTTAAATCATGATAGATTCGTTGTAAAAATGACTTGATCTTTTTCTTGGACTTCACTCCTTGAAAAATTGACTATCAGCTCATTGAAGTGGAAACTACTCGCAATGTAACTATTTAAATATGAACAGAATTGCTAAATTTGAAAGCTATTCTTGGCTCATAAAATTTCGTAAATTTTTGTCCTATTCTAAGTCGAAAATGATCTTTCCCCTCAAGTATTATGCATATTTTGTCGGCAGTGTTAGGAATACCAGGCAACAATTTCAATATCTGAAAACATCGTTAAAATATCCTATATTTCTCTGATATAATTTTTTTTTATAACCCACCAATAATTTTTTAAGTTGTATGAATTCATCGCGAATCTATTTGTCTAAGCCTTCAGAATAAATAAAGTGAACAGCCTTTGAAAATGCTCTAACGTTAGCATCATTCTCGGTCTCAAATAGCTTAGAAAAACTAAATTCTTGTTAATTTCGCACACGTCCTTTCGTTAATTTTTAAGCTGGTTTTACACTTGCCTTGAACTTAAATGTGAAAACAAATTAGCATAATCGTATTTCTTCCATTTTTTGATGATTTCCATATAAAACAATTCAATGAAACAAATTCAAAAAATCTACGATTTTTAACCATAATTAAAGTTCTAAAATATTGTTGACTTAGTTAAAAAAAAATTGAGTCCCCAGTGTTTCAATGACAGTTTCAAGTGAAATATATAATGAAGGGTGAATTGAAAACTCACCAAGCTAATAATATTTTTCAGTTTAATTTATGGACGAAAACCATAGATTTTTTGATTCTTTATTAACTGAGTCGGCTTGAAGACACATTGAAGAGTAATAGAAGTATAACCAGGTGATTTTTTCCACGTTTTCCGTTCATAATAAATGTAAGGCCAGCTTTATTCTAGTATACCCAAATTTTCTATTAAATGTATTTATCCTTAGTCCAGTTATACCGTTAAAAACTTTTTTCCAATCGAAGCTTTCATCGAACAGCTGCTGTTGAATTTTTTTTGCATTCGTTTTTTTTTGAAATTTATGATATAAAATTTTTATGTATGTCTGCACTGTATTGCAATTTTTTATACACTATATCGTGATTTTGTCTGGAAAACATTAAATGTGTATAATTATTTTGGGATACTTATTTACTTCAAAGAAAAAGTTAATTAACTAGAATTCAACAGGTCTTTGCCAATTTCACAATTGTCTGACCTTTTTTAGATCCATGAAGCTTATTTGATATTTAAATATGTCGTCTTACTTCATGTGATTGATTTCTGAAGCCTAGACATATCCTTAAAAAAATCTTGTGTATGTCCGTGGCAGAAACCTAGCGAAATTGCTTCTCAATTTTGAAGTTGCATTAAAATGTTAAAACGTATGTACATTCAACAACCACAAAAAATAGCGAAACTAAATACCGAACCTAGAAAAGCTAGGTGATATGTGTCTCATGGCTCCGTTCTTTTTTAAGGATTGTATTTAGATACTACCAACTGAAGTAACTAGGTATAGAGCATTTTTGGGTAGTGGAAATTTAGCAAATTTTTAATAATTATTTGGTTAATTTAAAATCGAATGCATCCCATAAACAAGATATCAGTTCTTTAGTTCAAATTATATAATTTTTAGGTGGCTTTATGAATCATTCATGTTGACATAATGTAAATGTAAACATGTATAATTTGTTCCAAAAGAGTATTTTATGGTAGCCAATGTATGTGGCATTCATCTGGAAAATACCTACATGAAAGTGTTTTTCTTGTGCTAAATAATTTCTGGAAGTCTGATCTAAAAGCTTTGTTTGTGTTTCAAATATCCAATAGTGTAGGTTTTGTTTAATAATGAAAACTGACCTTTTGAATACTTAATTTTTATTGCTATTAATATCTTGTATAATTCTTATAGTAGTTTATTTATTGTACTAAACCAAAAACTGTCATAAATGCTACGAACATAGAACAGAAGTCGTACAGCTGGTCCCTGAACTAAGTTATAATCCTTCCTGGATTGCCTTAAGGGGTTACATAGGTCTTGAAGGGAAAATAAACAACTTTTTCAAAAAATTGTATTCCAAAAAGCAAAAATCTATTTTATTTAAAATTTACGCCCATAAAAGTTTAGCATTTCAAGAAGTTTTAAAAACAATTTTCAGCTAAAAACATTGAAAATTGTCAATTTTGATGCAGTTTCCTCGTCCAACCTTTTTTTTGGGGGGTAGGCAGAATATTTCGGTGCAGGTTCGTCTCAAATCAAAAATTCAGAAATTTTCCTACAGCTTATGCCCTTGGCTCGTGCTGGTGCGGAGGAATTGAAAAAAAAATTAAAGTTTTGAAATGGATTTGAATGAATTTTCGTCATATATTTTTTACCACTTTTCCGATTCTTATCGTTTTAAAAATATTGTTTTCGTATAAAACAGAAACGAGTCCAGCGAATAAAAATCCCTTCGTTCAAGCGCAAGTCAATACTATAAAGAGGAACTGTGCAAAGTTTCAGCAAAATCGGTCGAGAAATCGTGCCGACCGCACGGAAAAATAAAGTTTCGAGAAAAACGAGTTTAAAATTTTTTTTACCGCGATTTAATGAATTAAAGGTATTTTTTTAGCGACTTCATCGAGTCATCGATTCCAGGTCCATACAGTAATTCGTTCGCCTCATTCGCGATGTTCAGAGCATCCTTTTGATGTTGTGATGTTTGAACAAAAAGAAAGGAGCTGATTTTACGCGATAGAACCGAGCCGCATGCGTATAATACGCTAGGTCAGGCAGAGCGCACGTACCGACCACGCGGTATTCAAATCTCTATAAATCCAGCAATATTGCTCGAATTTACTTCAAATTTGGTGTGAATACTCTTGAAGTATTATACTTTCATATGGAATAAAAAAAAATTTGATCAATTTTTTGAAAATACAAGACCTATGTAACCCCTTAAGAAATCAGTATGGTTCATAGAAGGTCTCCGCACAATGGATCACAAACTGTCTAAATGAATCAGAAGCCTTGCTTAACATAAACTAGGTTACAATTTAGTTGTTGATGATAATTTTTTTAACTCTTCGATGAAACCGATTTCGATAAAACGCTATTCGACATTTTTGGGAACGTGTGTTGGAAATTTGGAATTAAATAACTTGTCTCGTTATCGGAGGCAAGTAGACAACCTAGGAGCCTCTTGTGACAAACCAAACTAAATATATCGCAAAGCTTTTCAAATGAAATCTGTCCACTTCACGGGTTGAACTTTGCTTATCGTCTTGGTCAATGCATAAATAAATTTCTGGCGCACATATATAAGGACTGTATCGGAAAAAATTGACCTTTAGTTTCTCCTGCATAGCTCCTGTTTGTGATAAGTTTCTTCGTCAGGTATGCAAAATTAGATATAAAATGCGACAAAAAAGAACGTCTAATCCATTCGTATTGGAAGATCGCTCTTAAAAATATGTCATGGAATCAAGAAAAAGTGCGTAGTTTAATTTCCCTTCGTAAATATTCGATACTAGCAAAGGAGACCAATTCGTCGATTGCAACAGTGAAACAAACGATTACAAAGTACAAAACGGGCCTACCTGTTGCTAGAAAGTCTGGATCGGGTAGAAAAAAAAGTCCATCCGATACAAATTTGAGCCGATACGTAAAGAGGAAATTTATGCAGAGTCCTAACACACCCATTCGAGATATGGCGCAAAAAGTGCAAACATCGAACGCAATGATGCAGAGGATTAAGAAGCATTATAACCTTAGATCATATAAAGTCCAAAGAGTACCCGATCGATCCGAGGAAAAGGAGAAAGAAGCGAACAATCGGGCTCGAAAGCTATACAAGGATTACCTGACCGAATTCGACTGTATTGTGTTGGATGATGAAACATACGTACAGGCCGATTTCGCGCAGTTGCCTGGTCAGGACTTCTATACAGCTGAATCAAAGGGTGGTGTTAGCCCAAAACATAAAACTAAAAAAGCACCAAATTTCCATGTGTATGTGATTTGGCAGCCAATATGTCGATGTGGTCTCAGATCAGAGCAATTTGTAGCGAAGGGTACCATCAACTCAGCAGTATACATCGAAGAGTGTTTAGAGAAGCAAATAAAACCATTTATCGTGAAACACGACATAGCTGTAGCATTTTGGCCAGGTTTAACGACAAGTCATTATGCTCGATCAGCAATGAAGTGGTATGAGGACAACAACATATCCGTGGTAGCGAAAGCAGCTAACCCTACAAACTGTCCAGAACTTCGACAAATCGTAAGATATTGGACTACATTAAAGAAAACAAACAAAATTGCTAAAACCATGAAGGATTTTCAATATAAGTGGAGAAACGCATGTAAGGTGGTCGATGACAGTGTTGTACGGAACCTAATGCGTGGAGTTAACGGAAAGGTCCGAATTTTTTCCTTGAATTGAAAATTTATTGAGTTTTTATGCAAATGTTAGTTAATATAATGTAATAATAACAAAATAGTTCGATGAAGCAATTAATACCACTTTTAGAGACATAATTATAAAGGTCAATTTTTCCCGATCCCCTCCTTACTTGATCTACTCTTATGTAACACACGAGCAAACATGAATTGGATTCGATGTGATGGAGCACAAAAGTGCTTACACAGGTGTATAATACACCACCATATGAGAATGGTGGGGTTCGCTCGTTTGCGTTATCATTAAAATAGAAACTAGTAGCTGATACACTCTACAATTTTAGACCATGACTACCAATCTATGGTGATTTCGCACATTAATTTGAAATAGCTATGTGATCGTTGACTAGATTACATGCATAACAGCTCAGGAAATCTATTAGTTTCCTGCTTTCAATTACTTTCAAGAGATCCTACTTGGTGTGGTATACGACCGAGTTAACATTGATCCATCGATTGCGACGTTGTTCAATTCTTTTTAAGGTTTCTTGTATTTGGCTCATCAAACGATATGAACAATTTCAAATTCAGCTAGAAAACCGACTTGCTGGTGCCGTAGCATATGCAACACTTACGCCGGCCACTCTCAGGGTAATCGCGCATCAACCACTGTTAAGTGTTATTAAATTGGAAGCTGGTTCAATTACTGTCGCCTCGTAATCATGCTAATCTATCCAAAGGCACTGACTCGTAAGTGATGTGGAGTGTTCACTTTCTTTACTGAAGTACAGCCGCTTACAAATTTCTTTTAGAAGTAAATGCAATGGAATATCTGTTCTCCATGTTGTTGCGGCATCCGTAAGCCACTAGATATGATGAGAACATTTTTCAAAAAAACGGAACGTCGAGTTGGCTTTGAATTTCGTGGAGAAATATGTGAAAATGGTTTAATTCAAAATTTTATGGTTTGATTGCTGGTTACTGTTTTTTAGCGCGCAAAAACAACTCGCAGTAATGCATTTCGCAACTGATATATGTAGTTCCATTTAATAATACCTCCATACAATTCACTTTGCTGACTTGTGTTCGAAACTGAATTGGAATTTCATATTTACCAAGAGCCTTTCAATTGTAGCTTACTTAATTGAAAACTTAGGAAATTGAATTTGATTCTATTATTGGAATTCGGGCGTTCCGAGGTTTCACCCTTAAATCTTTCATATTAACATTCGGTTTTAGTTTTCTTCATTTGTTCAAATTGTTCATTGGTTATCCTGTTGCAAGATAGTTTATTGTCAGGATTAGTATTGATAAAACAATCAATTTCGAGTCAAATTTTAATTTGAATAAAAGTCACAAAAGCCTACTAGTTTAGTTTGCCAAGCATGTCGATAAGCTCGTTCGTCTGTCTTTATTATGCACCATGGGGAAGTGTTTAATATACTCGTATAGTTCGGAAACAAAAACTAAGCAAAACCTTCTGGCTCACGTCCTTCATTTAATTATATTGACAAATCTGGAGATCCAATCAAACCGAAATCAAGTGGCATTTGCAAGTTATTGACCAATAAATCTCATCATGCATAGGTTGTCGTTAAATTTTATTAAGTTTTTTTGTTAGTATTAGCGTCATGTGTTGCATCCTCTAACGGCGATTGTGCCTGAAGCAAAGATTGAGCCTCAAGTGTGGCTGCAATTTGATGGGCCCGAAAATGACATCATCTAACGATTTGCCACAAGTGCATCTTTGAACATCTCATCATCGCTTGGATGTAAACCAATGACGCGTTTGTAAACATACAGTGATGATCCTCAGAAAAATGGGTTGCCAACGCTCGGAAGTGCTAGCATGAGATCAGGAGTCCAAATGGGTGGCTAGTATCACTGTAATGCTTTTGGCATGGATTTTGATTTGAAGCCCTACGCCCAGTCGTTCCGTTCTATTTCGTTAGCCAAACATTTCGGGATGAAATGATGCTGACAGTTTTCAGGGCACCTAAGTGTACTTAAACGATACATTATAGATTTTTTTGCGGTTTGAAATTGCACTAGTCGTCATAAGCATGACTTGAATTGGTTTGACATCACACCACAAGGGCATGGACATTAACTTTTATGGGCCAATTTATTATGGTTACAACCAGCAACAAGCGCATCATTCGAATGGACGCCAGTGCAGTTCGATCATTTTTGGCGTCACGACAAGGCAACAGCGCGATAAAAGTGACGAGAATGGCTGCTCGAACATGTGTTGCCTGATGCAGCCACATATGTGGCAGAGCCTCGGGGTGTCATCATAATCATCATATTCATATTATACATCGGAAATAGTAGAAGACGCCTATGAATTAATGTTGATAGTGGCGCGGCGGCTGCTGAGCGCGTCGCTATCATTGGGATCATTGCGAATGAAGACATTCGATACAGTGGTCTAATGATCCAGTCATATCGAAGCCACCATCCCATTGCTTCCATCCGGATGAGTTGCACGGATAATGTCTTGGTAGAGCGTTAAATGCCAGCCTCGACTTGGTCGCATGGCTCCAAGAAACATAATTTCAGCGTTAAATTGTCGGCCACATTATCGCGGGCGACAGAATTGGAGAAATGAGTCATAGTCGCGATATCCGGTGGAAAATAGGAAGCGATGGGGTCGGCGAATCATGTATGATGATGAGAATCAATTTACTGATGACACCCGAAAAACAAACTTAGTTGGAATCAAGCGCTAATCGATTTGGCTGAGCCAATTCACAATGATCTTGTATAATATCCTTCCTGAAAATCAATGCATGTAATAGCATGTTGATAGGCAATATAAGCTTTTTGATATCACTCGAAAAACAAGTCTAAGTTTGTTCATTAAACTATATTTATTGATAAGTACGATAATTGACATCGACATTGAAAAAGGAGATGAATTTCGAAATATTTTGTATACACACATTGTCAATATCGGTATCCAGAGATAGTTTTGATATAAACAGCATTTTCGATAAGAACCACAACTGAAACTTAAGTGATTTTTTTATTAAATTGGTTTAGTTATAAATTAATGTTCTAGCTCCGCATTTACGTGGTTACATTTAGTCCTGATATGAGTCCCCTTTGCCGTAGAATTTACAAATCAACTATCGGATTTCTGAATACAGTTTGGATTTTTAATGTTTATCAATACAATATTTGAAACAACTTTCACCCAGATTTTTTATAACTATCTATTATCTATTGTTACTTTATAATTACAAAAATGTGGTCTCAGTGCGATCCTTGAGGCACACACGACTAACTTCCTAGTGGGGTGAATAAAAAAGCTATAATTTGTTTTTATTATTAATTACTATTATTAATAATTACTATTATTAAACGTTATTATTCTAAATTATTATAATTACTTTTATTTTTTTTATCAATTTTTTATCTAACCATAAAAGCTTTGGTAGAGGAAAACGTCTCCGCCACCTGGTCATCCTCTACCAAAGCATCGGCAACCTCGTCCTCTTCGTCCTCGTCTTTCTTCTTGTCCTCCTTTTCGTCCTCAGCCTCGTTCTCCATTTCGGCCTCGGAATCCACAACTATTATTGAGGGTATTTCATTATTATTTACAATAATCATTCGTTATTAAGAATGTTTGACCGTTACTGAATTATTATAATTGACTTCATATATACAATATCAAATTATAACTAATATTATTTGATTGTTATTAACAATATTAAATTATTTATAACAATATCCAATTATTAACTGCATTAGCGTCTCTACTCCTATTCACCCAAACCTGATAATATAAGTTTGGAATTTCATAAATAATTTTTTAATTTTTTTTTTAAATAACATTTTTTACAAATTTGATCAGAATTTTGCTAAAACGCACAATAATATCAACATTACTATGAAGATGTTTGGGCTCTGCACGAATTAGTAGTGCTTTTCAACAGTTTAAAAATATGCAATTTTTAGTCGTTTTTTTCAGTTTTTTCATCCTAAATGAAAAATGGCTCAACCGATTCTGCTGAAAAGTCATTCAGTTTTAAGTTACGTTGTTACGCGTCGAATGAAATCGGTCCCACGTCAATGTAATCTTTCGTTCTCGAGATAATCGAGATGAAAAATAACTCCGAACGCACATACGTACATACGCATATACGCACATACGTACATACGCACATACGTACATACGCACATACGTACATACACACTCACAACAATCTGTCTAAAAACGATGGATTTGGATTCTAGAGACTTTAAAACGTGGGGATATGTGTGAAAATTTTGGGGAAAAAATCGCAAAATCGACCCCATTACAATAACTTCCCATAGGGAACTGGGAAGTTAAAAATAAGATTTCAGTGTCGCTATTCCCAAAAGAAATTGCAGCGATTTACACTAGCAAATATTTTCATGCAATTTTTCAGGTCAGTTCAAATTGAAAACCGTGAATATCCTGTTCCTCTGAAAGCTTTAAGATTTTCACATGCAGACACTTCGATGCTTCATCCCTCAACGGGCAACGCTCTACCTTAATGTTAATCGAACGAAGTCTAGTCATGGTTTTCATGTGTATATTCTCGCTAGTCGTCGAAGCCCTTGTTAAATATAATAAATTGCTTGAAAAATGGTTCGTGGCCAAGTAGATATATGACAGCGATATGTTCCCTAATGATTCACATGAGGATTATGTCTGCAAATACAAACGCTCCAACACATGTAGCCGGAAAGCTATAGAGAGCATGTGGCGCGACTTATAAGGGATGAAATTCTTTCCTGGCCATCCCCAAATTTTATGGCTTTAAGATTATCTATTGTATTAACAGGATGCTGGATATCCGAGTTTGTACCCTACTACTGTGGGCGATAGTACTTTCAGTGTGTGCAGTGTGCACTAATCGAATGTTACTGAGTGTTCGATGGAAATTTACGTGAACAACAAAGAAGGAAGCTGGATCGCAGAAAATGTGTGATTGTCAATAGCGGTGTCATATTAGCGGGTCGAATATTCGGAGTGGTGAATTCTTTTCATCCGCCGCAATAAACCGTTTATGAATGCCTTCCAATTGAACTTGGTTACACCTGAGAGAGGCTAAAGCACTTCACTGAACGCTATTTACATTTCTTCCACATAAAATCCCCGCCTGCTCTTCAATATAACCGGCGATTGCTGAAATGCCTTCTACCGCGACAAATGCAAGAGTTTCTCATTACAGGCAAACATCGATAATCAGTAAAGTCGTCAACTTTGGTCCACCAGGCATCAGATCTAGCCATATTTGAGTCGTGCCACGGGTAAACGTGTTAGTCCTTCCAATTCCAAATTAGTTTTCTTTCTCTTGAACTTGGCCATAGTTTTCCGGTCCGCATACTTCCAGTCGATTCCACATGGATGAAATTCATTGCATTTCGCTGCCCGCAATGGCCAGTCCAAGTTCAAATACTCAAGTATCTAAATATGGCACTTATCCATCTAAGATGGCTAATGTAAACTGCTTGGCACAAAGAGCTGTAATATCATTTTGCATAATGATTGTAACGCAGCGTTCTGCCTCGGATAGGTAGGCTCAATTGTGTTTTAAATAGGCGTACTTAATATAGGTGTGCAGCCATTTTTTCCTTGCGCTCACAGTTGTAAATGGAAAAAGCAGATAGTATCTGGTTGTTGCAGAAACATGGATACAATATGCTGAGGGGGCATTACCACAGTCTCCGGGCTGGCTACTCAAGGTAACCCTTTAAGCGAAATGAATGTGCAATGCAGAATTCCTGCATTTTATACTTACATGCATGATTAAAATCTTTTGCTTTATTTTCGTTATGCATGTGTGCACACATATTTGATACGATTGGAAAAGCATTTGGGAAGCCCAGACACATTTTCGAAACGTTCTTAGAAGCAGATTTACGACAGCAGCTATGGTGGTTGGTGGAATATCAGATTCGTCGGAGGTAATACATTTTGGTTTCGCCATATTTAGACGATTCTTCAGAGCATGCATGATTTTGATAACAAAATACGATGTTGTAATGATACGTGGTCTTAGAGGTAACGTCTTCGATAGATAGAACGCAGGCTAAATCTTTAGATTTGAATGGGAAGGCGAGATATATACAGTTAATGTATTGAAGATTTCGATAACATTGATTCTCATGGTTGTGTTACTGCACCCGTTGTGAATCAATTTGAAAACTGTTGGAATAGCTCAAAAAAATAGGAATCTTTATTTCCAAAGACTGAGAATTCATTCGGAAGTCAAAGGTGTTAACTCGAGTTGGCATTTTCTTAAAATTTATTTAAATGATAGCAACGTTGAATATAGGTTTCCTTGGTCATGATTGACTATTTAAATAACTCCGTAGTTTACCTACACCTGCAAATTGGAAAAGTGGCCGGTACATTAACTCATGCTGCTTTTCTTTTGACTCGCTACATTTTTGAAGATGCAAAAGTCTCATTCAGTTGTCTTAGCTCTTAGCGTTAGCGCAAAAGCAATTTCAGAACAAGGCTAACATCCAACTTCCAATACTCTTCTACTGATGTTTTATTTTCCCCATTTGACAAGTGAAGATTTAATTACGGCCAGCAATCATGTCTAGCAAACTCATCGTCTCTGACTCCCTGCAGCGAACTTGCTAGACCCAGCTCTTCACTATTATCGATGTTTATAGGTTCGAATCTGCTTTGCGATACCACTCATTATTCAACACACATCTAATTAGTGCTAAAATTTCAGTTTCCATCTTCATAATCGTGATCTGCCACTTAAAGCCATCATCGTCCAGCATGAGCAGACACCAACTGGACTGCAAATGCCAGATTCTTATTGCATCCGAAGCAATAAAATGCAGTAAATTCTGTGTCCAGAAATCGCATCGGAATTCTTGCAGAAACGTCTGATGTCCCTGGGGAAGCACTTGGTTCGGTTCCTTTAGCTCTGAACTCGTTTTCTATTTAACTTTCGTCCATGCGTTGGTTGTTTTGTGTTTCGTTTTTTTCATTTATAAACATTGTTTTCTAGGTACAACGGCCATGCAGCATTGAAATTGTCGTTTAAATTTCTGCCGTTGGTTGTGAAATGCATTTTAATTTTTTAATGATGGCCGTTGCAAGTGAGAGCGACAAAACGCGAATAAAGGAATTAATGAAATATTCGATGAATAGATATATAAGTAAATGTATAAAGATTGAAAGACGTGGACTTTTGTGTGTGTGTTTGTTTGACTTTTGTTTTTGTTTCAATAATACACAGAAATTACCTGAAAGTTAGACGGGCTATGTTTCTCCCATCTTTCGATATTAACTTTCAGTGGAAAAAAATATGATAGTGCAACAGTCACCTCCGGATTTATAAATGTGCGTGGTCTGGGACAATGTAACTGTGAAGGGCCTAAATTGATTTTGAATCAAATTCAAAATATCATAAATAATTAATGACAATTGCCCAATGATATTTTAACAGCAATTTTCCAAACACATGTATATTATACAAATGGCATAAATAAATCTTAAAAATGGTCAGACAAAAGATACCTCGTGTGCTCTTTTGCATCGCAAAATCATTGATGATTTCGCTGAATTCTAGTCTCCGAAGTAAATCATTTTCTATGCTGAGCAGTCATAAATTTGACAAGCAAACTTATGTTAGTGTGTTTCGTGATTTATTTTGAAACTGAATCGCTCTACAACATCATTCCAAAATACGGTGAGTAGCACGGTTTCGAGGCTACTCATTTTCTTCAAAAGACTTGTTGCTTCATTGCTCACGATAATTTTTGATTCAATTTTTCTTAAACGTTTTTATAATATTTTAGCTGAGTGAAATTTGTCAGTTTCTTTTTGGCGCCGACGAGAAAAGAATTTTGTTTTATTTTTTCCTGCGTAAAAATGTTTTTAAAATATTTCATTTTCAACATCTGACGTTCTGATTTCTGTGAAAAATTCGGCTTATTCCGATACTGGTCTTCAAAATTTTGCAAAATTATTTAGAACTCGACAGATTCAAGAAAAAGTATTTCTTGTTTGAAAAGTTGTGGAAAAACGTAAAAAAAGAATGTTGAGAGGCTTATGACCCTTTTTATGTTCAAAAACTCAAGAAAATATTTTAAATTATTCGCTACGAAGAAATTGAAAAATTTCACTAGATTTTAAATCTGAAAAAACATGAAGATATGAAAAAGTATATGTTGATTAATTTTAACATAGAAGAACAAATTTTTTTTGAACTATCAATTATTTATCAAAGATAAAAATTTTACGTGGAAATGAATTCCGCGTCTCATTACAAACTATAACTCGTATTTCCCATATGGAATATTCACCTCGAAACAATTTAATACGAAAAATGTACATCTTATCAGTTTGACTTTGAAAATCTATACTAGCGAAAAAAAATTATTTTGTAATTTCTAGACATTGGCGTGTGCACAATATTATGCAATAAACAAATCATCATCATTCGTTTATCGCTTTCATTTCAACACTGTTAAGGTTCAATCATATTTCAATTACAATTTCGAAAATATAAAAAAATTGGTGACGTCCCTCACGTGTGGGGACGCCAGGGCTTCAGCTCCTGTTGCGCTGCTCTAAATGTGGACCCGCAATGACAATACGTTCCAGTATGATCCCATCATAGCATCTTTTCTTGAAAAAGTTTATTAATGTAACCATTTCGCATGCTTAATTTAAGAAATAATGAAAATATAACTCATATCACTGCGATTGGATGGTGAAGTTTCTTCTAAAATATAACAATTACATTAGGTGAAAATATCTTGGCAGTTTCAATTCCGAAATAGTAGATATTGGCATCAGTTTTTCGATTTGAGGTCTTTTGATGTTAACATTATATATTTACATGTGTTACAAAGTTTTTTCGACATACCTGTGTATGTTTAGCTGCGACAAGAAGACAGATTCCAGCATATCACTCTTTTCCTTTATAGTAAAGAATTGTCATTTTATTGACACACCCAAGTCCACCCACCTGAATTGAGCAACGACAGTTCCTTGTGAATCATCAGAAGATGCTGATTCCTGAAGTCATTATCAGCGATGATGGATCCTCTCTGTCGGTGTCACCTGAATATTTTCTATATTGTTCGGTTAAACTCTGTCATTGGTTTGATGATAAATCAAAAACTGCATTACTCAAATGTCGTGAAACATTGATGACGATCGGTGGAGCCAACTAGGAGTGATGCTAAAGTTCAAGAGCGAAGCAATTATGGTGTTGCAACTTTGCAATATAAAATACAGCGGTAACAAAGTTTAGTTGCTAGCGAGTATTATGTTTCGCAATTATGAAATCACACATTCACTACGTTCAGGTGACTGTTAAGTGATACCAACCAACATTGATGTTATGTTCCAGCCGTCGAGTGTGTGTGGACAATATCAAATAATTATTCGATCGAGATCGAAGCCAGACCAAATATATAATTATAATTATTTGTTGAAGACATAGTTCATGCTGCCGATATGTTCCGTCGCTCTTACAATATATGTAGGTATGTTAGACAGTTGTGGTACTCATTGATTGAGGTGATGGGCTTTATCCTCAGTCGTACCTGCTTTTTGTGTCCTAGCCTCGGCCGAAATATCATATTTTGAGTACTCTGGCTGCCACTGCTTCATCTGCTGCTGGGACCACATTTCTGCTCCTGTGTGTAACGAGGCAGCCCCAAGATTGCGACCATCGACTGATGACTATCATCCGAGTACATACATGCATATATCGAGTAGGTTCTCAGCGACGCAACGAACCCCGCGCTGGGGGCTGGCTGGAGGTTTGTTGGAAAATAATTTCCAGTTCAGTCATTAAGACAAGGCTACAGCCCGGATAGCTGCGAGGGGGCAGTAATTACAACGCCGCGCCGCGCTGGCCAAATGAAAACGAAACAACACTTGCAGCATTTAAGCGTCGTTGATTGATGGCCGAGGTGCGGCTCGCAATCATTTTCAGTCATCAGATACTTCGCTATCTTTAACTTTTGCATAATGTATGATGAAAGCGCTCGCAGTCCAATGCGATCTGCTCGGACATTGCACAGGAATCGCACACAACGCTTGTACATGTGCGTGCAAAATGCGTGCGAAAGCGAATACGGGTGGCTGCCAAGTGCGTGGGTCGATTAGCGTTAATTTCACTTCAGCCCCGCAATAAAACGGGTGGCTAATGCAATTGTTGGTCAATGCGGCATGTCTTTCGATGCACTTTAATGGTCCTCGATCGAATCAACGGGCATTAGTTGTTTGAATAGATAGAACTGCATTTTAACCGTTTTTAATTGCCAGCCACTGCGAAAAAGCTGAACCAAGCTGAAAAAGTAATGAGTGTCGGTGGCAGCATTAGTTTCCATATAATTACTCAGCCCTGGATGTACCTTTCTTTGCATAAAAGCTGCTTGATTCCTCATGATAGGTAAATTAGGTTTTAGTATTGAACCTTCAGCTACGCACCGACCAAGTGAAGCGAACATGAAATTATGTCTTCGGTATCGTTAACACAAATCTATGATTTTTATTAATGTTTTAGTAAACCTGGAAAGTATTTCTACATACAGGGAAAAATTGAAGTAGCGGTTTCGATACTCCCCCCCCCCCCTCCCATGTTCCCTACACACAATGACATCACGAAGAATATATTTACTTAGAGTTGCCTTACAAGATTTAATTAAAAAACACCTTTATCCGCGATCTTTTCTTAGAAAGCGCGCGAGAGCTATTTTGGACAAAGTATAATAATAAAGTATGATGATAAGAGAATTTGTTAATTTGTTTGGAGAATGAGAAATAAATTTAAGGAGTTTAATATCAACATAGACACGAGAATGAATACTTTTTATTAATTCTTTGCTAAAGCCACCATTGTTTTCGTTATCGTTTGTTGCAATAACAGTATTCTGGTGGGATTTGATTGACTTGACTTGATTATAATTAGAGTTTTGAGTATACCATGTTTCATTGTGAAATTCGCAGTTTTCTTACTACATGGTCCCAAAGTTTTCTTGAACTGTTTTTTTTTTCAAAAACGGTTAACTTCACAGAAATAAATTTCAATACCAGTTATAGAGCATTAAATTACCCACCAAATTTACATTGGTTTTTTTAGCATGGAAAGTTTCCGATTTACAGTGCATTGATTGCTTCCAAATGCAAAATCCCCATAACAATCCCAAATGCGGCAAAACCCATGAAAATCCCGTGCGACCCGCACTAGGCAGCCTCTATTAGCCAAAAATCCCATGCGGACCTCATGCGAAGCGCATTCTTAAATGCTACTCTTGAATCGTATTTTCTTCACTGGAAATTTGTTGGTTTAGATCAGTACGAAATGGAATTGTTGATATTTTCGTAAATAAATATTGAAATCATGGATTCATGTAAACTTCGAAATACCGAGAACGTTCCGATGTAAATTATGAATTTTATTTATTTTTCGGTTAATATCATCAAATTCCTGCTCACGCTCCCATACAACCACGCTTTTAAAAAAATGACATTGAAAACATCAAGTTATTGGTTTCCTAGAGTCTGTTTAAACTAAAAAAAATCTTATTTACCTATTGAGACTCAAAGTTTTTGAAAATTGAAATGCGTATTTCTATTCCAACGGAAAATATTAGCTACAGCCGTCATAACATTGCTTAGAATAGTCGCTTTATCTTTCGCAATGTGACATTATTGATCCAGGAGAATGTATTTCTAATTTATACATAATAAAGTACTATAGGAATTTAAATTTTTAGTTTTGATGTTAGAAAATATGTAAGTACAGTAAGACCCCGCTTAACGCTGCTCCGCTTAGCGCTGTTTCGGATTAACGCTGTTTGATTTCAATAGGGCATTCCCCGAAAATCGCAAACCACGTGGAACTCCCCGACCCCGACCTTCACTTTTTTGTTTATTCTTGTTCAAAAAATTGAGTAGAGCAAATGAAACAGAACTTCATGATTGTATGTATACATACATATTTTCAACAAAACATTATTATTAATTTGGTCAATGCCAAAGTCAGATAGTAAAATTTACGATTTAAATCTGAATTTACATTTTGCTGTAACAAATTCGACATTTAAAAACTGAAACTGAGCATTTAATGACATTTGCAAGCTTACGATAATAATTACGGTTTAGAATTTGAAGGGGTGAGAATTTCATTGAAATTCAAATCAGCATTTTTCTTTTATTTATAACGAGGACACAGGCATAGATACGATGATGATATTTGAAAAGTAATATCTTAGTCTTTATCACAGAGGTTTCGGTTTCATTAGAATGTCACCGAACTTAGCATAGGACCTCGAGTATGAACAGTATATATTTGTTCCTAAATTGTTTGGTTGGTGTATCCTAATTTCATGAAATATGATGACATATGTACGTACTTACCAATATTGTTTACCCATCGTAGTCCACCTACATGAATCGAGTACATATATTTATTGTATGCCTGACTTACAAAATGCTTTTATCATTGGACGGAATCAAAACCAACTGATATTTTATGTAGGCGTGGTAGATACTCGTAATCGAATTCATCGCTCCGCCCACGCGAACTGAAGGAATGCCGCGATTGGGTTGAACTTTGTTTGTACGCACGTAGTTTGACACATGGCGAGAGGGAGACAGACTACCAGTCGGAATAGCGCCATCTCGTTCCATCGCGATCCACGACACGTTCCATCGCGGTCCACGCGATCCACAACAAAGGGATGAAGCTTTTCTGCATTGGGGTCGTATTTAGTGGAATGTGGATTGGATGATTTCTCGGTTTGGACCTTTACTGGCTCGCTGCTCGAAATACGCCTTTGCTAGAAATGCGAACTTTCAAGGATAAACTTGGGAGCTTCCCAGCAAGGACGAAATTAACTTCTTCGTTTCGAACTTGAATTGATATCATATTTTGGCGCATTTACGCAATATGTCAGCAAAGGTGAAGTGTGTAAGACGCTGGCTACGGAAATTGAAGCAGACACTGACACTATACTAAACAATTCATCGGCAGGAAAAAAATAATTAGGACAACAAATTTCGAACTTGCCTTGCTCCTGATTGTCTAAACGAGGGAACATCAACGTTAGGCTTGAACCCTATCCCGAATATACATGTTAGCAATATGAGACATGCCTGCTAAGCAAAAATATTGCCACTTTCCTGAATGAATCGCAGCACTATTTTACACGGCCGTAAAAATTTATCGGTATCAACCGCAAAATTCAATGCTCGATCTCCGCGAGTCAACAACTTGTTGCGCTCTGTCAACGCGAGAATTGTCACAACGAACGATGTGGAAAACGTCCGGTTGGATTAACCAGCTGAGAAGGATCGGGAATTGTCATAACCTGGCGGCAAAATTCGTATTGGGTGTCACGGGTCATCTATCGACGATGCCACAACGGAACTCGAGAAGAAGATGTAAATAAAATTGCTCGTTTGGAGTTAATCGTTTCTTTTTTAAATTCATTTTGTCTTTTTGGTGGGAAAGCAGCCGTTTATAAGGAGCTTGTCTTATTTGGGAGTTGCTTGTTTTTGAAGATATTCGTGTCGGAAGAAACGTTGAGATTAATTTCTGGAGAAGGTGGTTCAGGATCGACGCGAATCTAATTCCCGTTTCGGCGTTCGCGGTAAGGGTAGCCCAGGCGGAAAAACGGGTGTCGTGTTAAACCTTTGTCATTCCCAAGCACCTTCTCGCGGGTGAACCTTTGATGGGACTATCTAATCGTGGCTTGCGGTCGTAGAACCTAAATGTAGCAATGGATAAGGAAAATGGGAAAACTAAAACGAACGGGGTTTTAGGACTTTGTTTAGTGATTTTCAAACGAAAATATTTTTACATATTTAATTACAGCTACACTGATTTTTAGAGACAAAAACAAGAGAAAGGAAATCTGCACACCATACAACCCAAATGAAACCAAACAATCAAAAACGCGGGGGGGCCTTTACTACTTTCAGGAATTCGTTTTGCAGTTGTTTGCATAAATTGTTCGTTAAACATGTTTCGAATGAGATTCACAGACATTCCAAAGTTAGAGCCTGTGAACGCTACTGACAAACTTACTAAACATATAGATAAAAGATCTGTTATCAATGAAACTTATTTAACATTCCACCAGTCGAAGTCATTTAACATAACATATCCGGAGTATTTGTGCTTGCGGGGAAATCGCATTGAAAAAGTTTGGCCGAAATATCTTATTGATAGATTGCAATCGACTGCACTTTTCTTTGAACTCCCGAAAAAATTGAAACCAGAAAAGTATTACAGTTCACGGTAGTTTGACAGCAGTGGCGTCAACAATTTCATAAAGTTTTCGAATGCATCAGATAAATACTACATGGTCGCTGAAAAATAAGACGAAAATCAGAGAACAAGGAAAACCACAGCAATGACAATGAAACTAACACAAGATATTGTGGGCCACTCCAACGTATGATACGATTTCGGTAAGAACTCGTCCTTGGTGGGCGGACTTCTTGAATGCCATCTTCTGCACGTTCGAATGCAAGGTTATTCAGAATAACAGGACAGACAACTTGTTTTTGGGAAAGTCAGCAAAAACGAAGTTGAGATGATGTTCCACAGTTGCTTGGTTTTCCCATTGCGCTGCCGAGAAAGTTTTTTAACTGATTTAGTGGCTCCATCGTTTCTGAAGTGGGCAGCGACTTTGCAACAGAAAATGTCCTTTACAATTCCTTCATTCGCGTCGTGGAACTGAAGGTAGTTGTTGCTATGCCTCACAAGCATGGGATATCTAGCCAAATGGCGGCTTTCTCTTGCTTAAAGAGGAAAATCCGATGAAGTGGCGACGACTTGGGAGAAATGGAGTTACCCACTAACCCAGTGGAAGTATTTTAGGCACATTGGCATTGTCTCTGCGGAGACAGTGTCTGGGGTGACGTAGCACAGTGTGCTACTTTTACCCTCCCATGAATGTAATGATCCATCTGAACGGTCAGCAAATTAAAGGATTGTAGAGACCACGAAACCAACGTCGCCCAAGATTTAGCTTTCAAATGATTTCCAAGCACATTAGATGTGCCTGCTTCGTGGTCGCAACACTGGTTGAAATTACATCTCATTAATTCCGCATTTAAACTTTCCACCGACTAAAGACCAAAGAACGCTGGGAAGCTGAAAATTTTCTCGGAAATTTCATTAGTGAATCGACTTGTGTGCAGTAACAATTTGCAAGTTGCAGTTTCCGTCAGCTTGTAGCACTCGCGAGGGTAGTGCCAAAGTGTGTGAGCTCGAAGAGTCGAGGAATTATTGTGTGCAGCAACAGGTTGGGACCAGCGATGTTCGAGGGAAACTGTTGAGATACATTGTTATCTCGGATGAGCAGCGTATGAGCTACTTAGCTCGTAATGTCCTTTATTAATGGCACCATCCAAGCTCCTTGTGATTATAGGTTCGGTTCATGCAATCATGAGTTTAGTTTTGCAGAGACGAGAAGACACGTTCAAGAAGTGTATTGGGCCTCGATGAGATGCATTGGATAGAATTAACCCGATTTTCATGGTTTAAGTGCAGTTAGCGCTTTTCTAGTTTCCGGTTAATAAGTTGAATTGCAGAGTGTGCCATATAATCCATTAGGAGCGCAATAGAATATCAATATTCATTTAATAACTTTGAAGAACAATACTTCGCACCGATTAGATATTAATTATCGGTTTGTAAACTCCACTTGGTTCATAATTCGACACGATCGAATTCCACAAGACTGTGTAGGCTGATAAGTTCTTGAAATTGTCTTAAAAATTCCAAATGGCTGAATTCTTTGGAAATCTAACGGCTTTTTGTCAACCAAGGTATAAAATTTGAACTGAACATATTTTGGCATATCGATGCTTTGTAACCATACTTAAAGTTAATCAAAAAGCACAGGATCGACATGCAATGAATTTCAGTGCAATGTTGTTTCGGGATGTGTCACAACTTTCTTAATATTTCAACAATATTACGGACCTGACGACAATTTGGTATTTATTTTGATGGTTAAAACACATGAAAGTGCCAGCTTTGATGTAGCTGGGCGTGAACGAATAGAGAAGGAAAGTGATTTCTGCTCTCATGTTCTAACCAAGAAATGTTTATCTATTTCCGAACGCCAAATATTCACTCAAATACATCCTAGCTAAATTTCCTGCGCCACAATACGGCTTTCTTTTTAACATAGTATAGTAGAGTAAAATTTAGATAATTTTTTATCTTCATTTTGGCATAGGATCATAAAAAAATATTACGATTTGTTGGAAAAATCGCTATATGCAACTTGAAGTTGAGGCAGGAATGAGATGGACTGCATATATCCGCAATCGGATAACGTAAAAAATTGTTTACATACAAGAAGCAAGTACATATCTATGTGAGCTCATAAATGTGTAAGATAGCTTGAATTGCATTGAGAAGAGGCAACACAAAAGAAGCGAAGCTGAAAAGAATAGAAAAAACTAAGAAATGCACATTGCATTCATATATGTCCTGATGATATACCATAAAACAGGGATATATGCAAGACCATAGTAAAAGAACAGTGTAGCTCGAGACAAGGAAAATAATAATAACATGAGGGTGAAATTTTATGATGCATGTATGTAGCAATGCACTATCAACAACAATTCGACTTCTTCCATGCACTTCAACTCCCACACTGGGCGCCTAGCCTTGCACAATAGCAACAAAGGAGAACCATGAAAACCACCTAGTTCTCTCGTACTTACAGGCGTTCTTTTGCTGGAGAGCGTCTTTAATAGCTCTTCGTCGTCCTGGTTTTTTACATTGTTGCTTGGAACGTTATTTACGTCACAAACCACGATACCAAATCAGAAACCGTTTGAAGCACATCCCCATCAACGGTTGTTTTCAATGCTAATCACCAACGGGACAGATATTTTGGATATGATGTTTTCTACTTCGTTGCTAATGAGAGTCAGCATTTTGCGGCTGATGCAAGTGCTATTCGCCTTCAAGTGAATTTATCAGCCATAACTGTTGCACAAAGATCGGGAAACAATATCAACATTGCCACATGTACGGCAGAAGTGCAAACAGTGTGGACCATACGAGGAAAACACCCCAAAACGCGAAGTAATATCATGTTTTACACACTTTCTACTATCCGTTGCGAACATTACGAGAGGTAAGGAATGGGGGTGCCAAGCTACGATGCGGGGCCTACTGCACCGAAAGACGTTGTTACCTACCGAAAAAAATAAACTGCAGAAAAAAACAGAACGATAAAGAAAACCGTATTTTCCGCTCGCCCAGGGTAAATGCAATTCTAAGAAAAAGACTTGTAGCAATATCGTACAGTGTGGTGGTGGCATTTGGAATGGCATCGCGGTGGTGGCTACGTATGAAAGAACGATGGTTAAAAGACGTTGGAAGAAATGAAAAAATCCTTTTCGAAGAAGCGGTGAAGCTTTATAGAGAGCAACAGTGCTGTGAAATGGAATCGGGATGTCCTGGAATAAAGACAACGAAATGAAAAACGCTATTTGCCATATTCGCACAACAGATTAATAACTAAAATTGAATACAAATTATGTGTGTTCTGATAGGACTCTTGAACCCAAAATAATTAACTGTCGTGGTCTGGATACCTAGTGGGTTTTCTCTTGATGAAAGCAAACCGAGATATCTCGTTCAACCTGAAACCTATCATCACACTGAAAACTTTCCAACGCTACTGTTGCTCGAAGAAAAACCAATTCTGTTTGTAGACCCATGCATACTGTAGTGCACAGAGCATAAGAAACTGTAAGGACATTCGAAATCTATGCATCCGTATATCGTCTGCTACATAATACATCCATATATTTTTATACTAGCCAAGGATTGAAAGAAAACGATAAAATGAAAAAAAAGCTTGGAAGACGAGGAAAAAATAAACGGAATAAAGTAAAACGAAAACACCAGAGGATCGGAAAGGACGTCCGACATATAGAGAGTATATTTTTCTTCACATACACTTGTATGATTGGTACGTAGTATAGACTGCAGACTATTTAGGTATATCTGGCTATGTGGGTACATATTCGTCGTGCTTGCACAAAAATATCGTACAAGGAGGGAGGAAAGGAAAATGCATGTATCCTTTAAGCATGTAGAAGTAATATCATTGCAATTCGCCTCCAAACGTCGAAGCTCTAAAGAAAAACCCAGAAGTAGTTTTCGCGAGCGTCAAGACGGTATACAACGAGAACATACAGCAAGTTATGCATTAGCTGTAATATATTTATTTAATTTTTGGACACGCGACGCAAAGTACTGTATTTCTGTGTGTACCGAGATAGATAACTAGTTAGTAGCTACCATTCATATTGAAAAATGCTCCGCGACTCACTAAAGTTCCTATAACACGATATTCGTACTACAATGCTTATCGTGTCAATCAAAGTTCCTAGCAATGTGCAATATTAAAAATTAAAATTAGTGTAAAATAAGTATTGTTGTCTACAAAAGTGAAGTTATTTACACCAAATATAAATGATATACAAAAGTATTTTCAAATAATTCCTCCTTATATTTATGGAGTTTGTGCTCTTATTCATAGTGCAAGAAGTCCCCTCGAGGACTCTGTGGTGAACACATGCAACAAGAGAAAGTTTGGGTGATACACTTCTCACTAAGTGCTCAAAAGTGTTGGATTTATGAACAGAAGTCTCTGATTCGTTCCCACACAAAAATAGCCAATGATGTTATAAATCTGAATTTTGAAAGAGCTGTAAGCCGAAAAGCTGCAACAGACTACCTACTTGAAAAATGATATGTCGATTACAGTGGAAGATCCTATCTTAAAACGTGCATCAGAAGAAAACCATCTTACAGTTTCCTCCCGAGCTCTGAAGCCAAAACTGCATCCCTCAGCCATTTGTGATAGTGAAAATTCGACATCTTCGATGACACATGATGATTTACTGGAAGCAGACAACGACGTGAAACCTTTGATTCAAACACACTTCCCCGCGAGTATGGGAGGCCTTTCGATTCCGCATCATGGTCTTTCAGCAGCTTTTCACGGCTATCATGCACATTCGGCTGCCGCGAGTATCAACAACGGAAACAAGACGCCGTTCCTCCTCCCTGCTGAGATTTATAAGAGTCTTTTCGCTAGTGCCGTCCTCCAAAAGCAGCAGCAG
This sequence comes from Oxycera nigricornis, assembly GCA_963942545.1. Lineage (NCBI taxonomy): Eukaryota > Metazoa > Arthropoda > Insecta > Diptera > Stratiomyidae > Oxycera > Oxycera nigricornis. The sequence continues at coordinate 6,851,548 of OZ012659.1, forward strand.
CAGCAACATCACCAGCATCATCAATATAACCAAACCACACTAGCGAGTACAATGGCCGGTAATAGTGTAACTGGAGCTGGAGCGGTATCAGAAAGGACTAGCACTTCACCTCCACCGCGTCCATTTCCCAGGAACTTGTTATTTTCTTGCGGGGAAAAGTACCAGCAGAATTCTCTGGATCAGGAGAACGATGCATCACAAGATAAGATAAATGATGTTAGTAAACAATTTCTCAAATAACTCAAATAACATATATGAATAAAAATTCGTCCGAAAAGAGATTTAAAAAAAGAACGGCATAATTTCTAAGGTCTTGACTAGCTTATATAAACTGTTTTTATCATCTGCCCTAGAATTGATTGTGCTTGATATAAAAGTACTGCAGATTGTTCCACGTATACTATTCTTGTTAAATTGTTGCCAAAGAGTTTCTAACAATTTGGGTGAGCAGAATTTTTTAAGGTATACAGAGTGTTTTCGGACTCAACATATTCTTATTCCGAAACAATGAAACTGCGTTACTTACATGCATAAGGCAAGGATTGATTCAATATGAGTTTTAATTATTAATATTTAATTCGAAACCTGAACAGCACAGTAACTAAGTTAACAATGTGGGATTCAGGACTTTCGTGTTCGCGGCGTATCTGGAATCTACTACATGCATTGACGCTCAAAGTCAAGATAGCCTTTTGGTCAAGTACCTTCATGGTCGCAGTAATTGTAGAGTTCTCAATTTATATTATATTTAATTAATTGAACTTAGATTTCACATTTTCTTCACTCCGGAATCGTCAAGAAACTCCAAATAAAATCTACTAACTACGAAAAATTTTAAGCTTCGGGCGCGAACTAAGATTTTCGCTTTCGCAAAAAGCAGATGACTCCAACTCAAGGTGAAAATCTCTTGGTTTCGTAATGTTTTTTATCGATTTGTGAAAATATCTATATTATATCTTCTGTATCCAATTTATTTTCTTATTAGACATGTTTCTTTGCGGCTAATTTGCCTTGTGTCTGTTAATCAATACATTTTTTACGCTCCTAATTATTAATCTGTAAAATTTTTAATTGGAGGCGCCGACACTGGAATAAACTTTTGATTTTGCACCAAAAATTCAATCCAAAAAACGTAGCATCAGTAGAAAATGTTAAAACATTAATTCTAACTCCAAATCTACCTTTGAATTCATAGTGCAAGCACAAATGCTAGACTGCCCCTTCCATTTTCAAATGATGAAATAAGTTTCTTATTTTTACCTGGAAGCATTTTCTATCTTGAATATGATTCTTGTCTTCTTTCCTTATTAAATATTATTGGTAATCGGGAATCAATTATCAATGAGTGAGTTTAAACCACGAGCTATTTAATAGGTTTTTTATGTTGAAATTTTCAATTGAAAGCGAATGGAGTCCTGTCTTGCTTAATTTTTTCTAAGTTTAATATAGATTGCCTCTACTAGACGTTGATGAATATGGAGGACACTTCAACATGTTCTAGCAACGAAATAGATTAGATTGCAAAAGTAAACGTTTTCGGCTGTTTTTCTTTGGTAGATACTAGTTCGTAAATGCAAATACATTTGCACTTTTTTTAAAATAAATTTATATTCCAAGGAACTACATAGAATTTTTTGTTGATGTATCTTTCTTTCCTTTCAGTTTCCAGTTTTCACAAAATTTCTCTTAACTTATTTTGACCCTTGAAAACGACCAATGAGCTATCTATGTATGTATATGTTTATTTTTACAGAAGGCAGCCGCATTCGTATGGAATAACGATGGATCAGTGACATCAGCGAATCACAGTGCCCTATCACACCATAATAATAACAACAATACCACAAGCAACAATAATAACCACACCGGCAACAATCATTCGTCAGCATCTGCGACCCCGATACCTGGAGCCTCGCCTGTAACGACACTAAGCTCGCCTGCCGGACTAGGACCCAGTGCAGCTATGCCCGTCGGGGGTGTACAAGGTCAAAATCCCACTCAGGGGCTGGTGCATTGGATGAGTGCCGTCATGGCGGAGCACATGACTGGCAACACACACCATGACCCCACGGTCGGAATGCACTATATGTGGAATGGTGGAGTCGACGTAAGTATCTATTTAATTTCCAGGCTTGAATTTTAGCATTTAGGTATGGCAAATGTTGAGCATATAGTCATGAACGCTCCGCTAAAAAGTTCATTTTTTTAGTTGTGCGCATCCATATTTGCACCTCTCTACCTAAATGCGATAGGGAATGTTTTTGCATTAGCAACTGGACTAAACTTGAAGTCATTTGCAAGCATAACTAATAGCCTTTCATGAACTGACCTGTGGTTCACACTATTAAAACTGTCATACTCCGAAAAATAGCGAAGAAATTCATATTAACAGGTCTATGGGATATAAGATTCGTGCTTTGCTCCAACAAGTGAATCGATAGTACCCACGGTGCATGCTTATACAAAAAAAATTCAAACAGTATGTATCCCTCGTAGAGAATTGAAATGAAGGAGGCAAACGAAAACGGCACAATCAAACCGAATGTCTAAGCATCGCTAAGAAAGTTCGCAGCAAAAAACACACACGAAAACATAAATAGATGACACTGAAATGCGTGGAAGAACGTCCATCTATTTGGTTCGAACAGTACTGTCTTAACTGGCGGGCGCTTGTGGCGGGTCAGGAATTTCATCCTCGTCTCGCACACAAAGACGGAGGATCCATCCCACCCACTTTGCCGTCGAGCCTTGCCACAGAAACCTCCACATTCTCCTTGAAAGCGACGAAGCTCCCACATGCATGGCGCTTAACGCTTTGGATAGGGTGCATGTGTTTGGGGTTGTTATTGAACATTTTTCTTAGTGCTTCTTGGTTGTCAACTTACCAACCCTGTCCATCGGCATCGTGGCATTCAGGCCAAACCAGATAAAGAGGTGTTCTTCGAAAAAGTTTCCAGAGATCCATCGGTGGATGAGTAGGCACCTACAATGGGACAATCCCTTGTAGGGGGTTGCAATCATGCAACAATGACAATTTTGTTGATTTTTTCGAATCGCATGAGGTATTGCCAGTAATATCATATAGACGGTGCTAGAAATCATCGCACCTATTTTGGTATAATAACCGCACAATGCTCACTCCCAACGTTGAACTATCCATTATCATTAACTTCAACTTTAGAGCAAGATGAAATTTAATAGGATTTTCCAGAAAGGTGCATTCATGTTAAAATTTCAAAAATTTCACTCGACTTTCCTGCCACATCCAGCCATGCAGTTTCGAGAATTAAAAAATTGCGAATCAAACATTCTAGAAAATGATGGTTGAAAACTTTATTCGTTTATGAATAATCGATCTATGATGCAATAGTTGCCTATTTATACCGAAATTGTATTCTTGTATTATGCTTCATTCAATTCCTAGAGCCTGATTATGCATCCTTCATCCACCTTGCTTGTACACTTATCAGTACTTCAAAAGTTAACTTCGCCGCTATCGAGAGGCGTCATCTATAGTCGCAAACACGACTTTGTCCAGGAACTTCAAACGTTAGCGTCAGTAGGAATGTTCCAACAAAGCGAAGAAGCAACAGCGATAAAAGTGCAAAAGTGAAACGAAATAAAGGAAAATAGTAAAGAAATAAAAAAAACAATCAGCAATGAAGAACCTCTCACACAACCACTCGCACCCTCATTGAATAGTCGCTCCGCTTCCTACCCCGCGACATAGCACGATTAACGGTTGGGTTGTGGGCGGTGGTAGGCTACGAATTAAGTTAGTTCAAATGAACGGCTGAAAAAAGCTAAACAAAGTATGGAAAAAAAGCTTTGTGAAAAAAGCAAAAAGTCCTTCGCTCAGCCGCCGTCGATTTCGTCTACAAAGGATCCACGCTGGCTCTCTTCCTTCGTATGAAAAAAGCATTCGAGTTTTGTGCAGTCAACTGACTTAGCGTAGTCAGTGTTGTCGCTATAGCCATCATATCGGTCGGAACATACATACTCAGGCGTTTTTAATTGTTTTCACATTGAACCTGATATCCACTCAATGCGATGTTTTTGAAATAATGTCCAAGGAGTAAGAGCCAGAAGATTACAGTTCCATATTGTCAATCGTTTGATTTGAAGGATAGTTACGACAGCAACTCTGTCAATATCTCAAAAAGGTGTCAGTGGTGATAACATTAGCCACGACGGAGTCGATTCACCTCAGGACTAGCATCTAGACGAGCATAGAAAGAATGCTGTGCAACGAGCACATCGTTCAACCTTGCCCAGGGTCGGATGAACTAGGAGAAAAAGCCGAGAGGGCCAAAAGGATGCCGACATGCATTCATTGTCCGCCCACGAAGTGACGAGAAAAAATTCACCGAGCGGGTGGTTTGGCATGGGTTGTACGAAAAAAAAAATTTGAATTTTCCCCGTGTACGAGTTGAAAACGGAGACTCGCGAAAAAAAGGAAACGACAGGGAAAAGTTTGATTTTTTCTGGAAGTGTGATTATGTTCGTAGTCCTCGAGCAACATCGGGGCTGAACTGAAACCGGTTTCCCAGTTTTCCCTTGTCTACATCTATCGATTTTTTAAGTAAAGAAAGCTTTGCCTAGTAACGCACAAAAGTATAAATGAAATGGACCCAGAGCATACCGTCAGCACCGAAACAGTTAGGTGTTGAGGTGGAGGTATTTTATACTCAGCAAGTGTGCAATACGTTTGAGACTCTTATCAATCTTATCATCAAGTCTTGTTATCACCAACTATTACCACTTTTCACCATTTTCCATAATATCAATATTTGATATGTTGACTCAATTTTTTTTGGAAAAATTATTGGTGTCCATAGATTCTGAATGGTTGCATTGTAATCTTTGTGTAGACTGTAAAGTATTGTTGAATTGAAAGTCAGCATCCATTTGTCTTTGTTGAAACTGAGGCACACAAAGATCCATTCCTGCTACATTGATATTGGGATACAATGATGTTCAATCGCACCAGCTTACTCCACCTAAAGTTTTTGTGGAATCTTATCTCATTAAACAATTCAAACATGCATTTAGCTAATGATAATTTGCTTTGAAAAAATTTTCATAGTGCTGCTGATAGGTGCTATCAGCCAAAAAAAAAATTGCCGAACTTTATTTACGAATTTTAAAATTAACACTCATCATTAAACAGCCTTCACCTCATTTTACAGCAATGCGGTCAACACTCTAAAGATATTGACTACAGTGGTTGGCCAGCACCTCGAAACCATATGTCCATGAAACAAGGATATGAGGTACATTGTTGTTGCACGCATAATTTTACATGAACATTGATCAGCATGCTTTTATGCACATCATTTTCAATCAAATTATTCATTGTTTTCTTGAGTTCGGCTACGCTCTCTCGAGCCTGAAGCAATCCAAGCATTCTATGCAGCTTTTAAATGTTCATATCATTCAGAAATAATTCGTTGCGTTAAATAGTTCTTTTCTGAATATTTTACAGGCTAAAATGAACGACCATCATGGCAACCTACAAAAAGGTAAGTACAATTTCTTGAAACTCTATTTCATTTTCAATTTGAGCTCTAGAACAGAGATACATATACGTACATGATCTTGAAGCTGTTTAGATTTGATTACTTTCAAGATCCCTAAAATCAATACATCTATACCAGGATAGGTTAAAAATAAGAGATCGTTTTTATCGTTTGGAAAGAAATAGCGAAATTGCTCACGACTATTATCACAGCAAAAGTTTTCTTTTTTTTATTGGTTTTCGGTTGCGTTGAAGCGTTCCAACCTTTTCGTGTGAAATGCGCAAAACGGTGATCTGTATGAAGTGAGTTTGTTGAAATGACGCAGAAATAGGTGAACTCGTGCTATCAGTAATATTGCACTGATGTACATTGAATGTATATGCTATTTGCTCGTAATTTCCATGTATAGAAACACCGTGCGCCACCAAAGTGGAGACACTGTCCATTAAAACTGCCCTGCCAAGACAACAATAACGAGTGGTCCAGTAGCGAGCCTTGCCTTTCTTGATCTTGAGCATCGATATGAGAGCCATACATCGTCTTTCACCGTGGGATACTTTATATGAAAGCAGCACAAAACACAATTATTTCCATTACAGCGTGTAAACAAACATTCGATATTGAACTGCGCAAGCATGAGCGCACCTACAAGAGATTCGCGCAGCTTCTGCCAGCAGATACCAACAAGGAACAACAGCAGCTCAATGTTTGACTCGAATGAAAAAAAGTTAGTTAGTAGCACCGAAAGTGGATTAACAAGTACCCGAGCTGCGCAAGTCGCATGCGACAAAGGCATACACATGTGAACACTTGCATACACTTCCTAGGCAAGTTTTTTCAAAGTGGTTTCACATCGAGTTTTCTTGCCGATGGCGCTTAGATGCTAGCCATGCGCCAAACGTCTTGCGTCGATAAATTTTTGAGTCGGAAAGTCAAAACGAATTTGAATATCGAATTATTTATCGAATACCGAACTATTTACCAAATCGTTACTCCTTTGGGTGGGTCTTTCTAGATAAGTAACAATCAGAATTTTGTATCTTAAGAGTGAGTTACGGATGCAAGAGTCCAAAGCATCACCTTTTCTCCGACTGCCTAATGTTTCCTTGTTAGAACCCGAGGTTTCCTGAGAAACTCAGGTGACGTGAAAAGATGCAGTATTCTATTTGACGTGAATTACAGGCCAACAATAAGCACACATGGATAATTGTACATAATTATGTGTGCGTATTAAAAGTTTGGTTTAAGGAAAGAATGTTCACGGTTATATACATATGTACATATATTCAGCGTGTCGTGCCGGGCATATTTTGATTGTTATGAAAGATAAATTTTCGGAAGTCTTTTGGGGAATATTTCAAGCCAGATGTGAGTTTATTTTACTGGAAGAATTTCGTACACTTCGAAAATGCTTTTGATCATTTTGGAATAGAGAAGAAAGCAACAATCGGAATTGAGTTTAGTCATTTGATAAATAAAGTCATATTCATTCCTATTCGAAAAATTTAAAATTTCCAACATAAATGTGGCAAAAATTTGCAATAAAAAAGTACAAATATTAGCCAATTTTGAGAAGAACGCAAACCGAAAATACCGGTTTTGGCCCTAAAATGAAAGTGTTTTAAATTTCTTTAATGATTTCGATCATAGAACATAGCATTTACTGGTTAACTACTCCAGGGAAAGGCATTTGAACTTGTCAAATCTTTAGGTCTTAATGATATTCCTGCTGCGATGGGTGGCCAGAGTCATTGAGATTGCGCAACAATATTCAGTTCTTAGAAATTGGCAGAAGTAATAAGAAAACTTTCCACGGATGGTCAGTTTAATGCATATGAAACTGAAATGTTTTATCGGCTCAAAAGCTTAGTTTTGACAGAGAAAACTTAAAAGGCAAGGTGAAGGTGAGAAGATAAAAAATGAATTGGGAATACATTGTACTCACGTGCTTCCAAAAGAAATTCTAATGATGTAGAAGATCTTCCTGTTTTATGGAGGTCTAACTCAAAAATATAGATAATGTTCATTATTTTCTCAGAATGACTCGATGATGCTAACAGGGACATGAAATTCAAATTTTTTTTGGGTAACACTACAAGTCACAAAATTGTTGCATCTTTTGCTAAAATTGAGCTCAAACTTTTAACACTTTACTTTTTATTCGTATTTCAAAATAATCAAAACTACGATGCGACGTTACCGAAAAAAATGTTTTAAATAGAATATTCTATTCCGCTACAAGAATTACAAACATGTGGATGTTCTGGATGCAGTTAGATGCATTTTTTTCGGCTGGCAAGCAGCGCCATAGGGTAGGAATGGGCTCATTACGAACGCCATCATTCATCAAAGTAGTTGAGTTAGATTCTCAGACTTCTATTCTGCTAAAAAAATACTCAAAAAAATTTACTGATTCCTGTTGACTTTGATACACACACTATAAGCAGACATCATTCATCATGAAGACATAAGTGATACTATCGAAGATATGTTTACAGATGTAACTAAGGCTAACAGTCCCGATGAAAAGGAGAATATTCCCAATATTAAAAATACGAGTGAAACCTTATCGGTACCATGTTTTTAGGTAGCAATCGCTTTGGCTGATCCTTTATGAATTTACTTTGGAAATCGCACTGTCTTCAAGATAATCTCGAGTCTTATTGTTAGTAGTGCATAGTTCTGGCATTTTTCAACATGGTATGATTTTGTGACTTAGATGGCATAAACGAAAGTGAAAGAATGACAGTTTCGAATTTTTAAAGATATCGAAATTCATTTGTAAATATTTCCAATGCCAATTTCAATGTTTTACATTGAAAATTCAATAAAAGTCCATTTTTAACTTTCTGCGACATTTTAAAACAAGCTCGTGTCTTAGTACATTTTAGTACAAATGTAAAAGTAACCAGGATATGCAACTACTTAGTCGAGGACCCTCTCCAATCGAAAGGTTTTTACAAGTTGAAAAAAAAAATTGAAACATACATTCTGCAGTCTACTCATATAAAAACCAGACGCTTACTGAGATTACATAAGCGGAATACCTCCAATTCAATTCAATCACTTTTGTCTGAATATTTTCTATAATACACAGGGAATGTTTGCGTCGTTCGTATTTCCTGAAATATATTTAGATTGTAAATCTATACTAGAAAAGCTGTTAAGTTTATCTTTGGCACACAAATATTTCACATAATATGCGAATTAGCTAGTCTAAGTTCAATCCTACCATCATAACGAATTATTGAAAGTTGGGTATAAGGGTGCCTGTAACGTTTTCATAGCCAAAAAGTAAACAGTTCACATGTTAAGGGTCTTCATTCCGATGTTTAAGGTCAGCAATGCCCACAAATGTCCCTTGTGATCTACTGAGAATGTTCGTGGCGAAGAGTTCTCGGGCTTGAGATGATCATTATGCAATTTAGACGACAACGCAGATACTTGCGAAAACGAACTTTCAAATGAAATTTACATGGACTGATATGTGTACCGAACATTTGCAAGCAGTGCAGCTAACAACAAATCACAATGTACTTCTATTTTGTACGACATGCATTCCCATGTGTGATCGCTGAGCTGAGGCATGATGAAGATCCTGCCTGTGGTCGTTTTCAGCGGCGCATGTACCACGTGAAGTATGCGCCAACAAGACAGTAACATACATTTTACATCTCCTGGACTTCTGTTTACATTCTGCTTTAATCTTTGCCAGCGGATGCTGCGCCTCCGTTAGATGCTTATCTGCGACAAACAAGTAGCGATCAGATCGCAAACTCCGAAACAGTTTAAGTTATCATGGATGGGAGCTTTGCGATTACGGCGAGGTGGCACCAATGCTTCTTTCTCTGCAATATCAAATTATAACACGAAGCAAAGTGCCTTCAACAGTATTGAGCGCCGGGGTAGGTATCGCATATTTAAGTCTGATGCTAGCATGCAGTGCTGGAGCTTGGAGCTGCCATTTAATGGAACTATCAAAGCATACTCATCCTGGTAGGTTCCTGCTCGCTTCCATGGAAAGATGGTTTTGATCAGGCGCTCTATGTTCGGCGGTCCTTGTTAGACTCTATTTTTACATGTTAGGTATTATATGCATTAATGATGACCACTTGATCCAGTATGTGAAGCAGAAATGCTCAGGCTTCACAGCCAGGGAATTGGTTACAGTTTTTTGTTGTTTCGAGTGCATTGGCGATGCGACGCGTTCGCAACATAGGAATGCCATTGCGACATTTTGTGAATTTAATTAATTGCTCATTGGCAGCCACCGACGAAAGAGGCATATGTGTAATTCACGTATGCCCTGGTCACATTGAAGGCATACCTGCTGCAACTCATATGCTTTTGCATTGCCCGACTTGTATGTACGCCTCTGTAATAAGTGAATAAGTGCGACATGTAAAATTCAACGTCGTCGCAGCTCACTTGCTTATTACAGGGGATGATTGCAAGTAATTAATGGACTTATGGATAATTCAGACGTCGTAATTATGTGGCGATATTCGATAAACGATAAATATGCGAACGAGTTTATCAAATCCGCTCCTAACTGGAGCATTACCATTAACCGGCGTGTTCCCATTGGGGTATACATACATATGTACTGCATGGCACATAGTTGAACGCATTATTCGCGACACAGCAGCGATATCATGCTGCTAGTATTTACAAGAAATTCACCAATATAAATTAATTATTGGCATCATATCGTTTTGAAATTCAATACGGCTCCTCGTACGCGCGAAGGCAATCTAACCTACTCTGAGTTCGCAAGTCGAAAAACGAGAAGAATGTTTGGAAAGTAAGTAATCAAGTGTCCTGGGTAGATAATAGAGTCATCAAACGTAAATGCATTAGAAATTCTTTGGTGTATAGAAAGCATTGCGTTTGTAGTTCGACGGCATTCTCCGATACGCAACTTGAAATCGTTCAGCTCAGTTAATAGTCAGGGCATCATATAGAGTTTGTTACTCAAACCTAAGATGAACGCGTACCCTTAATTATGTAGCTATTTGCATTGAAACCGAACAAAAATTGTATCCTGATTTACCAAACGTTTTGGCCAAAACTGAGGAGACTATCTTGTATAATTTCACACACACAACTGTTTCAAAAATCGCTTGAAAATTAAGAAATGAAAAAAAATCGAACTGATACCCAACTTAATTTTCGTTAAAACAGATATACGCATATCATGGTCTTCAGTCGTGCTGAAAGACCAAAATACCTTCTCTAATTATTGAAATAATACAAGACATCGGTCACAATATATTATATACTGCCGAATGCAATGAAATTATAGAAAGCATTATTTATAAAATATTGCCTACACTATTAGAAATTTCGGTGTATATTTTATATGACGACCATTTCCTTCAAAATTGGTGCATATGTTACCCTTTTACAGTTTATGAAACTGATTGATTTTAAATTAGTGTAAAATTGGTTGGAAATAATAGGTTGATACTTAAGATAGATCAAATCTACACTAGCTCTTGATAAATTTGATTCTCGATTACGCAAAAATCACAAAACATTTTCCCCGTTACTTAACAGGAGTTGAATATTTTCCTCATACGGATTTCCAATTCTTGTGTTAATAAAAAGTCGAAAAACTTGCGTTGAACATTCACAAGAACTTTGAAATCGAAAATATGAACATATGTATCATCATTTCAATCGTTTTTTAAACTTCAGGTCATCATTTGGAGGATAATCGGCTGGATCATCATCCGGGCATGCAGAGCACGCAAATGGCGATATATGGAGCAACCAATGCCCTCCGATCGAGCTCGTCGAGTAGTAGTTCGCCAGGAGGTGGTCATGGACATCCTGGTGCGTCTGCAGCAGCCGCTCTTCTGGTAGTACCGCAACCAATAAATGCTACAAAAATAACATCTGGATTAACTAATGGAACGGGAACCGGACGAAAATACCAATGTAAAATGTGTCCTCAAGTAAGTTGTTTGTGTAGATCAGATTTTTCATTACGACCATCTAGTCATCTTACCCGAAAAAGTGGCCAAAACTATTCTTAGAAGTAGTGTAGTTTCTTCAAATGAATGATTGAGCTTCCCAGCCGGTCACTGAGTGATTTCAAAAGTGCCAGCTTTCAAGCAAGTTATTTCAGAAATTGGAATGAAATTATAGTCGATCCATTTTATTGAGCTTCAATTTCATCCAGGTAATAATGGAGCACGCTTTTTTAATATTCTAGTAAACTTTTTGATCCATTGACTGATAGCAATCACATCTACTACTCCATTAGATATCCAACCAAAAAATAGCAATAAAGGACGTCTTAGTTGTCATATAGAATGCTAACAAGAGCGAAACTGTCGTCCACAATTAACTCGATATACATATCTCCAGATAAACATCTTCGAGCTAACCGAAACCACAACATGCTCGAATCAGGGTCACCTATCTCACATCCATATGACTGCTGTTGAACTTTTTTCCCTGACAATAAATCCGCGCTAATCAAAATCAATATTGGCTTAATTTTATGATGGTGCCTAGAAGCATTCAGGAACAGAATTCTCATAATTGGTTGCTTAGTGCGCTTAAGATTCATTGCGAAGGTATTTATTATCTGAATTGAAATCAATCCAAGTCAACACAAATTAACTTCGTTCTATGCAAAGCAGCACTATTGTCTACCGCCAGCAGATTACCATACATTAGCGAAATGCTTAAGTTGCAGCCAACGAATTATCATAACAGGAATGACTTTGAACTTTCCCATGGAGCCGAATACGTGCTGTTAGATATGTTAAAAAGTAAGCATAATTGGTCCAGATTTAGACTGCTGTTTGAAAGCTCGTTTCGAAGCTAGGGAAGGGACCCGACTATTCGCATACACAAATCCATCATCCCTTACAAGTTCTACGCACCGATTCCAGAAATTCGTCGTATCATATGGTGATGGTCGAACTCCAGTAAGGCAATATCCTGTACCTCGCATTCTTAATTAAATTAGACATCAAGTCTTGAGAGCATCTTTTTCTACTGGTAACTCGTGTGCCTACCTAACACGAAGGTTCCCACGCATTATCCGATATCTGTTAAGGGCAATCCAAGCGATTCGCTCTGGGATCTTAATCTTAACTGATGTCGTCGGCGCCGTTATCTTATTCCTTTTGGCGATCAGCGCTTCTCGATTGCGTGCAGCTCTCTGGAAAGGAGGTGCGCTCATATGCTTTCCGCATGTAAATGTCTGCATGCCAAAGTCATGGGTGTCTCCGCCGGTGGCTCACAGGTGTTCTATGGATCATATGTTGGCGCTTCTCAAATTCATCCCCCGTATCATCATATTACTGGAAAACTTACGCCTAATATTGTTATTGAGCGATCCAGCCGAGGACTCGGTTTCGGATTACGCAATTAGCAGCGTTTCAAGTGACTGCAAATAGGACAGGTTAATTGTGATTTAATATGAATTGCTATCGAAAGGATCGTTTATAGGGCTTCATCCACTCCGGGCATGTGGTCCAATGAATCAATGCAGTTCCTGAGAATGTTTGGCTCTGGAAGCTGACCCTACTAGGAGAGAGTCAGCTCTTGTAAAATCCTCGGTTTGTTCAATATGCACGTGGGGTTTGGCCAGTTCTCTGTTCAAATCAAATTACAATCTCATCGAAAATGCGCCACTGGAATTGCTGGATTTTTCAGTCGCTGAACTGCCACCATCCACTGCAAAGGTGATTTCGATTTTAATGTATTAATTTGATAGTCAAACTAAAGAGGCAACGTTGTCTAATTGGAAAACCGGCATAACTTGAACAAATTAAGGTGCGAGGACTACGTCTGGGCGGGTCTGTCAAAGTGATTGGTGCGTTGATAAACTAGGAAACACTTACCCGATTTGCATGACAAAACTATGCATAAATAAATGAATGCAAACTGTTTCCAAATGTGCGGACGACAGCATTCTGTGGACAATAGGAGCCTAGAAACTAGATCGTAAACTTTTTACTAGGATTCGCGACACTATTCTAAATCGGTCTCTTCAATAATTTGTTTCATTGGTAAATGGGTGGTAATAAACTGTTGGACCTAATCAAAATGTACTTAATTAGATAGCCTAGCTGCGAAGCAACCGCGACTGAGCCTTTCATAATACTTTAGGCGACATCAGTTGATAAAAACGTGTAAACAAACAAACACACACCTATGATTCTTTTTGCTCAAATGTATCAATTAACGACCAACATTATTAACCCGAAATATTTGAATCGAAATGCTTGGACAGCACATTTTATTTGGCAATAAATTAGATATCTATAAAGTAAGCATTGTCGTATGGCTGGCATGGATCTCTTTGACAAATCATTATGTTTTTTCGTGAAATTTTAATGGGCCCGTCGACGATAAAAGTTTCAATAAAAATTCAAGATCTGGCTTCCGTTGAATGTGAGGAATTTTTCCACCTTTTTCATTTTTCCATCATTGATCAACGGATATTGGATCGAATTTTACTACATTTCTAATTAGTTGGTTTGATAAGCTTTCCAAATAATATGAGATTCCCAGGCGCATAGCAGAATGAGTGTAAAAAATAAATACTAAATAGCTAAATAGAGCATGCAGGTATGTTGCCTCCCATTCCTAGTCCTTGTCCATTTGGTTTGTTTAGATGGGCATTTAACTGGCGTGTGAAGTGTTTATAAGAATGTCGAGGGCATTTTAGAAAAAAGTGAGCGTGTTTTATAGTGTATTTATGTAAAGAGATACGCTTGCACAAAGTACTTTGGAAACTGGTCTTGTTAAATGCAGCTTTCACATTCGAACTGAAAAGGAAACCTTGCTTTCTGATTATTAATTATCAAATGATGGTTTTATGAAATAATACGGACGACGTGATGTCTACCAACTGGAAGTAAATGCACACGCTAGTCATGGCGCCCACCAAGCTGCACACGAATTCCTTCTTGTTCAGATTTACTCCAAGTAGGACAAGGAACCTTGACCCGATAATCTCAAGGAATAATCCACAGGTGCTTGCAGGCAGTTGGCTCAGTGGGAGTAAGTCTATGTCACGAATGTAGGCAGCAGTCAACATAACTTCTTATGGTAGCTGATGTGCAAAGTGAACATTTTTAGTTCATCCTATTTTGCTTCATTTCCCTGCTTGTCTACGCGGCGAATGTTCTGGGCTGCTCAATCCAGGGATTTAAATAGCTTTTTTGGCTTATTAGTCCACCCGAAGACTTTGAAAGCGGGGATAGGCCCGACAGTCGGTGCAATGTGACTCTTTGTATTTCTTTCGTATGGAACCTGAAATGCTTTAAAGTATCGTTCAAAGGAAATACTTACTAAAAAGAAAGAGAATGAAGTAGAGCGTGAACAAGTGTTACATATATTTGAAAATAGAGGAGTATTTTCGTTCTGCTCCTTGTAGCTTCGCGGAGTTCGGCTCCGTAAAAAATTATTCAGTCATATTTGCTGCTCACCTGCATTTTTCAATATTGAAGGTTTTCGCAATTTTTTCATCGTAAAGGCCAAAGTAGTAGCTTGACACACTTAAGAACTGTTTTCTTTGTTATTCATCTAGGGCCTAAGCAGGTATTTTCAGTTCCTGCTGATATCAAACCGTACACACTGTTCAATAGAATACAAAGCGGTCCTCTTTTGCGACGTCTGGAAACGCTCAGGAATGAAATTCTTGAAGACTGAACTGGTGAATGGATATCCTAACACAGTTAAATAATAGTTCCATTGAAATGATGCACATCCTGTGGACTAAGGTAGCTGATAGCTGTAAAGGATGCTAGCTGGGAAATACCTCATTGCATTGAACACATAGCAACCGGGTCAGATCATTTATCAAGCATTCTCGGACTGTTTGATTGCGATTGTCATATCCAAGTAAATTATTTACTTGTAGATTGTTTCGAAGGAAAGGAGTCTTCACTTTAAATGCAGCCTGGCAAAAGCGAATGTGTGAAACGTTTTCATTCGTATAGCAATCTAATTCTAATCTTTCGCGTGAAACCCACTAAAACGCTGTTAAAGCCTGCTCGAAAACTGCCTCTCTAAATGTTCTTCATTAGAGGCGAAAAGTTTCCACCAACTTTCCTCTCAATGTTTCTACCATTTTCCACATCACCTGCCCGCTCCTCCACTCACTGTATACGCTTGCATCCACTTTAGCTGGAGAAGGGTTTGTTTGGTCATGACTCCCCATCTACCACCCATTGAAGGCCAATACCGAAAAAATCAAAGAATTTTTCACAAAAGCTTTTCGAAAAAATTCCATAGCGATTTTCTCCCTTCACGTCTTTCCTGATGAACAATATGAAAGCTCGATTCCGTTAAAAACTTATCGGCAAGGGTTGAAAAGGACGGTTTTTGGTTTCATCGAGCGGAAGTGTTTTACAAGGAAAATCTTTTCCGAGCTATCTTCAGCTGACAAGCGTACCTGGCGCTGAGATAAATTTGAACAGAATAAAAATGATATGACCGTCTTTCGGAACATTGTATTCTTGGTGATCATTCCGAATCGCATATTGCATGTTGACAAAAGGATAATACGCAGAATGATTGCAACGTGTGATGTTCTCGTGTTATCTGAAACGCAATTTTCGGCAGCAACAAGGAAAACTTTGTGTGTGAGTGCACAAAGCTCCACGAAAGCTCAGGACATCAGAGTTGCGTTCGCATTAAGCTTATGCTACACTCACACCAAGCAGGATTCGCGCTGTGTTTTAAATGGTACCAGCTTCCGACCACGGTGTATAGCTAACACTATAGCAGTACCTATTAGGGGCGTTAAAAAAATGCTTCGCCCAGTGTGAAAAAATTCGTTTGGAAAAAATGGAAAGAAAAAGGATTTCTTATTGAGGCAGGGGATGTAGGTTTCGGGCAGGAGAAGCTGGCTATGAATTTGACGACGAGTGAGGTGGTGGTGTATGCAACTGTACGATGACGATGCTTTTGGTGTTCGGCGGGAGAGGAGACCTGACATTGCTTGATGTGCGGTGGGAGGAAAGGTCTATTGGGAAGCAGTAGCGATAGCGGGAGCAATGACTACGAGAATGATGACGATGGTGATGGGGTGAAAACGGGATGTAGCAAAGCATATAATCTGAATCAGGACGAACCAATTGGACAAGTGTGCGGCGGAGACGCAGGAAGGGACTACGACTGAGGAATACGGAGCATCTATATGAAAAACGCAAAGGAAGAAAAAGAAAAAATGGGAAAGGCTTCGGAACATAAAAAACGACGACGCTTTTGGCCAGAGGAGACTGATACGTGGAGATTCGGTGTTTTCGATGAGGGTGTGAGCCGTTAGGAAGGAAAAGTGCCTCTTTTGCCGCCACTGGAGCATTGTAGAAGCTGAGTGCAGAGGCCGGGTGCCCGCCGAATATATTGTTTCAGATTTTTTCATGCTTTAGTCGAGTTTTTACTTTGGTGATGGATCGTGTCGTGTGCAAAGACAAAAAACGGTTTAATTATACATTGCCGCGACCGGCCCATTTGATTCCACCTGTACCGTCTTGAAGCATCGTCTTACACTTGGCGTTAGGTAATCAATCTGAACGCTGAAGCGCTATTGAGCTGTGGCCGCAAGCAAGAAGCAAACAAGCAACCTAAAAGAGAAGACGAAGTGGAAGACACTGAGTAGGAGCTGACCGGTTATCTTATACATGGGCGATCGTCTCCTTGATGAAGTCGTTTTGAGCCGAAATTCAAATTTCGGATCATCGATCAATCGCAGCGTGATAGCTGCCGCAACTGGACGTCTTTCCGACCATTCAATAAACTACGACCACCACTTACCGGGTAGCTTCCGACTAAACACTACACCTGGGACTAGTAGCATTACTGCCCGCATCCAAACCGACTACCTTTGCGCTACTGACGAGCTCGTGTCTTGATCCGTCTGAGGTGTAGTGACTTTCTTATCAGCCCACCCGACGACGCGGCCCTATTTCTTGAAACCGAAGGTCGAACGCAAGGGGGTGGTGACTGCTCAATTGTGCTCAATTGTTGTTATTATTGTGTCTGGTGTGTGATGTGTATTTTCCTATTTCCCTCCATCTTACAGTTGTACCCGCGCAACCCCTCGACGGAGCAGTGTGCTTTGCCTCGTAAAGGAGATATCTGCTTTTTCGTGTGAAGAAATGTGTTAGAAAACAGGGTAGCACGAATGCGGTCGGCACATTGTGCGTTCATATAATATTGCTTTAGTGTTCTTCATATTTTCGAATATTCTGTTTTGAATTGCGTGGTCGTCCTTTGTTAGCATTGTTGAACACTTTCTTATAATGTGAATTGGTGCTTAGCAGAACAGGTGGATGCACGCGATATGAGATTAGAGACATATGTTTGTGCCCTAATATTGTTGGCTCCAAATAAGAAGGCCAAAGAAGAAGGAAGATTTTGCTAAACTTGTAAGAGTTGAATGGATACAACTGTTGGAAAAATACATTTAAGGCATTGCTGGGTCAATGGAAGGACGATTAATTGAATATCGCCCCATCGGAGGTGGGCTGGATTACCATCACAACTCACCGCTGATTGGCGAGATACCAAACGGCGAATACAGTCATGTAGTGCACCGTTCTATTGATCAATTGCGAAATAGTCTAAACGAACGTGTGGCCTTAGGTCCTCTTAGTGTGTTTTCCAGCACAGATTTGCGATCATCGGTGCTCGCCTACAACGGCAATGTCGTGCACGGAAACCCAAATATCATGCCGAATAATTGCGAGGATCGACTGCAGTACATCCACGGAAATGGTGGCAATGTTGCAACCAATATCGACCAAAAGAATCACTGTTTAATCGATTCGGACTCAAAGGGAATAATCACTTCTAATGCAAATGGAATTGTTAACGGCATCCTCCCTGCAAGTCCTAATATCATAGTTACTAATAGTAACACAAACAGTAATGGAGTGAACGTGATACCTTCGTCATCCACGTCCGTTCCGCATATCATTAAGACGGAGCGCACAAATAGCAGAAAGTCGAGAGCATCTTACAACCACAGCCACAATCATCATCACGTCCAGGGTGGACAGCATCAATCACCAACGCCTGACACTGGTGGTGATCATATCAAAGAATCCAAGGTAGGGTTTCTTCAAGGCATCGCCTATTTTCTGGAGTAACTAAAGTTTTTTCCCCTACATTTTCGTGGAAATATTCATAGTAAAATAATTAGGTTAGGAATAATGAAGCAATAGACGAAATTCTGTCTAGAACTTATTTAATCCAAATATCACATATTTGGTACTAACTTTTATGAAATCCATCAATGTTGAATGGCTTGTCTATAGTTCTTTTGCAAGGTGCAATTAGAAAATCGAACTCACTGTACGAAGATGTGATGTATCTTACCACAGATCAAAAATTGAGACGTGAAATCATTTTAGGAGTAACTTCCGTTCCAAAATGGCTTTTTTGATTCAAACGTAGCTTTACTACTTTATTGATTTGATCTTTGCATTTTGTGGTCAATTTTTTTTGAATTTGATTTGTTTTTTTTTCGAATTAAATTCTCAAAACCACTTTGCGCTAAATTGCTTCGTAAAATGATCTAAAAATGAGACTGCCTATTCTACGTAGTATTGAATGAAAAAAATCCTTATAAATTTTCCAAATAAGTTAAATAAAATTGTTGACCGTTGATGATATTCATCTGAAGAAAATGGCACTACAGTAGTCACTTCGATCAATTGATCTGCTGAAGTAGAGAGATTCAAACTCGCCAAAATTTTAGTTTATATTCTTTATACTCTACAAACCACCCTCAAAGCTGCTTAGTACTTTTATTTACTGTAGTTTGAAATTTCTGTTTCTGCTGAAGGAAATTCCACTTTGAATAGACTTGACAGTGTATTCAGCTTTTACTGATTGTATTTCAATTTATAGAATTCCAATGTTAATTAAAATTCGGAATTTTGCAAATTTTTGTTAATGAAAACAACCCAAGGACATATTGAGATTCATAAGATACAGTTTGTGTTTTTAATAGCAAACTATCAGAGTGTCTTTCCAAATTTTGTTTTTTATCCATGGCAATACGTATTGGCTGTATATGTAAATCAAATGTGCCCCTTAACGCCTCTCAACGACTCCAGCACAAATGTTATTTTGACGGGTTAATGCTCAATGATACCCTGAAAACCGTTCATAGTTTAGCCGTGATATTTCGGTTATGCTACCCGGATGACTGCTCCATTGTCCGGTGTCACCCGCTTCTCCAATTTTAATCGTTTTGACACCGTGCAGCTTTGTTTGAAGCGATCCAGTAGACTCAGATGTCCGGATTGATTTAACCATCGGATTTAGGTAGCAGGAAGGCTCCCGATTTGAATCAGAATCTTTCATTATGGCAGCATTCGATCACATTTATAAGCAAATCTAGATACGTGTGATTGACGGATTAAATTTTGAACTTTTTTTTAAAAAAACACAGAGAAAATAATTTTGGTCGAGAAGAAGATTAAAGAATGTTTCAAAGTCTGCACAATGTGTGCAAATCGTATTTGTGTTCAAAGATTTTTACTTCCGAGCTTGTTAAATACCATCACAAAAGACTTATTTTTCCTTTAAATTGATTTCAAAATTGGACAACAATGCTGTCGAAGGGTTTAACTGCAAGATTTTCAAATATTCTTCATTCATTCATTTGGAGTTTCAGAAAATTCAAATACATACTGACCATCTCAAATCTTCACAATCTCGACAAGTGAATATATGTAGTGATATCTTTGTGGAAACTATAACGTCATTTTTCTTCTGGTAAAAACATGTGGATAGAAAACGGACACAATTACTTAGCTGAAGATTATATCTATAAATGGGTATTTTTTATGATATTTCTCCATTGAAGACGCACACTTCGATTTCGTCAAACATTTGATCGAAAAACAAGTCTGTTTGTCCGAAATTTAAATATTCCACGTTGCTGGTGAACTCCCACACTAATTATGTACGTGCATTGTATCAAAGACAAGTGAAGGCAAGATAGAGATGTATCCTTTCACCCCCCCCCCCTCATCCTTCCGCTCATCCTGCAAAGTGTTCATTCTTCGCGAAGCCGTCATCTTGGTCGCTGCGAATCAGCTATTCTCTTATTGAAACCCCTTAAATTAGTTTTGTAATTCAATAATAAGCCCTTTTGAAATTTTTCTAATTAAAACTCTGGCACAACCCAAACTTTTTCCACGCTCCGCGTCGCTGTCGCGAGGCAAAGAAATTGAAAAAAGTTCAATTTTCGCTCCAAAGAATTATATATTTCGGCGTCTTTAATCTACACGAGTGTAGGTGGGGCGATTCTATGTAAAAAAGTAATATATAGAAAAATGAAAATAATTAGAAAGTCATCCCCCTTTTTTGAATCAAAGAAAATAAAACTCGAATTCACTTTCACTCGCCAAGAAGCATGTTTTGGCTATTAAGATAGTGGTAGTGAACAAGAGAGAATGGATTGATGGTGACCAGCCGTCGGCAGCCTTGTATCCCTTGCCTTGAAACATTCTTGCTCCTTATCAAAATACAATGTAAACAATGAGAGGTAATTAAAAATCGATAAATATTAGGGCGCAATTCGAAAAAGGGTTAAGAGATAAGGGCGGCGAGACCGACAGATTGAAAGCGATTTCAGAAAGTGAAGCAGGAGACGTTCAAACGATTAAATGCTTGATTGCAATGAAATCGGTTTTAAAACTCACCTAAAAACATATTCGCAAAGTTCACGCCATGTAAATTGCAGAAATTGATCGAACTGAAAAAAATTACTTTGCAATTTGTCTGCTACCTTCCAACCCAAATTCGTAGCAGATTGAGATTTCCGCTTTCAATTAAGCATACATCGCAGTGAGATGTTAATCTAATGGGACGCTACTAATTAGTATTCAACATTTCGGTTACAAATTTCGAGCAGGTTTCTATGCAAATGTTCACATTTTTGATAATTAATTAAGCAGTTCTCATGCGTATATTAAAGCAAAGTGTAAATGGTGACGCTTCGGAAAACAGAGTAACAATTTATTTGAAAACCATGTCTTGTCGGCTGCGTAAGGCACCTCGACTTGTTCTTTAGCTGCTATTCAATAGTTTGGAAGAGATGTGCGAAACATGGTTTATGGTCCAGAAAATGTGTTGAGTCAATTGCTATCGTAGGGAAGGGTGGTGTAAGTTTGCATCCTTTTTACTTAACCACTAATAACTAAATATTTCTTAATTTATCAACAAACTACTTTCATAAATATAAATCTTTAGTATTCCACTAAGAAGTTACTACACCCTGTGATCGCATAGTATAAGTAAGATTTGAGTAAATCGCCTGAAAACACAAGACGGCAAATGCGCAACCTTATACATCCCAGTGTGATAAATAGCGCATTAAGATTCTTGGCAGAAATCACATTTAAATGAACCAAAACCCATATATATCATTAGATTTTTTTGTGTCACCACTGCCGACACACGTGGCACTCGATCCAGTCGTCGTTTATAGGTTTCTCAAAGATTTCATTCATGGAGGACAAAATTTGGATGTCTCCCTTTTTGTTTTTTGACTTTTTTTTAGTATTTTTTAGATTTGTGAACCTTCCCTCAGTGTTTGGTTTATTCTTTTGTTTGTATTCGTTTATGCATGACCGACTGCTGATAGCATTCAATTTGTATGCTTCTAGTTAGAGCTTCTCCTTAGTCCTGATGCTGACGAAAATATCCTGACAATTCTCTAATTTCTTAGAAATGCAATTGCAAAACCAACATATTTATTTCAATTTTTTTGGAAAAAACATTATGATGCTATGCCTATGTGACAGATTAAGATAACAGGTTATACTAGCACTCCGCTCGACATCTAGCAGTAGCTACTACCATGCTAAGCATAAAGGATATATCTTCATTCAATTAGTTTCAAGCTATTTTACTTTTTAGTTTGCACCTGGATCATGCTTACGAGAACCAATAGAGCGGACATAGTTAATAAGTAAAAGTATATTTTTTTTTATGAAAAATCTCTTACTAAATCACTTCACATGACACCATTTTTTCGGTTGGTGCGAAGCAGAACCGCAATTCCAAGCAACCGATCGGACTATAAATTTACCATGTACCCTCTACATACTAATGGAAACCGTCCGAACTAAAATTCTTTGTTTCTATGAATAATTTTTTTTCTTTTTTCCCGATTTTCAACGAAAAAAGTCAACAATTTTGTAGTTCATTGATATAAACCAATAATCCTTGTTCGGAAGATAAACACAAGCCTATAAAATAAAAATATATTTCATTTGTGGGTATCAATTCATTACAAATTTAATGGCAATGTGCCACCTACCCGACCTTTTTTCGAGAGATTCACTTTGACCCCAATAAACAGAACTCTTGAATAATATTTTTTATATAATTTAAAATATGAACCAGAACAAGCAAAAAATCCTGGAAACTATGTTATTTTGCTAGGGAAAAATCATGATAAAAGCTTAATATCGTATTCGTCGCACTGTAGTACTAATAATAATATATTTATTTAAAATAAAAATAAAGCTTAAATTTTCATGAAAAAACTAGAAACGCCCAAAGTTTCCGAACAGAATTCGCGCTTTTTACAAACAAATTAAAGAACCGACGATACGCCGACTAATCGGGCAAAACATTAGTCAGTACATTCCTACTTGAAATTTTGCTAGACCACTTGTTTTCTATCGTATCGCAATTCTTCCTGGGAGTAAAAATCAACTTTAAATACTAGCAAACCACAGCTAAATGTAGTAAGACATGTGCACAATCTTACACACCTCACTCTACATTATAGCCTGTCTAAGTTAAGATATTGTTATGTTTAGAAAAGACAAGCCTTGATGGACAATTCAAACTAAATAGACGACAGACTTTTGAGGTTGAAAAATCAAATTGTTAATGCATTAAAATCGTGTCGTTTTCTTGGTGCTTCCAGATTTTTAGTTCCAAGGCTGATCTTCAACTGCACACTCAGATTCATATGCGGGAAGCGAAGCCGTACAAGTGTTCGCAGTGCGCCAAAGCTTTCGCCAATTCCAGCTATCTTTCGCAGCACACCCGGATCCATTTGGGGATCAAGCCGTACCGCTGCGAGATCTGCCAACGGAAATTCACGCAGCTTTCGCACCTTCAGCAGCATATTCGGACGCACACGGGCGACAAGCCGTACAAATGTCGACACCCGGGCTGCCAAAAAGCATTCTCGCAGCTATCTAACCTGCAATCGCATTCGCGGTGCCACCAGACTGACAAACCCTACAAGTGTAATTCCTGCTACAAGTGCTTCTCGGACGAGCCGTCCCTCCTGGACCACATACCCAAGCACAAAGAGTCGAAGCACCTGAAGACCCACATTTGCCAGTATTGCGGCAAGAGCTACACGCAGGAGACTTATTTGACGAAGCATATGCAAAAGCATGCTGAGCGAACGGACAAAAGGCCGCCGATAACTACGGGAAGCATCAGCTCGAATGCTGGCCGAAACCTGGGTTTGAACACGGCCATACCGACAGGTGGTGGCGAACATCCTTATTGGCCAAAAGTTAGCCCCGACTCCGCGGCTAGCTTGACGGAGGTGATGCACCAGCAACACCAACAACAGCAGCAACAGCAACAACAGCAGCCAGGACAACCGAATCATCACGACTTCCCACCGATTAGCGCTCAACATCCTGCCAACAATGGCCATCCCGAGCTGCAAGCTCACCATCGTATGCTGGAGAGCCACCGCGACGATGTTGGTAAGTAGACTTCTTCCTAATCCTTGGAAAATAAATGGCACAACCATGACCGCATATTGATTTGAAAGTTGAGGAGCATCCTAAAAAGCGATGGCGAAACCGAGGCTCTGAATGTCAATAGTTGATTAATTGATCGCAGGCTAACAGGTCTAATTATCGCATTCCCATTTGGATCCTTGCCCATTTTTGCAGCACAAATCATGCCTCTGAGGCACTAGATGTTTCCGATCATGTGTAACGCCACAACGTAGATGAAGCTTCGAGTCACTGTCCAAATCTTATGTCTCGGCAGGATGCAAGTACAACAGTTTAATAAAAATTAAAATGTTTTTTTTATTCCGGCAGTGCTCAGGTCACTTCTGGGGCATGGTATCTCATTATTCGCTTGTTCAGATTCCGCAAAAAATTACTATGGCCAAAGGTACCTTCAAATATCCAAGAATTTTCGTTGGTTTCTATCGTTCATTTTCTAGGATACACTTTCCATATTCTTATCTTTAGTGTTAGCTAGTGCATTTTGTATTTTTATGGTAGTGACAAAGAACAAGGGATACCATAGACGTGGCAGAAAAAGTGCCCTGTTCTTCGATTATTTTATTGCGCAAATATTATTTCATCACTGTGAATTACAGAGAATACAATACACTTGTAGATTTTGAAAAGGTTTTGTTTCTTTATTTTCAGCCGCCGCTCCCATTGGCGCCTATGACGCTGGCAGCTTAACAAAGACCACGAGCAGCTCAGCATTCACTCCGATCAACTCGATGACACCCCACCTGAACTCATTAGGACATCATCCGATGGCACAGCGTCCCTACCTGTACGACACCATAAGCTTCCAAAACAAGAATGTCAATCAAAACACCGCCAATTCGTTTCCCAACCAATTAATTTCATTGCACCAGATCCGCAACTATGCCCACCAGCCTGCCGGACTAATGGCCGGCGAACATCTATTGGGTGTGAGTGTGGGCGCCTGTAAGGATAAAGGATAACTATACTTTTAAGGGCTATCACTCCCTTCAAAAATAGTGTGATCAACTATAGATTAATATTCTGTAGCGTATCCGTTTATGTATTTATTTGAGCGCTAGAACCGTTCATACACTTTTGTGATCGATTGTTCTGTTGCAAGGATGTCTGGAAAGTGAAAATGATGTTGAACAAATGATTCGGAGCTTCCGAGTAGGCAACCAAAATCCTGTGCAAAGTACCACTTTTTAGTGTGCAAGTGGCGCCCATACCAAATCAATTTTGGTAAGTGTTAAGTGCTAAAGGGGCCCGAAAACTGATAACGGAATCCCACAAGCGATTTTCAGATTGACCGCCTTTAATTCCCAATTGAGATTCGCTGTATATACTTTACAGTATTTCCCAAAAATCCAAGCACCTAAAAGAGAATATTTGAGAAGTTTTAAGATTAAGCCTTCAAACATTTTTTAGTCTTTTTTGAGTTAAAAAAAAAATTTCAAACCATTTATCGTCATTTCACATGAATTGTGCCAAATGCAAATAATTAAATAAGTGCTTATCAGGAATGTATTCAAAAACATGATTTCACGAGCTGTATTTTATTTATAACGACCGGAAGCTACTATTTGTTATAATAGACTGAAATTTCCGTTTTTTTAAACTCAATTTTCATAATTTTCGGTTCCAATTTGGCAACTGACTTGTTGGGAGCTAGCATCTCTAGACGTTTACTAGCGGAGATCTGATTTTCGTTTTAATAATTGTTTGTTGTTTTTTGGGGGGCTAGTTTGCCCATAATCAAATCGCAATCTTGTCGGTTTAAAACTATTAAAACTACCGCCACTAAAGAATAACAACATCAATTTTAACATCATTTTCAACTTGTCTCCTTGCAACTAAAATCCCGTAAATATTCTAACAACATTTTATTACAGAGTATTGAAATACAGGCAATAGAATTAGACAAATACTAAAAAATATCACGAATAATTTAATGAAATTGTACACATTCTCAATACACACACCGTCCAAAATAATTTGTTTAAGGGAAATAGAAAACTATCATTTACAATAATGAAACTACTCGGAAGGGTTGGATGAGTGGCAACAATAAAAGGAATCAAATAGGAATTAGAGTAGCGGAAAAGGTAGTTCTAGGCTGTGTGGCTGTGTGACTTTCTGATGCTGTCGCATTTATAAGCAAGCATTTCTTCTTGTGGCGCCTATTGGTCCTTACTTTGAGAAAACTTGTCTGATTGCAATTTCCCACTGTGACATTGCAACTGTAACAATCGCATTCATTTTTTGGGTTCGCAGATTAGCAATGAGTGTTTAACTATTTTTGCATAAACTCAAAAACAGTTTATATACTTACTTTTACCTTCAGCATTTATTCGTGATTCAGTAAAACTACTCAGCAGACGTACTGTGTGAAAGTCCTGATAAAAGATGGAGACGACGCGAACTTTTCACACTGACAATATCTGCCTATGAAACCTATCGAAGAAGTGGAAATGCCTTTCGCAAATAAATACTTAGTATCAGTTTGCAAAGCAAGCATCGCACAGCCACACAAAATTACTATTAAACCTGCTTAC
The DNA here is from genome assembly GCA_963942545.1 of Oxycera nigricornis. Taxonomy (NCBI): domain Eukaryota; kingdom Metazoa; phylum Arthropoda; class Insecta; order Diptera; family Stratiomyidae; genus Oxycera; species Oxycera nigricornis. The sequence goes on from OZ012659.1 coordinate 6,878,377, forward strand.
GTGCGATTCTGCATCTACATTCTAATTAGTGAAGGGGGAAGTGTAAAATTTTCTATTTTAGAAAACAGCTGTGATATAATTACTGATGTATGTATTTACGACACTATGAAGAAGTGGAAAAAATAATAATGATAAATCTACTTTTCATTTGACAAACCTAACAAATTAACTTTAAACTTAAGCATGAAATGAACTTTTAAAAGATACATAATTCTTACAAATCGAGTGATTGTTGTACATATTCGTCGAATTCCTGTAAGTTAAGCAAAATATACAAGAAGTCTCCATTCCAAAGTGAGCAACTCTAAAAACAATTCCGTGGGAATATCTTGTCTAATTAATTTTTAGTTTTATAGTCAGATTTGTTTGTGCAGCACATTCCAACATCTGCAGCGATTCTTTTCCCCAATAGACCAACAAATGCAGAATTCTTGTTGGGCCTTACTACGGTGCAACTGTACTACGGTTCTATTGTGGTCGTACCTCACAAAGGCAACTTCTAAAAAAATTCAAAGACTTTTTAAATTCAATGAATAGTGAAAATGAAATATTCCAGCCCAATTGTTAGCGACGAAAACGAGCAATTGCTAAAGTACGACAGATATTCATGAGAATTTTTTAACTATAGATTTTATTGTAATTGAAAAGTCAAACAGCAAATGATCATGGTGTGAACGAGGAAGTTCGGCACACATTGATTGATTTACTATTAATTTCTAGATAGGATATTTATGAATTTCTTTAAATGTGAAATAATTGTAAAATCATAGCAATTAACAATGTGAACTATTGTAAATTTTTTTAGGTTTAATAAAACAAAAAGTGAATAAAACTGCTCAGAATTTGATGGAGTCCTTGGTAAATACATTGCAAAATTTTTCGCTTTGTTTGATACGCAGACCCACACCCAGTCACAGATGAGTTGAAAATGCATTCATACAGTTAAACTTTCACATAGCGGACAGTGAACGGACTGAGGTAATGCTTTCACTCATGAAAGGTACCCGTACACTCGAAAAGTCTGAAGTTTTTCAACATCAAATTAACATTTCTACAAAACAAACCATAACACAATACAGTAAAGTCTCAGTACTTTGAACAAGTCAAGTTCAGACCCAGTTCGAACCGTGGAGGTAGTTTAATAGCAATTTATGCTAATATATATCTATGTACAGTCGCAATCAAAAGTATTCGTACTCCTAATAATCTGACCTTAAAGATTCTGTTTCTTTCGCAATACTAGACATTTTTTAACATTCGCATAAAATAAAGATTTATTCATCAGAAATAAAATACAAAAAGGTCAGGTCAAAACAACAAATATTTCAAAAAGTCACAAAATTTTCGCTCAAAAATATTCGTACACCTTACTGTTCTACAACTTGCATCACATTTTTATGTACTTAGTATCGATTTGATGAGATTTTGGAAAGTGATTTTAAGAATGGGCCGGAAAGAAAAAGAAATTAATATTGAAGTGAAAAAATTAATAATAGACTTAAAAAATAAAGGAAAATCAATCAAATTGAAAGAAATAGGAGAAACAATAAATAGACCAAAGTTGTCAGTCCAAAGTGTGATAAACAAATTTAAACTCAATAACACCCTTAGTGTTAAGAAAAAGTTTGATCGTCTGCGTGCATTATCAGAAAGTGAAATCAGAAATATTGTTGTGAGTGTGAAGAAAATTCAAAATCAAATATTTTTCAAATAGCTGAAGAAAGAATATACAAGACATACACAAGAATATACAAGCCAGTGCACAAACGATTCGCAGATGGGAAGTGTGGTTTCGGGGTAAAGGATAGCATCCTCTTCAGGTGCTATCATTACCATCCGTCACCAGACAGCACGACCACGGTTAGGCTTGTTGATGGGTTAAGCTCATTATATTTGGTTAGCAACTCACTAACACTATTATTGCACATTAATGGAGGTTCTTTTTTCCAGGCTTATAGCCCGGTATATTATTAAATGGGAATGGGAATTAAAGTGTTAGTGATTTGCTAACCAAAAGCACACTAGAAAACGAAGTTGTTGACTAGACTAGGAGGTTCTAACCCATGATAAAAACTGACTAATATAGATTCGCAGATATTTAAATGAAAATGGCTTATTCGCTAGAACGTCGAGGGTCAAACCCCTAATATATAAAGTCAACAGGAAAAAATTCATTCAGTTTTGGAATAACGTCCAGTTCAGTGACGAGAGCAAATTTTGTGTGTTTGATAGTAGGCGTCAGCAAAAAGTGCGGAGAAGAAAAAGTGAGGCTTTACGTGAAGCAAACGACATATTCGGTAAAAGGTTGTGGGGATCTGTCATGGTCTATGGGTGCATATGTGCAGCAGGATCCGGTAATCCAAATTTTATTGATTCTAAAATGAAAGCTAATAATTATTTAAAGATACTTCAAGCCAATTTGACTATTAGCGCCACCAATTTAGGATTAAGACAATCACGGGTCTTCCAACAGGATGATGATCCGAAACACACCTCGAAGATTGTTGAAGAATGGTTACTCTATACTACTACAAAGTACCAAAACAGCTCAACCACCCTCCTCAATCACCAGACATGCCGAGAGACAGGAGTTGATCGGTATCTTTTGAAGATTTCCACCTTCCAAAGTTGATAAAAAAAATACCATAATCGATGACCTGCTTCTACAGGAAAGAGCCAATCACTTTGCAGGCCCTTTGAGATTTGAAAACTTCAGTGTTAATAACGGTTGACTCAGTGGATTGAAAAGGAGGCACAGTATACATTTCCAAAAGTTTGCGGAGAAATTGGAAGTGTAGACAACCAAATTTGTTCAACGTGGATCAGTGAACTACCTGGTATTCTCCGATATTTATAATGCAGATAAACCAGCGTCATTTTTAAGATGTATGCCAATTAAAGCAATGATTTTTCAAAGGCGATATTTTCTGTATTTCATCGGAGTCCGCCTTCATAAGAATTCCTCCATTTTTTGATGGCTTCATCAAGTTAAGTATTATTTTCTTTATTGCTAAGTACTGAATCCGTTTTCATTTTCTTGATATTTATGATTTATGTGAGTAGTACTTACTTCATAAACATGCAAAAGGTAGCCTTTATTTTTATTTATTAATCCGAATAGCGTCGGATTTACATGACGAAATTGAAAGTCAAGTATGGGGAAAATTTGAAAACACTGGCTGACGCCGCAAAATATATCCTTTTTGAATGAGAGACAAGTAAATTTCGGATTTCAAGTACATATTCAGTGGATGATGTCCCAGACCATCCCAGACATTGGGACATGTTTCTGGGTGAGTCGTGACAGCTGTCAAGTAAACTTCAATTGACTGCTGTCAAGTAAATTTGAAGTGACAGATAGTAGGAAATAGGGTTGGTTTCGTAGTAATTTCTTATTTTGATGATATATCTCTAGATCGGAAATGCCGCCGGATGCTTCTGAAGAAGAAACATGGGGTGATTTAGCCAATATATATGCCGAACCACCTGAGAGGCGGCAAAAATGTGAACAGTGCAGGTAGACCAAATTTCAGGAAGTTGCCTTTCTCTGTATATCACCAATCCCCAAGTAGATTTACAACTGAAACTCACTAGTTTCGGCGTCTAGATCATCAGCAATGTCCTTGACGTTGGCCACATGAGCCGATTATACCCGTGAAGTTTATTTGTAATGAAAACTTGTCTTCCGGAACGTCGAGGAGATATTGCCGATCAAACTATAATTTCTGAATGTATTTTGCAATTTCAGAAATAGTCTCAAAAATTAAATAACAGCGTACCATATATTTTTCAGGCGACCCAACGTTGTTTGCTGGTGTCATGCGCTGCCAACGCCAAGACTGTGTCCGCCCTCGCGAATCGTTCTACTGCAACATCCCGCGGAAGAAAAGCGTTGCCTGCGAACAGCTCCCATGCTGCAACTGGGCTTGAGTCCAGGCAAGTGCCTCGTTTTCAAAGCGAAACGATTTCCGCTGCCCAAGCATGGCCCACTTCTCGAGGACATATTCAGTAAGACCACCAACTTGCTGCTATATCCAAGCAAAAGTGCGATACCAATCGAACAAGTCGACAAATCGGACGGACCCTTCAACCTCTTCATAATCGATGGAACCTGGCCGCAAGCGAAGTCAATTTATACCAACAGCCCAATGTTGCATCAAATGAGGCAGGTGAAGCTTGTGACCTCTGGTCAAAGCAACTACATTATAAGAACACAACCGACGGAAGGCTGCCTTAGCACCTTGGAAGCCGCAGCTGAGAGTCTTTCCATTCTGGAAGACGACAAAGTCTATCGAAAGAAGCTGCTCCAACCACTCCACGCACTGTGCAAATACCAGCTCGAGAACGGAGCGGTTGAGCATCAATCGAAGGAGTTTCTAATCAAAAGCCAAAGATATCCAAAGTTGATTGGGAAAAGACTGAACAAGTTGCTGAGGAATACTGAAATTGACGAGAGCTGTGCAATCGACGAAGTGTGTGACAAGGAGTGTTGTGGATAATGAATGTTAGTTGATAATAAAAATAGGATTCATAAATTATTCTACTGCTCTTCGTTCAGTGGTTGTAGGGTAATTAATCAGACACACATCCTTCACGATTATTTCATTATATACATTTGGAAATTTCGTACTATATCATGGAAACCTAATCTAATCTTGCTTCTTCTATTCTAATTCGCCTGCTGTGGGGAGTTGTCTGACAAATTAAATTTGAAATTATCGTAGCCTCAATAACTAAATCCAAGCCGAATATAAGACACGCCGATATTAATATATTGTAAGTTCACGGGTCGTTCGTTAGTATATTTAAAAAACGAGTTTGAACCAAGATCTAACGATAAACTTTATCTCTAATTGTTATTTCAATAACAAGGTATACTATCCATGGTTTATTCGTACTTAATTATACACTATTGTTGACAAATCGACGCATCTAAATATATACTCACCATCATTTCTCTAAGTCACTCCACGAACCAACTTTAAAAAAACTGTTTTCGTGCTCTTCAGACCTTTTGCCGCGCTTAAAATTCTAGGATTACTCGGACTGCTTGCTCTATTCGAATTGAATTTCCAAGCTTAAAGCCTCTTCTCATATATGTAGTTGCCGCCAGCTACTGTTGACTGTTTTCGTTTTTTTCACGATCTCGATAGAGGCACTCGCAACCGCTAGAAGACACTCGATGATCGAAGGTTAAACTAGGTGTACTAGTGCTCTCTAAAACAACTTCTCTTCTCTCAATCTTCAATGAAAGTATCACTTTGATAAAACCCAATTTTAGTTATGTATTTTATAGGTATATTCTATTTCGGTCTAGATTTTGTTAAATATTCGGTGACCATCTCTCTGTGCAGCTGGATGTTCGTGAAAGTTACATAACAGTCCTGTCCGCACGTCTCCCCACTTAAGCTGGTACTCTGCACGCCGTATAAGTAATATATGGGCACACTGGCTACCTTCCGCGAGACAACAAATCCTGCCCCAATATCGCCCTGATACACAGTGCCCTCACCTTCTTCCTGGCCTGCACAGAACTTCTCAGAGTTAACGAATGACTCATATTGAGGCGACGACTTCTTGATGCAAACATCCTTTTTTATCAACGACAGTTCGATTGATCTGAGGTCTTCACTATAATCTCCGCCTTCTTCTACTTGACCCCAGCCAGCAACTTTGCCGATCGTTCCAGCGGGGATCTCAATTTCAGAGTATCTTCGCCATTGAATGCAGATTGGCTTGATGTGATATTGAAATTTAATGAATTTGTCCAGGACTAGAAGCGCGATATCGGAGTGGTAAAAGCTATCGGGACCCTGATATCTGAAAAATGAGAATGTTGCCGATTATTTCAAACTGTCTGAGTAGAACATGGCAAATTATGTTTCTCCCGGACTACCTTCTCTTATACTCTTTAACCCAAATTTCACAATAATTTACCAAATACTAGATGATGGGTCTATTACACATAATGATCACACATTTCTGTGCTAGTAGTTTCTACCGAAATACATAAATTATTATTGAACAAGTAGTGATCTGCATCTGACTTTCCAACAAGGCTAAATTGTAAAATACACACATGCAGAACTTACGATGGTGGTATTATGATTTCCGAAACATTCAATTGTTGTGTTCCCAAACTTTCCGAAGCATAAAAGTTTCTATGGACTTTTCCAACGACAATAGTATAGTCTTTCGCATTTCTGCTGTCTGTGAAACAGTGGGCCGCTGAAAAAGGTGTATATTTAAGTTTTTTGCTGTAAAAATCAATCACAAATCACAAATCAATTTCATGCACTCTAAAAATGTCAAATCCTACAGAAAGTGTATCATAAAAAGTGAGGAAAAATCTGTGCGGGATCAGCGATTTCCTTCTGACAAGATAGCTTCGGAACAAGAACAAGTGCGTTGTTTAATTATTTCCAACTACCTAGAAAGTCTAAATAACAGGTATTACAAAAGTCTCTACTGTTCAAAGGTACGTTGGAAATTATAAAACAGCTCACCATTTAAAAGGAACTCCGGGTCAGGTGAAAAAACAGTTCCATCAGATAAAACATTGAACGATTTTAACTGAGGCGGAAACCATTCGGGCTCTTATTTTTTAAAAACTTTTTCGGCTGCGCTGCGTGGTGAATGTATCAACTTTCTTATTAATTTTGAGAGGTAGTAAGTTTTCGATAATTGCCAACATTAATCGGTAGATTATTTAGGGAATACCATCTTTCATATAACGCATATATGAGGTAGAATGGCGAAAAAGAAATGTAATTGATCCTCAAGAAGCACATAGTGATGGATTTCAACCATCACAAATTATAAAGTGAGCCCGAGAAGATTTAGAGCGGTGATTTCAGATCCATGACGATAAGAATTAAGGATAACTAAGCTAAAATACTATGTATCTTGTCTTCTCATTAGTTAAGATAGCTACAGCGATGTCGAAATCAGAGCCGACCTTCACAATCGATGAGTAAGCAGGAGAGATTAAGCTATTCCTTAATTTAAACTTTCAGAATAAATTACGACAGCATCAGTGCAGCACAAAATACTTTTAAATGAACTCTGAGATAATGTGAGAAATGATTAATTGAGTGCGAAGAAAACGAGTGACCGCAATCGCAGTTCACATAATAAATCAAAGCAAATACACGGCAAAGAAAAATCAGACAACCTATTTTTTCCTGGCAATGTTGGATTCATTTTAAGTCGTCTTTGTATTCAGGACTCACCTGTTATCACCAGTTTAGCGCCTATTATTGACCCACCGCAAACTAAATCAGGAGCACCTCCCAAAAGCTTGTAAATCGCCGTATGCCATGGAACACTGGTGATATTAGTTGGGTCAACGTTGCTCACAAATTGAGTCGCGTTGATTGTTTCCCGGCCACACTCTGGCACACAACTCGTAGGATAATAGTCCCATTCACCACTGGGCTCGCAAAACAAAATGTCTATAATATTCGCTCGCTCCGGTTCGCGGTAGCCAACAGCACAGCTTATCTTGGCTCGCGTTCCAGGACGAATTGGACTATTGCAATCAACTCCGTTTTGCTCGTGCTGACACTTGGCTTCGAAAGTAACGCCTTGAAGGATCGTCGACGAACATATTTCTGGAAGTCGACATATTAGAGAACAATCACTCAATTGTACTACGAGCACCGAGCATGCTTCGCGAATTCTTACTTGAGCATTCAGGAACAGGATGCAGCCAAGTTCCATTAAAGCACGTGTTTTCCGTTTGACCGAATAAAACATGCCCCTTCCGACACTTGTATGAGATCGAATGCAGACTATCTACCACTGCATTGTTGTGAATTTGAGAGTTCGGGTCGTATTCATATGCGGCGATCATATTCGCGCTGATTTCGAGTACGCATCCTTCATTGATGGGTGCTGGCATCACGGGTCTGAGGGGTAGAAAAACTAGCATTGTTTAGATGGAAAAGAAGCAATGAATGCCACCCTCCATTGCCCAGATGGGGATGTTTGTTACTTGTATTTTGGCTCGCGTCCCAGGACGGATTGGTCTGTTGCAATCGACGACTGCACCTGTTTACATTCAGACTGCTTTTAATGAGACACTTTGCAGCTAGAGTTAAGCTAGAACTAGTGAACTAAAAGTGAACTTAATTGATTAGTGAACCAAAGGAACTTGAGTATTTTTGGACATGGCGAAGAAAATGTTTGGCCCAGGGCTGCTTCTTTAAAGTTCACAGCAATTTCACTGTTCTTTTGAACAAATTTATGCTAGACTAGATCGTTTATTAGTTGACAAGTTTTTTAAGTAATATTGGATTTGGCAAAGAGTTTTAAAACTAATGGATTGCATGGTTTGTTGCAAGGACAATTCCGATAACCAACGATTTTATAACTTTGTTGAACTATAGGTAACTTTCAAAACAGTACTTTGTTTTCTATAACTTTACGCAGCGTTTCATCAGAAGTAAATCTATTTGTAACCTCAAGTATTTTCATGTGACAATTTCTTTAAATATTTTCTAGTTTTTTTCCCTACAAAGCGTTTCTAATTGTTGTTTTCTTTTCAAATCCATTAACAACAACAAAAATGCGATTTTTTAAAAAGTTATATGACTATAAAACGATAGATTTTCTGTAAGAGCAAGATTTGCTTCGAAATTTCAATTTGTTTTTCTTTTGAATCTCAGAAATTTCGGTGAGACCATATTATTGTTTCTTTACAATAAATACTATCAATCACTGAGCTTGCTAAGCGGTGAATTACATTGAATTATACGAAGTAAATTAACGATACATTCGAAGTAAATTAGTAGCTGTTAGTTGTGAACTAGAATACTCAAGCCTATTTGAAGCCGCTTAGGAGATTATATAATCACTGCAGAAGTAACTAACCTAAAATTATCGTAAATTATAACGGAAGGTTAGTTGATTTTGACGTGATTTTTTTTTATTTTTTTAAGGGAAAATATTAAGATAGTAATTGAAATTGAATACGTACGTGTTCACCGGAGACTTTTCACTATCTTGCCTGCCGCTTGCCAATCCTTCTGGATGATCATGGCAGTCGTGCGCACCATTGCATGTTAAATTCGCAGTGCTGTTCTTAAATTGAGCATCTACGCCTGGAAAAGCACCAAAACACATTAAAATCAAAGTTCACAGATGCATGAATCTGCATGAATTCTATTTGCACTACATGGACTGAATTTCTAAGTGCTGGCGAAATTAAATTATTGAGTTGTATTGGTTGGCGATGATCAGCCATTTTCCTACTTTGATACACCAATTTCGTATTGGTACTTATAGCTATGTGTTATTTTATTAAGAAAGTCAACTCGAACCATTCAATGTCGTTGTCAGCAAGTAGGTGAGGCACCAGCACAATCCATAAAAAGATGTCTTCATGTTGAGCAACTAACACTAACACCTTGTAGAGCAAATTACGATTGCCGGAAAACGTTCAGTCTTCTTAACACAACCTGATTCTCGAGAAATTCTATGAGCACTTTAATGTTAAGTTTTTTGCGCAACACAATTCGCATCTCCAGACCCCCGACTAGTCACCACTAATAAGCTTAGTTGTTTAACTGTTATTTGCACCAGCAGCTCCAAGATACACTAATCTGAGATCAAGCCGAATCATTGTCTTATATAGCCGACGCATATGAATATGATCAGTTACATATACATACTCTCAGATATATAGACCTAGTTTTTTTATAAGCCACACTAGCTCCACGAATGATTAGAATGTGATCCAGTACGTACCTGTTTGATCGAGAGTGGGAAAATAAATGTGCTCACAGAACAACACCTTTATAGATCGCATCCTTCATTTTCTTGCATGTATGTATGTTTTTCGTCAAATGTATATTACTTCTCATTCGATCACTGGGGGGTGTCACGACCCCCCCCCCCTGAGCCTAGGTAAACTAGTGATTTTTACGATTTTTTTGCAATATTGTCTTTTTTTATTGTGATTTTCGAGGCAGTGACCCCCCCTGAGTCAAATGCTGGATCCGCTCTTGGTATGACCAAGATATATATAATAATAGAAATAGCTTAATATTGAACATATCATCTACGGGAGCGTTCATTGATTACGTAAGGCTTTAGATGGATGGGGGGTGGATTGGTTTGATTGAATATTCACGCGGATCAATCGCAGGTTACAAAGCCTCTTCTACGTTCTTATTTTTTTCATATCGATGCTTGAAGGACAAAAGAGCGCTAGCAAAAATGAATGCAGTTTTTGTTATTACGCCGCCCACTGAAAAGATTTTCTCGCCTGGTGGCCATTTTGAATAGTTGTGTTCAAAATTGGCATGACTTCGGCATAATCACCGAATTTGTATTTTTTCACGATTTTACATCAATGAGACTTATAATTATTTCATATTTTCAGTTGGTCTTGAGAAACGTTGAATATACTGTCAATAATTGGTTTAATTGCATGTAAAAAGTAAAATGTATTACAAATGATGATGGAGGAAGTAATTGAAATCGTACGAACACTATAGAACAAAACTACTAATAACTACTTTATTTGATGAAAGCTTTTTAAAGCATATGATCTTGCAAAGTATTGACTTCAAAGTGTTGATTATCACAAATGTAAATTTGATTGGATTTTTTTTTGTTTTTCAAGAATTAAGCAATATTAAAACACGGTACTTTGAAAACTATTGGAAATTTTACTCAAATTTTGCAAATAAATAATAAACTTTGATTGACGTAACAACAATGTCTTTAGAATAAGATTAATCAGGTAATATCATTCGTATGAACCTTTTTTACATGGTGACTTTGAATGATTTTTAACTTCCCAGTTCCCTATGGGAAGTTATTGTAATGGGGTCGATTTTGCGAATCCCAAATTTTGACATATCTCCACGTTTAAAGGTCTCTAGAATCCAAATCCATCGTTTTTAGAGAGATGTCTGTCAGTGTGTATGTTCGTATGTGCGTTCGGAATTATTTTTCGTCTCGATTATCTGGAGAAGCAAAGATCGCATTGACGTGCGACCGGTTTCATTTGACGCGTAATTACGTAACTTAAAACTGAATGACTTTTCAGCAAAATCGGTTTAGCCGTTTTTTATTTAGGATGAAAAAACTGAAAAAAGACAAAAAATTGCTTAATTTTTAAACTGTTGTGCAGATGTCAAATACCTTCATAGTAATATTATTATTATTATTGTGTGATTTAGCAAAATTGTGATCAAATTTGTAAAAAAAATGTATTTTGGAAAAAAAATTAAAATTATTTTTTAAATTCCAAACTTATATTATCAGGTTTGGGAGAATGAGAGGAGAGACGCTAGTGCAGTTAACATTGGATATTGTTATAAGTATTTTAATATTGTTAATAACAATCAAATATTATTATATATAATTTGATATTGTAAATATAAAGTCAAGTAAATATGTAAATATAAAGTCAATTATAATAATTCAGTTTTCTTTATAACGAATGATTATTGTAAATAATAAATAAATACCCTCAATAATGGCTGTGGATCCCCGGGCTGACATAGGGAAAAGGAGGACGAGGAGGAGGACAAGGAGGATGACGAGGACGAAGATGTCGAGGCTTTGGAAAAGGACGACCAGGTGGTGGAGGCGTATTCCTCTACCGCTTGAAAAAAAATAAAAGTAATTATAATAATTTAGAATGATAATGTTCAATTATAAAAATTATTAATAATAGTAATTAATAATAAAACACATTATACCTTCTTTATCCACTCCACTGGGAAGTTAGTCGTGTGGGCCTCAAGGGTGGCACTTAGACCACATTTTTTTAATTTTAATATAATTTTTTTGGTGATTATGGACAATTTTCTTGTTGGTTTCTCTACAAAAGCTTAAAGATTTTAAACATTATATGAACATTTATTGCTGTGTCTTGCAAATCAGGTCTAAAATTTATTTTTATGAATAAAGCCTAATTTTTTGCAATTTTTTTGATTAAACTAAAATATGGCTTTGTGTAAATTTTAAAAATATCACAAAAATGTTAATACGCGTCGATTGATACCTTAATAATGCAAATATTATATTTGGTTGGCGAGATATAGTGAGTGACTTAAATGACCTTGAAGGTCATGCTGACTCTTATTGATTTTTTAATTTTAATTTTTTTTGTAATCATCAGAAAAAATTTGCTGTTTTTTGTACAAAAACTGTTTGGAGTATATAAATTTTATAAACATGGATTACTGTGTTTCGCAAACCAGGTTAAAAATTTATTGTTTTTGAAAAAAAAACCAATTTTTTGCACTTTTTTTAAAAAAATTAAAAAACGGCTTCAAGAATTTTTTTAAAAATTTGATAGAATCACATAAATGTTAATACGCGTTGATTGACACCTTGTTGGAAAAAATCGTATGTTTGGTTCTCGAGATATAATGCATGACAGAAATGACCTTCAAACGGGCAAAACAGCAAAACCTCCCCCCCCCCAACCGAAGTTTCCCAAAAACTAATCAGCTCTTCACATTGCAAAGGCGCTTCGATTGGCACGTCAACGAAGGCGATACGACTTTGTTTACGTGAGTTGTACTCATAGAAAAAACTGTCCACGAACGCACGTACGTACACACATGTACAAACTTCATTCTAAAAACACTTTAAATATACTTTAAAGACCTCAAAACGTAAAGATATGTTGAACATTTTAATTTCGATTTTCGAGGCGTTTACAAGTTAAAAAGAGATGATACTTTATGATTGGGAATATGGATTGCTTAGGTGTATTTGTATAAGTATCCTATAGCTAAGCTGAGTTTGAATGGAGCTATGAAATTCAACTGGATAGGTACTGTCATCCATGAATGGTTTTGCTTGCCTAGAATTATGTTCATTATGTAAAAGAATCCATGAAACGCATCGTTTTCAATAAATCCCGCTTACATTCGATTTGAAGCGTTTGTATACTAAAAGATAGTGCTGAATTCTTTTCTATGTTCTATCTAGTTATAAATTTCGTTAAATTTTCTGTGATATTGAATGTTCGTGAAAGTTACATATATTAGTCAAGTCCACACGTCTCTCCACTCAACGGATTAGCGCTTGTCAGAGGCATCAACAAATAGACATTTTCATAAACAAGTGTTTGAACTGTATACGAAGTTTATGCACTATGTTTTAGGCAGCTTTCCTTAAAATTTCAATTCAACATATTAGTTCTGGGCCTGGATTATTGACCGCTCTCTTCCGTTGGCGGCGAACAGCAGTACTTCTTGGTGGTTTACCCCGAAACCAATTTATTCTATTTGCCTAATATTTGATCGAAGCTTTTAACCTATGTAGTTTTTAAACTATAAAACCATAAAAAAAATAACTGTGTTTTTTGGTAGATATTATATATTTAAACTGTCTCTTTTGTTATATATATATTATATAAACTATTAGCTTTATGTTAAAAACTTTGCTTCAAAGTTATAGATCGATAAGTTATCTGTCAAACCTAGTTGAAGTGTTTTATTGAATGATTCATGTTTTCCGATTTGATAAAAAACTTAACGATCTAAAATTTTGATGTGTTAAAATAAAAAAACCGCTTAACCGATTCTTACCAAAATCTAATCAGCTTATGTTACGGCTAAGATGCCTGGATTGATACCTCAACGAAGTCGATACAACGTTGCATTCGCGAGATATCTTTCTAGAAAAAATGACCACGAACGAACACAACATACTTATTTCCAAAAAATACTTTGCTATTTGCAGAGATATTGAGACGTAAAAAAAGATACGTTGAAAATCTCGATCTCGACTTTCGGGCCAATTACAATAACTTCCCTACATACTGGCAAGTTAATAGACAATATTTTTCATGTGAGAACGACGAGACAGGGACAGTACAACGCCTAGGATCATGTCTTTGACAATAGTCTGGTCCTCCAGATAATTTTGTCCATATCCAATGTATGTTGTCTGTTGCCTGTTTACAACGCAGGGAACAAGACAATATTGTCCTATCCTACGTACTATCTTGATATGAAAATACCTTTACAGTCATTTACTTTCTGTTTCCAGCACTAAAAATTGTAAAGTCATTGTAGCCTCGCTTCTTGATGGGACAATTTTATTTTTGAGAAAATTGAATTTAGAAGCTAAATTCCTAAGACGGCATTATTGAATTTTATTTTATTTATTTTTCAGGTTTTTAAATTGAATTGTTTACTTTTGTACTATATGTTGTACGTATGGAAATCAAACAGTGATAATGTTATATGTGCATAGCTTTAGTATTATCTATATGGGTTTGCATTGTATAAAAAGGTGAACATTCTTCAATTTGAATCCGGAATCTGGAATTTGGAATCGGCGTTAAATTTGGAGTCCAAGTTTTGACGGAGTTAAAATCGCAAAAATTTCAGGTCGACTTGGCATCCTTAGAACGTGCACATATCGGCGACATTTGGCGCACTGTTCATCGAAAACGGGTTTGCAACATTTGCAACATCCCAACAATTTTAAATGTCCTTCAAGAGCACTTAAAATTCATTGTCGCTCCTCAATTTGAAATCATGGAATTGCAAAGCTCAAAGTAAATTTACACCGCTATAGAAATTTTTAGCCGCGATTTTGACAAGTGGAATTCAACAAATTATCATACATCTGAATCGCGTTCATATTAATGATCATACAAAAGGTGTCGTGCATCTAGGACTTCGGACACGCTTGCTTTGTGAGCCCAACTAACGGGAACACAAAGGATCGAGAGCTAAATTCGAGTCACAAATAAGACACGCCAATAATACTATAACATTTTACTTGATATCTTATCTACTTCGGTCGATATTTTGCTTCATACTCTGCTATTACGGTCGCATATGATTGGATGTTGGTGCAGACCGAGCAGTGGTCGGCCGTGCACGAGGATTTATCGTTCTGAGTGTTGCTCATGATCCCCTTCAAAGTGTATACCCTCACGCCCTCGCGCACTTTATATTTCATAAATCCCGCTCCACTGTCCCACTTGCAAATCTTTCCGCCATTCGAGTTTAGCAAACAAAATTTGTCGTTCGTGACCAGCTTCGCATGCTGCACTCCGTCCTGTTGAATGCATCCCACGCAACCTGTTTGATTTATCTCCAGAATCCGCAACTCATTTGAAACCCCTTGATCGCCTGCGCCAACTAGGAAACTGCTGATTGCCCCAGTGGGCCTCACTTCCCTGTCCGGATGTTTGAAGCGATGCCACCGCGTACATACAGGAAGGATGTTGTCGTCGAATTTTATGTAATTCCCGAGGACCAGGATTGCAATGTCGAATTGGTAGTACAGTTTGGAGCCTTGGTATCTGCGAAGAGAAAAAAATAAACTTATTCTTCATAATGGCGACCTCAAAGTCATCTTCCGTTTTAGAGATTCAGAAATTTCAGGTGCTATTCGAGCCATCGAAAGGATCAGCAAGCAATGCCAAATAAATTAATTTAATTACTCGGGCGGTATGTATATTTCCGAAATGTTGAAGATTTGTACGGAGCTCTCGTCCTTGGCGTAAAAATCTCGATGGCGCTTTCCAACTGCCACTCGGAAGCCTGCCTCGTCGTTGACGCGCTTTCGCCTCTCATTCCAAAAACAGTGAGCAGCTATGGAGGACAAATACGTAGATAAAATCAATGAATGGCAGAAAACTATGTGATTCGCTCACCGGACACCACAATTTTAGCATTTATGATGGTTCCGCCGCAAATGTGATCGTACAAATAATCATAGATGGCGACGTTCCAAGGAAAGGCTACCTCTGGCGTGTTCTCGATCGCCGCAATGCCACAAATAGGCTTGCAGCGATATGGACTGTAATCCCACTCGCCGTTGTCATCACAGGTTACCTCATCGCGAAGTATTCGATTTGGTTTTCTGTAGCCGAACTTGCAGGACAACTTTGCCTTGGTGCCAGGCTTCAGACGCTGGTCGCAGGGTATTCGCTTTCCGTTGTACTCACATTCTGCCGAAAAAGTAATTCCGAATAGGGGCACATACGAACAATATCCTGAAAGGTATAAAGTTTGTGATTGATGTGAAGGACATCTAAACGCACTCGTACTTAAGCACTTCGGCGGGGGAAAGTTCCAAGTGCCGTTGGCGCACCAGTTGGTCAACGTCCCTTCCAGCACATGATGAGGAGAGCATTCGTACCTTATGTTTGTCACGTGCGGGACAGCCTGACCCGGGGCTAATGGCCGGTCTGCGTCGGTGAAAAACTTAATATTGTCAATTGAGTCCAGCAAGCATTGCTCCGGCGGATACACCATGTTAGCTTCGGTACTTGTCGTGGTTGATGCTCTGAAAGAAAGGAACGATAAGGGTATATAAATATAGGAGACCTGTCGGGTGATTTAAGATCTCATAGCTAATCTTTCTTCGTTCTTCTTTTGTTTGACCAGCATGCAGATCTTTGATTCATAGGATTCCCAGGACCTTACTTGAAATTGGAATTTACTCACGCAGTAGGTGATAAGCTATCTGTTGGCCTAAGTGTCGTGTGATCTTTTCCGCATATTCCGACGGACTCGTCGGACGAATCCAAACAATCGACAATACCGTCACATTTGGCGCTTCCTGGCACGCAACCACCGTAGCCACATTGAAATGCAAAAGTTGGGCAGTAAAGAGCGGAACAAAGGTCCACCGTTTCATCGGATGAATCGCGGCAATCCGTTTTGCCGTCGCAAGCATTATATTCCTGGATGCATTCACCGGATTTGCACTTGAACTCGTTTTCTCTGTAATATAGTGAAATAAACGATGTGCTTCCTACCCTGAAAGCCTGCCAAAGAATACTTACGAGCAATTGCCACCTACTCCGAAATTCTCTAAAATGCCTTCACATCTTAGCGTCGCCTCGTCAGACTTGTCCATGCAGTCTTGGATCCCATTGCATTCAGCCCAACCATTGACGCAAGCCCCATAAGAGCATTGGAAGGCATAGTCAGGACAACTGATGTGCAAGCACGCTTGCACAGTTTCATCTGATCCGTCCTGGCAGTCCTGCTTGCCATCACAGAACTCTTCATATGCGATTTCCTGTCCATTTTTGCATTTTGTCGTGATAGCTTCTTCAGCGCTTAACAAAACTATTCCTAGAAGAACGGGAGATGAGTGAAAGTAAAATATGCAGGCTTGAGCAGAAATAAGGAAATGCCTCATCTTGATTCAATTTAGTCTACAAATAAAATTTTGCATGCACTCCTTGAGAATACATCCTGATCTCAGTGCAGCTATCCGATCTGTGGTAGCCAATATCTGCTTTCAACATTGAATGGACTGAAAAATATTGAGATGATTAAAACAACAACTTTGTCACAAATCGTTTGCGGTATTATTTGTTTTAATCACTGGACGCGAGTTATTGTATCCAAAAGAGGAGAAAGTTACGTGAAAAACGCATTTTTAGGCCAAATAATCGGGTTCCGATGAAAAAATCTCCATTGCGAAACTTACGGAGCGATTCGGTAGGCAGGAAGATTTTTAGTGCAATGTGTAGTATGTCTTAATGTGAGCTTAAATTCAAGTTTCTGGGGTCGCAGTCCCAATTCTCTGGACGCCATATTGGAATGAAGGAAAAGTGGGACACCTCCTTATTTCAGAAACTATGTCTATGTCTAACTGAATCTCCGTTTGCAACTGCCCGCTCAATGCTGTAACATGAATCAGATAAATCACTTTTGGGAAGGTCGATGAATGTTTTTTTTTATTATTTTCGTCACTTAGGAACTTTTCTTACTCCACGCCCTGGAGATAAAGGTGAGCTGAATTGGCGTACAAGAAGTATTCGCTAGCAACATTTACGGAACAAATTTTTCGAATGGTATCATATAGTATAAATGTAGAAACTAATTATCATTTATCTAAGCCTCAACGAAATGCTTCAACAGTCTGAAGTGTTGTACCCATAATCTTGCTGTAGGTTCGTTTATATCGAAAATGCCTTAAAATAGATTCAAAACGTGTTTCGCAATATACATGAAAACAAAGAAATGGTGGCGCTCAAAAGATGATCCCCATCTGTCAGTGCAGTTTTTCGCAAGTAACTTTTTTGGTATTGATACCACGATAAAATTATATATGTGCAACTTGCTGAAAATTTAATTCTACATAAGTTTGCGATACGCAACTTTTTTACGGAAGCCATGACTTCTGAGAAATGATGGTATCAAACTTTTTTTGTTTTCAAGATGGAGCCCAGAAGATTGGCGCTACGACCCCAGAAACTTGAATTTTAGCTCACAGTGAGACATACTACACATTGCAGTCAAAATCAGCCTGCCAGCCCAAAATGCACGGTTAAACTCCCATTTGAATAGACTTTTTATGCATACTAACCCTCGCTGCTATGCACTTCGCAACTCCATGCGAACCATTTACACCGATAAGCGTGTTTCGATAGGGTCTGCTAGGTTGGTTGCTCACGATGTTAAAATAGAACTTTGTCAAGAAACTTTGGATCTGGCTAAATCTTTGACCTTGGGTTGGCCATTTCACAAACGAGAAAAGAAGATAAAATATTAATTTGGTCTTCGCCCAAGCCACACTCAGACACTCTCAGGCATTATCCTTGAAAAGCCTTTCATTGAAGTGTTAAACTCTGTACAGTCATCATTGATTCGAAGAAGAAACGATAACCGTAGAATTGCACCCAGATGCATTACATTCCCACCCGGAAGTTTCTATAGTTTGCTTGCATCCAGCCTCACGGATTTGTACAAATATTCCTTGAGATGCACGAGAAACAAATTAGTTCCAAAGAAGTAAGCCTCTGATCTTGTAGTGATTAACACCGGGAATACTGGCTTTCGAAACTTGTATCACTCGACGGTTGACCTGTCTATCGCAACAGAGTAAAGTTAACACTCGAATCTGAATGTTAAACAACCACGGCATTATAAATGCGGAAAAGCCCGATCATACATAACGCGACACACATGAACATATTTGCGGAGTTTTAAGCCTGAGGCAGGTATGGAAATTAGACGCAACACTAGCAATGAATCCTCCCTTGCATACCTGTTAGTAAAGCTCCGATTACGAAACGAATTACCATGTTTCGCTGAACTATGATTTCGATAACTATTGCGAGTTTAGTTCGGTTTTAGGTGGGGGTGATATCATTAAAAAGATCCGCCACTACAATAGCATTTGCCCGAAACTTCTTGCTTTGTACAACTTAACTAGACGTCGCGCTCGAGACAACTGACCAAGCAGTTAGCAAGTACGCGTGAAGATCAAGCACCAACAACAACTATCCAGACGTAGGCTAGACTCTTCGTAACTTTTAACCACGATTCTTTCTCTTGCGAACACAAAAAGCATCTTATGAAGTAGCTAAAGAGTTCGCTCGACGTCTTCGCAATGCAAGCATCAGGCAGCTTTTAACAGAAGCAAAAATGGTTGAGGGTATTTTCGGGAAATCCCAAGAGCCTTCTATTATTGCGCGTATGTTACCTTAGGTATTCTAGGATGGTAATCAAGATCGCGACATATCGTGGTCGAGATTGGTCTACGCGGCAATTAGGTCCATCTCCGGACGCTTGCTTCATATTTTGCGATCGATTTTTAAACTACGCAAACTTAACTGATTCTCACAGCACTTTATATTAGTATTCTGTACCTATAACACTACAGCTATATGGTAAAAACAATTTCAACCGTCAATCCTGATGCTGTAGGTGTACTTTCTGCCGAAACTGTAAAGAAGACTTAATGTTCTGCCGGTTTCAAATCGGTAACGTAAACCACAAGAAGCGACACTAGCCTATGAAATTATGATTCCAATTCAAGCTTCAAATGGTTTGAATCTTCCCAAGTCTAGTTTGTTTTGTATCTGGCCGAGAACTGAGTTGCATGAAAATGTATACATTGGTATTTCGTTAACGATTTATCATCAAGGCAGAGCAAATCATATAATGCAATCATAGTGAATATAAATCACACAAAAACTTTAAAAATTATATTGTTAATAATAAGAGTAAAGAAAAGCGTTTCTGCACCAAAAAAAAGTATCTTATTCGAATTTCATCCCAACATCAATGATGCCAACAATAGTCATTCGAATGTTCCAATTATAAAATTTGAATTCAGTAAGTTGAAAAATCGTGTGCTAGATAGGGGAATATTATTGCATATTTAATTTAATGATGGTCTTAAAAATGCCAAGAATACCATAAACTTAGTAGCATATTCTTTTCCTGTTGAAATTCATATTTCATATCATTAAAATAAACATCTAAAACAATTTTTCGTCAATGTCTAAAAAATATTCTTAAAGTGCTTGTAAACACTATGGACGCAAGAAAATTTAAAAAAAACTTTTATTGTCTTCGAAACAAGAAATTTTTCTCAAAAAGTCACAAAATTCCATTTCAGTCTTCGTTAACTTTTCGAAACTCGAAGCATTTTGCGAAATAGAAGCAATACAACGTGAATTAATAAGTTTTCGGGTAATCTTTTCTCGTTAGAACCTTGTCTAATCTTTTTGGATATCTCGTCATTTACTCGTTTTTTATTTTGCATTACTCCTTCTTGAAGGTATCTTCTAGTATTCTTGGACCTGGCGTAACGCGCTGTATTATTCTTTTTTGAGCAAATCTTACAAATGTTCAATTGCATTAATATCTTGCGTTTGCGAAAAAGTTAGCGATTGTTTAGGTTTTTTGTATGATAACCAAAGCCCCACTACATTGATCGTTTAGTCTTCATCTTTTTCTCGCTGAAAATGAAAACCAGTATCTAAACCAAGTTTCGTAGCATTTTGTTACAAAAAAAAATTGAGATTATGCAATATTTTCATTTTTGACTTCAACTTTTCAATGCCGCTAGCTGCCATACAACCTCACACTATAAAGCTACCGCCATGCTCAAGGGAAAATTTGTAGGTTTTCTTTATTCAGTTCTCTTCTTTGCTTTCTTCTTTTTTTACAAAATATTTGTACCAAAAATACGAAATTTATTTTCATCTATGAATAAAATGCTCCAAAACTTCTTTGGGTCATTTTATGGCTTTAGTTCTGTGACATCTAGTAATTTTTTTCTTTGAAAATTCTTACAGTGTCAGAACAAACACTTTTCTTAAATATTTCTTTTAAATCAATTTCTAATTGTGTTGATGTTGGATTTTTACCTGTGATATTATATTCTGAATTTCCTTACATGTCAACATTGAAACGTGACTAAAACGAAGCTTGAAAGTCGCAATTCCGATTGTTTCGGAATTTTTAATGAACCGTCCTAAGAAATAATATTGTTTTTCCACTATAGTAGCTATTTCTTGATGGTTTCTATAAAAATCTACCCATTTTTGTTTTCCGCTGTAGACCAAAGCGGGCTCGTTCTGTTTGCTTTTATAATTATTATATATTTGCAAATACCTATGTAAAATTGTTTTTCAATCTTTTTCGCAAAACACAATCAAGAGATTAAAAAAAAAACAGCATAAAATTTTTACAGTTGATAGAAATACAATTTTTTTCTGTTTTCTGATTCAACAAAAATTATCAGCAATGTTTGTTCTTACTTTGATGCTAGAAGTCAAATGTTTCTTTCTTGAATCCTTTGCATTATAATGCTTAATTTGAAGAAAAAAACAGTTGTTATGAAAAATATATGTATATATGTAAATACATATAAATTTTCAATTCGTAATCCTTTCTTAATTCATGATTTCACGGAGAAAACTGCCCAGAAACCTTATTTATAAATTTCAGCTCGCATTGATTAAAGCTTTCAGTGTTTTCTGTGGAAGAAAATAGCTGTAATACTTGCTGAATGGTCTTTTTTTATATTAAAAAGAAAATTTTGTATCCATATCGAACCTTACCATATTAATTTCCGGCCATCGTTTCTCCACTTATATCGTAATATTTGATACCATAGCGTTTCCTAAATTGTTTTCGCCAACCCATGCTTTCGTCAAAATCGAGTATACTCAATGATTTGAAAGTTTTTATTGTTTCTTACCAGAAGAATTCCACCATTTATTGGTAAATTACATTGCATAATTTGACAAGGACTTTTTTCCAGCTTTTTATATTGAACTGGATGGCTTAACTTCATAAAATAATCAAAGACGCACGTGTACCCAGCATCTGAGCTAGAGGGAGCAACCCATTTTACTGAAAACTATTTAAGTACTGTATTGTATGAGGTTCATAGGAACATGAAACATTTTCCCGTGTCGAAATTTAGAATACCACAATCATACGGTAGGCCCGCACGACGCCCGTAGCACGTCAGCACAGTGAACAAATGACCCTGCACGTTCTCGTTCGACCAGGATCTGATCACGATGCAGCGATCGGTTATCAATCTTCCCAAATCCAATTTATCAGCTAAAGGATGACAAATTAAAAGTATTTTTCTAAATGGTGGATCAAGTAAACAAATCAACAACACCAATGTCCATTATAATTTGTTCTTAGGTAGATTATTTTTTTCCAGAATTTTTAAAAAAGCTCAGTTTTCCGTAGAAATCTTACGAATCTCAATATGTTTCCAGAAATCTTCCTTTTTTGTGTAAGTCTCTGATCTTAGCTTTAGTCATGCATAAAGTATGTAGATTTTTCTATGGAAACTTTTATTACCAGTTCCAAAGAATAAATGTATAGTACTTTTTAACTTGTCATTGGTTGGATGTACGTAATTTTTGAGTACAGCAAGGATTCCTGCGATATGTTCCCCACCGCGATCAAATCCATGACCTTTGCTTGCAACGCGTTAACTAATGATTCCAAGACCGTCGAGTATTTTGCTATTGAGAGATCGATGAAAAATGGGCTTCGCAACCGCTAAATGCAACTTGTATACATGTTTTCTTGTGGCACAACTTCCCTCTGGGGTTGATTTTTCATTTGCTTCCAAAAGCTCTGGGATATTTCGAGAACATTTTCGAATTGTTCTATATTCCCCCAGGGCTGTAGCTAAGGGGGGGCATTGTAGGGCAATGCCCTTCCTTGAAATCACAATGCACTACCTTATAAATACCAAAAACTAGCATAAATTACAATAATTAAATTGTTTGAAAATGTAGCGATAGGTATCCTAACTTTTCTGAACATACCACAGTTTGTGACATTCCCTTCATATTATAATAATTATTTAATCTGTGTATTGGTAGATGGCATTCGAAGCGCATCACATGAAGCGATGGATCTATTTATAATATCTGTGATGCAGAGGGGATTCCCCGTACCATGGATTGCAATATCGGCTGTATTGCAATCTATGGTACGGGGAATCCCCTTTGATTTTGATTTGAATTGATTAAGACTGTTTGTAGTCGTTTGGTTATGTGAAGTGTACGGTGAAGAGTGTTTTAGTCAAAAATCGATACAATTGTTATTTTTATTGTTATAAATTGAAGATTCATTGATTTCGCGATGGGTATACGGGCTTTCTTTGGAAACAAACGAAGAGTTGAAGAGCAAATTGACCGCGAAGAACCTCACTGCTCAAAACAGGCGGAAGCAAAAAATACAATCGCTACTCCTAGTTCCATGGCAACAGGTTGGTCAACACATGTTGGTAATGTTAGCTATGGTATTCCTTCTGATATTGCACAAATCGGAGAACCAATAGAACAAGTTGTTTTAGACAATATCCAGAACAACATAACAGGGCTTTTGTTTCCGATTGGTTACAAGCGTTTTAAATGGTTGCAGTATTCTGTCGAGAAAGATGCTGCTTTTTGCTATACATGCCAGCAATTTCTACCTCATGGAAGCAAACAGACTTCGTACACTTCCACAGGTTTTAGAAACTGGAAAAATGCTACTGATTCTAAAACTGGTTTTCCTAAACATGAAAAATCAATTTCTCATATTCAAGCTATGTCGATGTGGCAGGAGAAATTGCAAAGAATATCTACATCTAGCAGTGTTGAAACGTTAATAAATCAAAAAGTATTAGAAAAATATAGGTATTACGTGAAGTCTATCATTAGAGTAATACAATTTCTCATTGTCAACGAATTAGCTTTGCGTGGAAATTATGTTTTGGAAGAAGAAAAAGAACAAGGATTATTTCAGAATTTATTTGAATACACTTGTATGAAAGATCCAAATTTGAACGAGGTTCTCACTCATATACCACAAAACGCAACATATCGTCCACCTGAAATTCAAAATCAAATAATTCAAGCAATGGTTCAAGCAGTACGAAGTTCCATTGTCAAAGATATTAATGAATCTGACGTGAATTGGTTTACTTTACTGGAAGATGGGACGAGAGATAAAAATAACCGCGAAAATATTGCATTAGCAATACGTTATGTCAAGGACGGTGTCGTCAATGAGTCGTTGCTGATGGTTAAGACTACTGAAAACCTTGATGCAGCCACTTTCACGGAATGAACGTTAAATATCCTTACGGAAAATAACATTGACCCCTCTTGTATGCTTAGCCAATGCTATGATGGCGCAGGTGTAATGAGTGGGAAAGTTTCAGGAGTTGCGACTAGAATAGAAAATAAATTGGGCCGAAAAATTCCTTACGTCCACTGCTATAACCATCGCTTGCACGTAATAGTCATAAGGACTATCTCAGAACTGACTTTCATTCGTTTATTTTTTGACCAATGCATCATGTTACATGAATTCTTTCATCATGGCAAAATAGCTGCCTTATATGGTGGAAAAATGATTGACCGACTCCTCGAACAACGGTGGTCTGGATATTTGGCAGTTACAAAAGTTGTATACGATAATTATTCATCGATTTTGCAGACTTTGAAAGAAATTAAACATGGGAGGTTCAACGGTGATGATGTCGCCAAGAGTATCGGTATTAATCGGTATAATAGGCCTCAAAGGCTGTCAATGGGTCACGAGAGAATGACTGGTATGGTATTTCTGGCCTTTGTAAAAAAAGGACAAAATCAGTTGATCTGAACGAAGTTCTTCGCATTTTTAATAACATGGCAAATCGTAGACTTCAGGTGTTTTAAATATTTTTTATTATTATGATAATCATTATAATAAGTTTGCAGAAACAATATGATCTAAATGGTATTTTTGGTCGTATCTATTTACTCGTATGACCCCACACAACAATTAATTATTACATCACTCTCACTCAGACGTGGATCTCTACATCCAAATCTGGAAGTTCAACCATCTTGTTCGCTTGTTCTTCATCGTTGAGGATTTGATAGTTCTTAGATCCATGCTCATGCTCTGTCACAGAAATTATTTGTTTACGAATAGCTATTGAATGTACATCAATACCTAGAGGTCAGTGATATACATGGTGATCGATTTAGGAGCCCGTGCTTCGAGGGCCGACAAAATATGACAAATTTTTTACTTCCGCCCTACCTGTTACCAATGCTGCCCTACCTCAAATTTGACTCTAGCTACAGCCCTGTATTCCCCCTCCCACTTCGTCTCACACATTCGTGAATGATTGGAAACGCGATTCACAGAAGCAGTCGGAACCCTGGAAAAATTTGCTGTGTTCTTTCCAACGTCAATGGTGGTTCCTATTGATTTCTGGTATTCCGTTCACATCAATAATCACAAGATTAAATTTGTGGCTGAACAATGCCCCTACCTGCCGTAAGCTTGGTACACCCTGGAACGCCATGACGATTTATGTACAAAATTGTGGAATTTTATCCTTATCCTTTACAATTTATGTTTGAACATTTTTATCATACGACGAACCATTACCCAATTATTCTGTGAAAACGTGTATTTGCACCTTTTATTCAAATAACACTTCGCACCCCTTAACATTTTTCGGACTTCGGCTTTGTTTTCAGCGAATTCATTCCGTCGTGAAAATTAGTTACAAAAGTGCATTAGGCATTCAGAAACATCAACTCTACAAAATCGCATTTACAATCTCTTCCATGTATGTTTTTCCTCAAATCGTCGCCAAAAAAATAAACAATTTTATTCAAGAGATTTGTTTATCAGCTAGACTAGCATAAACTTCAAGAACCGCAGGATATATGTATGTGCAACGAAATATGTTTTTTAATGCTTTTCGTTGAAAGTAAAATATTTACATATATCTAGAATTCCAAACTAAGATTTGGTTGAATGTATTTGTGTGATGTATCTCATCCTTAGGTTTAGTCTGAATGGAGCTTCGAAACTCAACTAGTAAGCAAATTGCCATCCAGGAATGATTTTGATTGCCTAGAAATACGTTCAATGTGTAAAAGAATTCGTGAAATGCAACATTTTAAATAGATTTCCAACACGATTTATATTATTCAAATATAAATATTTCCCAAATGAAATTTCCATTTTCGATAAAACCGAATTTTATTGAATATGTACTACCTAGGTCTATATCTTGTTAAATATTCGGTGACCATCTCTCTGTGATGCTGTATGTTCGTGAATGTTACATAGTAGTCTAGTCCGCACGTCTCTCCACTTAAGCTGGTACTCAGCACGCCGTATAAGTAATATATGGGCACACCGGCTACCTTCCGCGATACAGCAAATCCTCCCCCACTATCGCCCTGACACACAGCCCCCTCACCTTCTTCGTGGCCTACACAGAACTTCTCAGAGTTAACGAATGACTCATATTCAGGCGACGACTTCTTGATGCAAACATCCTTTTTTATCACCGACAGTTCGATTGATCTGAGGTCTTCACTATAATCTCCGCCTTTGTCTACTCGACCCCAGCCAGCAACTTTGCCGACCGTTCCAGTGGGGATCTCAATTTCAGAGTATCCTCGCCATTGAATGCAGATTGGCTTGATGTGATATTGATATTTAATGAATTTGTTCAGGACTAGAAGCGCGATATCGTAGTAGTAAAAGCCATTCGGACCCAGATATCTGAAAAATGAGAACATCACCGATTATTTCAAAATGTTTTGAATGGAGCATAGCAAATGATGGCAAATTATGCATGTTTCTCCCGGAGTAGCTACTCTTATACTCTCTAGCCCAAGTTTCACAATAATTTACTGAATACTAGACGACGTACGCATTAAACATAACAATCTCATTTGCCTGTGTTAATAGTAGTTTCTACCGAAATGCATGAACAAGTAGTGATCTGCATCTGACTTTTCAACAAGGATACGTTTGAGTTACACTTGTAACATACAAACATGTCGAACTTACGATGGTGGTATTATGATTTCGGATACATGCGCCTGTTGTGTTGCCAAAAATTCCGTAGCATGAAAGTTTCTATAAATTTTTCCAACGACAATAGTATAGTCTTTCGCATTTCTGCTGTCTGCGAAACAGTGGGCCGCTGAAAAAGATATATATTTAAGTTTTACTGTAAAGGGTCACAATAAGTTTTAAATATAAGAAATGTCACAAAAAATAGACAGTATATATGATCAAGATCATGCATGATTAATATGTGATATGCTGCAGGAAATTTGCTGTAAAAAGTTAGAGAGAAATATGTGTGAAGCATTTGTATTGGAGATTTGCTCCTGATAAGATGCCTTCGAAACAAGAACAAATGCATTATTGAATTACTTACAGGTAGCTGAAAAATCCAAATCGTAGGTACTAACAAAATCAGTGATATTATTAATAAATTATTAAAGATTTTGATATCCTTCTGGGCAGGTAGAAACAGAGAGAGAGAGAGAGAAAGCAACTGAAATTGTCATAAGAGCTCGTAGTAATGTGATGGCCCAAATTTAATTTAAGATCAAATCAACGCAAAGCTCCCAAAAATGATCAACCTACTAAGGGATGTCACTAGTCTCACATGGTGAAGAAAGTAAGGAGACTTGATAGTATCTACTTGTTAGTCTTAAGTTAGATAGTAAGTTCACGTATCTGTATCTGCCAACAGTGATTGTTAGATTGCCGAACAATTCCCATGATTGAAATAACGTTAGATCGAATCCTAGGAGATTGTTTTAAATACTTTGAAGTCACCAACATACTGGAAAGAATCTGAGGATAAATTATGGCAGAAGGGTGCCTGGAATTGAACCTTAGTAAGCACCTGCTGATAGAGTGAAAGGGACAGGGGAGGGGAGGGATTTATACAGTAAAATATTATGGTCAAAAAATCAAAAGCCTTAAGCAACCTTCCCATCAACATCAGGAACATAAGGAAACTTATTTTTCCCTGGCAATGTTGGATTCATTTTAGGTCGTCTTTGTTTTCATAACTCACCTGTTATCACCAGTTTAGCGCCTATTATTGACCCACCGCAAACTAAATCAGGAGCACCTCCCAAAAGCTTGTAAATCGCCGTATGCCATGGAACACTGGTGATATTAGTTAGGTCCCCGTTGCTTACAAATGGGGTCGTGATGATCGTTTCCAGGCCACACTCTGGCACACAACTCGTAGGATAATAGTCCCATTCACCACTGGGCTCGCAAACCAAAATGTCTATAATATTCGCTCGCTCCGGTTCGCGGTAGCCAACAGCACAGCTTATCTTGGCTCGCGTTCCAGGACGAATTGGACTATTGCAATCAACTCCTTTTTGCTCGTGCTGACACTTGGCTTCGAAAGTATTGCCTTGAAGGATCGTCGACGAACATATTTCTGGAAGTCGACATATTAGAGAACAATCACTCAATTGTACTACGAGCACCGAGCATGCTTCGCGAATTCTTACTTGAGCATTCAGGAACAGGATGCAGCCAAGTTCCATTAAAGCACGTGTTTTCCGTTTGACCGAATAAAACATGCCCCTTCCGACACTTGTATGAGATCGAATGCAGACTATCTACCACTGCATTGTTGTGAATTTGATAGTTCGGGTCGTATTCATATGCGGCGATCATATTCGCGCTGATTTCGAGTACGCATCTTTCATTGATGGGTGCTGGCATCACGGGTCTGAGGGGTAGAAAAACTAGCGAGACTTATCCCAAATGAAATTTCCATTTTCGATAAAACCGAATTTTATTGAATATGCACTACCTAGGTTATATCTTGTTAAATATTCGGTGACCATCTCTCTGTGATGCTGTATGTTCGTGAATATTACATAGTAGTCTAGTCCGCACGTCTTTGTACTTAAGCTGGTACTCAGCACGCCGTATAAGTAATATATGGGCACACCGGCTACCTTCCGCGAGACAACAAATCCTCCCCCACTATCGCCCTGACACACAGCGCCCTCACCTTCTTCGTTGCCTGCACAGAACTTCTCAGAGTTAACGAATGGCTTAAATCCAGGCAACGACTTCTTGATGCAAACATCCTTTTTTATCACCGACAGTTCGATTGATTTGAGGTCTTCACTAAAATCTCCGTCTTCTTCTACTCGACCCCAGCCAGCAACTTTGCCGATCGTTCCAGCGGGGATCTCAATTTCAGAGTATCCTCGCCATTGAATGCAGATTGGCTTGATGTGATATTGAAATTTAATGAATTTGTCCAGGACTAGAAGCGCGATATCGTAATAGTAAAAGCTATCGGGACCCTGATATCTGAAAAATGAGAATGTTGCCGATTATTTCAAACTGTCTGAGTAGAACATGGCAAATTATGTTTCTCCCGGACTACCTTCTCTTATACTCTTTAGTCCAAATTTCAGAATAATTTACCAAATACTAGACGATGATCACACATTTCTGTGTTAGTAGTTTCTACCGAAATACATAAATTATTATTGAACAAGTAGTGATCTGCATCTGACTTTCCAACAAGGCTAACTTGTAAAATACACACATGTAGAACTTACGATGGTGGTATTATGATTTCCGAAACATTCAATTGTTGTGTTCCCAAACTTTCCGAAGCATAAAAGTTTCTATGGACTTTTCCAACGACAATAGTATAGTCTTTCGCATTTCTGCTGTCTGTGAAACAGTGGGCCGCTGAAAAAGGTGTATATTTAAGTTTTTTGCTGTAAAAATCAATCACAAATCACAAATCAATTTCATGCACTCTAAAAATGTCAAATCCTACAGAAAGTGTATCATAAAAAGTGAGGAAAAATCTGTGCGGGATCAGCGATTTCCTTCTGACAAGATAGCTTCGGAACAAGAACAAGTGCGTTGTTTAATTATTTCCAACTACCTAGAAAGTCTAAATAACAGGTATTACAAAAGTCTCTACTGTTCAAAGGTACGTTGGAAATTATAAAACAGCTCACCATTTAAAAGGAACTCCGGGTCAGGTGAAAAAACAGTTCCATCAGATAAAACATTGAACGATTTTAACTGAGGCGGAAACCATTCGGGCTCTTATTTTTTAAAAACTTTTTCGGCTGCGCTGCGTGGTGAATGTATCAACTTTCTTATTAATTTTGAGAGGTAGTAAGTTTTCGATAATTGCCAACATTAATCGGTAGATTATTTAGGGAATACCATCTTTCATATAACGCATATATGAGGTAGAATGGCGAAAAAGAAATGTAATTGATCCTCAAGAAGCACATAGTGATGGATTTCAACCATCACAAATTATAAAGTGAGCCCGAGAAGATTTAGAGCGGTGATTTCAGATCCATGACGATAAGAATTAAGGATAACTAAGCTAAAATACTATGTATCTTGTCTTCTCATTAGTTAAGATAGCTACAGCGATGTCGAAATCAGAGCCGACCTTCACAATCGATGAGTAAGCAGGAGAGATTAAGCTATTCCTTAATTTAAACTTTCAGAATAAATTACGACAGCATCAGTGCAGCACAAAATACTTTTAAATGAACTCTGAGATAATGTGAGAAATGATTAATTGAGTGCGAAGAAAACGAGTGACCGCAATCGCAGTTCACATAATAAATCAAAGCAAATACACGGCAAAGAAAAATCAGACAACCTATTTTTTCCTGGCAATGTTGGATTCATTTTAAGTCGTCTTTGTATTCAGGACTCACCTGTTATCACCAGTTTAGCGCCTATTATTGACCCACCGCAAACTAAATCAGGAGCACCTCCCAAAAGCTTGTAAATCGCCGTATGCCATGGAACACTGGTGATATTAGTTGGGTCAACGTTGCTCACAAATTGAGTCGCGTTGATTGTTTCCCGGCCACACTCTGGCACACAACTCGTAGGATAATCGTCCCATTCACCACTGGGCTCGCAAAACAAAATGTCTATAATATTCGCTCGCTCCGGTTCGCGGTAGCCAACAGCACAGCTTATCTTGGCTCGCGTTCCAGGACGAATTGGACTATTGCAATCAACTCCGTTTTGCTCGTGCTGACACTTGGCTTCGAAAGTAACGCCTTGAAGGATCGTCGACGAACATATTTCTGGAAGTCGACATATTAGAGAACAATCACTCAATTGTACTACGAGCACCGAGCATGCTTCGCGAATTCTTACTTGAGCATTCAGGAACAGGATGCAGCCAAGTTCCATTAAAGCACGTGTTTTCCGTTTGACCGAATAAAACATGCCCCTTCCGACACTTGTATGAGATCGAATGCAGACTATCTACCACTGCATTGTTGTGAATTTGAGAGTTCGGGTCATATTCATATGCGGCGATCATATTCGCCCTGATTTCGAGTACGCATCCTTCATTGATGGGTGCTGGCATCACGGGTCTGAGGGGTAGAAAAACTAGCATTGTTTAGATGGAAAAGAAGCAATGAATGCCACCCTCCATTGCCCAGATGGGGATGTTTATTACTTGTATTTTGGCTCGCGTCCCAGGACGGATTGGTCTGTTGCAATCGACGACTGCACCTGTTTACATTCAGACTGCTTTTAATGAGACACTTTGCAGCTAGACTTAAGCTAGAACTAGTGAACTAAAAGTGAACTTAATTGATTAGTGAACCAAAGGAACTTGAGTATTTTTGGACATGGCGAAGAAAATGTTTGGCCCAGGGCTGCTTCTTTAAAGTTCACAGCAATTTCACTGTTCTTTTGAACAAATTTATGCTAGACTAGATCGTTTATTAGTTGACAAGTTTTTTTAACTAATATTGGAATTGGCAAAGATTTTTTAAACTAATGGATTGCATGGTTTGTTGCAAGGACAATTCCGATAACCAACGATTTTATAACTTTGTCGAACTATAGGTAACTTTCAAAACAGTACTTTGTTTTCTATAACTTTACGCAGCGTTTCATCAGAAGTAAATCTATTTGTAACCTCAAGTATTTTCATGTGACAATTTCTTTAAATATTTTCTAGTTTTTTTCCCTACAAAGCGTTTCTAATTGTTGTTTTCTTTTCAAATCCATTAACAACAACAAAAATGCGATTTTTTAAAAAGTTATATGACTATAAAACGATAGATTTTCTGTAAGAGCAAGATTTGCTTCGAAATTTCAATTTGTTTTTCTTTTGAATCTCAGAAATTTCGGTGAGACCATATTATTGTTTCTTTACAATAAATACTATCAATCACTGAGCTTGCTAAGCGGTGAATTACATTGAATTATACGAAGTAAATTAACGATACATTCGAAGTAAATTAGTAGCTGTTAGTTGTGAACTAGAATACTCAAGCCTATTTGAAGCCGCTTAGGGGATTATATAATCACTGCAGAAGTAACTAACCTAAAATTATCGTAAATTATAACGGAAGGTTAGTTGATTTTGACGTGATTTTTTTTTATTTTTTTAAGGGAAAATATTAAGATAGTAATTGAAATTGAATACGTACGTGTTCACCGGAGACTTTTCACTATCTTGCCTGCCGCTTGCCAATCCTTCTGGATGATCATGGCAGTCGTGCGCACCATTGCATGTTAAATTCGCAGTGCTGTTCTTAAATTGAGCATCTACGCCTGGAAAAGCACCAAAACACATTAAAATCAAAGTTCACAGATGCATGAATCTGCATGAATTCTATTTGCACTACATGGACTGAATTTCTAAGTGCTGGCGAAATTAAATTATTGAGTTGTATTGGTTGGCGATGATCAGCCATTTTCCTACTTTGATACACCAATTTCGTATTGGTACTTATAGCTATGTGTTATTTTATTAAGAAAGTCAACTCGAACCATTCAATGTCGTTGTCAGCAAGTAGGTGAGGCACCAGCACAATCCATAAAAAGATGTCTTCATGTTGAGCAACTGACACTAACACCTTGTAGAGCAAATTACGATTGCCGGAAAACGTTCAGTCTTCTTAACACAACCTGATTCTCGAGAAATTCTATGAGCACTTTAATGTTAAGTTTTTTGCGCAACACAATTCGCATCTCCAGACCCCCGACTAGTCACCACTAATAAGCTTAGTTGTTTAACTGTTATTTGCACCAGCAGCTCCAAGATACACTAATCTGAGATCAAGCCGAATCATTGTCTTTTATAGCCGACGCATATGAATATGATCAGTTACATATACATACTCTCAGATATATAGACCTAGTTTTTTTATAAGCCACACTAGCTCCACGAATGATTAGAATGTGATCAAGTACGTACCTGTTTGATCGAGAGTGGGAAAATAAATGTGCTCACAGAACAACACCTTTGATAGATCGCATCCTTCATTTTCTTGCATGTATGTTTTTCGTCAAATGTATATTACTTCTCATTCGATCACTGGGGGGTGTCACGACCCCCCCCCCCTGAGCCTAGGTAGTCTAGTGATTTTGACGATTTTTTTGCAATATTGTCTTTTTTTATTGTGATTTTCGAGGCAGTGACCCACCTGAGTCAAATGCTGGATCCGCTCTTGGTATGACCAAGATATATATAATAATAGAAATAGCTTAATATTGAACATATCATCTACGGGAGCGTTCATTGATTACGTAAGGCTTTAGATGGATGGGGGGTGGATTGGTTTGATTGAATATTCACGTGGATCAATCGCAGGTTACAAAGCCTCTTCTACGTTATTTATTATTTTCATATCGATGCTTGAAGGACAAAAGAGCGCTAGCAAAAATGAATGCATTTTTTGTTACTACGCTCACTGAAGAGATTTTTTCACGTGGTGGCCATTTTAAATAGTTCTGTTCAAAATAGCCATCACTTCGGCATAATCACCAAATTTGTATTTTTCACGATTTTACATCAATGAGACTTATAAATATTACTTATTTTCAGTTGGTCTTGGGAAACGTTGAATATGCTCAATAATCGGTTTAATTGCATGTAAAAAGTAAAATGTATTACAAATGATGATGGAGGAAGTAATTGAAATTGTACGAACACTATAGAACAAAACTACTAAAAACTACTTGAATTGATGAAAGCTTTTTAAAGCATATGATCTTGCAAAGTATTGACTTCAAAGTGTTGATTGCCACAAATGTAAATTTGATTGGATTTTTTTTTGTTTTTCAAGAATTAAGCAATATTAAAACACGGTACTTTGAAAACTATTGGAAATTTTACTCAAATTTTGCAAATAAATAATAAACTTTGATTCACTTATCAACAATGTCTTTAGAATAAGATTAATCAGGTAATATCATTCGTATGAACCTTTTTTACATGGTGACTTTGAATGATTTTTAACTTCCCAGTTCCCTATGGGAAGTTATTGTAATTGGGTCGATTTTGCGAATCCCAAATTTTCACATATCTCCACGTTTTAAGGTCTCTAGAATCCAAATTCATCGTTTTTAGAGAGATGGCTGGGTGTGTGTATGTACATATGTGCGGATGTACGTATGTGCGGATGTGCGTATGTGCATTCGGAATTATTTTTCGTCTCGATTATCTCGAGAAGCAAAGATCACATTGACTTGGGACGGTTTCATTTGACGCGTAATTACGTAACTTAAAATTGAATGACTTTTCAGCAAAATCGATTAAGCCGTTTTTTATTTAGGACGAAAAAACTGAAAAAAGACAAAAAATTGCTTAATTTTTAAACTGTTGAAATGCATTATTAATTCGTGCAAATCTTAAATACCATCATAGTAATATTATTATTATTATGTGATTTAGCAAAATTGTGATCAAATTTGTAAACAAAATGTATTTTGAAAAATAATCAAGATTATTTTTCAAATTCCAAACTTGTATT
This sequence comes from Oxycera nigricornis, assembly GCA_963942545.1. NCBI lineage: Eukaryota > Metazoa > Arthropoda > Insecta > Diptera > Stratiomyidae > Oxycera > Oxycera nigricornis. The sequence continues at coordinate 6,913,235 of OZ012659.1, forward strand.
ATCAGGTTTGGGAGAATGAGAGGAGAGACGCTAATGCAGTTATCATTGGATATTGTTATAAGTAATTTAATATTGTTAATAACAATCAAATATTATTATATATAATTTGATATTGTCAATATAAAATCAAGTAAATATGTAAATATAAAGTCAATTATAATAATTCAGTTTTCTTTATAACGAATGATTATTGAAAATAATAATTAAATACCCTCAATAATGGCTGTGGATCCTGGGGCTGAGATAGAGAAAAGGAGGACGAGGAGGAGGACAAGGAGGATGACGAGGACGAAGATGTCGAGGCTTTGGAAAAGGACGACCAGGTGGCGGAGGCGTCTTCCTCTACCGCTAGAAAAAAAATAAAAGTAATTATAATAATTTAGAATGATAATGTTTAATTATAATAATTATTAATAATAGTAATTAATAATAAAACACATTATACCTTCTTTATCCACTCCACTGGGAAGTTAGTCGTGTGGGCCTCAAGGGTCGCACTTAGACCACATTTTTTAAATTTATTGATGAACATGAACATGAACATTTATTGCTGTGTCTTGCAAATCAGGTCGAAACTTTATTTTTTATGAATACAGCCTAATTTTTTCAATTTTTTTGATTAAACTAAAATATGGCTTTGTGTAAATTTAAAAATATCACAAAAATGTTAATACGCGTCGATTCATACCTTAATAATGCAAATATTATATTTGGTTGGCGAGATATAGTGAATGACTTAAATGACCTTGAAGGTCATGATGACTCTTATTGATTTTTTAATTTTAATTTTTTTTGTAATCTTCAGAAAAAATTTGCTGTTTTTTTTACAAAAACTGTTTGGAGTATATAAATTTTATAAACATGGATTACTGTGTTTCGCAAAGCAGGTTAAAAATTTATTGTTCATGAGAAAAATCCTAATTTTTTGAACTTTTTGTTAATAAATTAGAAAACGGCTTCAATAATTTTTCTAAAAATTTGATAGAATCACAAAAATTTTAATACGTGACACCTCAAGAATGCAAATGCTATGTTTGGTTCGCGATATATGTCGCATGACATAAATGACCTTCCAAGAGGCAAAACAACAAGTCCCTCCGGCCGAAGTGTGCCTAAATCAGCTCTTAACATTGCAAAGGCGCTTCGATTGACACGTCAACGAAGGCGATACGACTTTGTTTACGTGAGTTGTACTCGTAGAAAAAACTGTCCACGAACGCACGTACGTACACACATATACAAACTTATTTCTAAAAACACTTTAAATATACTCTAAAGCAGTAGCGTATGCAGGATTTTGATAAGGGGGGGGTTCATATTTTTGAAGTCTTGACTAGGTACGTTTGCTAGTGCTGCGGTGTAGATATGAAGATATAATTATGTAATCCTTTTCCACCGGTCAAAGTTGGAGTCCTCCAAAAATAATTCTGGCAGCCTTTAGCCCGATTGCATGTTTGGTTTTATTTACGAGGCTAAACTTGTTTACCTAAGGGGGGGGGGGGTTGAACCCGTAACCCCCCCCCCCCCTTGGGTACGCCGCTGCTCTAAAGACCTCAAAACGTAAAGATATGTTGAACATTTTAATTTCGATTTTCGAGGCGCTTACAAGTTAAAAAGAGATGATACTTTATGATTGGGAATATGGATTGCTTAGGTGTATTTGTATAAGTATCCTATAGCTAAGCTGAGTTTGAATGGAGCTATGAAATTCAACTGGATAGGTACTGTCATCCATGAATGGTTTTGCTTGCCTAGAATTATGTTCATTCTGTAAAAGAATCCATGAAACGCATCGTTTTCAATAAATCCCGCTTACATTCGATTTGAAGCGTTTGTATACTAAAAGATAGTGCTGAATTCTTTTCTATGTTCTATCTAGTTATAAATTTCGTTAAATTTTCTGTGATATTGAATGTTCGTGAAAGTTACATATATTAGTCAAGTCCACACGTCTCTCCACTCAAGGGATTAGCGCTTGTCAGAGGCATCAAGAAATAGACATTTTCATAAACAAGTGTTTGAACTGTATACGAAGTTTATGCACTATGTTTTAGGCAGCTTCCCTTAAAATATCAATTCAACATATTAATTCTGGGCCTGGATTATTGACCGCTCTCTTCCGTTGGCGGCGAACAGCAGTACTTCTTAGTGGTTTACCCCGAAACCAATTTATTCTATTTGGCTAATATTTGATCGAAGCTTTTTTTTGGGAAATTATTTTTATATAAATAAAAAGCGTAAATTGATAAAAATTCTTTCAGATGGCGCAATTTTAAGTAATAGCTAGAAGCTTCGATTATGCATTCTTGAACTAACAACTTTTTTTGTTTCATTTATTTTGGATGAGCCACTTAGAAGTACAGATCGTCACCGCAGAGCACTTTTTTCAAAAGAGGAGTTAACAATCGAGCTAATAACTTGGTCTAAAAGTAATATTTTCATTCGATATTTTTGTGATGACTTATTAAGATATAGTCTAAGAACATGATGAATGAAATAAAATAAACATCATGCAACATTCTTAGAAATCGGTTATTTTTTCACGTCTCCCTAGCCCATACAGCTGGTAGGTACTTCGTGCGCCAAGTAAATAATATACACCCTCGTTGTGGCCTACACAAAATTTCTCAGAGATATAGTCCAGTCAAATTATTTATTTTGATTTTTTGCAAAATTTCTACTCTCAAGTTTTACATTTGAAATTGATAGAAGGGTACACGATAAGTCTAAAATTAAAAGTTGACCTAATCAGTGCTATCCGCCATCTTGGAATAAAGTTTTTACTATTATGTCAAAAATCGTTCATCCAATGAAAAAATTTAGTATGACGGTTTAAAATTAAATTGCCTATATTTTTGGTAATATTTTTTTATTTGTAAACTGTAGTTTTTAAACTATAAAATCGTAAATTTTTTGGATTGTGTTTTTGGTAGATATTATATATTTAAACTGTCTTTTTTATTATATATATATATATATATATATATATATATATATATATATATATATATATATATATACAGTCAGCGACAAAAGTCATGGCACCTTTAATTGCGTAGAAAAACAATAGGTACCATTCAGTATGGTTTTTAATTTTTAAAAGTAAATTACTCAAAATATAGTCTTTATAATAGCAGCTACATTTTCCCATTTACAGGATTTCAATATTGCATTGCGTTTGTCCATTAAGCCTAAAACAATTTGCGTAGTACACAAATGCCGCGACAAAAATCATGGCACTCAGTGGGTTGCTTATTCAATAACAGTAATTTCCAGGAACTGTGTAGCCTGTTGGAAGTAAATATCAATTCGGTGGTCTATCTATTTTAGTTTGAGAAAGTTTTACGTTGATTCAGTCAATTTTTAAAGTGTTTCGTGATTAAAAAAGATGTCAAGAAAAGAAACAACGTGTGATAAAAGGAAAACTGTGTTAAATATGAGGAAAGATGGGAAAACTTATGAGGAAATTGGAGAATATATACAAAGGAGTGAGTCAACAGTAAGAAATATAATAAAACGACAGGAAATAGAAAACAGAATTAAAAACAAGACAAGAACGGGCCGGCCTCAAGTTTCAACCGACAACGATAAACGGATTATAATGCGCAAAGTCAAGGTTAATCCAAAAATATTTGCAAGTGAACTAAGCCGGGCAGCTTCAGTTGAATTGGGAAAGAAAATTTCTCCAAGGAGTATTCAAAGAGTCATACGAAGTTATGGACTTAGAAGCCGTGTCGTTCGCAAAAAACCGTCCATAAGCAAGGCAAATAAAAAAACGTCTAGGATTCGGCAGAAAATACTTAAATGCACCAGCTTACTTCTGGAACAAGGTAATTTTTTCCGAAGAATCGAAATTCAATTATTTTGGAAGTGGTGGTCGCATAAGAGTGTGGCGTCGACAAGGCGAAAGTTTACTGCCGAAACATTTACATCCTACAGTGAAACACAGTGGCGGTGGCGTTATGATTTGGGGATGCATGTCTCCAAACGATGTGGGAAATATGGAGTTTATAGAAAGCACAATAGATCGTTTCGGATATCTAGACATTTTGAAGTAAATTTGCAAAACAGTGCGGAAAAATTGGGTTTGAGTGGTGATTATTATTTTCAACAAGATAATGATCCCAAGCATACAGCATCCATTGTGAAACAATGGATAATCTATAACACTCCTCATATGCTGGCTACACCTCCTCAGTCACCAGACCTCAATCCAATTGAGTGAATTGGAAAAAAACTTAAGGAAACATGACATAACATCGAAAGCACAACTGAAGGACATCATACATGGATACAAGAATGGGCTAATATCAACAATTCATATACGCTAAAATTAGTCCAATCAATACAAAGGCGCTTGGAAGCGGTAATACAATCCAAAGGATATCCAACTATATATTAATTTCAATATACTGCTATTAAAAGATACAATTTTCTAATCAAGTGCCATAACTTTTGTCGCGGCAAAAGTAGAATTTTTGTATAAACGAAGGTGTTTTGTTTTATTAATTTTCAGAAATTTGATTTGTTTTTTTATATTCATAATCTATATTTATAAATATTTATTATTTCTAAAACACAACAGAATGGCTTTAATATTTTAGAAGATATGTATCTGCAAAACGATAAGTGCACTCAGGTGCCATGACTTTTGTCGCTGACTGTATATAATAAACTATTAGCTTTATGGTAAAAATTTTGCTTCAAAGTTATAGATCGATAAGTTATCTATCAAACTTTGTTGAAGTGTTTTATTGAATGATTCATGTTTTCCGATTTGATAAAAAACTTAACGATCTAAAATTTTGATGTGTTAAAATAAAAAAAAACGCTTAACCGATTCTTACCAAAATCTAATCAGCTTATGTTACGGCTAAGATGCCTGGATTGATACCTCAACGAAGTCGATAAAACTTTGCATTCGCGAGATATCTTTCTAGAAAAAATGACCACGAACGAACACAACATACTTATTTCCAAAAAATACTTTGCTAGTTGCAGAGATATTGAGACGTAAAAAAAGATACGTTGAAAATCTCGATCTCGACTTTCGGGCCAATTACAATAACTTCCCTACATACTGGCAAGTTAATAGACAATATTTTTCATGTGAGAATGACGAGACAGGGACAGTACAACGCCTAGGATCATGTCTTTGACAATAGTCTGGTCCTCCAGATAATTTTGTCCATATCCAATGTATGTTGTCTGTTGCCTGTTTACAACGCAGGGAACAAGACAATATTGTCCTATCCTACGTACTATCTTGATATGAAAATACCTTTACAGTCATTTAATTTCTGTTTCCAGCACTAAAAATTGTAAAGTCATTGTAGCCTCGCTTCTTGATGGGACAATTTTATTTTTGAGAAAATTGAATTTAGAAGCTAAATTCCTAAGACGGCATTATTGAATTTTATTTTATTTATTTTTCAGGTTTTTAAATTGAATTGTTTACTTTTGTACTATATGTTGTACGTATGGAAATCAAACAGTGATAATGTTATATGTGCATAGCTTCGGTATTATCTATATGGGTTTGCATTGTATAAAAAGGTGAACATTCTTCAATTTGAATCCGGAATCTGGAATTTGGAATCGGCGTTAACTTTGGAGTCCAAGTTTTGACGGAGTTAAAATCGCAAAAATTTCAGGTCGACTTGGCATCCTTAGAACGTGCACATATCGGCGACATTTGGCGCACTGTTCATCGAAAACGGGTTTGCAACATTTGCAACATCCCAACAATTTTAAATGTCCTTCAAGAGCACTTAAAATTCATTGTCGCTCCTCAATTTGAAATCATAGAATTGCAAAGCTCAAAGTAAATTTACACCGCTTTAGAAATTTTTAGCCGCGATTTTGACAAGTGGAATTCAACAAATTATCATACATCTGAATCGCGTTCATATGATCATACAAAAGGTGTCGTGCATCTAGGACTTCGGACACGCTTGCTTTGTGAGCCCAACTAACGGGAACACAATGGATCAAGAGCTAAATTCGAGTCACAAATAAGACACGCCAATAATACTATAACATTTTACTTGATATCTTATCTACTTCGGTCGATATTTTGCTTCATACTCTGCTATTACGGTCGCATATGATTGGATGTTGGTGCAGACCGAGCAGTGGTCGGCCGTGCACGAGGATTTATCGTTCTGAGTGTTGCTGATGATCCCCTTCAAAGTGTATACCCTTACGCCCTCGCGCACTTTATATTTCATAAATCCCGCTCCACTGTCCCACTTGCAAATCTTTCCGCCATTCGAGTTTAGCAAACAAAATTTGTCGTTCGTGACCAGCTTCGCATGCTGCACTCCGTCCTGTTGAATGCATCCCACGCAACCTGTTTGATTTATCTCCAGAATCCGCAACTCATTTGAAACCCCTTGATCGCCTGCGCTAACTAGGAAACTGCTGATTGCCCCAGTGGGCCTCACTTCCCTGTCCGGATGTTTGAAGCGATGCCACCGCGTACATACAGGAAGGATGTTGTCGTCGAATTTTATGTAATTCCCGAGGACCAGGATTGCAATGTCGAATTGGTAGTACAGTTTGGAGCCTTGGTATCTGCGAAGAGAAAAAAATAAACTTATTCTTCATAATGGCGACCTCAAAGTCATCTTCCGTTTTAGAGATTCAGAAATTTCAGGTGCTATTCGAGCCATCGAAAGGATCAGCAAGCAATGCCAAATAAATTAATTTAATTACTCGGGCGGTATGTATATTTCCGAAATGTTGAAGATTTGTACGGAGCTCTCGTCCTTGGCGTAAAAATCTCGATGGCGCTTTCCAACTGCCACTCGGAAGCCTGCCTCGTCGTTGACGCGCTTTCGCCTCTCATTCCAAAAACAGTGAGCAGCTATGGAGGACAAATACGTAGATAAAATCAATGAATGGCAGAAAACTATGTGATTCGCTCACCGGACACCACAATTTTAGCATTTATGATGGTTCCGCCGCAAATGTGATCGTACAAATAATCATAGATGGCGACGTTCCAAGGAAAGGCTACCTCTGGCGTGTTCTCGATCGCCGCAATGCCACAAATAGGCTTGCAGCGATATGGACTGTAATCCCACTCGCCGTTGTCATCACAGGTTACCTCATCGCGAAGTATTCGATTTGGTTTTCTGTAGCCGAACTTGCAGGACAACTTTGCCTTGGTGCCAGGCTTCAGACGCTGGTCGCAGGGTATTCGCTTTCCGTTGTACTCACATTCTGCCGAAAAAGTAATTCCGAATAGGGGCACATACGAACAATATCCTGAAAGGTATAAAGTTTGTGATTGATGTGAAGGACATCTAAACGCACTCGTACTTAAGCACTTCGGCGGGGGAAAGTTCCAAGTGCCGTTGGCGCACCAGTTGGTCAACGTCCCTTCCAGTACATGATGAGGAGAGCATTCGTACCTTATGTTTGTCAGGTGCGGGACAGCCTGACCTGGGGCTAATGGCCGGTCTGCGTCGGTGAAAAACTTAATATTGTCAATTGAGTCCAGCAAGCATTGCTCCGGCGGATACACCATGTTAGCTTCGGTACTTGTCGTGGTTGATGCTCTGAAAGCAAAGATAATAAGGATATATAAATATAGGATACCTGTCGGGTGATTTAAGATCTCATAGCTAATCTTTCTTCATTCTTCTTTTGTTTGACCAGCATGCAGATCTTTGATTCACAGGATTCCCAGGACCTTACTTGAAATTGGAATTTACTCACGCAGTAGGTGATAAGCTATCTGTTGGCCTAAGTGTCGTGTGATCTTTTCCGCATATTCCGACGGACTCGTCGGACGAATCCAAACAATCGACAATACCGTCACATTTGGCGCTTCCTGGCACGCAACCACCGTAGCCACATTGAAATGCAAAAGTTGGACAGTAAAGAGCGGAACAAAGGTCCACCGTTTCATCGGATGAATCGCGGCAATCCGTTTTGCCGTCGCAAGCATTATATTCCTGGATGCATTCACCGGATTTGCACTTGAACTCGTTTTCTCTGTAATATAGTGAAATAAACGATGTGCTTCCTACCCGGAAAGCCTGCCAAAGAATACTTACGAGCAATTGCCGCCTACTCCGAAATTCTCTAAAATGCCTTCACATCTTAGCGTCGCCTCGTCAGACTTGTCCATGCAGTCTTGGATCCCATTGCATTCAGCCCAACCATTGACGCAAGCCCCATAAGAGCATTGGAAGGCATAGTCAGGACAACTGATGTGCAAGCACGCTTGCACAGTTTCATCTGATCCGTCCTGACAGTCCTGCTTGCCATCACAGAACTCTTCATATGCGATTTCCTGTCCATTTTTGCATTTTGTCGTGATAGCTTCTTCAGCGCTTAACAAAACTATTCCTAGAAGAACGGGAGATGAGTGAAAGTAAAATATGCAGGCTTGAGCAGAAATAAGGAAATGCCTCATCTTGATTCAATTTAGTCTACAAATAAAATTTTGCATGCACTCCTTGAGAATACATCCTGATCTCAGTGCAGCTATCCGATTTGTGGTAGCCAATATCTGCTTTCAACATTGAATGGACTGAAAAATATTGAGATGATTAAAACAACAATTTTGTCACAAATCGTTTGCGGTATTATTTGTTTTAATCACTGGACGCGAGTTATTGTATCCCAAAGAGGAGAAAGTTACGTGAAAAACGCATTTTTAGGCCAAATAATCGGGTTCCGATGAAAAAATCTCCATTGCGAAACTTACGGAGCGATTCGGTAGGCAGGAAGATTTTTAGTGCAATGTGTAGTATGTCTTAATGTGAGCTTAAATTCAAGTTTCTGGGGTCGCAGTCCCAATTCTCTGGACGCCATATTGGAATGAAGGAAAAGTGGGACACCTCCTTATTTCAGAAACTATGTCTATGGCAGACTTGCGCGGAATTGAGGTTTCAGCCTGTTGTGCATACATCATTTTCACGTGGTGTCAATAATAAAGGAGTTACACGCCAAAAACGTCGCTGAAAAGTGTGATATCATCTTTCGAGCGCCACAAATTTTTTGTTTTCCCTATTTCCGAGAAATACATTCATTCTGCTGCTTGGGAGGAGCAGGTGTTTTGCTACTTTGCAAAAGTACAAACATTCGTGAATTTTTTTTCCAATCCTAGGAACATCGATCGTTGAATCTTCCAAACCACATTTGAACGTGATGGTATACCCGAATAGTGTGCAACTGCGTGAGTCGTATATAAGTTGAAGCGAAGGGAGATTAAATTCGTTCTTGGCCATTGATATTGTGAATCGTTTGTAGCGAAGAGCATCAATAGATTTATCCAATTTATCACCCCCGTAGAGAGTGAAGCGGATTCAAGAGATGAATTAACGATAACTGAATCTCCGTTTGCAACTGCCCGCTCAATGCTGTAACATGAATCAGATAAATCAGTTTTGGGAAGGTCGATGAATGTTTTTTTTATTATTTTCGTCACTTAGGAACTTTTCTTACTCCACGCCCTGGAGATAAAGGTGAGCTGAATTGGCGTACAAGAAGTATTCGCTAGCAACATTTACGGAACAAATTTTTCGAATGGTATCATATAGTATAAATGTAGAAACTAATTATCATTTATCTAAGCCTCAACGAAATGCTTCAACAGTCTGAAGTGTTGTACCCATAATCTTGCTGTAGGTTCGTTTATATCAAAAATGCTTTAAAATAGATTCAAAACGTGTTTCGCAATATACATGACAACAAAGAAATGGTGGCGCTCAAAAGATGATCCCCATCTGTCAGTGCAGTTTTTCGCAAGTAACTTTTTTGGTATTGATACCACGATAAAATTATATATGTGCAACTTGCTGAAAATTTAATTCTACATAAGTTTGCGATACGCAACTTTTTTACGGAAGCCATGACTTCTGAGAAATGATGGTATCAAACTTTTTTTGTTTTCAAGATGGAGGATTGGCCAATCCCAGAGGATTGGCGCTACGACCCCAGGAACTTGAATTTTGCAATAAAAATCAGGCTGCCAGCCTAAAATGCACGGTTAAACTCCCATTTGAATAGACTTTTTATGCATACTAACCCTCGCTGCTATGCACTTCGCAACTCCATGCGAACCATTTACACCGATAAGCGTGTTTCGATAGGGTCTGCTAGGTTGGTTGCTCACGATGTTAAAATAGAACTTTGTCAAGAAACTTTGGATCTGGCTAAATCTTTGACCTTGGGTTGGCCATTTCACAAACGAGAAAAGAAGATAAAATATTAATTTGGTCTTCGCCCAAGCCACACTCAGACACTCTCAGGCATTATCCTTGAAAAGCCTTTCATTGAAGTGTTAAACTCTGTACAGTCATCATTGATTCGAAGAAGAAACGATAACCGTAGAATTGCACCCAGATGCATTACATTCCCACCCGGAAGTTTCTATAGTTTGCTTGCATCCAGCCTCACGGATTTGTACAAATATTCCTTGAGATGCACGAGAAACAAATTAGTTCCAAAGAAGTAAGCCTCTGATCTTGTAGTGATTAACACCGGGAATACTGGCTTTCGAAACTTGTATCACTCGACGGTTGACCTGTCTATCGCAACAGAGTAAAGTTATCACTCGAATCTGAATGTTAAACAACCACGGCATTATAAATGCGGAAAAGCCCGATCATACATAACGCGACACACATGAACATATTTGCGGAGTTTTAAGCCTCAGGCAGGTATTGAAATTAGACGCAACACTAGCAATGAATCCTCCCTTGCATACCTGTTAGTAAAGCTCCGATTACGAAACGAATTACCATGTTTGGCTGAACTATGATTTCGATAACTATTGCGAGTTTAGTTCGGTTTTAGGTGGGGGTGATATCATTAAAAAGATCCGCCACTACAATAGCATTTGCCCGAAACTTCTTGCTTTGTACAACTTAACTAGACGTCGCGCTCGAGACAACTGACCAAGCAGTTAGCAAGTACGCGTGAAGATCAAGCACCAACAACAACTATCCATACGCAGGCTAGACTCTTCCTAACTTTTAACCACGATTCTTTCTCTTGCGAACACAAAAAGCATCTTATGAAGTAGCTAAAGAGTTCGCTCGACGTCTTCGCAATGCAAGCATCAGGCAGCTTTTAACAGAAGCAAAAATGGATGAGGGTATTTTAGGGAAATCCCAAGAGCCTTCTATTATTGCGCGTATGTTACCTTAGGTATTCTAGGATGGTAATCAAGATCGCGACATATCGTGGTCGAGATTGGTCTACGCGGCAATTAGGTCCATCTCCGGACGCTTGCTTCATATTTTGCGATCGATTTTTAAACTACGCAAACTTAACTGATTCTCACAGCACTTTATATTAGTATTCTGTACCTATAACACTACAGCTATATGGTAAAAATAATTTCAACCGTCAATCCTGATGCTGTAGGTGTACTTTCTGCCAAAACTGTAAAGAAGACTTAATGTTCTGCCGGTTTCAAATCGGTAACGTAAACCACAAGAAGCGACACTAGCCTATGAAATTATGATTCCAATTCAAGCTTCAAATGGTTTGAATCTTCCCAAGTCTAGTTTGTTTTGTATCTGGCCGAGAACTGAGTTGCATGAAAATGTATACATTGGTATTTCGTTAACGATTTATCATCAAGGCAGAGCAAATCATATAATGCAATCATAGTGAATATAAATCACACAAAAACTTTAAAAATCATATTGTTAATAATAAGAGTAAAGAAAAGCGTTTCTGCACCAAAAAGGAAAAAAAGCATCTTATTCGAATTTCACCCCAACATCAATGATGCCAACAGTAGTCATTCGAATGTTCCAATTATAAAATTTGAATTCAGTAAGTTGAAAAATCGTGTGCTAGATAGAGGAATATTATTGCATATTTAATTTAATGATGGTCTTAAAAATGCCTAGAATACCATAAACTTAGTAGCATATTCTTTTCCTGTTGAAATTCATATTTCATATCATCAAAATAAACATCTAAAACAATTTTTCGTCAATGTCTAACAAATATTCTTAAAGTGCTTAAAGAAAAATTTTTATGGTCATCGAAAGAAAATTTTTTTTTCAGAAAGTCACAAAATTCTATTTCAGGCTTCGTTAACTTTTCGAAACTCGAAGTATTTTGCGAAAAAGAAGCAATACAACGTGAATTAATAAGTTTTTGGGTAATCTTTCCTCTTTAGAACGTTGCCTAACCTTTTTGAATATTTCGTCATTTCCTCGTCTTTTATTTTGCGTTACTCCTTCAAGGTATCTTCTAGTATTCTTGAACCTGGCGTAACGTGCTGTATTATTCATTTTTGGGTGAATCTTACAAATGGTCAATTGCAATCATATCTTGCGATTGCGAAAAAATTAGCGATTGTTTAGGTATTTTGTATGATAATCAAAGCCTCACAACATTGGCCGTTTACTCTGGATTGTTTTCTTGCTGGAAAAGAAATCCAAACCAAGTTTCGCAACATTCTGTTTCGGAAAAAATGAGATAATGCAATATTTTCATTTTTGACTTCAACTTTTCAACGCCGCTAGCTGCCATACACCCTCACACTATAAAGCTACCGCCGTGCTTAAGGGAAGATTTCTAGGTTTCTTTTATTCAATTCTCTTCTGTGCTTTCTCCTTTTTTCCCATAATATTTGTACCAAAAATACGAAATTTATTTTCATCTAAAAATAAAATGCTCCAAAACTCATTTGGATCATTTTCTAGCTTTGGTTCTGTGACATCTAGTCATCTTTGAAAATTCTTCCAGCTTCAGAACAAATACTTTTCTTAAATATTTCTATTAAATCAATTTCTAATTGTGTTGATGTTGGATTTTGCCCTGTGATATTATATTCTGAATTTCCTTATATGTCAACATTGAAACGTGGCTAAAACGAAGCTTGAAAGTCGAAATTCCGATTGTTTCGAAATTTTTAATGAACCGTTCTAAGAAATAATATTGTTTTTCCACTATAGTAGCTATTTCTTGATGGTTTCTATAAAAATCTACCCTCTTTTCTTTTCCGCTGTAGACCAAAGCGGGCTCGTTCTGTTTGCTTTTACGATTATTATATATTTACAAATACCTATGTGAAATTGCTTTTCAATCTTTCTCGCAAAACACAATCAAGAAATTTAAAAAAAAAACAGTATCAAATTTTTACAGTTGATACAAATACAATTTTTTCTGTTTTCTGATTCAACAAAAATTATCAGCAATGTTTGTTCTTACTTTGATGCTAGAAGTCAAATGTTTCTTTCTTGAATCCTTTGCATTATAATGCTTAATTTGAAGAGAGAAAAACAGTTGTTATGAAAAATATATGTATATATGTAAATACATATAAATTTTCAATTCGTAATCCTTTTTTAATTCATGATCTCCAGGAGAAAACTGCCCAGAAACCTAATTTATAAATTTCAGCTCGCATTGATTAAAGCTTTCAGTGTTTTCTGTGGAAGAAAATAGCTGAAATACTTGCTGAATGGTCCTTTTTTATATTAAAAAGAAAATTTTGTATCCATATCGAACCTTACCATATTAATTTCCAGCCATCGTTTCTCCACTTATATCGTAATATTTGATACCATAGCGTTTCCTAAATTGTTTTCGCCAACCCATGTTTTCGTCAAAATCGAGTATACTCAATGATTTGAAAGTTTCTATTGTTTCTTACCAGAAGAATTCCACCATTTATTGGTAAATTACATTGCATAATTTGACAAGGACTTTTTTCCAGCTTTTTATATTGAACTGGATGGCTTAACTTCATAAAATAATCAAAGACGCACGTGTACCCAGCATCTGAGCTAGAGGGAGCAACCCATTTTACTGAAAACTATTTAAGTACTGTATTGTATGAGGTTCATAGGAACATGAAACATTTTCCCGAGTCGAAATTTAGAATACCACGATCGTACGGTTGGCCCGCACGACGCCTGTAGCACGTCAGCACAGTGAACAAATGAGCCTGCACGTTCTCGTTCGAGCAGGATCTGATCACGTTGCAGCGATCGGCTATCAATCTTCCCAAATCCAATTTCTCAGCTTAAGGATGACAAATTAAAAGTATTTTTCTATATGGTGGATCAAGTAAACAAATCAACAACACCAATGTCCCTTACAATTTGTTCTTAGGTAGATTATTTTCTTCCAGAATTTTTAAAAAAAGCTCAGCTGTCCGTAGAAATCTTACAAATCTCAATATTTTTCCAGAAATCTTCCTTTTTTTGTGTAAGTCTGTGATCTTAGCTTTAGTCATGCATAAAGTATGTAGATTTTTCTATGGAAACTTTTATTACCAGTTCCAAAGAATAAATGTATAGGACTTTTTAACTTGTCATTGGTTGGATGTACGTAATTTTTGAGTACAGCAAGGATTCCTGCGATATGTTCCCCACCGCGATCAAATCCATGACCTTTGCTTGCAACGCGTTAACTAATGATTCCAAGACCGTCGAGTATTTTGCTATTGAGAGATCGATGAAAAATGGGCTTCGCAACCGCTAAATGCAACTAGTATACATGTTTTCTTGTGACACAACTTCCCTTGGGGATGATTTTTCATTTGCTTCCAAAAGCTCTGGGATATTTCGAGAACATTTCCGAATTGTTCAATATGCCCCCTCCCACTTCGTCTCACACATTCGTGAATTGATGGCAACGCGATTCATAGAAGCAGTCGAAACCCTGGAAAAATTTGCTGCGTTCTTTCCAGCGGCAATAGTGGTTCCTATTAATTTCTGGTATTCCCTTCACATGCACCTTTTATTCAAATAACACCTCGCACCCCTTAACATATTTCGGACTTCGGCTTGGTTGTCAGCGAATTCATTGCGTCGGGTGAATTAGTTACAAAGCTGCATTGGGCACTCAGAAACATCAACTCTACAAAATCGCATTTACAATCTGTTTTCCATGGATGTTTTTCTTCAAATCGTCGCCAAAATTATAAACAATTTTATTCAAAAGATTTATTCACCAGCTAAATTAGCATAAACTTCAAGAAACGCAGGATATATGTATATGCAACGAAATATGTTTTTAATGCTTTTCATACTTTCACTGAAAACTACTATTCCATTGAAAGTAAAATATATACATATATCATTCCAAAACTAAGATTTGGTTGAATGTATTTGTGTGATGTATCTCATACTTAGGTTTAGTATAACTGGAGCTTTGAAACTCAACTAGTAAGAAAATTGCCATCCACGAATGATTTTGATTGCCTAAAAAACGTTCAATGTGTAAAAGAATTCGTGAAACGCAACATTTCAAATAGATTTTCAACACGATTTATATTATTCAAAGGAGACTTATCCCAAATGAAATTTCCATTTTCGATAAAACCGAATTTTATTGAATATGCACTACCTAGGTCTATATCTTGTTAAATATTCGGTGACCATCTCTCTGTGATGTTGGATGTTCGTGAATGTTACATAGTAGTCTAGTCCGCACGTCTCTCCACTTAAGCTGGTACTCAGCACGCCGTATAAGTAATATATGGGCACACCGGCTACCTTCCGCGAGACAGCAAATCCTCCCCCACTATCACCCTGACACACAGCGCCCTCACCTTCTTCGTGGCCTACACAAAACTTCTCAGAGTTAACGAATGACTCATATTGAGGCGACGACTTCTTGATGCAAACATCCTTTTTTATCACCGACAGTTCAATTGATCTGAGGTCTTCACTATAATCTCCGCCTTTGTCTACTCGACCCCAGCCAGCAACTTTGCCGATCGTTCCAGCGGGGATCTCAATTTCAGAGTATCCTCGCCATTGAATACAGATTGGCTTGATGTGATATTGAAATTTAATGAATTTGTTCAGGACTAGAAGCGCGATATCGTAATAGTAAAGGCCATTCGGACCCAGATATCTGGAAAATGAGAACATTACCGATTATTTCAAAGTGTTTTGAATGGAACATAGCAATTGATGGCAAATTATGCATGTTTCACCCAGAGTAGCTACTCTTATACTGTCTAGCCTAAGTTTCACAATAATTTACTGAGTACTAGACGACGTACGCATTACACATAACAATCTCATTTGCCTGTGTTAATAGTAGTTTCTACCGAAATGCATGAACAAGTAGTGATCTGCATCTGACTTTTCAACAAGGATACGTTTGAGTTACACTTGTAATATACAAACATGTCGAACTTACGATGGTGGTATTATGATTTCGGATACATGCGCCTGTTGTGTTGCCAAAAATTCCGTAGCATGAAAGTTTCTATAAATTTTTCCAACGACAATAGTATAGTCTTTCGCATTTCTGCTGTCTGCGAAACAGTGGGCCGCTGAAAAAGATATATATTTAAGTTTTACTGTAAAAGGTCACAATAAGTTTTAAATATAAGAAATGTCACAAAAAATAGACAGTATATATGATCAAGATCATGCATGATTAATATGTGATATGCTGCAGGAAATTTGCTGTAAAAAGTTAGAGAGAAATATGTGTGAAGCATTGGTGTTGGAGATTTGCTCCTGACAAGATGCCTTCGAAACAAGAACAAATGCATTATTGAATTACTTACAGGTAGCTGAAAAATCCAAATCGTAGGTACTAACAAAATCAGTGATATTATTAATAAATTATTAAAGATTTTGATATCCTTCTGGGCAGGTAGAAACAGAGAGAGAGAGAGAAAGCAACTGAAATTGTCATAAGAGCTCGTAGTAATGTGATGGCCCAAATTTAAATTAAGATCAAATCAACGCAAAGCTCCTAAAAATGATCAACCTACTAAGGGATGTCACTAGTCTCACATGGTGAAGAAAGTAAGGAGACTTGATAGTATCTACTTGTTAGTCTTAAGTTAGATAGTAAGTTCACGTATCTGTATCTGCCAACAGTGATTGTTAGATTGCCGAACAATTCCCATGATTGAAATAACGTTAGATCGAATCCTAGGAGATTGTTTTAAATACTTTGAAGTCACCAACATACTGGAAACAATCTGAGGATAAATTATGGCAGAAGGGTGCCTAGAATTGAACCTTAATAAGCATCTGCTAATGGAGTGAAAGGGAAAGGGGAGGGGAGGGGAGGTATTTATACAGTAAAATATTATGGTCAAAAAAATCAAAAGCCTTGAACAACCTTCCCATCAACATCAGAAACATTAGGAAACTTATTTTTCCCTGGCAATGTTGGATTCATTTTAGGTCGTCTTTGTATTCATAACTCACCTGTTATCACCAGTTTAGCGCCTATTATTGACCCACCGCAAACTAAATCAGGAGCACCTCCCAAAAGCTTGTAAATCGCCGTATGCCATGGAACACTGGTGATATTAGTTGGGTCCCCGTTGCTTACAAATGGGGTCGTGATGATCGTTTCCAGGCCACACTCTGGCACACAACTCGTAGGATAATAGTCCCATTCGCCACTGGGCTCGCAAACCAAAATGTCTATAATATTCGCTCGCTCCGGTTCGCGGTAACCAACAGCACAGCTTATTTTGGCTCGCGTTCCAGGACGAATCGGACTATTGCAATCAACTCCTTTTTGCTCGTGCTGACACTTGGCTTCGAAAGTAACGCCTTGAAGGATCGTCGACGAACATATTTCTGGAAGTCGACATATTAGAGAACAATCACTCAATTGTACTAGGAGCACCGAGCATGCTTCGCGAATTCTTACTTGAGCATTCAGGAACAGGATGCAGCCAAGTTCCATTAAAGCACGTGTTTTGCGTTGGACCGAATAAAACATGCCCCTTCCGACACTTGTATGAAATCGAATGCAGACTATCTACCACTGCGTTGTTGTGAATTTGAGAGTTCGGGTCATATTCATATGCGGCGATCATATTCGCGCTGATTTCGAGGACGCATCCTCCGTTGATGGATGCTGGCACCACAGGTCTAAAGGATAGGAAAGCTAGCAAAGAAATAAGTAATGCAATCCTCCATTACCGTGGTGGTGAAGATGTTGGTGGTGTCACTGGCCTTCCACTGTCCTTGTCGGTAATTGGCCTTGGTGGGGGGATAATAGGTGTGGTTCTGTTTGGACATGATTCCAAAGATTCATCAGACCCATCAACACAATCAAGGATGCCGTTACATTTCGCTTTGCCGCTGGCACAGCCTCCGTAAGCACACCTGAACGCAAATTTTGGGCATGGCCTGGATGCGCAATACTTCACTATCTCATCAGACGCGTCCTTGCAGTTTGCGGTGCCATCGCACGCTTCTTCTTCAGGTATGCATTCTCCTGACTCACATTGGAATTCACTTTCACTAAAGAGAAATCAAGCATATATTCAAAAACATTCAACCCTCATCAGATTGGATCCTGGCTTATGCATTCACATACTATCAATACATTTTCACAACTATTTAAGCCAGCATCCAATCTTTAACATTTAAATCTAAGAAGGAAATGATTTTAGTCTCAGTTAAATCCTTTCGATTTGATCATTTTTCGTGGACGCAATTAGAAAATCACTTATAACACTTACGAACAAGTTCCGCTGGGTTTTTGTCCTGTTGCCGTTCCGCAAAGTATCACAGACTCATCGGAGTTGTCGGCGCAGTCCTGTTTCCCATCGCACTTTGAACTCGAGGCAGCGCATGCACCATACGCGCATTGAAATGAGTACGCTGGGCAACGCACGTCCAGACAATATTCGGCGGTCTCATCACTTCCATCCGTGCAATCAGTTTTACCGTCGCAGGCTTGGTCCTCGCGTATACACTGCCCATTTTTACATGACCACTGGTCTACTCCGCAGCTTTTCGATTGGCCATGTGCACCTGTCGACAATCAAGTCAAAACCATTGAGCGAAAGTTAAGAAGGACGAAGCACTTTCACATAGAAAGAAGTAGCTTGTTTATCCACCACAAATGTTAGGCAATATTTAGTTTTGCTTTAAATATATCTAGGAGGGCGCACGAAAATGCATTAGTGATTTTTTAAGGGAATTTATTATTGTTATTACTTCTAGCGAATTTCCAACTTAATTTTATTATCTAATTATTTCAAATAATTTCCTATTCGTTTCAATATTTGTCCCATTTTTAAAATACCAGTTGCTCAAAATAAGAATAATAGTGGCCCACCCTGAACGTAGTTGAGTCAATCGGTTGGTTCTGGTTTTCGGTGGTTAGTGACCGGTACCTTGTTTTTCAGGTGATATGAAAGAAGAGTTCTGATAAATTTGCATTTACACACATGCGTTCCCATACCGGTTTTCCGTTGTTAAAAGCTAGGACCTGAGAATCTCAATCGAATTGTTTGTGCATAGATAAGAGATTATTTGTTGGTGAAGTTCAAGTGCATGTGAGCCTCGCACAGCAACGCTGCAACAGCTTTAAGGCGACAATATGCCTCTGGTAGAAGCAGTTTCACAAGAATGGAAATTTCAAATCGTTGACTCCCAATCATTTCCGAACCAGTTTTCTTGTAAGAGTGCAAACTTAAACTGTCGGCCACCTCATCTCAGTAGCTGCATCGTCGTGAGTATACAAAAGAAAAGCAGAATTTGAATTTGATTCTCAGTGCAAGGCAAACGATTGCACTAGAGGATGCAGCGAGTAAAACTCGCACATTGATGCAAATGTGTTCTGTAACCATAATTGATAATAAGGACTTACTGTTGCAATATGAAATTTTCAATTCAAATTCAGTGCAGCTACTTTGGCTCTGGGAAAATAGGCTCGAAAATTACTTGATAATGGAAAATTCTGCTTCTATTTTATTCTATTCTATTGCAACGCAGTCAATGATGCACTTTCGTTCGTATTAGTTAGAAAATGGTGTGTTCTGGTCAAATATTGCCAACATTCTTATTATGCTGAAGTGTAATGGGGATCCCGTTTGCTCGCAAAAGATGAATTGTTTGAATGAATCCCCGGTCAATCTAGAGAGCACAGATCCAGCACAGAAAACAAGAAACCGGGGATTTCGTTACCTCGAGGGTAAACAAAGCATATAACAACAACAATGCACTAGCATCGCGTACGTTATATACCTACTTAAATGTTTTCGCGACCGGTATTGTGAGTAACTTACTTAACGAAAATTCGTAGAATCACGGAAAGCCTGCTCCAAAGCGTTTACGCATGGAGAGTAGAACTCTTGATACCTACTTCCCGTGGCTCAACTTGATCTCGTGCTTAATACATAATGGCTACTGTTTTGTTTTCTTTGGATACCAACCCTTGAAACTGGCTGCCAGCAGATAGAAGAAGCACAAGTAAACATGCACCGATTTGATTGTTTCATTCATATCAACGATGGCCCCGATGACCTTGTTGAATACACTCCGCCTTTTGACGAGCTTTTGCGTTCCACTTTTTCACAGCACTTCACGGTTTAATTGCAGGTATCTTATTCGCAATTCAGCCTGACATTGCACTCGAACTTTTAACTTGATTCGCACGAAACAACTTCCACTTTGGAGTTTCCACGCTTCGCCTACTGGTTTTCTGTTTTCACCATTTTCCGTCCCGCGACGCAATGACTATCACTACTATCTGCTGGTTGGTTACTATTGAAGATACCGAGATGCTTTCAAGCTGAGGTTGAATCCGCTGCCCATTTGGATAGTGGTCTCAGACTTCTCAAGACGACCAAGAGTAACGTAGACTCTCTTCGAGCTAATCATATTCATTTTCGATAGACTTTGCTGAGCAACCTCTAGCAAAAACAACTTGTGGAAAGACCAGTTTCGAAGAAAGTCTATTGCTTTGATAATGAACATCATTTTTGCGACCAGGAATTCCGTGGAATCATCGATCGTCACTGTCGACGCAATGGAGAAATCCCGTAAGTTCAAAGAGGTTAGGCGCCAAATTCGACATGAGAGATGTGATAAACCAACGCCGAAATCGTAGAGTCGTTTGCGTTCTCTAACCGTAAAACCTCTCAAAAATGTCTAATGTGCATACATCGTATGTTGAGATTCTATTCTGTTCTGTTCATTTCATGTTGAGTTGAAAATCAGTCAAAATTAAATACCAAAACTTGAATATTTCGTACAGTTTTTATTTCATTAAACTTTTGATCGCTTACCCATCATACATATTTTCAAATATTCGTTTCGGCGTCTTACACAACACTATTAATAAGATTTCAGGAAAAACTCATTAAAACAAACTTTCCTATTTAGTTTTCTTAACGTACATATTATAGTTACACATTTTATGTTCAACTTATATTAGCCATTTCAATGATTTCTGCTACATATAATCGTATATATGCATATTCTTGCTTTATTTATTTGTTTACTTATTGATCCGATACTAGCAGATATTGTGCTGCAAAAGAAGCCAAACTACGCGAATGTTCTGCGCGGCGGCTTTTGTTGATTTTTGTGGTTAGTCTTGCAAATGGCAAATTATTTTTATACATTATGAAAGCTTTTCATGCGCTAAGCATGCCAGAAGTGACAATTCTCGATCTCGGATGCATATAATATCAACTCCCCTCAAATTGAAAATAAACTAAAGAATCGTACAACCAAGTTCGTGGACAACTGAATCACTTCATAGGATACAATCTAAACAGTTTACTCTTCTCTTGTACTACTGATGGCCAATCTTGTGATAGCGGCAATACAAACTTTTTAGCGGATTCTAATCATTTAAAGTTGTTGGGAACCATTCGCCACGCCATGATTTAAATTAGTTTTGCGAAAATCCACTAAACTTTGTTAGTTACATACACTTAGACGAAATATTGATCTAATAGTAATGGAAAGCAATTGTTTGTAGATGTTGAAATAATAGTATACTTCATTCACATGAAGATCGCTTATAGTTGGATACATGCCATGGTTAGAAACTATTTATGCATGTACCTACGTTAAATTACAAATCTAACTTTGAGTTACATAATATTAGCTTTTAACATTCCATTAAACCTGTAGTTAATTGTTTTGTGAGTTCCAGTTCTCATGTCTGCTGCTCAATTGTCCTCAGTTATCTTGAATTATCTTAAAAACATTCGCTCACAGTGCTCGTTACGTACTAAATGGCCAATAAAGCCGGACTTCGTTTTGGCTTCATCTTTTCGAAGATCCTCTGCGGTCTTACTCGTGCAGCTTATGCCATTCGGCGATTTGGCGGCGCGGCGAATTGTGGACCTCCAGCCAATGGTTGAGGGCTGATCCGATACACCTGGTACCACCAAGCTCGAGCCGTCCGATCACCTAGAAGTGAAATATGGTAAGAAAATTTATATATTTATTCGATAAAGTTGACGATCTTTAGTCGTGGCCATCTTTCATCGGAGAAGCAGGAGACATTAGTTGCGAACATCCAGTTAAAATAATCTTATTTCGCGGCACTCTTACCTCATTCTTTGTGACTCGATCCCAGTCTAACAGCATCAGTTCCAATGAAACTCCGTCCAAAGATGCTCCGTTGCCCTGAGTTCGGGAAGAAAGTAAATTAGTAACAAAAGTTCACATTGTCAGACTACCACTAAATCTCCTTACCTCAGTTGTTGGAATATCAAAAGCAAAACTTTCATTGAAAACGGGACTCAGCGTCCTCTTCTTAACGTGCGTCTTTTTCTTCGCGATTCGTTGTCCGTTGTACAGAAGATACAGTTTCACATAAGGATCAGCCAAGCCGGTGACATCCATTCGTGGTAAATTTCGTGCCTTGAGAAGGACAACTGTAAGTCGGGCAGCAGCTGGCTGCCAGCATAGTGAAATTAACAATTCACCACGACCTTGTGCTCTGATCTTGAGGCTCCTTGGCTGTATTTCCTTGCTTAAAGCAATCTGCTGTGTTTCAATTTGACTTAAATCGACTCCGGATAGAGGGCAAACCACTTCGCCAATCACATCATCGCGGGAGTATCGATCAAAGCTGAGAATGATGAAGTGCAAGGACATGGTGTCTAGCTCCTGCAAGTTAAGTCCATAGAAGGTGAAGTCTTCATCATAGACGGGATTGCGTGTGTTGCGGACAACCCTGACGAATAAATAAGATTTATCAAAATGTTTTTTCGAATATAATACACATATAATAAACTCAAAAACAACAATTACACTATTCCATTTGATAATTCATTTGCATATTTTATTTTACGATGAAAGGCAAAATTTTGTCTTCTTCAACATAATTAATAATTCCAATCACTTATTTCTCGGCGCACACCAACAACGGTGGAAGTAACCAGGAGCGTTCGTTCAAATTTTACTAAATCGAAATGCGCAATTTACGCAAACATACCAAAAACAAAAATCCTCTATCCCTTTTTTCTTTTTCTCGTTAAAAGAAATCTTCCACCGCCGCAATGATTTCCACCACAAGTGAAATCGCCGGAAACACTTATGGAAGCCGTGGGTGCGAGATAGCCGTCGGGAGTTAAGATTAAACAAGCTATTTTTAGAATCTATGTGCGGCAAATCAAACTTGTGCGATGAGTTGAAAAGGTTTAGTGATTTGCACATCGAGTATAGGAAGAATTAGATAAATACCCAATTGGTTGGAATATGTGGTATATATTAAAGTTTTCACAAAATCTTATACCCCGTTTCCATCATCATCTTACAAATCGGATTTTGGCTGTCACTGTCATTGCATGAGATGATTTAAAATTTTGAAAGTAGATAATTCTCGTTATTGAAGTCGTGGTGTGTTTTTCGCGATTGCGTAGTTGTTAACAATTGATAGAGAGTGGAATTGCAATGGATATCAACGATAAAAATTTCGTTACTTTTATGTGACACCAAAATGACTTGTCATTCGTAATCAAAACACAATTTGACACTTGCTGAATGTGCTGAAATACAATTATTTGCAATGCTGCCACACGCAACCATGAGGAGTGGATTTCAATGAAATCTACAAGATTTACGATCGACTAGATTTCGATTTTTATATGGGAAATCTACAAGATTTCGATGAAGATTTAAGAAAGTTGCCTAAATCTAGAGATTTGGCGTAGATGGAAACGGGGTATTACCTTGTGTGTTTTCTTCTAACAATTTATCATTTATTTTCATTACGAATTACTTTGAATGTAATCTGATCACATTATAATAAAAAATGAACTTCAACCTATATTGCAGGTATTGCTTCCAAAAATCTCATAGCATCAACTTCGAAATACTAAGACACAGAATTTTCCAGTCTGAAGTGACTCGAAATCATAAAATTATTTATTTCCCCACTATCGTGTTTTACTGGCACGGAGTAAGGAGCCTCATGTCATAAACCAAGCACGTTTGCATCAACCCTTATTGATTTCTCTGCTGTACGTCAATAAGAAAATTGCTCAAGCCGTGGCCAATATACTTTTTAGTATGTAGGAACAGCCAAACGAAACATTTGTGGTTGCTTTTCAATAGACCAACATGGATGTATGCATTTTCAAGGAGTAACACTTTCGCACGAGACAGGATGACAGCCAGTGCGGGTGGAACTCATCTTCCAGTTTGGAGTTGAAATATTTATGAGTCACTTTATTGGTTCTGTTATCATATTGTTAGGGTCGCTCGGTCGTAACATATTTATATTATGTAAGGACAAGGACGATACGGTTTATTTGGGAAAGAGGAACAGCAAATTGGAATTCTGTAATGCGATGGTTCCAATTGGTACTGCTTAAAAAAGCCCCATAAACAATAAAATGGGTTTTATACTCGAGAGCGGAGAATGCTATGCTTGTTAGGATAGTTTTTGTATAAGCAGATGAGCTATACCGAAGCAAAGATTCAGGACGAAGTTGACCCTATGCGAAAAATCTTCAATGCACCTTTATCGAACAAAACAGTACAAATGAAGCTAATGGCAATTAGGCATTTCCAGATGTACATATACACATAGGAGTTATAAAAAGCATCTCAGGGAGCAGGTACTCTAAACTTTCTCGTTCCTATGTTGAATTTCGTAACAGACCCTTCATGCACTCACAATCACTATCAGAGCAATGTTTGTTAACATAAAATTATCCTTAAATGATCAACCGTTTAAATCAATCTTCCAACATGCACACGTTATTGAATACTTATATGTGTTACTGTTGCTTTTAAGAGTAGCTCTCTAACAATAAATAATCTAATTTCTTGTGTAGAAATTACCTTGTCTTCACTTTGTGCTGTTTCTCTGGCAACAGTTGTAATTTCACATAGGGATCGGTCGCTGCTTGTGTTTTCCCGTTCATCCCGACCGGAATGTCTGCAGTGGCTGATATTCCTGGCTTCCCAGGTAATCCTCGACAACGAACAATGGAGACAACAAGAGCATTGCGCTCTATCAGATAGCGCAGCTTGAAAACAATTGTTCCTAGCTTTCCGTACTCTACGTTATCAACACCGCCGGCATCAGGACTCTCCAGCTCAGGCGTTTTTGGCTCGTTCACAATTGTCCTAGGCTTGATTTCGTTCTCCTCGGAGTACTTGATTGTTTGATGCGGTGGAGAAGAAGACTGCTCCTGTGGCGGCTGCAATGTTCCTGGCGGTGGCTTTGGGGCTGTTGGCGAGGGAGATTTTTTCAGGTAGTGGGGTGGAGCTCCACTGGGTGAACGAACAGCAGTCGGTCGTCGTGTAGGCTGGAACGGAAGCGACGCATCATGACTCGCCTTTTTGTTTCGCGCCCTAATCCGTTTTGCACAAATGCAAGCCACTGCCAAAATAGCCGCTGCAGTTAATCCAAGAACGGCAGGAACCACTGATGGAACATAAAATATGATAGTTATTCACATTCAAAATGAGGTTGAATTAAAGCTTTGAAATATAAAACTATGTTCATTGAAAAAAATCCTCTCCAAATTCTGTAAAATTACTTCAGCTGCTTGTTTGTAATTTTTTCGAAGTTAACACAAGCAATTATAGTTCAATTTCTTATGAACTTGGTTGAATGCATATCTGCTTCAATGGATAGTACCACTTTGCTGGGGATTTCTATATAACACATTTACATCAAGGTCAAAGTACAAGCAATAGAAAATGAACCAATTGGTTTGCTATCGAATAAATTAACGTTACAATGTAAATTTCTGCAATTAAAGTACAGAAGACTCAATCATATAAATTCAAAGATGAGCATATCCTTGAAGTTTATGTGAGCGACTTGTCTGTGATACTTTTCAGCGAGGTATGTGAAACCAAATGTTGATTCGCGCATCCAATTGCTCTTAACATTGCGCTTGTTTGTGGGCTCCTGCAACACGGGAAGCACCCTCGTGTCTCATTTTCTCAAGGTTTCATCGTTGCTGTTTATCAATTGCAAAAACTTCGCTAATTGAAATCGAGGTCAAAGAAGTTAATGAATAGGTTTATGTTTGATATGAAACGATGGAGATTTGTATGAAAAATTGCGATTCAATTAAAATGGTTTATAATGCAACCGGAGTAAGGAATACTAATTGGTATGTTGTTGCGATACTGGAAAAAGGTTTTAGATAATAAACAAATAGTTATCGGGCAACTTACAAAGTTGATCTCTTCATAAGTATGTTTTATTAAATATTGTGTTGATATATTTGAATGAAAATAATGGTTGTAAAATCTCATATAAAAACTGCATAATTACAATTACTTCCGCATTCAAACGGTTGCTCAAATTCTTTCCAAAGTCTGTTAAATTGTTCGGCAGTCAGCCAAAACCTTCTCGTAGTTGTTTAAGTCTCAACAAATTATTGGATATTCCAATATGTACACGTTCACAAGGACTGTCGTTGTTCTGAAAAACATATCCCACGCACAACTATCTTGCCTCCACAGGTACTACATTTCAACCTGAATATATTTTTTCTCCTGTCGTTACTTTCTTCTGTTATTCTTTGAACAAGTGGCTTTCGAAGAAAAGCTGCAGGATTAATAGGCATCATTGGCTGAACGGCGAAAACATGTCGAATTTGCCGAACGATTTATATGTAACGTATTTACATTTTAGGTCAAGTGCAGTTGCTTTTCGATATATATCATTCAGTAACGTGGGTAGGATGCCAAGTGAGGCATAGGTTAAATTCTTTAGGAACTGTAAATTTGTGTCCTTAATGTACCTGTAGCACATTGCAAGTGCCAATCAAAATAACTTTTTAAAATTTCCCAAAGATGTCGTTCCAATAGCCGTAAGATTATATCAAATTGATATCGTTAATCATTTTTGTTTATTCTGTTAAATACCTAACGTGCAAGGCAATCCCATAGAATATTAATTTTCAGACAATTTTATAACTCATAATCAACGAAATGTAAGCTCGTCTTCTTGGAAATTAATCGATTGCAGTGATAACTAAAAATAAACTCAAAAACATCCAAAAAAAATGATGAAAGTCAACATGTTTTGTACAAAATATTCCGGATGTATCTATGGTAAACATAGATTGACTGTCTTCTCATTGCGCTCTGACTAGCTTGTGGGCTTCTTTAGATTCAGCAGAGGTCCATCAAATCAAAACAATAAATTTGATTCGAACAACTCAAATCCTATACACTGAGCAGAGTTGATCAAATATTCACGAAGTGCTACTTTGATGTCCTTAATGTCTATGTAAACAATTTGGGTAAAAAATAGGGCACGCTTCATTATTTAAGAGACCCTTCAGTTATGGAAAAAAAACTTCATTTAAACGCATCATCAGATCTGAGTCCTTATATTACATACACATCCATAAGGTGGACGTTAATTAAATCAGTGCAGTGTTTTGCTGCTTGCTCCACTATACCAGTGTTATTTATGAAGCTTAGACTTAAAACAACTTGATATTAATAATTTTTGTTAACTCTACTAAAAGTTGAGAGCTTCATATTCAACTATTTCGATGTTGTATACCAATTGTATACAAGAAGAATAGAATCAAACAGTTTTAGACCTGAGATTATCTAGTTTATGATGCAGTTAGCATTATGTTATTATCCTTTACACGAATTTACTATGATATTCAGGTTAAAATCAAAAATAGTCTTTCACCAACAATCTACTAGTAACAACTTTACTGCAATGTGATTCGTTTGCTCTCTCCGTTTTTCGCTGTAGATATATGAGCCACCTGCAAACCAAAACCGAAAACAG
Source organism: Oxycera nigricornis (assembly GCA_963942545.1). Classification (NCBI taxonomy): domain Eukaryota; kingdom Metazoa; phylum Arthropoda; class Insecta; order Diptera; family Stratiomyidae; genus Oxycera; species Oxycera nigricornis. The sequence goes on from OZ012659.1 coordinate 6,941,201, forward strand.
AAATTGATTGTAGATATTATTTTGGACACAGCCTTTCCTGCCTTAAGGGCGAACTAGAAAAATGTCCAGATCGTCAAGTGTTAAGGAGCGCCGGGATCAGAGCGAACCTTTTATTTATTGAAAATTGTTTAAGTCGTTTTTAAGCGAAAGGTGCTAGAGAGGCAAAGTTCATTTTTTCACTTAAAAACAAATGAGGAAGAAATGACTTCAGGATTTTCGTGCCCTATCTGTTGAATAGGACATGGGTGGAAAATTGAGTTATTGAATTTGCAAACTCTAAGAGCAGATGAGACCAGATAATTTATGATGATTTACACACTAAATTTCATTGAAGCTGAATTATTATTTTATTTACATACATCAAGGACCCAAGCATATGGCCAAGTACTGATAATTTGTTATAATCGATTTGTGTATTTTTTTAGGGAGTCAAAAATAAAGTTTTGACCGTGGTGGATAATCTTTTACAAGCGGTCCAATAAATTACACCTGAGGAGGCAAATTACCTTGAGAAGGCGTTGATCTTGCGTTAAAAAAATTCGGACTAGAACATATGAGCATATTCTCTGATTTGTTCTCCATTTTCACCATTCCATCTCATAATATTCCACGTAGAATATGTGTTAGACCGCAAAGAAGGGCAAAATTGAAAAGAACCATTGCAAACGATTCGTCTTTGGAATTTTTTAAATTTTACTTTATATTTCAAAGTCCTACACTACTTTCTGTAAGGCCGCGATTCGTTTTGCCTTGGGTTATCTGGATTTATAAATTTTGTGAGTTTGCATAGTTCTAGTGAACCATACTGTTTCAGGTACAAGCGATTGAACTCACATTGTATTGGAACCGACTATCGTTAAGGGAATGTTTGCATAAACGTATAGCCAATTTTCGCATATAAATTTCAAAAGGCACCATTTTCATGCGAACGAGGCATGAAGCATGCAAAAACCCGATCCATATCTGAAGACATTGGGGAGAGGAGCCATCTTCAGCATCCGAAACAACCACCCAGGAACTGTTGTATACAGCAAAGTTAATCGAAAGCCTCGATGACTGGTGGACTAAGTTCTCAATCCTCAGTAAGAAACAAAAACTTTAAAAAACTGCTTAGTTCAGGGTTGTCAGACAGTGCCCATACAAACTTCACGAGTATTAATGCGAAAAAAAGAATCACAAGAAGAAATGTCACTCATCGTATATCAATAGTACATTTCTTCTATATCTAAGTTGGACCGATTGTCGGGGAACAAATGCCCGGTTGTTCAGGTTAGTTATCCAATTTTCACTTCTATAAGACACATGATTGACTGTTCCCACACTCCCTCTTAAGACGCAAGGAGACATCCAATAAGTTCTTACGACTTGATCCTACAAGATGTACCAAGGAAAATGTGTGTGGACAACAAGTTGTATGCTTTGTTGGATGGAAATTAAACCATTGAGTACATTTCTTCTGGCAATAGATACAACATGGGTAAATGGGAAATGCACAAATTATCGGTGAATTTGTCGCTTTTATCATTTGTAATTGATATATTGATGTTTTGTCGCGTATCTCGTCACAGTGTTTTTAATTCAGTGAGCACCAAGAGACTTTGCATTGTTTTTTTTAATATTATTGGTTTTGTTTCTTTTTTCAGGAAAGTGGACGGTTAAAATTGCAGGAAACACTTCCCCTTTGTGAAGCAAAAAACTGATGTGTGAATGGAACGAGAAGCCGCTACAGATGGATATCCTTTCTGCACATACGATTCGTTGAACGTTTGGTTTAATCAACAAATCGTACAACTTGTTTGGGGATGTTCTTTTATATGACAGGATTTGTCGAATCCAAAAAGACATACGGCAAGTCGTTGTATGTAAATAAGCCGCAATAGTGAATTATTCGTACTTCTTGCGAAATTGAGGTTTTCTCATTTATGTGCATAAAGGTTGATTCCTTGACGTTTAAGCGCATTTGCGTATTGTTTTGGTATGTAATTGCTTAAATAGATGTAGAAATTCCGTTATTTTTTTCTTGCAACAATTAACAATTTTATGGCGGTGGTCGCTAATGCAAATTATAGAGTACTATTAAAATGCATTCATGTAAGAGTTTAATCCGTGTTTAGACTAACGAACGGCAAAGTACCAGTTTGTTTCTCATGTATTGCAAACACGATATAATCGAATGAATATTACAAGATTTCAAAGCAAGAACCAGCGATAAAAGAAGATTGAAATTTTGTATATTTTCGATGCTAAATGATCTGTAAAAAATGCGTCACATGTTCACTGCTTAGAAGAAAATAAATACTCTAGATCAATGCCAATCGGTATTAATGTGTAAGTTCACCTTGTATTTCAGGATATGTGATACCTGCTTGATTTATTATATCTGCCTATGTAGCTGACCAAATCAAATAAGTAGGTAAACAGCTCAACGGGATGATAATAAACCAAAACACGCCCAATGAGCAATTCAAACCAATTGCCGTCTATTACACACAGAAATGTCTCCCCCCTCCCCCTTACCCCAACAAATCATGAAAAAGAATGTTATATTGTGATTGTCATGAGCACCCCAATGAAAATTGGCTCACCCTTCCTTTGAACTTTGGTTTGTTTTGGTGATTTATATCAAGACCACATTCAGACCAAATGTAGAATACAGGAAACCCTATGACTTATCCAAATTTGTTTCAGCTCAACCAGACTTGCCCAAACGTTTATCCAGTATTAGAACTCCAATGCACATCAGAAGCACATCAGCTAAGTTATCTAGCCAAATCCTGTTTACTAGCTAACGCTGATTTGTTCTAGTCATGAGTTGTCGCTACGAGTAGTTGTCGTATTATACAAAGGCGTGCGGTTCGAAAGCACTTGAAACAAAAAAAAACCTTATCGGTTTTTCCGGGAAAATTGGTCACCAACAGCAACAAGAAGCTCGTCTCGACGTTTTGAAAAACAAACTGCAATTTCCTTCATAATATTGGCGACGAAACTTGCCACATTAGCATGACCGCAGCTATCAGCATTTTAACGGTATCAACACTGAAACCCGGCTAATTAAGCTTGAAGCAGTTTCATGATACTTAATTAATTCCATTCGATCGAGAAAATCGCGACATGTTTTGCATTTTCATTCTAGCTGATAGTGCTGATGCGGATTTAATAGAACTGCAGGATATCAATTGCTGACTTGCGAGATCCACTCGTATATTTCTGTTTTCATTGCTCGGCATCATCGCTTACTCGCTTGGTCCTTACAGAAACTAAACTATGACAAATCGACAGCCGATATTCCTCCCCCGGCGTACCGTTTTCACTCCCTCATCTAAGCTATTTCCCACTCGAAAAGTCCTGGGACAACGTGACCTTACGTCACACATCATGTCGTCAGGACCAAAGTGAGTCGTAGCATTTTTGGAGGACTCCCTGAGCCGGTACTGCAGCCACCTCGTTCAGCATCAGGTAAAATTGCTTACTTCCTAATGCCGTTCTGAAGCGTTTGGAACGAAAGTCAGCAACGCTCAAGGAGAATGCTGCGATATTAGTGAGGTCAATGCAAGGAAGTCGCCATCCAGGATCCTAGAGTGCAGCATCTAGAAAATTATTGACTTCTCACGCTCAACCACTCAACCCGAACTAGAAGGATCGCTTATAGGGCAGGGCGGATACTCTGTCTGCGTCGGTCCCCCGAGGATTCAAGCTGGGAAGCACCTTCCCTGTAATCTTATTCTTGGCTTACCAGTTTCTAAGGCAGTCATATCCGGGCCGTGGTCGCCCATTTTGTAAATCCTTCCAGAGCTCAGGTACAGTTGGTTGTTGTACTCCTCGTTCCAAACAAGCCGTTTGTTATCCACTTTTCAAGATTTTCTACTATTTTCGTCCACTTCACTAGATCTACTGCGCCGGATGTTTTTTTCGCCTGGTTCGCAACAGTCCGCAGGACAACCACACTCGGGCGTTCGAATCGCGACGCCAACCCTCGTAGGTGGCTCCTTACTGCGACGCACTTGAGTATTTCCTATATTCGATGAACAAGCCCAGTTTTGCGCTGTGCCCTAGCGGATATTAACACTTTGCGCTTTTCGCGACTGCTTACGCGAAATCGTTTGCGAAAACTGGCTCGCTTCGGGGTTGCATTCAGTTCACAACGTATGGCGTATGGTGATAAGTGCTTGCAGGGTCGAATAGGGAGACTCTTGTCACCGCCACTTCGTCAGATATGCGAAAATCGATAGATCGGATTCGACGCAAACGCAGTTTCGGCTCGTCAACCAGCCCCAAACACTCTAACTAGGATCGCCATGAAGGTGGCTGCAAACGCGCGCCAGTTCCCACACGTAAACAGTTATTTCTGTATGGAACTTAACGAAAAAGTCAGCAGGGTCCAGAAAACAAGTGCCCATACATATATGTAGATATTTAGGTATTCATTTCTACGCTTCGGCTTGAAGCAGCTTGCGAATTGAAAGAATTTTGCAGTATCCAAAATGCCGGATTATTTTTTTCCAAACGCTGCTAGGTGGAAATCTTCAAAACGTACCGAATCGCTCTTGGTTCTCGGCATGTTTCCGAACTAAATCCATCACCGCCACCTCCAAACCTCTCTCTCCGACACTCTTTGCTTACACCATTCGTGTGCAAAATACTTATTCACTTTTTGTATGTTTCCTGATCACATCCCACGCAATGAATATCGTTTGATTTTTTCCATCATTAATTTTATTATAAAGGTCTGTTTTGAACAAATAAATTCATTCGGTTGGGCTGTCTATGCTTTCTTCAGAGCTGTTTTGAAGGATGGTTCCTTGGTTATTTCCTTTAAATCATGGGGCAAGTTGTTGGAAAAATTAGCCGCACTGTTAGTTGGATCCCTTCTCAGGCGTTATGTCCTAGCAAATTTTATCTATATATTATCCGCGTTTCTCATATTAGAATCATTTTTCCCAAAATTTCTATCTAACTTGATTGCTTTTAAGGATGAAGGCGTCGTATTGTAAATTTTTTTGTATGAATTTCCCTTTTCCATGCAAATCAACCCATTTAGGTTGAGTTCTTGGGCTTTTTTGTACACCTCGGTCGTGGCAGTCAGACTTCGTAAATTGTAGATAATCTTATATGCCTCGGCGATAATTCGTGCTATGCCCATTATGTTCATACTATCAATGAATTTTCCATGGAAGATATCATTTCCTAGATCTTTATGAAAAACATGCTGCCTGTGAACGAATTTATTATCTGAAAATTGAATTTCCATTAATACGATGAATTGTTTTTATTATATTGTATTTATATTTTTTTCGTTTAGTGAGCCTTTTTTCACATGTAACATGCTCCAATTCTAATTTTCCACCCAAAACAAAATAATATCCAAACATCTTTTTCTATTTCCATGCTTTATTTTCTGTGTAGTTAAATTTTTAAGCTAATTATTTTACCAACTTTTGTACTCTGTTGTTGACACCACTGCTTAGTAGTACTTCGAAAACAGGGTATTAATTCCTATTTGCATATTTCTTCATCGATCATTTTATCCCATTAATTTTGCAACATTTGTAGTGAACTCAATATCAACGCTTAACTGTAACCAACGTTTCAAATAGGATATCGGAACGACTGCAGCAGTATGATCACATGCTAAAGTCGGTTTGTGTGCGGAAAATGACCTTGAGCAAACTGAAAGTTTTTCCAATTCGTTGTTTTTGGTTTTTTTCGCGCAATCGGTCTATGTATTTGACGGTGATAAATAAATTCTAGTGACGAACAAAAGCAAGGACCAAGGAAATATTATCAGAAACCATCACCTCTCTACTTTCTAAGAGGCTGAAGTAAATAAGCATTTCATTTTCTCCGTGAATTCTAATAATCTAGTAAATGCAGAGCTTCCTAAATTAATGGGGATAGTAAACACTCCCACATTTGCTTGAGAATTTGTCCTTGGTAATCTGTTAATTGCTCACATTCATCAGATTTGTAGAGTCGTCAAGAACAATTCGAATAGAGAGCGACACGCACTAATTTGATTTAAATGTCGTGTGCACACGTGCAAAAAATATACGTGAGTCCCCTAATTTTCTGCGAAATGATTCGAAATGTAATCAACAATTGCTTCATGAAATAGCAACCATTCAAAGGTCAAATGGCACAATCTGTTAATGACGGCGTCTTTCATTCTCGGAAAATGCCAATCAGTTTATTAAGCAAGCCGTGGGAATGGGTTGGATAGTATCCATGTTACCATAACCCTACCTCTGAATACTCCTTAAATCCAAGCCAGCTTTATTATACATACATACTACATGCATATTGAGCCTTGTGGAAATCAATAGCAGGTAATTTTATTCAGACTTGACGGCACCGTAAATTTTTTTATTGGGCTCTATGAAATTGTTTTGGATACAAGTCGGTAAGGATAATCAATGAGTCATAGCTGTGACCACTTTGTCGAAACATTGGGGTTGGATCCGAAATGACTATTTTAGGACGAACTATTCGATTGTTTGTTCATGCTTTCGGAATTATTTGTCTGCATCGGTATATTGTTTACGAAATTCATTAACAAAAGGCTTGCAACAAAACCATCGCCAAGCGTCTTAGTTGCCCATGTTGATGCAAGAAGGATGCATTGCAACGATGGAAGGTTTACTCCACGAAGTTGAATTCACACGTCTATCATGGGGAAAATTTTTCAAATAGGATGACCAGCCGAGTTGTTATTCGGATCACAGATGCGAATCTTAATCCCTTTTTATCATCTCTTTGACGAATAACAGTGAGCAGGTGGTCTTCAATGGTTAAGGGTCCATATCCAAGAAAAACAGGCAATTGGTCAAAGATTTCATTGTTTATTTCTTAATTTCACAATAATACAACAACAATCATTATAAGTTTGCCAGGCATGATTTTCACTTAATTTGATCGCATGTTTGATGGTTGTTGGTGTTCAGAAGCGCAAAGCGTTATTTTAAAGATATCAAAGAAATTATGTTCGTTTCTTATTTTCAAGATGTTTCGATGTGTTTTAGGTGCTGATTGTACAAAATGAAATGTATTCCCCGTGTGGAGTTAATAACCGGCCAATTCGGCGAACGTGGAATCCATTTCGTCGGCAAGACTCTTGTATCTGTCCTTGTTGATGCCCAATTCGTCTGTGGAAGTAGATGATAGTTTTCAGTAAAACATAAATACAATGCATCAGATCTATAGAGCACTGTTGAGATGTGTGTGACAATCGGATGCCGATCCCGAAATTAATACTTGATGTCAAACATTATAGTCATTAACTCTTAATGTGTTAAAAGTGCATATGTACAAAATCGAAGTAGGAATCGCTAACATCCAGGCTCGCGTGCAAATCGTATACTCAATTCGAATCGTACTGTCCATTCATTATCCTGAACAGTAACAGTAACAGCAGTTGGTGGATGTTAGCCATCCCGCCTTGGCGATAAAATGCATTAATTTGGGAGTGGCTTTATTAAAGTAGGAACAAAACAATACCTGCATAGTTACTTCGACCCCGAAATATCGAGGCCCCAAATTAGTAGTAATTATAGCGTTGAAAAATAAGCGAAGGCACTTTTTGTATACATTCTATATTGGTAGTAACAAGTTCTTTTCGAATCAGTTTCTGATAATTGCGTTGGAGTTTGATTTTTATATATCTATATATATATATATAATTACACTTTCACTTTTGTTTCTCTCATTTTCTCTTGGCTATTATTTTATGTTCGAATTTATTCAACATCTTGTTACTTGATCACTCTCGATGTCGCGTTTTAATATCGATAAATAAATATAAACACCATTTTCCAAAATATAGATACCTTAGCGTCAGCTTATGATCAATATTTCTTATGTTATAAACAAAATCAAAGTGAAGTGTAACATTATTGTATTAAATACAATCTTAATCGTTTTACTCGGTGTTTATCAAAGTCCACAAATGAAGACAGTTAATAAAGTTTAGTTGTATGGCAGTATTTAGCAGCATGTTAGGTGGTATGTACATACAACGTCACTGTAGAGTTAAATTGATGTTAAAGTGTTTGCTTTTAATAAGTGTTACTTGAAATTAAACTGTAACCACTGTTCAAGGAGTTTTCTTCCACTTGTGTTGGTGTATATGGAATTGTCAAAAGTTCGGATTATCGTGTAATGCCATCTGCAGATCTTTGAATGTTAATGGAAGGCATGTTGGTTACCAACAGTAACATTGGGCTGGATCCTTGCCGGATGAGGTATGTCTAGGTGTGGAGTTTTCGAAGCAAGGAAGTCTACACTACTACTGTAAGGAAAGGCACGGATCCAGAGGATGTTTTGACTAGAATATTTGTTTTAGTTTGGCCTTCTTTTCGGCCAAAATATCTCAAGAACTCAAGTTCTGTTGTCGAGGAACTTGTCTGAGCGTATTTCTACTACGAGTACATAAATATGTATGTGTGCTAGATGGCGACTTGGTGAAGAGATGAAATTATTGAATGCATGAAACACATATACGTGGGGATCTGAGTGAAAGTGACACACATTTGAATGGAGTTCGAGATAGTCCGGGAAGTTCAAATGGGCTATTTTCATGAGGGAAATGCAATCTTGGAAAAACGTGTGCACTGCTACAAAAGTGTGGTTTGTGTGCATGTTGCAATGAAGTCGATTTCGACTTGAAGCTATTCTGGTGTGTGGCTCTTCGGAATTTTGAAAATGAGTTTCCCTATCAAAGTGTTTTTGTTGCTTTAAAAATGTCTGCATTACAATTAAAATTAAACAGAGGGAGATTTTTATGTTTCTAATATCCAGTAAGCTCAGCAAATGTTGAATCCAAATCGTCGCAGATCGCTTTGTATTTTTCTTTTTCGTGGAAGAGTCGGTCTGTAAAAAGCAATAAAGCATACAACAATTTGCACAAGTCTTGAAATGAAAACAAAAATTAATAAATGCACTTTTCATTTCTATTGCGCAGTTTGTTATGTGGATCTTTGGACAGACGGCATAGATTTTCCTTCAAATAATTACAATTAAGATGATTCATCGCAAATCATTGAGAAGCCTCTGTCCAAAAGTCCGATCGAATCAGTTATAGAAATAATAAAATTCTGTATTAGCTGAATAGACTTTTTTTAAATTTCGATAGGAGTGGATCAATAAAATATCTGTTATTAAAAGAAAGCTTGGGACATTTTCAGCCAGCAAGAGAACATCTGAGTAGAATTCAAAATTTTAATACATTGAATTTTATGTTAGAGAAGTTAAATATTTAGCATCCGTTTTCCTTAATATCCCCGATATCGTTTGTGCGCGCCCAATAAATAAAAATCACATTACCTTCTAGCCTGTCCACCTCCTTTTGAAGCCTCTTCACCTGCTTCTCAGCGTGCTCGGCACGAGTCTCAGCTTCCTTCAATTTAACAGTGAGCGTCTTCATTTCACGTTTGAATTCTTCCACTCTTTGATTGGCCTTCTCCTCGGATACTTCCAAAGATTTCAGCGAGTTGCCTACAACCTGTGTTAGCAAGGGATTAATCAATTTGTGACAACATCATTTCGAGGATCTTTTTTGAAAACCATTGACCGATAATCAGCCACATAATATGTATATATGGTAGTTCGGAAGAATCAGGAAGCAAAAAATCTCGAAATATGTTGCGGGTGAAAATACTCAGTTTTGACTAATCTCAGCAACAATACTATTTACAATAGCAATATTGGATAGGCAGTGGTACCCATACCAAGATGTTTGGAACAGCAAATCTCGAGATTGTCTTGCTTCAGAAGGATCCTTTTTCTTAACAGCAATCAAATGCCAACCTTCAATTCTTCTTCCAGCTCCATGATCTTAGCATCTCCACCGCGGACACGATCTTCAGCGACTTCAAGTTCATCTTCAACGAAGGCCAACTTGCGCGAGACTTCATCAGATTTGCCGTCAGCGTCCTCAGCCAGCAGACGGGCTTCTTTCAGTTGATTGGTCAGCTGGTCCATACGTTCCTCGTCTTGCTGGGAACGATTTTCGAGTACTTTGCACATACTGAAATAAACAGGAAAATCCACCAAAATAGGCTGGATATATGCACTCAATGCACATGTCTTACTAACCGGTTGTTCTCGTCAGCCTTTTGAGTAGCTTCCAAGAGTTTTTGGGCGGCAATTGTTGCACGCTCTTCAGATTTTTCCAAATCCTCTTCAATTTGTTGCACCTTGCGATTCAAGGTGGCAACTTCAGACTCTGTAGAAGTCAAGAGTTTGTCCTTCTCCTCCAATTCTGTGTTGGCTTGCTCCAAAGCTTGTTTGGATGTGACCAAATCCGCCTCGACTTGCACCAATTTCTTGCCCAATTCACGGACCTCCTCCATGACCTTGTCGGCACGGGAATTGGCATCGCGAGCCTGTCCCTCGCATGTGTCGGCCTTGTCCATGGCATTGTCTTTTTCAAGCTTCATCGCTTGCATCTTCTTCTTAATCGCGTCCATGGCGGATGGGTTTTTGTTTACTTACTACAGAGAAAAAATATGAGGAAAATCTGGAAAGAAATAAAAGAGTGATCAGCAGTTGTTATTGAGAACAATCTGGCTGGATAGTTTTATTGCATTTCAAGAAGCAATCGTAGGCATACTATAATAATAAGCATGTTTAATTTTGGAAGTTTTCCAATATTTTTAGACAACTTTTTTTTAATTTTGTTTTTAAATTTGTTAAAGAAATACATTTTAACGATCCTTAATCCCCCTATTCCAGAAAATTTAAACATTTTTTGCCTCAAAAGAATCGTGTATGTCCTTGAAAGCATCAAAAGGTATGTTCTGAGCTGCCAATAATGATGAAAATAAAATACACGTAGGGACGGTTCCTATACATTTCGACCTGAAATTCACCACATATTCCATTTGTAAAACTTTATTCACTACTAACTACGGGTTAGAAAATTCCAACTGTACTTTTTCTTCAGAAGAAAAGCAGGAAAATTCCAAGGATTTAGATGAAAATTAAAGTCAGTGTAGCAATTGGAGAAGCAAAAAAACAATTTTGATGGCGCATCTTTCCATTTTTTCATACGCAAGCTCTAACCAATTCGGTGTTGAAAATACTACTCCCTTTTCAGTTTCCGGTTGATGTAGATTACTTATAGCCTTGATGGACAATATAGCCTTAAGACGAAAAACTATTTCAGAAAAAATTTACAGCAGAAAGTATTTTGTGTTGGGTATAAGAAGAATGTATTGAAATTCTTAGACTAAATGATAGGTTTAAGGTTTGGAAAAAGGCCTTGTACGAAAAAAGTGGTACGATTGTAACAATTTCAAGATTTCGTTGAAATTTAACTTACTACTAAGGCTAGAATTTGTTTGTTTCAAAGCTTATGAAAGCAAAGAACTTATTCAGGAAAGCGTATGAACTAAGCGCCTTTGAAAGATTTAATGTTTCTTAAGAAAAACGTCGTGTCTTAAGAACTGTCTGCTCTAGAAGAACTTTTCAATGAATTGCACATATGTAAGATATGTTATATACATATACTATTTTCAAGAAGGTTGTTATATCATTATATATGCTACATCCTGATATCGTGCTTAGTAATATAGGCACGAGTTGAACTATAAGTAGATAGATGCTTTTCAATATCAAAGTGAAGTTACATTCGGCAATTGTATACAAACCGGATGAATATATCTGAAGAATGGACACTGGCATTTATATCGTTTGACACCATCTCTCATATCAACAAAAAACTATGATTATTCGCCTAAATACCTGCTCCAAAAATTGTATAAACTAAACAACGCCCATGCGTCGAAGAAGGGATCATTTCCAACGCTTCTAGATATTGTGGGTCGTGATGTTTGCGTACCGCAAGGAAACATTTAGAGTCCATTATTGTTTTGTCGTTCGATGACGACACAAACATGAAACTTTCAAGCATCACGAACAGTTGTTCCCATTTATGATGCTTTGCATTGGATCAGAGAAAACGCTTCGAAAATGCTATTTTTAACAAATGTGAGACTTGAATAAGCACAGGAACATTCTTCTATGCTATGGATATGACGGATTCCGAAATATTTCTGAATGTGACACACTAGTGTTAATAGAAAAGTGTAGCGCACGCAATCTTGGCTAGAGAGATCGGCGCGGTCGATTTTGTATAAATAGCTCAGTCAAGTCAAAAATAAAACAAGTCGATGGAATGGTCTGAGCAACAGAAATTCTATTGCACCTACACAAAGTGGTTATTTTTAAATGGTACCACCGCGCTTCTGCGGGAATGGTACGAGGAAGCAGGCAGTCGACGTCATGCCGTCGCCCAGAGCAGGATTCTCAGGATCGCTGTGTGCCAAACCGTTTGAAATGTTTCAACAGACCTCTATTTTCGGAAGGTTCAAATATGAGTTAATGTTACAAGAGGCTGATTTTGTGGTCGATACCAACCGTTCTTCGAATCCACCAAGGTGAGTTTATAGTATCCCCAGGGGAAAAATTGAAGAAAGATAGGAAGAACACCAGTTAGTTCCTCCAATGTAAAGGGTTAACGAAAGCAAGCAAGATTACCGACGTTCACAATGTAGCCACTAGCATCTTTTGGCTAATATTCGAATGGGCATGCGCGAATGGATGACATCAGAGCCATCTGTGAGCAGAAGAATAATTTTGGCAGGAGTTCTATTCGAACGACATGAAATGAATGCTTTCGTGTATGTGAATGTGTGTGTGCATGTGTGTGTATGTTTAGGCCCGCGATATCTATTACCCAACACCATATATGATTGGGAACGGATCGAAATAACCGCACGAAGCGATCATTTAACACTGCAGCAGACTGGCTTCGTGAGGCTTGCCCGACCGACGACATGGCAAGGATCGTGATCTATTTAATCCGGTCATTAGGTAATCCATAAGGAGCTCCACTTTGGCGAAACCTGCGTTTATCCTGTTTTTTCTGTGGCAAGAAGACACATTCACAATACACACATTAAGCATTCACTCCAGGTAGTTTCCGTAAATGATTGCTTTTTGAATTAACCAGTAGTTTAATGTGAACTCATACAAATAGCACCAAGCAATTCACTTTGCACAAGTCGCGCAATATATGCAACTTTCACTGCGGTCTCCTGACTTTCTCACTTGTCTTTTTACTTTCTACTAGTTCTTTCTAAAAATGCTAAAAAATCTGATAACCAGAAATGCTCGAGAACCAACCTGAGCGCTCAAACCACTCTATGCGCCAGCAAATACGCGAAAGCACTGATGGTGATCGAGTTTTCAAGCCCCTTAGCCCCACCTTGTTGGTGTGTGAAAAGAAAAAGCGTCCTGTCCGTAATAAAAACATTCAAAACTTCAAATTTTCCCATGCACTGTGAATTTTCAGAAAACTCACTTGGATCCACCGTCTGGCCAGTGATCGAGGGGAACGGCATTCTGATCGAAGGAGAATTTCCCAGCGCGTCTGGGGAAAGACGAACAGAATATTTCCAAAGGAATAACTAAATGTTGGGTTCCCCTGCAGAATATTCGCACCGCGGTGCAAACGAAACTCAGTGGCCGAAGTTAAAAATAAAGTCTTCCCCAAAACACCCAGCTTGCTTGCTCGCACGAAGGAGCTTTCCCGCCGACATATGTGTGTGCTAGCTAGCTGTAGTGTTATCCGGTGGACGGAAATAGCTGCTGAAGGCGCAACCAACTGATACGAGCACCAACGGAATCCTACAGGCTTTGAAGGCTGCTGCATCTTGCTAATACTTCGAGCAGTTTCAATGTTATTCGGGAGCACTTTAGCAGGTGCTGGTATACTTCTTCAAAGTCAAATAATTGACAAAACCGCAAAATGATTTGTTGGGACTCTTTGTTTTCTTGCAACTCTGCAGTTGAACCTCCACTGGGATACGGTGATCCAGGAAAGAACAGAAGGCAGGCTTTTGGGTGATCAGCGAGGTCGATCTTCCATCCAAAACAAATTAATTCCATGTCCTTTTTACTTCTAAGACATTCCAATCGGAGTTTTTACGTTAAATATGAACTCAGAGAAATCTATGTGTTTTTATAGATCCACATATAATGTCTACATGATTTTCTATTATGAATTAATATCTTAGTATCGAGCATTGTTTTTCGTCTCTTGCCTAGAGAATTTTCAAAATGGCAATTTGCCAACCGCCTGAAAATACCAAAGCATTGAATCATCAACAAGATCAGATGAAAATACACAGAATGTCTCTGAAAAACTGTGAAAACGTAAAACAGGCGGGAATATCGCGGGCACATTACATCAGCAATAGTTGCCATAAAGTTCACCCTTAAAATTCGCTTATTGAAATGTGCGTCGCCCCATGTTGTCGAAATACCCCTCTGAAGGTGCATTTCCTGATCTGTGTACTATAACATTCTACACCATCGTCATCATTGGCGCGATAGCTCAACATGGGTCTTGCCACCTAGTATTGATGGCCTCCATGTACCTCGGTTTAAGGATTGTGTCTTTTAATTTCCGGTTGTTGGCTGTGTTTTTCAATGCTGTCGTTTCAACGCATTTCTGATCTCCCTCTTTGGATCCTGTCTAAGAAGCATTTTTATGTCGTACATTCGCTGGTTTCAATAATAATAATAATAATAGTAATAGCGTACCACGAGCCTCACATTGTATTTCTATATAGCTATATTGAAGAGAGTTAGGGCGGCCCATCTTCTTGATCCAGGACTGCGTCCGCTGAAAAACTTGGTGTAAATTTTCCGTTGATTATGGCCTCGGCAAGTGTATCGTCAACTTAAACAGCCTCACAGGTTTGGACGGTGTATTGAAGTCAATCATAATCTTGTATAGAGCCTCCGTATCAAAGCCTACAAATATTGATTGCACACCAGTTTTATATTTTTAGCACTTCTCCAGCATCTGTTTCACTGTTCCTTCTAGTCTGAAGCCGCCATAATAATCTCCGCTCATTACCTTGAGCCTATTTTCTAATGTTATGAAGGATGTACACAACACTGATATGCGTGTGTAGCTATCACAGCACAATTTTCGCCCCTTTTTATAATTGGGCTTATCATACATTTTAACCATTCATCAGGTATGATCTCAACTGTCCAAATTTCTACAATCAGTTCGGGGAAAAGTTCTCTCAGACAGCTTCAGTAGTTCTGCAGGAATACCATCAATCCCAGCAGTTTTCTTTCGTGTCAGTTTTTCCAGCGGAGCCTGCACGCCTGACGAGAGTATCGAAATGTTATCAATTTCGTCCAGTCCAAGGATTATAGCTGGGATTAAGGCCATTCTTTAAAATGCTAAATGGAAGTTTTGGAAGTACTCAATCCATCTAGGCGTATATCCTTATCGTATTTTATTTATTGTCTTATATGATGATCGCAAGTCGTTTAAATAGCTATTAGTGTCAAATATCTCTATTTGGCTATTATTATTATTTTTCATTTTACGGACCTTTTTAATACAACATCCTGCGTCATCGCCAATTTTGGTAGTAGTATTAAATTCATCGCAGGCAGAGACCAAATTTCTTTTGCTACTCAAATGAATACGAATATGGTAAAACTACACAGTTTCTCATACTACTGACACACTACAGCTCATAAGTAGCTCACAACTGGCGATAATGAAGTAAAAGCTATCTCATTAGAAGTTTAATGAGGTAAACAACTTATCGTTTTGTCGTCTATGGGCAGAGTAAATGAATTAAGTGCAATTTGACCTGTCAATTCCACAAATGCCAGCCAATTTCGAACTATTTGAAGGTAATTACCGGAGGAGTACTTTTTCTAGGCTGTATAAATGTGCACCCGGTGTTCGCGGCACGGAAGTAAACCAATCTGCAGTTATTTTTCATCGTTTACAGATTTTAATGACAGTTCAATTGTCAGTCATAATGAACTACACGTAGTGTGTCACTATTTCATTAGAACATAGCTCGTAATGAGGTGTGAGCTCATAATTATTTTTAATTATAAACTAATAAAATTAAATGTGTGCTTATTATGAGCTCTAGTGAGTCAATATGCAGCATGACATCGAATTCCTAGCGCGAAATTAAAATATTATAAAAATACTCTTACAAAAATACAAGACACACATTTTTTTATAAAAAAGTTCTAAGAATGTCTTCTTACTTATTTTTTGCATTAACTATTTCAGCGGTGTTGGTTATTTAAAGAATCACGGAAAACTCACTTTTTCGGTTTTCATGAGGACACTCGTAGTTTCTACACAACGCTAGATAAGTCTATGCCTCTGTGAATTTTTTTATAGAAGAAGCGCGTCCTTACAATAATTGTCCAATTTTGTTTTTGTATCTGTTTTTGTCCCTGTAAGCGTAAGCCTTAAATGATCCAAAACTTCGAAACATTTTGGAAAAAAATTGGAAACAATTTTGCATTAAAACTGAGGGAGGGAGGAGAAGCTTTTAATCTTTGCGACAAGTTTTGTCGATTAAAATTAATTAAATTATATTTTTTACATCCACCAAAACTTCTTTGTAATCGATTTTGAGATAAACAATGGAGTGTACCTGAAGACGTTAGCTGTTTCAAATCATCTATTGACGCTTGCATAACTATAATCCTTTTGACTAATATCGAGAATACATTCAGTTCGCTTACATTTCGATGAGTTTTATCTTAGTTTTGCTACTTTTTGCGAATCAGCACAACAGTTAAGATCAGAACATAGTACTTATTTATTCTTCGTAGGCACTACTGATTTCACTTTATAGCGAAATAAATTAAACGAGAAGCAAAATGCTTCTAGGATCTTTGTGACTTTCAATGGCCAACATGCTCTTCTAAACAAATTCACTGCAGCCAATATTGCCCAGATTGTCTACCATGAAAACTCAAGACGCAAAGAGCTTCGTATGGTAACATTGTAAGTGACACCAAGTCATCATGGTCAACTGCGCCAAATTCATAATCGTTGAAAATTGTGAATACCAGAGTTCTCAGAGTCACAACAATCAACCCTCGACTAGGCCCCGAAATAGATGTGGCCCCGCATTTATAAACTCGTTTGGGAAATTTTTCGCAATTGAATAGCCTTAAGGAGTGTTTGTCCGCTGAAGACGATATTCAATGGTATTCGCTCCAGCCCAAGCTCCAGCCATTCAAGGAAGCTTGCGCAAATCAATTTTTTTCGGGAGTCTGGAAATCGCAAAGTGGATCTAATAAAGCAAGTTCGGTGTGCGCCACTGTCTCAGAAATGAAAATTCTTTCCGCCGACTTTTCCTTGACTTTTTTCTGTTTGCTGTATCCAATTGGAAATCTTCCAAGACATTATTATTTTTATTTTTCGCCATTTAGCCAGGCGAGTTTTGTAGATGAGGCGCTTTAGGTGTGGGAGAATGAAACATGTAATTTGAGATTTTACGTAATTTCGTCCGGAAAATTTGAAAACACTATTTGAGAGATTGTTCGCCTGTGGGATTTGTTCTTGCGCAGTGCGACTGCTAAAATTTTCAATGAAACAAAATTTGTTACAGAGTCGCAACAGTTTTGCATGTACATATTTGAGATTTATTTGCACTATGAAGGATTTTTGGGGATGTCTTGATCATGAAATGGCTTGCGCAGACTCCATTCAATTTGGCTTTCGTGCTGAAGAACGCTTTGGTTTTTTTGATTTTCAGTCGATGCAACTTTTCAAATGCTTTTATTTATTATTGATTGACATGGTTTAGGGTTTTGTAATTGTACATATATTCATATTTAAAAAAATGTCACTTTCCCTTGATCAGTACAAGCTGCATAGAGAATATAACATTTCGACTTAATATTCGCATTATAGGAAAAAACATCAAGCCCAAATATATGAAATTAGATGAAGTACTAATTCGAAGAATTTTTTTCATTTATCTCATTCTTGCAATTCCTTTCACTATCGCTTGAAGCTCATTTGCTCTGGCATAGAAACACATGTTTTTAATGCTTTACGCGATTTTGATCATTCTCGAGTACAAAACCACATGTTTTTCATACATTCCAAAAACACATTAGGAAAAGGATTTAGACGAAGTTATGAAAAAACATGTTTTTAATTAATTTTGACAACCCTCAATAGATTTCTCTAGATGATATTTTTTGTGGAGGCGTTAAATAAGAACTACACTAGTGGTGTTTTTAGTTATAAGTAAGCGATAGGAGAAGGTTAGATACTCGTATCGTTATAGAACCGTTCCTCAAGTCGGTTTGAATCTAAGTGCATGGTTAATTTCGATTGTTGCATTTTTAACTGCCACGGGTTAGCCACATTTCGAATTTAACACACAATGTCTTAAGAAATACAGATTCCAACAAACACTGCTGGAAAAATAAACCGAACTTATTTACGATCAGCTCCAAATATATATAATTTTTGCTTTCCTTAATTTTTAAGGCAATGTTTAAATTGCATGAATCTTAATCACGTATTTGCTAATAACTGTAAATTGACTATTTGACAAAATACTTTAAAAATTGGTGATTTTGGAAAGCAAACATTTTAACTTCTAATTTTTCAATCTAAAGTTTTTATTGTAGTCTTCCCGTATAGAAAGTCATAGAATTTAATTATAAATCCACATAGTAACACTATAAATATTAGTACTTTTCTATTTGCTTCCATTAATAAATATAATTCAGTGATGGCTGTTTTATGCTAAACTTCATTGATGAGCTCAATAACATTGGGGAACTGAATGCCATTTTTGTCAACTCCACATACTATGATTCCCTATAAATTTTCCACGGGTATCAAATTTGGACTGCAACCTGGTCACTTTTAACCTCAATTTCACGATTACTCAGTTGCTTGCCAGTCAAATTGAGGCTATAAATGGTGATGTTATATGAATGAAAGTATTAGTTTATTTTTCTAGAAATCCCAAACATTTCCTTAAAAAAATAAACCAAACTATCATTGGTTAGAGCAGTATAATTTTCTGAATGTTTTCATCGCAAATCTCAGCGAATTTTCACTGCTGCGACTACAGCATTTAGTTTTTTGAAAATTTGAGGCAGTTGATATGATAGGGTGATTTCGCTCCCTGATTTTTAACAACAAATTATAGAAATCTGTCAAAACATGCTTAATTCATCTTCATTCATTTGTAAGCAAAAAAATTCAACAACTCCAGAAATTTTACGATGAAATGATTTTCGTAACCAACGTTTGTTAAAATGCACCGCTAGTCAAGTTTTTCAAGTATAATTTTTTCTCAGAAACAACATATTGTTTCAGATATTTAAAAAACACACCGAAAAAGAAAGAATCAATTAACGAAACTGCATAGATTTACATGTATTCAACCGAAAAAAGCTATAGATTCCTAGTGAATCCCTCTTAAATTTAATTCTCAGAAAGTAAGCACAATCCTGATTTAGGTATGTAAATGGAACGCCCAGCCGCACTTTATATGCGGCATCGCAAGCGATAGGCTGTGGTACGACGGGCTGACACAGTTCTCTCCATGCCTTATGAACTCCGCTGACGTCCATTCCCCGCGAAGCTTACGGACGTCTCGTGAACTTTGTTTTTTTTTTTTTAATGGACTTGATTGCGATTTTCGAATCTAAATGAATCGCACGTAATAACGAACCAAGACCACGTATCTTTGGAACTGAGATGGTCTGCCAGCAGTCATCGAATCTTCAGTCGTCGAGAGGCTAAATGAACTCGTTTGTAAAATATGAAACGTTGATTGCCTCGAGCCAGGACTGAACGTCCATGAGGTCATTGAAACGCAAGTCTACACTTAATCCTGCGTCTAACGTAGAGTTTATCACTAAACAAAACATTCTTCCCTTTCAAATACATAGCATATTTTCTAAATAAGTAAAATAATTTGATGTTTATATTTATTTCAATAGCTCAGCTTTACAAAAAGTTGTCTTATTTCAATGCGAAATGTTAAGCGATTAATAATACGTAAATATGATTCCATTAAACCGGCATGATGCGTTTAAAATCGCCCAAAATCATCAAATGTGCATTTCAATTACTCTTACATACAATAATTCTCTTATTGTTAAACCATAAGCGCTTCAACGGGATTTAAATCAACTTTCTTGTTAATGACACTGCGATAAATATCTTTAAAATCCAATAATTTTGAAAACTAAATTAGTCGATACGAAATATGGTAGTGACATGTTTTTCAACTACGCCCTTATAACTAATTCTAACTGTTTCATGGTTAATATCATTTGTACATTTTTAATTTGCAAGTGTTTTTGCTTTCGGATTATTTACTGTACAGTATTTTTTTCTTGCCAAGAAAGTTAATTTGTCTTCTTCTTTTTTTGTTCGTAAGTCTGCGAAATATTAGCGAGCGTTAAAACTACTTTTAAGTTGGACAAAGAATAAATGTGAAATGTTTATTGATCATTTCATGGATAATAGTTGGCTTCCTTAGATATTTAAATGATTAATGATTTCTTGAAACGTGCTTTGTAGTTGCAAGGAAAAGTTGGAATCCTTCGGTAGTTAGTAGCATTTTAAATGATTTAATGCATCTATGAATTGTTAGTATTCCGTGTTGTTAGTTCTTTCCGTGCATGATGGATAGTAGTAAGGCCATTAGATGTAGTTGTTAGTATCCCGACATGTCGGCAAAAGTTAAATCAAGCTCTTGTGCAATCGCTTTATACTTCTCTCTTTCCCTGTTGAGATCCTCTGAAAATATGAAATTGATTGAGGATTTATATCATTGATTACATTATTAGCAATTTTCTAGCTTATATCTAGTTTGGAGTTCTACCCAATACAGGAATTGTGGGCTTACTCTCTCATTTTGAAAACCGACCATACATTTTCGAATGATCCATAAATTGTTGAACATAAATTTATGCCTAAGAATGCTTAGTTCATTAGCGTAACACACGCTTATATTCAGCAAACTGTTGCTTCTTCCAATTAAAGAAATCTCTAGTCAAACAGAGTTGTAAGCCTCAAAAAATGTGCAAGTGTAGTAATTTAGGCTGGATTTTTAATCGAAGGCGCCACAACTACTGTCGAGCAGTATAGTATAATTTGTAATTCTTCAATGAACTCCAGACTCCTGCACTTTTACTCTGACCATTAAGGAATGCAGGTTTTTTTCGAAGCAATAGCATCCACTCGTTGCGCCAATAATCGATTACAACGTTTCTAAACTACAACTAAATTAAGAAAATTACCAAGCAAACCTAATTCAAAGCAATATAAATAAAATACCCTAATATACTTTCCTTCAAACTGGTCACAATTGCTACACTTAAAATAACATTCAAAATAATAACAACAATAAATCAAATAAGTGTGTATTTATCTTTATTATTATTCCTCTTCAAAATAAAATTATTTTAAATAAACTTTGAATGTGAGTTAAACAAACACAATGATTTGTGGAAAATTTCAAGGACATCAAATGGCCACTTCTTTTGAAGAGTACTTCGAAGCAGAGAGAGAACCGGATGTTCATTCTTTGAGAATGAGCTCGACGAAGGCAGTGTCGAGATCGTCTCCGATATCCTTGTATTTCTCCTTTTCCAAGACCAACTCGTCTGTTCAACAACAAGAAAATCAAATAAATATTTAAATAAATTGATAATTAAAAAGCAAATCAAATCGAAATTTTCGTAAGATTAGAATAGTTAAATTTTGCACGAAAGTTTGCCAAAAGTTCAAAAACAAAATTATAATTAGAAACAGTAAAATCAAAATATTTACCTTTTGCATAAGGGTATTACTATCGAAGCGTCACTCATCAAATCAGCCAAAAATTATATGTTATAAAGTAGAAGCTACATTTTAGGATTCTTTTGAATTGGTTTGGAATGCTAAGTTAGAATTTTGTTAGGCAAATTATAATTTCTATGCTAGCATTGCCGCTGAAAGAAAATCTAAACGTATTTTATGTTGAAATGAAGAAAAAAGCAGGTGCGACACCACAGGATGCTATCGAAAGGATTTCAGCAAATTGAAAGCAGCCAGGACAACATAATTGTTGTGATTGCCAACTCTTCCAATGATAATTTATACAACTGGCTGGCGCCTGATCAAAGTGCTGACCTCCTATTCCTATTGAAAAATGCAATCATAGTGTTCCTTATTTATTTTCTTTGAGGACGCCAGAAAATATTTACAGATTTATTCAGAATGGTTCGAATTGTGAAAACGTCGCGAGTCGTAATGTGAGTAAAGCCAAGTGATAGAAAGCATGTTAGTTCGGTTGAGATGTAAGCTGTAAGTTTATGACGCTGGGGCTTCTGCGGGAGGTGCTTCCGCAGGTGGGGCATCTGCTGGCGGCGCTGCATCGGCTGGTGCTGCGGGAGCAACTTCCGCTGGCGCGCTTTCTGCGGGTGCTGCTGGCGCACCTTCTGCGGGTGCTGCTGGGGCACCTTCTGCAGGTGCTGCTGGGGCACCTTCTGCGGGTGCTGCTGGGGCACCTTCTGCGGGTGCACCCTCAGCAGGGGCACCTTCAACTGGTGCGCCCTCAGCAGGTGCACCCTCGGCCGCTGGAGCTCCTTCTACAGGCGCTGCGCCTTCGGCCACTTCTGGCTCTGGTGGTGGGGGCTCGTAGTTCTTCACATATGGCACTTCAGCGCCTTCTGGTGGCAAGTCAATGGCATATTCGAATGGTGGTGGTGGTGGCGGTGGAGGAGGAGTAGCTTCCTTCACTGGCTCAAGAACTACCTCTTCGACAACTTCAATTGGCTGTCCATCAGGTCCAATCACTGTAGACATGCGCCTAATTATCTGCACTTCTCCGCCCTCGCCGACAACTGCTTCGCCATCTTTAGGCGCCTCGCCCTCCTGTCCAGGAGCTTTTTCGCCGTCCGCAGTTTCTGCTCCTGGTGGAGTCGGTTCCTTTGGCGGTGGTGTTGGTAATTTTGGCGTGGGTGGCTTCGGATGGCGATCGTTGTAGCTCGGATCGATGCCAGGAATAAGTTCCACAAATGCGAAATCTAGATCGTCGCCTATTTCAGCATACTTTTCACGCTCCGTTATCAGTTCGTCTGTGGCATTCGCAGATCGTTTTGATTCAAAATCATTCATCCATTCACACAGGGTATGCAATGGGTAGGTACAACCCGATATTTAACAGCCCGTGTGAAATCCATCGTTCAGTTTTGTCCAATGTTCATGATGCCCCATTTTGTGATGAACGCCGAACGCAAAATGTTAATAAAGCAATTAAATAGGCCGATTATGTGCAAAGCAGCGAAAGCATGAGTATAAAAGAAAAGAAAAATCAAGAATGATTAGCAGCAAATTTAGGGGAGATGGTGCACACAAACCAACATAACGTTATGATCACTTTGCATCGCAATTATTTTGACACCATAATGTCGTTTAATGCTAACAACAGATGGAGATGAAATGTTACCACTAACATCGGATGAGGAAACATATGCAGGGTCGTTCTGTGTTCAAGTTCACTTATTATATTACGAAATATAATTGAATTGTAACCATCGCAGTCTGCTGTAATCAACATGTTTTTTTTTCCTTTTAAAAACGTAAAAATCATAGCATCATACTTCGCTACTTTATTGAGTTTTTTATTTAGTGTATACAATTACTCAAACCAATTTTTTAAACACGAGTTCAATATTTTGTTTCTCGTCGATTGAAGGGCTGTAATCTGTATTTTCCACAAGTCAATTTACAAGCATCGCCTGGAACTACTTTGTGTGTATTAAATAAGTGTGGAAAGCGCTGAGCATCTAATACTACAGTCCAATTATTATTCGGTTACACTTTTTCAATTTTTATTGGTCACAAAACAATTTTTCAATTGATAGAAACTATAGTAAAATTTCTAATTGTTTTCTTTTTTTGTGTGTGTGTGTGTACATAGTAAAATCATAAAACATAAAATATTTGCGTGTTTTCGCGTCTTACATATTTAAATGAATAATAGAGTAAATAACTATTTTAACGATTGTTTCGGTTTTCATCTTAACATAATTTTTCCGCATATTTATCTTCAAACTGTTTTTATAAATAGATTAAAATCGGGAATGATACAACGACAATGTAAGTAATGTCTTATAAAAATATGCGACAAAAGCGCCAAGTGATATTTAATAATTATCATTTCATTACACAATAAATGTCTTTAATGCTTTTTGAGCTTTTCTCTAGTTCATGGAATGGAACGCGAATCGATATTATTTCAATGTTCTTTTTTTCATATACACTTACAGAATAATTTCTTTCAAGGCTTTGAATTTTGTTTGGAAGTATGGAAATACGATGTATTTAGATCGTAATAAAAATGTAAAGAGTTATTTGCTCAGTTGAAAATCAATGGATGCATTCATTAGAACAATCGGATACGAATACTATTTTGGAATTAATCATTTCTGAATGCCAAAATAGACATAGATCTGAGGAGCGTTTATTAAAAGTCTATCTGTTTAACAAGCACCGAAAATGCAAAGCTTTGAAAGAGTTCAACGTGCACATTTTCACCTGGCTTCCGTCTAATATTGCAAGCACATTTGAAATACTTCTAAGTGCAATAGCTTTTAATTTACTTGATTACGAACACTACAATGCAATTAATTCATTGAGTTTGATACATTTGCAAATACGATTGATTACTTCGATATACAAAGTATCGCTTGAAATGACAAGTTATGTCTGGTCTGAATAAATGCGTCTAAACTTTCTTTAAGGTTTGTGTCGAAGACCAGGTTCTCGTTTGCTTTTAAGTGAAATTTCTTTATCTTTGGTTGGAGTCGCTAGTTTCGCAAAACTTTTACACTCAAACGGCTTCATGAATTCATTGTCGGCTTGCACCAATGATAATGGAAATTTCACAAGGAATAAGCTTAAATTCAAACAGGTTGAATGGAATGCTTGTTTGTTCTAGCAAAACAATATTCAACTATATTTAAATCGAGTGAAACGATAAGTGCCAAAATTTGATATTATATTTCTTATACGAATCGCGAGGAATACAAATGCCGGAATATATTGTATTATTGGTGGAAATTTTAATACGGGTGTCACATAATTAACCACGACTTTCTTCGCATTTAAAGCACTTATAATTTCAAACAATGCAACATATGCTAAAAAAATATCAAGAAATATAACTGCTATATGCCTTAAATATAAGTGCTTTATTATCACTTCTATGATCCTTGCATATAAGCTGACGAAATTCTCATAATGGAAATGTATATTTAATGCAACTGATTGTGGGGAAAACACACAAAAATCAAGTAAGGAAACAAAAAACTCAAAAAGTTACTACAAAATCATAATACACAATCATTATATTAGTTATTACATATTTTGGATATCATGCAGAGTAGCTTCCATTTCTTCCTGTAGTAACTTATTTTTCTCGCGCTCATTCATAAGGTCGTCTGCAGGGTGTGGCGTGAATTAGTAGCATTGGTGGTGGTAGTAGTATTGATAAATGCACAATATGGCATTGGCGGTTTGAGTTTGGGTTTAATTCATCAAAACAAAATGCACACAATTCGGGTCAGGTGTGTTTAAATTATACACACAATTGGAATTCATATGAAAAATAAAATAAAATACAACAAATATTAAAACAACTATCGGAGCCACTAATCTAAATCGTTAATCATTAGAACAAAAAGCGATAAACCATCAGCTTTAATATTTATTTTTCTGGGTTTTTTTCTAGTAATTTTCAATTTGCATGACCATTTTAACTTCAGCATACATCGTAATTGATGAAATTTTACGCAAACACACTTTTGAAATATGTGTACAATTTTTATGAATTTTTCTTGTCCATTTAAGGGAAGATAAGCCTTGTGAGATATTAAAATGGTCACTCGTAAAAACAATTTGAAATTTTATTGATAAAACGAACGCTAGCTCGGTGATATTATCAAACAAACTGTTTACTATTTGAATTTAAAATTGCACAAACACATTTCAACGTACCTTCGAGTCTGTCAACTTCCTTTTGCAGTTTTTGAACGGAACGTTCGGCGAATTCAGCACGAGCTTCAGCCTATCGCAAGGTGAATGCAGAAAAATTAATTAGAATCTTCGTCTTTTTCATAAAATTTTAATTAAAGAAAATGGGCGACTTGTTTCCAAATCGACGCCACAAATCCCAAACAATTGAAGAAATGATTGACCAATTACTTCAGTTATCTTCAATTTCATTCATTTCTTCGAATAAATGAATCCAGCGTTATTTAACTAAGCATACGAAAACACACACGCGTAAGACATGCTTAAAACATTTCAGATGTGATCTAATGTGACGGCAAACATTTCTACGACTAGCAACGCTACATGCATTCAACTTACCGATGCCCACATGAACGGAAAAATATACAATCCCTTAATAATAAATTGTTCACTATCAAACAAAACAAGCATACACGAAGGGGTTCAGAGGTTGTGGATGTTTGACTACCAATAGTGACGGTGCCAAGTTCAATAGGACTAAATATAAATACTACACAATAGCCTTACATAAAATACCAACAAATGTGTATTATTCCTTGAAATAGTAATTAGAAATCATGATTTGGCAACCTACTAATTTATCCACTCTTATTTTAGTAAATCGCACCAGTCAATCGTACTATAAGAGTGTAATATGGGTCTTATTTTACAAGCAAACACTATATTTTGCCCATTAACAATCTATTCATAGTTGAATTTCAAAAGAAAGGAGATTCAATTGATTGCCTCTAAGTAGCCGACTTTTAATTATTGTTTATTTTCAAACTTGTTAAAATAGTAAAACAGAAAGATAAATTAATGATACTGCTGTTCAACATTATTTTCTACAAAAACTGCTGCGTTAAATTAAGTGGAGACTATCAATTGCTCAGTCCATTTGTCAACACTTACACTTGCAGCCAGTTTTTTAAAGCTAATTATTTGTTCCTCTGTCATGTTTCGAGTGGCACAAGCCTAAACAATTAATGGAAGGAAAATATTTATTTTTTTACAAAGAAATTATAGCGAATATATATGTTCAATTCACTGAAATAATATATTTTGACCAGAAACCTGCCAAAAAGGTTGCGAAGCGCCCGTAGGCTGCTGCATACTTAAAAATTAAATGTTCCAAAATGTGCTGACACAAATTGAGCAGCATTTATCATATTATCAGGATTGTCGTATCGAATTAATTTAATTTGTCAACACTTTGTAGACAGTGTATCAATTTTTGAACAACTTTTGTTTTTGAACAGCGTAAAATGTCTACCGAGGATTCCAAACCAAAAACTGACTAGTTAACGTATCGTTATTGGGAGGGACATTGGCATTCAAAATTAAAATCTAAAGAGGAACCTATCCAATATTTATGACGTGCTGTTCAGCATCTCAAACTAATTTTCGTTGTAGTCACTTGGTGTGTTTTATAGTCACAATAAAATGTTCAAAACAATAATATTCCAGAAAATATGAAAGATTCTAAGCACTAAACGAATTGCAAATTGAGGAATTTCTCAGACAATATGAAGATATTTCTAACAACTTATTAATTGGAGGCTTTCAAGAAAACGATTACTTGCAAAATCGTATTTTTATATTTTATATTTATATTTTCCGCATGCAAAACACTGAATCATGTTCCAACGAAAATAATTACAGGCTATAAGATATGAGTCGTTACATGCGTTTCACTATTTTTCTGACCAAAGGAAACATACATCTTACGTGGAAAAACTACTACCAACGATTTACGATTACGTTTTCATGGACATGATTCACACAAGTATTACTCTTTATCATGATTTTGTTGTTTTCAAAAATTAATCGATTTAGCATGATAAGAAATCCATGATAAGATATTGACGCATAACGTTCCAAACGAAATGATCAATTTGAATTTTCTGCGCCATGATTTTGAGGGGAATTAGGTTCAGATTATTGATCATGCCTTCTCTGTGAGCAATCAGGAATTTAACCCAACATGGTTTCCGCAACAGCGGGACTGGCATATGAGGATCTATAAATTTGCAGTAGATCTTTACTGGTATCATAAGTGCCATACGACAGACACTAGGAATGCTTTCGAATAAATGGGTCTTTGGATTTTTCACAGCTATCTGTTCGAATAGAATATTCAACTGCTGTCTTAATTTTTGTGACATCAATGATGGGAGATGGAGTAATGCGGAGACACGTTCAGTCTGATCATTCGACTCAATAGCTATGAAAATCAAGAAGGCGCACAGTATAATCAATAATTTATTCGATTACTATCAACGACTCACTAAATCACGCACACATTCTACAACATTTACCCAATTTAAGCCGCCACCGAATACTGAGTACCTACTATACGTTCAGAATACAAAAAAAACATTCCAACAATACCTCCTTCAACTGTTGATCCAACGATCTGATCTGGCTTTCAAAAGTTTCCTCTTTTTGTGTTGCCTATGTGCAATGAACCAAAATCATCCATAGGATTTGTGATTGAGGTTGTTGTTAACATTTCGTGAGTAAAACAACGTCAACACGTTCAATCCAAAATTAATAAAATTCAACAGCAACAACAGTAGCAAAGAACATAAAATTAAAAGATTTAAAACATTGTTATTATTGTTAATGGTTAGAAATCAAAAAAAAAATGTAGTAAAAACGCATTAAGTTCTGTTCGGTAGATATTTTATCCTGCAAACAATTTTTGGCTATATTTTATCTTGGAACACTGCTTAGATAATAGTCACACATATTATTTCACATTTAGATTCAATTAGTAGTCTTTAATAGCATTTTTCAGGTTATACATAGTTGTCCATGTTCGGCGAGTTGCATCTGGTGTTCATTTATTTGTAAGACAATTCCAAGGCGAGCCAGCTGCATCTATAAGTACCTTCACAGTGGTAGTTGCTTAGATGCAGTTGCCTAACCGAAACATAGACACAAAAACGAACCACTGCATACACTCGGGAATTAAAAGCGGTCCTTGAATATTACTCTTCATGGACGGCGGACAATTTGCGCACAAATTTGTCGATTCGATGCTATATATATGACAAAGCCTTTGCGAATCGAAATTCATTCATATGCGTAAATTTGAGGATTATTTGCAGTTATGAAAAAACACGACACAATCATCAAAAAAAAAACAATAAAGGAACTTCAACGCAACGCTGGATTTCATTTTCTGGCTACTTAGCCGTGAGAAAATGTATTTGTTATTCTTGTCTTTATGTACCTCCTTAAGACGGGTGTTTAATGTCTTGATTTGGTTCTTGTACTCTTCTTCACGTTGGTTGGCCTAATTGATGCAAGTCAAGCACAATAGGTTGAAGTGTCAGGAGTGCGTTCGCGCATTGTCAAGGAATCATTTGATTTTTTCAATTTAAAATAGAAAAATGTTTGTTAACAAACAATATAATTTGCATTATTATTTCTTAGTTATCGACGAGTTTGGCGCCCATGGACTGCACTTGTGACTATTTATTTGTAATGGATTACGAACGATTCACCTCAAGAGGTTCAACGTTTCATTCACATTTAACGATTCGATTCAACAGCAATCAAATTATAATTACTTTAGAATTTCGATCGAAACAAACCGTCCGATCGTACGTAATCCATTAAATTTTTCAATATTTTTCTCAAATTTTTATTGAATTTCGCACAGTTTGTTCAACGCATACATACCTTTTCTTCAGAAACCTCAAGGGATTTCAAGTTGTTACCTACGACGCGGAGTTCTTCTTCAAGTTCTACGATTTTGCTGTAGAGTAGAAAGAAATTATCTTATTAAACAAGTGTTTCAATCAATAAAACGTAAGATGGCTACGCAACGACGATTGGCAAGAAATATTGGGAGTACAAATTAGTTCGGTCCGTTTTCCAAAGGTGGCTCTGGCTGTTACGAATATTTAATAGTACCAACTGATGCCGGTAGTTTCAGAGAGCTTAGACATCTGTCAATAATATTCAGTTCATATCGCTTCGAGTTTTATAAAAAAACTTTCACTGTTAAATATGTCCAATTTTGTGTTAACCAAGCAGCATTTGTGGGAGGTTTTAGTTTTTTGTTTTAATTGGAAGAAAAGTGCAGCTGATGCGCATCGAATGCTTGTGGAAGTTTATGTGGACAATGCTCCAACTGATAAATCATGTCGGGAATGGTTTCGACGATTGGAGAATGGAGATTTCAGCATTGAAGACAAGCCTCGCTTTGGACAACCAAAAAAATTCGAAGACAAAGAGTTGGAGGCATTACTTGATGAAGATCCGAGTCAAACGCAAGCAAGAGAAGCTCGCAGAATCATTGGAAGTGACTCAACAAGAAGTTTCTGTACGATTAAAATCCATGAGAATGATTCAAAAGCAAGGCAATTGGGTGCCTTATGAACTGAAACCGAGAGACATTGAAAGGCGATTTTACACTTGCGAGCAGCTGATTCAAAGGCAACAAAGAAAGGGTTTTTTGCATAGAATTGTTACTGGGGATGAAAAATGACAACCCCATGAAGAAAAAATGGTACTCAACATCAACACCAAAGCCGAATATTCATGGTTCGAAGGTCATGTTGTGTATCTGGGGGAGCCAAAAGGATGGTGAGTACTATGAGCTGCTACAACCTGGCGATACCATAACGGGCGATCGGTATAGACTGCAATTGATTCGTTTGAGCCGTGTATTACGAGAAAATGGGCCGGAATACAAGCAAAGACATGATAAAGTTATTTTTCTGCAGGACACCGCTCGGCTTCATGTCACAAAAGTCGTGAAAAAATATCTGGAAACGCTCAAGTGAGATATTTTGCCGCCCCCGCCGTATTCTCAGGATATTGCTCCTTCTGATTACATGTTGTTCCGTCGGATGCAACACGATCTGGCAGGTCATCGGTTCACTTCTTTCGCAGAAATCGAAAATTGGCTCCTAACTTGGATCACCTCAAAAGACGAGACATTTTCTCGAGATGGAATTCGAAAACTGCCTGAGAGGTGGGAAAAAATAGTAACTAGTGATGGACGATATTATGATTAATCTTTTGATTCTTTTATTTTGAAATAAATGTATTTTTGACCACAAAAAAACGGACCGAATTAATTTGTACTCCCATAATTCGCAACTAAATTTCTTCTATCGGCTCATAATTGTAATTTAGATAAACTACAGATCGTTGAACATTGTTTCGCAACATTTTTCAGAGCATTACGAAAATTTCCTGCCAATTTTCAAGCGAATATGATATCACTCTTGCAAAATTATTTGTTAATCAACGCACAAAAGTTTATAAAATATTTTCAAAAACGATGCAAACCTTTCACTAAGTTCAACCTTCTCTTCTGAACGTTCCAAATCTTGCTCCATGAGTACAAGTTTGCGGGCAACCTGTCAGCGTTTTTGGTCAAGATTTGCAATATTTCCGTAGGTTATTCCAATTCAACCATCCATGTTTAGTGTTTGTAGCATATTTAAGGCGTGGCAAATCAACACACACGTTGTTTGATAAGCATTAAATAAATTAGCACGTAGTATGTCAGTTTTGCAAGCACACAACATTCAATTCGGAATGTTTGCAAACGTTTTGTTTTTAGCAATGTTCAAAAAACACAAGGAAGAAAATAAAAACAATATATTAGTCAGTGTACGGATTGGTTAATATTTGTTTTTGTATTCATGCAAACTAAACTCTAGCTAGCTGAGGATGCTTTTTGTTTAATTCAATATTTAATATTGTTGCCTTATATCTAGCTTGCTTAATATTTTTTTTAAAAAAAAGTCTCCAGATAAAACATGTCCTGGAAATCGATTAATTAAAATTAATCTCAACACGTTAAATATTAAACATGTAAAATTGCATGTAACCTAAAAAAAAATCAAAGCGAAATTGTGAACGTTATACATATCAATGGATTTTAAGCACATATAAGGATAATTTCACGTCAACACAGCCAACACAGATTAAAACCTGAAAACTGAAACATTTTTAGAACAAAACATACGCTTCACCAGTTTCGGCACGCTCCTCGGCTCTTTCCAGATCGGCTTCAACCATAGCCAATTTACGGGCGACCTGTTATATGTTTTTAAAAGAGATGAAATATAATGTGAATGCATAGTTCTGAACATTGTACGGGGAATCACACAGAATGCTTCCAAAGCCAATCGACACAAATTGATACAAGCAATTGGTTATGTGCGGTTACGGGAGCTTTGCTGAAACCTTTTCAGAAGTTCGTTTATCATCACTCGCAAGCAAACAGGAATAAATGGCAATTCATAAACATTATTGACGGTCATTGAACATTTGATCATTTTTTGTTATTTTAAACCGATTGACGATGAATAGAAAACTATCCAGCTGTTGAGATATACACTAAAAATTTGCTCTTAATTTTATTTTAACTTTGCCTTGAAATGTTACTTATATATAAATTACAGCAATTTTCATCTGATTAAATAATTTTCCTTCGAAACACAAATTAAAAACTTTTCGAGTGAACATACAATTTCTTTCGAAAAATCTAAATTTATTTTTCATTTCTTAGTATCTAGATTAAGTAGCTTACTAATCTGTGATCTTAAGGTTTATATCATAGTAATAATAATCGTTGGCGCAACAGCAAAAATTTGGCCGGAGCCTTAAAGTTATGCTGGAGTTATCTTATTTACTTGACCGACAGAACACTATAAGGTGAAGTGGTCCGTGATTATTACCCTGATTAGACTCAGTTACTCACTTACAACTGAGTGAAATGATGGTCCACCACCAAATTCCGTTTCCGAAAATCACTTGCCACCAAGGCAGTCTTGAACCTGGCACCCGGTGCTAAGCAAGCAACGCTCTAAGCGCTAAGCCACCCAGACTACTAGGAGTATGCCATGATTCGTGTGATTTGGATAACGTTGAACGTACTACTGGTGCATTTCTTCACAACCAGAAAATTGTACAGCGAAAACTATTCCATCACAATAACTTCTCGAAGATGATGTACCATATGGATTGCGAACCTAATTTTTACATTTCTCACTCAGATACTTTATTCTCTTGTTAATATGATCTCGAGATACATTAAATATGTTCATTATGAAATCAATAGATTGTCTTTTGCCTAATTGGCATAATCATCTCAACAAAGATTTCGAAATTTGTTTAAAACTCTTTAAAAATGTCCATAGTTGAAAATCAAACATATTTTTTATGAAAATAAATTTTTTAATAAGTTCTATTGCACTTATGCGTCAGGATGTGATGCATGGCTTTTTCAGTTCCAATGTTTATCGAAAGTGTGCAATTGTTTCTTGTTCTTTCTTAAAAGAGGAAGCGAATCTGTTAAGGATGTAAAAACAGACAAAAAATTAACAATGCTGCTGGAAATGTACGTCGCTGCTGACTTGCTTAGTGTAGTGTCGCCTTACTTAGGAAAGCTGTATCCATTTGAAACTACCAAACGAACTACAAATGTTGTATATGAACAGTCAGCCTATGATTATTGTCCTAAGAATAGATTTATCCTTTTTAAATATCCTCAGATTTAAGAATCGAAGTTTAACAAGCGACGTTTTTTTCTTCTTCCTCATCATGTTGAACTAATAAATTTAATTCAATGAATATTTCATTTCGTTTTGTACTTTTAATGGTACTTGTCTAAATGGTTTACTTTGGGAAAGAAAAATGGACCATCGAACACAATTATATATTTAAGGCTTTAGAGATCGTTCTAAATTCTGCGGTGACAGTGTTTTTAGCCTTTCATTATTGTCTAATCAAAATGTCCTAATCTTTTTGGATTATCGACTACTTGTTAGATTTATTTGTCAAGGACATGTTTATAGTATTGAAGTAGCAATAAACAGTCACCTAGTCACTTGGATCCTATCTCTCAAGGAATTAATAAATTAGGAGCCATACACCATTTTAAATGTTAAAAATCGAACATATGAAACGAGCACAAAAGCAACTGATTTTTTTTTTCGAATTCTAGAAAGGTCATAGTCCCGGGAGGGGTTGATTGTCAGATAGTCTGGACATTTAGGGAGGAATGAATCCCACTTCGCTGAGGTCTCTTCAGTATTAAAGAAAACCATGAGCGAGCGACAAGCGAATGTCTTCATATAGTGGTGGACCATTTTCACGTTTTTGGTCAAAGAAAGCGTAAATCCAACCGAAATTTTGCGGAGATTGAAAGATCAGTTCGGGGATAACTCGTTATCAAGCAGCCATATTATGCCTGACATAAGGACTCGTCTGAAGGATGAGAAAAAAATTGAAACATCACTTAGAGGTTTGCCAGTGTCTCTAACAATTAGATCGGCTTAAGGGAAAGTTAAGTACATTTCGATTTTTTAATTGAATCGTCAACTAAATTCGCGTACGTTTTTGCACTCGTGTCAAAACAAGCAACTATGTAGTGAAGAGAGTGCCAGTGAAAGCAAAGATTCGGTTGTCAGCCAGAACGGTTATGGCCAGTGGCGGCTTTACCATGGAAGTTAAAGAAGGCAAATACATGTTGGAGTCAATAAACAAAGTCCTGAAATCAGAATATTCGTTTAAAGTCCTCGACATTTTTTTTTGTAAAAAAACTTCGCTCTTAGAAGCGTTGTAATTTCTGAACGAAGATGAATCCAAATTCATTGAAAGAATTATTTTACCCTGGATGATCATAGCTGTCACATCCCTTTTGTTGGTAGATTTTACAAGAATCAAACAGAAAATCATTTTTTTTTCTCAAACAAATGGCACCTATATAAGTAAAATGCTTCAAACACTAATATCTTTAAGAATAATAGTGAAATTCAAAGTTTTCTCAAGTTATCGCATTTCTTAGATACAATTCCATACGAGTAAAATTACGCTGAAGATGAAAAAAAATCAGTGGGAGTTGAAAAAAAACATCCGAACGAAATCTCATTTTTGAAGATTTATAAGGAATATCCCGGCTTCAGAACATTATTTATTGACGCACATAAAAATTATTTATAAATCCGAAATATTAATAAACATTCTGCGATAAACAGATTCTTAATATCATGATCTGTTGATTTTATGTTTCTAAAAATTTGTGTAGTCACATTTATACATAATTATCTAAAAGGAATTTATTTTTTGGAATATTTCTCATTTTCTCGAAAAAATAATGAGCTGCTTTTACTTGAATAGATTGAAGCAAGTTTAAAAAAAATAGGAAAACATATTAAACTTTGTGTTTTTTTTTGTTGAATAAAAGTGGAAGTAGTATAAACACTACTTACAAACCATTTAATAATAGAGAAATCCTATTTTCTGTGTTTTGTTCCGCCCACGTAACGACTATAATAGAGAAACATAGTTTTCTTTGTGCTAGTGTTTGCTGCTTGAAAACGTGGTAGTAACGAAAACGCAACATCCAATTTTTTTCTATATGATTTCTTGGATTATTAGTGCATGAAAAATTATGGAGTTGTGTGAAACTTCCGTAAAACATACCACAATATTACTAATAAGGTTAGCTACACGGATGTGAATGCAAAATATTAGGTATTGCATTGTTCTAGTCTCACGTCAACGTCGTTGCCCTTGGGAACGTAAATAATCACAAATTGATTTTGTAAGAAGTGATGTAGTTAAAACCTAACTTTCTCAGGGGAATGGAAGTAGTACCGCCACTGATTATATCAACTGTTTGCTTTTACCAGAATCGTCATTTTGACATCAATTTCCTTGATCGAAGCACAATTAATGCACAATATTGTTGCGACTTACTGCATAACGCAAAATTTCCGTTTCGAAGGACTAGAAAAACCCAATTTCTCAGAAATGAAATCTTGCTTCATGACTTGAGACTGCAAAAATTGCAACATTCATGCAGCAATCCCGAGGTGTCACCATGCAACTTGTACCTGTTTGAGCTTCTCAAAGAAGGGATGAGAAACCAGTGATTCTTCAATGGCTACGTAAAGACGGAGCTGGATTTTACAATGAATGTATAAAACAGCTTCCAATCTTTCGAGATAATGCGTTTCTACAGCGGAGGATGATGCAGAAGAATCTTTTTTTTAAAAATCTAAAATAAAGCCAGTCTCCTTCATATTAACGTATACTTCGCTGAGAATCTATCTTGACGCTTGTGTGATTTATTATAAATGATTGAAGCTTCAATAGGTCAAAGCTAAATTTCATTATTGGAAACATAAGATAGTCCACATCCAACTTTACTTAAAGTACATGGACAAGCTTTGTATGCGTTTTAACAACAGCAATCTTCAAATTTCGAACAGCTAATTATCTTACACTCCTTATCAGAGTGTGTCTACGAAACACCAAAATAAATCACGTATAATTAGATCTGATGCAGAAATTACGTTTGCCGAATTACCAGAGTCATTATCTATTTCACATCTTTTCTATTCTGTTGAACATAAACTGTCAGCTTTCTAAACTGTGCTTATGTAATATATGCCTGATGTGATAACACTTTAAGAGTCATCGAGCTTTGGCTAATTACTAGATATTTCACACGTGATCAAAGTTACATAAAAGTCCTTATTGAAACAGTATCGAAATATCTGGGTGCTGTGTTATCAGCTACATTAGTGAAACCCTATCGATAGTACACACTATTTTATACCAGAAATTTTGCGTTCGATTTTAACTAGGCATCAAACTTATTACGGTCATAATCAATCATTGCTTCTTTACCCTATCCTTAGTACGGAGACCATCTTTTTTAGCAGAAACTACATACTATCATGTTTTACTTATACATAATAAGCTCAATAGATTTCGACTATCTTATCCGATGGGTCGACGTGATATGGAAAAATTATGTCACCACTATTGATAAATTAAATCTTGATGCCTTATGCATTCTATTTAAAACATATCTAGGACAGCCGTTGCTGCTAGGATAAGTTGTTGAGAAAGCAGATTTTTATACTGGCATGGCAAATATTGTGAGGCACTGGTCAATTTGGAAACCAGCGAGAAATGTAGGTAATATATCCATGGAAACTGATTAAATAATGTGAGCTTAAGGTTTATCGTCCAATATTATTACGAATGTATTGATTATGCCCAACTATCTCTATGTCGATGATTATATGCACATAATAAATGAGCATATCCTTCACAAACATCGTCTTATATGTTTACATACCTTCGTCAAACAATTTTAGTGCTTGAAACGCTTAAGCTTTTCATAAGATGGCTGCTACGAAAAAAAGACCAAGCCATTTTCACTGTTAAATGTGTGACCTTTACGTTTTACTTACTGTTCATTCAGTAAAGTAAGTAGTAGCAAACTTTCACTACCTTCGTAGTCACCGTTTGGAAATGATTTCGTTTCTCAATATCATCAATCATAACGAATCGAATCTTGCGAAGTGAAGTAAGAATCTAAGAAATAAACTCTTCTTCTCAATCTTCCTATCATCGTGGCTCAAGTTTTTTAACTGTCTTCTCTTATTTCTAATATCTGCAAAGCTTTTTTCTCATTTAATAGATTCAAGCAAGTGATTTAGGTTCTCATTTTTTTCAAGAAAAGCTTGGGGCATCGAAATGAGTTGATTTCGTTTAAACGTAAAAATAAATCCATGAGAAGTTTATTGAAGCCTCATCTAGTGAGGGGTGTTTGTGCGTTATTGCTTTTTGAAAATACAATTTGCACTGTTGCCAAACGTATTGATCGTATTAAAACAACAGGCTGCTACTTTAATAAGATGCCGAAGAATTATGAGCGAAAAGAATGAAGAACGATATTAAATATATAACAGGAGCATAAAGTTTCAATAAAATGACAGTTTTGTACTTTCCTTGCAGGCTTCACTATGAGTTCGTTTGTGGAAGTTCTCGTAAATATTAGATCATAAATATAAAACTATAGAGCATGGCAGCTAGCAGCCGCATTGCACATTTTATAATTTTTATAAGGAGCATTTTCTCAACCTTCTAACTATACAAGATATAAGTGTGTTCACTGCTCGACAAAATAATAAGTTTATGCAAAAAATTAGTGCGTATTATTTTTGTTCACAAAAAATTGACTGGTGCCCTGTTTATAACTTCAGTCTTAATATTGCCCTCAAAAAAGTGAGTTAGGACACCAAATCAAAGATCGTACCAAGTTTGAAATTGACAAAAAATAGGGATAGAAGTAATTTGAGAATAAATAAAGGAACAGTTTAGTTTAAAATAGTTTCATCTTATACTGACAATTTTGAAATTGTAAAAGAGAGGCAACAAGTTCAGCAGCTCAGAAGTAAGGATACCGCTTGTCCACCGTAAAGAAAAGAATAGCACCCTAACTAGACCAGAAGAACCAGAGCATATATCGGGTCCAGATCAGGTATTGGTAAGCAATGCTTTCTCGGAATCAAGTCTGGTACAGACTATGATAGCCTCATCAGACTTTCCTGATGATGGTCACATTAGAACCAAAGCAGAATAGCCAGAACATTGAAACATCATAATATCAAGTTTTCCTAATTGGGACTACGTCATAATCAGTGTAGAACATCCTGACCATAAAGTTATGATGGGCTTTGAAGCATTGGGCGAGATTTGGCACGCTGCAAATTATCAATCCTACAAGATCATTTAATGTTATATAACTGTGAAGTAGATTTTTCCCCTCAAGCTAACAGTTTCTGATACATAACGAAAACCCCAGTTTGAAAATTGCAAATTTGCAATGAAAGATGTGCAACAAAAAAATAGGAAATTTAATTTTTAACAAAAAAGGGTCTTAATATTCTTTTTCGTAGCTTCAACGGCTTGAGGTAAAACCAAATAAATTCAATTCAGTATGCGGACCTCCTACAAAAACAAAATTTTGGTTTTACATTCTGCATGCACCCTTTATTTATATCTTATGCCAAAATTGGAACTAAGCATATTTTAATTATGGATCTCATTAATTTGACTGGACTATAGTGTCATTCGGTGTTTAGTTTACCAACCGTCTTCATGGATGAACAGGCTAGATCATTTGGTTTCTAATTTTAGCATGTGAGGCTGCGGTTCGATACCCGAGGATGACGATTCCTTACGGAGAATGGATTCGAGCTTGAATAGAGATGCTTTTTCAAAGTGAAAGAAAACAATCACGATAAATGAGACTCCAATTGTGTGTGTGTGTGCATTCCTGGTCAGAAAAATCTGATCAGATCCTGGGTATTCATCTACTTTACATGTCAGTTTTTATCCATCTCGGGCATACCTGATCGGATCCTGATCATGTTCAGGTAAATTTATCTAGTCGGGGCGTTAAATATACTCAAAACATTGTAAAATATGGTGGTGGTAATGACTTCGGCTCCATCTTTCCTAGACACTATGAAAATGTTTGAACAAAATAATATTTTCCAAAAAAAAAATGCTGCCATACGTCCTTGATATGCCGTTTTCAACGGAACAATAGTCCAAAGATCTCGTCGAAAGCGAGAAGTTACTGAGTGACGCATCGAAACATCAAGTCACAGTTTCCTTATCTAAATCTAATTGAAACCTTTTGGGGTTAACTCAAGAAAAAGTTAACAACGCGCATATCGACGAACAGAGATAAATTATGGCGAAATATTCAGGAGATGTGGTACACAGAAATTCTCCGTAAATTTATCTTCTTTTTTTGTGAAATATTTCTTTTTTTGTATTGCTCTTAAACCAAGCTCAGTGAAATTAATTATTGTTGTAGGTTTTGCAAGGAAAATATATCAAAAATAGTATGTGAACCTATTGTTTTGTCTAGCAGTGTATATAAATATATTTACATCAAAAGGACAAATTTTCTGTGAAATAACCTATTCAATTTTGCTCTACTCTTCTTTGTTATTGAGAACTATGGCTTAAGAAGTTTTGTAATCTATAAGACTTCAATCTTCGTCAACAATACCTTTCTTCTTGCAACTATTTCAGTTTTTTTTTTGATAAAAGTATGAAGCGATAAACAAGGTTATGGTCTTGAATTCTAAACAGAATCGTTTTTGCTATACATTGCTAAGCTAGTAGAAAAATGCTTGGATCTTCCATTATCCGAAATGAAACGGACCACTGCATTGGTGTCAATCCTATAGGTTATGATCTCTCAATCCAAATTTTAATTATTGCATATAACGTATGTATTGCTATAGAAAATATTCCTTCCAAAATAATCCAAGGAATCCTGCACACTAAAAACTCAACGCATGTAAGCTACAACATCATACTTAATATGGAACGAATCAGGTTTCATTCACCAAGTTTTTTGATTTATTAACCCATCGCTTCCCTATCAATTCTTCAGCCTAAAACGAAAATAATGTCTTTAATATTTTTGGCTCATCAACGAAGCATGACATAATCCACTAGAATTAGCGTATTTTTCTAATGCACTCTTTCCTCATCAACAAATTTATTGAATATAGTCTGAAAGTCGAAATCCATTCCACTCTTCTAAATTTTACATAAGTAGAATCGACAGTGTATCACTTGAGCATCGTAAAAGTAAAGTAATATTGGGGTATCTCATCCAGTTTAAACTATAACACCATGTTTTTTTTCATTTTCAGAACCATTTTATTAGTTTTTATTAGAAAAATATATACTAATATATATGTATGTGTTTCTTTAACCGATATAATATCCTTTTCAATAATGCGTTGATTACATTTTATTTTCTGTTTATAAATGACTAACATAATTAAATTCAACATGTTTTTTTCTGATTCTCTGTTAATTTTGTAAAAGTCCAAACGAAAATGCTAAGTCTCAAATCAAGTCCTGAACAATGTATTACATATGCTATCTATCTATGATATGTGGTGTGAAGTGACTACAAACAACTAAATAAGGTGATGATTCTCAACTGAGTTGTTTAGGCGTAATGCATAAAAGAAAACGAAAGGATTCAAATAGTAGTGTTTCAACTAGAAAATCCCGAAGAAAATAAATAGATCAAAGGAAAAAAATAGAAACGAATAAATAACAATGATTATAAATTGCATATTTAATCTGGCTAAGATTCATTTAACGTACTTTATATTAAATAATATATATTTTAAATAGTTCAACGGCTTTTGAGTGCCTAAAGCTGCCAACGGAGAAAATTTAATGTATTAACGAATCCAAGTTGATTAGTAATAATATACCAAGAATTTATTTTGGAATTGATGATTTGAAAAATTATAGAATTTCCGTTATGACTATGGTCGTTTAGTTATTCAAGCAATCAATTTGCATTTAAAAATCTGCGCAATGCCGGGAAACTTAATACTTTTTCATTTTCTTATGAAACATATTTTGAATCTAAGCAATAAATATATATTCCCGTCTAAAGTGTTCAATAATTCAATTCGCGCATTTATAGTTTTATTAGAAAATACTCGTCAAAAGCCAACAAATTAATCTAACAATGCTAAGATGTTATTCCAGAAGCAATATCTTTTAGCGAACGTTCTTTATTACTTCTAAACGAGTTTTCGTGGCTCGTTTTAATCCTTGAATTAACATAAAAAATTCCCTATTGTATATTACTGTAAATTTTTATAAAAATTTTTGCTTTCGCTTTACAACAATTTCATAGTAACATTTCAAGGCAACATTTTCGTCTTATTTATACCGAGAAAAAAACACTTTCTTTTTCGCATTTCCTGCCCGTCAAGGCGTTAGATGATGTGAACATCTTTAAAATGTAACTCGCCAGACGTCGTAGACAACAAACTACACAAATGACTGCCTATAATCTCATTCGCGGCTCTTTGTCGGCCATTCATTGTTCGACAAGTGTTCTAAATGTTTATGAATTCTTACATTTTTCGCAAACATATCCTCTTTGCTTTAACGCTTAGGTTATTAGAATAAAACGGAAATAAAACGTAGTAACACATTGAAAATCAAGTAATCTGTGGGAGCTGCACCTCATCGTATTTCTTGTCAGCTTCTTCAGCCAGGAAACGGGCTTCCTTCAACTGGTTCTCGAGGGCATCCATACGTTCCTCATCGGCCAATGAGCGATTTTCAAGCACCTTGCGAGCACTGCATGGTCCACGTTGACATCGATGTGTTTTATAAGTTAGTTTACATCATCCACGCAGGTTTTTTGCAATGCGCATACATTTTTATTCAAAATTGGAAGAGATAAAGATACATTAGCATATTTGGTTTGCAGCAGAGGTCCAAGTCGCATTGTTTAACATAGATGTCGAAATTTCAAGTTCAAGATGCTTACCAAGCACTAATTAGCGAAAAATGACAAATTTTCAAGACAAAAATTTACTAGAATTAAAATCAGGATTCTACTTGTACTTTAGTCAATTGTTAAAATGATTCAAGTTATTTAGAACAAGTACGACTCGACCTCCGTTTTCAAGTTAATATGGTTTCGTGTTTGACGATCAACACAAGTCTCTGCATCGGAAACACTTCATCCCCTTTCATGGTGTTTCGCATGGGATCCTCGATGAACGGCTGCTCTCCTGAAATTCCCTACAGAATCAGATTCCTAACTGTCCCTAATGCCCTAACGTTGAGTACATGCAAATCTATCGGCCGACTCTCCAACTTTCACTTTTCCATGTGATTTTGCCTAGGAGTGGAATGTGGAAAGTTGCAGGATCGTCCGTAAATTCGCCTGACTCCTCCTAGCCGTAATACGAACAGGCACATTGTGCTCTACCAACTTCATACCTCTTCATATTTTTTATCTGCTTCTTCAGCAATTAATTTCGCTTGAGATAATTGTGTTTCCAATATAGCTACTCGGTCATCTTCCATGTTCGTGCGATTCTCAAGAGCTTTTCGTATCCTATCCACACGAATTCACACATGCGAAGAAAAATATTAGGTGAATATTAAGATACCCAACGCGAGATGAGAATCATATCCTCTACACTTGCTGACGATGGAGGGACACTTTCCAAACTCTCAAAGCATGTCGAAGGGGCGATTAGAAAAGAAACCCTTTATTCAATTCGACATAAAGGGGCACTTACCGTTCACTTTCATCGGCAGCTTGCGACGCTTCGGACAGTTTAGCTGTAGCCGAACCGAGACGCTCCTCAGAACGTTCCAAGTCTTCTTCGAGCAGTTGAATACGACGATTCAGGGCGGCAACTTCGGATTCAGCCTAGATTTGGGTAAAGAAATGATTTGGAATAATAAAAATAGCCAGCCATTTTTTATTTGTTGCTTTTTATCGTCTACACAATTTCCAGAAAACACTTAGATTTCCATCGGATCGGGGAATGTCCTTTTTCATTCATTCAACAATGAGTCGTGTTGCAGCAGTTGTGGTAACAAAGTGAATGGTGCAATTTTTTCCAAATTTATTCTCCTAAAAACCTCACGTACCGTTCGAAACAGACCAGTAAACACGAAAATATGATGCCCCCCTTGAAAACTATACATCCATCCACAATATTCGATCTCCATTTCAATTAACGTGCTTAATTAAGTTACGCAAGCTACGTCTACAATGCGTGCACTCGACCCCATTTCCCGTTTAACATGTCTCTTTATTCCTTTTTATAGATTTCAATTTTACACGAAAAGCCTCGATCCAGTGAAAGGTCATTCTTGGCATTTTTAGGTTTGCACCGGAACCAGTTACAAACAAGCACAACTTCGGACCCTACTCGATCTGGTCCATTAACTTGGCATAACAGCGTGAATTCACTACGATCATGTACGCGAGACAAGCAGAAGTGCTTCCAATAATGGGAAGACCTAGGGGCGTGCAAGTCTCCAAAAAACTCATACTCACAATTGATAGTCAGTTGGCCGGGAAAGCTAGAATCTAGCCGAAACAATAGTCCACGGGGTCATTGAATTCTTGTTCGTCGTCATTGAAGAATGCGTTCACGGCAATTGGGTGGGTTTTCTCAATTCAGAATATTTTAAAATGCAGCACTTGTCGTTCAATCTCTGGAGATTACAACGCAAGGTCCTATTACTCGGTTGATGAACGGCAACTTGCAAGACAGCGAAATTTTGTAAAACTATTAGGCATATGTTTTTAATACCGCAGCAATCTTACTGTTGATATTTTCAAAAAAAAACAGAGGTCCTAACGTAACGACTAAACAATATTTTAAGCCCCCATTCAAATTTTCATCATTCTATTCAACATTAAAAACAAATTAAAGAATTTAATCCGTTTGAATAGCCAACAGATTTGGGATT
This sequence comes from Oxycera nigricornis, assembly GCA_963942545.1. Taxonomy (NCBI): domain Eukaryota; kingdom Metazoa; phylum Arthropoda; class Insecta; order Diptera; family Stratiomyidae; genus Oxycera; species Oxycera nigricornis. Next base: position 6,985,218 of record OZ012659.1, read on the forward strand.
TCCAGAAAGGAGTCTTCTTTTAAAGTAGAACAAATAGATTGCTTACAATTTAACGCGAAATTTGAGCTGAAGGTGGCCAAGCTTTAATTTGGGCTGGTGTACCATGGATAATGTCGATTATTCTTGTTAAACAGATCCTTTTCCGATAAGTGTATGCCAGAGAAAAAATGTTGAGTGTTTAATATTGATTTAATGCTACAGTTTCCTCTATTTGGGCTAACTCCAATTAAAGGGAACTCACGCTTTGAGTCCGATCAGGTAAAGTAAGGGGACTTTTAGGTTACAAATTTTCAAAAAATCGAATTTTTTTTTGATTGATTTTAGTTCTCAATACAATCAAAAATACGATGTAAAAGGTTTTAGAGCGATATAAAAATTTTAAACTAGTTTTTAAGGGCCTAACGCGAAACGCGGTGAAAGCGTTTTTTCAACTCTCCAGCGTATTTCATCGTTCTCGCCTCCACACTTGTTTTGAAAGGTCTGCTTCGGTTTATACTTGTTTTTTTGTTTTGTTTTGCACGTTAAAGAAGATTATTTAGAAGCGGCAAGGAAGGAAAAAAGTGTATAATGCAGCAAAAAAAGCAACAACAAAACGGCTGAAAGTTCCTCTAAAACTAAACAACAAAGTGAACCGAAAACAATTCCAAAAAAGCAAATACTGAAAATCATCGAAATTAACTATTAAATTAATGAACAATTTGTCGACTTATTATGGTTTGGTAATAAGACGAAATTCCGATTCCAAGGAAAAAATGCGAAAAGAAATATGAGCAGCGTTTTAACACAAAATTTCTACCGATCAAAATCCACAGCACACTTATTGTCCAGCTGGTGCTGCTTCTTGGTGCAATTATAGTGAAGCTGAGGCGGCTGGTGAATTTAAAAAACTATAAACATGCTCCACCTCTTGATCAAGAAGCACAGGAAATCCTAAAACCCATCTACGAAGACTTGACATCAGACGATTTGTTGGAAAGATGTTTGGGAAATAACACCCAAAACAATAACGAAAGTTTAAATAATGGCATGATCATTATGGAAATTGCTGCTCACACTGATTCTTGCATTTTTAATGAAGGATTTGCAAGTGTATTAAAAAAATGCAGCTGATGGGCATTGCAATAGGAATTTCAGCCTCGAGACACGCTGCAGAAATCGTTCGCGCTCGCATAAAACAATCGAATCATCGCAGCACTGACGAGACGAAAAATTGAAGCTTCAGAAGAAGTACGAGGAAGATGAAGGACTAATTTATGGCGCAGGCATGGCATAATAGATGTACGTAGCATTTACTTTGAAAAATTACTTGAAAAAACTTTAAATTTTAATTTCTCGGAATCGCGTTTTTTCAGATAGCGGACATGATTTAAAGAAAACTATTGGGTCGATTATACTGAATTTTAAAAATGTTGTTAATGCTATGTCTGGCTATCGCGTGAACTAGGATCATGTTGATCGAAAATAAATTTTCCGATTTCCAGCCGATTTTCTAACCTCAAAAACCGATTTTTTTTCAAATGGCCCCCATTTTGTTATTTTTCGGCAGAAAAATATTATCCTAGTTCACGCGATAGCTATTTCAACAAGGATTAATTTTTGTTTTAATTTTTTTCTCAGATGTTCCAAACTAGAGAAATCATGTCTGCCATCAATTTTGGGAGTTTTTTTTTTGAAATATTCGTAAAATTCAAAAAGAATTTCAAAAATTCTGAAAATCTTTTTTTTTGTATACTTGAAATGTTAGAAAATATTTGTGCGAAATTTCAGAACAATATCTTTTTTCCTTTCATGAAAAAAAAATCATCGAAAAAAAACGGGTTTTTAGAAAATCGTAACCTAAAAGTCCCCTTAAAGATTTAAATTCCTAACTATTGAAGAATTTTTGCCCTGTTTAGCTGCAAGAATTTGGGCAGAAATTAAACGTGGAATTTTTATGGGATGAAAATCCACATCAAACAAATTTAACTGATAAACTTTAAAACATATTTGCTCAAGTTCGAAGCGCGCGACATATTTTTGCTCAATTTTTTTGGACTTGTTTTGTCGTTTATCAAACATTTGCGAATTCGTTCATCATTTGAATCATATCAAAGTTAGCTTTTTTTATATTTGCCACCCGAATTCGAGTTTTACAATTGTGGCAACATATTTTTCAGCCACGATACTAGCTGATATTTTTTTTAATAAGCTTATCGGCACATTTCTTCGACTTTGCGTCATACTTTGAGCGATAGTAGTAACTTAACGGGGGCCTCAGCCAACAACTAGAAATGGAATGCTGACTGCTGCCTTGACGCCGTGCTGCCGGTTGATAGAAAATCGCTGTTTTACAGAAGCCCGGTGTGGAGAAGTACACGATCAGCAATGAGCACATGTTCCAAGTGTTACATGAATTTTTGAAGGATTTTAACTTCTATGGGCTTCTGGATTGATTTAGAAATATCCAACAGCATGAATTTACTTAAACCATCACGTTTCTACGATAAATGATGAATGGGAGGATGATCTATGACTATTAATGCGACACAAGCAGCTTCTCACATCTCATTATAATACAGGAGAAACCGCACGATACGCCTTTGGCATTATAAGTGTCGCATTCGTGTCCATTAGGAATAATTTCCAGCTATTTTATTCTTCCTTCTAAACGAATCTTCCAACGGTCATTATCATTTACGGCCGAAATTCCAACGAAAGCCATTCGATCAACATATCTTTTGGGAGTAGCAAGAAATCGGCATGAATGCTCGAAATTACCACCCCATCAACCGTCACAGCTCCACATGCTCCTCTTGCGTAAATGTTCATTTGCTACAATCATTAGCTCATATGAAATTCAGCGCGGGACTTCGGTTGTGCAAAGCTTCACCACAGCAATATATGAGCATTTGTCGTCACATGTATGTATGTCTAGCGAAGGAACGTTTTCGCGATCGCAGTCATGCTTTTGCTGATCTGGCTCAGTGCAAATATTTGAACGTACGCTGTCATGCCCAAAGATAGAGATTTAGTCGATTTGTTTGCTTGTCGATAGTTGGTTCTTTGACGCTCCTTCCCTCGAGATAGAGGGAAAAACAGTATGTGTGTAACCATTTCGCCGAGTATGAAGATGCCATCATTATTACATAATCCTATAACGAACACGAATCGAAAAATTCGTTCGGTTGCGCATGGCAAAGGGGATGGGTCTTCTTCGGAAACAATTTGTTCCAAATGTGGTCTATTATATATTTGCATAGTACAGGAGACTCAGTCAATGGCTACAGATGGTTTCAAGGCTGCTCACGCACGTACAACTCGCATCACCAGAGTGGATTTAGACAATAGAATTCCAACTTTGAAATCGAGCAGAATCAACTGCTTATATCATCCGTTCTACTATCGAAGCGTAGAATGAAAATCAGATTTAGCTAGCATGCAGATAAACAAACCGAGTTCGAATGGATGCAAAATAAATGAGGCATTGCCCATTGGAAAATTGCAAATCAAATTTCGAAAGGAATCTACATACATATACACAATTGTTAAAAAAAAGTTAAGACACGATGCACCCAGCGAGAAAAGTTCTAACTTTTCAGTGATATTTTTATCGAGAATGTTTTTATTTTCACATTATATCAGGAGATTGAAACGTATATTTCAGTAACATAACAAAAAAAAATCAATCACACAACAATTATTAGAAATACGGGAAAAAATACTTTTCCAATCAGAAACAACGCAAAAAAAGTTAAGACACTGCAAATATCTATATTATATTATATATTATCTGAGAAAAATGCACCGAGAAATTTGCATGGAATTTTCGCTACATGAAATGTCTGTCATTCGAGTTGAGTAAATGATCAAGGAAAATAAATTTTAAAAGTGAGTGAATAATGAGTGCCAAGAGAACACCATTAACTGTAGAAGTTCAGCTTTGGCAAACAGGAAAGTCATATACTAAAATTGGTGTACATATTAGTTAAAAAATCAAAATATACTTTCCGAAACGTTGTATTAGCATATAAAAAAAAAAAATCATTCGAAACAAAACATCGATCAGAAAGGCGAAAAATGCTAACTGAACGAGGAGTGAAATGGATTGTGAAAGAAATTAAAAAGGATCCAAGATTAAGTGCCCCATTTTTACGCAATGAAGTTAAAAAAAACGCTTCAAAAAGAAGTGTCTGCTCAGACGGTACGAAATATTATAAAAAAGTCGGGCTTTAAGGGGGGAAGTACCTTTCGACACTTCAAAAAACCGATTTTTTTTAATTGTTTTAATCGATAGATATATCGCCTAAGAATATCATGTCAAAGTTTCAAAAGCTAATTTTCAAAATTGTGGAAGAGATGCATCCCGGAAGTGCCTGGCACCGAGCCTGCATAGCTCTTGACCACAAACTTTGAACGGGTTTTTCTCGAAACCATGTTTTTCAAAATTGCGTAAGTGATAATAAAAAAAACTATCGATTTTCATCATCAAGCATTCATTTTAAAGAGCATAAAAAACTGTTTATTTTGGGACTATTTTTGACTGGAAGTACAACGAAATTTTTCGTCAAAATCATAATTTTTTTGAGCCTGTTTTGACGAGTGAATTTTCGGATTTCGCAAATATTTTAGTCTATTTGGTAAAAAAAGCCCTCTCGAGTAAGAAAATGTTTGGCTTGTTGATTTCAGATGAAAATTGCAGCCAGCATCGCTTACGCAATTTACGACGTCACCGACGACATGACTTTCAAGATTCTTGAAAAATTTGTTAGTTTTCAACTTTCACTTTTGTAGAATATGTTTTTTTCCAACCTCAAACATCGCCTAAAATAAATATTATACTGATTTAATAAGAACTGTCTTCATTTCCCCACAAATCAGTTGCAAAAAAGACCTTTTTCCCCCCTTGAAGGCAGGGTTTGCCGACGAAAACCGTACATTATCGCAAAAAATTTGATGTTAACATTACGTTTCGCGAGAGAGTACGTAAAAAAACCAAAGTCCTTCTGGAAAAGGGTTATTTTTGTTGACGAAATAAAAATTAACCTGTGTGGTTCTGATGGGAGGCGGTATGTTTGGAGAAAACCAAATACTGAGTTCAATTTCAAGCATACCAATCCCACAGTAAAACACGGCGGTGGAAACATTATTCTATGGGGTTGTATGGGGGCTTCTGGACCTGGAAACTAAGAAATTATAAAAGGCAGGATGGATCAACATCACTATCTAAATATCCTCAAAAGGAATATTAGACAAAGTGCTGAAAAGATGAGGATTTTAAACTCTTTTGGAATAACGATCTCAAACATATGTACCTCGGAGCAATGCCGACTTTGTGCTATTTATAACTGCCCAAAAGTGATTAAAGCACCTGCGCAGTCCCCAGATTTAAACCCCATAGAGCATCTATGGTACCACCTCAAAAATAAAGTTGCGAATCGTAAGGTAAAGAATAAAAACTGGCTGTTTTTAGCCATTATTGAAGAATGGGAAAATATTTCACCAGTCGTTTGCAAAACATTGGTCAAATCGAGAAAGAAAGTCATAAAAATGCAAGCAAAGTCCACAAAATATTAATAGTGAGTAAATTTCTAAAATTTAAAGGAAATAAATATAAAACAAATCAAATAATTTCAGATAAAACTATATCGTGCCTTAACTTTTTTGGGGTCGTTTCTCGATGGGAAACAAGCATTTTTTTAATATGTTTAAAAATTGTTATGTGATTGGTGTTTTTTTGTGTTATGTTACTGGAATATACCTTCCAATCTCTTGATATAATGTGAAAATAAACATTCTCGATAAAAATATCACTGAAAAATTAAAACTTTTCTCGCTGGGTGCGTTGTGCCCTAAATTTTTTTACCCACTGTATCTGATGTTCAAATTCGTTTGAGAGTTTGTGATTAAACAAAGTTTACATGAGAACGGTCTACAGAAAATTTCTAGGATGCTTTCCTGCAAACTGATAGAAAATTATAAACGATCTACACAACCATCAAGTTTTTCTCAAACTTTTCTTTTCAATGCATTCATATTTTGTTAGGAGACTTTTCATAGGAGAATGATCTTTTAAGGATGTTCATATTGTTCATCGCGAGGCTTCCAAATTTTTTACAATAAAGCTATAGTGCCTAATTTATAGCAAGTGGTAAGGGAAGAGAATATATTGCGACTGAATTATGAACAGACAACTAATGGAAAGGATGGGCAGATTAGCACCGTCATCTTCTCGTTGTGCACGTTGAGTTAGATTAAACGGCCAGGATGATAAAGCTATCACGTAATCACTTTACCATCGAAGATCTATTGTGTATCTCTGAGTTTGTTAGCTACACTCGGACAGCACGTCCTCTTGCAGTTTAGCTTTTCGACTGGATGCTACCTAGCATTGCTCCTCATGTTCCAGGAACTTCGAGAAGGTGGCTTGAAGCCGTTTATTTTTGATTGCTGGACATCTGCATGGCGCGTGTTGAGTCGTTTCAGCTTCTTGTTGTCTTCTGGTACTTTCGCAATGCTTTTCGGGTGATAGTTCACCGAGCAACGTTCAGTTAGAGCACTTATTAGTGTTTTTTGTACGGAAGTCAACCACCTTAGTTGTGTGCCTTCTTAGTAGGTAATATTTTTTTGGCTTGCATCTGTTTTGCGATTCAAAACGATTGCTGTACATTGCCTTAACCACGCAAGTTGATGGATTTTAGGATGGGATGACAATACTAAGCATCCTTATACGAGATCAAGGCTCGATTTTGCCTGGTGTGCCATTAATGAGCAAAATAGAATATAGGCGTTGAACGCCAACCTTGCGGTACGAATACAAACCAACGGATCAAGGACATACCTAATATGAATTGAAGAACTTACAATTCAAAAATCCTTGGTAATGCCAGTATGCTCAGTGTTTAGCGAATAAACGAAGAGCAAGCATTCGAATGTTATCTACACATTTCTTGGACTATTCATTGAATGAAAATTAGTCTTGTTAATGCTGTTTAGCCTGGATTGCGTTTCACATCACAGATCAGATTTGGAAACAATGCACGCATAATTAATGAGCCACTTGGCTCCGCGACCGTGCTGTTCTTCTTTCACCAAAAATGCCGTTTCGTCTGAACTCATACGGTGCAACGCATGCTCAGCCAGTCAGTTCTATTGAACACATTGCCAAGCATGCCAATCTTGCTTCGGAGTAGACTTCACTAATTTAGGCAATTTCCCAGATCGAGTGTTGATCTCGTTTCACAGCTCTTTTCGCAGCCACGTTCTCGGACCCCACATCGACGAGTTCTCGACGTTATTTTGGAAAGTCCTCTGGCAGCTTGATGGAAAACAGTTAACTGCCGACCCATCACTTTTCCAAAGACACCGTGCAATATTTGGAGCGTACACGATTAGAACTGAAGTAGATTTTTCAACCTGGCGGCCTTCCCCGAAGAGCCCACCTTCGGCAAGATGCCACGATTGTGCATATAAGCGTCGATAGCGGGTGTGGAGCAGAAACAGCAAAACTAGATTAGCAAACCGGAGGCTATTCGACCGCACAGAAACCGGTTCGCTGCTTCGCCCAAGGAAAGGCGTCACAACTCGGGTCTTGTGTCTTGAACTTGATTGCGGATCAAACGCCGTTTGGGCCGCAGCGTGAACGAAAATTAGAATTCGACGGGCGCTCCTCGATCCCCGGCTGAAGCCGCTCGCTGAAAAACTGCATTTGGCCAAGCCACGGCCGCACTTCTCCCAAGACTGTCCAGTAAGGTCGACCACCGCACCAACAATGCGGCTCGGACCGGTTGCCGAGGTTGCTCATTTCTTCGCCGACGCGCTTTTTCACGCGGCAAAGAAAACTGATTGAGAGCATTAGCCGCAAACACTCCCGGCAAAGAAAGTGTACGCATCTCGGACCTGACGGCCAAGATGCATGCGCCCGAATGAGGTCGTGGGAGGGTTGCTTCCTTAGTTCGTGCCTGGCTATATGCCCGGCCCACCCTGAGGTTGGCGACGTGGACAGTTCCGAAAGGACAGAGACATAGATGAATGCACCGAGCCTGCAACAAGTACAGTGCCCAGATGAGACCCTCGCGGATGAATCACGCACAGGTACACACAGGTGCCTGTGCGCGGAGAACGAATGACCTGACTGAACTCATTTATTGTTGACCAAAAAGGTGACAAGGCCGCCGTCGAGTGCCAAAAAGGCAACGTTTCGACGTCGTCTCCATTCGTCGCGAGACACGTTCACGTCACTTCCCGACTGTGACGCTGGCGACGGCGGCGATGACCACGAAAAGTCACTTTTGACAATTCGACGATCCTCGGCTCCGCGGCTGGTGACGTTTGCGTCGCCGTGCCGTGCCCAAAAGAAATCCCCGAGGTTTTTGGAAATCGTGCGTTTCACGACGAAAGCTTAAATGTGACAAAGGCGACAAGACTCACTTCTTCGCGACGCATCACCTCCAGCTGCAGCCGTTTGTGGTATTCCTCGCACTCGTCCTTGTACTTCTCCATTTCCTCCTTGGTCTGACGCATCTTCTTCTTCAGCACGTCGAGCAAGGTGCCTTGCTGTATGTTGGTGTTCATTTTGGCAGGTGGTTTTCCCCTTTGACGTGGAAGGAAGGACTCGAGCACGACAGACAACGGACCGAGATCCACCACGACTTCACAATCGGCGTCTAGACGTTTTCCGAACTCGGAATGCCTTGGTAATTACCCAAATGGCAGACAATGGCCAAGCGAGCGCCCGTTTATCACAGAAAACGCACTCGATTTCAACCACTAGCTGACGCGCCAAGACTGGACTGCTGCTAGGTGCAAACCGCGATCGTACGAGCGGCACTCGGTCGTCAAGCGGACGGGCCTCGCCTTGATTTTCCCACTAAGCGAACCGAAACTACGGCTGTGCCTGCCGGGCTGCGTGCAATCTGCTTCGGGCTTCCGGTGTAGCTTGCGCCCCACTCAATCACACCTGTGAACGCTCCGCACGACGGAAGGAAATCAATGACTCGTGAAAACCTGCACCCGAATTTCCGATACTTCAGCGGCCTACGGAAAACTGAATTGCACTCGACTGGAAACCTGCGGGCGGGGGCGCGGGACGGCGGTCAATTATCTTTCGAATTCTGTGGAGCCGCGGAAACAAGAACTGCCGTTTACTCGGTACACGCTCGCGATACTTTTCTGTTTCCTCTCGGCGATTCTGAGGGCTCTTCGCTTCACGGGCAGCTCGAAAGTGCAGAACCTTCGACACAAAATGGCGCGGGGCGTAACGAGCACGGATCACGGTGAATTCCAATTCAACTACTTTGCGACAACGACGACCACCACGGCTACAGCTGGAAACGGATGACAAGGCGTTGGAACGCAGCCTGGAAACCGTGGAATATGATTCATGCAGTCGCTTCCAAGCCGGTCGGCGAGTTAACTATTTCGCATACCGCAGCCTCGTACGTATGCATCCGGTGCGATAGTGTGCGCGGCGGCTGTGGCAGTAGAGGTGATTCATTCATAACTGGAATTACGATACGATATTTCTCCTCGTCCATTCGCCCCGACATGTTTCTACAGCAATTCCCGGCAGAAATCGGCGAATTGCGCGGGAAGTCGTTTGAATGGTTCAAGTCGACGGTCTTGAAGGAGCACAAGGATCAACGGGAAGCCAAAGATAAACTGGAGATTTCCATACGCTGTGGTCATTTCAGTTATTCAACGCTAATACCGTTCATTGAAGTAATTAAGGTACTTGCAAAGAACGATGTGATATGCCCGAGAATGAAAATCGCTGAAAGCAATTCCATTTTTCTTCCAAAGCGAAACGGAGTATTCAAAACAAAATCAAACACCAAACCCCAAAATGCTTGCAGGACTTTTAAAGCTAGTCAGAACAAAACATATTGCAGAAAGAATCCTCGACAACATGTTGCCCATTGCACTTTTCGTAAATAATTATTTAAATGGGATCATATTCAATGCATTTCCCTCAAAGGATTAATTTAAACAACGGGACGCGTATCGTATTTCGTCTTATTTAGTGAGGGACTGTTTGCTTTTCTTTCAAGCAAATATTTTATTGATGCCACCGATGCTAAAGCAATAATTCGATGCCGACATCGGCAAAGAAAGAAATCACAGGTAATGCAAGTATTTTCAATTGATTTTTACAGTCCAGGCGGAAAACCGCAAGTGATAAAAGTATGACTGGATGTTTCAGCCAACAAACTTAAGGATTAAATTAAAAATATTTGAATTGAAATCGGATGCAATACAAAGCTTAAAAAATAACATTTGAAACGGTGAAAATTCAGAGCAATTCAATTATTAATACAGTAAACATCAAAAATTCATAAAGAGAATCGGAAACGCATCGGTTTTAGTAGGTTCAGGCTACATTTTAACAATAACAAGAAACAGTAGATTAGACCGACTAAACTAGACCCACCCCAACAAGTCGTGACGCAATCACGCTGGCAATCGTTAATAATATTTCCACCCCATATTTTACAACATCAAACCGAACTGCTATCCGGCTCGCACCTGATTTTCGCTATAAATAGGCCTTGAAGCAGTTTCACGCTAATCAAATTAGTTCCAATTTGTTTGCAAGCCAACTGCACGTACAAAATGAAAGGTGAACTTTGCATAGGCATTTAAATGCGTGTGGCTTTTCTATAGAAAGAACAACAATCGTTCGTTTTGCACCATATATGATGATCAAGTGCATTCATGACGTCAGCGGGCAAGCATTCCGTTCAATTTCACATCAATCTTCGTTCCATTTTGCCTTTTTTGGTCAATTGAGTTTTCTCCGGGACGGATGGCATCTTCTGCCTCGTGGCAACGTGCATATTTCCATTTCAGAAATGCAAACTAGACATAAACACTGCCAGCATTGCGATTGGCAAACCACATTAATTAGCGGCGCGAAGTCTGGCGAGCAATGCAGATGACTATCGACTTCAGCTGTTGCTGGAGCAACAGCTAGCCGATCTGAGCTGGTAGCTGGCGCCGATTTGAGTGAAAGAAATGCATAATTTCGGACGGAAAGCAACTGAACGAGTCTGTTTGCGCCGGGCATTTACACTTTTGTGTGCTCGCGTGGACAACATGCGTGCATAAAACGGCGGACACATTAAGACCGTGCAAATTCTGCGATGATACAGTCGCAATGATTAGTGCCATATGGCGCAGCTTCAAGGAGAGCAGTTGCGTCTGTTGATGATTGAAACGTTGCATCATAATCAACAGGTGATCTTTATGGACTTTCAACGACTACTCAGATGCGATGCCGACTTCAACCGTTTGATTCAATACATTATAGGTACAAAATGTTGCAGAGCTACGCCTTGGAATCATTCCAGCAGTGATCTCATCGGTTTGTGATGCTGATACCGAAGATACACGGGCGTAGTTTATTGACAATTGCGCACAATGTGCGCGACCTGAATTCCAAGTCACTGCTAGCCTTCGCACTTGAACTGCTGTACTAGGCGAACTACAAATAAGCTGATAACGCGCAAGTGCGATCAACTAGTATTCTAGAGACACTACTTCGAGCACGGGAAGCTAGAACGGCGCTCCTGTACAAGTTCTCCCTAAGAAACTTCAGATGGCAGCGAACGGAATCAATTGTTCACGTGGAGCACGAACCCAAACGATTGGCAGAGGATGCCCCGAATGATATTACAATTTACATGTCAATGCAAATTATGCGTCAACTACAATTCAGGCGAATATAAACTCCTTTCGAGGAGAGCAGGCTGATTGGTGTCGAGATGGATACTTCAGGGTAACTTTCGTGATGAACCGACATTATAAAATTGTAAAGACAATCGAAGCGAAGACATTTGGATGATATTTAGGAAGCTAAACATTAGCATGTGGAAATCATCAAAAGATCTCGATCAGCACGCGCTTGAAGTACTCATTAGAGAATTTACCGTGGTTTTCTCCTTGACGGACGTACATACATCTAAAATTAATCTGAACACAATGAATTCGACCAATAATAAAGGAGTTGCCCAACTTTTCCTTGAATGGGTCTACCTGATGTCGTACAGACTCAATTATTTGTTAATATTGTAGCAAATCTATCAAATCCTGCGATTTGTGCTTGAAGTAATTGGACCGAACGAACAACATGACCAGAGTGGTGTTCACACGCCAGGTCACTGACCAAAATCATATTTTGCAAACATTAAACACGCATTATACAATAAATTAAATAGTAAATGCCATATTCCGACTAACCCAAAAATTTTCAACTGGAAATTGTTCTAGTTTTTGAAACTGACGATCAAGCAGTTTTGCGTAAATATTCGAATAATATTATGGAGAATTTGAACATGAAATTTCAGATAAAATAATTCACAAACGATCCGCTGTGTCTTAAAAGAAGCTTAGATTCTATGCCCGAATGGAAATCGACGTTGGGCCAATTCCAGCCTTAAAATACAGCATGACAAAATCAAGATTCCGCTATGCCAATTAAAAATATATACAAAAAATCTCATGGTACGCTTAAACGAAAACCCCAAAGTCAACATTTAGCTGGAAACTGGGCGCCATTGTGGACGATTTTCACTTACGTTCAAATCCCAAATGTAAACATCGTTTTTCCGGCACAACGGAAAGCCTTTCAGTTGCCAGCAAGAAGATGCTCGGTCGCTCAATAGCGATCGTAAATTATTTGCGAGCAAAGGATATGGAAATGTTTTGGATAGTGTGGCAAAGCACGTCCGCCACTTGGACGTTGAAATCGGGGCGGCGAATGGACTTCTAAAAATAGTTGACATACAAACTATTTGGAAGACATGAAGCAAGGCCGCACCCCCTGCGTGAGGCGAACGTATTTCAATCGAGATCCGCGATATGCTCGGAATGCTGGTCGTTTCGATTGCTATTGCGATTAGATAGCAGAAACGATCAATTGCGACGGAAGACAAAGCGACCGATGCGTCCTCAAGCCGGCGTATTGCGCCTACAGCTGTGTCCTAGACACCACGTCCATCATCTACAGGAGAGTGGAGTGAACGTTAACAGAATGGAAAAATGATTTACCCGTTTCAGCTGCGTCTTCATGATGTTGTGGAGTTCGTTGCGGATTATGTTGAACTTCATCATCGTGTCCGAGCTGAATATGGAGCGGCCGAACGCCAGGCCCGGATAGTCCGCGCACCGCTTGATCCTGCGGTGCTCGCGCTCCGCTATCACCTCAGTCCTTTCGCTGGTGCAGCGCAGATTCGCCCACTCGGCCGCCTCTGGATCGTTCTCGATGTTCTCCTCGTCCGCAGGAGCTCCATCGCCCGACGCCCGCTCGACGACATACACGGGTTGCGCGTCGGCCGCCCACGACTGCCGGTTTCTCCGCTTCCGCGCGGAATCTGCTTTGGATCTTCCGGAGTCGGACGAGTTCTTCTCACGCCTCGGGTGTTTGACCTTCGGAGGCTTCACTTCGTCCGCCACGCTGCTGTTGTCAGGCGGGGTGGGACTGCTGCTAATCGCTGGCATCGACAACGGAAGATCGACTCCCGAATCTGAAATCACGGCTCCCGCAGCCGCCGCTACGGTCACCTGGACCGTCGCGGGCAAGGCACTAGGCGCTACAATGTTGTTTTGGTTGTTGTCCGCGTCGATTGCCTGCTGCGTCGTGTTGCTGCCAGCTACATTCCGGTTGACATCCGTCACTTGCGCTTCGTTCTGCGAAGTCGGGCACTCGCCACCAACAGCTGATTGACCCAGTGGCCCCAATGTGCGCGACGGAGCTGTCAACGCGGCCACAGCATAATTGTCGTTAATTGCGCACTCCTCGCCGGACAGCGACGACACCTCGATGGTGCCACCCCGTCGCAGGGCTGCAATCACCTCCTTAGCAGGGACGTGCGAAAGTCGCTGGCCAGCGAAGCGCGGATGATGCTGATGGCCGCGTTTCTTCACTGGCAGGCCTGCGCCACCACTATGATCACTCATCGCAAACCAATTCTCATAAACTTCACATTCGATGTCGTCGACCAGGCAACTTTCTACGAAGAACCAGCTCACTTGCGCCCCCGGACAGCAGCCATTACGAATTCCTGCTGATTTTGACTTTTTCTTCTTCTTGCTGCGCGCTGACGGCGACGACTTCGCGTGACTTTCTCGCCGCTGGGCTGCTGCACTTGGCTGCAAGCTGTCACTTCCCGACGGTGTTGTCGTGGCGCCGCTACTGGTCAGCAGATGTCGGTTGGCGCGCTTGAGCCTACGAACTTCCCGAACGTTGTTGCGTGCCGTTCGAACCGTTAGAATTTGTTGATGACGGTTGAGCGCGCCCTGCTTGTTCTTGCAGCTTCGTCGATTCCACTGGGAATGTAGATCCTGACTGCGCTGCTTCGCACTAGGATTGGAAACACCGGAATGTTTCGAGTGCGCCGGCCGAAGCACGGGGGCTCCTTTGCCGTGCATCATGCAGTCCTGGGAGTCGCAAACGATCCACAATCTCGCTCCACTTTCACGCACCGCTGCCGGCAATTTAAACTGACATGGTCTGCAGAAAGTCCGCTGCTACGTTTTATTTTGCACTAACTTCTGCCTGGCATGACGCGGCCTTTCCACTTCCAGGATCGTCCCGCCACCGCCTTTGTCCACAAACTCAAAGCAATTAATAGTACACAGTAGTCAATGTGAATCCACGGCTTGGCTTACGCATCAGTTATTTTCATTTTTCAGCGACTCCACGGCATCGAAGTGCTTGAATCATTGCGAGTCTGAATCATGTCAGTTGAAATCGAATAGGGTCGCAAATACCCGACCGTTTGAAATTCCTTGCAGTGCGTCCCGCGGTTCATGTTCATAACTACCAGCCAAACTCCGTAGCATGTCAGAGTTGTAACGGTTTCGATGAATGGATTTACGCTAAGCGCAAGTTGACTCCGAAGCGACTCAACCTCATTTTCACTCATAAGCAGTGTGTTAATGTTGTCCCGAGGCTTCATATGTCCGTTGACTTTTAAATTCGCTTCTCGGATTGAACCACATCCGCAATTTCGCCGCAAAGCTCGGCAAAGTTTCCAGCTGGGCGGAAAGTCAGATCTCACAAAGCAATAACGCTACCTCGCTTGAGAGGGGGATCCCCCTCAAACTGACTAAGCGAAGCGACTGTAATGCGGATCCCGTATTTGGCGCGGGCGATGGTTTGAAAATCAGCGCCGCTAATAATAGAATTGGAGAGCATGCGCACGCGCTCGACAATCAGTTGATCGCTCCTGAATTCCTTTCCTTCTGAGCCGATGAAAAACTAGAGCGGGAAATCTGATACCGTTCCGCTTGGAAAACCAACAATCAGCAAATGATTGCGGGAAACGGGACGACGAAATTTCATTATAATTTCCATCCGTTTCCCACTGGACGTAGTCAAGATCGAAACAAAACTATTTTGCCAAAAAAAACACGATGTTTTGTTTTCGCTAGTGTTTTCAGATGTTTCCGATTAGCCACGGCTTCAAATTCTTTTCTCGTGTGCATTCATCGATGCGTTCGCCATTTTCGTGCAGTTGCCAAGGCAATCGTAAAGTTAATTTTAGCAGCCCTAAATATTTTCGGGTTTTTTCAATGAAAACTGGGACAGTGGAGGTTGGGGTGGAGCCGGAAATCGCCCAACATAATTTCAAATGTGTAAAGCTTGCGATTGCAATTTAACAACAACATGATTAATTCTGTTTCTATGAAGTGATAAATAACTTCTTGTATACCATTTAAATTTTAAATATTTTCTACGGTGTTTTACGAAATGATGTAATCGTCCAAATTCACAATAAGTGTCTGGAAATTTGGGCTTATACGATGAATAAACGATTGGGGATTATACTAAAGATAAATATCGGACAATGAAGTCCTTATTTTCTTAAAATTCCACTAGTATGGTTTCTATGCATAACTTGGTCATATATCGTTATATACCATCTTTTTAGCTACGGTAAATTAATTGCGAAAATTAAATAGAAGTGAACAAAATCCCATTTGGAATTTTGGCTCAGCATCAACAACATTTTTGTTGAGAATTCCCAATTTTATCGTCATTGTAGTCAAAAACTTCGTACTCTTTCGAGCATTCGTCTCGACCGGACTGCATAATAAAACCGCAGATTCCTTTCTAATTTTATAAGTGAGCCATCTTTTGAAAAAGAGGGCTACCACAACCACCAACCAATTGCCGGTTTTGAAGTTACCTAAAAATGTAAGGTACCTTTCAAATAGAATTCAGGGAGGTAAATAATAGAAACTAGTTATCATATGGTATTTTTACTCAAATCAGAATTTTTAACGAAAATCCAACGCTTTCCAGGCGGAGAATACAAAGTTTACGCTTCTTCTTTCAGGAAAACATCGCCTGAATATTCGGCATTCATGTTAGTAACATAGCCAGCGTCATAAGGGAATCAAAATTATTGTAAGTATCCAAGATCTAAGATTTTAAGTGCCTTCCTTGAACCGTCTGTTGTGACCAGACCATGAATCTGAATGAGCACTCTCGAAATAAGAGGATGGGTACTAAACCTCAACTATCCATCTTCCAACAAGATGCGTCAGTAGATTTATAAAAATTAAGGACTACTGTCAAGTAATCAAGACGTGATCTTAGCCTTTTGGACGCGATCTTAGCCTTTTGCACGCCTCAGTCGAGATATTCTTCAGCACTTCTTTTTTGTGGTGAGGTTAATTTTTATTAATCTTTATTGATTGACTAACAGCTAAGGCAGCAATAGCACTAGCCTAGCATCCGGCTCTGACCAGAAGCCGACACCGGCTGCAAATATCAAAAGAACTAATACTAGTGACACACTAGAGTTCATTATGAGCTGAATCTGGCTCATAATGAGCTGACGGAAAGTAAGGTATAAGATATACCATTAGAAGTTTATTGAAGTGAAAAATTTACTGTTGCAAGTGCCATCTATGGGCAGAGCAAGTGAATTAGGTGCAATTTTAATTGTCAATTCAACATATGACAGCGAATTTTGAAGAATTTGAAAGTAACTACCCCAGGGATGCTTTTAATAGGATGTATAAGTGTGTGCCCGGTGTAGGTGACATAGAAATAAATGAATTTGCAATTGTTTTTCACCTTTTAAAAGTTTTACTCACACTCAAATTGTCAGTCACCATGAGCTACACGTAGTGTGTCACTATCTTATCAGATCCAAGCTTATAATGAGCTGTGAGGTCATTGTCAGCTCTAGTGTGTCGATAGTATTAATAACTTTTTTCACTGCCCTAAAATGGTATCGAAATCTTTCTAGAAGATTGCATAACAAAAGTTGAACAAGCAGAAACTTACAGAGAAGCAACTCAAGGGACACTGGTCCGTTTTGGATGAATTTGAAATATAACATCAAAATCCACATGCTTGCTGCGTCGTAACATTCATAGACACGCATGTATAGCTTCTCGTGGTTCATCATATTGAGATCAGGAAAGGCTGTTCTCATCATCCTCGATGTAAGATCATAACGAGATGCCAGCTACGGTTCACACCAATATCCCGATAGGGTGAACTACTACAATACTGTCGTATAGCAACACGAATTAGAGCAAATCTTTCCAAGTTCAAGGTTGTTTGGTTTGGGAAAAACAAAGCAGTGGCTGTGAGATTCATATCAAGACTGGCAGACCACTTTGGTAATACACTTCCGCTAGACCCACATTCATTACTTGAACAAATGTGATCGCAGTTTAATAGTGAAGGAAACCGTTAGACGGCAAACTATCTAATGTTAAATGAAAGGGTTAGTTTGACGAGGAAAACTTCAAGGACATCATTAAAAATCCAAGATTTTGGATATTGAGAATCATTTTGATTCCCTTATGAAGCGCACTATGTTTCTGCTATTAATGCCAGATAATGCTTACGAGGAAGGGTGAGTCTAGAATTTTTTTTCCTGGAACTTATTTTCATCAAATGAACCGATCAACCAACGTCAAGAAGCAACAATGTACTAAGATACTGATGTACTGCTAAGATAAAAACCTTAAACTGCTGTCCAAAATCTAATATCATATAAAAATATTTAAAAAAAAAATTAATTAAAATTTAAACTTGAATTAATTATAGACAATAATTTTTTGTAGTGCTCGCTGGGCCAAAATATTGTATTTGTTTAGTATCGTACATTTAACTCATAATTCGTTTAAATCTATAAAAAAAGTGGATTAAAGTCGCTTTTTTATTATACTTGGATGTGGTGAATGGAAAATCTAAGGGGACTAAAATGTTGCAAAGAAATTAATTTGCTCAAATCTCTTCCATTTTTCAATTTTTCCTGATATATGATGGATAATTAATATTAATCTACGGTGTTCTTCCATAAATTAAGTTCAAGAATATTATTTACTTAAGTCATTTTTAAGTCCCCGATGTTTCATTCACAGGTCACAGTAGAATATGTAAAATGATCGGGAACTTAAAAATGAAATAAGTTAATAATAATTTTGAATTTAATTTATGGACGTGAACCGTATTTTTTTTTGATTATTTATTGATTGAGTCGTCATATGTATGAAAAAAAATTGAAGATTGGGCGAGATATAAACGAATTAACATTTTTCATGTTGACCTTTACGGTATGAATTTATATTTATTAATTTACAATAATACGAGTCGAACCTAGAAAAAATCCCGAACAGAGACTTCGAAATGAGCGAATTGAATGGAAAATATTAAAATCTGGTGATTTAGAGAACATAATACATACATGCTCGTAATAGCAGTGATTTTCATTAATAACATTTACAAAATCCAATTTAAAAATCAGGGTTCAACCAGAATGAACTCACATAATCACATACCATCAAATCTCATCCAACTGCAAAATTACCACCCCTTTTTCCGATGGAAATCTAATGTTTTCTTGAATATTTCATAATTTTTCAGCTAATTGTTTTAAAAGTGAATTAAATAGATAAATATTGTAGACTTACATTTTGTAGAGCTTTGTTCTTTTCTTCGAGCTTAGTGTTGACTTGGGTCAGAGCTTCTTGTGTTGTGTCGAGTTCATTCTCAACACTTTGGATTTTCTTTTGGAGTTGACGTGCCTCCTCCTCAGCCTATTTTTAAGAAAAGTCGCGAAAAAATCAAAAAAAAAATTCAATTAGTTCTTTGCAATTATGTAAGGCAAAGATACAGTAGTTTCTTTTCGTCCTAATCTAATCTATAATTACATTTATCGTTGGGAATCTGTCTACATACCTTGATAACAGCTTTGTACGATATGTTGATTTTTCGGGTCGTAATAAATGCTTATCGTAGTGACAACGAATTAATACATTATTTACAATGTATAATAATGTATGAGATAGTTGTCTGTAATGCGAGATGAGTGGATCGAAAGATTCTGTTAGTTGGAAATTCAGTTAACTTAAGGCTTCTGTTTATTTCATCGTGAAGAAGAAAAAATGGCGAGATTTTTAAAATATTTTTAACAAATAAAGGAAGTGAGATATATTTCATTAAACTCAACTTCTGCGTCTAGCGTTCCAATAAAAAAAATATGCCTCACTTTATCTTTTTCAATTTGTTTGTGATGTTTGTTCAGGTCAAAAATAAAAATATGGTTTATTTAAAATAAACTTCCCAATGTTCCGAGACAAGGTTTTGATTCGAGACAATAGATGCATTCCCGAATGCAGAATATCGTTTTAAATAGATTTTTGCACAAGTTTTCGGGAAGGTAACCAGTTTATTTAAGCTGCAGAAATTATGTGAGAAATTCCGCTTTCTTATCCCATATCTAGCAACAACGCGTTTTCTTCTCTTAAGTTGATTCAAATTTGGTGTTTTTTCAATTTGCAAAATGAAAGTCCAATGGGAAAATGGGAAATTTGTTTCGCATTAAAATTAACTTGCAGTTGGATAAATTAAAATTAAAATTGCATCAATCTCAGTAGGGCTTTTTATCTATACTTAAACTGAATGGAGACTCAAAAAATAAGCATAGGAAAAATATTCAACTCGATTCAAAAATACAAAAAAAAAAATGATGCTTAGTTTACGAGAAATTCAGATCAATTTCGCAGATGGATTACGTTAATCGCTAAAGACCTTCTTCATGATTAAGTAATTTCGAGGTCTCAATCAACGTCTGCAGTTCATATGCTATTTTGCACTTAGATTTCAATAACGGCTGCCAAACTGCATTCCTCAAAAATAAATAAATGCTTTTGACCTCATTTTGGATGCGGAATTGATAATTCAATGTGAATCGTAAAATGAACTTATATATATGTATGTTGCGCAACGCCAATGCAAATACTCACAGATATTCAACTGGTATTTCAGGAGAGTCACTTCAAGTGTGGCGCCAAAAAAATTCCACGAAAGAAAGAAAGTAGAAGTGATGTTCATATGCTAGTCAAAGTGTGAATTGAATGACGTCGAGAGAAATGATACTTGAAGATGGGGAACTGGAATCAGGTCTTGTCGATGAAATATACGCGTGTGTAACCATGTCCATGATTCACTAGCAGCAGTTTTTCTTCCATCCATATTTATGTAATCAATTTCAAAAAATGTCGAAGTACAGTCAAGATTATGATGAATTTCGACTCAATAAGAAATATTAGCAAGTCGTTAACCAAAAGCACACTAAGAGACGAAAGTTGTCGAATAGACCAGGAGGTTCTAACCCATGATAAAACGTAAATAATGAAAAAGCTACGTAGGCATACATACGAAACAAAGTGACAGTCGTTATAATTCGCAGATGTAAAATTATAAAATAGTTGAAATATAGCGAGCTTGATCCATCAACAAGCCAGCGGTGGTAGTGCTGTCTCGTAACGAGTGGCTAAAATGGCAGCACCTGAAGAGGAGCCATTCGTTACGCCGAAACCACACTTCCCACCCAAGAAATATGAGTTAAAAAATATTTAAAAAAAAAAACATTTTAAAAATCCGTTCTGAATAATAATTCATCAGCAGATCCATTTATTTCGCCTAAGATTGTTCAATCTTCAATGTGCTCCGAATGGCAAAAACGTGACAAATAGAGAAAATTAAATGCAAACAATCCTCCCCATTCCAGACTACCGTGTCATCGTTATGTGGATCTGTGCATACGCGTATAAGAGTGGTACAATCACCTCAACCTCGTACGTAACAAAGAGTTTAACACGATAGTATGCATTCCGAATGGAGGCCAAGATTCCTCCATCGGTTGAGTCAACTGCATCCAAGGAATCCAGACAAATTGCATCCGTTATCGGAACATATTTGCGTGTTGACTCAGAACGCTCGTACTTTCAACTGAAGTTATATCTGATATATTACTTTTGCAACGTGTGACTTAAGGGATACAAAATTTTTTTTTTAATTTTTAGTTCAATCTATTCAGGCAACTCTGAAAAAATAAAAAAATAACATTCGTGACGTGGCTTTAATTGGGGAAATAGAACCACGAATATGCAAGGACCATTTTGTAAATTTATGACGCCATCGTCCCCTTGGTAGAATTTCCCTAGATTTCAGTGGCAATGTAGATGCATAATTCTTTACATAGCAAGATTTTGGATTTGGCACCGAAAGTGCAAATTTATGGAAAATTAGAGTCCACCTCGGAATCGATTGCAACAAAGTTTTAACGGTCGGAAAAAAATATTTTTTTTAATCGATAAAGCTTATCTAAATTGCCAATCGTTTTCCCCGTTTTGAATGGGTCTGACTGATATTGACCTTGTCATATTCTAAACATGAAACCTGGTGTGTAAGCCGCTTTTTTACCTTGAAGTCCGCGAATCCGCAGCTGTACTCAAAATCTATTTTGTTTGAATTTTTTATGACTTCAATCGAGGAAAGGATTCATAAAAAAGGACTATCCCCAAAGGATCCAGATACGATATGAAGATGATGTGCTTGCAGTCACCAAGCAAAATAAGCTAAAGGACGTATTCGAGGAAATCATCAAAATCCATAGAAACACAATGTTCACTGCTAGTCCAGTTAAATAGTTGCAAAAATACGATCAACCGTCCGTTTTGGGCAGTCGGGCGTATTTTATGTGATATAATGAAGGAAAACCTTTCTTTTAGAATATTGTTTAAAAAACAAAAATGTAGAATCCTGAATTAAAATTTGAAATTAGAAGCTGATTGAAAAGCTATTCGAAATTGTTTTAAATAAAAAGATTTGGGCAATATTAGTCTGACAAAACAACTTTACGAAAAATTGAGTACAATTAATTCGAACATAAAATTGTAGAAAAATCTTTTAGTAAAACAAGTTGCAGAGGCAACGATGCTTAACACTAAAAACCTTTAACCAAAATTTAAAGAATTTTCTTCAAATGCACCGCTGCGCAGCATCATATTAAAAACTGGGCGATCAACTATAAGCGGAAAGATAAATAGGGTTTGTCCTGTTTTAGGTAAAATATACCTAAATAAAGAAAGAGATCAGTGCCGCCAGAGAATTGGGCTATTTTTGCAGTTTAGAGGGCTGTATCCTGTTTTGGCGGTTTTTCGGCTACATAAAAAATATTTGGTCTTCACTTTTTGTGTTTACCTAGATTAGAATCTCATTTGACCATTGATTCGACGCATTACTATTAGAGTTCCTATTCAGTAGCTAAACTATCTTATTGAGTCGTTTTCTACTCGAAAATGATGAAAATCATGCATAGTCTGACGCAGCGAAGTAAAATAACCCATAATCAACGAAATGATTAAGAAATTTAATTAATCAATTATAAGTTCGGATTAATTTAGAATGCAAATTAAAATGAAAATTGAAAGTTGGTGCTTGATGTTGCAAATCATTTTGAAATCTATATAAATAAAAATGAATCGCCAAATCTGTTGCTAAGCGCAAAACTCGAGAACGCCTCGACCGATTCGGCTATTTTTTTAAATATATTTTCCTTAAGGCATAAGGATGGTTCTTACGTAGAGAAAAATTAAAAAAAAAATTTTAATTTTTAATTAATAAAATTAATTTTTTCTATTGGACTGCGACAGACCAATAACTTTTGACAGAACGAAGTCTGTCCGGGTAGCTAGTTATGAATAATTTAACTACTTTTTTTATTAATTTTTGTATAAACCGAAAGAAGACTGTAAGTCGAAAAACAATCTTTCAGCAAAGTGGAAAAAGTCTACTTATAGTATTATTTTTGGTATTGTTTAAACTTTAGTTTGTTGTAGAGTCGATAAGCTCACACATGATGACTTACAAATATACATTTATCTTATTTTCGATAGAGTTTGACTTGTTCTCATTGAAGAATTGTTTTAAATCAAACGATCTTAGTTCGAGTAATATGATGCATCCTTGTGTAATGAATATTGCAAAAAAAAAATTTATTGATTTTCTTGTTTTTTTACACATTTGAATTTCATATGTGCGTCACGAAATAAGTAACTAAAATTTAGTTTCATCCGCAAATTGAAAGGGTCATCTGATTTACAACCTTTTCTAACGTTTTTTCATGAGTTTCTATATGATCTTGTCACAGAGAAAATCAATATTAATTTAGGTGCTAATTTTTTAACATCCTTCATTATTAGGCAAATATAAATTGGAAATTCAATCTACTATATTAGGTAGGAAAGCCATAATACCAATATTCTTTACAAGCTTTGTCTTGAAATTCAATGTTCGTCTGGAGTTTTCAGGGGGTTTTGTGCTGCAACATTTTCCGTTTTCTGCGAGAAGAAAAGAGCTGACACTTAGTGAGAATTATGAATTAATTATGACTGAATAAGCGCAGCAACAATTGAAAGAGTTTTCATTTATACTAGAACTAAAGTGTAGAATTGTCGTTAGTCGCTTAGTCAAGCCTAACTAACCATGTGCATATCGTTTGATGTATAATCGGTAGATGATCACAATCAGTTCTCTTTTATTATAATGAAAATGAACAGCTCAATCCATTGATCTGTCTACATATATTTTGGTTGAATTTAAGATGATTGCATGTGTCATATTCGGTACACATATGTAATTGCATTTACGAACGCTAGTCGAAGTCACTGAATTAGTTTTAAATCAATCTGAAGGGTAATATTTCCTAATTGATATTTATGCATAGACGATCGGAAGTCTGGTATATGATTACGTTATTTGTGCTGAAATATGACTATAGACTATATAGTTTGTAATTAAGCAGAATACCTTTACCACCTTCTTCTACTACCATCCACAGGGAAAAATTAAAAACAATATAATAAACTGGTGTTGAAAATATAGCATTAGCCAAGCCCCTAGCTTAGATGCATCCTCAAATGTTGCTATGATGACAACGTGGACAGAACCCATTGATAATTAAGAGTGTCCTGAATGTTAGGATACTGTGGCGTAAGTTCTCATGGCAATCTATTCTCTGACGTAGGAGTTTAAAAAATAATACCAGGGTTGATGCATACGTGGCTGATATGGAGTGTATCGAAGTACAAGTATAATATAAAGAATAACAACATTGATACTCTAGCATTAGTTCAGCCAAATGAGTAAGAAAATAACGTCAAACCTGCATTTTGGGACGACACTCAGATTTTTTTATACGATAGAGGGTCTATTTGTGAGCTTAGGTCCAAATATCGGGGATCGTACATCCATCATTGGTCATTATTTTGCTTTTCAAAATCCAACGTACAAAAATGTGATGTAGTTGGATATTAAAAAAATATTTTTCTTATTAAATAATCAGTCACTATGTGCCAATATGCACAATAATATTCGCATGACCCTTGTAAGTTATCCAAAACTGTTATCAAGGCTATAATCTATACTATTTGAGGCTCTTTGCAGAGGCTCTCATGACCACCACTCGACCATGTACAATCAGTTAGCAATTATCCAACTTACCTTTTCAGCACGCATGTTAGCATCGCGAGCATCTTGCTCGCAACGCAAGGCACGATCCAATGCATTGTCTTTGTCGATCTTCATTCCCTGCATCTTCTTTTTAATGGCGTCCATGGTGCTGGATTTGTTTTGTTTTACTCTACTTGCTCAAAGAAAATCTGTAAGACAATAACATCAAGTGAAATCATTAATGACTAAACGTTATAATTTCATAAGTAAGAGAGCTATCATGCCGCAAGTTGTTAGAGAAATTAAATTAATTAATTGAAATTGATCGAGCAAATACAATAACGTTTGAGCCTTTTAATTGTTTCGTGCTGTAATTGATTGAAGTAGTAAATACGCACTGTTTGGATTCGTTTTACTTTCGTAGTTGAGATTGTATCGCAAATAAGAGGTGTAAAGCTCATTGTGACACCCCTTTTGGTGTAGATCTTAATGTTATGATACATTTTTGTTAGTTTTTCGTAATTAGAACGAATATATCACGTTTCCATACTAGAATTAAACTCTTCGAGCAGCATTTAATGAATCACTATTTCAAATTTACGATTAACACTAAGATAATCTTATCAAAATTTGAGCATAGGACACCGATAATGCTTAATATTTTCTTTATTTGCATATAAACACGAATCTGTAATAAAGTTCTTCTTGGCTCACTTCCAATTTTCATTGAAATCGAAAGAGTTCACACTAGTGTATCACTGAAAAACCATAAAGTTTATAATGGTTTTGTTTATGTGGCAAATAGTTGATGAAAAAATGATCAGAAATGATCAAACAAGATTGAATTCTGCTGACTTTTTAGAATTAACAAAAAAAATCGTTTAGAAATAGAAATCAATTTTGAAATCGTGCCTCAAATAACACGATGTTAACTGAATAAAAATTGATTTTGTAAATTTGTTTTTCAGTAGAAAAAAATCAGCGCATAAAGTTTTGTAATATAATGTATGTGTATAACGCGACGGCCGAACTAAAAAACCGACCACCTAATCATTCAGGTCCCACATTGGGCGCCATTTTAATGAAATGTTTCTATCTATGTTTCTGTTAGAAATTAATGCATAAAGTTGTGAAAACATCTTCATAAAAGATTCGTATGAAAATGCTGTCCATCTCACAATAGTGAGATGGACAGCATTTTCACCAAGTCATAAGTTGAAATTGAAAATGCATTTTTATTAGTTTAGATATGCATTTTTAATTTCAGCTCTTGACTTGGTAAAAAATTCGCTTCTATTCTTACTGTTTATGTATCTTTTTGGCTGATTATTTAAGAACTCTTATAGTAAATTTCCGATGAAAATTGCAATCAAATTTGTATAGTGAATATTTTCTGCTGAAAAATAAATTTGCAAAATCAATTTTTATTCAGTCAGGATCCTTAATTTTGCTATTCCTGGTCTAGGTCATATACTATATTTCCGGTGAAAGGATTTCAATAAACATATTCAATAAAATAACATAAAAGTTGTCTATGCTAATGTCACGTAGAGCTGTATGTGTGATGCAAAGAATCAAGGGATGAAACATGACCACGACATTAACGGAAAGCCCCTTATTAGGATACTTTAAACATTTTCTTTATTTGCCTAGGAATAAACTCAAATTTCAAAGTCTTGTTTTTAAACTTCGGCAGGCGCTGAAAATTTACATTGAAGATTTTTCATACATTTGAGTACTGCAGGAAAATTCAGGAAAGCGTGTGAGTTCATATCTAGAAACCAACTAGAATAGGTTTTCACTCAAATCGAATTTTCTTATCCGGATTTTTTTATTATTTAGGCTTAGCCTGTATTCAAAGAAATTGTGGATCCGTTGTACTCAATGGTAAAAGCCTTGCATGCTACTCTTATCATATTTTAAAAACAAAGACTGGGTCTTCTCCCTGCCTCGGTATCTTCATGAGTAAATAGCAATAAAAACAGGGACCAGCGCTTTGAACACATCTCGCATGAGTGGTGACCATCTTTGTAAACAGAAAAGGGTCGAGTAGAAAGAACAATCAGTAGGAAAATAGGATACTAACCTTGAATCGCATGTATGAAAGTAGCATAAATATGCAGAAAAACGAAAAGAGAGGGTTGCTAATTCCTGGATCATCAAAGACGATCGTGGCAGATTAGTCTTGTCGATACGTAAGGTGAGGCAAGGAGTTCTGCTGTAAATGTCGAGGGCGAGCATTAGGAGTCGTTTGTAACAAGTCCTTAATACATTAACCTGTCTAATGCAGATCAGTTCTTTTTGTATCAAAAGGAGTCATGAATAAAGTAAACTATATTTGATCATTAAATATACGATGCTTATAGCACTTTATCGCATCTGTTCCAAGTAAAGCAGTTTATCTTAAATTACATAATTATCTACTTATTCTTAAGCTGCATCTTCACTTTTGGTTTCACTTCGAAGATACCATAAGCCAAGCCAGTATGTTTCGATGTGAAGAGTATCAACCTGAAATCATTCCATTGAACTTCTGCTGCTCGCCAGCTCATCTTCAGATGCATACTATATATTGATATGTAATCATGCGATCTTACTTCCAATCTTTTACTCTCGAGAAAACCCTCGACGAAATGGTCTGACTCTTGTGTCTCATTGACCCAGTTATTACTATCATTGCGTCACTGTCCAATTCATATGTATAAACAGCAAGAAAGTATTCACATTCCATATGCTTGCACCGAATTGTTGTACGTCTGTCTGTTTTCCAACAATCATTTCATCCGCAATGCCTCAAGAACCATAAACACTGGAAAATATGCCATTCAGCAACTCGCCAAGAAGTAACTGCCGCGAAAACTCAAGAAAAATGTCTGAGTCACGCGAAAAGCAACCTCGGTAAAATGTACGACTGTTAAATTTAAAACTGACAATGAATTCCTCATAAAGAGAAAGCTCAGGAGTTTTTCATACGGACTATACACATATGTACTATATTTACGTGAATGCATACGAACGTACTTCTGGCTTCTTGAGATGCTTTCGTAATTTTTATGCAAACAATTTACGAAAAAAAATATATATACTTGCGACCCAGTCAGCAATTAACAAAGGAATTTCGCAGTGATGAATGATTGACTGACTTTATTGCGGTGTCATGTTGTTATTTGTATTATATTATATATTCTGTCGAGTCGACACGTTATCACAGTGCAAATATTTATATTGCATTGGGGGAAATTGCAGGCTTGTATTAAATTTAATTGAGATCTGAGCAGATTCATGAAATGCATCATCCTAAAAGCATTCCTGAGCATTCAAGGAAATTATGAATATTAGCGCTGAGGTAAAATGTCTTCATCGATCGAGTATGTGTCGAAATACGGAAACGAAGAAACCAGAACGGTTTTGGACGCGTGAAAAAGATACAGATTTGGATCTCACAAGAATACATTAGCATTTTTCGTTCTCCAAGATTGTAGGCTAATGACTAACGCGAACAACATGAATAATATAAGCTTGAGATGTCTACATATTTCAATGTATTCTAACTGTAAACAGGTAAGGTAGCTCTGCATCTGTAGATAGTATCTGATGGCAAGGTCGTAGCACAGTTTGAGGAGCTTTTTGGCTAAACAATAAGTGCAAGATATCTTGTAGATGAAACTCTTAAGCGTGACAATGACCTATTATGCGTTGATGGCTTCAGCGGGAAATATTAAATTTTAAGAATTTCTGAAAAAAACGGTCACTATTCAAATTTACATAAATAAACTACAAATGACAAACTTTTTGTTTAAAATCATCACAGATGTGCATTGTAGGTATTTTAATGATTTTTAAATTAACTTGGCACGAAGCATACTATGTATGTATGTTTTGCTTTGAGAATTTGCCACTTAAGAACTGTTCAAATAAATGTTAATAACTACGTTTAGCGTGAGTAACACTTGATTGAATTTAGAATATATCGAAGAAAGTCATATAGACCAGGGTGGATTTGTAGAAAAACGACTACATTTGACCGTTGAAAGGGGGCACGCTGATTTTTGCTGGAAAGGTTTTGGATTTACTCGTATAACAATAATTGATCTATGCTCCCTCTCAAAAAAGTCGAGAACATGAAAAAATCGAAATGTTTAGTTTTTTTTTAAAAAACTTGTTTTTCCTGCTTGTCTCACTCCTAACTTTAAAACGGTACATTCCAGAGCAAAGTTGGATGAGAATGAAAGTTGCGTAATCAAATTTTCTACTTTTGAGAGGGAGCATAGATCAATTATTGATATACAAGTTATTCCACAACTTTTCCTTCAAAAATGGGCGTGCCCCCTCTCAACAGCCAACTGAAAACAGATCCGCCCTGGTCTAATAGTCTTGTGATTCCGTAATAATAAAAGAAAAAGAAAAAAGTAATTGTAGTGAAAACAACAAATGCAATTGAAATCTATCTGTCTATATGAGTGTGAATTCATAACTTCCAGTCAATATGGGAGATAATGCGAGGACAATAAGTAATCTTTTTCACTATATATTTGGAAAATCCAAATCTTACCTGAATCAGGATTATCGCAAAAAATCTATTTATTTCTAAATATTTTCAGTACGTAAGAAACTTCACCTTAAACTATCCAAAAGATGAAGAATTAATGATTAGAGCCAGTGCAAACGAAACCGAATATGTTAAGGAAGGGTAAGGTATTAAAAGGCATTTTATTGTTTTTAACTGAATGCATAATATCTCAAGAATATTGTGTCAAAATTTCAAGTGGATTGGAGCAAAATTGACGAAGTTATGAGTTATGATAAAATTCGCTTATGAACGTTTTATATCAGATTTTTTTTAGTGTTCAAAACTTTAAAGCGTTTTCTCCACAACTCACGTTTTCAAAGTCGGTGCCCCTCATAACTTCAAAACTACTGCACCGATCCTTTTGAAATTTTGAACACTATCTCTGTGCTGGAGGGTTTTTTTCAAATTTGTGGATAATTTTTATTTTACAATAACAAATTAGCTGATTTTTTTCGCAAAAAAATCGCATTTTTCACTTCAAAGTATTCCATAAAAGTGAAAAATTGAAATTTCAAAAAACCTCCCAGCGTTACCTGGGGTAAACTAATATCTAACAGATGAATTTTGATTTCAAATGATCCAGCACCAAGTTATGAGGGGCACCGCAATTCTACTTTTTTCCGAGGCACGTTCGAATAATTGCTGCCATGGCCGTATTTTTGATATTTCTTCGTGAAAATTTTATACAATAACCTTCGAATGTCATACTTTAATATACCATTGGTTTTAATACAGAGATTTAAGCTTTGTCGTCACAAAAACATGCATTTTTTGTACGAATTAACCTTAACCTTAACCTTAACCCCCTCCTTAAGAAAAATTTCACAGGTGCAAAAAGAGCCATACTGCAAATTGAGAAATTTTAATCATCCATTATTAAAGAAAGTCACATATAGGGTTCAAATTTAAATAGTTCACTGATGTTTTTCTGGGTCTAGTGTCGTTTATAAAAAATTCAATCGAATCAACAAAATCATTACAGGATTTATTGAGGATATTTTTGATTATTCTAACGTTCTTTTCAAATGCTACGATGGTTTCCGATTAGAAAGTAACAATTTTTGTAATAAAGAAATTCTATGCTTGCTATCAACTGTAAATGTAACCAAGCAGGTACTGTTGAAGATCTGGTCAACTTTTCAACTGATCTGACTTGAGTTCCGTGCATAATTAAAATTCCAGTCGCACATTACTAACGACTTTTTGCGAATTCCAAATAAAAACGTTGAAGTATATTGGTCACAAAACAAATATGTAATCTTGTAACGGATGCGTTTCTCTGTGGATTAAATCCACCCATAGCCACAATGCACCCAGGTACAACAATCCGATTGATGACGAACACTGTGGAATGTAACCATTCATTGCTGCTCGTCAAGTAGTTAACCTAAATAATAAGTCCAGGTATTCAGGTAAATTTCAATTATCCGCGAGGAAAGTGCTTTATGAGGTAGCAACGAAGCTGGCGGTCGAAATGCAAATAAATCTATACAAGTGAGGATTTTCAGATGTGACAAAAATAGTGAATATGCTATGGAGATTTGTTTGAATACCTATCGGCTGCAATGGTGAAAAGGTTCCCTCGAACCTCGAACTCATATTATATGTCCCGGATCACGTTCTTCGTACGACGAAACGTTTGTTTGTTTTTAGATGATTTGATGCCTTGATGACAAAATCACAAGTTTAGCATTTCACTAATTTGGGTCGGTTTTCACATGAGCAATGGGTCCGGACATATTTGTTTCAGGCACGAATCCAGCCCCGCCAAAATGTATGCCATCGTGGACTCAGAAATGTTTTACTTCTTGGAAATGTTTATTTAATTAGGAGACAAAGATTGCATTCCATTACACCGAATGCTTTTCGAATGATGTGCGATGATCTCTTGATTGGTGTTGAATTCTGAACATCGTTCTATTTGTTTCTTGGAATTGAAATTGATTTATCTAAGTACCTTATCTCCACAAAATTCCTATTTACCGATGGGATATATTCACACGACAATCAAAGCATATTTTGCAATAGTGTTGACTGGGTGCTTGGAAAATGGAACATGAGATGCCAACGGCTACAACGAGCACATTGTGCTGTAATGGATATGACTTTGAAGTTGGTTTGTAAAATAATATTTTTAGTTTCGAATACGTCGATCGTTTGCTAAGCTTCGCGAAAATCACTTTCAGTTTCGTTTGCTAAAGATGCAAAATAACTATTCAAATCCAAATAGCACTTATTTAGATATCTGCGCTTAGCTTGCAGCACGTAAATGGGGTCTTGCGGCCGCCTCGCCTCCCTCCTTTTGTCGCTAATATGCAAAATTCATTTGAACTTACCCGAGATGTCCCCATAGTTACCATGTTTCTATAACTTGGAAACTCCAAATCGTGCCGTCACAAGAGCATTTTATTTTTGCTTCACTGGAAGCGTAAGAAAAGTTTGCGGTCGATTGTACGACTTTGCGGTTACAAACATTGTTCGATTTTTCAATTATCGGAATAATGCAGGATCAAAACATAAACAAATGTAAAGTATGTGCTGGTGTTCAATAGTTCCTGGAAATTTCTCGCCTATCAAACAATTCCAGACTAATTAAGCCAATATCACGATCGCATTAACATCTTAAGTGCATCTCAACACACGTGGAAGGAAGCTGATGGACAACGTGGACAAAACCTACTATCGACATGGGTCATTAACATTGTTTTGATCACTTTCAAGAATAGGTGAGCTTGTTATACCACGAACCATTGATCGGATTGTCCTGATAGTACCGCATTAAATCGTGATTCGATCATTCCATAGAATTTAAATGAAATCATACTTTGGTCAGTTGTGAATCAGTGATAAGTTTCTATGAATTTAAGAAGCTCTTACTGATTTGAACATCAGTTATCGTAACATGAACATGCGCTAAGCAAACAAACATGCTTATCTCTGAAAACTTTGTGAACACCAAGAAAATTTCTAAACGATATTACATTGAAATGAATGTTTCAAATTTTCTTGAAGCTTCTGAACACTGTTTATTTGTTCGGGATTTTTATGGAGTAAAAAATATCAAATTCGCTATCCATGGGAGTTCTCTTTGATTCCGGGTGAACTGTTACGTATCACCTTAAATGGTAACATTCGTCACGTTAGTGAGGGAGACCCTGTTTGGAATGCCGCAGATGAATCAATATTGCGGATAAGAAAGCACTGACGAATTCACACAGAAATTGGAAATATGATGACGTGTTGATAGTGGATCCATTCCAATTATCAGAAAATTCGTTGAGTGTGCGAATACGATCATGAATATACTCTCTGCTCAATCACAATCTAGTTTATTGCCTTCGTATAGGAGAACAAGAAGTGCGCCCTGCAGTCCGTCAAATTTTTGTCTTTCAATCTATCGAATAAAAGGCATTTGCTTCAGAAGCTAGAATCCATCCAGCACTCAGAGTCATGTTAGTTGCTAGCATTCTAATATCTAAAATTGTTTAACCGGAAGCCAAATTATCTGTTCGACTCTGTACCATGATTTATCCCATATTCACAAGACGTTTAAAAATAGTTTTTCCTGTCTCAAGACAACATCTCATTTTCAATGTTCTTCTTCGAAAACGACAAGAATAAACATATTACGTTCGACGATTATGCAATTGTCTCACGAAAATGATACAATTCCACTCGTAGCTCGAGACAGAAACGATTAAACACCACAACGGCAATATAATATATGCTCCAACGCCACATACATACAGTTTCGTCCGATCAAGCCAAAAGATGTTGACGCAATGTTCATACCATCCACAATTTCATTTATAATTAGAACTCTCAAACCCCATCCCGAGGATACGTCCAAATATATAAATATTCAGTCGATGCTAAAATTAACTTGCAGATGGCGCTCACTCACAAAAATGTTTAGTGGTTAGCTTCGAACACACGAAAATAGAGTGTCGCCGATCGTTTAAGTGTCGTCATAAATTAAGTAACCGATTCCTTTTGAAAAATTGACTATTCCAAACAATTTCGCGGGATGGAATGCAGCATTTTCATAAATGGCGGACGAACCAAACAGTGCACTTACTTTACTCACTTCGTTACAATTCACTTAATAACTTATGTATCACTTGGCATTCAATCTTTACGAACTTTCGAGGAGTATAGTGTCCTCAAATTGTATCTGTTAAATTTTCTCTTCAAGGAGTTACAGCGACTAGGATTAGTTGGTAGAAACCAGAAAAAGCCGAGTTAATATTGATTGTCAAATGAAATTATGTAGTTATGGAAAGCAAGGACACGAAGGAAACTCAGCAGAAATCATAAATGTTTCTACTTACAAACTCTAAAATAAACCTCCGCGACTTGAACGGATTGTGATGTTCAACTAAAAAACCGACCGAGTTGCTTGTTGATTATCGCGCTGCCGGCCCCCAAGTCTCGTCTTACACTACCCCTGCCTGCTCCCACTCCCTAGCGAAAAACACCCGAATTATCTGGAACTGGCCCCCACCCCAGAGGTCCCGTACTGAATTGACTACCCCCACCGGTTCTGGGCGCCATCCCCACCACACAAAATTTCCCACAGTTTCTTGTTACGAACTAGACTGGCTGCTCGCGAGCCAAATTGGCAATACATTTTAAAACATACATGGCTGGCTCGCATCTAAAAATAAAAGTATCTTGGGTTTAGTATCTGTATCTCGGCGAGCCGAACGGATGCGGCTAAGATTAGAAAAGTTCCATTGAGGTGTGCGGCACGGGCGGTGAAATTAAGTATGTTCGACACGGCTCCAGTGGGAATGTCTTGGCTGAAAGTTTAGCCAAATGCTTCTGGGCAGGTGTAGTGTGAAATGCGGGCGTAGAAGGCCTTTTAGGCCCATTTTGCTTGCATTCGGCATTTTTGTCAAGTGTTTCGTTGAAAGCTTTCGAATTTTCTCTCATTTGCCCGCACTGAATACTGAACATTCTATTGCACTTGTACGAATATAAATGTTTGCATAGAGAACGCTTCGGGTCGCTGTTATACGAAAAGAAAATCCATGATCAAATTCTCATATGATTTTCTTTAAAATGTTCATTTGCCCACGCAACGAGATATTTTTAAATCCGCCTCAGCGTTTACATGTAGGAGGGCTGAAGATTTGATATTAGATCTGAAAATATTTTGCAGTAGGTATTTCCTTAGAAAATGAGTTCATAGCTTCTTTATCCTTCGTGCCGAAAAACTGCTTTGGAACCAGAAAAGTATCAAAATAAACCAAACACGCTATGCAGAATAAGATGCTGGCATGATTCATGATATCGTAGAGGAGCAACAACCCTTGGGCTGGGCAGCATTGATTGAACAGATCTACTATTACTCTTATTAAAATTGTTAGAAGTGGGAAAACTTATGATTAGCTATTAGGTTGCAAGATTCAGAATATTGTCGTCCGAACATCGAATTAACTCTTAAGAACGATTAAAACCGCTTGAGAAATAATCGATGATATTTGGTAAGAACAACTTCTTCAAAATCCAAGGAGATTTTTTGCCTTCCTGCTTAATGGTATTAGATGAACAATTGCATAAAACGAAAAAATGTAATGAATACTTTTTAAGTAAAATACCACGAATCAGGATTTCACCTCTATGTATAAAAGGAAGAAAATAACTAGAAAAATATTTGAAATTAATTTATTCTCTTTTGTATTCGATATCGAACAAAACATTTTGACTAGATTAAATTATATCTTTCTGCCAAAAAATATTTATAAAGTTTTAAGACTGAGTCTTTCAAAATTTTCGCTCTAATTCATATCACTTTTTTGTGACAAGTTTTAGGAGCATTGTAAATTAAGAAAGAAACATATTATTAACACGTTGAAATATTTAATCCAAAGCAAACTCCACAGCTCAGTAAATAATCATTCGAAAACATAAACTGGATCAAATGAGTTGTCCATTAGGCATGAATCTGGATGAATTTTTCGTTAAAAGATAAAAGAGTATAAATGTTTGTTTGAATTCACCGTACCAAATTCAGAATAGTTGCAAATCATCGATCGGAAGTATCTAGTAATAGAAAAAATATATTAATATGCTGCTACTGGGAAAAGCAAGGTTTAATTTTTTTCCTTGATGCAGTTTGTTTGTCGTACAAATGTTATAATGTAGCTTTTCCCTTCCATTTAGATGTTTTCCGAATCAAATTAGTGATTTTGCAACGTGTATATGTTTTTAATCCACTTGGCGCAAACAAATAAGGATTGTGCCAAAAAAAGTACCTTAAAAAATTAGCGCTATTTTCAATTATCATTTTGTTGTTGTTTGAAATGGCTAAATACAATATACGTACATTGCTGATTATATTTTCATTGAAAATTACTAAAAAAAAATAAAAGCGTCATGAGACGCTTTTGTCGTGATGCTTGTCGTCAGTGGAGATTATAGTATCGTCAGGAATCGTTTGATAACAAATAACGTAAAAAAGGCTTTGTAACCTGTCTCCCCTCCGATTGATCCGCGTGAATATTCAATCAACACCTCATCCACCAAAATCCTTACGTAATCAATGGATGCTCCCGTAGATGATACGATTAATATTAACTCATTCCAATTACTGATATGAGAACCTCTCATTATTATTATTTGAAGTAGTGTTATTTTCATAATTATTATTGTGTTTAGTATTTTTAATATTTATGTAGATATTACTGGGAAGTTGGGCGTGCGGACCTCAAGGGTTGCACCTCGCAGCTTGTTCATTATAGTTTTCGGATGATGAAGGATGGTTGACTGTTTTAGTGATCTTTCAACAACTGTCGACAGCATCCTTCCACGACACGTCAGTCTCGTTAACCTCTTCTTATTCCTAATGACAAATACCAACGTGCCACCGGTAAATTCTCCTGGACATTGCCTTCCCTAATTCAGTACACCCGGTCATTACATGCAGCTAAATCTACTACACTTAAAAATATACTTAACAAGGCCAAAGCACAATATATATATATATATATATAAAATGTTTTTATTTGATATTGACTAGAGAAAACTGTGATAATTTCGAGGTTACTGCGTGTAGGGATGAGTGAAGAGGTTCAATCTACCCTTTTCATAACATTTCGCTATATGTTTAGGCTTCCACATATTTTTTAAAGGATTCCCCGCCTTGAAAATTTCAATCAGTACACACACACACACACACATATATATATATATATATATATATATGTATATATACATATATATATACATATATATATATATATATATATATACATATATATATATATATATATATATGTGTGTGTGTGTGTGTGTGTGTACTGATTGAAATTTTCAAGGCGGGGAATCCTTTAAAAAATATGTGGAAGCCTAAACATATAGCGAAATGTTATGAAAAGGGTAGATTGAACCTCTTCACTCATCCCTACACGCAGTAACCTCGAAATTATCACAGTTTTCTCTAGTCAATATCAAATAAAAACATTTTTGAATAATGAAGTGGAGGCTTTCGAAGTTCCACCCAAAAAAAACATTACGTATTGTCGTTATAGCTTGTACTTTAAAATATATTTTTTCGTCCCAAACAAGGATCAAAATCAACTCCTAACGAATTTCATTTAAATATTTTTCATATTAGATTTATTAGAAATTTTCTGATCATAAATAAAATTCTAATAAAAATGTTATATAAAAGTTCACACAGTTCTATCGATCGATTTTCAAACTACTTCTACTAAACCGATTTCTGTGGATCATACTCATACGTACTCAGTTTCGATAACAGTACATCTTTAAGTTGATTGTTTCGTTAATATAATAACAATAATGATCATATTATTATTGTATACTAACAAGATTTGGATATTCGATACTATATGGCTAAATTTTAGAATTTCAAACAATTTGACAATGACAATTTGACTGAATTTAATTATGGATCAATCATCGATTAAAAATTAAAACCGTTTATCTTAAAAAGTGTTTTACCTATACTATTTCATTATTAGTACAGCTGGAAATGCCAGCAGCCTCCTAATTATATCCATCAATAACTCTATTGATTAATTTTTTTCTTTGTCAAAATTTGGCAAGGTTCATGCTAAGAGTGTTCAAGCTTCGAAATAAACTAACATTTTATTATACATGCAATAGTTCGAATCAGAAAACAAACATTGTAAAATCGATGCATATTCAATGAGTGATAATTGAGAGCACTAGTATCAAAGGCGGCAATCTCCTCTTTTTGACGAAATCGAATTAGGTACATGATATTTTTCGGTTATTCGCGCTCTATCTAAATATATGGTTTTCGAGTATCAAAAGTGGCTTTATCCGGCAATCTCCATTTGGGGCTATTTGGAGATCTTTGGAAGAACTTAGTTTTTGATCAACTATTCTCTCAAATGAAATCCTTGAGCCACAGCAAGCAGGTCAGGAAAAAGAAAACGCACTGACAAACGTGGAAGACACGACAGAAGAAACCTGCGAATTCATTGAAGAAATGCCAACTCTACTTGAATAATGTGTATTATTACGTTAAAAAAATAATTTTGATTATTCGTTTTCTAGAATTAATTTGAATATTGTATTCTTTTGTCCATTCCAAAATACTTGGTAATCATTTAACAACTCATGTTAGACTAACCTATGGTATCAAATCCGGCAAATTCCCACTGTTAGTATCAAACACGGAATTCTCTATTTATTTTATTTGCTTTTTTGAAGAAAAGAATTTTTTTAGGTACATTGTCCTTAAAATCAGATGTAGTTTAGCATTTTCTTTCATTAAAAACTATGCTCGCTTTGAAATAAGCAATAATAAGAGTGTAGCAGTTTTTTCGCATTAACAAAAAAAGGAAAATGGTGGAGATTGCCGCCTTTGATACTAGGGCTCTCAATTATTAGACATGGAATGATTTATATTACTGACAGACTTTTGCAAGTTTTATACAAGTTTACTACAGGGTTTTCTTCTTACAATATTTCAAATAACTAGTTTAGACAACAAAACTTTTCCGTGTTTTTTCCGTAGTAATCGATACAACGAATCAATGCGAAAATTGAAAATATGGTGAACGTTACTTTTTTTCACTTAATAATCTAAATAGCAATCACAAAATAATCCTCGGCTGAACATCGGATAGCAAATACAGTGCTGGATTATCTAGTTTACATAAACTCATACTTTTATCCCATTCAACAATAATTCAGAGAAAGCCTACTTAGAACATACTGATATTAACAGTGATTTGTTAAATTTAATTTTTACACAGCAATCAAAACAGAAGATCTGCATTTTCCAAAAATATTCGCATTTAATCTTCGTGAAATTCTAGCTTCCACGTAGTGCATATTTAACATACAACCATAAAAAATATCAATTTAAATATTTCAAATTAATAAAAGATGCAGGATCATAGCCAGAGCTACGAAGTCGGAAAGTCGAAGTATTTTTCACTCACAATAGAATCAAATGAAATGAAGCTTGTTTTGATACTCCTGGTGCCATCTCTCACAAGATATTCAAATCATCTCGTGTAAGTATCTTATCTGCTTAACCAGCTAGTGTATGAATTCATCTGCGATAGTGTATGTTTATCTAAAAATAAGTAGTGTTGCTGAAAACTCAATCGAATTTCTTTCACTTGATCCACACAACTTTCTCGGTACATTTGTTGGGCGTGTGTATTTTAATCTTATTATTTTGGAGTCTTAAAATATGCAGAGATACTGCTTTGGAAAACATTCACACCATAATTTCGTTTTAGTACATACATATGCTGTATTCAAAGTTTAGATGCTGACCTATTTCGCTTCCTGCTGGCGTTCACAAACATTTAATGCAGTGAATGTTACTGCTCATGGCGGATGGACTTAGAATTGCACATCTGATGTATCTCAAACTTGAAGTTGATAGCTGCATGTCATAATGGATCGTATATACTTTTAAGTATGAATTGAAAAGCTTTTCTCTAATCTTTCCAATATTGGGCTGATCAAAATCACCAATCTGTCGGAGTAGAAATCATAACAAATGTTTTAGTGTTAAATCTTGGGCAAATGTTGTGATGTTAAATTTTCTGCATTCAACATTGAAACATGCATATGAAATATTAAAGATTATGCTGGAACGATTCAGAAATAGCAGGATTATCTTCTTGAATCTATTCATAAACTGTTAATATTAATTTTCGATTGTTCAATGATTCAACTCAACGTATTGCCAATAGTTCTCATGCTGCATTGCTTTCGTTTTGAAAAACATACAAACAAGAATGTACAAATGAGGCAATTTTACCAGTTCGTGTTCACCTTGACCGAATCCATCCATTGAAGAAATGACATCGCGACATGGTCCACGGCTAATGTTGAGTCTAACAAGATATCAGGGAGCAACCAGCAGACTTGAGCCGCATATGCGTCCATTGCATGATAGAATCCTGATGTTGTGCATGGCTGGCGCCAAATTTGGTAGTTTCATGCCATTTATAGCGATTATTCGCGCAGTTTTTAATAAATGAAAACTTGATTTGACCTAAACCGAGTTTAACTGCCACAACGACAATTTAATCGGACGGCGAACACGACAACTGTGTCGTGAAATCCGTTGTTAATTAAGTGCAAACGGACTGCACCTACTTGTGAAGTGATGGATTCATTTATTTCCATGATAATGGTTTCGAGCAAAATTTATTGTACGATTGAAAAAATATCAAATTTGTATCATTTGATATTTATTTGCATGCTGTTTGATAATTAAATGTATCATACCCTTGGTTGAAAAAGTCACAACAGGAAGACAACCAATTCTTCGACTAACAAGCAAACTTCTTTAACATCTTTTCACTTTGACCACCGATCTTCCAAATATAAATCAAGTTTTTCATTCACGCCTATGTCCTTATTTTGGTTCTGATGAACTGCTTGACGGATGTAACGAAATGCCCGCGATATTTGATGATGGATATGCATCATGTTTAAGCAGTAAGTTGAATAGGGTGGATGAGGCAGAATTTCAGAGCCAAACTAAATTGAGTTGGTTTGGCTCTGTAGTCCTGCCTCCACCACCTTACGATCACCGTGACATGTGGATCAATGACCTAGCATTATCATGAAATCGGATGGAATATTTCCATCAAAACTAGATCATTTCAAAGCATCACAATCTTCCATGCATTGCTGCCTACAACTTCTCGATAGTGCTGATTAGTTTTTGGTAAACTTCGTTCGGGTAGTTTCTTTTTTATTTTGACCCCTTCAAGATCATTTCTGTTCTGCACCAAACAAAGAATTTGCATCGTCAAAGTGTATTAACAATTTTATGATTCTATTACGTTTTGAAAAAAAATTGGAGCCGTTTTCTAATTTAATAGAAAAAAAGCAAAAAATTAGAATTTTTTCCACAAAAATAAATTTTTAACGTGATTTTCACAACACAGTCATCAATGTTCACAAAATTTATAAATTCTAAACAGTTTTATAAAAAAACCAACATTTTTTTTGTCATGATGAATAAAAAAGCTATAATTTGTTCTTATTAACATTTACTATTATTAATAATTATTATTCTAAAATATTATAATTACTTTTATTATTAACTTGCCAGTATATGGGAAGTTCTTGTAATCGCCTCGAAAATCGAAATTGAAATTTTCAACATTTCTTTACGTTTTGAGGTCTATAGAGTATATATAAAGTGTTTTTAGAAAGAAGTATGTATGTATGTGTGTGTGTGTACGTACGTACGTAAAAAAATATTAGAAGTCATCATGATTTTCAAGGTCATTTTTATCATTCAATATATCTCACGAACCAAATATGATATTTGCATCACTAAGGTGTCAATCGACGTGTACCAACATTTTTGTTCTGTTTTTAACTTTATAAAAGAATTGTTTAAGCCGTTTTTTTAAATTTAATAAATGAAAATGCGAAAAATTAGGATTTCTTTCATAAAAAATAAATTTTTAGCCTGATTTACACAGCTCAATAATAAATGTTTATAAAATTTATACATTGCTATCAATTTTTGAAGAGAAACCAGCAAAAAAAATTGTATGATTCTGCCAAAAAACCAAATTAAAAAATATCATTCAAAGTTACCATGTAAAAAGGGTTTATATAATTTGTTCTAGAGACATTGTTGCTAAGTCAATCAAAGTTTTATAATTTGAGCAGATTTTGAATAGTTTTCACAGTGTTTTAATTTTATAAAAAAAAACTGCTTAAATTTTGAAAACCAACAAAATTTCAATCATAATTGCTTTCGAGCTAATCTACGCTTTAGTGTTCGTAAGATTTCAATTACTTTCTCCATCATTGTGTGTAAAACATTTTACTTTTTACATGCAATTAAACTGAATATTGACTGCATATTTAATGGTTTTCAAGATCACCTGAAAATAAGAAAGAATTATTAGTCTCATTGATGTAAAATCGTAAAACATACAAATTCAATGATTATGCCGGTCATGGCAAATTTGAACAAAACTAGTAAAAATGGCCATCTCGCGAGAAAATATCTTCAGTGGGCGTCATAATAAAAAGCGCATTCATTTTTGCTAGCGCTCTTTTGTCCTTCAGGCGTCGATATCAAAATAACAAATAACCTGCCCCCTCCGATTGATCCGCGTGAATATTCAATCAAACCAATCCAGCCTTACGTAATCAATGGACGCTCCAGTAGATGTGATGGTTGATATTAACCACAATTCACATACTGTTATTATCACCTCTCATTATTATTATTTAAAGTAGTATTAGTTTCATAAATATTTTTTTGTGTTCAATATTTTTAATATTTATGTAGATATTACTGGGAAGTTGACCGTGTGGACCTCAAGGGTCGCACCTCGCGGCTTGTTTTTATTTAGTTCTTACCCAACCATAAAAGATTTAGTAAAGGAAGACGCCTCTCCCACCTGGTCGGTTCTACCAAAGCCTCGGCAACCTCGTCCTCCTCCTCGTCCTCCATCTCGGCCAGGGAATCCACAACCATTATAAGGGTAATTAATTATTAATTACAATAATCATTCGTTATTAAGAATGTTTGACCGTTACTGAATAATTATAATTGACTTTATATTTTCAATATCAAATTAAAACTAATAATATTTGATTTCTATTAACAATATTAAATTATTTATATGCTAAAAGACATAATACTAATAGTATAACTATGAAGGTATTTAGGATCTGCACGTGCGTTTCAAGTGATTTTTAGTCTTTTGTTTTAGTTTTTTCATCCTAAGTAAAAACGACTGAACCAAATTTTGCTGAAAACTTATTCAGTTTTATGTCACATAATTACGCCAGTCCGACGTCAGTATGATTTTTGGTTCTGGAGATAATCGAGACGAAAAATAATTCCGAACGCACATACGCTCATCTGCAAACACGCACATACGTATATTCACACACAGAGCCATCTCTAGAGACCTCAAAACGTGGAGATATGTCAAAGTTTGGGATTCGCAAAATCGACCCCATTACAATAACTTCCCACAGGGAAGTTCGAAATCATTAAAAGTCACAATGTAAAAAGGATTCATACGAATGATATTATCTGATATCTTTCATTCTAAAGACATTGTGACAAAATGGCTACCTCGCGACAAAATCTCTATAGTGGGCGTAATAGCAAAAACTGCATTCATTTTCGCTAGCGCCCTTTTGTCTTTCAAGCATCGATATGAAAACTACAAATTACGGTTTTTACTTTTATTATTGTACAATATGTTATTGATTTGTTGCTGGTCATGTATCGTTCACCTTCGCACATAGTACTCCGCTTCACATCTTGTGTCTGCAAAATTCTTGTCAAGGCAATCCAAGGTCGACAACGAAAGCATGCAATTAGGGACCGTGAAAGATTGTTTTGCTACGCGATTAAATTCTGGTTAAGTGCGGCTTCGTCAAAAGCCCGCCACAACAACCAGTTTCCAGTAATGGTTGTGCTGAAGCGATGTCCGATTTGTAATTATCGATTCATACATCATTTTAAACGAGAACACACATGAAAACATCAAAACACATTGAACTATTCATTATTTTATTGGACATTTCTAAGTAACATTCTCACCGTGTATGGTAATCCGCGAGACGTGCTTGCTTCGAGTAGTTTGCAAGGTAAAGTTAATATTTATGGGACCAAGATGTTATGGCTAGGCAGACCAACAAATGGGTCGTTACGGTGTGCCATAATGCATTTCGATTAATTGAAAGTCAATTTTTATATATTTATCAGGTCAAGAAGAGTTCTTGGAAATCCAAGGGTGTTCAATGGAAGGGTATGAATTGTTAAACGCGTTTATTGTCAATAAATATCTGTTTAAATAATGGGAATAGACGGAATGCACTTGCTCTCATGTAGATTCGCAGCCATTCACCGAATCACTATTGTACTTCCGATGTATTATATTGGCTGAACCCTATACGAACATTTGTGTAGTAATCAGTATTGATGTAATGCATTTATTGTAAGATCTTATATGGTTGATTTAGAAGAGTGGACTCGTTGTCATGTCCTCTAATATAAATTCTCAACTGAAATCATACAACAGGCATATTTTGATACTTGAAATAGTGGACGTATACCAAAACTCTCGGGGCAATTAATGGGGATGTTTCACGTCGTTTGGTGTTGGGCCAATACATAGTATAGAAGGAATTTCAACTAAGGAAAAGTATGTCGACATTTTACAAAACATCATGTTGCCAAGGGCTGAGGAGGGTCGCTTGAAATCTTGGGCTTTCTGAGACTTTATTTTGTCGTAGTCCTTTTAGATTTAGCATCGGTTAATGCTTTATCTCCCTTACACTCAGAGAAATACAGATCCTTACTTGCAGTAA
Source organism: Oxycera nigricornis (assembly GCA_963942545.1). Lineage (NCBI taxonomy): Eukaryota > Metazoa > Arthropoda > Insecta > Diptera > Stratiomyidae > Oxycera > Oxycera nigricornis. The sequence goes on from OZ012659.1 coordinate 7,029,365, forward strand.
GTGAGGCTTTAGAAACTAAACTCTGTTACTGGTTTTAGTTTTTAGTGAAAAACTGTTTGTATTTAGTTCAATCTGTTGAGAAATAACATTTATTTACTTCATTTGTGCACATTGTTTTCTCAAGTCAAAAACTACTAGTTTAAAATTTTAAAACTTTTTGTTCTTACTTTCGATTCCAGGTTAAACTATACTTTAAACCAAAAAATTACTTCAAAGTAGGAATGGTATATGAGATTTAGTAAATGTTTCCTTGTATGCAACGTTTTCTATACTAAAGACAAGGACATGTTCTTGATCTTAAGAAATGTTTCTCAAATGAAGGAAGATTTTACTTAGTTTTATGGTATATTACGTTACTTAATTTAAGTAATCCCTTTTTCTTCAATGAAGGTTGATCGTTTTTGGCTCGAAGATAAGTAAAAATATATTAAGATATAGTTCTATTTTGGTAAATTCCAGTAATTATTTCTCTGAGTGTAATTGCCATTGAATTAGGTAAAAAACTAACCCAAGAGGAATGAGTTATATCCAAGGATTCATTAAGAAATTGAGTTTTTTTTAATAAGCTACAAGTGTTGCTATTATATGTCCGCAGCTGTATATATCTATTTAAATCAAGTGAAATTCAGTGAAACAATTTTTCAAATTAATTTAGCAAAAACCTCACATCGATTCACTAACAATTCAAGTAGGTTTGGATACTCGCTCGTTTCTGGATCAAGTATGAACTACAACATCTAAGGCATGCACTACACGATCATAGAAATTTGACGAAATCCTTTATCAGAAATATGATCATATATCTTCATGAAAAATTGGACGGTAGCGTAAAATTCTACATTACAGTATATCACATTTTTATGACATAGTTGATCACCATGGATGCAGAAAAATTGTTCGCGAATGTTGCATTTGTACGTTTATTTTCCATTTTTGATGGTAGGTAAGTATTAACAATAAGTTTTTCACAGGATAATTCACCAGAAAATGCATGTTTGACGAACGCAATAAAAACCTGGAATCTTTGACATGAACCTAATACAATTATGACGAACATATGACAAAAGTTCTCTCTGCGTGAATATTTAATAATAGATATATGATGAAAAAAGGATTTTTCATATAAATGGTATCACCCAATCATATCACATGGTCGAACTTCTATGATAAAAGATTTCATTAATTTTCTGTAATCGTGTAATGGGTGCCTAAGGTGAGCTCCATTAGCCACGACAACTCGAAGCAAGGTCAAACGAAACACACCACTCGATCTGCAAGAAAACAAGCAATGGAGATCATTAACTTACTTTTGGAAGTCTGATAGTGATTTCTGCTCAATTAGCCACGTAAATTGTTTGTGCATATTTGGCGACAGAGCAACACAATAATGAACGTTGGTTCTTGATATGCAAGCTTAAAAATTTAAATAATCATTCTCCAATGTGTGTTTTAAAGCCAAAAAAACCTGGTATGGTCGTGGACTTCATTATGCATCTTGCAATTGACATGGGATGATTTACCTTCGAAGACGATGAACAATTGATATTTGGTTTTGACTGAACACAATGAAAGTTCAATAACATCTCAATACAGCGAATATGAGTAACCGAAAGCTTTTAGCAAGTAAGACGATAGGCAAGAGTCACTTCAATTGTTTGGGGATCCACTCTACCATAATTTTCATTTGATTTGTGTGTTTATTAGTTAGCATACGGCTTGGCTGGTAAGCAACCGAGCAGTCCTATTTTTATTCCTGGGGATAAGAAGCAGGCAATTGGCTGAAAGTTAGATAGTGATTATGAGACTCTAATCAAGGATATTCAGTTCAGTTTTGCACGACTGAAACTACTCAAAAAAAACCTATATATAAAATGGCTATTATTAGCTCTGTGCTATGTTTGCTTGTGATACAAATGATGTCACATAGCTACTCGTGCCGTAGTAAGATTTCTTGCTGGTAAAACCATTAATGAGTTGATACGTTGAGAAACTTATGTATGTGCATTTCGCTGTATCATCAATTTGAGTCATTTATTGAGTTTGGATATGATTTTTTTAATGTGACGGTAGTGTGTATAAAGCCTATTTAAAAAAAGTAATGCTCAATCGAAAAAATCCAAAAGCAAAAACAGTGGAAATGATGAGACTTGCCGTTGAAAATTACTCTATGGCATTATTTTAACACTAGAAAGGTCGCGCCGTATCTGAAAGATCCACGGTGTGTGCGTTGCAACCGCTTTGATTCTGTGGCTAATTATTCTCAGTATCCTCCTAAATCGGGTATCCATATTTTTCGATTGGGTTGTCGCTGTAAATGTTTGTGGATATTTCCAGGAAATTAACATTGGACGCTGATCCAGTATTGGCATTGGATCTCACAGATCCTATGCGACCTTCTATGTAACTTTGAGAGGCGCGACCTTTCTAGTGTTAAGCGTGATTTGTCTTTAGCTACCATAAAGCGGCGCTGGACTTTTAATATCAAGCAAGTCTTCTAAAAAATATTATTATTAACAGAACGATGCACAATGAATAGACTTCAATGAGCTACTGAACATCAGGATTTGATTGGACCATATGTTATAAAAAACATAAAAGTATTGACGGTAATCATACCAAAGTATTTGTTTGAAGATCGTAAAACATTCAAAGAAATTACAACTTCATTCCCTAGAATGTTTTTATAGCAAAAGACTTTGAAAAGACATTTTATTTGCTGGAAACTGATGTTGTAGGCTTGTTAACATTTGTTAGGCACATACTTGGAGGAGGGACCTAAGATTCGATCACTACTTCATATCGAATTCAAATGTACTAAAATAAATGATGTTGTTCCCTGTTCATCAATTCGAATGAATATAAATTGGATTGGGGGCATTTGGGGTAAAATGTCAACGAAGATTGCGGAAAAACCATGAATGCCCTATCGATTTTCCAAAAAAACAAGTAAAGAAGATTTGATACGAACAAATATCAAGCTCATCATCAAATTAGTTGATTACAAATACTTACTTACTAACTGGCGCCACAGGAGAATAAAAAGTAAGTGATAATAATTTTTACAGATGATGATTTTTAGAAAGCCAGTCTTTATTCCAAAATGACATGTTATTGTAATTTAATGCGTTATTTTTACTTAGAACTCAGTCTGTAAATATTCAACATATAATTACAGTATGAAGATTTTACATAAGGGTCATCCAATAGCGAATAAACATATTTAAAAGCATACAGAAGGCAAATTTTTTTCTCCGAATTTTATAAATTTATTCAGAAATGTTTGGCATTTTATCCTAGAAAGATGCTACAACGTATAGCGTATACAAATCGTTAAAATTTACTACACACATTTAAAACCTGTCTATGCAAATTTTCGAACATTACGTTACAGTTATGGTCGACACAATCAAGCGGAATTTTCAATTTACAATTGAATTGGGAAATTCGAGTCAAGTGGAAATGTGTGACACGAGAAAAACGTAAATTTTCGTTCCCAAGAAATTAAAGTTCCTATGGTAACCAATTGAATATCCTTCATAAAGATTTTTATTTGAAATTTTATAAGGACTAGTTGAGCCAGGAGCTAGAGATCTATGACCATACATTGTGTAGACATTTTGCTGATTGGGTTTTAAAGCAGCTTGAAACACTTTCCAGCTGTAACAATTGTTATGATTTATATTTTTTAAACAATGGAAATCACAACCGTGTACCAACAAATATCCACAGCTTGACTCAGGAGCCCTTCCCGAAACAACTCTGTGCCTCGCCTTACGTGAGATCAAGGACTAATATGCCAGGATTATCTCCATAATCAGGAAACCACTAGAACAATTCGCATCTTACCATTGATTCACGTGAATCTTGCTATCATTGGTCGATTGCTAGTTGTTAATTGCTAAACACGTGCGCTTTTATGGTTAGTTTCGATGCGTTATCCCTTTTATTTATTGCTCTTTACCCATGTCAGCAACGAGGCAAGGAGAAGTCGCAAGCTTGATTGTGAGAACAAGGGATAGTCCAACCATCCAGCAAGGATTTCGCTTGGGTCACAAAACAATGAACCTCATAATATCTTCAGATTTAATTCTCTAGGACTATATTAAGTTGGTGTTTTATTCTAATGATTTCACAACACAAATTGAGTTCCTAATCAACATGGGTCGTGTTTTTGATGATATAAGTGTCGATTTATACGAAAAAGTGTCTCGAAATTAGTGTTCACGTATGCATTTTTTTTAAATTTAGAGATAGTTATTGGAATGCAAATATTTCCAAAAATTAATGGCACAAAATAAATAAGGAATAAATGGCATTGCTATCCTTTAATGAGGTGTTTTATTGGTATTGGTTGTTTTATTAATATGGATACAGAACGGGGCTTATACCAACTTAATATATTGGGAAATATCCAGATAATATTTTTCATGCGTGACGCTAATGTATTTGATGAAAGCCTACTGCTACGCAAGATAATGTTGTCCATATCCAATGTCTTGTTGTCTATTTACAAAGCACGTAAAAGACAATTATGCCCTGTCCTAACTTTGTCTTAATTTAAACGCGCTTTAAGGGGTTACATCACAGTAGAGAGCGAAAATTTAACGTTTTTTGCGATTGTTTTTAAGTGGAAGGAAAAGTAAAACAGTAAATCTTTTTAGGGAGGTTATTAAGCATAATTTGATGTTTAAAAATTATACTATTTATTAAAAAATAACAGAAAATGGCTGCCCAACAGCCGTTTCTGCGGAACGGATTTGGAGGGAGGGGTTCCGTGGCACGCAGTTAAAGTGCACCAAAAATTTATCTGGAACAAAATAATTTTTTTTCTTAAGCTACATTAGTATATCTATAGAAATACGTAGGGAATTTTAAAAATATTGATTTTTGTAAAATTGGCGAGCATTTGAAAAACAAAGTTCAGTTTACTGCCAAAAAACGGGCACTTATTTGTACCTAAAAAATCGAAATATTAACTTATCGAAAATCAGCGACGTATTTCCATGTGGAATGTTGTTTTAAAGACACCTTTCGAATTTGGAGTGAAAAGATAGAAAATTGTTTGAGTTACTGCGTGCCAATTTGAAAAATGTATTTCGAGAAAAACGCGTTTAAAGTTTTGATTTTACCTTACGTCTTCTCTCAACATCAAGGGACGCTGTACTAACGTACTTTGTGTTCAAAATCCTTGAAAATGTTTCTAACAACATCTTTTAGTGTATTAGAAAAGTTAGAAATGGAGGAGTCGAAAAAGAGCTCGAAATTTCAATGATTTCTGGCAAATATAAAATCGTTTGTCTTTTGTTTTAGAGAGTTCCAAGAATTTTTTAAGCCAAAAAAAATAAAATCGAATTTTTAAAATTTTCACTATAGTGTAACTCCTAAGTAAGCTGGCTTAAATCCGTTTCTCTGAATATTTTGGCAGGCATTACACGATCATCGAAAAATTATGAAATATTTGATCATAGAAGTTTGACCGCAGGATATTGATCGTGTGATACTCTATATTTGACAAAAAAACAAGGAAAAACTCCATTATATGACTATGACCTTTCTTGCAGAGTGGACCTTTATTATAGTTCGTCATGATTGTCAGTAGGTTCATATGAAATATTTGAGGATGTTTGTTGCGTTGATGAAAAATGCATTTTCTGGTGAATCATCCGCGGCAAACTGTTTTTTTGTTAGTGGTTAACCACCATATTCACCAAAATGTGAGATAAAAATACACAACACTCACCAGCAATTCTTTCGCATTCATGTTGATCAACTGTATCGTAGAAATGTGATTTAGTGTAATGTGCCACTTTATACTTACGTCCAATGTTTCATCGATTGCTAAAAGACCTTACCATTTTTTATGATAGTGTAATGCGTGCCTTAGAGGTTTCATTTTCATTAATATTCTTGATAGTAACGTTTTAAAGCACATTAAAGCTCAACTACAGGTGCTCATAAATCTTGGTCGGCGTCTGCAGTCTAACAAGTTTTCCTGTTCACTTATCCTAATGATGCAAGGAACAAGCTCGATTTTACAATACAACTTATCGCTCATCATAAAAGCGAGTTTCATTGGAAAACATCATAAAATCAAGTTGAAGTTTTCTTTTGATTTCGCCCTAGTTAGACCATGTTTTGTATCTTCAAAGCGTCTGGCTGTCTTATCGATCGTGTGTACAGGAAAAATATTTGTTATCACTATTTCCTTATTTCCGTTGATAAGTAATAACATCTACATTCACCAAGTCATCAATGTGCGTCTCAAAGACGTATATATCGAGTTTCTGGATAAACATTCACGATCGGTTCCACGCGCTTTTCATACATACATTGTGTACAAAATATTCTCATCTAAACTTTAGTTGTGAGCCGATCTTGAGTCGGAATGGCGTGTCGCAAGCAGATCTTGACGAAAGAACAAGTGGACGAGTATGCACAACTCACTTATTTAACTAAGCCCGAGATAACTTAGTAAGTGGAAAATAATAGTTTAATGGTGGAAGTTCAATCGGTTTCCGAGCCAACAAGTACCATCCAAGCCGCGTGGTGTTTCGAATCTTTTGGATTAAGTGAACAGTTTTAAACTACACTTGCACTATCAATAATTACAAGTTTATATGTTTTGAGGCATCAATTGTTGTTGTTGAATTGTTCTACCATTATTCGGACTATACTTGCAACACAGCTTCCAAAACCATGACCACACCAGTTGTGAAGGCTCCCATATTTTATTAACATTTCATTGAATTGATCAGATCAGTGGCAATTAAAGTGAACAGCATTCTATCTTCAATGTCACGATCATATTGTTGCCCGCACCAACAGCACAAATGTTAAATGTTTAATAGGTTTAGCTGATAAATTTTGATTTGCATCTTAAATTTATGCTACAAACGTAAACAAGATCGCTCAAATCGCGAGTGCAGATATTGAAACATTTTTTCCTAGGATTATCTTGATAAGAAAATGTAGATAAGAGTGAAAGAAATTACAGGAATGAAATTAACTTAAAAATATAAATGCAAAAAGTGTCTGTGATGCACTTCTTGTAGATTATCTGAGAAAAAAATCGAATCAAACAATGACTATATGAATTTTCAAAACTTTTTCAATGATCTCTTTGGATTGAAAATAATTTTTCTTCCAATAGTTTATCGTATAGTAACATCGATTTTAATAGTTTTTATTGTTTATTAGCATTTCAAATCTATCCTATGTTATTTTATCCAATGAATTGTAGGATAAATATTTTTCTACTTTAGGGAAATAACAATTTAAAATCGTTTCAAGTTGGGTTTTTCATGAATTTTCATCATTAAGGGGTTATTCTACCTTTGAGCGGCCAAAAGCGAGGGTCAACTTTAAATGGCTGTCAAGAAAAAACGACAAAAACAATCAGTTTGAAATTAAACATGCTTACTTATTAACGTGAAAACTTGACTTTTTTAATAATATAAGAAATTAAAAAACAAAATGGCGGCCACACTGTCCCGATGATTCAGCACTTTTTTCCGCGAACCACAACTTCCGCGGCACAGTACCCAAGTCGTCCAAGTGATCTGTAAACAATTTATCGAGAAAAAAATCGTTGGTTCTGATGTAAATCTGCTGCAATAGCCTTAAATTGCGCACTAGTTTCAAATTCTCGCAATTTGACAAGCGTTTGAACATAGGGTATTCAATTTTGGGCAATTTTGAAATTGAGACAAGAGGTCCCAAACAGCCAAAATTGAATTTTAATGTCTAGTTTTAGGCTATTGCAGTCATAAATCGGTTTATTAATATGTGCGCAAAATTTTAAATGAATCGGTTGATTAGATTTTTTTCAGCGCTGTGCTGCGCACCAAAAAAATCGTTTTGAGAAAAACGCGTTTAAAGTATACCCAACACATTTTTAACAAAAAAAAAGCAAAATTTTTTATACTTAGCAAATAAGTTTTAAAAACCAGGATTTACTTTTAGAAACTCATATTGACACGTATATACCGTTAGTCGAGCAAAAAAGATGTTCAAAATCGGTCGCGCAACAATAGCGCTCGAATTAGGAGAGGACGCCCGGGGTGCACGCTCCGAAATATGTTTGTAGAACAAAAAGGAAAAGAGATATTGCTTTTAAATGTTAGGCACTTATTTTTGAAGGTCTAATCTATCAAATAATACAAAAAAAATTGTATTTTTTTTCAATGGTAGAATAGCCCCTTAAAATCAATTGAACTTATCGTATATTATACAATGAATTGAAGTGATCTTAGCATCAACTGCTACATAATTCGTCATCGGTCACGACATCGAAAATCTCATAAGTTCTAAATTATACTCTCAATTTACTGAACCCATGATCTATTCCTGAATAAGAATATTATCATCCTTGTTATAATATTCTAAAGACAGTTTGTAGCAAACATTATGTGTATATATATAGTTTACCACAAGTTTTTCCGAAAATCCTTTTTGTTTGTGAAATATATCTAAATACCCGATGATACCTATGATCTTGAAAAAAATCTAAATGACAAATAAATGCGTACTTTTGCGATTTCATTTACACATAACGATGTTCCAAAAGCATGTATCAATTTTGAGTTCTATGTGAGTTTTTCCGAGGCAGAATATCTATTTTGATTGGGCTACTACAAATATAGTGTGGATCAACTTATCAGATCGCTCGTATTATGTTGTTGAAGCGTACTACGAAGTGAAAATCGATTCGAATACATCACACGTATAGTTAACCGAGGAATATTAGTTGGTGCTTGCTATTTCTGAAACATACATATTTGCCTTAAGATGGAACATTTCTCCCTTGCACGATGAATATACCTTCGAAAACTGGGGATGTTCCAAAAATATAAAGATCACTATAAAGAACACTAGTTGTTTCTCAATAGTGTAAGGTTTTTTAAAATATTTTTATAGGGTTGCTGTATGATGCGTTCTCCCGTCCTTGAAAAAATAGCTTCTTCAAGTAAAATTTGATTAATTGTTTGTATGCAAACTTAAGAGATATTTGATTGCATTTTTTATGGTGAATCGTGATTTGTAATAACGAACACTACTCATACACCTCTTGGTGCATTTCTTTTTAGTATCTACGAGAAATTCAGCAAACTAGGCCCGAAACAAATACTCCAAGATATGAATTATCGTTTTCCGAAAGAAGAAATCCATGAACTTTTTCCAGAATTAAAGGTAAACCAATTGGTCTTCAATTAAATGCCTTAAATACTATTTCCAATTTTTATTCGGCACCCACAGCACAATCCTTTCAGCGATCGATTGTTCCAAGTGTTTTCATCACAGAAAGATGATTGCTTCTCGTTCGAAGACTTCTTGGATCTATGCAGTGTTATGTCCGAGCATTGTCCATTAAATGTGAAGGCCACGTGGGGATTTAAGGTGTTTGACTTTGACGAAGATGATCAAATCACACAATCGGATATCTTTCAAATCATCGACAAACTAACACAACCTGCACAATTGCTTGACGACGAAAAGGAGCATATAAGCGAAGTGGTGAGTACGTTGCTGGATTCCTTTCATTCGAATAGTAAAATTGCATGATTTTTCGATTGTAACAAATAAACAATGTTCATATTTGTCCGGCAGGTCTTGAAGGAGATGAATATTGGACATACTGGAGCAATGAGCTTAATGGAGTTCTTGCATGCAATGACGAAAATGCCTGAATTCAGTCAAATTTTTGCGTTCAAGGCCTGAATTTCTTTTACCATACAAATATCAAGTTTAAGTTTGCTGTTACGAATTCACATAATTATAGAAATTAGAGTAAATTTATTGTTTTCTAAAGATTGGTGTATTTCTTTATACTTTTGAAGGCACGCAAAGCTGAGCGTATGTTTCTGGGTGTGGGAATGGTTATTGTTGTTGTCCGCGAGTGAAAAATGCAACGAATATCACCCGTTTGTCTTACTTTCGAAAAAATTAACAGAACCTACCACAATCCCCACTTTACCACATATAATTTATTTAATATATAATTGACTATGATCATTTTCTTGACGTCTATTTGAGGCAGTGGCAAATTGTTGCGTGAATTCTTCAATTCAATAATAACTGCTTCTGATTTTAAATTTGCGATATTGATATAAACCACATAAGCCGGAATCAAAAATATTCTTTGCTACAATCAAGGAACCGATCATATGACAGACACAATTTAAAGAGAAGGAGAAGTCTGTAAAGAACGAAACAACCCGATGCTCTATTAATTGAAAATGAAAAATACCAAAATTATTTCATCTGCCCTCTGTGGATCGTCAAATTTTAGATACAAAGCCACCTTTGTAAATGGGATTCGTTTAGTTGAAAGGAGTAATCGAAGTTGTTAAAAAAAGCGTTCACATGAAACCCAGGTCCGGTCTCACATTTGAGGATCTTAAAAGCAAAATTATCCACATTTCCACCGGAATACAACTTGAAAAAATAGCCAAGATCAAGTAGAGGTATTCAGTCATAAATGTAAAAGGATATTTCTGAACTCAGTAGGAATACATTGCAGCATAAAAGGAGATATTATACTTAGTTTATTTAATACATCGATTTGCCAATACAAGCGTGTTGAGTGATTTTCTTCTTTTATTCTCACCTATTTTTATTATGGTGATTAAACTTAACATACATAAAATATTATTGCCACAGCATTATCAAATTGTACTTACATTTAACAATCTTTTCATATTCAATTCGATGTTAGTAAAGAAAGTGGGATTTTCATCACTTTGAAGACTAATTGTCCTCTTTTGATCACATTTACTATTATTAACAGATTAATTGTTCGTTTGCATTATTTGAATTATGTATCGAATAAAAAGATAGAAGCAGATTTAATTAAAGCTTGTCAAAAGGCTAAGAACATTTTAACAATATTTGAGTTGGATACTTTAAAAACCATTGTAGACCACATATTTTCCGAATCTGACCTTTTAACATTTATTCGACTGTAAAGTCTCGCGTACCTCGATATCTGTAGCTCTTCAAAATACCAAAAACGATCCTAAAAACAAAATAACATGTATTATATAAATTTATTTCGTCTAAACTCGAAACTTACACCATTAAGAAAAAACAAATTTCGTAAAACCCAGCTGAAAAATAATTGAACACACCAGAATCGTACTGCAATGTACTTGTATATAGCTTGGTATAAAAGGGTGCTGATGCAAGGGGCGTTAACGATTGTAGTGCCGAAATAAAAGCATATATTTTTCCTGCAATTGCATTAGATATAAAATTGAATATGTACAACATATTATCAGATATCTCGTACATGTATCTAATGTTAAGGAGTAAGGCTATTTTGCAAATAGTAGGTATCATAAAACTAGGAACTTACCTATTTCATTAGATGGTATAAATTTAGACATGATGGAACGACACATTGGACCCGGAGTGGCTTTTAAAATCCCGCTAGCTGCTGCTACATACAGCTCCCAACCTACTCGACTTGCTCCCTTGATGGTTGCGTCAATAACGTAACTTCCATACGCTAATAGTGCTATTGAGATAGCAGATAGTTGGCATACCTAAAAAGATGCTGCAAATCAGAAAACTATTTCATTCAGAATGTTCCTCTAACCTTCTGTAGGAAACATATTAGAATCGTATTTCCCACGATTTGTATTGCAATTTGAAGTGCTTGGTATTGCGTGTATTCCTTAATAGTCCAACCGAATTTTTCGCGAACAAATAGAAAGAATACGTTCGCTGAGCCGTCTGAAACGTATTTTTTTTGTTCAACAAAATTATTGTATGCTAGCACTCTATATGTCGAGATTGTTTACCAAATATAAAAGTGATAAATAATTTTGAATGAAATTTTTTAAAGAAGTTTTTAGTATTTTAGTTTCAGTTTTTAATTTCAAGAAAATCTGCTAATTTATTTCGACTTGATTTCTAGATTATAAGCGAACTTACCAACTACAAAAATGTTTACCACAAGTGCAGATATTATAAGCCACAGTATCGCTCGGTCATTACGAGCCCGTCTCCTTGTCGGCCATTTTATCAGCTCAAACAAAGATAGCTGCGTCTGAAATCAATTCATTTAAATATGATCCTGTCTCAGAGATAAATATCTTACGGAGTCATCGAATTCGTGCATCGTGACACTTTCTTTTAGACCAATAAAAATCAGCACAAGTGCCACGAATATAACTCCTCCAGATATTGAAAACACTGTATATGAATTGGTTGCATTGAATACAACACTGCTAGATAGAAATCCACCAATTATCCCGACGTACAAAAACGCCTCGTATATACTCATCCTATAGGAGATCTTTTAGTAATGCAGTTTTAAATTGAAACAATGTTCTTTCTACATATATCTTACCGAAGCATTCTATTGCTTTCATCTGTAACATCGGTGATGTAAGCAAATGCGGCACTTTTCATCGAACAATCTGAGCTCAAAATGACTTTTGGGAGCATCATTACAATGTAATACCAAGGGTTGATTATCCATACAGTAGAAGCGTATGCCAATATGGCACATAGAACATACATGGAGCAGTGACCTGAAAATAATATCAAATTAATTTTATATGTAGATGTTGTTCAAACCGCAAATCAGACAGTATAATGCGTGAAACTCTGACAGTTTTTTAATTTTAGTTCTTCGACAAAATTATACAATTATACCTGCAAGTGCTAGTAAAATCACTGGCTTCCTGCCATATCTATCTGACCAGCCGCCAATATACAAAGCTCCTACGAACGGAACAACAGCATCTATTATTGAGCGTGTCATGAAGATGTTCGCAACATATGGCTGTAGCTGTTTTTCGATGTCCTTGGTTAAGCGGAAAAGAAACTTATTTTTTATAGAATTTTACAAAGAATATCAAAAAAAACATTTCGTAATACAACATCGGATTGATTTCAAAAACATTAACATACTACCAACAAATGCAACGCAAACAATGTTCCAAACTAACATACATGCCAAGTTTTATGCGAATCGCACCTTTTTTTACATCAACTGAAATCTTTGAGGATTTTAACCCCAATTTTAAACATCACAGTGAATGTCCATCTTTGGTATGGTTTATTAAGGGTTTGGAGAAAGAGATACGTTATTAGGTATAGAAGTTAAAATTTTATTGAACCAAATTTTGAAAATTAACAAAGTTATTGATTTGAAATTGAAATCTTTCATTTGGCAATTGCTCCTCAGAAAAAAATAATATTTGTATAAATGTGATTTTTGTTGCATGTGTCATTTTCTGGATTTTTTTCACAGAATGTGGTGTGTTCCAGGGAAAAAATTCAATATACAGTGGCTCCCACTCAAAATGTTTCACACCGGTTTACGTACAAAACAGACTTTTATGAGCGCGACAAACGCAAGAACAACCAAGCATATCCTCTGTGATTTACGTAGAAACATAAATAAAATGAAATTCATCAACACGAAACAGTGCGTATACTTTCCTTTAGCTATAATCTTTAAAAAACTCAGCCACTAGTTTCTTTGTGTATTCTGGGGACATTCTATTCCATTCTTTTAAGAGAAATCGGATGCATCCCAATTTCTGTATCCAGCTTTGCCCACATGTACTCTATAACATTTAAGTCCAGTGATTATGGTGGGAGCATTTTCGGGCAGTTGGACTAACACAATTCTTTGACAAGGAAAGAAGAATGTTTTGGGTCAATATCCTGGTAGAATGCAAAATTATTCTTGTTGCCGAGGTTTTTTGCGCTTACTGTGAGATTTTAACAAAGCATGTCTATATAGATGTGTTTGTCAACTATGTCATCAATAAAGTGGAGATTTCCCACTTTTGATGCTGCCGTGCAACTCCAAATCATTACTCTATCACCTCCATGTTTTACAATAGGGCAGAGATTTTTTTTTGAATATTATTCACCTTGCTTTCTCCACACGTACGAGCGACCATCTGATTCAAAGATGTTGAACTTACTTTCTTCACGACATAATACCGTATTTCAAAACTCAGGATCCTTTTTTAGGTAGTCTTGTGCAAACGTCTTTCCGATTTTCTAAAAAATAGCCTTTTGTAGCTATCCGTCCATTATGTCTCTTGCTTCGAAGCACGCGTCGGATGGTTTCAGCACTAACCTCCTTGTGTAAATTCTATTTAACTTTAGATGCTTATTTTGGTGCATTCATTTTTGGATCCACTTCTCATCTACAGCAGAAAGTACATTTCGCGTGTTTTTTTTTTTCGGTCATTCGATTTTCGTTTTTGAATCCACGAAAATATTGAATGGCAATTTTTTGGACAATTTAGCGTATTTCCCGGAAGGATTTTCCACTGTGCGCACTGTGCAGTGCGCTTTTTAGTGATGAGCCGATTTATTCAAGTTCTGAGACCAAAATGTACCATTTTTAGTAGGAGCCACTGTACATTCCGGGGTCAAATTTTCGTAATAGCACAAAACGGCTATCGTTGTAAGCTACGACAATTATAAAAAATCGTATTCTAAAATTTTACAATGGAACAATTGTAAAAAGAGATTCCGTCCAAATCGAGCAGAAGTCGTTTCGAGAACAAAGCGATTAAAAGTTCAAGTGCACGGAGAGAAAAGGGATCGAAAGAGGGGGTTTCCCTACTACTATGGCTTAAATGTTCGCGGCGGTCACGGCCCCATGTTTATTTTGCCAATTTTTCACGATCATATGAAACCGTAAAATTTATCTCGGAAGTAATTTTAAGACATGTTTGGAAGTCGAAAAGGTTAAAAAAATAAAAAAAAAAAATTTGGCAAAAATTTAAAAATAAAAATAAAATAAAATAAAAAGAAATTATAAAAAATTGCCGAATGTAATTTTTATTGTAAATGCAATATAAATAGGGGTAAAGCTTTGAAGATACGTTTTGCACCACCTGTAACCTGAAGATGATCTAAGGATCGAAACGCGTCGTGCTAATAAAAAATAGTGACTCAAAAAAACCAAGTGTTTAGTTTTATAAAGGTTTTATCAGATTTATCTGATTCAGATCCAGATTGGTTCCTCGCCTACTCAGAGTTTGAACGTAAACTTCAATAATTTTTGCTCGTTTTTGGACTTTACACATTAATACAGGATAAATTTTTTTCACCCCTTCACAATGTTATTCCTTCGATGGATAACAATACATTCCATTCAATTACCAACGTTCAAGTATCGTTTATTGAACGCTCATGACAAATGTTCAGTTTTATCATTCCTTTCTCAAATCAAAATGATATCTGCAAACTAAAATTCACATAAGCAATTACAGCTTGATATCACCAAAAAACTTTGGCCTATATATGAAGCTTCGTTTAGATTTGCCATCATTTATGACACATTGTTTATCAGTTAAATTATCATAGAACGAGAAGCGAGAACCAAACTGTTTAAATCATCAACCAAATGTTTTTGCTAAAATTCTATGGTCATGTTCTAAAAGACTTTAGATTATTTTTATTATTTTCTTTTCCATTCGCTAAAAATTATCTACGGCTTTTTCGGTTTTGTATTTGTTGGAGCAATTGTCGAAAAAAAAAAACGAAATATATTTGTTCAGCGGTGAAGCATTGACTGATAATTTTAAAAATGCGTTGATTATAAATGCAGTAAATTCAATTTTTAATATGTACATATGTCGTTATTTTGGAAACGACAAATATCCAAGAACAGGCTCGGTACTAAGTATTTGTAGTATATTTTACATTACATTGTACATATCTGAATAATGCACACAAAAGACACATTTGCTCGTCAACATTAACTTGGTGTTAAGGGTTTGATTTATAGCAGATAAGTAACATGTATTTCAGCTGCTTATCGCCAATTTTGACGAGAACTCAAATAAGGCAAATGCAAATGAAGGAACATTTTGCTGTTGGATAACTTACCATGGTTCGATTTTTCGCCTCTTCCGTTCCAAGAAGTAGACAATCCGTTGTGTTGTAGTTAAATACTTGAGTACATGTTTGAAATATTATCTGGTTCTGAATAATTATTCCTGGTCGCGAAGTGATGCGTCAGTTTATCGTTCTTCTCACAAATATTCTTATATGTGACTATGATACACACCTGATAAGTCGATGGCGAAGTACAGCAGCAACACTGCAAACTCAAGAGCTATTCCGCGAAATTGACGCAGAGTTCCGGAAATTCCATGGGCTTCATGAGCGGGCTCGGATTCGATAAGATGTTCCGTTGTTGAATCCATTTCATTGAATAACTCTTCGTATTCATAAAATCAGATAATTAGCAAATACTTGTTTCACTCGTACACAGCACAAAGTATCCAAATTAAATTCTGACTATGCATTTCTTGGAGCGAGCACAAGCTATTTGTTCCTTTCACTCAATCAGCTGAATGCGATAGTAACGATTAAAATCGCAATTGAGTTTATCTATAATTTAAAGGTAATCTCACCAAACGGAACTGTTACGTTCACATACATCAGTGACTCACTTTCCCGACGGATTCCCCCGTTTTAGCGGCGTCGATAATATTAGCGACAAAAGCGGCTTTGCGCTCGTCAAGACCGCCAACTGACTGCGAATATCCAAGAGCTTTGTGGAAGACGTACGAATGAATCTTTAAGTCCAGACCAAGGCCTCCTCAACAAATGCACGACAGGCTGTTGGATGGGGTTTGCAATCACTTCAGAGATAAGATAGATTTCTTAGAATACGTCTAGGAAAACATGAAGCAGAGAGTTTATTTTACCTCTGGTATTACAAATAGTTACACTGTTAGCTTTTGATCCAATGGATGCTTAAGTATTGATTTTTTTTATTTTTCATTGGTTTATGTCGTATTTATCGCAAAGCAGAGCATCAAAAGCGACCAATTGTCAACAGAGGTAATTTATCCACTTGTATTTTCTTTCCAGAGTAAAATTCAACTTAACTGTTTCTCATTGAAATATTAACGAAAATTTTTACGATTCAAAAAACCTCTACGAAAGTAGTCAAGCAGCAAAAATTACGTAATTTTCCCAAAACATAAAAAAATTCGGCAATAAATTTTCCCCTTCAATTTATCTTTATTTTACGGGACTATAGGTATTAGTGAATTTTACCACGTAATTCGTAAATATATTCTGTACATTTAAAACTATTGCTGCTCTTTGGAGGGATTCGCTATATTGCCTGGCAATGATTCTTGTGACTCAGATTTGGTTTCTGTAAAAATCCAAAAGTTAGTGATAAATTAAACATACTCTAAACACTGGACGAAAGAATTTGTGAGAAATTGGGTTTTTGGGGAAAAGGCGGCTTTTTGAAGAAAATTTTCAAGTTTTAACTTCTAAAACGACTATTTGTTATGTAAAAAAAATGTGGAAACAACGAAAAAAATCCTTCATTCATTGTCTACAAAAACACACAAGAAAAATTCAACAGGAATTCTTGAGTAATAGTTATTAGTGATTTGAAAAGTTCACCACAAATCAAAACAGTTAGACTCATCATAAAGTTTTTCAATTTTCCTCAAATCAAAATAAAATAAAATATAAAATCAAAAACTAAAAATCTACCGCTCGATTTAACAAAATTCTTAGCTGTGGCTAGGTAAAACCCGTTAACGCAAGCATTAATAAGCATGCAATTTATTTCAACTTAATTACATTTTTATATTTTAGTCGAAACTGAAAGGATTGTTCGATGGCCAACATGGTGAATACCGTTTTCAAAAATCGAGGACATTATCAAACAGTTGTGATTTGGTTTATAATTATATCGCTTACAACAAATATCTGTTGATAGCAGTAAGTGGATATTGATTCTTGCTGGGATTTACTAAATCAATTTTTCTTTAAGCTGGACTTTCCGACGTATTCCTTCTTTTCCTAAGAAAGACATTTGGATCAATTCGATTCGAATCGTAGTAGGAACGATTACACTGCAGCTAGTAAGTTGGCAATTAATTCAGTCAGAATGTGTTTTAATGTAAAAATGTTACGGGTTTATTTATCTGGTATAGATGCGTGAATATAATCTCGTTTATTATAATTTTAGATTCTGCGAATAAGGCTAACAATAGTGACGCTGATTTCTTTCGGATCCTATCTGAAACTTGCTTCATTTTACGCCAGTGCTATGGGTTCTTGGTACATTTACCTAGGTGTAACGCTAGCCTGCTTGAGTGGTGTCGCATCTCTCATGGCACAATCTATGCTCACCACCACTGTGCCACCTTCCGATGTTGGTGAGTCCTTCCTGAAACTATTTTTATTAATTCGCCCATGCACTTTATTTTGATTCTAGGCAAGGTTTTCACCTTGGTGTCTGCTCTGCAGGCTATTGCACCATTGGTGGCTTCACTCTTGTATACTTTCGTGTATAATTCCACATTTGAATCATACCCGGGTGCATATAACTTAATCAGTGGATTAAGGTCTCTATGCACTTTGTATGTTTTTCATAGGGTATGACCTCGATTTCTTTAAAAAGATAATGGGATTATTTACATTATATTGTTTTAGCATCGTCCATGTCGTTGACCAGTACTATCCAAATGTGAATGCGGCTAAAAATTAAGACACTGTGGCACCGTTCAAGGGAGTAGTCGTATTACCAAAACAATAATTTAAAATGCTCACAATATGAATTGGGTGTGATGCTTTAAGCACAAATCTCGTACCTGATGACATATTTATTTGAATAAAATCATTATTTTCGGACTAAGATACTCCCTTTATGATTGATTTTGATTCTGCTGACTACACAACTATTAAGCCTACGAAAAGAAAAATTAGATTCACCTATGTTTACTCCAGTCAAATTATCCCCCAAAAACCAAAAGATTGGCTAGTTTTAATCGAAGATAATACGCTTACAATCATCGTGATATGACTTTGAATCGGCCTTTGATAAGGATTTATCACGTGAATTCCAACAATTTGCTTTCACGTTAATTATCGAAACACATTCACCGATGGAATAAATCAAAAATTCTGAGATAAACGCAATGGCTTTGCGGAGCTTCTGATATACATAGATGACTAACATAGAAAAGCACAGCCATGAAGTCTATCAAACCATTGATAAAGTCTTCCTTATCAGTCGAATTGACTATCGAAATAATTATTCGGAAATTCCATTTGCATCTTAATATTCGATTCTCCGACTGAACAATCTTAGCAACCAATTGCATTCAATTGATTCGCGAAACCGGCAGAAACATTTCCAGTGAATAGTGTCGATAAATGTTGTCCTTTGGTGAAAATGTGGAAAATGTTACTGTGGAAAGTGCCAAAAACTCCACTGTGGAGCTGACTGAAACGAGAAAGTCGGTAACAAATGAACCGGAGAGCACATATAAAATGCGCTTGGAACTTGCTGCCTTTTTAGTTTATTTTGGAGTGAATTTACCATGTAAGCAAAGATTGAAGATTGTCTTGGATAGTAGTGAATCACGATGATATTTTGATCCTAAAAAGTTTGATTGGTTTCGCACAGTTGCTGTTTTCCAGGATGAAGTGTTGTATCAAACATGCACAGTGGTTTATGGCTACAATGAAACAATGTGCCAGGATCTCATAGCGGGCAAAGCAATATCTGATCCTGCGGTGAGTAACGACAAAAAAATGCATTAAATATAAGTCTTGATTGGTAGGTTTTCAATGTATTTTTAAGTTTTAAGTCACATTCTTTTATTTTCTGAAAAGTTGGAAACCGATGCACATGAACTCATTCGAAACTCGTTTGGTATTGTAAGGGATCCAAAACTTTCAATTTGTTTAAAAATAAAAGAGAACATGTTTTCCTCCCGAAAACTGGATGATTTTATTTGAAAAATCATTTACTTTCCTTCATAAGAAACACCATATCTGCTTAGTGCTGTCTTCTAATCACTAACTCTATTTTCAGTAAAGCTTTCAATTTTCTCAGCAAGACACAATCACTTGAATATATATCGATTAGCATTTAAATTGCATATGGCATATATGTCCAAAATATAAACAGTCATGGCCGCCCAGAGTCTCGATAACAGTCTTTGTGTTGACTTGTGTTGAAAAAATGTCGTGATTACAAAACTTCTTTATCACAGTTAATTTTTTAATAATTTGGTCTAAAAATAGAATATCTATTTTGGAATCAGATCATAAGAGTTTCATTCAGAAATTCATTCGATTTTTTTGTTTCAACAACTAAATTTCTTGCTATTTAAACTATTTTCAGAGTATATTGAGTCCAGATCAAAAAACCTCGATTTAAAATTTTTGGATACAAAAGATAAAAAAATAAAGTTGGGTGTGAGACATGTTAATTATTGTTGCGACTGAATTGTAATCTGCATTATATTCAAAGACCAAAAAAATTGTCTCACTTTTTGACAATTTTTTTGTGTATCTTGTTTGTTATCATTTTCCTCGCCATCTATTTCAGATTCAAGCTGTTGAAAATGTCGTGCAGCCATTTGCCGCACAGATTTTCATGGCTGAGACGTTTGTGAAAGCGATAGTGCCAGCTTTCCTTGCCCTATTCATAGGATCTTGGACCGATAAGTTCGGAAGAAAGCCAATTATTCAATCCACAATTGCAGGTGGGACGAGTGCCGTTCATATGTAACCTTACTCAAAATTTTCGCAGGATTCTTTTGCTTTGCTTTCATTAAAACAATCATCGCTGGAATATCTCTGGCACAAGGTGTTAATCCTTGGCTCTACATTATTGCATCGATTCCTCTTTCGCTGAGCGGGGGGGAATGCGCCCTTATGACTGCGCTTTATTGTTATGTTGCCGATTCAACTACAATTCGGGAAAGACCCAGCAGGTGAACGTTATTAGAATTAATTCAAGATAACTTACTTTTACCGTGTCTAGGATGTTCGTCATGGCTGGGACGATAGCGTTTGCTGCAGTTTTTGGGCAAATTCTTAGTAGTTACATATACAAAGCAACCAACGCTTGCACAATATTTGCAATAGCGGCAGCAGCAATGCTCATCGCACTCATTTATGTAGTGGTTGTTATCGAGGAAAGCATAAAAATGAACATCTCTTCCGCTGAGGTAAATTTTATGTTATCAATAAATTTTAGAGTAATCAGTGACAAATGTTCAGGGAAAAATTAGTTGATTTCGGCAGTTTTGTATCAGTGATCAGTAGTCAATTCATCCTATAAATCTATGGCTTGTGGTTTGTCTGAACGATTTTGAGAATGCAGCCTTATCAATGTGTAGGACATTATTTAAGCGTAAACAGGAAACTGAGCTTATTTGTCTTCATTCCTAATCACTGATTCAAATTGAAACTTTCATTCAAAAATTTAATTTCAATTCAAAAATCAGAGGAATCAATAGCCAAGAGTCACTGACCTTTCTTATTTATGCAGCTGAAGCAAAAATGTATAGTGCAGCTTCATTTTATTGTATTTACATTTATATTTAAGTCTTGTTTTGCTTACAGTCAAAATGGAAAGGCTTTGTGGACGGTAAACTTCTTAAAGATATGCTTAAAACTGTCTTTAAAAAGCGAGAAGGCTTTCAAACGGCTATCATGTGGTGTATTATGATATCTGTTACGATAGTATCCTTCGATGCCGGTAAGCTGCTACTATCGATAAAATCGTTTATTATTTTATTGATACATTCAAATATGAATTTCAGCTGGACTTGGAGATGTATTTTTCTTATATCTACGTAAGAAATTCGGCTGGACAGTGCAAGACGTGACTACTTTCAATGCCAGTGGACTGGTTATCACATATGTTGGTGCAGCAGTGGGAACATTCGTCCTTCAATATGTAAGCTGGCTTAAGTTTTCATTGCAAGTGTTAATTTAAAGTCAAACCATTTGGTCGAGGAATCGACAATTTAACATATGATTGTTTTACAAATTTCACCTAGAAACTTCGCATCAGACTGACAATAATGACTTTTATCGCATACGGATCCTATCTCGTCCTTACCTTGATCTACACCACTGCTTTCGCGTCATGGTACTTATACTTTGGCGTCACCATAACTTGCTTGAGCGGATTTGCTATTCCAATGGGGCAATCAATGCTGGCAAACGCTGTACCACCCTCTGATATGGGTAAGCTGTAATTAACATGCATGTCCATATCCAACCAAATATTGAACACCAAATAATATTTATTCCAGGAAAAGTTTTCGCATTGGTATCCGTAATGCAAGCCATCTCGCCATTGGTTGCATCGCCTCTCTACACTTCTGTATATAATTCCACTTTGGAAACTTTGCCGGGGGCATTTAATTTGATCAGTGCGGGTCTTTATATGCTGGCCATCAGCTTAATTGTGTATGTCCTTAGATTTGAATTCCACCTGTAATACATATTCATTATTATTTTCTTCCGGCAGATTCGTTCACGTTGTGGATATGAGATGTCCCAAGGTAAACGCGGATAAATCCAAATAAAACGATGCATTGCCTTCAAAAGAGTCGTTTTTGATGTGTAAATGATTTAAAGTAAGCTCACGTGTGTAGAAAATACTCCTTAGCCTGATTTCTAGCCATTTTTTTGGATTGATAAGCATTTTTCGCATCCTGGACACATTATATAACGAAATTAGGAAACTGATGATGATTGTCCGATAAATGCAGCATTTGCTAAATCTAGAAAGAAAATATGTTTAGTATTCAACTTGAAATATACTTGTATGACAACAAATGAATTTTCTTTATTTGGCATCCTAACAAACTGGTAACATTCGGAAGCAACATTTGCTCAAGCGTCTGTAAACGAACTATTCCAGGAATATTTTTTTCAATGTGGTATTCGAAAATATTTCTTAAAACTCCATACATTTTTAATCTTATTTTGAAAGATCATGCCCCATTTGCTAGGTTTGTGACCTGTAGAGAAGCATCGAAACACTGGGGGCTGAGTTCCATCAAAACTATGATAATTATTTTGCATTATCATATTTCTCATGTGCGTGCTATCAACTGATTAAAAAGACGACGAAATCATAACGATAAATTATGGATTACGATATTCTTAGCCAAAAAATCAGATTGTGTCCAGATTAAATGGAAATTCCGGGTTAATTTAAGATTGATTGTTAATTTGTTTTACTGATATGACAACATTTGAGGATAGGTAAAACCCATCTTAGGTCGATGATAGTAGTAGACACGTGAAGTTTTCATAAGAAACCATGTGAACGACACGTGAAATCATCCTTTTTACATGATAGTGCTTGTGATCGCGAGGAAAAATAGTTATATTTCCTGGAAAAGCTGTCCCAAGCTTTTAGTTTTGAAAGTTGTAAAAACTCATCAACGACTGGGGCCCAAAAATTCATTAATGGCCTCATGTATACATCGAATTTTCGTACATTTTGTGGGTAAAATTAGACGTGAAGCAAAATTTGTGCGTACACGGAGTATATACGCATACTGGAGCGTATACAGGGTCTAAACAAGAGGACGCTAATTTTATAAATTTCAATGAAGGATGCGTAGTAATGAAATACGTAATTTAACAAAATAAAACAGAAAACTATTGAAAAACTGTATTTGTTGATCCTTATCTTTAATATATATTTTGCTTGGTTGTACTTTTATGTTAAATATGACTTTACATTCTCATAATTGTCGTGAATTTATCCAAAACTTTCGTTTTTTCCATCTTTCGTTTTTTCCATCAAGATAGTGCTCCTAAGACAGGTGTTACCTCTTTGAAGTTATCTGAAAGATCCTCCTACGGTCACCTTAGTGACTGGAACTATGCTCAAAATTAAAAGTAATTCTCTTATAGTGAAACAAGTAAACAGATCAACGGCTTCTATATCCCTTAATTTGCCATGAGGTGCATTTTTCCATCCGGAAATTATAAAAAGACCCAGTTTTCCGGTGACATAATTCAACTCATAGTTTTTCCAACAAATCTGAGTTCTTGCGTAAGTATGTTTTAGTCTTGAATAAAGGGTGTGGCTTTGACAACGCCAAAATTGAGGTATTTGTAAGCAAATCAAGGTATTATAGTCAGGCTTTATGGGCGAACTGGGCAACCCAACCAGGTTCAAAGGGACACTGTAAGAAAGACGAATATAATTTTGTTTAAGTTTTAAGACTCACTTTTTTAAGAAAAGTAAAGTAAGTAGGTAAATAAAATAACTTCTTTGCATTTTATTCTTCGTTATTTTTCTTCAAAAAAGCAAGTAGAAAAGGTGGGACAAAAACGACCTAAGGATTTTGCTAATCAATCAATTAACCGCAAACTAGTAAAAAATAGACTGCGATACCGTAATAAAAAAATCTTGAGGAGAACGGGAGACGGGAACATATTTAAAGCTAATTTTGATTTTCAATCACGCACTAATAGATTAGCATGATGATAGATAAAATGGACATAGGCATAAATTTGCTTCAATCGCTACTAAAAACTCAGTTTTTATAAACTGAAAACGAAAGCTTAAAAAAATCTTCCATAGAATTGCTTCGTGGTTCCTCGATAGTAATGGGAAACATCCTTGTTTCTTGTTCTCCTTCTTATTTTAACTTCGATAGTGCCAAACAACTCTGGAAATGCTCTTCATATAGTGAACATCATCAGTTTTCATTATCATTGTCAGGTGAAAAATTCGCTCCGGTGTTTTCTTTTGAGTAAGACGTACAAGAATAATTTCAATATCTAGTTCTTTTTAAATATCTTGTATGTTTGTCTTGTATCTTTTGTAAGTAATTCAGCATCTATTCGATCATCGTCCTTACAGTTTTTTGAGTACGCCAGAGGTTCTTGCAATATGTTACCTTACATTGATCAGACCCACGATCGTTGGCTTTCAAGGCGATAGTTGCAGATTCCCACAATGTCGACTATTTTGGTATTCTAATCAAAGGATCAATGAAAAATGGTTTCACAAACACTGAATGCAACTAGTATGTATATTTTCTTGCCGCTAAATTCTCCTCTTCAGATAATTTTTCAGCTGCTTTCAGAAGCTCGGAGAAATTTTGAAAACGTTTACGAGTAAATTTATATTTCTTCGACCATCTCGTTTCACACATTCGTGAAATATTGGGGGCGCGATTCCTTGGAGTAGTGGGCTCATTATATCCTTTATAGTGGCAATAGAGAGAAAGAGAGAATATTGAAAATACCCTTTTCTTGAAATTGCTTTTACACACTTTTTGGCTGCCATTGTAAATTAGCCATTGAAACCAAATCTTTCGTGATATTCTGATGAAATATTTCTGCTAGCCAAAATTTTTCAGTAGCTTCAGAGGTGGTGAATACGTGTGTGTCTTGTGCTGCATAGTAGTAACGTCAGCAATTCACGTAGCACAGAAAAATCGCAGATATTTTATTACAATGGAATCCACGGGATCTCTGTCAGAAGCTGCTATACACACCATCGAGCATTTCCAAAGAGAAGATTTAGAGTGTCTGTGTCTATAAAGCCATTGATTGAGGCTACTCTTATCAATAACTTTTTTTATCTTGCGATCGGTATAAAATGCCTTCGTCTTACTATCTTGTCTGTTAATTGTTCTCCATGCTTCCGCGCAACAGGTAGTGCTAACGTGTTAAACAACAGTTCTTGGTTAGGACATTCCAAAATGGTAGCGTCAGTGGACAGTTTGGAAAATGTTAACATGGACAGTGTCAAAGGCTCGTCCTTAGAATTGGTGGATAAGCCGCAACCAGAAGAAGTTCGTAGCACTTACAAGATTCGCCTCGAAGTTGCTGCGTTTTTATTATTTTTCGGAGTGAATCTTTCCTGTAAGCGGATGTGATTCAATATGTCTGTGTGCTCATCGGAAATATCTAACTCAGACGATTATATTCGACACAGATGCAGTATTTCAGGATGAAGTGTTGTACCAATCGTGCACTATTGTTTTCGGATACAATAAGAGCGTGTGTGAAGATCTCAGAATGGGTAAAGGAATATCTGATCCGGAGGTGTGTAGCAATTCTGCAATTTTTTTTTTATTTTAAGCAAATTTTTAAAAAGCTTGTTTTTTCAATGAATATTCTCAACCGCTGCAATCATATCCCCCAACTTTCAGATGAATTCTTGCCAGCTATGTCGCAGTACTTTATGCAATCATGCTTGAGCCATAACACTTTAATATTTTTTTTGCCTCCAAACGTTAGAGACCTGAATCGGACGTAAAAAAAATGTAAAATGCATATTTGGTTCAAGTTTTCCTTTCGTTTCATTATCGAATCCCAAAATGTTTTGTTAAATTGAATTTCTAATGAGTTTTCATTCCATTCATTTTGTAACCACTCACAAGTTCCTTTTTTTTACTGAATAACACATATGGCAGTTAATCTCATTTGTTAATGACAAAAAAACGTATTTTGAAAGAAGTATCTCTAAAAGATTATTCAATTGTTCGTGCAAGCTCTAGATAAATGAATCAAGATTGAAATCCATTCTCTGATAATAGAAATTAAGCTTAAGTGGCATGGTCAAAAGAATCTGACAAGATTGCCAGGTTCAAGGAATGTGGTTTTCGATATACAATGAACGTTGAGATCCTTTGTTAAAGTTTTCAAAAAGAACAAAGTGATTTCGAAAAAGCTGCTGTCATTAGCCATAAGCAACAAGTTAACTGCTTTTTTTGTCGATTTTGAGCTATGATTTAAACTGTCTTTATAAATGGAACTTCTAAAAGAATATGAAGAATAGTTTTAAAATGATCTAAAGTTACAAATAAATAAAATCAAATAACTTTTATTACCAAAATTACGAGGATATTTTAATAAGTAATTTGAAAATCTTGACGTTTCAAAATTAGTCAAATGCGTACTTACTTGTGCCCACATAATTTATTTTTCAAAATCTTGAGTTGAAAAGTATCACTGGAAAAAATTAAATTGGCAATAATTGCTCACAATTTATGCTAGAATGAAATACACATTGTTTTGAATTTATTTGCGTTTATATTAACCTAAAATAAACTTGATAGTAGATAGTATTTGAAATTTGTTTTGATGAATAATTCATGAATTGATAATTTGAAGCTTGCAGATAAGTGCACTTGAAATGTCCAATGACTGTTTTTTCTTCAGATAAACGCCGTCGAAAACATCGTTCAACCTTTCGCTGCGAAGATTTTCATGGCAGAGTCCTTAGTAAAAGCCATCTTACCGGCAATTTTCTCACTGTTTATTGGAGCTTGGACCGACAAGTTTGGTAGGAAGCCAATTATTCTTTTGTCCACCACAGGTTAGAGCAATTATTATCTTTAATTTTAATTAATGCAGAGATCACATTTTATGGAAAATTCTTGATTAAAAACATTCTTTTTTCATTCTAGGATACTTAGGCTTTTCCGGCATTAAAACGATCATCGCTGGACTATCGTTATATTTTCCTATAAATCCTTGGGCATATGTTGCCGCTTCGATTCCTTTATCTATTTGCGGAGGAGCATGCATTCTTCAAACTGTACTGTTTTGCTATGTTACTGATCTGACGAAAGTCCACGAAAGGCCTCTTAAGTGCGTCCTCTTAAAAAAATTATACAGGAATACTAATTACTGCGCTCTTCTGTTATATTTAGAATGTGCATAATGGCTACAACAATAGCACTTAGTGCAGTTGTCGGGCAAGTATCCAGCGGTTATTTGTACGCCGCCACAAACGCATTCATAGTATTTGCAATTTCATCTGGCACTAAAATATTGGCAATAATTTTCGTTGTTTATGTCATTAAAGAGAGTGTGAATCGAGACCAGTTATCCTCGGAGGTGCGCAATGTTAATATTACTATTCATTATAATCGTTTACACCACCAAAAATCTAAGATGAGCCGTGTTACGTGTGTGGATATTGTCAAGACGACTACCTAGTAGTATCAAGTAACATGCGCTCGTTGTTTTTTATTTAAATAATATATTTGTTAGTGGAGGACGTTCGAAAATGATATACAATTTATGCAAAACTTTTCGTTTCAAAAATTAGCAAAATTATATTTTGGGAATGGACACATTCGTTAATATTCAATTCAATGACACACATCACATCCAATTAATAAAACTCCTTACTAATCTTAAGCAACATTAATTTCTTATATCTTTTCGTTGCAGTCAAAATACGAAGGGTTCTACAACGGTCAGCTTTTAAAAGACATGTTCAAAGTTGTATTGAAAAAAAGAGATCACTTTGAAACCCCTGTGATATGGTGTACCATAGTGTTGATTGTGATTGTATCTTTTGACAATGGTTCAATCTCACAACGATTTTCGCAAATATGCTCTTGATAGATTGATTTTTTTTAGGTGGACTCGATGACATTTTCTTTCTTTTCCTCCGAAAGAAATTTGGATGGGACGTTGAAGAGGTTTCAACTTTCAATGCTGGCGCGTTGGTTATAACGTATTTTGGTGCGACTGCAGGAACATACATTCTGCAGTATGTAAGTATATTTGTATAATGTCCAATGAAAACAACTAATGCATAGAATAAGTTGTTTAAAAATTACATGAAAGTAATTAGATTGATTTCATAGAAAACTTGCAAATCATAAAAACATATTTCTGTACATCTATTTACGGAAACATTCGACAAATAAGACTTTTTAGTTTTCTGAAAAACCTACCCTTGAAGTAATAACTCACGTTTACTTTAGTGGCTTCGTGTTAGGCTGACTATAATGGCGCTGATATCGTTCGTGTCGTATTTCGTTCTGTCCATCTTTTTCGGGACTGCATATACTCCTTGGTACCTTTACATTGGTATAACTTTAACTTGCTTTAGTGGCGTGTCTGTGCCGTTGGGCCAATCAATGCTTTCAAATATTGTTCCTGCATCGGATGTTGGTAATAATCTCTTTCGAATGTATACGTACATTCGAAAGATACTCTAAATTTATAAATTTATTTTCAGGAAAAATCTTCACTTTGGTGAACGCTTTGCAGGCTATAGTCCCTCTCATTGCTGCACCTATTTACACGCTTGTGTACAATGCAACTATAGAAACGCTTCCGAGTGCTTTCAACTTCATTGGAGCGAGTCTTTATGTGATTTGCATTGGTTTGGTTGTGTAATAATCTCGGCTGCACTGAATAAGAGATATCTGTTAACATTGATTTCTTAAAGGTTCATCCACATAGTTGATAACTACTATCCCAACATTAATTTGGAGAAGGCAAAATGAACGGTTGGTATTCTCGTCTGAAGATTGTGTGATATGAATCCTGAACAATGCGGAATATTCATTCGAGGATGAAATGTTCAGCGTATCTGGTCTGTTGTTATTTTTTTTAAATAAAGGCTTCTATTACGAATGATTGATTCAAATTTAGTATTACCAGGCGATAAGTTCCTATATATGTACATATGTCTATGTCAAAACGCACCAAATACAATGTATATATCGCATGGATAAGTCACAAATCCAATCTAGACGCCGATTAAGATATCTTCATGTAACATCTTGACCACAGGGCTATTGTCTCAACATTAATTTTAAACAATTCCGTGTTACTCTTTTGCAAATTGAATTATGTCGTCGTAGAAAAATATGACCCAAATTTAATAAGAAAAATAAAAAAATCAGAGTTGTGGCATGATAATGATTTCAGAGATCTTTGTTACCGGTAAAACAAACTTTATAAAATTATAAAGAAATGAAGGCAACATAAGCGACTATATTCAAAGCCAAAAATAAATACTGTAGCAGTACACTTTAAAGCATCTTGAATGATTTCTTTTCTTTTCATTTCTTTGAAAATAAAGCATTGAGAAGAATCAATTGATTTTCATATGCAACAAATCATGCATAAAATGTTTCCCATGAAGCCCAATCGAACACTTTAGTCCAGCCAAACTTTAATTTGAATGACAATAAAAATAACGCTTCATATCATCAACCATTCAATTTTTTAATTCAAAACAATGGCAAATAAAGATATTAGAAGGCGTTATCAGCTTTGTTTCATTTATCGTAAATTGCGTCCCTTACCCGATTATAAAGTAGCTCACCCATGCAAAATTGTCTCTCAGTTGCTTTCAGTACAATCGATGGTCAGCTGCTGAAGGAAATACGCGAATTAAATAATATTTAATCGAGAATGAAATCATCTACTGAAAGCTCTGAAAACCTTGTGGAAAGCAGTAGCAATGCTTCGGAAACAGAACGCCCGGAATCTGAGCCAACCGACCATGGAAGATTTCATAGCACCTATAAAATGCGCTTGGAGTTAGCGTCGTTTTTAGTTTATTTCGGAGTATATGCATCAAGTAAGTTGATTAGATCGCACCCTTATACTGTAAGGTGGTTTCCATAGAAGTTCATCTCTTTCTCAGGTGCAATCTTTCAAGATCAAGTTTTGTATCAAACGTGTTCCGTGGTATATGGTTATAATAAATCTATTTGCGAGGATCTCGGAACGAGCAAAGCGCAAACCGATGCAGAGGTAAGTGTTGAAAATGTTATAAACATTGTTTTGGTGTTCTGTCGCTTCAATTGGGCTTCAGAAAAAACAAGAACTACTTTTCGAAGATGACAGTTTTATGGACTCAATTTATAAAAATTAGATCACTCCAATTATCTTGAAGATATTTAACGCATTTCACTCAGTTATTCATTTTTAATTTGCCTATTTTGCCACAAAAATTTTTGTCAATTATTATCAGAAAATTTCATTGCGCATGGCGTCAACGTCACATATCTTTAATTTTTCACACAGTTGTTCCGATTAGTCAATACGGATACAAACATGGATTTTCGCGACTATCTTCATTAGTGTGCCAAAAATGCTTTCGATATGTGTAAATGTTAATTGGCACGCTCCTCGTGAGCAATATACACCATTAAAAATGAGTTTTGGCTATTTTTTCGCTAATTTATTGATTATCTGGGATTATTTCGTTTTAAAATCAATATTAATATAAGAATTTAACTTGATTGCTATAAAACCTTGAGTTTTTTTTTAGCTTCAGTTAAGTTTAGTGTCTGTTTTGAAGCTCTGATTCCGTCTTGACTTGGGACTCTGTATCAGGTCATCGTTATTTTGGTCATCCGGACTATTTTTACATATGACATATACATATTTCAATTTCCACAACATAATGCTTGCTATAAAGACCTGGTGCACGTCGATGTTATATTTTCAGATACTGTTTTATTGAGAACATCGGGTCTGTTGACGAAGGTCGAATCCAAGTCCATCTTGTAATTCGACAATTATTTTATTCCTGTACGGAGTCTATCTTTGTGCAATTATTTTCAACAGGACTTTGTAGGTTGTTCACAACAACGAAATGCCCCTGTGATTATCACCGTTAAGCTTGTACCCTTTCTTATATATGAGTATTTTGTGCGAATCGTCGGGCAATTTTTCTGTCAGCTATATCTTAAAAATTATTTGGTGGAGCAGGCTAGCCAGGAGTAGTTTTTCCATTTGGAAAAAGCTCAATTCCGGGTACCTTATTTGGTTTTTGTTATACTAGGATTGTTTCTTCTTCTTCTTCGATAAATGGTATTGTTGAAATGGGATATTCCAAATTAGTTGGCTATTGACAAGTATATTCTTACTAGTGAAGGATTTAGATGCTCATGGAAATATTGAGCTAATAGATTGGAGTGACCATTTCCAATGTCTTCATTGAGACTCGTTTCTGCTGGCTGCCTCATAATACACAATGTTTTTAGGGTATATAGCTTCCTTATACTCCTTCCTATACTCCTCCAAAATTAAATGCAAATCTTGTGAAAAGGTATACATAGGACAAACGAGACGAACGGTGAAGATCAGATTCGAAGAGCACACTAAGGAAGCACAGGCAGCAAGGAGACGAGGAGATAAAGTCAAAGCTAAAGTCATCGGTAGCCAAACATTTTTGCGAAGGGCACGATATAGAATGGACAGATGTGACAGTCGTGAAGGAGACAAGGAGTATAAGGAAGCTAGATACCCTAGAAACATTGTGGATTATGAGGCAGCCAGCAGAAACGAGGCTCAACGAAGACATTGGAAATGGTCACTCCAATCTATTAGATTTAATTAAATAAGGTTTACACTTAATTATAGGCATAAGGGATTAGTATAAGCAAACATACTAGGTATAATTTTATAAAAAGATATAATAAGAATCAGGTAGAAACTTAATGTTAACACTATAAAATTCCAAACAAGTTCCTTGTATTCTTAGAAAATAATCACCACTGAAGAAGGGAGCAACTTACTCCCGAAATATATATATATGGGAAAAATTAAAAACTATAGCGTTTTAATGGAAAATAATAATAAAAATATCAAGCAATCGTTCAAAGTGCATGGGAGAAAATTCAGAATGTAATATTCTTGCCTAAATCTTTTCAGTGCTGAGTATAAATCACTTGTGTCGTTTTCTAAAATTTCGTTGCTATATTTCCTTTATTTTCCCTTACTGTATTTTGAATCAATCGTCGAAGCTTGTCACATTTTTATTTCTTAGCTCTGGTTGGTCGTTCAATTTATTGAAAGTTAGCTTATTTTTTCCTGGCATCTTCACATACTTCGTCAATCCCGAACAAATCATTTCGTTTGGTAGTGGTTAGTCGTCCTACGATTTCCTTCCCTTACTTTACACTACGACTAGATTTGTTCCAGTGACGAGTCAAAGCCTGCCGAAGATGTATTGCCAAAGATCGTTGCATTGCTTAATTTTCCACGCCTGAACTTGGGAGTCCTGCAGCTATTCGTGGTAATTCGTTTTGCTAGATAGCAGCGATACTTCGTAATGACGAGATAGTGGTCTGAACAGTGGTTGGTTCTTACATCGAGGATACTTTGCGGTGACTAAATGATCGATCTGGTTGAGGTTCGAATATCCCGAGATGCCCAGGTATGTTTTTGAATATCGTGATGCAGGAAGCAAATGCGACTTACAACAATGTGTATGCTAATAGTAAATTCAATTTTAAATCCTGCATTTATAAAGTCCTTCATTATTCATCCCTAAATTGTGGCGTGCTTACAACTGTGTAAATTAATGTAGAGTATAGCAAGTATTTTAGAATTAAGTATTTGTTGGTATTTCATTTTTTATAACATGTGATTGCCTTGCTTTGGCAAAAATAAATAAATAAATTCGATCAATCACCATTATTGTTCGTACAATCATGAAAACTGTGCCTTTCAATTGTTCCCCTGGGAGTCTATTCTTGTCCATCTTTTGTGTCAAAGACTCCTTGCAGGATTTTAATGTCATCTGAGCACAGTAAATAGTAGATTCTTTCGAAGATGTGATAGAATTCATCTTTGATGAATAAAGGCGACTCCAAATTCATTATTTTCTGTTGATTTGTCACTTATCAGTATTGTGTGCAATCTTATGTTACTAATATTATTGTCAAGTGATTTCATTTCTTGGCCCACTAGGATGCAGATGCTTTTTCCCGAAATTTCTTTGAAAAGATCTTGCAACATTTCAGTTGTATTTATCATTTGAAAGTATGAAGATTCGATAGTTCAATAGTCTGTTTTCCGTTGCCGTTTGCCCAATCCAATCCAATTCGAGACGATGTTTCAGAGTTCGTAGCAATTAGGGAATACTAGAATAGTTGCTAGCTCCTCCCTCGTATGCAGAAATATAGCGTCCACTACTGTTCTTGGTAGAATATCCAGTGGGCACTACGAGAAAACGACAAACCATGATAAGAATCTTTCGATTTTCATTTTTATTTTATGTAGGTAAGTTTTCTTCCTTCATTTCTTTATCTTATTGAAAATTGTGAAATACTTAACAACAAATTCATTCATTGAATTGCTGTCGTAGATAAAAGCAGTTGAAAGCATCGTTCAGCCATTTGCAGCCAAAATTTTCATGACCGAGTCGCTTGTGAAAGCCATAGTACCAGCATTTCTTGCCTTATTTATCGGAGCTTGGACAGACAAGTTCGGAAGGAAACCAGTGATAGTATTAACAATTGCAGGTTTGACATCTGATACTTACTTAAATAATCACAACACTCTTATTACTATACATTCTTCATATTCCAGGTTATTTGGGATTTTTGGGTATCAAAGCCATAATCGCTGCAATATCACTGTGGCAAGATGTTAATCCTTGGGTCTACATAATTGCATCGATTCCTTTGGCGATATGTGGTGGTGATTGTGCTTTGCTTGCTGCAATTTATTGTTACGTGGCTGATTTAACGACGCTGCGCGAAAGACCCTTCAAGTAAAATGGAAGCATCAAACTCGTCTTGTGATTGTAATTAACAGCTTTTCTCATAACGTTCATTCAGGATGTGTCTTATGGCAGGAATCATCGCATTAGGTAATTTTCTTGGACAAATTACCAGTAGCTACTTATATCAAGCGTCAAATGCGTGTACAGTCTTTGCAATATCTGCTGCAGCACAGTTTGTTGCTATCGTTTATGTCCTATTAGTGATCAAAGAAAGCATTCATGAAGATCAACTATCCTCCGAGGTATGTAGATATGAGCAATTTGAAATTCGAATTCAAAATTTAAATGATGATATATCTTCACTTATTATTTTTCAATCGGCACTGATCATTGTAGTCAAAACTTTTGGGATTTTTTGATAGTACCCTTTTCATTGATATGCTCAAGACTGTATTCAAAAAACGAGAGAATTTCCAAACCGTTATCATTTGGTGCATTCTTATTCCGCTGGCAGCAGCTTCTTTTGATGACGGTAAGTATTATTAAGTTTATAATAAACCAAGGAAAGATAAAACGATTTGAAGGAAAGATTCATTGATAACGAATCAAGCGATTTGTGTTACTATTTGCAGCTGGAACTGGCGACGTGCAATTTCTGTTTCTTCGAAACAAATTTGGTTTCACCGTTCAAGATTATACGACGTTCAATGCCATCAGAGTGGTGATAACGTTTGTTGGTGCCACCGCTGGAATTATTTTACTCCAATTGGTAAGTAATTATTATTTACTACTAAATCATCCTTAAATTTCAAATAATTGTTCTTGGAACAACTCATCATAAAAAGCAATTTCTATATTGTAGCCTACGCTTTTGAATCTTTAGTTTTTGAATTTTGTTTTTGTTTTCGACTAGACAGAATAATCTTTGTCCTTGTAAGCTAGCCACTATCATTGTTATTTTACGCAGTTTGTATGTATTCTAGGTACTTCGCGTTAAGCTGACTGTAATGACCCTGATTGCTTATGGGTGTTTTTGTATAAGGACATCATTTTATGCTGCGGCTGTATTTCCTTGGTACCTATATGTTGCCATTGGTCTTTCGTGTCTGAGTGGTATTGCTTCTCCCATGGGTCAATCCATGCTAACCAATACTGTACCTCCTTCCGATATTGGTATGTTTCATTAGTGAATTTCTTTATTGAATGATTAAGCTTATGATTCGTATTCCAGGAAAAGTCTTCACTTTGGTATCTGCACTGCAGGCTATCGTTCCGTTAGTAGCATCGCCACTATACACAGTGGTCTATAATGCAACGTTGGACACCTATCCGGGTGCATACAATTTAATAAGTGTAGGAATTTATTTACTTTGTATCGTTTTAACTGGGTAATATCCCGAAATTATCACTTCGTCATCATTTGCTTTTATGGTTCTTGATGTTTTTTTTTCAGGTTCGTACATATAGTTGAGTTGCGTCATCCGAACGTGAATGTCGTGAAGACACATCGATTGTAGTAGGTGCTTTTCTTAAATGAAATTATTCCGATTTTGAATAGTACTATATAACAGAAGTAGCTTGTAAATGCTTCTCCTGCAAAACAATTCATACGAATAAATAAACCCAAATACGACCTTGTGGGAAAACTGGAAATGTTTATTTTTATGACTTACCCAAATGTTACTAATAAAAAGTTGATGCTGAGATCTTCACATTATCTGTATTTTTCTGAAAATGATTAAAACCAGCATTAAACATCATTTTTAACGAAAAGTGTTACATCCGTTTTATCGTTGGAGTATTTGAATGAAAGAACGTTAAAACTAAACATGGTTTTGTACAACACAATTTTTTGATGGATGGTGAAGGGGAAGCAAGGCAAATACTCGTAAAATTTGGTACATCAGCTTTCAGTGTTTTTTTAAAGAAAATCTAAAAAAGCACCTCCAGAATGAAAGCCTTGTTAATAAAAAAAGGAAAATCACATTAGACGGCTAAAAATCGACCTATTTTATTGCAAAAATCGAAAGTTCAGCTATTCAAGAGTATGCTCAAAAAGTTTGAGAAGGTCCTTCTTATATTTTCGGGGCAAGAAACGAAGCGTGCTGGAGTCTACCGCAAGGCCCATTGAATGGAGCAATCGCAGACAAGCTGAGCGGGACCATGCAGCTGTCTTTCTATGAAGCTATCTTACTTTGTATGTATTTGGGTAGGTATTACAAACAAGATGTATTTTTTCTGGTATTCCTGTGTATATAGGAGTAATACACAAATCACTTCAACACTCAGTTTTCATTAATTTGTTTTTAAATTCCGGCTTGCGTGCATTTTATCTCAGCGAATTTTTGACTGATCTTCAAAACACAAAGAATTTTTGAATTTTCAAATTTTTTCAAACGCGTCTTAAATTTTCACTTAAAATCTTGTTCATCGAGGAATTATACATATAGGTAATATGAAAAAGTTGCTTCGATTGCTTTCACATTAAAGTTGTGGACTCCAGCATGTACGGCAATGAGAGACTCGGACAGCGTTGCCAGATATATTTTTTTGCCAAAGCCGGATTTTGATACTTTTTGAGTAAAAGAGCGGAATTTTTTCGTCTAAAGCGGGATATAGTAGAAAAACGTATACAATCAGTAGTTTTCACATCTTTATCTTTTTATTTGGATTTTAAATTATGTTTACATGACAATAGATAGCAAAAATAGCCATAGAAAACGTATTTTAATTTAAATACGTTACTTTAACAATAATTGTCTGGTTTATCATATAGTTAGGCAGTTGAGTCTTAAGAGAAATATAATTATAAACGGAATTATATAATATGATTGAGGAAGAATTATTCATAACAATTATTTATTCCTATTGCTGTGAAGATGTAACTTCTTTTAAAGCTTCCTTTTTACTTTAATATAGATGTAGAACTCTGCACAGGATAGCTCTAGATTGAACTGGATGATTAATTCTGCTTTCATTAAATTTACGGAGCATTTATTTCTGGCTTCCGATCATTTTAAATTCATTTGGGAAACATCGCGTTTCACTTTTCTTGCCAATACTTCACAAACTATTGCTTCACTCTTTACCCTACCACATTTAACATTCTTAGCTATCTTAGAATTGGCGTGCATCAGTGGCAATAACTTTTGAAAACAATCCATACTATTGTAGCTTAACGAATGTTTAACAGTGTGATATGTAGAAGTAATTTCTGCGACTGACGTTTTATGCATAATATCATCAAGATGACGATCAGATGTGGAAATATCTGGTGCCTGTAAATAGCTGGTTATATTTCTTGCCGCCAAAATCGGGACGCCTGGCAACGCTGGACTCGGATGACGGACCTTCATGAAGAACAGCTTCTAACTTCGCGAATTTTGATGATAATTACTTGAAAAAATTATGAGATGTAGTTCAAAATATGAGTAAAATATCCTATTCCTAATTTCAATTAGTTCTGAACATTTCTTCTCCTTCAAAAAAAAATCACGAAGAAAGCGTAAAAATGGGCCTCCTTATATGATTTTCTCCTTACATGAATATGTTAATTTCGAATTCTTTGTCAATTATTTTAGTAGAAAAATGTTGCATGCCTTCACAATGTATATACATTTTCATCTATCCATGGCTGTTCATTCGCTGAAATCAATTTATACTTTTCAGCGCGATAGCACTGATAATCAATTATATTCTGTCAATTGACTAAAACATTCAATTTTACTTCGTATATAAAATAGTTACGTTTCGTTTTTCGCAAGAGTATATTGCATATTCTTGGCGGAGGCAGAAGTAGCGATCTAAATCTAATAGTGTTTAGTCGGTTAAGCTGATTCGACCATGGCATCGGAAGCTGTAGGCTACCAAGGTTCACTTGAGGAGAATAATAACAATGAGCTCAATGATATAAAAGAATCGGATAAAGATAAATTGGACCGATTTCACAGCACCTACAAAATACGTTTGGAACTCGCCGTTGTCTTGACATATTTCGCAGTATATTTTTCAAGTAAGTCCATAGAAGAATTAGCAATAGTGAATTCTTTTGAAGGGTCTCATATTCTTTAGGTGCAATATTTCAGACCCAAGTGATTTATCAAACGTGCACAGTTACTTATGGATATAATACCACGATTTGTAGCAAACTTGGTACGACAGCAGCGACAAACGATCCACAGGTACATATATGCATATTTTTATTATCTTTCATAGTGTCACCTTATCTTTGAGATTTGGAGACAGTGACAACGGAAAATCATTTATTATAAATATATAACACGATTTGGAATAATTGGTAAAACGCTATAATTAGTTTACAATCAAATAGTAGGTTTAAAGAATTGTAAAAGTAAATTTCGACTAACATGCTTTTATAAAATTTAGCTTACAAATTAAGTTCAATTCAATCTTGTTTATTCATCGACGTTTTGAATTGCTAGATGAAGGCAATAGAAGATCTTGTTCAACCTATTTCATCGAAGATATTCATGACGGAGTTGCTGGTGCAAGGAATCGTTCCAGCCTTCCTCTGCTTGTTCATCGGTTCATGGTCGGATAAGTTTGGAAGGAAACCTGTAATGCTATCAGTAAGCATCGGTAAGGACATTTGAATTCTATATACCTTGCAACCCAATGAAACGTGGAATGCGGAAAAGTGATAGATATTAACATTTTCAGGATATTTTTGTTTCTTCCTAATCAAAATGGTGATCGCTGGAATATCGTTAAAGATGAACGTAAACCCATGGATCTACATTGTAGCCTCGATTCCGCTCTCGTTGAGTGGAGGCAATTGTGCCTTAGTAAGTGCAATATTTTGCTATATCGCCGATTTAACAACATTTTACGAAAGGCCTTACAAGTATAATTCGTATACAACAGCCAGAATTCTCTAGTGAATTTTCCGCATATTTCGATTTTCATAGAATGTGTCTGATGGCTGGTGTTATTGCTTTGGGCAACTTTTTGGGGAGTTTAACGGATAGCTACTTGTATGCAGCATCAAACGCATGTGTTGTGTTTGCTGTTTCAGCAGTAGCCCAGTTTGCAGCCATCATTTACCTTATATTCGTTATTAAGGAGAGTGTGAAGAAAGAGCAACTATCATCAGAGGTATGAAAAGGTTATACATATTATTTATCACATGGCTATACTAGATACATTTATAAATGAGCACGACATAAAAACGAGATACGTCGGTAATTTTAAATCTGCTGAGTTACGATACTATGAAAATGTGATTTCCAATTCAATACAATCGACGAACTTTTCCTCAAGTTTGAAACTCATTAAAAACTTATCCTGTATGCGAATATATCAAATCTGAGTAGTTAAAACAGTTTTTCTGTAGATAATACGCTATAAGCAGGAGTGTTTATTACTAATCGTAGTTTATATAATATTTTTATTTTCAATTCCAGTCAAAGTTTCGTGGTTTCTTCGATATCCGTTTGTTGGTCGATATGGCAAAAACAGTTTTTAAAAAGCGACAACACTTTGAAACAGCTACTATTTGGTGCATCATGATACCATTAACACTAGTGGTCTTCGATCAGTGTAGGAACTTATAGCACGCAGAATATTTGTGTGATTCTTAACAATACTTCTTTATATTGTAGCGGTTATCAGTAATGTATTTATCTTATTCGTGCGAGTGAAATTTGGTTGGACTGTTCAAACCTATACAACATTCAATGCAATTCAAATTGTTATTGACTTTATTGGTGCTGTTGCTGGAATTATAATTGGTCGAAGGGTAAGTGAAAAGTTGACTTTCGAATCGACTAAGATATGTATTTAATTGATGAATGCTTTGATATTATTGAACACATTCAGTGGGAAAAATTTGGGTTGAAAAAAAAGATGTATCCACCTCTTGAAAAGCGGCACTTTTTGGAAAATAAGTACAAGCAATTAAATTTTTTTAGGTATTTTTTACCTTTGTAAACTTGCATGTAAAATAATATTTATTTTAGTTTCAATCAAATTGTTACTTAGTCCATCTTCTTCGTGACCACTTTTCTTCCAACCACTAGTAGTTCTAATGTTCTACTGCGCGTAGTAATAGTG
Source organism: Oxycera nigricornis (assembly GCA_963942545.1). Taxonomy (NCBI): domain Eukaryota; kingdom Metazoa; phylum Arthropoda; class Insecta; order Diptera; family Stratiomyidae; genus Oxycera; species Oxycera nigricornis. The sequence goes on from OZ012659.1 coordinate 7,069,467, forward strand.
TTATGGTTGATTTAATATGGTTTTACCATAGCTTTCTAATTCTTGAGTTGTGTGTAGCAACTGGCTGTATTAAACATTACCTACTATCTTTTCAGATATTCAATGTGAAACAAACTACTATGACGTTAATCGCTTACGCATGCTACATAGTTTTGACTGCATTTTACGCGGCTGCCCAGACGCAGACTTATTTATACATAGGCATCGGAATAACATTCTTTCTTGGGGTCGCCACCCCAATGGGGCAAGCCATGCTGACGAATACGGTGCCGCCTTGGGATGTTGGTAAGTTTTGTTATGTTACATTGTTAAATCCACCGAAAATCAGGCCCTGAAATGTGTGCAATTATTATTTCTTCCAATTGTTTTTTGTGCAAATATTATTCAACGAGAAACCTTTTAAAAAAAATTATAGTTTGGATACAAATCATGGGAAACAGTTGAAGGACATTGCAAAATGTTAGAGTCTCGTTATACTCATATCGACATTTTCCCAAATGATTTCAATACCTTTTCTTTTTACAAACCATTTGTATTTTTTCACAACATATTTAAACCTGTGCCCAAGTTATTTAAATTTCTCCTCAAAAAGTTTAAACTTATAGTGTACCTCATATATGTTTCGAAATATGATGTTTTGATTAAATTTTCACCGAAAAATCAACATAGTTTGCCTACTTATTGTGAAGATAAAACGCAGCTTTTTTATGTAGTTAGATTAGCGTTTTCATGAAAATTGAACTCTCTGCGGCCAATTTTCTAAGGACGTAATTTTGGGCTCTTACAAAAAAGTGGCTGTGGGTTGTGAACCATCTGGAAAATCCCAATAAAAGTCGAAATACGAAGTGAAACGCCAATAATTTTATAATAAGTTAAGATTTTATTTATTCAGAAGTCCTCAATAGGCAAAACAAGTTATAATGACGCCACTCAGGCTGAAAAAACCATAATGAAAGGAAGTGTTTAATAATCATTTTCTTCATCTTCATCTAAATCGGTATTGCAATGTTTGCATGTGAAATACCAACACGTTCCCACATTGGCGCACTTCAAGTTAACAGGCCGGCTACATGTGTTGCATCCGATGGAGTTTTTGAGGATCATCATCATTCATAACCCAGCCACCAGAGTGGTTCACAACCCAGCCATGACGGTTTTTTAGAAACGTCAAAGACAACGACACTTCCAATCATATTCTGACGTAACCAAATATAGGATCGTAAAATATAATCGAAACACTAAATAAATATGCATTACACTCACCTTTTTGTAATAAATGAACTCACTTGTATAGCACTTACAAAACAAAACAAAGTGTCCGCAATCGATTTACAAAAACGATGTATGTAGCGGGCACAAGCAATGCGTCTGTACACTTCGGTGTAACCACAAAAACTGAGTTATGAAAAAAAAAAAAATCCAACAGTTGAACGATTGGCGATATGTCAATTAGGGTAAACGAATTAAGTAATGGTTCACAACCGAGCCCTCTCCCTTACCTTTTGTTACTATTTTTCTGCAATATGTCGTAGGTTTTTTTATTGTACAGTGACTTTTTTTGATGTTAATGTACAATAAAGTCACTTTCACTATGTTGATGTCACCAAATAATCAATTACGCAAACATTTAGGAAGCACATCATTTGATCATCAAGTTTTTTGTGAAAAAGTTTATATTATATGAAAAAATGAACTTGTAAATGGTAAAAATCATTTGAAAAACGCTAAATTTCAGTTGGTGCATTGATTTCATATATCAATCAATAGTTTATACATACAAGTAATGAATCTGTGTACATAATTATTTTAAACAATATCCTCGTCTATTTTACAGGTAAAGTGTTCGCATTATTAACTGCAATGCAAGCTGTAGCGCCACTGATAGCATCGCCTCTTTATACTTTTGTATATAACACAACATTCCAAACATATCCTGGCGCGTATAATTTAATAAGTGTGAGCCTTTATACACTTTGTTTTTTGTTAACAGGGTAAGTTGATCTTGTAGCAATGAAAAGAGATAACTTAATTCGTTTAATTTTGTAGATTCGTACATTTGGCGGAATATTATCATCCAAATGTAAATAAAGTGAAAACATATTGAAATTGTGTGGTGAATATTAAAGTAAAGTTGTCCAGAAGCAAATTGATCTGTGAAGGTTGTAGTTTTTATTTATGTTTAATTTCTAAATAAATAACGGTTATGAAAATACCAAAATAAGGTGATCATTTAACTGTAGGTATTTTGCACATTGTAGGTTCTCATAATCCTCAAACTATGAATATACAAAATCATAGTAAACAGCAATAAAAATGGCGTCGTCAATTGGATCCTATTAAATATAGTTGCATATTTAGGAATGTATCAGAAACTATTACAGGTGAGTCTTATCAAAATCCACACGAGAGACTGAACCTGAGCTACAACTAATAGTTGTTAAATAATAATAATTATCTCAATCTTTCTGTGTTTCTTTGATTGCACACTTTGATTTGCTCACTCATTCCGTAAAGTTCAACAAGTAAATACTTTGCTGATTAATTTGAGTTTTGTGATATTCAGCGGTGGGGATGTTTGATTTCCCAATGCAATATATATAAATAGATGGAATCAAGTGATAAATGACTTTAAGTTAACTTGTTGACGGTTTCAAGCTTGGTATGTTCCAGGTTTCAACGAAGTCCTATCTGTTTTGTTATTCCGTAGAATTATGTGCTCCGTTGAATAGTGTGTCGAATCTTGAAACGGATTTTGAATGCAATAAAAGTGTGAACTGATTTCCATAATGGAGATTGACAAGGATTCATTCAAGGACAGTCTCGATAAAGAAACCGAAATCAATCGTAGTACGAGAGAGTCACTAAGGTCCTGGCTTCATGTATCGTTGGAGATACCAGTCTTCTTATTGTTTTTTGGATCATCCTTGTCGAGTATGAAACACATCATAGGAATTGTCGCTTGCAATGCCATGTACTCGTATTTCAGGTGTGGTGTGTAAAAGTGAAATTCTTCGACTCACTTGTGAGGTAGTTTATGGTTTTGATGCTGAAAACTGTAGCTTGCTAGGAAAAGAGGGTATTTCCAAGGAAATCAAGGTATTCGTGAATCTTTCAAACACAGTGTTCTTACTAAATATGCGCTTTATCTTGAATTTTTGCGGCAATTCAAATCGAAATGATTCCGAACCGGTCAGATTATATTTAAACCAATTTTTGATTGTTGAGTGTAATAAAAATTTAATTCTGTTCAGTAATGTTCCACAGCTATGAAACAAAAAATCACTAAGTTTTAGTAGAGATAGCTTTTATACTTTTAATGAAAAACACACATTCATTTTCATTTTGAATTACTATCTTGTTTGCCTATCTAGAACTACAATGCTACTTGGTGATATCAAAAGCAACGATCAAGTGCATCGATTGTTAACATAGTTAGATAGCATTGATAGTTACTAACAATCCCATTTGAAGTAATAGAAGCTTTATCTTTAATTGTTTGGCAATCTATGGGGCATTTACTATTTCATATGTGGAATACATTTCATTCATGATTTTGTCGTAAGATTTTAGCTTATCGGAATGTTACTACCTATTATCATGTTGTGTTGATTAAGGTAAGAAAGAATCTGAATTGTAACAGCAAACCCTAATCCAAATCCATTTCATGGTGCGTATTCAACGCACTAGAAGTGTTCCATTATTGCAAGCATTCAAGATAACTGACTATCTTATCATTCTAAGTGAACGTCTTCCTCATCAGGCAATCGAACAAATGATTCAGCCGTATTCGGCAAATATTTTTATGGTGAAAACTTTGACTGAAAGCATTTTAGGAGGAGTCACCGGCCTATTTCTAGGATCCTGGTCAGATCGATTTGGACGAAAGCCTGTTTTGCTGGCAACCACCATAGGTTCGTAATAAGAATAATGATATTTTGAGTCAACAGCTCATTGTAAGTTTGTTCTTTATTTTAGGCTTTTGCATTACGCATGGAATTTTTACAATTTTCTCATTCACAAGTATTCATCCTTGGTCATATGCATTTGCCGGACTCCCAGGCAGTATTGTTGGTGGTGTGTGTATTTTTTTAGGGGCCTCCTATTGCTATATAGCAGACATATCAACTCCTGAACGACGCCCTTGGAGGTAAATGCATGCCTCTGATGACATGTTTTATTTTTTTAAAAAAAGACACGCAATCGTTAAAACAATTCTTTCTTAAACGTTTTAGGCTTGCAATTCTATATGGCGCGATGGCAGTTGGAGTGTTTGTGGGGACTATTTGCAGTGGCTTCTTGTACGCTGCTACAAGTGCTTCGTTGGTGTTTACTATATCCACCATAGCATCAATACTCACTTATTTCTATGAGGCACTCATCTTGAAAGAAAGCCTAAGTCCTGATAAATTGGAACAAAAAGTATCTTTTATCGAAAATTTATTTATTTGAGCTAAATAGGATAAAATTTATTATAGTTTACATTTCGTGGACTATGCCAATTCGAAGTGTTCAAGGATATGTGGAAAACATTCACGAAATCTCGTGAACACTATTCTCGCTATGTGATATGCACGTGTGTAACAAGCCTTACCGCTTTTATCATTACTCAGGAAGGATCGGGGGATGTAATGCTCTTGTTTGCTCGCCAACAATTTTCATGGTCGACTACAGACTACACAGTGTACTCATCAGTTGCTATTGCAATAACAGTGTTTGGGGGAGGTTTAGGCATCTTCATCTTCCAAAAGGTAGGTTCTTGCTGATCTGGTCTAAAAACATACTATACCGACTTGTTGGGATTCACAACAGGTATTCAACCTACCAATGGTCATTATATGTCTGATTGGAATAGGTTTCAATGCAATAGACTATTTCATGAGAGCGTTTGCGGCGGAATCGTGGGTGATTTATTTAGCTCTGGTCGTCACAATGGTTAAAGCATGCTATACGCCTATCGCACGAGCGATTCTCTCAAACGTGGTTCCACAAACCGAGATAGGTACATCAGCTTCGTTACATGATGTTTAATATGTTGGTCTATTGTCAATACATCTACAGGAAAGATCTACGCTATGACAACAGCTATCGAGTTCCTCGTTCCAGTGGGATCATCGCCACTATATACTTTGGTGTACAGCTCCACTTTCGACTACTTTCCCGGTGCCTTCAATCTAATTAGTGCTGCACTCTATCTGATATGTTTCGCCTTGTTTGTGTAAGTCAACATTTTAGAGGTTGTTTGAAACTAGGCGATGACAAAAAGGTTTTTTTAGGGTTGTGTTCATATTAGAGCGTCGAGGACTAACAGTTGCGGCGTTGAAAGATGAAAATGAAGAATGAAAATAAATTGAAATACAAGAGGAGTTGAGATGCGATACTTCTGTGATAAAACAGAGGTGTTTATTAAACTTGAATTTAATTTAAGGTTGCATATGATTATTTACGAAGATATTTTCGTTTGTGTTGAATAACTAATACTTGTGAACTTGTGAAAATAAATTTATGATGTTCTTGGAATAGTTTAAGCTGTGATATATAATGTACACTATCAATTTCTAATTATTAACGAATAGTGAATTTGTTAATGACTAAATACTCAAGCGACCTGTGTTACAACTCTGTCCTTCTGATTCTTTTGATTATCTTTCAAATATCAGCCTATAAAGTCAGTGGTGCAGCTCTGAAATGAGCTTGTATCGAAGAGGTTGAAGAAATTTGTATATTTAAACCTTATCCAGTCTATAAATAAATGTATTGCATTATCAAATGGAACATTACAATTCACATTTCAACACCAGATCTGTCTTGATAATGTCTTGGACAACCCAAGATTTCAAATGGACACCTAATTAGAAACACATGAAAATTGTGTTAAGAGTCATTAAAACATTTTACCAAATAAAAACAAAAAATTACACAACCTGTTGTAGGCGATCCAGCATTGTTGTTAAAATAGTCCTGCATTTCTCAACATGTATGGATGCTTCTTTCATCGTTCGAACTATTGTTCCATGTTTGTGAAATTCTTTGCTGCTATGGCTTCTTTTATGTCTCCCTACAAATATCCGATTGGATTTAAATCCGAACTCGTTGATGACACTGTTGTCCTCTAGAAACTTCCTCGTGTGTCACGCCGTATATTTGGGTTCGTTGGTTAATATTCCTTCTATACGTTGTATTGGTTCAACATCAAACCAAAAGAAACATCCCCAAATATTGATGGAACCATCTCCGTGCTTACCAACAGTTGCAAGGAGCTAATTCCTTTCTTCTTGGTCGGTTTACATATCTCCTACCATTAGAGTGAATGCGATTTATTTTTATTTCGTCGCTCCAAAGGATGAGCTTCCACTCATTTTTCCAGGTGAAATGTTCGCATGCGGAATCCATTCTTTTCGTCGGATTAGTTGCCGTTACCAGGCGCTTCTTCCTGGCTATCCTGTCATATAGTCTGGCTTCCGCAAGACGTGTTCTGACTGTTTTCACCGAAATATTGCTACTTTCCCCGAAAAGCTGGCGATAAATTTCGACACGTGATCCTTTTGGGCTCCGTTTTAATGTGCGAACAATTTGTCTATCCATACTTTGAGTTGTCTTTAGGGCTCTTTTAGCCCGGTGAATATCTTGGACAGTCCTGCACAGTGGCGTACCCAAGGGGGGGTTTACGGGTTCAAACCAGAATTATTTTTGGAGGACTCCAACTTTGATCGGTGAAAAAGTATGATTAAGTATGATTACATAATTATATCTTCATATCTACACCGAAGCACTAGCAAACGTACCTAGTCAAGACTTCAAAAATATGAACCCCCCCCTTATCAAAATCCTGCATACGCTACTGGTCCTGCAGCTTTCCACGTGTTTATGTACTCTGTAAACCCTTTTAATAAAACACTCAATTTGGCAATTTGTTGAAATGATAAGCCTAAGTTTGTCAACTCTTCAATCGTTCGTGTAATTAGAGAAGTGCCACTCTTAGGCTTTTCCATCATTATTAAAATTCAAAACACTTATTAAAATTTTTGAAAATCAAGTTTAAACTGCAACGGCTTTTTCAAGCTGATCGTAATGAAATTACATGCCATCCTATTTATAGTAAAATACCGTGTTTCTAATTACGTGTCCGTTCCAAGTCTTGGGTTTTCCAGAGCTTTGTTGTCATGTCGTCCTTATAGAGGAAGAATCGAATAACGCCTCGCTCAGTTGTCATTGGATCAGGAAAAAAACCTAACGTGAATGAGTTACACTGAAGGATTCAATTGAGTTTTTCTTAGTACGCTACAGGTGTTTCCAATTATACATCCGCATCTGTATCTTGAATCATAAATCGAACCAAAAGATTTCCAAAACCCACGAGCTAAGTACTATCGGTACCTTATACAGATTCGTCTGGAAAGTGATATTTACTGAAACCTAAATAGGGACAATTAATCAAAATTGATTGAGTGATTTGGAAGAAACGGAGGTGATTTTAGTCGGTAGAAAGGTGTTTAGACACGTCTTGTCTATATAAATTGTGTAGAAATCCGGCATGCCCAGATGCAGGAGCTGATCGGTATCGTTTTGAAGATTTGCACCTACAAACGTTCAAAAAAAATGTTTAGATCTCTGAAAAATGTTCGAAAATCAAGCTGTTAATTTATTTATGGATTATTAGTTGATAATTCATCGAAGGAACGTTGTCCTCTTCCACACGTGATTGGTGATGGCAGCCCTATCCCACCCGGCTAGTATAAAATGCTAAGCACGGGCGCGAATCCGAATTCATTCATGAGCACTCGTCACCAACCAACCAACTCCTACACACATGCTTACAACTATTTACAAATCGTTTGCTTATTGTGTACGTTGGAGTGGTATTCTCGTGCTGCCGCAAGTACTGTCTATGAAGATAGACTGAAGCTGGTTTCTCGGAGCGAAGGGAGTGTAGTCGATAAGCACAGCTGATCCGATTGACACTTCGTTTCCCACGACGTTAGCGAGCTTATTTACTAACACTAGGAGTTTCTGTGCGATTAATTGTGGTTGATTTCGCGCAACGCGGAATCTATCGCATAATAGATAAGAGCAAAAAAGATTCCCAATATAAATGACTGGCAACTTGTTAACTCTGCCTGTTGGGGCAGAAACTAGTTATTGTTCGGAGAGCTTGTGACCACATCGCGCGTCAGAATTGGTTGACGGCTCTGCGAGTTTCAGCTGACGAAAACAAAGCGAGCGTATGAGTAAAGTTCAGAATTTCAAGCTGGCATTCCACCCCGCGCAATAGAATTAATTCCCGTGATTTGATGGCTTTAGTCGTGTCAAATATCGCGTAAAGAATCAGTGAAAGTGAACGGGTTCTCGTGTGGCGTCCTCAACAAGTCAGCAATCCAATCCACGTGCGAGGATGGAGCCGCCAATTACGGAGCCGCTAATCATTCACCCAGATGCATCCTTGCAGGATCGGGCCGCGAATCTGAAGAAGCTCTGCCGACTGACAATAGAGCCCATTGTTGTCTTGATGGTGTTCGCTGCCAATTTCTCTTGTAAGTAGTTTCGATCGGACGGAGGATCCATCGATCTTTCTACGGAAAAACAACCTCGAACTTGTTAATTCTGCCTTTTGCTTGCAGCTGTCGTCTCGCAGATTCAGATAATCCACTTGACGTGCACAGTAGTCTTTGGATACAACGAAACCATTTGCGAGCAACTTGGAACAACCAACTCCACGGAAGAGACTCAGGTAAGGTGAAGAGATTGAATTAATGATAAGAGAGGTAAGTTTGCGCATACCTGGATGCAACGTTAACGTTTGTTATTTATTTATTTCGACTTGCGCAGGAGCTTGCAAATTTTAAAGTTGAATATTTCAGCCCCGTGCACCGCATGTCCTGCCCGTGCACCGCATGTACCTGGTTGTGTACCGTACGCACCGCATGTACGTCCCATGCGACATGCGAAACACAACCAGGTACATGCGGTGGGTGCGTGCACGTTTCGGACAAACAAAAATTTATTTAAGAATATTGCAAATATCACAATGCAAAAAGCATTGCGTTCTTCGAGAACCTTAAAAACAAAAAATAATCCCCTCGGCGTCCGCCACAACAACAACAATTCATCTGTAGTAATTTCATCAGCTGGAAACATCATCGGATTCTGCACAAAAAGTGCATCCTAGAAATTGTAGTCTTATAGAAAAAATCCACTTGGCAAAAGTGCGCTAAAAATGTGTTTCTGATCTAAACAATTCTTATCGGAATTGGTCGATAACATTGCTAAATAAATCCTGGCTTATGTTAAGCAGTGACTCATGAATGAAAACCTGCATATCATTTATCAGCACGCGCTCAACATGTCTCTATCTTTTATTTAATTCAATTAATGTTGCTTTCGATTATATGAGTAATGCTCCATGAAGCATTTTTGAGGTAGATAATTATAGATATCATTTAATAACCCACGAGGAGACATCGTTATCATATTTCAGAAAGGACTTGATAAGAAAGCAATTATCAGCTGGAGGTCGATTTGAATATTTATTTAATACTTTATTAATACACAGCTTCTAACTAAGTCTAAGTGGTTCTTGTAACTGTGCTACTTTTCTAATATACTATATTCCTCGTCCTGCATTCCGGCAATGTTCATATATTTGGAATGTTAAAAACAATTTCGAGACGTAAGTGATTGTGATTAGATTTGATTTTTTAAACATCTACTATGAAAAAGTGAAGATTTTGATCTTATCTTTTCAAATGTCCAACAAAATCGACTTGTCTATTCCATAATATTTATCATTAAATGTATTTGTCGTGCTTTGTAAATGTCTAACCCTTTATCATTAAATATTCTCTATAACCATCGAATTGGGCATGATAACTAAATCTGTCGGATTGGGCTGCATCCATCGCTCATTGAGTTGACTCTTTCTGCTGATAAGCACTATCTGCGACACTAACTCATGTGAAATCATTTAATGCTAATCTTTTTGTGTACTTTTACATATTGTCTTCGCTATTAGCTATCGCTTACAATATTAGAAATACAGTTTTAAATGAATAATTTTCAGTATCATATGAATTTGTCTAGCAAAATGATTTTAGTGAATAAAATATTGCAGTGGATATTCTAACATAGAAAAAAGACTGGAGTCAAAAGAAATGTTGCTATTTTTTCTCATCAATTTGTATTTAATCTTATACCTAGTATAGCCACAAGTTCTGTCAGTGGTTCAAAAATTCATAACTCAACAAAATTAGATAAAAAGCTAAAATTTGTATTGAAGGTATAAAAATATCTAAAGTTAACATTTTTGGCAAAATCATTCGAAATGTTCCCCCGTCTTCTTCACATTAAGTCGTAAATGCTTCGGCCTCTATGGTCGATGGATTCACGAATTGTGGCAAGTGGTAGTTCGCGCGCCACCTTCACGATAGGTTTTTTCAAAAAGACCAAATTTCGATGAGAACGTGCACAGGCACGTTCTTCTAACTTCGTCCAAAGTGAATAATCAAGCGGATTGAAATCCGGGCTGCGGGATGGCCGATCATTCGAGGCGATGAAGTCTGGTACATTTTTCGCTAGCCACTTTTGAATCCTTTTCGCCTTATGAGTGGGCGCGGAATCTTGTTGGAAGCAACAATTATCTGTGTTTTCGAATAAAGAATGATTCAATGGCGCAACTACGTCATCCAACATGCCCTCATAAACCGTAGCGATTGTTTTAACTCTGGCATCGCAGATATGAATCTTGGTCGCGCCTTAATACGAATCGCCCCACCACACCATCACTGAAGGGGGGGGGGGATGAGCCCTAGTAATACGCAGGGCTTAGCTTCATAACAGGTCTTGGCATACACACAATCGTTTTGCCGATTTATTTTCTCTTCAATTGTGAAGATTTTTTCATCTGAACAGAGAATGTGATGATGACTGTTGTTTTTGAACCGTTCTAGGAGTTTTTTTGCATCGTTTCGCTCGAATTTTTTTTCAATCTAGGCGTTAATAAACGACTAACACATCGCCGATACGCACCTAGCTGTAAATCTTCACGCAAAATACGACTCATACCACGCTTGGAAACTTTCTGCATTGCACGGCAGACTTACAAACTGCATGGATGACATTAGACAGCCGTACCGATCTATTTTCTATATCAGCTGTTTCTCTGTATCGTTGTAGTGTACGAAACACGAATCTTTCGTTTATAAAAACCGGTTTAAGCAACTGGTAAATCTCTTTTGCCGTCTTCCCGCACTCGAATAATGACGCTATGACTATCGCGACACGCTTCTCATACAGAGCGAACTTTATTGTTGCTTGGCAACGAAACAAATACTGATGAGACCGTGAAACTAAACTGGGTATGAGCAGCGGGAGGACACCACGCTACACGACTGCAGTGTTACCACTTTTTTCCGCTTTGAATTTTTCGGCTGGCAACATTCGCACTTTCACTGACAGAATTTTTAGCTATACTGATAATATAGCTTTATAGAATTGTCTCCTGATACAATTTTTAGTTTGCAAAAATCTCATTTGTTTCAACCACAAATTTGTAATATTATCAAAGCATTTATAATCAACCGAAAAGATGCTGAATTTATTAACAAAATCGCTACTACAATAAATTTTAAGACTGAAAGGAAGAAATTTCAATCTAGCTGGAAATCTATTCGCGTAGAACAAGCTAACGAGATTTTTGTGCAATACAATTACGTAAATACTTTGAAAAACTGTATTACTTAAATTACAAACATTTTAAAATACAATTACAAGCATACACCCTGAAAATAGTAAATGTATAATGTTACATGTCTGAGCTATGCTTGAACTAGTTTCATGGCTAAGGTTATCGACCTTCAAATCTCCAGACGTAGTGTTGTGTAAATATTTGAGTGTGAAATTACTCAAATATAATTGGATTGGAAGGATCAATATTAATTTTTTTGGAAGTGAAAGTTCAGAATGAGAACAAGACAGGATTGTTCTGAATTGACAACATCAAATAAATTGAGCAATTGTGTGTGTTCACACACAATACAAAGTCCTTCATTGATTTTTTTCTATAAATAAGTATTTTGGGTATAGCGTTTCGCATTTTTCTGGCACGGATACTATCCCTCAGAGCTCGACCCTGTCTAGAATATATTTCCGAAACAGAACTAACAATAAGCAAAAGATTATTAAAATGATGCTATTTTTTTAGTTTCATATAAAAAGCCTGATAAATCAATAGTAAGTTATGTTAATCGCTATATATATTCGTGTTAATATGTAGAACCGCCTCAGCTGGTCTATACAAATTGCCCGAATAGAATGAAATTAAAACTTTACCACACATGTTTAAGTATTCATTGCGCTATTACGCACGAGCGATGTTGTGTCCTGTACAGTTCCAATTATTGTTTTGATAGTTATCTGCTTCTAAAATTTGAATTCAGATTTTCATACTAATTTTTTTGGAAATTGTTGATCCGAATCGATACTCATTAGTGTTTGATTTATTTCCCAGGCATGATGAATTGATTTCTTCGCGACAATAATGTTCTCATTAGTTATATTTAATGCATAATTACCAAATATATATTTTGTATCACAATATACAATTATTATGATTGCTCAACAAATAGACCGCGTAGCAAACAATAATTGCAGCATCCTAACAAAGGCTCCGCGTAAAACTTGAACTGTTTCATTCTAACAAAGACAATAAACATTTTTAATCGCATATTGATATCTCAATGCATTATATACGTTATAAAATTACTGATAGCACAGTAAGATTAATTCATTCCGAGTTTTCCTGGGTGAAGTTCACGCCTATCTGTAATTTTTTTCAAGTCATTTCAGTGGAGTAATGGCATTTGAAACAAAGTTTGCCGACTATAAACAACTATTGATAATTATTCGTAATATGCATAAAGGTGGTGATTATTTGAAACACTAAAATGAATCTAACGCGGATTTGATAATCGGTAAAAAGGCTAATCTTTAGTTCAACGCAAGATGATAACAAAATGTTCTAAATACATTGAACTGTCCTATATTTTGTGTATAAATAAATTGTTATCAATTCATACATTTGCATTTCTGATAAAGCTATTCGAAGCGTTAATTTCTGCTGCACTCCATTTCAGTAGAAAAATTTCCTTTCGGTTGTATTTGCCGAACAAAAGATAGAAAACGCTTCAACCAAAGAAATGGCTGTTATAATAATGGATTGCGCAACAGTCCAATTTGGGCCTCAATTACTTTATCAAAAGAACACTAGCAGGTGAATTGGTCTGCTTGTCCGTTATTATGAGGCTGATTTGACTCAAGTACTCATTTACAGATATGTGAACTGATAGTCCGGCAACAAATTCCAATTTCGAAAAATACTAGGCGTCAAGCAGCCTCAAACCTGGCACTCTGTGCATAGGAATCAAATCCTCTTACTACTACTACTAAATCACCCTCATAACAATAATAATTACCTTTAAATGAACTTAATAAAAGAATTTACGGCTGTTTATTTTGCAGGTCTTCCTACGTTATTTACTAACAAGCAATGCTTGCTTCAGGGACTTACGTAAATTCCTTGTCATTGACTTTTTTGAGATAAAATTCAGAGCTCAAATAATGCAACCGTAAATCCATACATACTTGTTTAGGGAACTTGGTATCAATTTTCACGCCAATTATGTGAGGTAGGGAGGGTTCTTTGAAGTGTTTCCTAGGCAGCTACGACTTAAATATAATTAGATTTTAAAGCTAGTGAATGCATTATATCGTTTGGAAACCCAACAACGTCTGCTGTTCTCTACTTGTTTAGTGTAAGTTCATTGTCCATCCGTATGTTGAATTTTTACATGGAAGAATTTACTTCAATAGGATTTCTCTGAATTTCCAGCAAGTCGAAAGAATCATTCAGCCGTATGTAGCGAAAATCGTAATGGTGAGCACTCTCGCCGGTACAATTGGGCCTGCAGTAACTGGTATATTTTTTGGCGCTTGGTCGGATAAATTCGGTAGAAAACCACTTCTGTTGGTTTGTACTTTAGGTAAAATATTATTTTGCATAAAAATCAATTTAGCATGATTGCAATTTAACTTATTTGGATGGTGTATCTTCCAGGTTTTTTCCTATCCTCGTCACTAACTGCATTTTTCACATTTCTCTCGACTGTTACGACATTCAATCCGTGGCTGTACATATTAACAACGATTCCAACAACATTGGTTGGCGGCTATTGCAGTCTTCTTTCGGGAACGTACTGTTATTTGGCTGACACGACAACTGAAAAGCAACGACCTTTCAAGTACCTACATTTATTTTGAACCTCTTTTTGTACAAACGCTTTTATTTATGTAATGTTCTTGCAGATTAGCCATGCTTGGAGCATATGTATCATTGGGCTTGTTTTTGGGCTCGCTTTCCAGTGGATATGTCTACGAAGCAACAAATACAACAACTGTGTTCACAATCAGTGCCTTGTTAATATTAATAGCATTACTTTATCTTAAGATGTTCGTTCCCGAGAGTTTAGATAGAGAGAAGCTGCAAACTACGGTAATTCATACAATATTTCTTTTGCATCGAAAAATCGGTCTCGCTTAAAACCATTTCTCTTTTGTTTAGTCGAAGCTGAAAGGCCTATTCCAATTGGCCCTTGTGAAAGAAATGCTACAAACGCTAGTGCGGAAACGGCCTGACTACGATAGAATGATAACTTGGTCCTGCATAGCAACTCTATGTATTGGACTGTTCGCGTTGGAAGGTCCAGGTACAGTTTTCTACTTATACGTACGCGAAAGATTCTTGTGGTCTCCTGTATATTATACAACGTACAATGCAATGTGCACGTTGTGTGGAGCTGTTGGTGCAACAATAGCAATTGTTGTTTTCCAAAAAGTAAGCATACAATTTATGCTCTTGAAATGTTTATCAGTTCAAATTTTCTCATACAGATACTGAAGATTTCTGAAGTTTCGATAATATTAATTGCACTTGGCAGCCAAGTTCTGGATTCTGTAGTGAAAACTGTAGCCACAAAATCCTGGCATTTATATTTTGCTATGGTGATTTCGTCAGCGAAAGGAGCAGCATTTCCCATATGCAGATCACTGATCGCCACTGTTATCCCAGCCAGTGATATTGGTAAGTTCGTCGCCATCGACTCACCAAAAAGGAACATATTGTCCATGCGATATTTTTAACGTTTCGAAACAAAGGCTATTACTGTCTGTAAAAATAAATACAAATACCCGGTTTTTATACAAATAAAACAAGATGACGGTCTATATGAATTAAACAAGCTTGTATCCGTTGTTTCAGGCAAAATTTATGCAATATCATCGACCTTGGAGTTTATGGTTCCGATTGGATCAGCGCCATTGTACACTGTTGTGTACAATGCAACTTTGGACACATATCCAGGAGCTTTTAATGCGATCACCGTCTTATTATACCTACTTTGTTACATTCTCTTCACGTAAGTTTTGATTGATGAATCCTATAAATAACATTTGACTATACAATTTCCTAATAGGGTTCTGTTTGGGCTACAAGTGCGGCATCCCGGTATTACGGACAATCCTCTTCGACGACTGGAAACTAGCTAGCAATTCTTTAACATATCAATAATGTGATGATGCGTGCAATGTGATTTACAGTACATACATACAAAATTATTTTTACAGACATGATATTATGTAAATAGCAATTAGTGTAGTATAAAGTGACATATTTTAAATAAATAGAATGTAGTTTTACAAAGAAAGTTCTATAAGTCAAAAATCGTGAATGCTGCACACCAACTGATGTTAATTTTCTGGACTAGAATTGATTCGCATCGCCGCCATTTTGTGTTCAAAAATTATAAAAAAAAATATTTTCAAGGACTTTGAGACATGCACCTTTAGGATTTCATGTTTAAAATCTTCTGAATAAACAACAATGAGTTTTGAAGAAGTTAAATTTTCCGTTTATTCACAGTTGTCGACAATCGTCACGAATAATAAGTGAGAAGTGCTTAAAATATTGGACAAACTATAAGTACACTTGACGCCTCCCACAACAATGAATGGGGCTTTAAATTCTGCTGATAAACGGCCCCGAAGGTAAGTTTGAAATTTTGAAATCCCATCCGTACTCAATGTGTTTTGTCTCAGGACCCACAGAAGCTGGGAAGCATACAACGGTAAAAGGGTTTTCAAACTGGATCATCAAATTTACACCAAGTGTTTATGATACAACGAATTTAAATGCTACCACTAAAACAAATGGCCTTCCAAAAGAGAGTTGCTTTGTAGGGACATTCCGATTGAATTAATTACTAAGAATTTTTGCATGTCATGTCGAAGAGAGGATTTAAGTCTGGCGTTTAGTTTAGAAGTTCGAAAATGATTTAAGGAATGTAAAAGCTATCAATATTTTATAAAATAAAGCAGATGAAAACTGAGGAAATAAAGGTTCTAATTTTATTGAAATTTGAGTCATCTTAATTTTGTTGAAACACTTTTATTCAGATTTGAATTATCTCGTCAGTGCCTTTTTCTATCTCTATCACGATCTTTTCTACGGTCACGATCATCATAGCGATTTTCATGTCGACCTTTCCGATCGCGATCCCTTTCCCGTGGTTCGCGTTCAGCGCGGCTTCTGAAAAAATTGTTATCAAATAAAAACCACCATCATTTAGAGCAGATTTACCTCGAATATGATGTTGTAGGTTTGCGTCGATCCTGTTGCTTCTCCCACTCCCGTTTACGTTCGCGCTCCTTTTCATAGGCACGGTCCGATCGCTTCTTATCCGAGCGTTGCTTCTCCCTTTCTTTCGATCTGGATCTCTCCTTGTTGGGTTTCTTGCGTTTCTTTGGCACTTCTTCGACTGGCTTTTCCTCGGGAGGAGCTTCCTCTTCACTGGCAATTTCGTCGTCCAGGTCTTCGTCCAGCGCTGATACTTTCGGCTCCAACTCATTGTTCTCCTCCAAGATGCTTCGTTTTTGGATCCTGGGCAAAATCACATCGCAAACTCGATCGTTGCGGAGTAGCTCGTCAATGAAATCGTCCATGTATACAATTTCAAATTGGCCAGCGCGGGTTTGGCGGCGCAATTTCCGGTTGTCGTTGTACAGCGGCTCCAAATATTTGTAGCAGTCCAGCGAGGATCCGGTCAAACGCAAATAGAATGCGCCGAGCGCCCGGACATACTTGAATTCTTCATTCTTGATGAACTCCACGACGATATCCTTCTCGGGCTGAATTTGCAGCATTTTGAGCGTGAGGCAGAGGAACTGGGTGGGCTTGATGTTGCCTCCGTAGACGCCTCCGACGAAACGCAACTCCATCGCCTTGTCCACAAGGAGCTCCGCAGTCAGCGCAAAGCATTGTTCTTTCCAGTATTTCGAGTCGTAGATACGAGATCGTATGATCTTTTCGATCAAGTATTGCGGATTAGTACCGTGCACATTGCGTGCCTCTTTTACTGTTCTGTTTGCCATTTTATATTGAAAGATACACCACGGCGTTTTTTTAGTTATGCAAAAACAATAACATTCTCGGCGCTTGATTGCTGTCACTGTCAGGCTTCAGCTAATTCTTGGAAATGTCAAGATGGAACACTGTCCGAAGCAGTGACAATAATAATGGGAATTACATTTGTCCTTCTGAGTGCGGTAGTAGAGCGATCTGATACTGTTCGGTCCTCGCAATTTTATTGCTTTTGCTGCTCGATCTGTCACTGTCACTGGTCCGGTGCCATGACGCATTGTGTTCTTCCTCGTCGCAAACCAAGTCTAGTGTAATTTTTACGTTAAAAGCCGCAGAAAGCGCGAATCGCCCGTGTGTCGCGATTCTGATCCGTAATTATATTCCTTCGTTCGTTCAGTGCCACTGCGTGTCCTTTTTAGGTGCAATTACAGCTCGCCAACATGAGTTTCTTCGGGAAAATGTTTGGTGGCAAGAAAGAAGTGGCCCCGACCACTAGCGAAGCGATCCAAAAGCTTCGCGAGACTGAAAACATGCTGATCAAGAAGCAGGAATTCCTCGAGGCGAAAATCGTTCAGGAGCTAGACACCGCCCGGAAGAATGGTACAAAGAACAAGCGAGGTAAGTGGCTGCCAAAATGATGGATGTGCGGCGATTGTCTAAAATGAATCGGACTTGGACTACTTTTAGCTGCCATCCAAGCGCTGAAGCGCAAAAAGCGGTACGAGAAGCAGCTGCAGCAAATCGATGGCACATTGTCAACGATCGAAATGCAACGGGAGGCGCTGGAGAGTGCAAACACAAACACGGCGGTTCTCACGACAATGAAAAACGCTGCGGACGCCCTCAAGGCCGCCCACAAGAACATGTAAGTCGTGTGAACGACAAGCGGATGATCTGGTCCTTGGTCGTTATTCGATCTGAAATTTGAGGCGAAATAGCGCCTTTAAGCAGAAAGGATGCTGACGGGCACCAAAATATGTCGGTGTGTTCCGGGGATGGAACTATGACTCATTCGGTGGTGTTTGGTAATGATAACCTCACTTTGTACGTGTAGCGTTCGTCAATGAATCGCAACCTGAGTCGAAACAAAGTTGATTTGTTTATCGCTAAAGCTCTTTTTTTTCAACGTTGGGAGGTGGAAATCTTCCAAAGATACCGATCAGCTCCTGCCTCTCGGCATGCCGGATTTCTACCGACTAAAACCACCTCCGTCTATCTCAATCACTCTCTCCACCAATTTTTAGTAATTTTTCGTATTTAATTTTCAGTACATAGTACTTCCCAGACGATAAAAAATCGGTATAAGGGATAGTACCAAAATTGTATCCTTTTAGTTAAATTAATCGTTCAGACTATATGTTCATTAATTATTTCATGTTCACTACATGTTTGTCTTTGACTTTAGTGGAGCTGATTGTATTTGTAATTTACTTCGTATGTTGTTCCTGAAGGAGGTATTTTTTTAGTGTCGTTTTAAATGAAGTTGGGTTCGCTATGTTTTTAATTTTGTCCGGTAGTGTATTGTAGAAATTAGCTGCCTTGTTCAAGGGATCTTCTTTTAGCCGATCAGTTCTGGCAAATGCGATAGCTATATTATTCATGTTCCTCATTCTGTAAGTGTTTTTTGCCTCAATTTTACCTAATTTTACGGTGGTGTATTCATTACGGTGTAAATTCTTATGTATGAATTTAGCTCTTTCCATGAAGATCATGCCTTGCAAATTCAATTCTTGGGCTATTTTGAAGACTTCGCTCGTTGGAGTTTGCATAGGGAGATTGTAAATGGTTTTATACGCCTTCGTTACTAGTCTGGAGATAATCATGAGGTTACCTTTAGAAGTTTGACTCCAATTTAAGATGCCGTAAGAAATTTTGGAAAGGAGATGCGCATATACAATTTGGACTTGATTTTTCTTTGGAAAGAAGTGGAAGCGACGTAGAAGTCCAATGAAGACTGCCAGTCTTTTCCTTAGCTCATTTATGTGTGGAGTCCATGTTAGTTTCTCGTCTGTTAGAAGTCCTAAATATTTCATTTGTTCCACTCTCTGGAGGGTCGTGTCGTTGATTTTTACGTGTGGTTGTATGTCAGTTTTGTTCTTCTGTTTGAAGATCATATATTTTGTTTTCCCCGCGTTTAATGCCAATCTATTTTGTAGAAGCCAATGCCAATACTTGTCCAGGTCAGGTCTTTGTCAGCAAAACAAGATGAATCTTTGCGACAAGGGTGTCATTCCTTATCTTCCTCCTAAACGGAAGCAGATCGATAAGAAATATTCATGCAGTATAGCGAATCTGCGCAACCTCTTCATTCGCCAAGAGAACGGACTAATAGTGATGGTTCGTAGCGCGAGCAGTACAAAAATGCTAACTTTGTTTTCAAATATTTGTCGAGTTTCAATTCGTATCTGTACATTAGGTGTGAGCTCAGCCCTAAAAACTATTTTATAATGTATTTGGGTTTCCGTTCTTGTTGTTGTGAAAGAACGAAGTCAAATTGTGCATACGCCAATTAGGAATAGTTATATTTTCCGCTGCACGTTACGCTTTGAAAGTATTCTATTAAGTCATACCTTCGCCAGACAAACCCTTTATCGTTCTTATCGACATTCTTCATCGTTTATTTTCAATATTCCTGCAATAATTTCCACTTTTGTCTTGAGAAAACTAACATTTTTGTCACACTGATTTAGGGACGTTGATCAAGTGCATGACATGATGGACGACATCGCCGAGCAGCAAGATGTGGCACGAGAAATTTCAGATGCCATTTCGAATCCCGTTCCATTTGGTAAGTATGCGAGCAATCATCAGGGTTTTGTCTTGCTTACGCTTGCTCTGCATCTCGCACAGGTCAAGATCTTGACGAAGAAGAGCTTGAAAAGGAGTTGGAACAACTCGAACAAGAGGAATTAGATAAGAATTTACTGGATATTGCTGGACCCAGCAAGGAAGCACTACCTGAAGTCCCGACGGACGAGATCAAACAAAAGGCAAAGAAAAAAGGTAATTCCGTTGCGTAACATTCGGACAGGTTTGCTAAGCGTATTTGTTTCAGAAGAAGAAGAAGACTTGGACCCTCAAATGAAAGAGTTGTTGGCCTGGGCCGAATAAAACCAAACCTTCGCATTCTTGTTCTGTGTAATAAAATAAAATCTCGTATAGACACGCCAGCGGTGTTTTTGCATATTCATAAACAAAACAGTAAAATCAAAGTTTAAAACGTGATATTGACTAATCAATTTCGTTGGGGCTGAGCCCGCCGAAATCAGGTTACGAAATTATCGATAAACTAATTTGCTCTCCATTTGCGTGAGACTTAGAAATAATAAATGAAAAAAAGTCGCAATACTAAAAAGAAAAACCGTTTCAACGATAGTTTGCATAGTTTCGATGTGGAACGGATACACATTGAGTGAATACATAAAGAACCATGTAAAATCGAATGAACACAAAATAATTAAAGGAACACTATGTTTTATACTCACATTTAAGGTTTTGTTTTGGCACATTTTTGTAGCTTGGCTTGCGTGCGGTGTGGGTTATTGGAAACCGTTTGAGAAGTAATGCAAATCAGAAGAAATGCTTTAACCAAGGACGTTTATAATAAGCTCATCCTAGTAATAAACAATATTTTTAATAAATTTTACTAAAAAAAATTAGTTACTTATTTGCATGAACTTGTACGGGAAACAGTAAGCAGTTAAACTATTAACGGGAGTCAGTGTAATGAAAGTTTATTATGGTACACGAAACATTTTGATATTTTCGGAAGTAGCTTGTCGAACAAGGGAGACGTAGAACAATGCCTTCGCGATGCATATAATGAAAAATGAGCAGATATTGTTTTCAACGTTGGCAGTTGGAAATCTTTAAAACAAATCGTTCTTGTTTCTCGGTTTGTCATGACGTGGACAAGAAATACTTTTGTTGCGGCATTACAAATGCACAGTTTTAATTATTCGTAACCAATAAACTTTGAATATTCTGGAGGCATTAACGTTGGTATAATAAATGAAGCGATAATAATTGGGCAGGTTGCGAGCCGGACTGAAGGATTCGTACTACGGAAAACTCTGGAAAATATAAAGTCAAAAAAAACTTTCTTTTAGATTATAAGCTATTATTATTTGTTGTTCAAGTATGAAGTAAGAGTAGGATTCTGCAAAGCTTGCAGTTTCTAGCGTGAAATGTTTTTCGATGTATAACTTTAACAATACATGTTCAAAAATCATGATTTCGAAGAAGTTATCGGTTGTAAGTTTCTGCACAGCTTGCAGCTTCTCAAGTAAAGCGGTTTTTGTTGTAAATTTGTGACAAAATATGTCCAAATATCATTTTGACAGCTTTATCAGTTGTGAATTTCTATCGAAAGTATTTTTAAAAACAGTATGTGTTCTGCTAGAATATTTATATCCAACGATACCCCACAATAATATCGAAGAAAAAATCTCTAATCAGTGTTTGAGTGCTCTGCCTATAACTTTTTCAATGCTTTTTAAGTGTTTGCCTTCGGAATAAGGGTTTACATACGATGTGTAAATTTTGGATATCTCATTTCGGTTAGGAGTTAGAAGCCTGTGACACATAACTGGACGAAGTTGGAACTACAATAGGATTCCGTTAGACTACGAAACCCTAAAAATCAATAATCTGCCCGGTATTAATGTACAGTTGTGAATCTTGGACTTTGGCATAGGCCACTGAAAAGACAATAGAGATGTTATGGCTGCATTCTGAAACACATCCCGCGAAGCAGAAGTCGGACTGGCAAATTAGTCTTGTTTGGAGATACTAATCGTGTTGAAAACTGATTTGGCGCACAAACCCGCAACCGGACCCGCCGCTCATCACATGGCGCTTCACTTGTATCCTCTTTTTCGGTGAGTAGGTTTGTACAATGTTACAAACCGGTTTCACAAAGCAAAAAATACAAGGGACGGATCAAAAGCAATGAAAATTTCGAAAACTACAATCATATAAAAAAAAAACAATTCTATATAGCAGCTGAACAAATTAATACATTTAGAACATCTTTTTCTTCATGGCGCTTAGTATTGGCCTTAACCCTCTCAAATTGGTTCGCAGCAGCGATCACCTTGCTATCGTCTTTAAACTTCTCGCTCCTGAGCTGTTCCTTGAGCAAAAGAAAAAGATAAATAATTGGAAGTTAAACCTGGACCTAGATGATGTTCTGATGATTGAGTAGCTTGAAACACGCTTCTCGAATAGTAACCCTGGTAAGTTTAGCTTTGGATTCGTGTGAGCTACTTCGATGAAACATGATGCCAAATTGCAATTTATCTCGCCTCGTCCAAGTTATCGACTATTTTTTTGACTGAAGATCAAACTGATCGATCCAGGTTTTGTTCATAGCCATAAATCATGGCGAAATATCTTCTGTACAACTTCACACTTTTCACGATTGGCTCGTCACATGTCTGCTCGTCCTTTCTGTTGCTTTTTGGTTTAGATTCTGGGTACCAAATTTGTGGATACATTTTTCATATGGAGTGTGTTGGTGAATATCCTCTAATTACTGCCATTTGAGTTTCTTGACATTTCCAACGTTACCCTCAAAAAGAAACGTGAATGGGACTCTTTTGCGATATACAGTCGGTCACAGCTTAAATGGTGTGAGTACTTAATACGAAAAAAATGCTCAAGAATTGCTAGAATATGAAAAGTCCATTCATAAAAACATAAAAAACACTTCAGTTCATGGTGTCATTTACCAATTCCAATAAAAAACAACACGAAATTACTTCATTCAACAAGAAAACAATCAAATTCATTTTAAACGTGCAAAATCATTTCACTGCTTAAATGATGTTCGCTTGTGTAAGTCCTTAATGCTATAATGATCTTTGATTTTTTCAAAACTTATTTCTTATACTTTTTGGAATAGCCAAATTCAATTCAAAACCGCCTTGAGAAGATCTGGCATTGAATGTACCAACTTGTTTGTATACTCAGACGAAATGGCGTCACATTCCTGTCGTAGTGCCCTTTTCAGGTCGTCCATGTTGCTTATTCGATGTTTTCTGATGTCCTCTTCAAGTTTGGACCATAAATGTTCAATGATCCGGTAACCGAGCAGGCCTTTTAATTTTGTGCCGGCAATTCCAAATCAATCACGTTCGCACTAATTCAAATGTATGTTTGGGATCGTTGCCCTCGTAAAAATGGATATTGTCCTTTATATTCAATTTTTCCGCACTTCAAGATGTTCAATTACTGAAATTTGTCCAGGTTGCCCTCAATAAATGCCTAGTTTCTTACTCGTGAAGATGACATGCATCCCCAAACCGTATTTACCAGTACTGCTACAATTTTGTGGTTTCACTTCGGTGTTTGGCTGTCTTCACACATAATCCTTTCCATCGCTACCGAAAATGTTAAATTTTTTTCTCGCTGGCGAAAATAACGGTATCTCAGAATGTTAAATCCTTCGCCAAATATTATCGAGCAAATTTGATTATGCTTGCTGTTTTTAGTACTTATATATGGCTTTTTTCTGGGTATTCTCCAATTGTAATTTACATCTTAAGAGAGTTAAGACCCTCTCCTTATAGTTTAAGGGTTACACTTCTTATTCAAATACTTTTCAGCTTGTTGTGCTAATTTTGGTGCACTGAGTTTTGGCTTTTCTTTATCTGTTCTACAATCCAGCGACAATCCGAAGCTGAAAATATTTTTTTGATGCAGTTCTCCCTTTATTTTTCACACGATTTTCCCAAATATATCATTCAATTATGTGCTGGGCAGTAGAAGGTGGTTTGGACACTATTTCGGCTATTATTTTTTTGAGATTTTCATTTTTTTAAATGGTTAATTATTAGTTCACGCTCCTCAATGGAAGTTCGCCGACCCGTTTGTACCTAAACTCAATTTTTTTACTTTATTTAACCGAAATGACAAACAAATCTTTACTAGAAATGCTTATTAACTGTCTCAAACCTTAAAGCAATCAAACCTGCAGAAAATGGGTCACACATTCCGTTATTCTACAGCACTCTCTGTGGCGTCTCATTCAAGCTGTGAGGTGATTTTGTGGGTTTAAAATGAATTTGATTTTTTAGTTTTGTGTTTTTTTTTCATTAGAATTGATAAATAAGACAAGACAAACTGAAATATTTTGTATGTGTTTATAAATGGACTTTTCATATTCTAGCAGTTCTTAAGCATTTTTCTCGTACGAAGAACTCACATCATTTAAACTGTGACCGACTGTACATCTGAGTGTCCATCCTCCTGCCGAGTTTAAATTCCCCATACAAGTTGCAGCCGTGAAAAATGAGCAAGCAGAATCCCCGGTGTTTCCATAAATTCGACGTGAATCTTTTCGATGATTTATTATCAAACGAGTGCACTTTCCAAAAATTGTGTCTTGTAGGACTTTTTCACATTTATCTAGTTGAAGAATCAGGAAAATAAATCATTTTCAGGATTTTCATGTGCATATAAATACACCGTCAACATTAGTCCGCACTTACGTCGGGCCTTCCTACAGCATTTATAGATAGGTGTGTCTCATACCTTTATTATGAACTTTTTCTAATTCGCCACGGCATCGACGGCTCAACTTCTTGTCTCGCCTTCTGTATCGACAAGACTTATGTGCCCATCTTTAATGACCCGGGACCAGCAACCATCCCTTATCTCATACCTCATATCCATGCTACTTTCACACATTCCCGTGACTCGCATTCCTATTTAATCAATGCATGCAATCCAAGGTTAGTATCCTAGTTTCTACTAATCGATTTCTCTTCTCGACCCTTTTCTGTTTGCACAGATGGCCACCACTCATGCAGATGTATTAACAGTGCTGGTCGCTTTTTTTTCGCTTGGTTCATAACACCTTCGATCTAGATTACATTCTAGAATTGTAACATCGTGCATCCCCATCCTGACTACATTTCTTAAACACAAATATATTCTTTGATATTTATTAGACAATTATAGATAAGGACAAACTTCCATACTTTCATCAACTTCAAAACCAAGCAGGCTTACACACCAAACGGTATTTAGAACTCGTAAACTACTCTAAACTCTTCGTTTCTGCGTGGAAATGTACAGAACATTGTTGCCACGAATGAATGCATCGCCGTATTTATTTTTCAGTTGCCCGTTGACGTACTCTTCGGTTTGGTCGAGGGCAATGTTCATGTAGCCATCCAAGCAAGCGAGGACACCTGCAAGTGACCAAAAAAGTATACAATCAAGTACGCGCCATTTATTCAGCTTATAATTTACCTCTATAATCGACACCACTGTTCAGTTTAACCACCACGGGTCGGCCGTGAATCTGGTTGATGAACTGAGATAGGGCTTCTTTGCGAGACATTGCTAAGCAGTAACAAAATTTGATTATTGCCGGTTAGTTGTTCTTGAAGGTTAAATTGTTCTTGCGAAACTTTGTTTTGACATACGTTCAACGAATTCGTACTAGAACTGTCATAACCAAAGTAAAAGAATAATAATAAGTCACTTAAATATAATGGGAATTTGTTTTGGGCTCAGTAAAATGACCCTGAAGGGGAGTCACCGAATATTTAAATAAATGGAGTGTGACCGTTGTGCTATTCGTTTTAATTTGATAACGTATTTAAAGAAATTTGCTAACAGAGGTTTGAATTTGGATTGAAATCGACTGACAGCCACAAGAGGTTGGTACTTCAACATTACTGAATGAGCATACGAATTTGAATAGCATTTTAACCCAAATATAGCCAAATCAAAATCAATGTGATAGTTCACACGAACTTTGGACAAATTAAAAGCAAGTCAGTATTAGGCAGGAAACAGTACGAATACAAAAAAACATTCGTACAAATAAAACTGACTAAAATTTTCTTATTATAAGAAGAAAGAAACAAACGCATCAACTATCAACAATTTTAATCAGAAAATTGATTTTAACATTAATCATAAATTATTACAGACTAAAGTTCCTTAAACCCTAATCTGGCTTATACAATCAGTGTATTCCTTCCAATGGTGTGTACGTTGTGTATGGATATAGTTCTGGTCCGCCATAACCATATAATAGCTTCCCTTTTCCATTCTCGTCATAGTACGGATATCGATATTTCGGTCTGGAAGTATTTGAAATAATTTACAATGCAATATATTTGGCATCTAAAATAACTGTTACCGTTCAAAGTATTGGAAATTTGGTGCATGCGGTTGAAGCGAAGCCACTGTCCTTTGCAACAGGCAAAGAAGAATCGTTACACCCTGCGAAATTCATTGAAGATTATTTATGATTATATACAACATATGTACAAATAACTATTCAGTCTTGAGTTTATGAATTCCATTAATATAAAATTGGAACAAAAAATTTACGTAAATACTGTGAATGGATTCAATGTTGACCTTCAATCGGTTGTGGATATAATTCAAATATTGATTTGCATCTTTCGCTAATCTACTTAAAAGCGTTATCAATATTTCATAAGAAGTGATAGGCATTTTGTTAGTGCCAATCATCAATTATTTGACGAAAAGGCTGATTTAATATTTGATGTGTGTCCGAAATTGAGGGTTGCCCAGCTCCTATGACTTATATAATAGAGATGTGAGCAAAATAATGTCACCGAATCCATTCAAGGCAAAACTCAATCACATATCATAAATGCAATGTGGTCAGGAATTTAAAGTTGACCCCACATGTGCTAATAGCATTACAAATACTAATGGCATCATATTTGTTAAGCAGTACCGGCTGCAGTCATAATCGCATAATGCTTTCAGTTGAAGTGTTAAAACGATTTCAAAACTTTTCACAAGCCAACTAAATTGTTGAGCTACAAGTATTTCTCATTATGTAGGTGATTTGAAAAAAAAAAACACTCATTTTCACAACGGAAAATCTTAGAAGGTGCGTGTTGAACGCTAATTAGTAATTAGCATTTATGTGGCATGCTTTTGAAATGTACGTTCAGAAATTAATTTATATTTTTGAAATACATACTTGCTTAATTATCACACGTATTGTACGTATGCAGTGTCTATCGAGGAAAACAACATATGTAAATAAATTAAAATTTCCTAGGAGATTTTTTTTGTGTAATTTATAGAGGAAAACAAATAAGAACGTTTTCAATCCCAACAGTTTGCAGTGGAATTCTATTCAGTGGCTATAATCTCTGTTTTGCTGAAGTTTTTATTCATTTCAACTACACAAGGTCGATTTGTAGTAAGTTTCTACGAGGTTATCCTATCTCATTTCGGAATTTTTTATCTTTACTACCAAATTATCATTTGCATGTAGTTGATCCATAAAATAAATGGTATAAAAATTACTCGTTATGCGTATATAATCAGACCAACAACAATTTGACCTTTCGGTTAATTTACATACTTGCAGCAGTCATATGTGTGCTCACAGATTTCATATCACCATCAGTTAAAAACTTTAAAATGTACATCAAGGTTCTAGCATTGCCAACAAACTCTTGGATTAATACCAAAATTTATTTCACATAATTGGCAAGTTTACCGACAACTTCTGTAATAAAATTGTAAATAAAATTTTCGAAATGTCTGCAGAAAGATTGGATTGTTGTTGTTGCGTAATAACCTATGACGCGCTTGACTTAAATCACGTACCAAAAATGGATGGCTTCGATGAATTTATAACAACTGCATTGCAGCAATGGTAAAACGTGTGTGACGTGTTGCACCGGAAAATGGAGCCAACACCAAAAGCAAATGAACAAAATTAGTTACGAAATGAAGTGTAAATCATGTTTCTGATCATATTGTGGGAAACTGGATCACGGATATGAATGCAACAGTTTAAACTACTGAACCTGATACTGAATCGTTATGGTTTAAACATATTACAATATATATGTATGCAATACTATGCCGAAAAAGCTATATATATGTTAAAAAATTGATTTTTTTTAATTTAAAATTCACGCGAGAGAAACAGTTCAACATTTTTCTATCACCTTTATTTTGATGTTCTCACCAATCAACTAATAGCCGCAAATCTGATGTTTGAGAAATTTTCAAATATGTGTAAAGTCAGTTTCAATGTTATCTCCTCGAAAATTGTAACAGGGATAACATGAAGATTTGATAATGTAAATCAGAATCCAAACAATTCACAGAACGGCGAAAATAACCCAATAAGTAAGTGATAAGTTGCAAAATCGGCGATAAAGATTATGTCCCTTAGTATCACTGCCTGCTAACTGTTAAAATTTGTCCTGTTAGAATATAAGGGTCTTCTACTGGACGGGCTCCAATTCATGTTAATAAAATTACTGTTATAACTATAGTTCAAAATAAAATTTGATTTAAAGGATAAAACTGAATTCCTCGGACCTTACTTAAATGATAAAATGGTAAAATTATTAAAATAGCAATAGATATAGCTAAGGCAATTACTCCTCCTAGTTTATTAGGGATTGACCGTAAAATGGTATCAGCTTGTTGAAACAGAAGCTCCGGCAGAAGAAGAGAAAATGCATGAACCAACAAGGTACGATGTTTTGGTTTTAAAAGACAACACATTTGTTAACACTTCACATGTTTTGAGGTGCATAGTATCGATAGGCTTCGAAAAAATTGATCGTCCACTCTAATGCCCAGACTTGCACCCTCAATAGTTCAGTGCTTATCTCAAAATTACTCACAATAAAGTTTTAGGGGTCGAAAAAATTTGATTTTAGTTTTAATCAACGAAACTTGCCTTAAAGGTCAAAAGCTTCACCCTAAACTTTATTTACAAATTGTTTACTTTTTTTGAAAAACAGATATAATATTTTGGACCGTCACTTTACCTTTTCTACCGCTTACACTGCTAGAACAGTTATATATACAAAAAAATTCATTGAGGGTAATTTTTGTAGGGAATCGCTTGATGAATAAAAAACTGCGAGATTGTCGATATATCTAGATCGTTTAGAAGCTATAAGCATCCCCCATGGTAACCTTAAAAAAGATTTTTTTCGGATTTTTTAAATGATTTTTCCCATTTTTTCCTAAACTTTGACATTAGTTAAATTATATATAGTTTCTGACCTGTACCAATTTAAATTATGACTCTCCCGCAATTTATGCAGTTACAAGCGTACTCTGTATTTTATATCCTAAAAGTTAAAACAATTTTTCATAACTTTTATCTCAACGTTCATTTCAAATATAACATTTTTGCAGAGGAAACATATTCAATATTTCGAAATTAATACAACCCAAAACAAACATAAACTTCAAAAAAAAAGTTATTTGTGTGTTTGTTTTTTTAAGTGCAATAACATTAGAATTCAGTACATTGTTTGAATAAAGTAAAAGAAAAAAATACCAGAAAACTCTTATTGTGGCATCAAAAATACTTATTTCAAAAATCATGGGAAACCCCAATTTTTGAGGCTTTCACGAGAACTTCCTCAGTTTTTAAACGATGCTAGATGAATTCATGTTTCCCTGATTTTTTTTTATAGAACAAGCGATTACTTAAAACAATTTGCCTAATAAAAAATCTGTATTTTATGTTTGTTGCAGCATCAATGGTAAAAGATAACATAAAGGCGGATTAAAATTTTAAAATTGTTAAATTTAATGAAGCTTAAAAAATGTTTGGCGGTGAGAAGGGAAAAGGGTTTTTGAGACCAGTTTTATCGATTAAAACCAAAATCAGATTTGTTCTCCTACTAAAACTTTACTTCGAGCAAGTAGATATTTTTTTAAATACCTAAATAAGATCACCTAGAAAAATATTTTGATCAAGAAGGAATTAAAATGATGGTTGGGAAGCATTTTAAGGGTAAGGTTTTAAGAGGAATGAATTGTTTTTCAATAGTTTTAAAAGGATTATATTAAAAGTGTGAAATCTGTATTGAGTGAGGGAAATTAAGTAAACTAACTAACTAACTAAATTTATATCGTTTTTTTAATTATCTTCCAAGTTTCTAAGGTCGTAAATTTTCCAGCGAAACGTGTATAGGAAAACCGTTGAAAAGATATTTAAATATCAATACATATTTTCCTGCACCGCAGTACAAATAA
This sequence comes from Oxycera nigricornis, assembly GCA_963942545.1. Taxonomy (NCBI): domain Eukaryota; kingdom Metazoa; phylum Arthropoda; class Insecta; order Diptera; family Stratiomyidae; genus Oxycera; species Oxycera nigricornis. Next base: position 7,099,957 of record OZ012659.1, read on the forward strand.
AAATAGAAATTTGCACAATCGATTGATATGGGAAAAGGGCAATCGTTTAAAAAAATATAATCCTAGTTTTTACCTCAAGATACATAAATTTTTTTTAGAACTTATCGAATATTTTCTATAATTTTAAAAACGTGTTGAATTGAAAAATATAGCTGAAAGTCCTTTGCAACGTTCTATTAAAGGTTTTCGAAAAAATAAAAGAATTTCATCAATTTTCTGGGCAGACGCTTAGTAAGTAGTTTGTTTTGATAAGAACCCTCTCAAGTAGACGAAAATTTTGTTTTAAATTATATTTTGAATTGAAAACTTCGATAAGCTAGCTGATGTTATGATTTACTTTTTTTTAAAATTCACTTCAATGCATTTTATGTGCAACGACGAGTTACGCAATGCTATTTAATGCAACCATCTATTTCCTATATTTAAATTTCTTTAATTACATGAAAGAGAGTTCCAAAGAGAAATTACGATGAATCGGCAAAAAACGAAACAGGCAGACAGCAGTCGAATAGAAAACAATGCTTTGAATATGGGAAGCAAAAGTTGAAGTGAACTAAATCAGTAGTAAAAATTGATATGTACATTTTAACTGAAGCACATGTGCCTATGGCTCTTGACTTACACACCTTGTGCACACTCATTAAGTGACTATTGTCTAAAGTAGATGATTTTTTTCTAAATTTTGTTTTGTTGTGGGCGGAAAGTGGTCATAGGAAGTAAGAATGATGGTAGGAAAGCCATAATAAGAAAAAAATCTAGAAAATTCTGGTTCAGAAACGTAAATGAATTTACATACTTCTTTTTTCAAGAAAAATTAATTTATTGGGAATTCATTCTATGGATTATAAAATTTAAAACCCATGTTCATATAAGTTTTAAAATTACGCACACACTAATCATCAGAGATTGATTTCTTTTTACACTATAATAAACTTGAAAAAGAGTTAAAACCTGTACATTGAATTCAACTTTGAAAAAATGTGTTTGAAGGACTGTATGGAACCAGTAGAAACTTAAAATATCATTTCTAAATTTTTTTATGTTTGACTGTGTGTGTGGGTCTGTCTGTTTCACTATGTGTCTGGTTGTGTGTCTGTCTGTCTGTTTGTCTATGTGATGAATTTTAAGAATTTGGCATAGTGACAGCTTGAATTCTTGTTCAATATTCATCCCGGTAAAATAAAAGGATACTTGCAAGCGTCAAGCAACCGTATCTCCAGAGTTTTATCTCGCGCGCAAAACTGACCACACTGAGGGAAAGGTGACTTTTATCGCCAGGCAGCATACAATGAAATGTTCTAGACTTGTGTAGCTGGGGATATGCAAGAGGACAGATTGTGGCGTGGATTTTTTTCGATAGCAAGTAAGTGCTCAATTGAAGAAAGGCATTTTAATACGTGAATGACTTTTATTTCAACAAGAGCAGTGAATACAGCAATGGGTGTAGGTATTTTTCACTTATTTGTGAATGACTTTTTATTTTATAAAGATTACAGGTTTTTTTCGGTTAAACTCGTTGATTTGATAGTTTTAATACCAACACTTATGCTTTTTAGGAATAGATCAAATCTTCTCCAAGCACAAAATGTGGAATAATGAAAACTAAATTATGCATAATCTAACGATCATTTGAATGAAATCACGTACACAGTTAGTAGAATGAGTCCCTTTTTCAAAATTCGCGATGCGTGTTAATCATTTCAATTAAAAACAAGTGTAACGTTGGCTGACGCAGCTTTCAAAAATTCATACTGTTGGGAGCGTATGGAAAATAATTTGAAAATTATATGCAGTCGCAGTCAACAGAACTCTATCCCTCCTTTTACCTAGTTTTTGGTGATAATTTGCCAAAACGCAGCCCGAAAAACAGGCAGCGATGGATGTAAGGTTATTTTATTAAGTATCATTAAAATAGTTCCAAAAAAACTGAAATACTATACTATTCACGCTTCCATTTAGTTTTTGCTTAGTTAAGATTATTTTCTTCTGTATCCTTGATAAGTTAAGTTTCAGTTTTGAGAGTTTTGAAATGTTGATTTGTCTTTGATATCTTTCAAATATTGGATCCATTTCGCACAATAAAATTATTTTGATATTGAAGACTTCGTTTGCGTAGCAAGGCAACATTATTGCTCGAACAACCCCTTCTCGTTTAAGACTATCTTTTGAAAGTTAGTTTATTCATTTTGGCGAATCTATAAACGCATATTGGCACTACTCCGATTCGAGACTAGAATTATTTTTATGAACTAGGTCGAACGTAATGGTATTCCATAGTGGCTAGCATTGTTAGCATATGGTCAAACCGTTTGAGTAAATAATGGATAGTAGTCGTTATGGAGAACAACGAAAACGTGACCCCATATGATGGTCGTGAACAAACTAGTAGCATACAAATTCACCCAAGTTCACAGCAGAAGCGTCTTGTGCGATTTTCTGAGGTGCGTTTGAATTTGAATTCCGGCTCAGCACACTCTCCATTGCTAGTGCGATACCATCACTACAAAGAAAAGAAGATGTCTAGTTACTTTCTTAGGTGGTAACGGTAATCGCGATTTGATCGAAAAACCTATTTCCGTGCTTATGCACTTTGGTTGCTTGTTAAATGAAATGATTATCACACTTATAGATAACTTTTATGACCAATAAACCAACTGATAAATGCTAATGCGCGTCGTCCAGTTTTGGGCTAACGCAATCTTGGTGCTCAACACGGGCTAGGAGTTGGAGTTTGGGTCGGCGAAAGTTTCCGCAAGATAGATTGTTTTGCCAATTCTTTTCACACGTTTAGCTAGACCGCTGCAACACACTTACAATGAGGCGAATCACACTGCAGATTTTAGCCATTTTTCGATCGAATTAAGCCCTACTGCTATCCAAATGTCCTCTCGCACTAACTTCGCGTGAGAAGTTACTAAGTGAATTGCAGATAGTCTGTACGCGGTACTAGATGCGCGCCGCGTGTTCTCGATACTCTTATATCTATTTCGCGGTTACAGCAGGACTGAAGTGCATCACATCCAATATCGGTTTGCAGCAACATGGCGATGGCGTGGGAGATGGTTAGCGGCCCCTACTCTCCAAGCCGTGCCGTGCCGACTGTTACCATCATCGTCAACCTGCCCGCCAAGTAACCGTAATCTTTTGGCGGTTATGGGCTGTTACGTGGATTTCCTAAGTAAAAGTGAAAGTGTTTACGTTTTGCTCATTTTGTTTGGGATTGTGGCGGCGCTGGCGTTCGAGTGCTATTCCGTGTTCCACTCACATGGTGTTAATTGCCGTTGTATGAAAATTTCGAGTAATTTTGGAGTTGAGTGTGATTCGTTTTGTATTGGTAGATTTTTTAGTCTCGTATCTAACCAATGTGCATTGACGTTGAATACCAATTAGTATAAGAAAAATCATTGGAGATTAGTTCTCGTTGATTGATGAAGATACGCCCACATGTGTATGCATCGGTACATATACAGGGTGATTCTACCAGTGTCTGCTATTGAAAAAAAACATAAACATAACATTTACAAAATTGTAATATAAAACGTGCCGATTTGGATCTGTTGAAAATTAACAGAGATTCAAGGACGAATGCTTTTTCTTCTTCTGACTGTTATCACTTTTTGGATTTACACCTCCTGAACTACTTATTTGAAATTGTTGAATTCGATTTTGAAAATGACGATTTCAAAATCGAATTCAACCATTTCAAATAAGTAGTTCATGAGGTGTAAATCCATTCAAATGTACAATGTCGTTTTCATATTAGTTAATGTCAACCATGCCCAAAATGTATGTACATGCGAGGATGTGTTAAGGGGTTACATAGGTCTTGTATTTTCAAAAATATATATGAAAGTATAGTACTTCAAAAGTATTCACATCAAATTTGAAGTAAATTCGAGCAATATTACCGGAGTTATAGAGATTTAAATACCGCGTGGTCGGTACGTGCGCTCTGCCTTGCCTAGTGTATTATACGCATGCGACGCGGTTCTACCGCGTAGAATCAGCTCCTTTCTTTTTCATCAAACATCACAACATCAAAAGGATGCTCTGAACATCGCGAATGAGGTGAACGAACTACTGTATGGACCTGGAATCGACGACTCGATGTAGCTCGCTAAAAAATAACTTTAATTCATTAAATCACGGTAAAAAACATTAAACGCGTTTTTCTCGAAACTTTGTTTTTCCGTGCGGTAGGCACGATTTCTCGAGAACGAATCAACCGATTTTGCTGAAACTTTGCACAGTTCCTCTTTATAGTATTGACTCGTGCTTGAACGAAAAGATTTTCATTCGGTCAACTCGTTTTTGTTTTATACGATAAAAATATTTGAAAAACGATGAGAATCGAAATAAATGCTAAAAAAATATGAGACAAAAATTCATTCAAATCCATTTCAAAACTTTAAATTTCATTTTTTTTCAATTCCTTCGTTCAAGCACGAGCCAAGGGCATAAACTATAAGAAATTTTTGGAATTTTTAATTTGAGATGAATCTGCACCGAAATATTCTGCCTACCGCAAAAAAAGGCTGGACGAGGAAAACTGCAGAAAAATTGACAATTTTGAATGTTTTTAGCTGAATTTTTTTTACAACTTCTTGAAATGCTAAACTTTTATGTGTGTAAATTTTAAATAAAATAAATTTTTGGTTTTTACAATACAATTTTTTGAAAAAGTTGTTTTTTCCCCTTCCAGATCTATGTAACCCCTTAAGTCAATCATTGATCGTTGACGAAAAATTTGAAGAAAAAAACAAAAAAAAGGTACCAACGGTAGCAAAGATTTTCTGTTGCCCAATGCATTCGAAACCACCCTGTATACGCTAGTAATATGTTTATAAAGCCAAAATCAGAAATATTTGAAAGATATTAAATGGTCGTATAATTTTAAAGATCTTTTTGTCCTAGAAAATTTCATTCGCTTGCCTGAAACTGAATAACGCTTCTTCAAGTCATCAACCTTATGAAATAAAACCATAAAAGATATGTCTAAGAATATATTAAGCTCGTAAAAGTTGGTAGCATGCAACAAATGTTGGATTAATAAGCTACAATTTGAATGTTTGAGCAAGAGAATAAGTTCGTTAAGTGGATCCTACTTTTTTTTTTAAATTCATAAATAACTGCAAACAACTAAACCAACTGGCACCTCTTTATGTAACATGGTAGTGGACGACTGATGTCGACATACCTTTCATCGAAACACCATTCAAAATTTAATTTCTGTTCAATGTCATTACCATTTCACACATCGTTCCACAACCACAATTGATTATGTCGACAAGCCGAAGTTATGTGAATGAACATTTGTGGAGTTCATTTTTATATTTGGATATGTGTACATGTATTTGCAAGCTTGCGATAGTTTTGACAAAATGGTTTAATACACTGAATAAATTTTAGGAGCCTTACCAACTATCCTCAACTGATAGTCTTGCGCAGTTCACTAGTAAAAAGTAATAATCACAGATTTTGTTTGCAAATTAAATTAAATTAAATTTTGTAAGTCTAATTAAAGTAAAGTTTAGGCAAACAACGCAAAAACAACTTTGACTAGATATTTTATTAAATTTATTTGGGGCAAGGCAGTTTTCTCTACCTGTTAATACGCAAAGAGAGCAATTGCAGGCCCTCTAAAGACGCTAAATTGTTCATCCTTCATCGATTGGTAGACGAAAAAAAATGAGTAATAGGGGCAATATGTTTAATTTTCAGATGAAAAATAGTTAATATCACGCCATTCCTAGCACAATCGCCATTATTCATCATTCATTTCCTAGTAGTCTTCTATCAAACGATCGCATTGAACACTAACGATCAACTAGACATACATATAGCGCACAATGTCCTTGCCGACATGGAAGCTCGCAATCTATTGCTGCCATATAATCAATGTTTTTGTCATTTCTGGCAGCATTTGACGTGGGTTCGATTCCCGGCCTAAGCTCTTTTGCGATAGCAAAATTTAAAGTCATGCATTTATGCCTTAATTTAGACATGTTATTATGTTTTTCTTGAATTTTTTCACTTGCCAAAATCTCTATAAGTTAACAGGAAGGAAAAACTACCATGCGCTAAAATTTTCAGCTGATAACTTTAATATTTCAAAATAATTATGAATATTATTTTGCCTGAAGTCGAAACAAATTATTTGGAACACAAATTGGTGCACTGTGTATTTTATTACAGCAGAAACATTCACGAATATTTTTTTATGATAGAAGCAAAACAATCAAATTGACGCTACCGAAAAAAATATTCCTTTGTAAATATTTTCGAATAGATTTTTTATGAAATTTCTATGAAAATAACAACAATCATAAATTTGCTTAAACATTTTGCGTCGAATGAATCAAAAAATAGTTCTAAAAAATATTTTCAAACGATTTTATTACATTTCCTTCGATATTGATTATTATAAACGTTATTTGAGAAACATAGGTTCCTTTAAAAATTTCTGCTGTAAAATTTGATGATGATTTAATGCAAAATATATCTTTTTAAAAATGTATTGATAAAATCCATTCAAATCATAATTTTGTCAATATGAAATCATCCATTTTTTTGTAAAATTATGAATGAATTTTCATTCCTTAAAAAAATAAGCAATCAGTTGGTTTGGAAGAATGTTGCCAACCGATATAGGTGTTTTTTAGTTTGCCGTTTTATTTTTATACATACCGTTATTTTTTCCTGCATAGATAAATCGTATTTTTTATTTATAATAATACTTTTATAAGGTGATACTTATCTTTTTAATATTTTACCGTGAGAATCTTAACTACAAACAAGATTTGTTACTATGTTTATATATTTGTTTATATATTAATGTTGCATCAGTACTTAAAATCTAGTAAATATTTGTTAATTTAATGAATTGTAAACGTAAAAATTTAGGTAAGATATGACTGCAAAAGAAAAATGAAGTTAGTTAGCACTTTAAAAGCTCGCCAAACTATAAATTGTTGTATGTTGTTGAATCAACTGTGAAAGTCAGTGTTCATGTACTTGACCCGTTTCTCGGCAGTACTTTCGTTGATTACTTTCTAGATATTTAGCTAACATATTTCGTCAACTAAACTACGAGTAATAAATAATTTTCTCGTATTCGTTCTCAACAACATACAAAGTGATTTGCTAGTTTTCTTTCTTTTAATTTTTGATAAAAAATTTATTTAGAAATATCACCGAGCCGAGGTTTTAACTCTTTCTCCTCCACTTTAGCATTGGAATAGTTCAAAACCACCAGACGTTGAAAATTTAGCATGGCGCATGCGTTATTCATTTTTCATATTATGACATCCATATTGTTTGATCAGTTACACTGACATGTGGTTGATAGGAAAAATTTATGATAATACATTTCGGGCATATTTTATTTTAGTATGGATTTAATTTTCCTTCCCTTGTATTCAATTACCCCAAATCATGGGCAATTCTCAAGTAAATGGCCAATCTCGTCGACCTATGTTGCTACCTCTGGCTTTGCCTTCTCCCACAAGTACCGCTACCGTTAGGGTAGGGCGGATATAGCTCCTCAATGATAAGTCTCAATGAGTTGTTATGCGGCCTGATGGATTAGTAATTTATCCCTTAGTAAAAGTGTCCATAGTATTTTTTTTGTAACAAGTTGAATTTAAGAGCTACAGTTGTTTAAATGCAGAAAATCAAGTACGCTCAATGTACCCCATCGGTGAGGTAAGTTGAGCAAGGGTATGGGGCAAGTTGAGCACTAAGAGTGTCTAGCCAAACTATGGGTTCAATGTTGACTAGAGATGAAGTAAAATATGTGTTTCAGAATCAGAAATTTATTTATAGTCTTTTAGTGACAGAACAACAAAACTTAAAGTAATTTTCTTTGAATAATCAACCGTAACTAGAAGCAACAAAACATTAACCCATCTTAAGATTAACTTCAGAATTAGATTCAGTCTTTCTGTTTAAACCAGACTTAAATATCTTAATAGAAAATATTAATAAGATCTTAGCAACTTAATCATCGTTGTCACTGTTGCAATTGATACAAACGAAAGCAAGACCAGCACCTGGTACACATTTTGTATGTGCCCATTCCCTGCAAGCTTGACACTGGATCCAACTTTCTCCTTGTAAATTCCCAGCATAGCCTTCGCAACCAGACAGGAATAATCATCATCATCACTTTTCTCATTTGACTAGAGTATTTTTTACAGACACTCTTCTTTCTTTTCTTATCCATGTTCTTCTTTGGCTTCTAACTTTTTTTGTGGTTTTATTGTGCTGCTCTTCCAAAGCGTTCTTTTCGGGAGTGTTTGTTAGTATTGCAGCTTCCCTCTTTCTTCTGTTAGTTAGTCTAGGGCCAGCCTTTTGGTATGGTCACACAATTTCCGGACAAAATACTTGTATTAGTACGATCGTCTCGTTTTCTTTGTTGGCTGCTCAACTAACCCCAACCCGGAATTTTAAACCAAAAGTGAGGTTATAAAAAATCGTAAGAATTATGCCAAGAACCTCTCTACATATCAAAAGTACAATAATTATCTGGAAGATTAACGCTTACCTGATTGAAAACAGATAACATTTGACTAATACAGACGAAAACTTTCGATAAAGGACGTTTTTACTTTTTGGTCACAAAACAAACAAAACGCACGGGCGCTTCACTCGTTCGTCGAACCGCCACTAGCGATCGCGCGGTAGCTACCCCTCCCGCGACCTCTTCTTTCTACCATACGATGCCTATGCGTACGATGAATAGGTTGCGAGATATTTCGATTGCCCAACTTGCCCCGCCCTACCCTACTGTGTGGCTGGCGGCTGTTACCTCTGCATCAGAAGAAGTTCTTTTGCCACCACAAAGTGGTAAGTGGCGATTAGTTGTTCATACACCTCAGTAGGATAAGATGCAACAATTCAGAGCTCATTCCGACAGTCACAAACCTAGTCTTCACTGAAATAACTATCAAAGATATTTCGAGAAAATATAATGTAAGTGTATAAGATTTTCACGGCTAGACTCTATGCAAAGATAGTTGTGGTGCTGATAAAAAAACACCAATGAATCAAAAGGTGGGACGCATTGTGATCTTATCGAAAATGTGAAACTATAATGAATGTGATTTTCAAGAATTGCATTAGATATATTCGGATACGGCGTCAGTTTCTTTTAAAAGGATCTGAGATGAATTCCCCCAACCACCTCGGCTCTATTTCAATTCTCAGCGCTTGGTCCAATGATCAATCTTTTTTAATTATCCAACTGCAAAAATATGTATTTTTATGATATGAATATGCATATAGTTAAAATGTAAGCAGCTATTAAAATCTTTTGAAGATTCGTTCGTTCATAATGGCTGACTTCATGCAATTATGTTCGCTGCCGCTTTGAATGGCCAGGCATTTCATAAAAAGATATCGCAGTAAATCCGTCACAAAACATTTAATTTCCATGTGCGTACACATTGTTATCTCATAGCCAACAACGACATTTATGTATCTGTTACATGACATAATTTCCAGATTTACCGCGAAACGATGCGTGGTTCGATTTATAAAACCGCTAAGAGCTGTTACTTCACAGATGCATCAACTCTTCAACCGATAAGACTAAGATTTTTCTTATGTCGAAAAAGTTCATCGTATATTGGTTGACTACCTGTTTCCACGTTTAGATTATGGAAAACTGAAAAATTATAACATTAACATTAATAATGATCTCGGGCTAAGAAACGACAATCGGGAGTGGTGTAAAACCATTGGAAACTCATGTTTCGTAACATGTTTAATGTTGATCTTTTCAATCCGTTGTCGAGCATGAAAATTGTAGTGATTTTGAATGATAACAAATAAGTAAATAATTTTGTATTGAGCATAAAAATGTCCTCTGTAGTTCCAGGAAAATTCAATAATATATAATTCATTTAACATGAAAAAACTTTTAAAGAACAAATTACACTTTTTATTCAGTCTCCGATTTACATATGTAGATATTTATGCAGAAAAAGATTTGGTTAAATGTTTTTCACCCATTAAAAAAAAAGTTGAATAGTTCAATACTTGTCATTTTTCGCTGAAACTTTCTATCTCATTTTTGTCTCATTTTCGACATGAACCAACAGTTTTGCCTAGGTGAATTTTTAGATATTTCCAAAATCGGAAAATTTTTCAAATACATATTCAATTTCAATCGTACAAGGCGTTGTTGGTTGTAACGCCCGGAAGAGCTTGATAAAACTTTTGCGATTCCATAAATATTTACCAAAACAAAAATTATGATCGTACAATTTATAGTTGAAAATAACTTATTAACCAGCATAAAAACATCGTCCAAAAAGTACTAATATAAATATTTGATTTTCACCTACACGTATAAATATCTACACTCTAATACTTTAATTTTAAAAAACCACTCTTTAAGATTCACTTATGGAAAATTAATGAAATGTTCTCCATTCAATCGGCCTTGGTCTCTAATATCCTGCAACAGGCGTCGTTCATCTTCTCGTCCATCGATTCCAACACCAATTCGTTCAATGAATCTTTCACCTCGGAAACCATTCGTCTAGAACAGCAAAAAAGAAAACAAAATTAGTAAAATCAATTTCAATTTATTAATAATCGACTTTACGTAACAAATTAATGATATCGTCTACCATAACAATCGCAATGGAAATAGGTATAATTCAAAGCCAAAGTAAAAGTTCGACAGCTGCGAAAATTTCACTTTCGGTAGCTCGACTGACCCGCTTGCCGCATTTTCGATTATATTGTATTGTTTTAAATTGGAAATTGAGACAAAAGATTGCCCGAAAGACATGTGGAGTTTCCATTCATGAGCTGGTCAGCGTCGAAAATTGATTGAGTAATCGCATGAATCACAAGATAATAATATATAATAATTAAAGTAGCTGGAAAAATCAATTTGAATATTCGTATCAGGTGAATGATTTAATTTATGATGTGAAGAGATGTTTTTTGCAGTAGAAACAATGGCAAAATACTTCGTTTCACTGCTGAATTCTCACGCTAAAATAAACTCAAAGTCATAAGGGCCTAAATTTAATGTGTGCCAATTGAATATATAATATGACGGTAAGGGTGAAGATTATGCCCCCACCCCGAAATGGGGATCGAAAAAGGGGTTCCCCTACTACTATGGCATAAAAACTTTTTTGGAAAAAATCCTTTTATTTTTTTAATTTGTTCGTCTTCCAAAAAAGTCTTAAAATTACTTCCCAGATCAATTTTACGGTTTCATATGATCTCTAAAAATATGCAAAATAACCATTTTTTAGTGGGGGAACCCCCACAACTTCTCATAGGGCCGTGATCGCCACGAACATTTTATGGCATAGTAGTAGGGGAACGCTTTCGATTTCCGTACTTCCACCTCATGCCATAATCTTAACCTTTACCAATATGACTATTGTTTTACTTGGTATTAAGGGGTTACAAAGGTCTTGTATTTTCAAAAAATCGATCGAAAGTTTTTTATTCAATATGTAAGTATAGTACTTCATGAGTATTCACACCAAATTTGAAGTAAATTCGAGCAATATTACTGGAGTCATAAAGATTTGAATACTGCGTGGTCGGTACGTGCGCTCTGCCTTACCTAGCGTATTATACGCATGCATAATAACTTTCGCCTGTATATTGGACAATGTGCGTGAATTGAATAAAGTCACTGGGATAATGATTTGTCGTAAATTGAAAGTTTTTAAAGGAGTTTTAAACAGGATTATTTTCATTATTTTTTTCAGCTCCATTATTGTGTATAAATTTTAAAATTTACATGAATAAAACACACATTTTGCAGATTACAAAAAATAATAATTGTTTTTTTTTTCATTTCTTTACTAGTTTATAGAGGGCGCCAAAGTTGATGTCCCGAATGACACGTCCCACTGAGGACAGATAACCTCAGGAATGAACAGTTTAAAATAAAAAAACCAAACCGCATTTGAAAGAGAAACGTTTTTTACGTTGTAATCTAGCACAGTTAATTTAAAAATCCGTCCAATAGAAATGAACCATCAAAAGAAAGAAAACTGGTACTCATCCATCAGGTAAATCGAGCAAATTTTGGGAGCTTCAATTAAAAATTTTCAAATTGAAGGATGCGCTTGGTGAGCCGAAATGACAGGAATCGAATATTTAATTCGGATGTACAGTGAGCGTCAAAAGAAAGTATACACCTATGTGTAGCATATTCAAAACCTCATAAAATGAGTTCTAGACGTCGGATTTTAAAAATGTTTTGTGTTTTGATAAGGTTTTTCTATTTACTAATAACAAAATAAAAAAATTCATGATAAAACATTGCACTAAAAATTCAACAACAAAAAAAAATAATTCATTTTTTACGCGTCAAAAATAAGTGTACAGTAAACAAATAAAGCAGACATCTGCCAATTAGTACTTAGTCTGCTTCCCTTTCGCCTTTAAAATAGCTTCTAGTCGTCTTGGCATTGACTCAATCAATTGTTTAGTCAAACTGACTGGAATTTTCTGCCATTCTTCGATTAAAATGGACTTCAACGACTCTTTGCTTGTTATATTCCGTTTTCGGATTTGTGTATCGAGATAATCCCACAAATGCTCGATGGGATTAAGGTCTGGGGATTGCGAAGGATCATCCAGCTGCTTAGGTGTTCGATACAATAACCATTCCTGCGCTAGCTTTGACTTGTGCTTTGGGTCGTTGTCCTGCTGGAAGACCCATGATGTATTTAACCCCACTTTTGCAACACTAGTTAGTAAATTTTCTTTCAAAATGTCCAAGTAATCATTTTTATTCATCGTAGTGTCAATGAAAACCAGATTCCTAACGCCTGATGCCGCCATACACCCCCAGACCATAACCGAACCACGACCATGCTTTATGGTTGAACTTATGTTCTTCTGATCAAATTCGGCGATCTTACTTCTCTATATTCTGGGTGATTTCTTAGAACCAAATATTTCAAATTTACTTCCATCATTGAAAAGTACGTTTTCCCAGAATGACATATGCTCTTTTTTATACTTTTTGGCATAAAGTACTCGGAGTTTCCGATTCTTTTCAGAAATGTATGGTTTTTTACGGGGTACTCTGCCATGTTACCCATTCCTATTATGTAAGTATTCGGTGGACAGTACTTGCGCTGACACTGACTCGAGAATCAACTGTTATGTTTTCCGCGATTTTCACTGCAGTCGCTGCTGGATTTTCTCGCACTTTCCTTCATCACATACGGACAACTTTTCTGGCCTACCGGAACGAGGCTGATCACTTACGTTTTTGAACTTCTCGAATTTGTCCAAAAGTTTTTTCACGGTGTTATGGCTTCTACACACCACTTGTGCTATTTCACGTAACGATTTTTCTTCCGTTCTTAAGTTTACAATAAGTTTTCGCGTTTCAATTGCACTTTGCTTACCCATTTTAGATAATGTAGAAACTGGATCGTTCTATGGTGCAAATAAGTTTTATCATGAAATTTAATTTTGTTATAGTAAATAGAAAAACCTTTTCAAAACACAAAACATTTTTAAAATCCGACGTCTAGAACTCATTTTATGAGGTTTTGAATATGCTACACATAGGTGTACACTTTCATTTGACGCTCACAGTATGTGCCATAGATGATGATGATGGTTATGATCGAAATTCCGAGAATGTGTTTGGTTGTATGAGCCAAGAAGGCTAATTTCTTCTTTAATATTCAAATTCATAGTTCCATTTCTTTCTTATAAAAAAAGATTGTGTTTTTCCTTCTTAAAGCAAGTGGCGTAGTTTTTTTCCAATTTAGTTGCGTCCAAGCCTCCTCATCGAGCTAAAACACAAATTATCCCATCATCATTCCGTTTGAAAATAAAAATTTCAAGATCAAACATACGAAATCAATTAACTCTCAAAAAAGCAGCATTCCTATCCGCAAAGATACAAAAACTGAAATTGCAGTCTCATTGTGAGCAACGTCAATTTAAATATTTACATTTTTCAAGTGACAATCTTGAAGGTTGAAGCGTTTTGAACTGAACACGGCGAACACACTACCTCCTCCAACCATTCTTGGCTTCCGAGTAACCTCAATGGGTGAATTACATCATCAAGTGCGCAAACCACGACATTTCTTCGAAAATCAGACAATACCGATGGATTAATAGCAATTAGTTTCGCCTACTGGCCATGTGCCAATGAACAGCACTCTGCCATATTTGTATGAAAACTCCCTTTTTCGATGCAGCCATTGCCTATTGTTGTTTCGGCGTTAAGGTCAAGGCATGCACCGAGAAGAAGCTCGGCAAAAACCAAACATTTCTTGCTGCGGCGCAGCTTAAGTGATGGCTGACGCTCGAGTAATGGAGATACCGATTTTTTTCAAAGACTAGACAATTATGATGAATCACTATAGATTTTTTGTGCATCAAGGACGGCGAAATGAAGTTCGGCTAGCCGCGAAAAATAAGCACGCGAGGCAATTGAACTTGTGGGAAAGTAAGCAAGATCACAATGGACCGCGGCGGAGCTTATTGTGTGGGTTCGTGCGTGAAAATTGAATAACAGCTGCAAAGTGAGTTAACAACAAATGCCTTTCAATTAGGTGAAAGACAGCTTTGTTTTGACGTTGATTTTGGCTACCTGTCGGTATATGGGCATACGTGATTGCGATTCCGAGTTAACAATGGCTTAATTAGATGTGGAACAATGGAAAATAAAACGCTGCGTTTTGGTGGATTGCTTTATAGAATGCAATTGCTTGCACTTCCATACAGCCCACACATGCATGTCTTGGCGATTATTAAGATTAATCACAAAATCTACAAACCATAAAACTTATAATGTGGACCATAAATGATATTAAAAGTAGGTACCTAATTTAAAAATATCCAATCAGCATAAACGATTTATTAATGTATACTTCCAATCATTTTTTCGAAACAATTGACTAAGTACTTACCACGAAAATTGACTGTTTGAAATACTCACGTACTTTGATTCTTAACAATGTACGAACTCGTCCTTACCTCATAATACAAGCTACGTCTCTTAACAGCCGTATTTGGGTCAAAGTCAAAGTTGAATCGTTTGTGGATGACTGGATCGCCAGCGATGTTGGATTGCAATAACGATTTAATTATGCCAAACGGTCCTTGCGCACATACTGAATTTCTATTTAGCATGGACATCATAAATATTATCTGAAAATAAATGACTTCGGTTATTTCCAAACCTACCATATATGTAGGGGTGTTGTTCTGCAAATTTTTAGATTGTCATGTTTAAGTAAACATTTAGTAAGCTACGATATCTAAAATTAACACCGAATTTTGCAAGGTGAACTTTGAAATATGTGTTGCTTCAAAAATATATTTAAGATATGACGATGCATTTTTTTGGACTGTGAAAATTTAGTAATAAGCCCACGAACATTGATTAGTACAATTATCAGACCTGCTTGTGTACAAGTTTATCTATAGTTGATCATTGTGATATTTCAACGAAAACTAACCGCTTGACCAATTGATTGGTATTTGATTTGATGCATGGTCACTTTTCGTTAAACAACGTAAATTTACTTTTACTTTACATATTTGATTTTATAATTGAAAATCAGAAAAATTCTCAAATCTGGCGAATGAAAATAACTCTTTTCTAAATTCTCTGCAACCAATTTTCAAGAAAATTTATTTTGAAAATAATTTGACAAAAGAAAAATGCCTTTAGATCTAAAATTTGAAATTTTTGATTAGTCTGAGGCTTAATTATCAAACATTCCTTTCAGGTATAAAAGTTGTGTTTTTGACATGAAATCTAACACTTAAATTAAATATTTCCTTTTTGATTATTTCAATACGAGAAAGTTGACGGTTTTGTATGATTCTAATTAAAAGAATTAATTAAGAATACAATGCGTGGCAGATACCCCCTACGCTGAAAGAATAAGTTTCGTTTACTGACGTATCTTAAGATTAAGGTAGGTACTGGAGTAGGAGCTTTAACTAGGCTATGAATGCCTTTAAAATCACATCAATCTCATGTGATTACCATACAGAAGTCAAGAACGTTTTGCGAAAATTAGAGTAACAAGAATCTACCATATCCTGGGAAGTTAAAAACTGTTTTGCTGAGTCCAAAGCTATTTTTTGTGCAACTAAGATACATTTTATTCTTGCATTTGAGAATCAGATTAAAAAAGATACAAAAAAAATTGGACGTTTCTCCTAGTTCTTAGATAATGTGGGCTCTTAGCTCTCCGCGAAAATTCAAGATAAGAAGAAATCTTGACGCTTACAAAGGCAGATAAAAGATTGAAAGCGAACCTTCTGATGGGTGATTTGCTACTAAAAAGATGAAAGATGCTAATGATGAGCTGACTCTGCCAGCACAAAGTGGATAAATCAGGGAATATTTAATGTGAAGGATTCGCTACCCACAAATCAAGAAGTAAATCATTCCCCAATGATTCTTTGAATTTTTTAAAGTCTTTCAACCTGTAACGGCAAGAAAAGGACCAAAATAGATTCAGTTAAGTTGAATATCACTCGCTGTTATTCCAAGTACATGCTTAATACCCATAGTCTATCATTTCATAGCAAGGGGTTGATTAAATGACTATCAGCGACGTTTATATAAACCTATTCATTCAATAGACGCCCATTAAAGGTGTTAATGTGCCAAAAATTGTTGTAACGGTTGTGACGAAGTGTGTTATGTGTTGCAACAGTATTTGATATAATTTTATTTGCAATGCTTACATAAAAAAGGTTAAGATATCAGGAGCATACATTTTGGTTGATAGATAATTGCGAAGTTGTTAACAAAAACTACTTATAAAATAAATAGTTCGGTCATAAACATTCTTTTTCTCCGTATGGCAGTAATTTGATTCAATGAAAGCCATGCACAGAAATGAAATAAGAATTTATCACTGGTAAGGACAATTATTTATCAAATCGAGAATATCTAAAATAAATAAATTAAATATATAAAATATGTCAAAATCCACAAAATGCTTCTATATGTACATATTATGCAGGAAAAAATCTTCAATTTTTTGAGAGAGTCGAAGTAAAGTAAATGTTTCTCTATTGCCTACGTCAAAATTGATGTGGAATCCATTTTTTAAATAAATTTTATAGTTATTTCAGTTTAGCAAAAACGAACGAAAAATTGCGTATTAGCACAAAACCAAGTCAGATGAATTTTTGACCGGACCAGTATGACTTGACAAATGGAAATCAGCTATATTTTTCCATCAGAAAATGTTTGTCGTGAACGGACCGTACTGTTGCCGTTGTTATTAGCGTGGCCACATGGTGATAAAGAAGCAAAAATGAATAGAAATTATTGAGAAAATAAGTATGAGTGTTCATTACACTCTTGTATTTAATCAATCAATACTATTATTGCCTGTGTCCTGAGATGATTTTTGTCGTTGAAGCACTACAATTTGTCTCGAACCGTGGCTTTCGGCAGATGACGCCTCCAATTATCACGATTCATTGACCACGTCCTCCAATTATCAAATCCGAGCAGCGATGCTCAGTTTTCATTGACAGAGTAACACCAGCCTTTCCTGGGTTTTCTTACTGGTCTTCGATCCTCGGCTTTTCCTTCGAATCCATTGATGATATTGCAGGTTCAAATTTAGTGTTATAAGAGTGCAAAGTAGCCGTTCATTGGGAGCAACTCATTATAGATTGGTCTCAAAAGTTCTGATCAGGATCCAAATCGAACATACTTTAGAAGTTTTTTTTGTAGAAAGTTGTCGGCTAACGAAAAACAGTAAATCAGCGTTCAGGATATAAATGATGTAATCGATAAGTTTTGATTGAAAACAAACTTCGAAACCTTTCGAACATTAATTGCGTGAATGTAGAACCTATAAGGTATTTAATTTTATATATTAACATGAAGATTCCACGCACTACTTTTAATTTGATTTTATGGATATATTCTTATCAAATACCAGGACGGGGATTTGTGTAGAAAAAACGTATTGACTGAGATAAGCTACTTCTTTCTAAATATATTGATTTTTTTTAATTCGATCAGTAGCACCGACATCTTTGAAACTACGATTTCAGTTCATCGAAGTAAACAATAAAGCAGAATATCTTTAACGTGGTATCAAATGTAACTAAGGAAACCCATAAGACGCTGATTAAGCTTTTCACACAGTTTCAGATTCAAAGTGCTGATGAATTGCGTGAATCAGTTTTGATTGTAGCGGATTTACATATTACCTAACTTGAATAAGTATCTCATATAATTGTATTAGCGGGAATATCAATTACGTATCTGCACGTTATTATCGTGCTGTATGGCAAAATCAACGAAACAGATTACTGAATCAAGCACATGTGGGAATTAGTACGTAGATTTGCAAAACCGGAGCATAACAGTCTACTTTCTTGCATACAATCAAACTGAACATAATTATGTTTGTATATTTCTCAAGAATAAATTATGCTTCGAGTTACATTTTCGATTTGAAAGCTAAAATGTTGACAATTTTCACAATTAGATACAATTGACTTTTCACATATTCCGTATGAATAAGAAGAAAAACGACCAAATTGTTTCCGAAATTGTCCTAAACATTCATGAACAATACCAAAAAGATGTCGAAACCAATTTTCTAAAGCCTGAAGCACAAACGAGAGACATTAGCGAAAAATAACTAGTAATAAATATGCGTAAAATACCGGTAGGAAAAGCAAGCGCTAATGGTATGTAAACAAATGGAAAACTTGAAAATGTTGGTGCAGGCAAACGAAAATTACATAGACTGGTTTTCAATGCGAAGAATTTCATGGAAAATTGCTTTATCGCTCAAGATAATTAGCTTGTGGTATGGAACACTTCAATACCTACAGTAAAATGGAAAACACTTGTATGCATGCAATCGAAAATTGCAAAATTTCTATGGAATTTAATGTCTTGTTGAAGACAGGGCCTAAGCAATTTGTTGCACATATATTTCGTATGTGAAACGTGACACGGATGCGCATGCATCTTGTAAATACATGCGTGAAAATGTCTTTTATGATTGAGTGGTTTGCACCGATGATCGCGGACTTTTGCCGCCATTTTGATAAGTTTCTATTGCTGCAATAGATGCATTTCGAGTTGGCTAAACGCTGCTGATATTTTCAATAGTTGATCATGCTGAATGCATGTATCTTATCGGAACCAGATTTGTATGAGATCGGAGTAGTATTGTCTACATTCAGTTATCTTAAAGGCATAACCGATTGTTTCAAGAATACAAGGAAGAAACAATTTCATGCTTGAAGCAGGAAGCCATCAGATCTTATTGACTATTGGACACTACTTGATTGATTCCTACCGTAATGAGCACAGCATCTTTACCGGCCATCGCGGATATCACGCGCACACAATCACCTTAGTATCACAGAACTTATGCATGCACGTACTGCATTTACCACGCACTGAGCAACTTCTTTGCGGTAGCAACGGCAAGTGCATCGGGCACTTCAGGTAGCATCGAAAAAAATTGGAGCACTGTGAACTGCACCGCAGCCCCGTAGTGTTCGAGCAGGGAACTAAAGAATGGTGGCCTCCGTGATTGCAGCCGCAACTGGTAAGAAGCTGGCGCGGCCGCGATCCCCCCAACGACGCATGCAATGGCGACTCCATCTCAGTGCCTCGTTCGAAATTGGGCAACTGCAAAACTCATTCACCTTGAAGCGGTTTCCTTTCTTCCACTTTCCATCTTTCTTTCTGCTGTGGGCATACACTCATCGGTAAATATGGTAATTTGCAAGCAACAGGGCGGGTAAACGCGGCCGAAATGGAGATATCCACTAACTATGTAGGTCCACGCGGGCTCCATATTGTCGCCACCCCGGATGGAAGTTATATCACCTGCTCAGCGGTTATCTTCGCGGTTACAGCATCACACCGTGCACCAAAATCCAATCGAGATGGATGACATAATGGATAATGGATGTCGCCTCGTTTGGGACGTTTTGTAGTTGGTGTGATACAAATCGGATCTTAACTCGACAGCCATTTGTTTTGATTAGATAATTGCCCTATTCAAGCATGCATGACGGAAGCACGAGGAACAACAAAAGATTATTTATAGTTCGATTGGTAACGAGATCACCTGAGCTTCCAACACGTAGTTACAGATATTATACAGGTGTAATTTCATGTTGTTGGATGTTGAGCAAGGTAAGCTTGGGCGATTCGGCAGCTAGCTTGAAGAATAATTAGTCATTAGTTTCTATCTGTGTTGACTTGCATTTGAGCTTCCGACTATAGTTAATTTTTGGCTCCCACTCTCGCTATATGTATTTTCATCTAAATACCAATTAAGGGCTCATAATTCGGAAAAATAATTGCTCGACTTGATAACTCCGCTCTCCTTCTGAGAACTGTCCCGAGCCAGTGAAAAGGAAGAGAGATTTTGACCGATCCTCAGAACAACATCCTTACAACAGGATGCTGAGGTAAAGGGGTGACGAATAATAGGGTGGCATACTGATAAATGATGATGTGCCCTAAAATACGGCGATCGATCCAAAGCTTTGCAATGGGGCACAATTGAAGAATTTGTGTCTGTGCCTCATCGAAACCTTACCAGGGATATACTGGTGCCAACGGATCCGGGGCCCAGGGACTTGTCCCTGCCGGTGAGGAGCCTGTGGTGGTTGAAACTTGGGGGATGTGGTTGTACACCCATTAGTGGGTACTTTCTTTTTTAATACAGTTTGGGACCGAATTAATTCGGCTATCCTTCTGTATTGTGGTGCATTCGCGTGCTGTTGCGTTTACGACAAGGGTGCCGTTACCCAAAAAGCGGCAAGGATGCTGATAGGTCCAAATCCTCACCAAGAAGAAGTCCAGGCAAGCTTTGGATGGTATCTGAAATCTTTACTCGGAAAAGCATTACTCATACTTAGTTCTGGGCTACTGACTAGTACGTTTATGGGGGCGTTGGTGCGAGCTAACTTCGTTACCCTGGCTTAAGGGGTTACATAGGTCTTGTATTTTCAAAAAAAAAAAAAACGATCGATCTCGGAACTACGAAAAGTCGGCCATTTTGTTTGAAAAATGCGTTTATAATTTTTTCCCGATATTCCAATATTGTAGTCTTATGCACTTATAATTATTTTTATATTTAAATAAAATTTAAAAATAATATAATAAATTTAAAAACACATGATTTTGCACCTGATACAGTGGCCATACCCCTTAAGAGGCCCCTGTTTTAATGATTCATTTCACGGAAAGCACGTTAAATCAGGACTTAATCTGCTCGACTCGATATAGTCACGTTTTTTTTGAATTTCCAAAAATATTAATTGATTGAATCAAGTTGTTTTTCCGAAAGCCATTTAAGTATAGTTTTGAAAATAATTATGAATAAACTCAGACTTGAGAAACGGTCAAGAACTATTGTATTATAAAAATTCAATTTAAAAAATCGTCGACCATTAGCAAGTTTTATCGATAACTTCATGATTTATATAGTACACAGAATGGTCCATTCGACCATCCATCAATCATTGGATAAATTTCGACTAGCACACTCTCTGCATGGTGCAACATAAGTGGCGCCTCTATCTTTGGAGCTAGAGGGGCTTATCCCTACTACTCAAAGATTTAAATACATTTGTGTAAAAGAAATAAAATCATATTAAATATTCCAGTAAAACTCATAAATGTATGTATTTCAAACGTTAAGCTAGCACCGTTTTCGCACAAGCTGTTTTCTCAATATATTTGATAGTCAGATACTAATCGTGCTCATTTCTAGAGTAAAAAGTCGACTTTCAATTCTCAACAACGGCAAGCCCATACTCTGCTCTACTTAAAAAGTATATTTGTACGTCTGTTTTGCAATGATTTCGAAAAATTTACTTTCAATTCTCGTTTTAAAGTAATATTTCTCGACTGCTAGTTTGCCCACCATTTGTTTTATACACTGTGATACTGATGCGGTGCATCATCTTTTCCTTTCTTCGCTTGAAGCGCAGAATTGCGCCCAGACACATCCAATGAATAACAATACAAGAAGAAAATTTTTCATTATCTTCTCTGACAAAGTTTTCGAAGATTTTCTCTAAAAAATATTTTGCCCCTAAAAAGAGCAATTTCATGTACATACATATGTTAATGATACAGATACTAGAGTTTCAATTATAATTTTGTTAAAATTACCTTATGTATACATTAGGTAAAAATTGATGAACTACATGCCAACCAGGACACGTCAGAAGTATGGTGAATGCTGTGCATTTTCGATCGCAGTTTTGTACGAATGGAACTTAAATACCGTCAGTTTTGTCTGTTCTTAGTTTGTCAAATTTTTTCAAATGAACAATAAGCCTATAATGGAATAATTCATTCATTTTTCATAAATATTTTTTTTAATCGTAATGCACTAATTTTTTTTAAAATATATGACAACATACCATACATTTGAGAGCTGGCCATCCTACTTTCGAGAAAACCCATCACTTTAAATTGTTTAATGCTGTACATTTGTACCCTCCTTAGTAGAGTGAGGTTCAGATGTTGTATCTAATTCATTCTGGCGTTAGAGGGATACATACAAGTAGCCCCATCAAATTTTCTCCTCACGAGTGGCCACTATGTAATACCATAAACATGTCATCAGAGTCAGCGTTCTATGCCCAATACTGCCATCTTCAACGAAAGTAATCAAATTTTAATGAAGATAGTTAAAAAAACCTCCATCAAATTGGTTCTGGTGAGATTTTGTTGTAATAGGGTTATATAAAGTTACCATCAATTTATTGAAAAAGACTAGGTGATAGTGCGATTTCCAGGAAAAGCCTTGTAAATTGGCCGTCGAGGGATTGTTATCTAAGAACTCACAACTATGTCTTTTGGTTAAAAACTATCATAGCTCTTGTTATTTGTTGCGCGTAGTTGTTAATGTTGGAAAAAAGAGCCCAAAATGAGACTAGAATACGATTTGTCAAAAATTATCTTGGTAGCTTTGTACTTTAATTTATTTTAAATCATTAATGTCATCTATTGTATCAGCTTCGAATATGAGAAACGTTGTAATAAAATGAAATTATTTAACTTGAAAGTTGCGTTTGGCCTAAAATAAACTGTGTAGGTACACCTTGAAAGCATTGGTACTTTTGTGATTAAAGTAACTTTAAATAATGGAATACACAAAGACAGATACAAAGCGAAGTTTTCATTAAACGGAGTGTTCAGCTCTTCTCCTTTAATTCTTTAAGGCAATGAATTTTAATAATCGTCATCCCAACTAGTATGGTAAAATGACGGAATGCCATTGCAGTTTTAGCTGATCTTTAGAAGCTTCTGCAACTGAACTTTGAGCAAGTTAACGTTGCAGCGTGATTTCTCCATCTTTAAGAGGCTTAATTTTAAATCCATTGAAGTTAGGGGAAGCATTCAAGGTTTTAATTTGCTCGTCATCAGGAAATTGGAGCTTCTTCTTTAGAATTTGCTCATAAATTCAAGATTTGAAAAGGGGTTATTACTACCAGGTTCAACTCAGAAATAGATGTACTAAAATTATCGGGTGAAAAATCATTCGTTAACTAAAACAACGATCGAAGCCGCTCACGGAAAACACGCTTCAACAATAAAATATCCATCCCGGAACTGGTGAAACTATTCCACGTTTCGTGTTATACATAAATATTACAAATTTGTAGATTCCATTACCTCCAAATCGGTCGATCCTATAAAAAAAAGAAAGTTTTCATATTTTTTGTCAGAAATTTCCTAAAGTACTACAATACAAACATATTTAATACAAAATTGTTCATTGGTGAAACTTTGTTTTTGCGACTTCTTACCACCTATAATTTTTTTAGTTACACTCGGATCGATGGAAACTTTTGCATTTTGTTAAGTAGACCCCACGATATCAATGCCCGTTTAAAAATTCAGGTTTCCTGATTTTTTTTCCGAAAATCAATGCGTGATTTCGTTAAATTGTATTCAGGCATATTTTTTACGTACTCGTATATTCTAAATATATATATTTTCGAATGACACCACAGCAATTTATTGAAAATTTTCCCTTCGTTGGATGATTTTTTTTCAAAACTTGTTTCTTGTTGTAAATGAAATTGCACAAATATAAAATCACAAAACATCAAATAATAAAATAAAATAACGGTGAATTCAAACGTATCTACCTTATTTCTTCAAACAATGGACGTTTTCGAAAATGCAGTATTTTTTTATTCGCGGGCAGTGAAACGTATTGTGTTTTATTCTAAGTATTTTTCAAACCATAAACAAGACGAAATGATGTTATGTATCTTTTCTGCTCTCCCTAAAATACAAATGCATGATGTAATCCACATTGCGTCATTGATACGTTCCATTTCGTAATCTGTAATTACCGCGGGACATAAAATCTTGCCAATTAACAGCGCATAGCGTTAATGAGGCAGGTGTGCAGATAAATCCCACATCTTGTTCAACTTATCATAGGTTTTTTTGGGGTAAATTCAACTTAACTTCATTCGGGTTAGCTATCATGTTGAGTGAATTTGAATCCAGCAATTTACTTTTTCATTGGACGATGATTGGTCGTGATTGTGCTTTGAAACGAAATTCATTGCTACTTATTTTAATATTCAATTAACTTTTATTCAAGCAAATCCACTGCTTCAACATATTGTGAAAAACAACACTAAAAGTCGTAATTTCGAAATGATCTGAAAATATTCATCGAGTATTTAAAAAAAATCGCTTTAGTTCCTAGCTGAAAGATAATATTTATCTTATTTGTTTCCGGCCACTGATAAAGCAAAACCATTTATTTTATCCGCAATTGCGTACGCAATAATCATTTGATTGTGCTCCCACTCATCCGAAAGGTGGATTGTCAAAAAAAGCAATCGCTTTCCAAACCATATTGGCCGGTCTGCTTCCAATTTTCCAATTTTCGCCCCGGTTATTTGCTTCATGTTGGTTGCTCACCCAGTTGGTAGGGTGGTTCAATAGGAAAAGTTCATTTGAAGTCAACCCAACATCTCCAGCCATAACATTCCATTCCCGCTCAAATCGCCAGCAAAATACTGGTTGGATGCAATCCACATCCCAACATGGAGAGAAGAACAACTCCTCTTGTTTAAATCAAACTAGAAAAAGCGAACTTTATTGAATTTGGCTGTGTTTACTTTGGGTGAATCCACAAATTTCGTATAATACAGTTCGAACAGGACGAAAAATGGAGTGTATATGTGCTGTGTATACAGTATGTGGTACTGATATGTCGTTACTGTTACCTTTTTTACTTATCGTTATCAGAAAGCGTTGAGATTAATTTTCAAGAACTACCGAAAATTGTAAAATCAAAAACGTGAATATTCACTGAACATTCGATTCCACTCTAACACCAACTTGAAAAGATATTAGACATACAGTACGACATTTTTAGGATACTCATTGTGATGTTGAATGAACTCAGACCAAAACCCTGATTCAATTGGTGCTCCAAAAAAGACACCATCAAAAACACATACACACATTCCAGGGCTGAATAAAAACACACGAAAATTTAATGAAATTCCGCTTCAGTGTCGTGTTTTATTAAAAATTTGCGAAAGTCAATCCTCTTTTCGATCTCCGTAGCTTCTTGGGCTAAAGTGAAAATGTGCTTCAGTCGCTTCGGTTGAAGAGTGTGTTTGTTTTCCTTCTATCATTTCCCTTCCTATACACACTTAAAAACTTTTTCATTGGCCTTCATCCACCTTCTCAAGCTTAGAGGCCATTTGTTCGATGCTTAATCAAAAGAAGAAGGGTGGCCACCCCACTTACGATCCGATATATCGCGTTTCCTGCCTTCTACAAAATAAACATGACCTTAAGGGTCGTTTGTATGATAGGGATGAAGACAGCTCAGAACCGCAACAAAGATACCATCTGTAATGACTGTGGCTGGGGGTGTGAAATCGCGCGCCTTTAGCCACCCTATTGGGCTTAGTCAAATGATGGTGAAACGTTCATAACATGCCGGGACTCGAATGGAGGTTGTTCTTTGACACCTCTTGGAAATGAGCAGAGACCATATTATCAGTTTGAAATTCCTGAAATCACAAAATTTGGCATGAAATTATCACAAAATATCAATTGCAAACCTTAAGAGAATAACCCTTTATTATGATTTGTGGAACCATTCTCTGAACCACATTAAGTTGACGACCCACAGATGGATTCAAAGGTTTCGATTACAAAGCAAACCACCATCTTAACTTGACCTCCCCGTAGTAAATTGCTTCAGGGCGAGATTGCTTTGCTGTTTCACAGGACCCCGTGTAAAAACATTTCGGGTGTATTTTTCTTCTGACAACATAATTAATTTTATTCGAATTATCCGTTGACTCAAGTCGAACATATTAAAAGGCCGAGTGGTAGCTGCTGGTAGGACTAAGCACCCACAAATTGCGGTAGCCAGCTCCATCTTCATTCGTCCTTGTCGCTCCTGCCCTTATTGCAAGCATTTCATTCAAGTCCTAGATTGTTCACTGTTGAGTGTAAATTTTTCTGCGCTCAACTTAATTGCACTCGTTGGGCGGAGATTTACAGATGAGAAAGTCCTGCGGAAAAGGAGTGAGTAGGGAAAATTAGAGAAAATCTCATTGAGGTGCGGATGTGTCGGCGGCAGTTCTTGACAAGCAGACGAAACGTAAACGAAATGCAAGTGTGGTGAACTGAAGTAGATACACAGTAAGAAGTTAGAAACGAGACAAAGGACCTTAGTTGATGACAATAATCTCATTTAATTGCCCGTGGTTTGTGCATATTCTCCATAGTTCGAAATGAAAGAGGACGATCGAGTCGTCGTCCTCAGAATAATAGAAATTTATCACAAGAAATATTAAAAAAAATGCCAAGATTGCCATAATTAAGTAAAACATTTCCCACAATTATCTTTTATTCATTCAGAGTGGATTATATGCAATGGATCTTCCCGAGGTAAAAATGGAAAATATGGCGAACAAGGGACGACAATAAGATGAAAACAATTAGAATCTGAATTATGAAGTTGTTGCTAGATGACAGCCATTACAGATGAATTGTTTGACGATGAACGAAACAATTAAGGGAGCTTGTTCAGGTAATATTCTCAGTCTGATTGCGGTTTTAAGTGAACTAGACGACATCTTTCTTCGACATAAAATGACCAGAGATGGACGCAAAGTGGTCGCATTGCGAGGAAACATTGGCTCTGCACTTGGGAGGAAATCTTTATATTTGAATAGAATGGAAAAATAAAAAAACAATTTCTTTTTCCAGAAAATATGAGTTCATTTCATTGAAACGTTAATTCCAAGGAGATACCATCGGCAAGTCAAATAAAAAGTTAAAATAACAATCATAAAAAACGAATTTCGCCCGAAATGAACAATATTTTTCCACATCTAAGTAAAAATTAAAAAGAAACGGAATAAAGGGGATATATATTTTATTCCTTAAGTTTATTAAAACTTCAAAATATCCAACGAAAATTACAAGTGCTGGAAAAATGGCTGTACTGAATTTCCGGTATTTTTTGTTGCAATGTATGATCAAAATACTGCTCCACTATGTGAAAATGCAATAATATCGAACGAAATGGCCAGAAAAAATATATATATCAATGAAATACTTTCTTTAATGCTACTTACCTGAAAACTTAAAAAAACATACAGGAATAAAATAAAGTAATCTTGCAAACAAAAAATTTGAGCCGCCATTTTTTATATTAGATTTATTATGTTTTTCTAAAAAGCCGTAAATAATTTTCATAAAAGAAGTCTGTGGATCTTTGGAAAGGAAGCGCAGAATTTTTTTTTGGTAAAGTTGAATATTCCTTTTCATACACTAAAATTATTTATTCAGAAGAAATAAACTTGAAGATTTAATGGACTTTGCAACTGATCTCTATCCAATGACAAATTGATTATGTTGGTGTATTCTCAGTTATGAGTAAGGGGAAAATGTCATACCCAGATGAAATAAATAAGGATACCCAATTTATGTTCCTGAGAATTGCCAATGAGTCATCCAAAAGTCGTTCCAAGAAACGTTTTCATCAAAGCATAATCTTTCGAGGGCTGTAAACAGTAATGCACACAATTTATACTATCACAAGTGCTAAATATCTCCCGAAAGTGTAATAGGAAATTCAGTTTTACTCTTATTTCCATGAAAGTGCTCCCTTGTAGAGCTTCACAATTTAATATCAGGATTTCCGTATTTCCACTTTCCAAATCATACCGATATTAGCTTTTCATCCACATGAAGCATCTATAAATGGCCTTATAGTCACCTGAGCATCGACATTATGAATATTGATGAAGTATTGAGTGATAGCCTTACACGAAAAGTTACTAACTGCAAGACCTGAGCAAATCCTTTCAGTATATTTGTTTAGCGTCGTTCCACGCTTTGCCACCCATCTTCATGGAATATCCCGCTTCATCGGAATACGACATTATTGAGTTTTTGTAGAATTCGTTTAATAAAATCGAACGAGAATCATGTCTTCAGCTCGAACGCTAACAAAGAAGCACACATATCGTCCTGAGCCCGAGCCAAATGTCTGATTATTGCTTTCGCTCCTGTTTGCTCATGAGATTTAAATTGTATTCAATAAAATTTTATTGATTGTCGACGACAATGCAAAGCTCGATATCAATTTAAAATAGATTTAAAATGAAGGGAAAATGCATTAAGAAACGAGACAATATGAAAAGTCAATTATACAAGTATTGTCTGCGCAAATAGACTTATGGCTTTCAGTTACAGGCTTGCTCCTGATGATGATATCAAGGAAATCCATTGAACAAATCTTGGTTTCTAGTTGCGCTGAACAAAACAGAGCATTTAAATGTCGCAAATAACTTATTGTTTGCCATTCAATTCTGAAATCAATGGTTCTGATTAGTTTTGCAAACACATTGAAGAGGATCACGAGTACAATGAACTTATAGCAAAAAGGCAAATCAATAAAAACGAAGTGCTGACGTGCTTATATTTCTCTGTAATGCTAGAATTGATAAATAAAAATGATAATTTGTTGCATTAAAATTACTCTTACAGTGGATGCAGATATTAGTTGTTCAGTGGCTAACCGAACAGCTTTCTCAATAATTATAATTAAAAGAATCAAAGTCCCTCTAAAACTCATCCAACAACGTGTGGAATATTCCAAATGCTATATTTCAAAGCAACAACTATTCCGAATTATATTAAATTCAGGAAAAACGGATCTTTAAAATTTAGATATCGGCCAGTGCATTTAAACCAATTTTTATGGCTCCTACACCGAAACGTGCTTCTAAATCTATCGATTATTTAAGAAGTGGATGATGTTTCAATATTTTTTTAGCAGTTTTCCTTCGACGGGTGAACAAAAAACCCTGGAACTTTTTATTATCTTGGACTGTTGAAAGTGCGGGTTCTTCGAATCAATTTGAATCGGTAACTGCTTAAGGATAATGAATATGAATACGAATATATAAGCTGATTTGTTTTGAAATTTCAGCTGCATTTAATAGGTACATTTGCTCCTTTTTCTATTAACGTTGATGATGTGCTGTATCTGCAAAATTGATTCAGCAGTTTTCTATTAAAAAAGTAGGTGGTAAATGCCATTTTCATTTATTTTCGTGGATTTTCAAATCTTTGAGCTCATTTTTTTTGATTCGATAATTCTGTGTGTGGAATTTCGTTCCGTTCAGATGTTTTTGAATATTTTGGTGTTTTAACACTCAAGCTGCAAACGAATCAAATATATTGGGTTCATTTTTATCGAATAGGTTTGATTCAGCAATTATAAGCAAAAAATATTAAATGTAACTCGTTTTCTCACAAATCACTTTGAATTTTACCACACATTCTTAAAAATGTGTAATTCGTTAAGAATCGAAAATAGAACTGTAACTCAAAGAAGAAGAAGAAGAAATGGTTTTTAATTTCGTTTTTGTTGTCGCGCCTCATAAATTTTCAAAAGAATTATTATTGATATTACAGATCCCTTCCGATATGGACTTACAATACCATTTGGGTAAAGAGTAGTTCAAATGACTTTAATATTGACATGAAAATCAGACAGTTAATAATTTGACTGAAAGTGTTATGAAGGTCTTGTCGATGGCACACCTTCATAAAACTTTCATTAAAATTATTTACTGCCTCATTTTCATGTCAATTTTAGGGTCATTTGAGTTTTGTTTCCATAATTTGCATGAATGAGTTGTGGGCTAATCAACTAATTTTGATTTTTATCTTGATGGTTTGTGGATTAAAAGCTTTGATTTTTTTCCTTTTTTTGGATCTGAAAGCAAATAAACACCAATAAATACCATCTAGTATACATGTTTTTACGTCTCTATCTATTGCTTAATCCAAAGGATCATCAAACACTCCTTTTATGTAAATTAAAAGTACAGCTAGTGGCAGTAACGTGCAGTGAATATTCATCAAAGTCATGCATAAGATTATCTTAAAGCCTTTCTAAAATAAACATGAATGAACTGAATATTATAATGATTCCAGTCTCGAAAACATTTAATTATTAATTTGTATTTTAACAAGTGGTGGAACCCTAAAAACGACAAAAACCTTAAATTGATTTGAAAATCGGTTCCAAGATTCTCTCCTCAAAGCATATTTCTAGTAAATACAGTGTGTTTGGTAAGAATGCCACCGTTATTTAAAAAAAACCCTATTGATAGTGTTCAAAAACTTAATTCATTGTAGGAAAGTACTTTATAATATCTATTGTAAAAAAACACTAATAAGGACTCCAGTCCCCATTGTTTTTTATAATCATCTCACATCTGCGAGTACAGCTGAGAGCCAAATTTTCCATTTAAATTTTTCCATATCTTTTTCAGAACTTTTCCTAGATGTTTGATTCCGCGTTTATTTTTTCCTCGTCATTGATTCTTCATATACCACTAGACGTTTTATATTGGATTCGCATCAGGCGATTGTGATGGCCAATGGAATACCTTGATCTCATTTTCCTCTTTAAAAGCTGCTCAGAGTCGACTTCGATGTTTGTGATCATTATACTCGACATGGATCAACTCCTTATTATCGTATAAAATTTTGACGGACGGCAACATTCCTTTTTTATATAGTTTCGTCATTTTTGGCGCCGTCAGGATTTCAGTAAAAACAAAAAGTTTGCCAAATCCTTGCACAGAAAAGCTGCCATTAATATGGACTTTTCCAGGATGTTCCCCAGATCGCTCGATCCAGGGTTCGTCTTTTTCGCCACACAGATGTTTCGATTATCGTCTTATCGTCCTTCGTTGACGTCCTCTTCATTGCTCCTCTGCAAGGCAAATCATCCATGTTTCCACTTTGCGTATACCTTTTTGTCCATTTCTTATCGAATGACATTGACTTTTTAAGGTACTTTGAGGCAGCCGCATGAGTCATTTTTGGTCCTAAGAGGTGGTAAACCAAAAATGCAGCGTGAAACCGAAATTTAAATAAAGGATAATATACACAAAATAATTGGATATTTTTAAATCTTGGCAAATCAAGTAATTTTGGTTTTGCTTATTATGAATGCGCGTCACTTGTGTGTGGCATGTTTTGCTGCTTTAAATCAATGATGGCATTTAGTCAGATTGAATGTACCCAAGCTGTAATATGGGCAGTTACAGTTGAATTTCAAGTTGTATTTTCTTTGGGAATGTTTGCGTCAACTTGGTATCAATGGGTTAGCTATGGGCATTCTTGAATATAAATTTCGCTCGCCACTTTTCACACCATTTCAATGCAATTTCTTGCAGAATTGCCATTCGCATACCAACTTTCAATGGTTGTGTTTTCCATTTACCAATCGATTACCGAGCAATTCAACCAACATTACTTGATATTTCCGCTTGGCATGGCTCGACGTGCCAAGTAACCATTGTTCGCCAAAATGGATTGCCAGCACACATGATGGTGTCGACAACAATCAGGCAGTGTGAACTATTGCATTAAATGCACGAGAATATAATCTGCATTTCACACCTTGCATATTAAGTCGATGCGAACAATCCGAAATCGATACTGTCGCGGGGACGAATGCATTTCTGCCACGCACTACATTTTCATTAAGAAACAGAAGCATTTTATCAAAATGCCATTAAAAGGATTTTAATGAGCAGGGACACAAAGACCTGTTATTATCGCAAACCGATTAAGGGCATATTAAGTCGTCGGAAGTGCATTAAATCGAAATGCTTCTTGACATTTGGCATCGTCATTCGTTGCTGCATCCTTTTAGAGTTGGACCTTCAACTCAGGAGGTTTCCATTTCTGCAAGTTCGCGACGGTATGAGGATTTATTTGTTCGGAATGCGATTCTCTTCTCATACGATGTTATGTGAATTATGTTATGGGGCAAATGTGTGCATTATAGTGCAAATGCTACATGTTCCTGATGGAATAACAATTCCATATATGCGGATAGTCACTTTGCTATTCGTGATGCAATCATTCCAAACGCTTTTCCTGAGACGTCGATATTCTGCTGTTCGTAAAAAGAACCGGAAAAAAACTTTGAATTCGAGCGTTTTCCCACAAATTATCTGCGCTTCCACAGTCCCCCCATTCTTCTCTATTCGGCGCACACCGGCGAACGAATATGAATTACACGGACTAAACACAACCGCAATCACTTTAAGTTTATGATTTAATGGAAGTATGTTTTATGGTTAACCACAAAGGCCGTTGCAAGAGTAGGCGAATGTGGGTGGCTGAAATACAGCTTGCACAGCATTGCATCATAGCTCCACCTTGTGCTGCTTCTCCCTTTGGTACTTGACTATTAGTTTCAACAACTCATTGTTTTGTATATGTAATGGATTTATTTCTGGATTCAATGAATGTGGCTCTATTGACGGGGAAAAAGGCTTAAGGAGCTTTCAGAAGTGATTTTCCTGTTCAATGTTAGAAGTGCTCCCCTATACTGGTTCCTTTTGAACACTAAAAGTATTTTACAAAGCGATTAAGGTACAAAAGAGGTCAATTTGCTCATATTTGTTGGGTGTATATGTTAAAAATACGCGAAATAAAAATAGGAAGGTTACATCGATTCAAGGATATGGGAAACTACTTTTTTGTGAACACGACTACGATATTAATGTTACGTTGGGTTCGGTATGTTTGAAAACTACTCTGGTAATATGTAATGGCCGCGTTTGTTCTCCGACAACAAGAAGGCAGCTTACAAAATTTGCTTGGCCGAAAATCATGAATAGCAGCCTTTCATTTGTTTGTACCATGGCACTCCATGGTTCGATAAATATCAATTAGAAATAAATATAGTATCAATTTAAAAATAGATCTCTTAAAAGAGATAGCACATAGAAGAGTGCACAGTTATGAACACAAAGAAATTTGATTCAAATTCGTAGTAGTATTTCATGTAATGCTCAATCAAAAGATCTCGAAAGATTATTATGATCTTTCATTTTAGTTTCGAGAACGTTTTGATATTTGCTATAGCAAATTTGTATCTTGTTTCGGGAGAATATTCCAAATAAAAATATAACCATATATGTATCTAATATGCGTTCAGGCTATTTTAATCAGTTTTTGGCATAGTATGCAAACTAAACATCATAGCAAAATTTTACTAAAAATATTTTGAATAATGTTAAAATGGTAATATCATAAATATCATTTTTTTCGAAATCTCAATTAAAAGTTCTAAGGCAGTATTACGGTGTGACAACTTAAAATGTTAGATTTTTGGTGTTTTTATTAGTATCGATAATTAATTATTTTAAGTGTAGACCCAAATTCAAAATATTTGCTAAGTTATAGCACATAGAATCGGACGGGTCGTGCACAGACACTTATCTGTCGTTACTGCTGTGCTAAGCAAAATAAGGATGTATCTCCACTATATTAGTTTCGAGTTATTTCACTTTCTCTGTTTCAACCTAGTCTGTCAATGTCTACAATTATTATTGGATAATGCTTTCAAAGAAACCAGGAAGCCATGATTAGAGTCAGCACATATTTTCTATGAAAAATCTTTGAACGCGCTTTTCACGAAACCGCTTTTTCTGCTTCATGGAATGCAGAATCGAAACTATAGCCAACCGAGCAGACTATAATTTTATTATTGTTATATATCTATTATATATTATTGTATATTTATCACGTACTAATGGTTATTGTCGAAACCAAAACCATTGATTTTCAATCATAATTTCTTGTTTTTTACTCGATTTTCTACGGAAATTAAGACGATTTTTAGCAATTTTTTTACAAGTTCAGTTGAAACAAAAAAGATTGAACTTTAAACAAATAACGGTATTTTCAATCGAAGGTGAGGCGAAACAAAAATTTATCACATCTATGATAGAATAATTTGTGATGATTGATTGACGAAATGTTTGTTATTAATTCTCAGATGAATCCTATTTGCCTTTTTCCGCCCTTCTTCACATAGCGTCAAGGTAATAATCAAGAATGAACAATTTTCTTAAAAATAAATTCTTTCTAAATATGTGAAAAACAGGTTGAGTTCAATTTGGTTCAATTTGGCCAACAGGTGATGCCAGTTATTTTAAATGTATAATTCAAGTTCTGACGATACAAACAAGTCTACAAAATATAAATGTATTTGATAATGTGGGTTTGGATCATTAGAAATGGAAATGTGTGTCTCACTTTTTTCGAAGGATCCACTGTGATCCCCAAAATTAGCCCATATAAATTATAAAATAATTCTATTTTTTTTTGTATAATTTAAAACGAAAATAAACAATTAAAAAATATAAAAAAGTCTCTATTTTATTTTGCGTGAAAAATTCATGAAATAAGCGTAAAATGATAAGCGTCACACACACACTGACTTTCAAAACGGTCTTCCATTTTCTTTTCTCTTTACTTGCACTAGGAAAATTCTTGTTTCATGTTAATTTACAAAGATGGCAAAATTTATAGCTTGGACCTTATTTATTGTGGACAATTTTGTTGTATAAGTAAGTTAAGTAAGTAATGTAAGTTTTTGCCTGCTTCTACTTTGAACGGAAGCGGAAACCTCTCGAATTATTTAATGGTTCTTCGTTCGTTTCTTCCGCTTGTCCAGTTAAATTAGTGGAAAATTGATGTCCATAATGAAATTTTTTTACATTCAATTTAATTGTAAACTCCAAGAAAAATGTTCGAACATAAAAGATAGGAAATATAAGAAATTATAAACTGAAAAAACAAAAATGTCGGACTTAATTTTTTCATAGGATTAGCGGTTTTTCCGGATACTAACAAAAAAAGAATTCAAGATTGTAGCTAACGATGGACTTGTAAAAGGTCAGCTCTTTGATTTTAGACTCACAATGCAATCTTCTGCCGATTCCACATGCAAAATGTAAGTGTTAAACTTTTGCAAGAATAAAATATCTTACTTAACTGGAGTAGTCTGTCTTTAAGTAATTTAACATATCAATTATTGAAAATAGTTCATTATAAGCAGTGATTAAAAAAAAACTCTTTTCTATCAATTCATTTCAAGCAACAGAGCCAAGCAATACGATCTCCAGTTCTTCCTGAAATATACATACGTATATAGCTTCACATTTAAGGATATATGATACAACAGTTTCCTTGGGAGCTGCCTATAACTAAATCCCATATTCATATAACGTCGTAAGAATTGACTTTATTATGTGAGTCCTCCATGTCATCACCAGAGCATGTTTTCTTGGTCCCTTAATATTGGATTCATTGTGTTGTATGGTGAAATCTGTTTACACAAATTTTAATCAATTTCCTCCTGTTTGCAGACTTACTGCAATCGGTTTAAGATCAACCGAAATCAATTAGTTGTAAGTATGTCATTAGTTTAGGAGGAGATTGTATTTGTATGGACAAACTTTAAATTAGATTCAGTGAACTTTAACCATTTATTTCATGGGTTGTGTTCAATGAAGTTTTCAGATGTATTTGGATATTTAATAATCTACGATGCGGGTAGTGAAATTTTTTCCAATTACTATGGGCATTTTTGAGATGAATAGGAATAGCTGTGATATATCTTTTTTTCCAAGCGAACACTGTAGGAAAGATTTGTTTATTAAATAAGTTTAATTTTCTTCGCAAATTTTTTATGTTAAAATATTTATTGAATACTGCTTACGTTAAGTTAAATCAGAAAAATGCTTTACTAAGTTTTCCAGCAAAGGAATTTGTGCAACATATACACTCATGCCACTAGAAAACAGAAGTCAAAATCCACCAGTAATTACATTGTCAAAAGCTCTCCACATTTGCCCATTTCAGGACGATTACATCCTGCCACATCACATTTCGGCTGTAACAGTCAAAAATTGGCTGAAACGAACGAAGAACAAACGTGAACAGGGCACGGAAGCTTCCTTGAAAACTTTAATTAAACAAAATTCGTTGCAATTCTTCGTCAATATCGTTTGTTTTTTTACTGTTCGTTGGTTCGTTACAAGCCGAAATGTTGCATTTTTTTCGTTACATATCCGAATTGGAATCACATGTACTTTTTGGTCGGTGCTTATAAAAAAAGAGCTTCACATGCCCAGATTGCGGATGGTTAGTGAGTGAGGGCTGTTCAAAAATTTCATTAAATATGGTTTCATTGTTGTTCGACGTATTCCAAAAAATATGAGTGGTCGCTGTCTATCTGATTTTTATTCGTTATGTATTTTGACTGGTAGCAAGCAGGGTGCATGCGACATAAGGGTCGAAGTCATCGTTATGAAAATATCCACTAGGGGACATAAAGTCTACATGAGAAAACTTATGTTTTTCTGAAAGGAA
Organism: Oxycera nigricornis; assembly: GCA_963942545.1. NCBI lineage: Eukaryota > Metazoa > Arthropoda > Insecta > Diptera > Stratiomyidae > Oxycera > Oxycera nigricornis. Next base: position 7,136,729 of record OZ012659.1, read on the forward strand.
TGATGCACAAATATCAAGAAGCTTTCTTGATTTGATCGATTTCTTCTATCCATTTCCATTCTTTAAATTTGATATGGATATTTCTGAAATAATACTCAAACGCTTTTGTTCACTTCAACTTTTCCAACACCCTGCATTGGATGCAATTCTTAACGAAAAACCGAGCAACACTTCTTATTCACAAATATCTCCATACATTCACGAGATAACTATGTGCATATGTGGACTTTTTGGATACTCATTTGTGCTCTGTTGCTTGGTGGAATCAACTTTTCCCGCGCTACGGCTCAAGTGTATATGAAATTTTTAAAAAACATTTTCCTATATTCAGAATATTATGGTGAAAGCACAGAATGTTGGGATGTGTGGATGTGAAGCAAGATGCATGATGCATTTGCAGCTCAGTTTCATTTGAGCTTAAGTACAATGAAATTAAAACTTTGTCGAGACCAGCACATTATGTTGAAATGAGTTCGCAAATAAGCGAGCAACTGAAAATTGTGAGAATCTAAGGATTATGAGTTGAGGAAAATTGAGAGAGAGGATGTCGAAAATAAGAATTAGTTCAGGTTTTTTGTGAAGGATTAGAGAGCATAATCAAATAGCATATGACTCTAGTATTTCATTATGAATGTGCAATTCTCCAACTTTGATAGGTACATATGAGTATAATTAGGATTTCTGTTTTAATAGCTGTGAACACAAGTGATTAAAATTCATTTGACTTAATAAGATTCTTTTATATATTAAAAATTAATATAGATGATCGAATGTTTTGCCTCAAAGCCAATTTTCAACACTCAATTGTGCATCATCCTTTTAGCTTCAGAAATAAATTAAATTGTTGGACAAAGAGTTTTTAATTTACATATGAGCCAAGAATAAGCACTTGAAATTTTAGTTAAACATATTTGCTCACGAAACCGTCCAGAAGAAAAGGATGCTTCGTTCAAAACTCTTGAGAAATAGTTTTTGAAAACATATTTTGTTTGATTGTAATTTGATTATTATTTAAAACTTAGCACATGCTTTTGTTTGAAAACAACATTCGGAAAATTTATGTGTATCTCAGCTGTGTAGTATAAATACACATGTATATACTTATCTAAATTATATATTCACTAATGATTGAGCATTCACACTCTCTATCTTCCGTGAAAACTTTGAAATCTCCATTTCCAATTGTGAAAAATAAAACAAAGTACGGAATAGATCTGCGAAGAAAAAAAACGTTTTCAAAAATGTGATAGCTTATAATTTTATTGGCTTAACATCTAAAATTTTTTGGAATTATTTAATAACTAGCTGTGTCTGCAACTTGATTCTAGTAAATTTAAGAAAAAATTTGATATTTTCTTCAAGGCGTATATATTAGTATCAAAACCACTAAGGAGTTGGGCCGCTCTTGAATTTTCCAAAAATTACAATATTTATTTTTCGCTTCAAAGGTGCCGCTGTATCTCAAAAATAAATAGCCAAATTGTTATGTATGAAAGAAATCTTCAAGAGCTCAAAATTTATATCCAAGCACAGTGCAGGATTCTTGTTAAAACTTTCAACGCGTTTTTCTCGAAACTCTGTTTTTCAAATCGGGCGGACCGGACTTCACTGGTTGACTTTGCAATTTGACTGTAGATTTATAAATATATTTTCTATAGAGCAAAGTAGGATTTGTTTCATTATATCGCATAGCTCTTTTGTTATAAATACTATTCTGGCGACTTTTCATGGCATTTTAGACTTTCTTCCAGAAATGCCCCCAAAGTCAATATATCTGAAAGAAGATCCTTAGTAGCTCGATAGCTGTCATTATTTATAATTGAAACGAATTCAGGTCCACTCGTTGAATCTCTAAAAATAAAAGGGTCATTGAAGAAATGCTGTACAGTCGTCGTTTTGTTATGTATCACTTTGATTAAATTATTTTTTATGATTTATCACTTGTATAATAGTTAAACTTATTCTAAGAATTTCGATTTATTTCGTGGTTTCGCTGAAAAAAAATCACAAAACATGTCTATTTTCCGCCTCTAGAGTGGCCTATTTCCTTATATAAATAGATGTACGGTTTTAATTTGTCTTGCTTAAGTCTATTCAAATCAATGCATTTACATCTCAAAATGTAGAACAAAATTTGACCGGAAATCACTAAACAAAATACCAAAACTCTTTCCTCTTATTTATTTCCGATAGAAATCTAGGGTGAAACCTCCTGAGCTGTTAGCACTGCGCACCACTGTCTGTCCGACCACATATTCCCGGCAGCGAAAGTCGAGTATATTTCACTGTATGCCTCTAGACAATTGATATATGTAGCTATTGGTATCTTTCTTGCATTGTGTACAGTCTTGGTTGCGATATTGAAACCTCAAAATACATTTTTTGAATCTTGTAGAAACTCTTTTGAGATGAAGAAGTGTTAACTTAGAATATACATATATAAGCTATGACTATGCCGAATTCCATCAAAATTTCTATGTGATGCGGGCACAGACAGACAGACAAAAATTTCCGAAATGATATGTATTTATCATTACTACTGGCTCCAAATGGGCCCTCAACTTAATGTATGTCCCTTCGAATAGCGACCTTTTTTCAGTTTCACTTTAGTAGATATAGATAGAAAGATGAGTTTGACAATTTTTCATGTAATAAATTATCTTTATTCTAGATATTATATGTTGTTTATTCAATTCAATGAGCTGTTCTTATCTTTCAGGCAGCATCGTAATCTCACGTCCAGAGATGCTTCGGATTTATGGCAAACAACTGCGCCAAGTGCAATTGGATGTTCTTGCAAAAAGTTTTGCGATGAACGAAACAAATGATAATCTGATGGTGGCAAGGACTTCATACATATATAGTGAATGTGGTAGCACATTCTCAAAAAGGTCCAATAATTTTTGCCGAGTAACCAAAGAGATCTTTTTCAAGCAATTGATTTTTCATCACCAACTATCAATCTTAAAAAGAGAGAAATAATATTTACACTTCGTTTCACAAGTGAACTACGTAAGCACCCTTGGTTTGTGATAAATACATTTCTTGCAGCTCATGAAGAATCAATAAATTCTCTGCAATATCATCTAACTCTCAAATTACCATTAATATAATCGAATATAGAATATATGCATCATTGTGCTCAATCTGTCCTTGAATATTGTGGTAATAAACTAAACTATGATCATGCTCACCTGTTTTTACATAAATTATTCACACAAAACAGAAATTACACGAAATCTAAACACTATTGAATAATATCTAGAACGCCATTAATTATTTCTATAAATTATGATCTTCCAGAAAATTGAAATTTACCGCCAACCATTTACAATATGTAACGTTATAAAATTGGTTAGTAAAATATTGCTATAATAGCGATTAATACATGTGAATCTACATATCTATCCATCTATTACGTGTGTTCGCTTGTACTGTATCTACCAGGCGTGGGAAAACGTAACCTGCAACCAGCAAACAATGTCATTTACACGAAATTACTATTTCATTAGATAGGACTCTCCTTGCGCCATCATATTCTGTTTTCGATATGAAAAAGAATGCGAGTAGCACAATAGATTGTAATTAACAAGCATTCGTAGATATTACCGCGATTCGATAAGCCTCTTATCGAAATTCGGTGTCGTATGAATTTATTACAAGTGAATATACGATAGTGGAAATTCATCAGGTATCATTATTGATAAACAAGCTGTTCCGGGAGATAATTCTATAAGTATATTAATGAAAAAACAAATCAGCAGTAAGTTTCACCTGAATCCAGCAACAATGGGCTGACTTGACACTTTTATCTGGTTGCGAGTTGATACCGATAAATTGATAGTGGATTTGGGAGCAGGCGAGTAATTACAACCAGGATTCGCTCGTCCATGTAGGATATGAGCACGTAAGGATTTGGGCAGTGATTGGTTGGGTTGATTGAATTCAGATTTTCTCAAGTAGACAGTCAGCCAAGAATGGGTATCATACATAGACGATGCTTATGATTGCTATCCAATTTCAAGTTTTTTATGTCTCCAAAATGCTGCACAGCATGAAACTGCCTTGAGGTTCCCTCGTCATTCTGATTATTACCATCATAATCATTCCCGCCACTCTTAACGTCCACCCTGCTAATAACCCCCGAAGCGAAATTAATCCCTAAGTGATCTCATTACACAACAATATAATTATGCTGGCTTTGAGAAAGGCCATTGCTGTCGCCAATGTGCAGAACGGCAAAGATCCTGTCTTAGTCTCAGCTCGGAACTTTTGTCAGGACATCCTTTGCATTGGATGCTTGCTCGTTCATGGCAGTGTCTGTCGTCGGTTTGGAAATTTCTTTTGTAAGTTTTAATAGCAACAATGAAGTTGTTGGCGGCACATCAGTTGCAGAGATGGGTGTCCAACTGAGAAATTTAATTGCAATTCGGTCGTTGCAGATATCGCAACAGATAATAATGAGAATGCAAAAAATTATCATAAAGCCATTTAATAATCGTCCTGCAACGCAACAGCGAAGATTATCGAGTCGAAAGCCATTGGTGTGCGCTGCAATCGCAGACGAAAAGGACTTCGAGTGCACGCGAAAGGAGCGCTCGATGCAATATTGCTTCATGCGCTTTGTGCGGGAATTGGATTTCTTTTGCAGGAGCGAAAATACATTAAATCTGATTCTGGGACGTAGTTGACTTTTAATCGAGCAATATTGCATTTGAGTAGATGAGGTCGCGTATTTTTGTTACGTAACCAAAAGCAATTCTCTTGCTAGCTTCCTCCTGTTTAAGTGGATGGAACGGAATGGTTGGAAGTCGGTCGTCTTTTCTAACCTCCTCACTACCAAAATCGACTCAATCCTAATTACACTTTATTACACAATAACTTTCAACACACTTAGAATACACGTGACAACAATTCCCGCTAATGGATGAGTGGCCAATGTGAAAAGCTACTTTTTCAATTAAGCAATTGACTTGGCTGTTCACAAGTGTTAAGGGTTGCTCGAAGTACCGTGAAATTTGGATGGAATTTCGCACGCTCGTGAGATTCGCTGAAGCCATTGTTGCACTCTTCCTGTCGCAAGGGAATTTCGCATTCGCACACAGAAGAACGTCGGAACATTCAATTCAATTCATGTGGAAGACTGAGGGTTGCGTGGAGTTAATTATATTTAGGTTGTCTACGAGCTTACAAGATATTCATAGGAGGAATCAAAGCATTCAACTGTTGATGGCTGTTTAGTACTTTTCAATGGTATGCCGATACCTTTTATGCGAGAGAGCTGGGATTGTTTTGAGAATGTTCCCACCATTATGCATTGAATCACACTTGTCGAATAGTTAAAATTTCATATATTGCAGGAACTTTTGTTGAATCAAATAGAAAAATTGGGGAGGTTTTCCTCTGTGAAGTATTTCAAGTTTTGAACCTTCTGTTGCATAGATTCTAAAATAAAAAAATGAGTGAAAGTATGTACATTTGAAACAAATTAAGAGGACACTTGGTTGTATTAAATGATGAAAAGTTACTTTGTTCAGGTGACCAACGCGACTTCGTGCATCTTTTTGCAAATGGGTGTGCCTAGTTTATATATGAATTGGGCTTGCACGGAGCTAATAGTTTTCAAGTGTTTTCTCTGTGTCGATTTGTCAGAATAGATTACCGACTAAGCCGGGATGTTTTCGTTCTGATTACATTCTGATTATTATCGACCCGGTTAAGAAAGTAAAGCAAATCATCTCCCAGTTTCGCAATTGTCAGAATTTCTATCATTATTGTTTCAATTGTATCTTACATAAATTCATATTTAAGTCTTTGTACAAAAAGCAATAATTTATATGCATACCTCGGATGATATAAATTCGGAACTTTATGACCACTTTGACTTTCGGTAGAAATATACTCGTCAATTCACCTGGATATATGACTGATTGGTGACTCAAATTCAGGACTAACCAGGCCAAATCATTGTTCTGGGGATTGATTTTATCGATCAAATGTATCGTGGTGAATTTGCACGACATTTCAGTAATGATTTTCTATTTTATCTAAGCTTAGAACAAGCAAATCCAGTTCCATCATTTAATATGCCAAATTTTGCTATATGGCAATGCCAAACTAGTTTGGCACATTAGAAATGAAAATGGCCACGATCAGCTGTCAGTTTTTTATCATAACTTTGGACAAAGATATTGACTTCAAATTGAGCCCTTTTATAGCAATATTGGTCGATCGGCTGGATCGCTTTTCAGACACTGATTTGTCTGAAGAAGAAAAGATGAAATTGTTTTAGTTTGTCTTTTTTCAGTTTTTTTTTCATTTTCAATAAAAACGGCTGGACAGATTTTGCTGAAAACTCACTAAGTTTTAAGTTACGCGTCGAATGAAACCGGTCCCACGTCATTTCCTTGTTGGCTCTCGAGATAATCGACACGAAAAATAATTACGAACGAATATACACACACACATACAAACACACATACAGACATCTCTCTAGAAACGATGAATTTGGATTTTAGAGACCTTAAAACGTGAATATATGTCAAAATTTGGTATTCGCAAAATCGGCCCGATTACAAAAACTTCCCAATGGGAACTGGGAAGTTAAAAAACATTTAAAGGGGGCGCAACGTATCTTTTAGTACGTGTTCGTTTTGGACGAACTGTTTACATATTATGTCTTGACCTTATTTCGTATAGGAATAAGAACTCTGTGACAGACAAAGTTGCCACCGTGCAAGTGAGATTTCGTTGCAAAAAATTTAATAGCACATCACAAATGCATTCCCAAAAATTATTTTTGGTTTGAAATCTACTTTGATAGACTGTCAATAACACGATTTTTAGACATATTTCATTGAGAATCTGCAAATTATGTACCATACTATACAAACTCTCTAATTAGGCAACAATTATTAAAATTGTTCATTATTAACACCAGGAAGGTCGCGCCGGATCTGAAAGATCCACGATGTGTGTTTAGATCTGTGCGTTGCAACCGCTTTGATTCTGTGGCTAATGGTTCTCAGTATCCTCCTAAATCCGGTATTCATATTTTTCGATTGGCTCGTCGCTGTAAATGTTTGTGGATATTTGGCTATTGGCATTGGATCTCACAGATTCTGTGCGACCTTCTATGTAACTTTGAGAGGCGAGACCTTTCTAGTGGTAAATAGAAAAGAAGTATGTTTTTAAACTAATATTTATGTTTAATTTTGTTTATTTAGTCTTTAATTAATTATAACTAATTTATGAGATACGTCATGACGTTGGGTCGTAGCAACACTTTTAACAAAACCAACGTTTAATATTTTTCGAAGCGGCGGTATTGGATTTTTTCAAATTTGCAGTGAAATTTTACATAATCGATCATTCGGGTCTCGATAATTTCTGACCATGATTGACACTTCATACTATATACTTTTTGGGAGTTTTCATTGTATGGATCTCTTAGTGCGTGAGTCCGGCTCGCAATTGCTCAATTATTTAAATATAATGTCGAAATTTTTAGCTACAGTTCTGTTTACATCCACGCAAGGGTTAATAATTTTATATCATACATTTAACACTCTGATACTTTTTTCACTTAAATACACTATTCATGTTTGTTTCGTGAAACTTATTTTTAAATGCCATAATTATAAAGATTTTTCTATGATCTCTCGAATGTACCCTTTCATTCGAAATTTAATCTTCCAAGTAGGATTCAATGGCTTATATTAAAGACAATCAAAGTTCTACATGAACTACACACAAACTACTTCATTTCTGAGCCACAAAACTCAACGTAATTTATTTCATCAACTCATACCAATCAAACGAAAAAGGACATTCCCAATATAAGTTCTAATAGAAAAGCTTAATACAATCTAATCTCATCGGAATTGCATATTGTGGAAATATCTTCTAGTTCTATTTGATATCAACAAACAGGATATATCCAAGTTATTTATCAATATCCTGACGTCTACAGAAGCGGATTCGATAGACTGAACGAAAGACAGATAGAGAGAGAGAGAGAAAGTTAGGATAGAAATGAGCCCGAGGACGTAATAACAGTTTTATGAAACCAAAAATCAAGTTTCGATTTTGCCAAACAACTTTTACGCTTTTGCAAGAGTGAATGTTTTGAGTGAAAATGTCCTCTGCAGAATATTAATTTTATCTATAAAATGATACGACCAGCTCTCAGCTTTCGAGCATCTCAAATAGCAGGATATATGTGGTTTTCAGGGACGTACAATGAACTGAAGAAGCCACGAACGGACGTGCATAAGTTTCGGTATCGGTCGAATCGTTTATTGCGTGTGATAGGATCATAAGCAAGTAAATCCGGACATATTAGACCAGGGAATTATGGATTTCTGATAGAGACTTTTAGTTGGATTCATTAACACTAATTGCGCTTTAAATAATTTTGTCTTTTATGATCTAGGAGTTAATATTCGCTCTTTGTTTTTGGTCTCTGCTTTGTAATCCACGAGAAATATACCATAAAAGTGGTAATTTGTGGCATTAAAAGGATACTAGCTGAACTTCAGTGTAAACATTTCATATAGGTCAACATTCGTTTGTGGAAGAATGGCTGTGCTAACAGTTTCAAACTATATTCCTTGCGGGTGACGATATGCCTAGGTTAATCTTTACTGAAACATGGACTTCTTCGAAACGCGAGACAATGCCAAGTTCAAAAGGATTTTCGTTTTACCAAACAAGTGTATTGTTGATCTTTTTTCACAATGGAATCCACGAGCTATGGATATTTGCTACAGCCTCTTTTCGTTGGTCTATTCAGGACAACAGTCTTTTATTTGTGGCATGTTAAAAGTAGGTGGGATTATGGCTCGATCAACTTTTATGTAATTTCCTGGGTGCATAACAAATCCATAAACACAATACACTATGATAAACTGATAAGGCTTGTTCGCGTGCTGGACACATATGGAAGCATGCAGTATCCTTTTTGTGGACGTGGTGATTGTAAAATTTAAAGCGAACTCTATTATTTGGCTGCTATCAATGAATACAACCAACAAAATCGTGTGCCATGGTGAGTTTATGGTGCAGATAATTCAACCAAAATACGCAGAGAATGACGCCTACAAATTTCTATAAACAGATTTTTGGTAATGGAAATATTTTTAGGAAATGTGATGTTATCGGAATGGTGTAAATGTAGGCGGGAATTGAGGCTTCCTCATTTTCAATGATCATATTGGAAATGCAAATAGAATAATGTAGTAAGTATATCAGGAAGTTTGTTCGGAAAAATAAGTCTTAAACCCTTGAAAATGAATAGAAGGGTGTAGTCTATCATTCAATTGAAATTGATTCTTTCTGATTTTTTCATTTTAAAAGTAGCATTTTCAAAACAGACATTTATGTAGTTTAATCAGCTTTGATATATTTTTCCCTATTAAAATATTTAAATCTAAGTATTTCTAAACATTTCAGTAACGAAATTGCCACAATATAAATTTTTGTTATCGATTATTCAGACTTTCGAGCAGCTTTCAATTAAATTATGTAATTAATAAGGCTCGTTAATGATAATATAGTACATAAACTGGCTGAAAAGCGCTAGTTGGAGCAGATCCTCGAGTGCCTTAAACATTTATTAAACATATTGCTTTGCTGACATTATGGCAGAAATTGACAATCTGCAAATAATCCACAAACATCAACAACTGTATACCCCCATATCATGGATCCTCTTTGCATTCATCATTTTCCAGCCTAAGTCTAGAATCAAGATCTCCATCCTCAAATCCATCGTGCATCAGACATTCTCATCCAATTTTAAGTCCTATTAACCCGATACACTATGACAAACTTCAAGAGCCCTCCCATCCTTCGTCCTTGTTCTGTTTTCAGCTTACTGTTTTTTAAACGTCGTCACTCACTCCTCACAGCCTGCCTCCCAAATTCGTCTACTGCCCCGATCTTCACTCGTCCCATCAAGCAAATCGCTTGACTTCTTTGATTTCGTTCGTTTGCCAGTGATTACCTTCAACCTGAAAGAAAAGACAAGCAATAAAATCGAATTCGCCCTTTTTGTCGGAACAATCAGTCCTTAATATATTAAATTTTCCTTTGAGCGTGCTGCTTCAATAAAAACAATGAAGCTCAACTACACCCTCGAGTGTATTTCACGTTATGGGATGCTCCTTGCTATCATCTCCCATCCCTTCAGGTCCCCCCATAAATATTCCATTTAATGTCTTGTACACTTGTATGGATAACCTTTTAGCTTAACCAGGATTAACCTAAGGAAACCTTATGTTGTTCTGCACCGAGACACGGAGACGAGTGGAGCAATCTCGTGTGGAAATACTGGGGAATGTCCTGAGCGACACAAGTGTTTGTAGCCTATCAGGATGTTATTCGTGTTTCGTCCAATAGAAATGGCGAATTGGTTGGCGCATGGCCACACTCCCACCTTATTTCTCCTGGATTTCTTGGGAGCCGTTGCGGCTACCATCCCAGAACAATTGTTATAAGTAAATTAGGCGCAACGATGGAGAACTGACTCCAGCTGATTCAATTTTCGCTTCGACACTTCCTAATTGTTGCCCGAGTAGATAATTAGAATTAGTTTGGACAACAATACCACGTCCAGCATAGTCGAGCAATAATCAGCTTCATCGTGGGCGAATGTGTGGCAAAATGTGAAAGTAGATTGCGTCTTTGATTTAGTCATTCGAAACGATCCAGGGTAATGAATCAACAAAAATATATTGCCAGCTTAACATAATGAGAAATGACTGATTTTTGATAAATGCTTTGATACATAGCAGAATTTATCAATCACACTTATCACAAGAAAAAGGAAAGCCTAAAAAATTGGACCAGGATTGAAAATAACGCTTGCGTAGTAAGAAAACACTATCGAAATATTCCAGAATAAGTCTTCAACGACTGACTGCTACTTTTCACAAATTATCCTTATTTCATAGCTGCTTACATTGATCACAGGTAATAAATAGGCGTAGCCAGAAGTCAATTTCTTGTCGAAGCATATCATAAAATAATTAACTATAGTTGACTAAAATCCTAATGCCGCCTGGCACCTTGCAGATTAGCCAAACCGAAATGTTATCAGTCGAAAGTCCAGCATTCAAATGTTGCTGTTGAACGGAATGGATGAGGTGGCTAGCAGCAAAATGAAAGAAAATGGGATTAAGTCAATAACCTGTACACAGACCATATATATATACCATCTTTCGCGAAACTACAATATCACCTGAGCCTGAATGTCTCTCGATTAGCATAATCCTTTTGTTCTTGCGCTTTGCCCAGGCGTTTGCATTAAAAGGAGCTGTAATGAATTTCGCAGAAGTCATTAATAGGAGAGGGATTTGCGGTTGGTTCTTTTGTCAACGAAAATCTTCATTTGTTTATTGCTGTAAAGTCGGGCAACAAATCTTTCTACTTCTGCTCCTTAAAATGCTTGCAGCAATTCAGGAGTAGTATTAATTCAGAACATCCTCGTATTTTATTTTAAGCAGTCGTAACGTGACCTATAGGTCTGCTCGTCGAAGGATATACAGTCCGGCCTTTTCGAAGATAGCCTATCTATTTATTGCAGTGCAGAAATGAACATTTGCCAAAAAGATCAAGAACGGTTCGCTTAAAAAAACTCTCAAAGAAATCCGACAAACTATTTTTCGTCCATTAGTCGGATAAGTTTCATGTAATCACGTAAAAGGACATTATTCAGGCCTTATAGGTGTAGTCCTTTTTTCAACTTTCACAAAAACAAAGATCAAGGATTAGATTATCTAGGAATGTCGACGTCGTACAAAGTAAAGTGGTTAAGTCAAATCTAAGAATCGATTTTCTCCATAAATGGATAGTTCATGTATATGTTTGTGTACCTGCATAAAACTTAGTAAGACTTTAGGTAAAAAAAGAAACGGGAATGATGAAACTGAATTGAAAAATGCTTTCAATTCAAAAATAAATGACCAAGCGTCTATCAAACTTCCGTGTGCAAACTTCAAATTTTGAAATTAACAGTCAATTTGGAACATCATATAATAAAAAAAGGATGAAATTACTAATCGCTCGTTACTCGTTTATACATTATGGTGAAGTATATAAAAGAATCCATCATTTATTTAAAAAAAACATTTTATGATATAATAAGATGGATTAAGGAAACACCCAGCAAAGATATCCACGAAATTTCCAAAGTACCTACACAGTTTTAAGTATTTTTTAATTGAATTTGAAGGGAATAAATTTGAAAACTTAATGAAATCTAAAAATAAATAAATTAGTTTACCCAATGCCGAGATAATCTTAGAGCTTAACAATCATTTTATTCAATGACTTTGTGTGAGTTTTACTAAAATGATAGTCACATAAAAGTCCCAATAGGGTTCCATTTGGGTTTTAATTGCTTTCAAACGTGATATTTTTTATAATTGATTTGAATTACATATTATAGTAAGATATCTAAAACATTTTAATTACTTATCAAAAGAATAATATAAATCTGATATGCAGGCACTCTGCACTGATATGGAATAGAAAATTAAGGCAGATCTTCTTCTGATTCTGATACAATTGATTCTAACTCGTATAATACCTGTAATTATTAAGGTACTAGTCCATTTTAGAAGGCGAAAAAAGAACATTTTTCAAGCATTTGTTTCTCAGATACTTTATTATATATTGGAAGGAATTGTTTTTAATAGTATTATCTCATATTTAAGTAATACAAAAAAATATATAAATTTTATTTTTTATCCGTTCATCTTTTTTATAGAGGGCGCTAAAATTAAGCTCTGAAAAAATCGTTACTCCACTGCAGGGAGATAATCTATGGATTAATAGATCTGAAACAAAAATGTTTAACGGCACTTTAAAAAGAAAGGTCTCTTACACCGTAATCCATCACCGTTTTCAAAAAAATCAGTTAAAAAAATGGCGGCCTTGTGAAAAAAATGTCACAAAATCGTTCTATTTTTCGTAGTTTTTTTAATGCCAAAATTTTCTTCTTCAAGTTTTTGCTCATATTTTGGTGGATTACGGTGTAATATACTCTAACAAATAATGTTTACTGCTTAAAAATAGTTATTGAATATATCTTTGATTACAGAGTAAGTGATGCTATTGTGGAAATGACTTGTTTTTTGATTTTACTAATCATAAAGAATCTTTTATTTTGAGGCATAAGTACATAAAGAACAATGCCTTATTATTTAACGTAAAAATATTTTTTTCCGGTTTTCTTAAAGTGGTAAATTCTACTGATATACTCGTATGTTTCCGGAAAGTATTTCTCTTCATTTTTCCTGGTTTCACAGACATTTCTCCTAATACAATAAGCAGTAACATGAAGTTGGTATCTACACATCAAGGTTCCCTACATCAAAATAATGAATTGAATGTGAATGGATTTTTACTGTTAAAAAATATTTTCACTCCGTTTTTTCGGACTAGAAATTTTATTTTTATACAGTAGTAAAAATTTTAGTAGTTATTTTATACAGTGGATAAATATTTTTGGTAAACGCATGAAACTACATGCACCAATGTTTAATCTATGATGTCAAACCTAAAGCAAATTTTGAATGTTTTTTTTTGGTATATTTCTTTATATTTTTCAAAACAAGTACTAACATAGGTTCCAAAAAAGCTCAAATATTAAACAAAAAGTGTCCTAAAATATGCGGATCAAAATTGAAAAAGTATTTCCTAAAACAAATTATTTCAAGCAGTTAGGAAAAAAAATCGTCAAGATATTTTGTGGAATTGGATTGGTATTTCTTCTAACATAAGAGCTAATTATTGCACGGCCAATTTGTTTCAAAAAACATTAACTCAACTTGTGATCATAAATGAAGATATATTGATGTACTATGCCTATTGACCAAATAATACAAGCAAGGCATAACCATACAGGATATAGGAAATTTTAGGTACCATTTTATTCGCACCTAATGAGTTATTACTAACTTTCAATCAAGGTTTAGTTTATTAAACTGTCTATCGAACTAACAATTAATATTTTTTCTAGAAGCACAGTAGAAATGCAAATGAGTAAATATTTAAAAACATATAGAATATCCCCTCCAAATTGGAAGTTTTCTGTCCGTTTTCTTTCCGAAGCAAATTATCTCTTTTCTTAAGGTTAGAAATAGGTCAGTGAATTTCGAATCAAGTTAGTGCTTTTCCGGATCAAATTGGTGTTTTTTTGAAAAAATTAGCATATTTTAGAACCAAATTAATTGTCTGCCAAACATTAGTCATTTTTTTTTGAATTGATTTAGCACTAGCTTGATAATAAAGTCTCATTTATGTAAAGCAAAACATAGCTTTCCTATGAATCAAAAGAATTTACGTATTAAATGCAGTTACTCTTTATTTCATGGTTCCTATAATTTTGTATTGCCAGTTTAGGTGTTGAACCTCATAAACATTTTCCGGGAGTTTTTACTAGTATGACAAACTTGAACTGCTACTTACGTTGGATTTCCCTGCTAACTTAAACTTTTACCCAATTAATTTAAACCACTGCCAAGTACCAGAATATTATTAACTATTTGAATATGTACACACTTATATACAATGCAGCATTACTTTTCGTTATAGTTAAACTTTAATACAAGTATATTTACCGTAATACTCACATAAGCCTAATCCCATCGAAAACGTTTTAACGAAAGTAAAAACATCGACGAGGTAGACACTCGCTGATGTTAATCGTTTTCAAGTGGGCCCATTGGGTCCAACCAATTGTACCAACTTTTTCCTCGACAAATTTTCGTTGTTCATGCTAAGGATTTTGTTTTTGTTTTTCCTACTTCCGAAGGATAGAAATGTTCACCAAATTTATTTAAAATAATTTCTGGTTTTGTTTGTAAAAAAATTAGTTTGACTAGAATGATCGTTAATTTCGTTCGAAAAATAGTTAAATCATGTTGGAAAATGTAAATCATCTTGAAAGAGTGCTAATTTGTATCGAAAATGTACCAATTCGATTTGGAAACCTACTAAACTGAAGGGTAAATATTCTGTTTCAATCGAAGAAATATTATATTCTGTTCTTTTCGTTGCTTTAAGAGTGATACCGAGTCTGTAAAATATTGATGAGGTTCTGAATAAACAATCGAAAATCCGGTGTACCTCATGTTTTTTTCAACATAAAATTCAATGTTTCCTAAACAAACTTGGGTGATAATTAGCATTTCAAATAATTTAGATTGGATTTCGCCGCTCAACAAAAACTAATTACACAAAACTAGTAAATCAATTAATAATTACCGGTTGGCCAAATAATTGTTGGCTTCTAGTGATAATTAATGGACCCTAATACACAGTTTAACTGAAAATGTGACAAAATGGCCAAATCGATAACAACAAATTCATCAATCAACACACTCAGATTTAATTACAGTGTAATTATATACTGGATGAAGTACTTAACGACCCCCAGTTGGGTGGGACCGCCTCGTCGGTCTCCTTGGATTGCCCGCGGTCACCTGAAGACAATCGGCAAACCTATTTTTGACCACAATTGAAACCACACCAGTAGCAACATATCGATCACCGCGGCGAGTGGCGACTTCCAGGTTGTTTCTTGATTCCAGGTACAAGACTTCACGTACCTTCTCTATTAAAGTGGCATTATTCACTTATGTACTTACCTGAGTTCTTGTGTCCCACGTGGCTTTTTAGGTGTTTTACAAATGATAGCAGTGACCCTCCTCGGCGATAGACTCCTGGCCACACTCTGCATGTGTGCGCAGGCCTCGACAATGCATTAGCGCACTCACACATTGCACCAAGTCACCCTCGAATGGAGGAAGTCGCTCACGATTGGCGGAAAGTCGAATTAGGGGCTGTAGTAGGCAAGCAAGGTGGCCGAACACATTGAAAAAAGGACACCCCTTCGGCAAGCAAGAACGATGAATGGTAGTCGGATCGGAGCCTGGCCAACGCTCCTGCTCGGATAGGAACCCACCCATGTTCATTCTCGAACACTTGGGCTCCGAGGGTTGCTTCGGAGCGCTTCCCTTATTACATCCCAAGATATTTGTCAAATTTGTTCAGTCAACGCTCGTTACCGGTTGTAATCGTTTGGCATTGTGCGAATTACGGATTTATTACATGCAGACGACCAGCCGTAATTGTTGGAGGTGGAATAACTTCTTGTTAATTGCGAACAGGTGATACGTTCATCAAAAAAGTCTGAAAGGCAGTATTAATGGCAATTGGTGACACGGACATTATTTGACGAATAGTGCGCGGGACTCTCAATTGTCGCAAAATCACTATTGCACCCACTAAAGTGCACACGGTTAAATACTTCGGGCGCGTTGTTGTGATAAAAATTAGTCGCGAATCGGAAAGGTGTCCTTTAGCAGCAAACGATAAGAAATAGGAAGTTCATGAATCTAGGAATGATGACCAGTGCAACACATGCAGCCGCAGTGCCTTTGCGACCCCCACAGGATGGGACGATATCTCGACCACGAGCTGTTTATAGTATTGATCAAATCCTAGGAACACAAAATCGTCACACAGGTGAGTTGCCGAATAAAATTATTTTTCAAAAATTAGGATGGAAACAAATGATTCTCTCCGTTTCTTCCTTTCAATCAGTGTCATTTTAAAAGAGTTCTTAAGATTATCTTTCAAATTTACCAGGAGTTCTTGTGCTGTAGTGGTCGAAATTAATTTCACTAAAAATGTAGGTTCGTTGAAAAGGTTTCTACGTATGGGTAGTTGAATGTTTCTGTTGATTTTATGTTCAAAGCTTATTATATAAATATTGTTGCTTCTGGCACTATTTTCAGACTATCAAGTGATATAAATACAGATTTATAATTCTTTTCTAATCATATTTGTCGATTTTATTTTAAAATTTTATCGTAAATTAAGTCTTAGTTTGGCGAAGAGTCTCCAGCAAAAGACCAATATGTTAAACTACAAATAACCCTGAATTAATAGAAATTTAATTGGCTATGATCCACAACTGAAGAATGTAAATGCTAAATGAATTCTATTAAATTTATTTCAATGTTTTGTTTCTTAATTTTTTTTGACATCTTGATATATCATTGACTGAGTTCATTTTTAGTGGAAGATATTTTTTTCTTCTCTAAAAGTCATTAAATATTTGCTTAATTTAAATGTATTGTTTGATAAATTCTAGAACTTGTGTTCACGCAGATATAACAAAAATTTAGTGGATTGAGTATCGAAATATGATTAATTCAGATTCAATTTTGCTTCAAATGTATTCTTTTCCTTCTTTTCCTTTAGTTTGTAATTTATTTCATTAATAAACTACCGTGCCATGAAAGACAATTTCAAAGTAAATATCTGTATAGATTCTACATGCTCTGTCAGTTTCAACACTCACTGGATTTTGTGCTCGATTACATTTGGTAGAAATTGACTTAAAAGAAGATATCATCACTTCTATGTGAAATTATACGTACTCGTAAATATCATTTATGGCACATCTTGTCTCACGTAGCTTAATCATTACTCGAAAGATATTTAAACGTTCGTGATATCCTTTTACAAATAAAATTAATTACCATGCCGAGTGAAGTACCTACGAAATTCAATTAATGATTTTTTTTCTTGAAAATATAAAACATATAAAAACAAGCCGTGAGGTGCGACCCATGAGGTCCACACGGTCAACTTCCCAGTAATATCTACATAGATATTAAAAACATTAAACACAATAATAATTATGGAAATAATATTACTTCAAATAATAAAAATGTACTTCTCATAAAAGTTATTGGAATGACTTAATAATAATCGTAACAACTACGCGAGCGTCAATTGATTACGTAAGGATTTTGGTGCATTGGTTTGATTGATTATTCACTCAGATCAATCGGAGGCGGGACAGGTTACAAAGCAGTTTTTTCATTAAAGTTAAAACATGGTGCTGTGAAGACTATTGAAAATCTGCTCAAATGTTGCAAATATTAATAAACTTTGATTGACTTTACAATAATGTTTTTAGAGTCAGAGATTTAAGGTATAATGATTCGAATGAACCCTTTTTACATGGTGACTTTGAATGATTTTTTATTTTTTATTTAATTAATTAAATTTATTTTGTAATCCGAAGAAAAGTTTTTGCTGCTTTCTCTACAAAGATTTATAAAAATTTATAAATGCTATAAACATTTATTATTACGATGTGCAAATCAGGTTAAAAATGATTTTTTTTTTATAAAAAACACTACTTTTCCAACAAATTTTTTTTATTAAATTATAAAAAAACGCTCTAACGATTCTTTTCAAATATGAAAACATCATAAAAATGTTGATACGCATCGATTGACACCTTAATGATGCAAAGATTATATTTGGTTCTCGAGATATAATGAATGACGTAAATTAACTTGAACGTTTAATGAATTTTTATTTTTAATTTAATTTTTTTCGTAATCATGAAAAAAACTTTTGCTGTTTTTTTCACAAGAACTATTTGCAGTATACAAATTATATAAATATTGATTACTTCGATTCGAAAATCAAGTTAAAAATTTATTGTTTTTGAAAAAAAACCTAATTTTTTGCACTTTTTTTCAAAAAATTAAAAAACGGCTCCAAGAATTTTTTTAAAAACTCCATTGAAATCACTTAAATGTTAATACGCGTCGATTGACACCTTGATGAAGCAAATCGTATGTTTGGTTCGCGAGATATAGCGCACGACAGAAATGACCTTCAAAGGGGCAAAACAACAACCCCCCCCCCCCCGACCGAAGTGTACCAAAAACTAATCAGCTCTTAAGATTGCAAAGACGCTTCGTTTGACACCTCAAACAAGTTGATACGATTTTGTTTACGTGAGTTATGCTCGTAGAAAAAAGTGTCCACGAACGTACGTACGTACGTACGTACGTACACACACACACACACATACATCTCCCTTTCTAAAAACACTTTATATATACTCTATAGACCTCAAAACGTAAAGAAATGTTGAAAATTTCAATTTCGATTTTCGAGGCGATTACAAGAACTTCCCATATACTGGGAAGTTAATAAATGTATAATATACACTAATCGACGATTTGATGTATAAGTGAAAAGAAATTTCCTTGCAGTTTTTGCATAAATTGCTAGTTGAGAACATGTGTCGCATATCATCCTAAAATGTAAGGATGAAATTCAGAGCTATTCCGAATTGATAGCCTGTGAAAGCGTCTGATCTCCGTTTTGTTTGAGAACACGCAGCAAAATCTTTACAATTTTCCTCAAAACAACTTTTTTGTGATCCTCGTACAAGATAACTCAAAAACTATCGGACCGATAATTTTGAAATCTAACACAGTTTGAGATAACAAAATAAACTTTCGAAAATTCTCTGAAAATTATCAAAGATTAATTTTGTTTTTGATGGGATGGGGTGTGCATTAACTATGTTGGGATAATTTTTAAAAAAATTGAGCTCCTCTCTTCCAATGCAAGAGTTTGTAAGATTTGAGTTATCCTCTCTAAATTGGGTAAGATTTTGTATTTTTTACGCGTTAGTTATCATAAATAGATTATTTACCACACAATCGATGTTGTTTTAAGGTTTTCTGAAGAAATATGGGGGAAGAGAAAAGAAATTTGAACTGAAATTGATATCTTCTGCGTAAGGATCCGAGCCAAAGTTCCTACACGTAATTAATGGACACCTTCCAAAAAATATAGATAATTTCATTAAAAATCGAACTTTTGCTTCCAAACACAAACGTTTTTATTAGTTTCACTTTTCGTCAATTTTTTTAAATTTACACAAAAAATCTAAAAAAAATAATTTTGACTTCTCAAATCAAACAAGCGAACGCCAGGGTGTACGTTTTGAAATAACTCATGCAACAACCGTCTTGCATGATAATGTCGTACAGCCGCAATTTTTAAACAATAAAATAAATATGTAAATTTTTTTTTTAAAGTCACAACGTGTTACAAAATTTATGAAAACATTTGATTATGTGGCATAGTTAATTTCAGCACAAAATAATCTTGAAAATTTGTTTGTTCTCAGCTTCCAAGATAGATCTGTCCTGTTTAGCTCATAAAAATGATTCGCTACTTTTCCCTATGATAGAATTTGGCAAGTTGTTGCGACTACTCAAATATTAACTAGTTTCCAACACAAAATTATTAATTAAAGAAAATAAACAGATGTGATTACGATTGGGATTGATAAATTTTCTAAAGTGTATTGGAAATTTAAAAGTTTACCGCTGTATTGTTTATTTTATAATATTAATAATAATACTAATGGTCATTGGCACAATACTCAGAGCTTTGAGGTAATGTTAAAGTTGCCTCATTAACTTTACCAACGGAACCCTCAATGGTGAAGTGGTTACGATTGTCCGTAGTTATTTCTTTGAATCGACCGAGCTGATTTTTTGGAGAGCAAACTAATATTGATTTCATTTGATACACTAAATCCATAAAAATGTCATTAATGTTTTTATTCCATTGAGCAAAACCTGAAAAAGAAATTTATATTTCCAGTTACCTTGGAATATTTTGTTTTTTTTTTTTTAAAGAAATTCGTAATTGATTCGTTCAGGAATCTTCCAGATTTGGAGTTCCTCAAGGATTACTGCAATATGTTTCCCCATCGTGATCAAATCCTTGACCTTTGCTTGTAAGGCGCTAGCTACTGGTTCCAACCCTTGGGAGTACTCTGCTATTGTAATTAAAACTACGACGAAAAATGATTTTCTAGCCGCTGAATCCAACTAGCATGCATAATTTCTTGCGGCATACTTTCTCTCTTCGAATAATTTTGCTATGGATATTTTTTTCTGGAATTGTTTTGTATTCCTCCAGTCTTCTCGTCTCACACATTCGTAAAGATTTGAAGCTTCCTTCCTGCTTCCAGCTTCCTGCAAATTCTGTATCCTTTATAGCAACAATGGTAGGTATTTCTAGTTCCATTCACATCGACCATCATGATATTGCTATTGAAAAAGTTTTGCTTGAGAATATTTTAGATTTCAAATCACACTTTTGCCCATAATAGAAGATTAGGCAAATAATAAAACCAAACTCTACGCAGTGTTCTAGTAAAAAAAATTGAGTTTCCTTCGCTGAAAGGATTTGTAAATGCAATTAATCTCATATATAATCTTCTATCTCCAATTTGAGTACGGCTTTGGGGTCCTCTGCGAAGCCGGAGGAAGCTGTATTTTAGGACCGGCAAACCAGCAGTAGAATCAGATGGCAGTCTCTAGTAACTGCTACTTAGAAAGGTGTAAGTGAACTCCTGCAAATTCTGAAGTCGATTGTGCACGAAACGCCAAGCTCAGTACAGTGTGGGCACGATTTCCGCCATAAGGCCAAAGGAAATCCTACTTTGTATACATTCCATGCAATTTTTATGTTTCATCTTTGTCCACGTGAGCTCCAATAAGTGGGGTTTTCTTTTTGGATGTAATTTTTTCTCTAGTTGATGAATGATAAATTTTGATAAAAAGTTAGTTTTTTTTAAGGTATCAAAACGCTGGAGTAGTCTAAATTCGGCATGAGTGTATTTCAGCAAAATTTCTCTTATGGATCTCGTAAAATGTTTCGTATTTAATATTAAAGGAATATATTTCAGAAATTTCAAAGGTCATAATATTATATTCATCTCATAAATTCATGACTAAATTCAATCAATTGAACAAAAGAATCTCCAATTCATTAGCATATCAATTAATTTCACAAATTGCTAGATCAAAAACAAATCGCGTATGCATATGAAACTGTAATGCAATTTCCATAAATACATGATCCTCCAATTTCATTTTTTGGTTATATGCTTAATTCATCAACGGCTAGTTAATCTCACTATATATACACACATGATGTGTACGACCACATTTAACGCTTTTAATCGCAACACAACGTAAATTTACCTCTCATTATTAAGTAATAATTCATTTCGAATTAAATTGATGAGTCCCTGAAAGCATTCAACGACGTGAATAAATCTACCATCAACGTGGATCGATCGCGAATGACCATTCTTTCAATAATGATTAAAATCGTGTTATACCAAACACAAGCTGTGTTGCATTTGCAATATGGTGAGTCCACTGGTCAATCCTTGACGTGGTGGCGTTTACAGGATAACACTATCACTCGTCTGTCCAGATACAGTGATAATCAGGTCCAACACCTCCAACCGAAATTAAGTTCAGGTTTCGTATCTTCATCACACACATATCATGCGTGACTATGATGGCATCAATGTGGAAAGGACACGATATGTCCTTTGTGTGTCCGTCCGACCATCAAAGCTCAATGCACATTCCAATTTATGCAGATTCTGTTAATAGGCTGATGGACATAAAATAATAATATGTGGACACGACCATAAATTGAATACAAATTTGAATGGGAAATTGAAAATTGACAATGCATGTATAATGAATCGAATAGACTCGTGCACAAGGGTTGGAATGATGCTGGCAATGAATGTCACCGACGGAGCCATGTAAGACCGTATGAGGACTTTATCCTTCAAGTATCGAGCGATATTCAATTAATCGGACCGACCAGTTCAAACGAAGCTGGTCTGGTGGATTGCTTTGGGCCGTAGCAGGAGGTATTTATCACACTGTAGCGATGGATTTATCGGTCGGCTTTCCGGGCACAAGAATCAGGCATTCTTAGTGAATACGCACTATCAGAAATATATTACCTTTGTGCCAAGGGTTCATTTGCATTTAAGCTAAACTAACAAGCACGCATCTGAATCTTACTGCCATTAAGACCTACGCATCAACATTTGGGAAACACGAGTAGACAATCAACTAAAGTCCTGGTGAGGGCTACTCGGACGCATAAGTCAAGACATGAAGAAAGTCTCAATTGAATGCAATTCACAAACATCCGCTTTCTTTCCACCAAAGGACTGTTTAAACTGGATCAACAACTGTTCGTTCATAACATCCACCATGTACTGTGTCTGTTCAACGACAATACCGTCATTGCGCCAAGCTGTGATTTCAAGAGGGTTTCGCAAGTATTTACGTCCTCGAAACTCATCAGCCCATCCACCCATTCGTCACATTACCATAATGCCCAACTCGGCAAACAACTGCCACAACATCTTCAGTTTTTAATATAATATTTCATATTGTATACTTTGTAGATGTATCGAAAACGATCTCCTGCTGAGCGGTTTTTGTTGGAACATTTCGGTCGTCGCCTAATTTCAGTTTCGTTACCTTCTCATTATTGTGCGGTAACGCAGGACAATTGAAAGGCTATAATTTGCTCGTATTTAATATGAGTAATAATGCAACAACCATATGACTGGAAGTTTTGGCTAAAAGGATTTATGGCGGTACTCTTAGATCGATAGAGCTAATGATAAAAGGATAACTGACAGGACGCCATGATGTTCATGTGAATGGAGAAGGAGAATATGGTATGCGTGAAAGAAACTTTTCGGAAGGCATTTTCGATGAGATTGCTTTATGGATATATTTAACTTGAATGAACCTTTTTTGAAGCCGAGTGCCAACTCATTATTCGCAAAAGATTTCAGCTTAATTAGTTTTAGCAATCAAAGTCTCTAAGAGCCAATGCTACCCGATTTTCAAATAATAATTTTCTTCATAATTAATGACGCACCAACTGCAATCCTAGTCTTGGCCTCCTTAAAACATCGGTTTCAGGTGTCTTTGTCAAACGACCGTGTCCTCAAGGTTTCTAGGAGCAACAATCACATCCTCCACTTTAAAAATTATAATAATGATTTGTTATCTACATCAACAGAGTCCGTTTTTAGGTAATATTTTGTTAGATTTAATCTTTGGAGCGTTGTGTACTCTTTGCTTATAATTAGACGTTTTTTGTCCTTTTCACAACTTGCAAAATAAGTAACGTGATATGCGCTTCATAATTTCTTAGTTATAATCAATTTTCCATCGTCAAATTCTATCTAATTGGCTACTAGCTTCTTCCCAGGATCATGTTTTCACTGTCTCCAGGACCGTGAATATTTTTTTGTCTTGAGGAATGAATCGCGTCACGATCAATATCATGTCATCAGCGTACGCTGATATTTAGATAGTTAAAAATGGTAGCATTCCAAAGATCAAAGTGTAGATTGTTGCCTTTCAACATATCTATTAACATAAAGTCATAAAAGTTTGATATTTTTGCTACAAAAAAAATGCACAGCACAGAACACAAATGTAAATGTCTCGGGACATTTTTTTGTTTTTTGTTAGGAGAACGTCCTACGACGTATTACTACTTGCATGAAGACTATCCTTTTCATGGAAAAACGCCTACTAGTATAACATTTAGTACAGTTGATCTTATTGCGTAGGACTGAATGAAATGCTATTAAACGAGTCCATCCATGCACGACTATCAACTGAATGGTAAACTTTACATGAAATTCTCATGTGAACGCAATTTTTAACAACCAATTAAAGTACTTATTATCATATCCATGTTTTCGATCGCTTTTTAGGACACGTTTTTCTTTGATCGCATCGTTAGTGGCTAGAAAATAACCGAATCTTATTATGAACGTATTTTTTCCATATTAACCCAGTTTATTTGGTAACCCGATATCAAACGTTTTCAGGTCCTTTATTCGCTTTTATTTACCCAATATTTTACTTATGTATTTTCTTCGTAATGGTTTTACATATATTGTTATGCGGAATATTATCAATGGTTTGATGTTTTCTAAACATATTTTGTGAAAAATAATCTGCTTGCGCCCAACTACATGTACCCACACATACTCAAATTGTTTTCCACACATTACCGATGGGAGAAAAATTGTCACGTTCCAAATCTAATCGGATTTTGAATATCTGCATGAATGTATGGAAAATGCAAAGCAATTTACAGAAAAGCGAATGAAAGTTAATTCTTTTCACCAACGATTGCCATAGCAAAGCTTCACAGAAAAAGGATTTCGCTATTGAATGCTGAATAGCACTGGAAAATGGCAACAGGACCATTCTGCTGGCTTCCCAATAGGATGAAGAAAAAAACTCGAATAGTCCGTGATGATGACGAATTTCCACGAAAAAATCATCAAATCAGGAAAAACGCGAATTTGTCTGCACGAACGTAAGTGAAAACGAATAGAATGGTGCAAGTCAGTCAAGTTTGGCAAAGGGAATATCCTGAAAAAGTGGTAATTTTGTAGTAGGTCTCTGCATGTGGACCCTATCTGGTGCCTCGTTGTGTCCTGGGAGCGAGATTGGCACAGCAACGAATGGGGTGTAGAGTGCCAACACAGCGTGAAATAAATGAAAATAAATGAAAACGACGAAATTGAATATGGTAGGAGCTTTTCGAGCGATAAACGATTTTTTTTGAATAGATGTTGATTTAATTGGGATTTAATAATCATGATTTTTAGAGATGTTAGCGAACGAGAGCTCAGCTAAATTCACCAATAGTATTCGGCATTCAATACGCAGATGCATGCATTATGGATACTGGTGCATATTTATTCGCGAAAATCCTCTTGAAAAGGAGGATTACCCCGTTTGTTTTCCGGATCAATGTGGCTTTTGAAAAATTTGTAGAATGTCATCGAAATTTTAAATAATTGCTTGGATTTGAAAGAAGCTACTGATTCGGAATATGAGAATATAGACATAACGGATATTAGATACACGGTACCGAAAAAAATATTGAACCCAACCAGAACAATAAGCATGAATCAATGAAAAACTGTCGCAAGTAGATACAGTTTTTCATTCATAATTAGACAAAAAGACACTCTAAATGTTCGGAATGCAATGAAAAGTGATTGCCCGTGAAAAGCTTAAGATTCCGTTTTGCATCCACATTTGAAATTTAAATCTCCTTTTCGGTCCTGAAAGCGATCTCAACAATTTGATCGGAACCCAACATAGCAAGGCAGAAATGCAATATTTTCTCATAAAATAAATTAGCTTTGGATCATTATGATGTTGTACTGTGTTTTGACCTGAAAACAGAAGATTTTTCGTTTTGTGTTTTATAAGATAAATGAATGATTTTTAGCTGCGAACAATTATTCATTAGTTTTTAAAATATTTATTTGATAACCGTAAGAAGGTTAACCTTATTCAATCTTTTTCAAGATCCATATACATATAAACATAACTTTAATTTAATTGTAAGACAATTATTTTACAACATATTATAAAACATAGAATGTTTTCCCCTTCATTTTAGCTATAAATGATTCAGAGCAAGGTAGTAAACACGACAATTCTTCGGAGGATATGGAAAGTGGTATTGACGTTGACAACGATGACGATATGCCTACAGTGAGTGATCATGAAACAGGCGATCAGGATATAAATGATGCAGGACGACCAAGGAAAATAAGAAGGTAAGTTTTCTTCTTGAAGAAGAGCGTCTCATTGAGATTTCAGCTTTGTGTTTTGAACACGAGAAAGACACGCCTTCGAACACGCATAGAATGTTTATAAAAAGCAAGAGATTGCTTCATGGACTATGATCTACATTGACTTATTTATATGTAAAATAATGACCCATTTAAAGATAACCACGCAAAATACTTCATACCTAAAACGTGCTCATAGGATGACCTATTCTGTGGACTTGTATCATTAACATTTGCATTTCTTTTATCCAATTCACATGCCTTCAAAAATAAATTGATTTTGATTTTATGATTAGGAAACAAGCTACCTCTTACATTCATTTTATACGATTTTAAGTAGTCTTTCAGCAAATCGTTCCCATTCATATGTACTTTAACAAAAACTCAATTTTTTTCCAGATCAAGGACAACTTTTACTACATTCCAACTGCATCAGTTGGAACGGGCGTTTGAAAAAACTCAATATCCTGACGTATTTACCAGAGAAGAGCTAGCACTGAGGCTAGATTTGAGTGAAGCACGCGTTCAAGTAAGTTTTAAAATGCCAACAATTTATTATATTTTAATTCGGTTTATTAATGCTGAAACCTATATTTCGGTCATCTGAAAAGTATTTAAATTTGCCTGGAGTCTGAATGGCGTCCAGAAATTGTGTCAATTTTGACTTCTTTACAAGGTGTCTTTTGAAAGTCCTATTGAATACAACCACTTAGAGATAAAAATGTGCATCAATGAAAAGAAATTATAATTTATTAATGCTCTATAATTATTTCTGGTAATAGTAGGTGATCAATATCATTTATCAACTGATCATTCCGTTTTGTTTCAAAAATAATACGAATTATCACAAATAAGTCAACCAAGCAAGTTCACATGTTTGTTACTCTTACAATTGTCAACCCAACGAAACGAATTACATCTCCTACCCCTTAAGAAAGCATGTGATACACAAATATCTGATCAACCGCTACAAAGGGCAATAATTTGCCAGGAAAATCGTTTTCCAACAATCAAATCTAATTGATGGGATAAAAGCATAAGTCTATGGCAATTGAAATTGCTTTTATCTATCGTCTCATGCTCATCTTTTGTTCAAGTGTGTCCTTATCGCGAGGCTATTGAAATCATCCCCTTCTACGTTTACACTGCACATCCTAGCGTCACATGCATATACGTACCTACATTAAAAAGGTCGAGTCCATTTTGCACTCAATAAAAATACAACATCGTGGCCAGAACAAATGTATCGCTTGTATCGGATCAACCTAATAAAGATACAATAAAGGAGTAGACACAAGGACGATCGTGAGCCGGCACCAGGCTAAACTTCACTATCTTCTGTCGCGCATTTCGTTCACCCCCTTTAGAATATGATTCCGATTTTCACGGGGTCTAGTCAACCGTTTTGTTGTCGTCAGTTTATTGATGGACCGAATTCAGTTAGAGGACCAATTTTCTAAACCAGTTAAATCCTCCCCGATATGTGGACTTTGTTAAATCCGAAAATAATTGCCCTGTTTGGACGCACACGGGAATATGTAGGGAATGATTTGTGAGCGGGAAAGATTGTGTCTTTGATCCTGTTAATAGCATTTCTTTCCATACTAATTTGTCCAGGATTGACTGCTAATTTGTATTGGTTATTGAAACAGATTAGGTGTCAGATATTTTAGTTGAAATCTAATTTCAGCGGAGGTTTCGTACTCTTCTTTGTCACTGAATTATTTATTGAATTTTTTTATAATTTTGAAATCGCGCAACTGTTTTCACTGGCAAGTCATGAAAGACTAAAAACTAGTAAAAATATCAAGCAGCAGAACTATGGAAAAATGTATCCAATTTACTTGTTTACAAGTAAATCAATTAATTTTGGGTAGTTTTGATTAAGAATAATGAATAGAACCAACTTGCAATTATTTCAATAATTCGAAATATTTATTGAACCGTTTTACATCGTAACAGACTCCAATCAATATCGAAGCTAACTGACTAATTGAAATTAAACACTTAAAACATCAAAATGAAAATAATTGTATCGAATTATAGGAGTATCATACACAATTACAGATTTTGGGCGATCGAAGTCGTTGATCCCCTCCGTCCGCCGTTTTAAATTAAATGGCATTTAAAATTTCATAAAACCCACTCAAATTAAAACATCGCGGATATCCGTTTACAAAATTAGTCCATTTCGTTGGTGGATTAAGTAATTTTGCTTTCGCCATTCTGTGGCTGGCTGCGAATTGGCGCATGTGAAGTGGTTAATTTGGCTGCCTCCACCCACAACGCTAATTGCCATTAATTGTCATGATTAAAATTACCTCGTTGGCTAAATGGGTAGAATAGGCGCAGGCAGTGTGGCATGTAACTGAGCAGGACTCGCAGTAATTATGTGTAATGCAATGCGACAGGAGGACTTATGCTAATTTCCCATGATCCATTAAACGGGCAGGTTGTGTACAGTCGGGGGTAAAAATTTGGGGATGAGGCACATTCTTTTAGGACATTTTGAATAGTTGAGGTAGCCAATTGTAAAGTATGTACAGATTTTGGTACAACACATTATTTCCAGTAGTTTTTTGCAACCAAACATGTTAATAAACACATTCTAGAGTTTACTCCAAGAAAACGGACCATTATTAGGATTTGACGGTGTACCGGTAGCAATGCTCCTGTTTCCACCACCGCTTAATACTGCCGGGCGTATTATCGTGTACATGAAGTACTTCATTTGTCCCATTACTCGGCATCAACATTATTTACATGACAATATCAACAATTTTGACTCATTAGCATATGTAATTTTCGGGTAGTTAGCTGTAATCTCTACCTTGCTGACACACACCGATACTACAAGCAAGGGAAAGCGCAATAGTCGCGATTGTATGACCTTACTACGACACAATAATGACACCCAGCAAACATGATGATTGCAAAGGACGTGGTGATAGGGGTTCCGGGTTGGTTGTCTTCCTCTACTTTCACCCCATCCGGATTGCCAATGGGATTAGTTTTACACGGCGAACGGGAAAAAAACGGTCGCGCATGTAATAATTTGTTGCAACAATAAAGCGGAGCATTTAATACCTGATGCATACGTTCACATTCACCCAAGGATTCGATACAGTTCTCAAGTATTTAAGTGCCATGCATCCTTTCTCGTAGATTTAAAATCAACCGGGGATGGATGATGGGCAAAGCTTCGTTCACCCTCTCTTGTTGTTAAACATCAGTTTATCGGTGTATTTTTGATCCTAATCGATTTTAATGACCACTTAATAGTAACTTGATGACATGGGAAAAATTGATTGAGTGCAGAGGGAGAAAATTCTGAGTGAAAATTGGAATCGGTGACTTGATGTTTATCACATGATTTAATGGAAATGTTGTATGATTCCTCTGCTTATTTGCACATATTTTATTTGAGCATAAAAACCGATCTATTTTCAGAATGATCTAATTGACTGATAATCATAGTCCCAGAGGTCAACAAGGGAAGTACCAAATTCTGTATGAATATTTATTTGTTTGAAACTTTAATTTAATTGATTGACGATCCTTACTTAATTGTGCGTTTATAAATATGGAAACCTTCAGCATCTGTTAAGTCACAAAATAAGTTGGGACACAGCTTTAAATTTAGAGTGAAGTTTGTGATCACTAAATTTCGAGGAGATAACCAACACAAATATAATATTAAACTAGAAAGCCAGTAATTTTCCTCTTTGTAAGATGATTTTCTAATTTTTCGTAAAACCAAAATCCAGAAGATTTTCTAGGAGAAGTTTTGGATAAAAAAGTGTCCATAGAGTTTCCTGTCAGACACGTTTGAATACACAATCTGTTTAGTGTTCAAATCAACCTGCAAAGTTTTAGGTTGAATGTCACTAGACTTAAATATAAAACTTTCAGAACTACCCGCAAAGATTTACGTTGAATTTCTTCACACTAAAATATAAATGATTCAGATTTTACTGCACCAAAAAGCATCAAGTTTTCGAACACGTGTTTATGATGTGTATTTTCGAAAACATCTTGATGCGTTTTCAAAGCTTGATGATGGTTTTGTTTGTCAAATACACATGTGAAACTGTTTCGATGTTAAAATATGGATACGGGATTGTTTGCAAGCGTCAATTAAAAAGTGAAAATTCATGCAAAATAAGGCACAGTTTTAAACTCTAGAGGTAAAGAAAGAAAAAGAAAATTTACTATGGAAAAAAGTGATAATCAAAGCTTACTAGCGTTTCGCTGCTCCATTTAGTATATCTAGATTTATACGAAAGAAAAGTCACGTTATGAAGAAAATAGGAAAAAGGTATGTTTTGTAGACTGAAGAGAATAACCAACGAAGAGTACCAATGACCCAAATAACAAATAACATGAAGGCTTTGAGTATATTCACAACATTAAAAACTGATGAAGTTTACGGAATATCTGAAGATACAAATTTTTAAAGAAGTGAAGGATGTTTCGATAAATTTAAGAAACGACAAAATTTGTACAGCATGAATGGATGTGGATGCAGCTCAAGAGTACCCAAAGCCACTCAAAGCTATTATTGAAAGAGGTGGGCATATCCCTGAAAAGGTGTTCGCTGTTGATAATACAGGACGTTTTTGTAAGCGTATGCTCCAATGACTTCGATTTCAATTGGATAAGCGTCTGCTCCTGAATATAAAATATGATAAGAACATTTGATCTTACTTTTAAATGCTTACGCTGCCAAAGATTTTAAGCTGAAGCCGTTTCTTTCTGGAAGTCCATTAGCTTTGAAAGGTATGGAAATCCAAAAAAATTATCCGTTAGTGCGATATTTACATTCAAGGCTTGCTGTTGGGAGAATTTTTTTCAAAAGTTATCCTGCGATGATAGTTTCCAGATAACCCGTTTTGGAGAAATTATAGCATCAAAAATACTCAGAAAAAGTCAACCACAATGAAACGTTTCTGGAAGAACATTTGGCTAGGATGTATATCCAATATTTCTGAAATTGCTTGTTCTTTAGGTGTTGGGTAAATCATCGTAGAATTAGCTAATGATCTTGGGTTTGAAAATATCTCGGACCGGGCCATTATTGAGTTGCTGGATGCTGCAAAATTGCCTCTGTCTAATCAATACCTAATGCAACTGGAAATATATCCAGAATATGATGAGAATCCAGTAATTATAATTTACCAGCGACATTTAACTTCTGATAACTTAACGGAAGCTATGTCTGCATTTGAAGAAGGAATAAACATTTTGCTTGAAAGTGATCCTGACTTACATTGTAGCGCAAAATGTTGCGACAATATTTCATCAGTGATCTGGTTCAAGTATTTTCTGCAGGAATTGAAATTCAATGCTAAACTACGCAGGTTAGCCCAATGTTGGACCCTTCCGTTTCAAATCGAGAGGCAATCATGATGCCTATACTTTGTCATGTGAATCTGATTCCAAAAATTTATATTACAACCTTTTATCAACACATAGTATGGATCAATATTTGTTCATCTTTTTTTGGAGTTCTGTTAGTAAGTTTTATTTTTAGAATTAATTTTCGTAGTTCTCAACTACAATAATTTTGTTTACAGTTTTTTCTCTGTAACGTTTAAACTTTAATGATAGTACGAATCACAAATAAATGACCTGATGTAGGATATTTCACTTTACGGTTTAGTTTTTAGGAGACTATCTTACGCGGTTAAGTGAGACATGGGTGTAGCCTACTTCAATGAAAAGGCTTGATTTTAAAATTTCTGCAAGCAGAGGATGGTAAATTATTGTTATTCAAAGCTTCGTCTTTAAGCTAGTTTCTATTTCTAGATAAGATAAACCAAAACCCTGTTTGCTTTTAATTACT
Organism: Oxycera nigricornis; assembly: GCA_963942545.1. Lineage (NCBI taxonomy): Eukaryota > Metazoa > Arthropoda > Insecta > Diptera > Stratiomyidae > Oxycera > Oxycera nigricornis. Next base: position 7,168,939 of record OZ012659.1, read on the forward strand.
ATCTGTGATTGAACTCTTGAGGATCTTTGTGCATTAATTACGTGACTGTTAAGAAAGTCTAGTATGCCAAGGAGCAACAGCTGGCCAGTATATTTATAGGATGTTTATCTCCCAACGCAGAAAAAAACATTATTAATCAATCAATAAAATATGTATTTTTCTTTGCTTTTGTAGCCACTTCAGGAGAAAAGGAGAAATCCTTTTCAAAAATGATTTGCTGTTTGAAAATGACTTATCATGCATAGCGCATTTGATTCCTCGATGTATGGTGTTTTTATTGAATAAGTTTTATGTAACCAATTTGAAAGGAATGAAATTAATAGCTTTAACACACACATAAGTCCTGAATCTTTTGATGGATCTTTTTGCCGTGCGAATTTGCTTCTTATTATAGACTCCCATTTATGTTATTATTTTCTCAACTTTTTTCAACTGTACAGTACCGTCCCAATCCTTTCTATTGCTTTTAAATATGTTTGAGGATTTATATTCAGGTTTCTCATGTTGAATACTTAACTACTACTATGTTAAGCTCTTATTCATATAAATTCTTCTTTTGATATTCGCTAGCAATAATAATAAATGGTTGAAATGCATGCAATTAAACATTATTTTCATCAGTATAGCTTTTGAAATGAAAATTCGTCGCGAAATTTTTTCTGAGCCAATTTTCCTGGAGAGAGTAGTTCAAACTGCACTAATCCTAAAGCTAGTAGTGAAGCAGTGTACTAAAGAATTGTCTACAAAAAAGACGATCATTACGTTTTGTAAAACGATTGTAGTTTCTCGTGGTTCTGCACTTATTTTAAATACACATATTTCGAAGAAAAAAATCAAACACAAATTTGATTCAATATTAAATTAGATCACACTCACAACTAACTGCTTATTTTGAATCTTCATTAATCTATGATTGAGTTGTAATTTGAGCCCATTAGTAGTATATTGGCTTAGAACAGTGTGTAAATTGACTCAGCATTGTTTCTAATCCAAAGATTCCACTTTGTATTCGACGTAGAATCACCTTCTGTTCATTTCTAATGCCTTGAACAACAAAGTTCCCATGAAATCAATAGTAAGATTTTCGCTAATTTTTCAACTCCATTTTTTTCCGTTCGACTTAGGGTTCAATTTCAATTGTTAAAAGCCATTCGCATTTGAACTGTGAGCACAATAGAATTATCCAAATGAAAATGAGAACATTTATCCCCTATCGTAAATATGCTGTGCACGATCGTGGTCCACGCAATTACATTTTCCATTCGGAACGATTAGAATCCCAATTTTGATCCAACGCAAGGGGAAAACAAAACACCCAGCATCGTTTGACTAAATCACCATTAATTGTTTGAATAATAGGAAAACGTGAAGGCAAGGACTTGGACGCTTGGCTATAGTGCACAGCAAACATGTACATATAGCGAAAAGGAAGAGTAATTCTATGAAAATAATTTGCGATAGTGCAAATTATATTTAATAGACTTTGCCGATGCACAACAAAGAGACGAACACCAAGAACTGATATTTGTGAAATTCAATCTGAATGTTTAACGCTGAAAAAGTGTTGGTGAGAACACTGTGCAAATGGATTGATGTTATTTTGTAAACCAACGTTTGAAATAGAAAATGTGTATAGCGCTCCAAGTCCATCTGACAAGCCTATAACATTATTTAGGACTAATACTAGGTCTTGTGCTTCCACCAAAATAAAATTTGATCGACGCTTTCCTTGCAGATAGCCAAACATTTTCTGATAACAATGTACAATATTTTCCCACTTTCGGTACCAATTCCATTCACGAACAGTTATAGTGATAATTTCATTCAATTATCCTTTTCTTTCGCTTCATTTGAAATAAAGTGAATTTGAAAAGGATTCACTCAGTTCGTATGAATGGCACTTTCCTCTCAAGTCACGATTTTTTTTTGCATAGCTGAAGCTAATTGACAATGCGTCCAATTATCTTGAGCCAATTATCTTGAAGATTGCACACAATTAAGCTGTCTTCCACGATAATCAGCGTGCATCACTGAAATCTATGCACGTTGTATGAGTAAGCGGTGAGAGGGTGTAGCGCAAAGCATTAATGTAAGTACAATGGTTATAATGCAACGATAATTACATGAAATTATAGATGCAAGAAGCAGGAAAGACGAAATAGAAAGGATTTTCTGATTTCTGAAGCCGGAACTAATTATATGCGTTCTCATTGGAAAGAGATTAATTTGAGCGTATTTTAATGTTTGTTTTATAAAGTGAATTGATTCTGTTTGATGAGCGTGAATGCGATAAGTACATCTCGGTTCTTCATTATAAACTTTAAATGAATTTTGTGAATATAACTTGTAGCCTTGCAGGGGTGTCATTTAAAGCTGTCTCATAAGCATATTCTATATCTTTTTTGGGAGCATTCAGTGCAATTCGATTTGAGGTTCCATTAGTATTCATTATCAACATCATCATCAATGGCGCATTGACCAGAATCGAGACTAGGCCTCGAGATTCGATTTCGCTGTAATAGAGTATTCTAAGGAGAAATTGCTAGCTCGTAGCTGACATGCATGAATAGTGTTCGTACTATTGTGTGATATTGAATTCGCTTATTGGAGTATCACTCATTGACGGTGTTGAGTTTTACAAACAATTTAATTCAGCAATTTAAGTCATTCAACTTCTTTGCACATTCAACTCTTCACGTCGTTGAAATCATTATCGATCCCAATTGAAAATAATCGATTCACTAAGGCACAACACTCCTTCCTCGTCGCCCAGCAGGCATTTTCTCGTCCTTTTCAAACAATTGAATTTATCTCCAGTACAAATGTTTCGCATGAACACGGTAATAGTGTATAACATTTACCTGCCAACATGCATGCATGCATGGAAGCTTAATACGAGACAAGAGTCCTTTCCATTGGGCGCATCCTTCATGCAATCAGAGAAATACACTTCCGATTGGACGCTATTGTCCCACATTGGACGTCGAAAATCATTATTTCGTCCTTAATTCTGCAAGAGAGCGAGTCCTACATCGTCGCCTGCAATGCATTTCGTCTCGCTTTGATGCTTTTGGCCGTTTCCATTTCATTATGTCCCGATGCGAATAACAATCTGAAGTGAAGGATCCTTCGAATCAGGGACAGGTGAAATTTCTTTCATATGCAGATTAAGTTATTTGTTGACTGGAGCAATTCGATGTGCAGGGAATATTTGTGCACGAATTATGGCTAATTTTTTAAATGTTTCGTTTTGCAGGTGTGGTTTCAAAATCGACGAGCAAAGTGGCGAAAACGTGAAAAGGCTTTAGGACGTGATACTAATGGATATTTGCATCATGAACAAGGTGAGATATTGGAACGAATTAGGGATGTGATTGCTATTGAATTATTGCTATCGAAAATGTACCGCACTGATGCAATCAGTTTTAGCTGACCCTTTTTTTAATTGAAGCTACTACAAATGTTTGCCTATTTTGAAAGAATGGATTTGTAAATTTGATTCGATTTAAGTGAAATGCAGAAGCTACATCAGGAAAAAATTCTTGCTATGGAGCGTTATTTTATAATAACAGCTTGGCGATACCAGCAGTTTCAGAAGATACCATCTTGGCTCACTCCTTGTTTCACGTGATTAGTTCATTTTAAATTCATAGCAACAATAAATATTCAAATTGATAGCATCCATTTCATCATACTTTTAGGGAAAACATGTATGGGATACTTGCAATAAATATATTTATAAAGTTCAGTTTTCAAAAACAAACGACATGAAAATTCGAGTTCTCAGTGGATATTATCTATAGACGTTACAGTCCACATATTTTGTTCCCATAATGCTTCAAATTTATCTAGCCAGGCAGTTACATTCGAATATGCCGAAATTCCTGCTTGCCCATATTATTATCATTAATAACTTTTCTGTTACCTACCAATAAACAATAACGTGACAACGTAAACGTATGTACTTATTCTATATTCGAGCTGGCTGTGGGCAGGTAATTAAGGCAAACTATAGAGATGCCTATCTTATCGGAAAATTTGATTTAATAACAAAAACAGGACCCTGTTCTTGGTAGCCAGAGTGTGCAAAATGAGGCTCGATTTACCACATGCCTACAGGGTATTTAACGGAACATAATCTGTTTCGTGAATGCGGTAAAAGCCAACCACTGTAATATGTGGACACCTGTTAATTGATATTTAATTACACCCGATTCGACGGCAAATTATATTTCATTATGTAAATACCGATCGTATCTGAGTTACTCTGTCTGAACTTGGTGCGTTTAGGCGTTCGTGCTGACGGCAGAAAGGCTTGCTTTCGTTGGGTTTGGAAATAATTCCTTCAATGTTCCGAGAGAGTTCGACAGGCGCAGGATAAGGGAGACCACAATTTTTTTTTGCTACAACGGCGTTGGCAAACAAACGACAATTTGTATTTTTCGTCATCAAGGAAACGAAAGGAAAACTTATCAGACTAATCGCGCTCACGGTCACCCACTTGTGGTAATTAATGGTTGCTTTCGAAACATCAGTGTTGTATTTCTGCCGAAGGCCGCAATGCATTTCAGTTTTAGTTTGACTAATTAGCAAATCACTTTTTAATGGTCGCCGCATTATAATATCTCAATCACTACTTATTCTTTTCGATTTCAGGTCTGCCAGACTTCCCGCTACCGATTCCATTGCCGCATAATTTAGCCGGACACCCGCCTGCACTACCGCCAGAGTTTTGGTCGCCCAACTTCGCCCTGCATCCACCCTTCAATCCAGCCCTTATTCCGCAAAATCTGATGCCCCAGTACAAGCTGCCTAACTTCCACACGCTGCTATCGCAATACATGGGTCTGAACAATTTGGGAGGGATCTTTGGCTACCCCCAGAACTTGGTGGTGAATTCCCGATTAAGTCCACAATCCAGTCCCAGAGAAAGTCCACCGCAGTTGAAGAATGAGGACTAAGCAGCATTAAGTTAGTGTTAAACAGAATTGTACATTACATTGTAAATACGATTAAATAATTATGCATCATGTAATAAAATTAATGGTAGATATGATAATGAGTTTCCAACTGCATTTCAAACAGGGCTTAGCCTTTGACCTTCTGCGAAGACAGGCACAGAATCGAAAACAATCATGAGCAAACTTTATTTAGAGAAATTCACATCACAACGATCTGACAAGATATATGAAACAGCAGATTCGGATAAACTTATTTTAGATAGTCTGTCGAAACATTTCAATAAACAACATACAAAGAATTTATGTAAAGCCAAAATCTCCAAACAATTTATGGTTTTCAAAATCTAATCTCCAAATAATAAACGTATCCATTTTCATTCCTTTTGTTGTGACGATAAATTCAGATTAAACTAAATTATGTGACATTATTAATAAGACTAGGATGAAATATGATAATTATAATTGACAAATGGCTGTAAATACAATTAACGAATATTTATATAAATATCATTTGGTAGGTACTAAAGAATCCAATGCAAATCTTATTGCAACAATACAATTCAAATTTGCATTCGATTTTATTTGAAAGTTGAAAAAAAGATGTTGTACGAATATTTCGCTTAGTCGTGTAGAACATGTCGATAAAAATCACAAAATAAAAGTACACAAATATTGTTTTCGAATTTATTTATTTTCTCAATTTGAATTCGAGTATTCAATTTATTTGCTGATCTGGGAGTTGTAAAGAATGGTAAGTTTATATATGGTTTTCATTGAAAATTTGTTATTGCAGCAAAATTTATATATGGATGATATAATCGAAAAACAATCATTCAAATTTTCGTTATTTTCAAACCATATTAATATTTTTTTAAAGTTTTTCAATTCGAAAAGGACAAATTATATTTTATTGAAAACTTGTACTGATTTCAAACCACATTTCGATAGGTGGAAAAATTGGAGGGCTATATAGTGAACAATGTTACGAGGTTGGGGCTAGTCAGAGGTGTGAATATTCAACTTGTTTTTATTTTATATACAACACAATGGTCTTACACTGTATTTGAAAATGATAAAAATATTAATTCTGGTCCAAGTTATCAGAACCGATTGTTGACTGTTAGCAGCATCACCATGTTACAAATTTGAATCCGTAGTATCGGCATAAAGCTCATCTATGCTACTAGGATTAGAAAACCCCTAATCTTGAACCACAAAACTGCAACTAAGGCATAATTTACGCAAGGAAGCGATCGAGTTTTAGCTATAATAGCTTAAAACTATGCTAGTAAATATCAATAATCAGTAGTTCTGCCGATTTTATATTAAGCCGACAGAAAGACTAAGTTTATGTGGTTGATCAATGTTTTTATATATAATTACCAGCATCAGGTTTACAATGGAAGTAAATTTATTGTCAATGTTGAAATTTATTCGATCAAATATTTCTCATTTGTTCCGAAAAATTAAGCCACTTTTTACTGAAATCTATTCAAGCAACTCTGAAAAATAGAAAAGCATATGCATCTCGCTGTCTTACGAAGATGATGGGAATGGGATTGGGGAATGTGAGACTAACGAAAAACACACTTCCAATTTTTTTCGTTATCTTTTAGATTTACTTATGGATGAAAAATCGTGTGAAACGTCCGTATAAAATAGCACGGAAGTAATTTCATGTTGCCTTCACTTGGCCTAAACTTTACAAAAATGATTAGCAGATTTTTAAGGCTACGATGTTCTACTCTTATGTCTACCTAATAGTTATCGTGGACAACACTTATCATAAATTGATTATGTAAGTAGTGATAGATATTTCGATATTAAAATCTGAACTATGTTTTTCAGAAAATTTGTAGTACAGCCACTACTGACGATTATTAATACAATAATACTATGCATAATTACATCTTGTTGATTGTTTTTCTCTTGTGCCGCAATTTTACGTCACTCAGTCAGACTAATATATAGAACGCTATTATTGTAAGAGTGTAGAAGTCATCTTCGTCTTGAATTTAATTCAGAAATTAGTTACCAAAGGCAAACTACACTACAGTCAACGAGCAGCTCTTTGAATTTTTTTAAGATGCTAAGGATGTGTTGTCATTTTATTTTAGAATATAATGTTGATTTTTACTATCTCCGACTATTTCGCTCAACTGATAGCAACCTGTGGTTAGATTTTTTTGTTATAAATCTGCTTGGTACAATGTGTCCTTTAGGCGTTACATAGGTCTTGTATTTTCAAAAAACGATGAAATTATTTTTATTTCATTTGAAAGTATAGTACTTGAAGAATATTCACATCAAATTTGAAGTAAATTCGAGCAATATTACTAGAGTTATAGAGATTTGAATGCCGCGTGGTCGGTACGTGCTTTACGTAGCGCGTGGTATTATCCACATGCGATGCGGTTCTAACGCGTAAAATCAGCTCCTTTCTTTTTCATCAAACATCACAACATCAAAAGGATGCTCTGGACATCGCGAATGAAGCGAACGAATTACTGTATGGACCTGAAATTGGCAACTCGATGTTAGTCGCTAAAAAATAACTTTATTCGTTTAATCGGGTTAAAAAAAATTAAACGCGTTTTTCTCGAAACTTTGCTTTTCCGTGCGGTAGGCACGATTTTTCGAGAAAGAATCCACCGATTTTGCTGCAACTTTGCACAGTTCCTCTTTATAATATCGACTCGTGCTTGAACGAAGGGATTTTAATTGGGTCGACTAGTTTTTGTCTTATACGAAAAATATTTTAAAAAGGATGAGAATCGGAAAAATACTAAATAAAATATGAGACGAAAATTCATTCAAATCCATCTCAAAACTTTAAATTTAATTTTTTTTTCAATTACTTGGTTCAAGCACGAGCCAAGGGCATAAACTATAAGAATTTTTTTTGAATTTTTGATTTGAGATGAACCTGCACCGAAATATTCTGCCTACCGCAAAAAAAGGTTAGACGAAGAAAGCTGCAGGAAAATTGACAATTTTCAAAGTTTTTAGCTGAATAATTTTTTTACAAATTCTTGAAATGCTAAACTTTTACGTGTGAATTGTAAATAAAATAGATTTTTAAAATACAATTTTTTGAAAAAAAAATTTTTTTCCTTCAAGATCTATGATACAAAATAAATATATTCATTATTCACGCTAGGCTAAACCTAATTTATCTTAAAATTTCGCCTTCATGAACTCTATTTCTCTAACTGTCTCTCAAACCACGCTTTTGAAAGTGTCCAAAAAAATTTGCCAAAATCAGTAAATACTGAATTTCATCGTTTGGTTGAAACCTATATTCGAATACGCTAGTCTGGTCCATTTTTCATTTGCTACAAAAACGTTCTAAAATGCAACTTAAAGACATTTACATTTTTTTTTCAGAATCATTTTGAGCGTCCCACGAAAGCAAAGCACAGATGATTGTTCTTTACTAGATTTGGTCAGCAGGAGAGAAAAAATTGTATAGCATTTGCTAAATTGGTAAACTGCTCGATTTAATCTTTTTCAGAAACAAACATATCAAGGTATTCAAAAAAGCTGAATTTTTTTTGATATTAATCTCTTGTAGTCATAGACATAGTCAAGCCGAATGGCTCAGGGGTTCTTTTGCAGATGAATCTAGCTCCGGGGCTACTTTTCAGATATAAATAGTAAAGCATATCTTGATGTGGATATTATCTGTCTAACTTGCTTTCGGCAAACTTTCTACACTTTCAGACGAGATACACACCTTTTGACGCATTTTAGAAAGACTTGTGTGTGACAATAGTTAGTAGTAATGCTTTAACACAATTCTGTGTACAAGTGGAAGCAACATTTTCTATTTGTTTTTAAATAATGTTAAACCAGATAAAGATCTCTTTGAATTAGTATATGTTAAAACGAAATCATACATGGATTTAAGCAGAAAACAAGATATATACAGTGAATCAAAATACTCTGTAATTAAATTAAAATGATCTAATGATTACATCTCCAAAAATCATAAGATATATTTAGTCCTCATAAATCAGTAGGGAAGTTTATATTATCATTCTGGATTCACATGAACCGATTCTTAATAAATTTGCATTTGGATCATATAAATATTACAAATTATGCGAAACAACTTCCAAACGATAATAGCCATAAAAGGAGGACATTTAATCTATCACTGAATTTCGGTAGCCAATGTTTGAAGACAGCTGAGATATAATTTTTTTGTAAGGAGATTCAACCAAGAAAACATCTAAATAAGTATGTAAACTATTACTTTTTATATAGGATCTTCAGCCCAACATCGAGTTATGAGATCAAATTTTTTTTTTAATATGACACCGTAGCTAGATATGCCAATTACTAACGGTTTTAGACTTCTCCAAGCATTTCCTCCTGCAAATTTAAAATCCATCATGGAATTCTACTCCTGATTGGAAATTCACTTAAGCCCAACTAAGCGTAAGAAATTTGAATTTAACGATTCGTCGGACTTATTCAATGGCGGGAACGAGCGAGCACCAAACAAATGCGCTGAATGGAAAAAAACGACCATATTATCCTTAATAGCGGCATTTTTCAATATTTTCACTTGGTTATAGAAGAAAGGAGGAGAATACCATCTACTTCTAAGCCTTGAGGAGGATTTTTTCCCACATTTCGAGTGTTGGAGATTAGGTGCAAATCATATGCTTGACTTATGCGCTAAACTCTTTTGTATGTTGGTTGGTGTTTGAAGTAGGTGTCGATCGTTCGACACATTGTCCGCTCTGTTGTGATCCTATCTGATTCTCCGGTAATAAGCACATACATCCGTTCATTATCCTGGTCATTATACCGCAAATTGTCACACATTTTCAAAAGCCATTTTTTTTTCAATTCAATGGTGAAGATTTAGCTGGTAGGGTATTTTACAGAGTTGGTGTTGTTTGCTTTTTGTATTATTTTATGTTAAAATTTGTTTTGCAAAGAAGTTCAATACGGGGCTGTAATTAGTTTTTCTGATCGCTTTGTTGAAATAATAAATGAGTTCAATTTCACGCTCATTTAAATAGTGTGAAAGCATGTTTGAATGACTATAGTTACCTACCAACATAGTAAATTTGTTTCTATGTTCGAAGAAGTTAGGAGACTAACATTGAGGAGTTTTAATGTGCGTTTTTGATATTTAATCAATGATGGATTTCACCTGGAATTAGTTTTGACTAAAGATAATTTAATAGCTTTCACTCATCATCATTCCTTTATTCCTCAATCTTATTCAAATGAAGTTAACGCATTTTGAGGAAAGCATAATAAACCCAAAAATTACGAATGGGCGAATTATAGCATTTCACATTATAATTAAAGCATAGCAATATTTTCAAATCGATGGGAGAAAGGAAAAAGAACAGATTTGTTATGTATGCGTTTCATCATTTAAAAAATCTATATAGGACTGACTTTCAGGACGCATTCCTTTGAAACGATCGAGACAAGCCCTGCACACCGAATAAACTAGTGTGAAAACAATATAAGTAACATTATGAGCGACCCAGGTGACATTAAAAGAGAATCGGATCAAGATCAACATTACAGCCTTTTCAACGATTATTTTGGGAGATATAAGTTTGAAAATATGTCCTTGAAAATATCATGTGCTGGAGACACACAGAAAAAGCCAAAGAAATATCCCACTATCGATAGTTTACCAGAAAAGCTTCTGAAAAAACGAGAATCATTACTGTAATATCTTCTTCACCAAATTATCTCACAGATATTGAGTAAAAGGAGGATTAAGGAAAGTAAAATAAATTTCAAAGCTATGATAACTACAGAGGTATTCTACAGTTAAGAACTGGTAAAATTTCAATACGATATCTGCTGTAAGCCTCTTGAATACAATTTTTTTGAAATGAGAACTTCAATGAAATATAAATGTATGCAATTTAAGACAAACCTGTCTGCGCTACTACATATATTAATATTAAAATCAAAACGCAAACTGCTTGAAATCATGATCGAATGGTACAAATGGAGTTCACAACCCAATACAAAGAATTTATAAAAACAAGAGATAGCTTCCATACGAATTCCGAATATATATATTATATTTTATTTTATATATTTATTGTTTCGATATTTATATTTGTGATTCGCTTTTGTTTCATGGTGCTAACTTGGATGAAAGCGTTTAGTCGCAGGTTTCTAACCTAATCGGCGCAGCGGTTCGAATCTTCATCACGACAAACAAAAGTTACATTGCCCAAATATGAAGAATAAAATGGACTTGACAGATATATGGAAGAAAGTCAACCCAAAATGAGAGAAACGAGAAAGAATATTTTCAGGAACGCCAGGAAATTCGTTTTTTTTTTAATTTAATTTTTTAATGAAACGAAATGAATTATTTTTTATGAAAGTGAAACAAATAGTTGTGTTAAGTTAATCCTGAACTACGAATCGTGGGTTTTAAAACATGGGCACTGAAAATACTGAAATTACATTTTTATGAAAACTTCAAAGTATATCCGGACGCTCACAAAGAACAACATGAACTGGGAAATCCGTTGCAGCCAAAAATTGCATGAACTTTTTGGCGAACCTGTGCTGTCGATCCAGGCAAATTTGTGCAGATTTTGCACTATGTGAAGTGCATTGATGACGGCAAAGCTCTCAGGTGTACCATTGAGCAACTTATGAGCAAGGGATGCAGGGTAGATCGCCTCCTCGTGGTGCATATTGGATAACGCTAATTGATCTACCACGGCACGTTGTGAGGACTCAAGGCACGCAAATAGTAAATCATTATTAAACTAAACTGGAAAGCACTAGCGTTGTACCGAAACTGCTGGAGGTAATGACTAAAAGGCGACAAAGACAATTTGAATATGTGCGTCATTGACGGTTATAAAAATTCCAAGTGCTTTCACATGACATTAATATTAATAAAATCATTAAAAATACATTTCCCTGCCATTGTTCTTTTACAGTTCAATTTTCGTGAAAAATCCTCTATTTTAAATGACACACCTTTAAACAGCCTTCCCATCATCCAACTCATCAATCAATAACGTTATCTTATAATAGGTGTTATGACTCTTCATTACAAGAAGTAGTATCCAACGCACCTTGACTCCATCACTACTCGGTTATTCCATTGAGTCCTTCTCTCTGCACCATCACAAACTAAATTTTCTTCCAGATGTTTATTTTGATACAACAAATCCTTAGAAATAAAAGCCAGCGCGAAACTCTCGAACTTTTATTCGCTTCAAGGCTCTATTTGGGTGAATTCAATCGTCACGATATACTTGAGTACTCAAGAGGCGAACGTAATCCACTCGAATAGGTTTCGCACCCTTTCTTTAGGCTGAAAGCCATCAGCATTCATCGTAATGCGAAAGGAGTTTGGCTTATCATCAAGTACTCAACAGCCGACACTGCCTTCAATGAAGGTGAACTGGATCCTGCCACGGGCAGGGCCATGTCGATGGTAACTCTTTTATTGCAACAATTCAAAAAGCAGCGATATCAAAAAGATTATACACGAGTAGAATAAGGGATGCTGTTTTATTCATCCGTTCGCCTGTAATAAAAACCATGGGAGGCTAAATAATTAGTGTTTCAAATTTTGATTACTATTTCACCATCACAGATTAGAAATCGTTCGCGATGGGACTAAGATCCTCAAGAAGCAATATCTTTGCAAAAAGGAAGAAAAAAAATGCAAGCCTGCGAATTCCCTTCGGCCATTCTAAAACATTCTATTCTCACCGTATCACGTAGCAGATGATTTACGGAAAATTGATACATGTAAAATTGAATCGTTTATTGCGGTCACCACAAACAAATTGTGATACAAGAAATGTAATTTACCGCGGGTAATTCCTATTTGAACGCATGAGGAAATCGGATACCCAGCAATTTGCACGATCCTTGATCCTCACAACCCCGAAACAATTTGTTCGACTTTCATTTCCTTGAACTTCATCTGTCGCACTGATCGTCGCCATGTAGATGATATGGCTGATGGAAATGATACTTTTATATATGAGTACGTTTAGATACTTCTATGAGCCTTTAGATACATGCCGACAATGCAATTTTGAGTAGAATATTAAGGCGGCAATTGAATGGTATCCGATTTGATTTTTTTCGGTAGTATTTTTGACCAATAGCCGATGAGCTGAAGGAGATAAGGCACTAAATGCAATGCAATGTTTTAAGCTTGCTTTTTTCAGGCTGGAATAGGAGAACCTGGAGATGAATAATGATAAATGTCGCCTTGAATTATTTATTTAGATGGTTTGAAAACTGACTATTTTTTGATTTCAGTTTGTTAGTTTTACTTAGTTAAGTAATATATAAAAGCATTTGAGACTATTATCCAAAAATATGCATAATCAAGGTTTTGGCATTCGCTGGCTGTGGAAAAATACAATTTTCGATCAATACTTGTCTGTACTTAGCAGAGATAGAATATTTGTACAAATGCTACGAGCTATACTTATATCAATGATATTGCATTGCTCTGAATGTGTTTTTATCAGCCAGAAAAGTCAAAGTAACCGAGAAATGTGTAGAGGAAAATTGACAATCTTATTTCTTTCTATTAAAGAAGGTGCTGTGTATCATTTATATATTCGTAAAGAATTCACGATTATCTTTCTCGCAATCACTAACGACAATATATTGTGGACAATTTCTATCGTACTTCCAAACTCGTAACCTACTTTCTTCAAACGGCATCACAGTATTTCAACTTCTGATGATTTTCTCAAAACACTTTCAGCAAAAGACTAATTATGTCCCTAAGTGACTTCAAAGCTTGAGCGCTTCACATCACTCGAAAGCCCTCATCTTCCATGTCAGTACTATCGAAACTACAATAGTTGTAATTAATTCACATTGTATCCTTCTCCGATTATTTTAAATAGCTTCATTCGGAATTTCATTCCAAGAATTAAACGAGCTCGTTTTTCAAGCACCATTCATATGAATGTCAGTGGTAATGAGGCGATAATCTCTTGTGCGAAATTTTGAATATCGTTGTCATTTCGTCAGTCGCTCATTTCGTTAGGCAAGTTATATTCAGCGCATTCGTCAGGATCATTATGAATATCATAAGCGACATCATCAACGTCAACCACATCAACAGCAATGACAACATCTCCAGCAAAGGGCTTAGTTTAATCAAAGACTTAAAAATTATCCCACCATTCATCCACGGATAGAATTGAAGGAACCACTCTTGCTTCTTCAGGCAGCTCTTGAGTCGCATCCATACTCGTACAGATTCATATTCGTATTGCCTTCCATTTGGAAGAATCCTTCCGGGCAAATAATATTTTATGTGAATGTGATACTTTAGTAATGTACTGTAAGTGTGGAAGTTATGAAAACTTTTCTTGAGAAATTTCATTTCACTGTTCTTTGAGAAATAAAAAAACGATACATAGTGAACAAGATTTTTCCAAAGTGCCACCCAATCCTTTTTTCAAAACCAACAGATAAAATCAAACTACAATTTATTAACAAATAACATTTGAACGTAGGAATTTCTTAAATTAATTTTATCGATATTTTAAATGTCCTGAATTTCGTTTGATTATTAAATTTTCCATGAAGAGTAGATTTAAAAACTCAAACTACTGTCTGGTTATCTTCATGCAGATTTCAAAAATTTTTTCGACAATTTGTTTTCTATTTTTTCCGACTCACTGTTATCATCATTCCAAGTGCGATTCCTTTTTCGTTGAATCCTGGCCACGTTGTAAAGTCACTCGTCAGCCAAGGCAATGACGGATTGCTGCTCTCTATCCGATTCGTGCATGATGTTCTTATAGACAGAGCAACGATATTAAGTACCGTACTAAATCTTTTCATTTGATTTTAATACTTTCGAGTGTCCTTTACGAATCATTTCATCATTTTTCATCATCTATTTGATGACGACGACGACGACGTCGATTCCAATTCGCAATGTTGGTACGTCGTTGATTGTATTTGATGAAATCGAATCTGAACGGAGATCCTTGACGAGCACTTTATATATTTCATATATTTGCAGCCCGCAGAGATTAGTGCTTGTCGCCGCAGGGAGATACTTGTTTTTTATTAGACGCTACTCGCTATTCGTTGTTCGGTTTCTTCGAACAAG
This sequence comes from Oxycera nigricornis, assembly GCA_963942545.1. NCBI lineage: Eukaryota > Metazoa > Arthropoda > Insecta > Diptera > Stratiomyidae > Oxycera > Oxycera nigricornis. The sequence goes on from OZ012659.1 coordinate 7,184,023, forward strand.
ATCCGCGCAAGGAAGAAAATTAACCATAACGAATATGAATGTATAGGATGGTACTTATGTGGTCCTTATGACCTTTATTAGAGAATCTGATGATGCCAGGAGGATGTGGAAGCTTCTTATAAGAATTTATTAATAATTTTTGGTTTAGAGCTTGCGTGAACATATTAAACACGTGTTCACACTTGAATGAATAAAGTGTGATGCGAATTGAATTGTAATTTAACAGTGGACAAACATTTTGAATGCTTTGAAAATATATAAAGAGAGAAAATGAAATAAGCTGCTAAGGTACATTGGAAGTGTATCAAATGAGGAAAAATATTACATAAAATTATTTAAAAAAAGATATTCCATTGCTCATTTGATGGGTTGAATATATTTAGTCGTTTCAGGTGGTAAGCGAATCAATGTATTTTTATGATTATATCTAATTCACACCACTAGTCTACCTTTATTGATGTGATATTCGCGCAACTGCCGATTTCAGATAAGCATCTGACTGTATTCAAAAATTAGGCATAAGGGATTGAACAAAATGGATTTACCGCACTTCAGACAATTTTTCAACAATTTTTAACAGCTGTAACTGCTGACAATTCATCCAATATCGCATAAAAATGTCACATTGCTATGACAATTCAAATATGGTGGATGTGACACTTAAAAGTTCTATCATTTTTTAATAAAATTCGGACAGAATTGGCAATAGATTTCATACGCATATTCTTTAATTGAACGTTAATAAGCATTAACTTTAATCAAAACAAAATTTACACTTTTCCTCTTTATAAAAATGATGAGAAAATGAAGAAATTTGAAACAGTAAATGATATTGCTTGGGATGAATAAACTCAGCGAAAATAAAATCGACAGAAAATGTTGATATGTCCAACTGGCAAATGGAAAAACATATATTAATTTGTTTTTCAATCTAAATTATATTTTTAAAAATCAATGCTTAAGAAAATCGGATGCTTTAAAGAGGAAAAAAGAAGTTTTTTATTACCACAAAAAATATTTACATAAAAACGAACAGACTCATTCCACTTCCTGTAATGTTTCAGTATGAATATTATTATCTAAAGTGTTATTATTTTTATTATTAGTTCTGCTAGCAATGCAGATATTACTGGGAAGTTTTGTATCTGGTGGCTTGTTTGATAGTCTATGTATTTTATAAGCATGTTATCTTTTACTTCAGTAATATTTAATCTGAAAGTCAATTTAAATATATTTATATATTCTTATATTTTTTTTATAAAAATTAAAATCCATTTTTGGATAATTTCTTTAGTTCAAAGTTCTCAAGGAGCGGGACAACTTTTTGTCAACAAAAAATAATCACATGGATAAAATGATCTAGAACCCAATATCTTCCGTTTCCTTTCATAATTTTGTTGTTGTTATCTCATGTAACCTAATATGTTAATCGTTCCAACGAAGTACAAATTTTCTCACCCTCCTTTGCTTTCAATGTCCTGAAGAACAAACCATTCATTATTATTCATAGATTTGTGGCCACCAGATTTGATACATATCATGAAGAGGATTTACCTACATATTTGTTTAATGAACAAGCATTGCATGTTTTACATATTGAAGATGCATGTGTTTAAAACTAAGGAGTTTTATTAAATAAGGGTATTTTTGAAGCTGGCTTGAATATTCACAATAATTTCAAGACGACGCTGCTAGGTATCTTTTAATTCAATCGTTTTAATAATTTAAGGGTCAAGCATCTTTTATGTATACCTCGCCATGTTGCATATGGAATACAGGGTGCATCTTTTTGGTTTAATGATTGAAACAATGGCTTCAAATTATTATAAAAAACGATTTTAACTGAACTATGATTGAGTCTAGTTTATTAAAAAATACCATGCAACTTATCAATTTTCTGCACATGTAACGTAATTAGTGATTGTAATACCACATGCGTGAATGCAAACAAAATATTGAATTTCGAATCCAATTTTTCAATATAAATATCCAGTTATTTTTTTCAAAATGCAGTTAATTCAATAAATAACACGTACAATATGAGGTTCCAATTTTTTTTGAATATATTTTTAGAAAGCACTTTTCTTCGGATTTAAAAATTTAGTGAGAAACACAGCAGTGTTATTATGTGATTACGTAATTTTGACGACTGAAATAGTTTAAGAAACAAAATCAATTTGTTCCTTAAATTCTTTCAGTCTATCTAACATTTTAATTATTCTTTCATTATTTTAATTCTAATTGCTGCCGAAATTTTTAAATACTTGAAGAAATTATTTTTTGAGATTATTTAAATATATGAAGGTAATGCCTACTTTAATTTGAAATAAAATAATTTCACTGAGAGAGTCTAGTATTTTGTTGTTACATTTTAAATAGTATCAAGTATGACCACTTTAATCAATCCAAATAAGTATGATACGATTTTTGAGAGCTTTTAAACAGGGAGGATTATTCGTAGTCCTTTCTAGTTATTACCATTTGGATGCCATTAAATAAGTTGCTTCTCCCTTTTCAATCATCAATGAAAGAATCTCAGAAACATGTGCAGTCATAATTCAACATAAAAAATTTTTTTCAAGCAGTATTAACTCCTCAAAAATCAATTTCAACTTTTTGAGTCAACTCCAAAAGTATTTATTTAAATAAATATCGTATATCTACAAATAAATATCTTATATCTAACTTTTGGGCAGCTTTGGAAATACTCAGCAAAAACTTATTGTATCTACTGCATAGAAAACCTTTGAAATGCTTATAATGCTCATTCCTGAATTCAATCCCTACCAAAAACAAACCTTAAACTACCCCACCATAGGCAGGCACCCTCATCTGCTGAATCAATCAAGAAAATTGCTAGATCAAGTACAAATCAAAACTTAATAAAGGTTATATGCGGACAGGCCTCGTTAACACGTGCCAATTTTAATTTTGTTACAAACGCAAAAGGCACATGTCCTTGAGTAAACAAAAGGACACTTCACAGCCTCTGCGACATTTGGCCCGAAGCTAATATGTTTCGTATCTTCGTTAACCGTGAGAATCAAGCTATCTTTGTACTTTGTAAGTATGTATGTGTTTGTTCAAAAAAAATATCTACGAAAAACCTTGTGCACTTTATACTCCTTTGCTGGTCGATCGATAGATAGCCTAGACAATAATCCTATCAATTGGTCCCAGTAGTGAATCAATTATCACCTTCTGGTACGCTCGTCCATCAACAACCCCTTACCGATACAATCCAATCCACCTCTAATCAGAATTGCTCCCACACTAATGTTGGTCGCTACTATTACCAAATTGAGATTAAATTTACTCTTTTACTGAATAAACAAGATTTAACTTATTTATTGCTTCTCTTTTGGGGCAAACAAAGGATTTAGTGGTCCAGCGTCGATCTTTCTTAGTCCGAGGTGGAGTGACAACAAGAATGCGAATGCTATTCGTTTGATTCGCAGGACGATTTTCTGGCCTACACTCCCTTACTTGCTGACTACAAGGGTTAGTAGCAAAGAAAAGAATTGACCTATTTGTAGGAGTTGTTGGTGAGCTCACTGAAGGGTAGTTTCCACCCCAGCCACTGTTGCAGGAGAAACAATATGTATGCGTATAATTGTATGGGACAGGGAAAGTTGTTATTTGCTTTGTATTTATTTGGTTAATTTTCACCCTTAACTGGATTTCTAATAAGGTTTATCCACTGTTTGGATAAATAGCAAATAATAGTGATTTTCTTTTGGAATTGAGGAGATCTTTATTCTGCTGTGTATTTGGTGAGAATGAATGTTACCGAGTAAACGAATAGACTGGTTAAATTTTGGGGTTCTATCGGTTTAACCCTCTGTTGGCCACTTTTTGAAAATCAGATGCGTTTTGAATATTTCCTCGATATTTCGAGGATGATTGTATCGGAAGAAATATTTTTAAAAATTTAGAGGAGAGTTGTAAATTGGTGAGTCCTTAAGGTGAAATGGCAAGTAGATAAACTTCACTTGAAGTTAACCGACACGATGAGCATTTTTTGGATTGTTGTTACGACGAGAATCGCGTTCCCTTTTAATAATATCGTATTTTGATGAATAATTGATTAGAGGAAGATTATTTACCATTTGTTTTGCAAATATACGTAAGTAACTGCTTATACTTATGGCAAATGTTAGGCACTTCTATGTAAAAATCTTGAAAATTAACACGAACCTAAAATTATTTAAAGTTTTTCATAAAAATCGCATATAAACAAACTATTCTCATACATATACAAAACTCAATGCATTGTATTATTATTCCTCAAGGCGTAAAGTAGGAACTGCTTGTTGATATTGACCATTCACGGTAACTTTGGTTCCGTCTTCAGATTTTAAAAGGAAAGGACCAATGATACCGTCGAATTGCAAACATACACCATACAATTATTTGTTCGGGATGTAATGGGGCTTTTAAAGTCTATTGAGGCTAAATCCTCACACCAAAAATGGCAATTCTGCTTATTTATGAATCCATTAAGCCAAAAATGAGCCTTATCGCTGAACACGATTTGACGGTAAAAATGCGGTTTAACTTCGAACTCAGTCTCAGCTGCTCAGATGAACGATAATGAGCACCATTAATTGGACAAAGTACCCTATAAGTTTGGTGCACAGAACGTGAATGTCGAAAATATTTTTTTATTATTAAGAGACGTTGTTTAGGTTTAAGTCGTTACATTGTAATTTTCCAAAGTAAATTGAACATAATGTCAAAATGACAGTAAAATTTGACAGCTACAATGACAGATATCCCTATCAGAAGCTCTATACTCCCAAAAGGACCCTATTCAACACTGTAAGGACTTTATGCAAATTTTTTGGCTCGAGATGGTACTGGGGTTCATTCTTCAATAGCGTCTGATGTAAAGCTTAGTACACAGTTCGGTTCGACGCAAAAATTTGTATGAAAATTCTGCAGTTGCAGAAATTACGCACAGAATTTCAGATTCAATTCTGCAGAAGCAGTACACAGTTTTCTGCGCAGAATCAATGAACTCGGTAGATGGCAGCACCGCAACACCAAGTACTCTCCACACTTTTCAGACTTGAGTTTTAATTGTTTCGACATTCCTTTGGATGCAGAAAGTTGACGTTTGGCAATAGCTGTCATTGAAACTGTGTTTGAAGTCGTCGCCATCATCAACAGCAGCTGGCAATTTGAAGAGTCAAAAGTCTAAATGACTTTGACTTTCTTAATCTCCACTTGTCTCCATTGTCAAATTTCCAGCAGCAAATTATTTACCAAATGTGTAGACATGCAGAATTTTCTGTTTTGAATCGAACTGTGTACTAGGCTTAACTAACTATCGCCTATTCAATACACATCCTGCATTTCCATTCTTCTTTTTTGACCATCCAGCAATTTTTCTAAGGTAAAACCTCCTGTAAAACTTTCCTTTTAAATTTTCCTTGCTGTTGTTTCATACAGCTTTCAAATTAAACATATGAGGCAATTTCGCATGTGAATGAAAATTGCTAATAATAAAAATCGCAAGTTTTAGCTTTTATTTGCTTTGAAATTCCCTTAGAATTGTTCAACGTTTTTCTCTCTACAGAAACGTTATCACCCACATTATATTTTGAAAAGAAAAATTCCAAGATGATTTATGGTCCAAAAAATATGACAAAATATAGTCTCCTGAATATTTAAGTCGCAGGCGCTGCTACCTTTAAAAAGAATTACACATGATTCATCTTTTTGTTAATTTAATATATTCAACAGTTTTTTGGATGTTACTTGAATAATATTATAAATTTTTAATGAATAAAAATATTTTTTTAAAAAAATTTTATATGACATTTTGCTAGTCAATAAAAATCATAATTAACATCAAAAACTCGTAAAAATACTATAGTATGTAGATAGTAACAGACTTTCGCTAAACATGCAATCAAGTAAATAATTAGCAAGATTTTGAGATGTATAATAAGTTTAATGAATCTACCTTCGAATCAATTCCATAAAGACAAAAATTAATAAATACTGCATATATTATCCTTTTTCTGACTCCACTTTTCATTTCATATTCTCATCCAGCGAGTCCATTAAAATCTTGACTTAACAAACTTTATTAGCAAGTACTCACCATCCATCCCGAGAAACTCAACAGGACGAAAGGGCGACATCATGAAAAGAATGTTTTAAGTGGTGCAAATGAGAAAATGTATGACTGCCATTATTAAGTAGGTCCATCATATACTTCGCCGAAGAGTGCGACTTCCTTTTCGAGTTGTAGCAAATACATTTGTCCCGATCCCTATACCAATCCTCGTTTTATTCACATCGCATAAAATGTCCTGCGTTAATCTCAACAACATCATCACAATCGACGACAATAGACGGGGATCAATTATTTCGCCTGATTTAATCAATTGAATGGCCTTTTAAAGCAGTAAGTGGCTGGTATACACTCGGAACGCTACCGTTCTATAACAAGAAGTAGTAAGGACACTCTGAACGAAGCATGTTGAATCTTTATGATCATCCTTTTCAGGCGAATGTGTCGTTTAACAAGACTACCTCGAAGATTTCTCGAAGGTGACTTTAAACTATATGAAAATTTGGAAGTATTTTCGAATATTTTCTGCAAAACATAAATTTAATATAGCGGAATACAGACACTCCTGAAAAAACGTTACAGGATTTCCTGGCATGAAAATTTCATGAATTAAAATTAATTGAACGCCACGACCCTGCTTAGAGTGTATCCAGACAGAATATCACGCACAGAACAAGGAACTATTGTGTGAGTGGAATCGCTCCTTCGCTATTTCAAGTCTATAAACTTTGTCATTCGACTTAAATGAATTTCCTTTTAAGTTATCTCACTCGGCTGGGCCCTTCCTCTGGCTTTCAACGGAACCAATTCAAGACGTTGCGTCGATGATGATGGCAAAAGGAGGAAGGTATTTATTACGATCGACTTTGCTTTTTGGGAGTCTGTCGAAATTTAATGTTGGCCAATTTTTATTTTCTGAACTCTTCCTTCATATGGTTTATCGAACGTCAATACAAATAGGAAGCCTCTTCTAACCTTAACAGTTTTCAAGATTAACCCATGAAAGAGCTAATAATAGGTATCTAGCGAACCAAAATGCATGAAATATAAATATAGACCTAATTTTCTTTTTTAAAAATGAGTTTAAATTCTACGAATCGATGAAAATTTTTTTATACATGTACATATGCACATATCCTTGCTCATTCGGATACGAAATCTATCTCCAATTCTTCGAATAGTAGCCATAACATCGTGAACGAACCACCATCACGATAACCCTTCCAATTTCGCCACAATTTCAAAATCCATCCTGAGACTCGTAACACGTGTTCATACGAATGTTTACAACACGTTACCACCTTCCGATTTGATAGGCAGCCACGCTTTTCTGAGTCGTCCGATAAATTTCTGGGCTCGCGATAATTACTCAATTATGAGTGATTTAGGGTTCGTCGTCACTTAATTAAATCTAATCAGCTCAATTTTCGGGTTTGTGTGAAAACGGGTTAAGTAAAACGAATGTAGAAATTACAGTTTGGCCGATAGCTGAATTAATTACAGGGCAGCTGCCCTAGTTCTCAAAAGCGGGTTGCTTTTTCCACCAAATGCGGGGAGTTTTGGTTGGCTTTGTGAATGGAGGGTAGAGAATTTGTTAAATAATAAAATCAGCCATTAGTTTTTAGATAAATCTAACGGCTTCAATTTTTTATTCATATTTCAATGAAGCGGAAATGTTTTTACTATAATATATATATATATATATATATATATATATATATATATATATATATATATATATATAAATATATATATATATATATATATATATATGAGCTTAAAATTACAAATGAAACTCATGAATGCGAAAAACAGTTAAAATTAATATATGCATTTTAGCATCACTTTTATTCAGAAATATGTTAAAGTTGAATAATTTTATTAAAATCGTTTAATTTGGTGTTTTTAACAGGTCGTCTAGCATGCGATACTAGAATATGCAGTGGCGGCTCGTGGGAGTTAAGTATGGTGGGGCTACTGATACGATTTTTTCTATCACCAATATAAGTTCTTATGTGAGTTTCCACTCCACCTTCTTCAAAAGAACGCGAGCAAAACGGGTTGGAAATTAAATTTTCTACTGAATTCATACTTTGAAAATACCGAATTTTTTTTACTAAAATTGAAATTCAAACTTCTAGCAAGTTTTAACACATGCAAGGAAAATCTTGTTAATTATTTATTTAATCAAAGTCATAAATACCATAACCTGAAGAACCCTTTTCTGAAACAAACTTTAAGCACTACAAAACTTTAAAAAATACCAAACACTACGAAGGCACACTAAGTACTAATACCATTCACTACACTGTTGAGACTACTTTTTCATAAACAGTCATCACCTTCACCCCCTTTGGCCGGTCGTAAAAAAATGCTGCTCATGCCCGCTCAAAAGTATTATCCAGACCATGCCAAGACTAAACGTTGTCGAAGCACTGAATGGGCTGCATATGATTAGTCCGTTCATTATGTATACACATATTATTTCAAACACGCCGCTTCAGCATAGAATTCACGCAGCCTTTCAAATCGAAATACTCTTTGTCGGGACAAAATCCATGTAGCCCCTTCCTCGTAGTAAAGGTGGAAAATTGTCAAAGAGAAAATAAGTTTGAATTTTACTCTCAGCTTTTACTCGGTGCAGGCACAACGAAGCGAGTCGAAGAGAAAAACAAATTGTTCTACAGTGCGTGGCAAGAAGACTATGTGAAAGTAAACTACAGCATGGGCGAAAAAATGCTACATTATATTTTGAAATGAAATGAAATTATGAAAACTATATTGAAATCTATAATGATATTCTATTACATTTGCACTAATATAGGCTCATCCATCGCCACTGAGAATATGTATGGAGTATCTCATATTGAGACCTCATTTTAAAATCAAAGTTCGTTCGAGAAGACGAACTGATGCACTCAATGGGCCCTTCCATGTGTCTCGTCAAAATTGTCCTCATGCAAATTCTCATTCGTCCTTTGAAACAATTTCATATTAAACTCACTCACTCTGTGAGTTTCACATTGGGCAACCTATTCAAAAAAAATTTTAGGATGACTAAATTGTTCATTAGAGAAGCATCAATGCAATTTTAGAAAGAGTTACTCATATTAGGGCACTTTCTCTTATAATTCATTATATTTACTATGAAATTTGAATATATTTGTACACTAATGGACACAATCGAGGTGAAATCATATGGAAATGAAAAAAAAAACAATTTTAATATTTTCTTCGTCAACCACACCTTTAATTTAGTCATTTGAAACGAGGGCAGTCATTTCGATCGTTTTCATTTCTAGGTATTAAAAACCAAAAACTAAACATGAACTTTTCATATACTAGGAAGTTAAAAAAAATTATTTGTTCATTGAAGTTCAAAAAAAGCGACACTTTGGTTGAAAAAGTTGCACATAAAATTGTTGATCGATCTCGAAAGTTAACTGATAGTTTAAAAAACAAAATTTAAAGTTTCTTGGTTCACGTCGGTTCTACTCTTTTCGTCATTACATTGTTTCACCCACCTAAATGCTCAGAAACCACAGTGGTACTCGATACGCACCACTTTCTTCCTAGGGATTATATACCATGGCGGATCTGTAGAAAAACGACTACATTTGACCGTTGAGAGGGGGCACGCTGATTTTTGCAGGAAAAGTGGTGGAATAACTCGTATAACAATAATTGATCTATGCTCCCTCTCAAAAGAGTCGGGAACATTAAAAAAATCGAAATGTTTAAAAATTTAAAAAAAATCGTGTTTTCCTGCTTGTCTCACTTCTAACTTAAAAACGGTTCATTCCAGAGCAAAGTTGCGTGAGAATGAAAGTTGCGTAATAAAATTTTCTACAAGATAAGATTGGTTTAAAATTTTAAAACATTTAACCCTTGCGCAAAATAGCAATATTTTTTTTTTTAAAAAGGGAAAAAAGCAGTTTCCTATTCAATTTTTTTTTACCATTTCAAATAAACTTGGGACCGCTTAAAAACTCTTTATCACAGAATAAACCAGCACAAGAATTTTCATCAAAATCGAATCAGTAGATTTTACATAACAGCTTGGCAATCAAAATTGATTGAAAAAAATTCAAATTTTTTTGAAATCTTACAAGTCAGAAACTAAAGCCCATAGAAGTTTGATTTTTTTCTAGATATAGAGAGTAATTCACGCATTGAATGCCTCAGGATTTTTTTTTTGAAATTATAAACATTTGTTTTGCTGAATATTTTAATTAATTAAATTAAATTTAAAAAATACGCGAGAAAGAACTTGAGTACGCTTCTTCAAAAAAAATTATTGAATTATGTTCATTAGTTTCTGAGAGACAACCGGTCAAAGGTGACGGGCATTTGCAACGAATTAAAAAAAGGTATAAAAATAAGCATTTTCGCGGCTTATAGTGGAGCAATTTTGACATTTTTTTATGAGCCGATGTAACTCGAACAGAGAAACCTAAATATTGCATTACCAAATCCCGAAAATGCTTTTATTATATTATAAATAAATTAATGGGAATATTTTGTTCCCTACTGACGATCAAGTCGAGAATTGTGTTGCAAACAGTTGCGCTTCGTCTTTTTTGACAATAGTAGCCTCGTAATCCGTCCATGTGAATGACATTTAAGTAAGTAATCAACACAAGTTCACATAGTCAAAGTAATCAGTCGTTACATAAAAATAGCACATCTCTATTAGAGCCGATCTCTGCAGCGCAGCATCTATACATCATGATCGATTCCCGTTAAGAACCAGGTATTCGCTTTATTTCCTATATACTTTTTAGACAGCCCTGGCCGGTTTAACTATTCAGTGAAATTTTAACCAGGATCGCTACTATGCAATCGACTAAATGTGCTTTCATCATTCGCTGTGCAACTGACTCCTCATCAGCCATTTGCGTCACGATCATATTTCTTCTCGGCGCGCTTCAATTGGTGAGGCCTGAGAATGACCATGACCCTTTCACCACCAGCTAAGCATCTGCTGGTTGTTTGCCAGGGTGGTGCGATCACGTAACATATTCACGCATTTTAATCATTTACAAGTGCGCGTTGAATTGCCTTCATGAAAATTCGGTCGATGAAATCGTATTAGAGTCCTTACTACCTTAACAGAGCCATAGATTGCGTGGTTGTTTCGCTACTTTTATTTATTGTCTCTATGAAAAATATCAAGTAGAGTTGCAAGTAGATAAGAAGTTTGAATAGCTTATTACTTCGTGGTTGCTTACCAGCTAAACTAGATCGGATCACTGAAGTAACCATGAACGACACGGAAGCTGAGAAATCAACTGGGGTTGAAAATAAAGCACCTACTTTCTCCAATCGTGCTCCAAAAACAACATCGAAAGAAAAGACACTAATTGGACAGAATTCGATAGTATAACATGTCAACTCTGAAAAATTGAACCTTTTGTATGCCTCACACCTGACGATAGCGAATAGGACAAGATCCACCTATGTATCCATGTTGCCAATCATCTAAGTACGCCAAGTTTCATTAAGCTATAAAACGACCAGCTGGTTGTTCTGCCGTATGAATCACGAACGCCTTACAGCCAGGAGCGTTCTAGAGTCTGTTAAGATTAGACTGCGAATTCTTCCCAACAATCAGTTGAGGGAATTATTAGCAAAATCGATCATGGCAAAGCAACGTCGACTTCAGAATGGTCAGAGATAAGCATCTGACTGTCACTTTTTCCGACTAGACCATGCAAACTTGGGGCCTTTGAAAGCAACAGGACACATCCAACCAAGACAATTAGAGGCGATGTCTACTGCTTCGCAAGGTGAGAAACCAATAAACATGAACCTCCTAGGGCGATACTTTTTTGACCTCTAAATCCTTTGAAATTGGGCAAGCAAGCTTTTTTTTACTGCAAACAGGACATTCAATGATGCCCCTTTGCCCTCGATAAGAGGCCTAAATGGGACATACTTACCATGAGACACTACCCTTGTTAGGCCGAAGACTCCAAATTATTTATTTCGCAATTTTTTTCATACTTTTATTTGCTACACGGAACATTCAACGAATCACATCTTCATATCCCTTAATTATTTCAAATGTTTTACAAATTCTGCATTCGACGTTACAATAAAAAATATTTTCACACATTTCCATTGACAACATGACTTTGGAAAAGGAATCTTACCGGCTTGAAAGTAGACAAAACAAACAAAAACAATTCAAAATCAAGTAAAGCAACTCAAATTAAAGTAGAATAAAAGACAATTTGCGATTATGTTCATATTTATTTTTTCAATATTATATTTTTTCCCATGACGTGTTGAAAAGTGGTTTTTTTCCTTGGTATTTTTTTTAAGTAGATTAATATTTTGCTTGTTGTTTCTTTTATTTGATATTTTTTTCAATTTTTTCGGTAGCATTTCACTTTTTTGTCTCTTTTCGATTATGTATTTTCCTTTTTTGCATTCTCTTCATTTTTTGTCTTCTTTTTTTTCGTTCTCATACTGTTTTTTTTGCATTGGCATTTTTTTACTATTACTTTCACGCAGTTCTTTTTTGATATTTTTCTTTTAGCCTTTTCATTATTTTTTCGAAATATTTTGTATTGTCAACATTAGTTATGAATTTTGCAATTTCATACAATTGAAGGAAAGAGTTGGTTTTTTTCTATTCAAAAAACATTATTTCAAACAACATGTGCTTCGTTTGTGGTGTACTTCTGTATATTCATTTATTGTAATGTTGATTTTTTTTTGATTTTATAAATTTATATCTATCCTTTATTCGGTTCTTTTCGTTTCGTTTAATATTTTTTTTTATTTAGAAATATTTTACGTTGCATTTTTTAAGGATATTTTATCATTTTTTTATGTAGATATATATATATATATATGTTTAATTTTTTTCCTTAGTGAAGACAAATAATGTTTTTTGAAATCATTTTTAAAAACATTTAAAATCTGAAACAATAATCAATCGATTAAATTACATTTATGTGGTTCGATTAGTGATTCATGCAAAATGTAGGAAATATGATTCATTTTGTATTTGTTTTAGACAAACAACAAGAAGGAAGTGACTTTCCAGATGGCAAATTTGAAATGTATTGCAACCAACACCAAATGAAGAAGGCAATTGACTACTATGAATTTTGAAAAATCAAAAAAAAAATCATCAGCATTTGTAGTAGCGCGCTTCAAATGCTTGAATCAAACTAACGAAATTTTACAATTCGCGTTGCCGTAATATTTTGGAAGTGAAATCGAACGCGAGTTTAAGATACATTCGAGCTGTACGTGCAAATTCACAGAATCATTATTGCCGAATTGAATTTTTCTCGTGTAACTTTCAAGCACGAATTACAACTTGGAGAACGATGAGATAGCAGCATTTGTATTATTACATGATAGCAAGTCTCAATCAGGGCATAAAATACAAAGAATTTAACTGCTAAATAAAACATTTTCATTTTCCCGAATTTTGTTAAATTCGTGTAACAGTTCATCGGATTTTGTGAATATTTACTAATTCCAGTGGGCGAAAATTCGTTAATCTAGATTACTGAAATTGTTGTAATTAAATTCAATCTTTTATTAAACTATCGCGCAAAGGCTTGGCCAATTAGAGGGGCGTTAAATCAAACTTTATTTACTGACAATATATAACAATCTGCGTTCACTGAGCCGTAATAAAAGGCAACACATCCTCACGGAGGACACTTCTAATGAAACCTCAGTTCTAAACATAAATTCTCGCGACTACATAATCGGATGAATGGAAATCAAATCAAATTTTTCAGTTTTGTTTGTTTCGTAACTCAAAAATTAAATTGACTGCCTCTCGCTCTGTTTAAATTTTCATTTAATACTAAATCAGTGCATGAAAAACTGAAAGTGACACAAAGAACAATCAAATGGATATATCAACAAAACTGATATTTCGTCCTTTGTTCCTATTTACAAAACAGCATCAACAAACTACATTATGTACAAACACCTATCAACTACCATGCGGACACTCGTCAACGGATTCTACGCGTTTCTATCAATGTCTCCACGACTGTGTCGATTTTTACATCGGCGTTGTAAAAGGACGCAACGGATATTCTTAAAAGCTAAGTAGAGAATCCCAACCGCCTAAAGCTATGATCAAAACTGTTATTTTTGTGTGTTCAATTATAATCGTTTTATGTGTGTGCTCGCTAGCGGTTAATGAATAACAGAATAGGCTAGATTTCGATTCAATGGGAAGCTGGTTGTTAGCCTGCAAGAGAAAGAAGCCACATTAAACTTACCTTATTCATAATTTAATTAGATTAGTAATTAATACGGCGAATAGTAGTTGGCTCTGCCACGGTAGCCACGTCTGCAACGATAGGACAGTTTAAGTAACGCCAGCAAAAAATTGGGGAATTCATTATTTCCTACATAGGCCGTCGGATGCCGCGGTAGCTCATGTGACAGCAGCCTCCTCGGGATACACGGGCCGATCGGCCGCGGAAGCCGCGCGGGAAACGATTTGTCGTTGAGATGCCGGGGCGGTTTGTACGTTTGGCCATGACCTGCAACAAATTAAAGAGATCATCTGAGCAATTGCTTCATATTCAGAAGGAGCATAGTTTGGCGATTTATATTTTGATAAAAGTGTAGTCGAAGTTCAAGACGAGATGACGTCAACGCTTCAAACCCGACGCAGCTGGAAAACAGGATGATGGCTTGCTAAGCTTTTTCACTAAAGCCCTGGGTAATTTCAAATCAAAGTGGTGTAGGGAAAGCGGAAACGTGGATGATTTGGCTGGCCGAGGAAAGATAAAGGGGACGCCAACGAAAGACGATAGTCGAAATTTTTTAATAGAATTTCGAGTACTCCGTTGAGAAATGCACGAGAAATGTTATGCAAAAAGAATATTAACGTGTCACTGTAGACGATCCGCCACTGGCTTGATGAAGCGAACATCGCAAGCAGAGCAAAAATATCGAAACCAATATTAACACCGAGATAGATCGAAAGGAGACTGCAGTGGGCGCAAACTAGTAAGGATCGCGACTGGACGAAAGTAATCTTTGCAGATGCATCCTCATTGCGGCGTCTCTCTGAACTCGGTGAGACATGTGTGGCGATAAAAAAAGAACCCTGGATCGAACTGAAAAGGTCCATATTCACGGTAGCTTTCCTTGGCAAGAATTTGTCAAACTTTTAGTTTTTACTGGAATCCTGACGGCTCCAAAAATGACGGAGCTATATAAAAAAGAATTGTTGCCGTCCGCCAAAATGTTATACGGCGACGATAATAGGGAGTGGATCTTTGCCGAGGATAATGATCCCAAACATCGAAGTCGACTCTGTGCCGCTTTTAAAGAGGAAAATGAGATCAAGTTATTCGATTGTTCATCACATGCGTCTGATGTCAATCCCATAGAAAATGTCTGGGCGTATACGAAAGATAAATGACGAGGAAAAAATATACGCAGAATCAAACATCCAGGAAAGGTTCTGAAAAAGATATGGAAAACTTTAGATGCAGAATACGCAGAAAATTTCGCTCTCAGCTGTAGTCATAGATGTGAGATGATTATGAAAACTGAAGGGGCCTGGACGCATTATTGATGTTTTCCGCAACATATATTATATCCAACAATGAATAAAGTTGGCTTTCTTTTAATTACGGTCACGTTCTTACCAAACACGCTGTAGGTACAGTGACTCCAAAAACTGTTCACGATTTTACCTAATCTACCATCTTATCAATGAAACAATAGAAAGGGTTCGGAAAATTTTATGCTGACAACACCTATATTTTTTATCTGTTCATTAAACAATAACAGTGGAATTTTCCATGATTCTCTTTTGAGCGGCCTAATAGTAATCAATTGGGTGTGAAAAGTTGTTTGGCTTACACGATATTTTGAGATAGATGACATAGAGCTAATTTTATAGAAAATATAGAAATATTTTTGTGGTTTATTTCTTCCCTAAATAAAGAAGGTGCAAAGTGAGTGAATTACATAGGATTACAATAAAACATTTCAATATTTTGTGTGGTTTAGATGAGGCGAAAAATTAACGGTGACACAAGGAAAGCTATTGCGGAAGCAATTCGTAAATCAAATCCCGTTCGTGTGATAGCAACCAAATTTAATGTGCCTGTTAAATAGAACAAGGGAGGAAGACCAGCAAAGTTGACTCCAGAAACAAAACGAAATGTGCACTGACTCATCTTGACAGGAGCAACAGACAATGCAACACAGGTCAACACGGAGCCTAAGAACAATCTTGGAATAAATGTTTGCACCGAAATCATGGGAAATTGTCTAAGGGAGTTTGGTATGAAGGCGAAAAATAATTTTAGTCCAGCGCATAAGAAACGTCTAGATTTTGCGAGAAAACATAGGAATTGGAACACTGCGCACTGGAGGGAGGAAGTATGATCGTATGAAGATTAACCGAATAGGTTCGGATGGGCGACAATGGACATGGGTAAATCCAAGACAACCCCTAAAGGAAAGAAACGTCATTAAAACGCTAAAATTTGGTTGTGGTTCCTTGATTGTTTGGGCATGTTTTAAAGGGACTTGGTCGGGAGTTCTGAGGAGAATTAACGGGATAATGAAGGCGACTGATTATATCGATATTCTAAAAGACTGCGCCTGATTTAAATCCTATTTAGCATTTGTGGTCTATTCTGAAATGTCGAATATTGACAAATGTCAGTCAGCCCAAAACCCTAGACGAATTATGGGAAGTAACCCAACACGCTTGGAGAACAATAGACAGAACGGTACTCAATAATTTAATTGAAAGTATACCTAGGTTGTTTTAAAAGCAAAAGGAGGTTATACGACGTACTAATCCGCTGGGAATTGAAATTATTCAGTTGCGTCAAAAAACTGTTCGCAAGCCTTGAACAGTAAATAATTTTGCTGCATGCCTAGGATGAAATACCATTTAATTTTGTTTATACTTGTGTTGACTACATACTACTAAAAACAAGAAAAAATTTGAAATTCAACTGAGAACACAATTTGTTTTGTGCATTTGAAAAATTAATAAAATTTTCGTGAATAGTTTTTGGAGTCACTGTATGTAGACAAGCCTTATCTATATAGCTTGCGTAGAAACCCGGCATGCGGAAAGGCAGGAGCTGGTCGGTATCTTTTTGAAGATTTCCACCTCCCAACGTGTGAAAAGGACGAAATGACAACAGCAACTCGGAAAAAAATTCGCCTATGGTAGCCGCAAGGAATTTTCATTTCACGGATAGCTTATAGACAGTTTTAAGCCAGTGTTAAGGAACAGGAATGACCACGACTTCCGAAATGATGATAAACAGATTGATCGAATGAAAAAGAACCAGATTTTACGACACTTTTAGGGAGTATCGACTTTCCTAATTGCTGATCGGACCGAAGTGTTGGTATTTAAGGAGCACAATCGAAATCAGAACGTGAAAATTCTCGCTTTCGTCGATGCTCTCCTTCGCAACCAATCAGTCTGTTACGAGCGGCATCCGGAAAAATATATGGAACTGCAACAAGGACTGCGTTTCAGACACGAAGCGAATGAAAAACGTGAAGAAATTCCCCGCGGGACGAAACAACGCGAAATTTGGAATGACTCAAAAGGCAAATGGAAGGCTTTGTTATGTGAATCGGACGGAACTACTGGAGACGATGTTTAAGGATGCACAAGGCTCGTTTTGGGCTGGTACGACATTGATTATGCAATTCTTTCATTTTTGGGCAAAACGTGATGGCAAGATGAAGTAACAAAGTAAAATTGAAGAAGATTCCTCTGCGAATATGTTAGAATGACAAAAAGAGTTTTCGAACGTAGGAAACGACACAGTCCCATGTAGTACAGAAAAGTCAGTGCAAGTCTAGTATTTTATAAGGTTTGGGGGTAGCGTGAAGGTGAACGGTCACAGTTCCGCAGTTACAATGTCCAGTAAACGCGGCACAAGCTTATCAGTTTCGTAGTCTTCCAGGCCAGCCGCGCTATTTCGAGGGATGCTGACTGTCATTCTAGATTGTTGGGAAAATTTACCAACGCACATCTATGAACACACTTTCATTAAATTAGATTGGTCGAATATTAAGGAAGAAGGATCGTGCAGAGCCTTTGCAGGCTTCGACGTTCGCGAAATCTTTGGCACGCGCAAACAAATATCGACCAGCTTGTTTATTTGTTGTTTACGGAGCGAACGACAGCCAGGCATGAAAAATCGAAGCATCCACCATCGACAAACTCACACCCTTGGACAAATTCCGACGCCCCAACAAAAAGGAGGCGAGCGTCACTCACCTTGATTTGCCGCCCCCGGAACAAGGTTTCGTTCATCGCGAGCGCCGTTTCGACGAACTCCTTCGACCCGAACTCAATGTACGCGAATCCTTTCGGATGGCCGTCGGCTTTGTTGCACAGAATCGTCACGCGGTTGATGGTGCCGCAGCCGTGGAAGTGCGCCTCCAGCTCTTCCGCCGAGGCGCCGTAGTCCACGTTGCCCACGTACACCGACCGGTTGTCTATCTCCTGCTTCTCCTCGAGCGACAGCGGAATCGGGGCAATGCCGGTCGACGTGCCGAGGGTCATTTGCTTATCGACCTCCGATTGCATTTGCTTGATTTTCTCCGCCTCCTCTTCCATTTCTTTCACGCGTGCCTTGATCGCCTCCAGCTCCGGGTCTATCTGCATGTTGGACTCTTCCTGCGGACAGTAAACAAGTGCGGGTTAGTTACGCCGCCGATTCGCACGGTTTCGGGGTACTTACTTCGTTCATGAGTTCAGATTCGCCATTGGCATCGTCCGAGTTGTCCAGGAGCTGGTCTTCGTTGAGGGTGAGATCTTCGTCTGCCATCGTCCGCGGCGGAAGGCCAAAGAACTTGCCAGGAAACGGGAGGGAACGTCGGCGGGAGTAGCGTTTGCGGCTGCTCGGCAATCAACAGGAGCGTCAAGAACGCGAAAACCACGCTCCGTCGTAAACTCGCAAAACTGCCACCGAAACACACGCAAAATGGATGACGATTGTCAGCCACGCCAAATCAGCCAAATATACACCGATTGGACGCAATTAGTGGAAAATCGGGCTGTGAACGACCAACGCTGGTTCACGTTGGCAAGTTTGTGCTTCGACGGGAAATCGTAATTCAGGTTAAATCGCCACGACTGAAACTGGAACGGATTTCGCCCGGCAAAAATTTCACCCAACGGAAAAAGATGGCGGCGCCTTTTCAAGTGTCATCCGCATGACAGCGCTTCGCGCAGTTTCTGGCGATTTGAGTGTGCTAAACTATGCTGTACTAAATTAATTCATGGCAATAAATTCAACCATATATTCACTAATACATTATTTCAAGCTGATCTCAAGAAAACTTGTATTGAAATATATTTCATTCCTTAAACGTGATCAATTACTCCACATAGAATATAATTCAGAATATAATCAAACAATTACTGAACGCAGCCCAAACTGTCAATTGCGGATGACATTGATTGTCATGTCAACACGAGCAAGTAAATACGAAATCGAAAGCGCTAACCTAGATATTAATTTCGCAAATAATACACACATTTCTGATTGAAAATAAATGCAAGCTGCAAGGAATTTATTAATGCTCGGACAATGTGTTCCGTGCGTGAAGAGCAATGCATCAAAGATCAGAATTCGTCGAATGGAATTGGATAAAAACTTGTTGATGGTGAGCGCTTCGTTGATGTTAGAATTGAATATTAGTTAAGGATAATTTCGATATTTCTGTAAAATTGGCAAGCTATGCATCTTCATTTTAGATTCCATTCGATCTATGACTCCCAACCCAATGAAAGATACATGCTTGTCTCGATACATTGGAAATCATGATCACTTTCCAACGTCACTAAAAAAGGAAAATCTCCTGAAGTGTGGAAGATATATTTCTGCAATAAAAACCGACCAATATGAAGTATTACGTCGATTATACTATTGGAAAAGCACCGCCAGATAAGCAGAATGTCTTGCCGGAAAACCGATTTGTTAAACATCCCAGAATTGTCCTGTTTTTCGAAAGTTTATTCTGCAACAAAGTCGTCATTGCGTCCAACATTTCCCACTAAACAAATTATTTTTGCATGTTTCCCTAGCTGTTGCTTGTTGCATAGTTTATTGCTCCTCAGACGAGTTGTCTGCATGAATTGGACTTGGCAACGGGAATTCTCTGCTCCAGGATGGAAAACGAAAGACAAAACTGTCTCAGTCCATGAATGAAAAAGTCCAGTTCCGACCGCTGGTAAACTTGTAAAACCTTCGAGAATTCCCTGGCAAAACACTGATTGAGCGTGAAACAAAGCCTGACCACAAAAGCCGCAAGTCAGCCATCCTCAACTGCAAAACTAAATCATATTCGATTCGATTTAATAAAATGGAAATCACATCTTCTGTGAAACTAGAAAACAAAATTTAATCCGACATACAGAGAAACAGGAGCAAATCGGTATCGTTTGAAGATTTCCACCTCCCGACGGCGAAAAAAAGATACGCTCTCGGACAGAAATAGCATTTTGATGCAGTTCCGGTGTAAAATCGCTATTTTACGAATATGATTTGCCTGCTGTGTGTTCTGCATTCGCATTCTCACAATTACTTTTGTAGTTCATGCAATTTCCCAATAAACTCACCCTAGCTTCCGGCAATCAAGTCTGAATTAACTGAAATACTTTCGTTAATTGCCCAAACCCTCGATCGGTTGTTTCTTTCTTCGTGCAATGTAATTGCCAAATACTTTCCAGACGTGGAAAAAAATCCCAAGTGAAATGAATCGCAACCACGTGTACTGAAGCCAACCATCTTTCTCTTGCAGTACTTTCGGAAGGATGAGTTTATCTTCGCCCACGACCCCAACAAGACGTGCAAAACAGGCGACATTGTCTTGATCAAGGAGCTGCCGCAGAAGCTGACGCGTCTGATCACACACTCGGTGGAGGAAATCGTGTACCCGCTCGGCGACATCACGGACCCCATCACCGGCAAGCGGGTCGTGGTCGGAAAGTACCGTGACGACATCGAGCACGTGAACGAAATGTTCGGGAAGTCGGAGAAGGCCTTCAGCTACGACAAGGCTCCCGCCCGAGGGCGGCTGGAAGGCACCAAAGACTTCACCCACGGCGAGACGTATATAAAGTGGCACGAAGACGGCAAGGATCAACCGTTCGCTGTGTAACATAGTATAGCTTGTATTTAGGAGCCCGATTGCAGGGCGCCATGTGTGCTTGTGTAGGTAAGTGGAAATAAAAGAAAGTCAGTCAATCTCAATGTTTTATTTTTCCAAGAAATCGCGACTATTCATAGTACTTAGCTGGAAACATTTTTCAAAACATATTTTCTTGTATAATTTCGGATGTAATTTCATATAAATGGGCTTATTCCAAACGATAAAATAATGCGTGCCTTCAGAGCACTTTTTAGTTGAATGCTAGAGTAGTTACGTGATAAAATATCATAACAGCTTACGCTTAAATGATTTGGTGTAAGTTACATGATTTTTTGGTCTTGATTCTTTATAAAATGGCACTTAAAATTTACACCCCTGTACGAGTAACGCTCTAAATAATACGATTAAAATATATATATCGCCACGGAGCAGCCATGGTTTGTTTCTACACAGCTTCGTAGTTCTAGACACTTTAAAGCAAAGCACATCAATTTCTCCGAGTTTCTTTCGATTCTAGTCTATACATGACGCATCCCAAAGCAAGTGTCGCTCGACTTCTGCGCGGACAACAGTAAAAGGAATTTGGAATGATTGAAACTTGTCTTTATTTCGATTCAATATTCTGGAATAAAAGCATAAATTAATGGATAACAGGCGTACATAATGTAAAATCGAAAGTATTAAAACAAAACGCATATTTAAGTCATAACAATGCGGAGAAATTCCCCTTCATCACAATAAAGCTTTATAATGTATCTAGATCATACTTTTGATGAAATTACTACAGATGAATTGTTGTTGTTGTTGGTGTTGTGACGGACGCCGAGGGGATTATTTTTTGTTTTTAAGGTTCTCGAAGAACGCAATGCTGCTCTTCAACTTGCCGGGCACCAAGACAGGGCTGATAGGACGATCTATCGGCGGCATCTCTTGTGTGAATCGGATTTCACTTCGCTTCGGGTCGGTGCCGTTCTGCTTCGTTTGTTCAGAATAGTTTTTCTGTGTTGGACTAGTTGGGGTTGGTTCGCCGGGTCCATTGACTGCGTTCGCTGCCTGTTGGACGTCATCCGCTGGTGGGATTGGAGTGGCTGCTTCTTCTGATAACTTTGGAGATAGCGATTGGTCGCTCATTGAAGCTGTAGTTGAAATTTGCTCCTCAATCAAAGAATTGGCTGGTTCGGTCGCTGCAGCCGATTCATCATGAGTTTCCTTTGCCTCTGATACCATTTCGGTGGTTGAAGTCGGTTCTGTGTTCATGCAGACTGGCTCCGCTGGTAGTCCTGAGTCCAATGATGCAGGTGATTCAACAGTGCTAGTTAGTTCCTCTGCTAGAATTGGTGCCGATTCTGATGTAGTCTCAGTTCTTTCTGTTGAGGTTTGTTCCAAAACCTGAGTGTGTTGTTCTATAGTAGTTTTCTCTACCCGCACAACTTCTTCTGATTTGGATTCGACCTCAGTTTTGACTTCAGTTGTTGATGCCACCTCAACAGCTTGATGCAAGTCCACATCAACAAGTGGGGCTGAAGTTGATTCCGAGGCCGGAGCTAACTTCTCTTCCTGTGACTCTGAAGCCGTTTCGGGTTCAGTCGAAGAAGTCACTGGCAGCATAGCTGCATTTTTCTCACTATATAAGAATTGCTCAACTGCAGTTGGCTCATGCAACTGCATCTGAACTTCTGTTTTCGGCGCCTCATTGATATCTACCAACAACAAAGTCGGCGCAAAAATCGGTTTAGCAGTTTCTTCTTCGGTTGACTTTTGTTCGTCCAGAACAGGAGTGCTTGGCGGTGTGCTCACGTGATCATCTTTTGGGGTCGAGATAATTTCAACATTATCTTCTTTCCATTCCAAAGAGTTTGACTGATCAACTTTTTGTTCGGCGGACTTATCAATTGAATCGTCCACTGCAGGCTGTTCGGACGGAAATTCCACCGGATTGTATTTCTGATCATATGGTGGTGAGTATGAGTCTCGGCTTGGTTCCTTTGCTGTCTGAACTGCTTCTTTGACCTCTTCCTCAGCCTTTTCCGACATTGGAACGAGTGCTTCTACTGTCTCAAGCACCGTGGGTGAAAAAGACACCTCCATGACTTTTTGGGCTGATTCTTCCAGTACAGATGGCTGCGTTGCTTCTGCTTCGGATGTATTTGTTATTGGGGTGGCTTCATTCAATGGCTCGCAAGTTTCGCTCGTGACAGACCTTTCAGGCTCCAGAGTTCTAAATAAAACTAATTAGCACTTGTTTCGTGAGAAATAAATACAATTTTTACTTTTCTTGCGTTTCAATAGCGGCGCACGCTCCATTCACAGCACTTGGAATCGGAAGCGATACTGGAGTTTCAGCTGGAATATAATTTTTATCATACGTTGGCGAGTAAGAATCTTTAGCCGGTTCTGTAGCAGATTGCTCATCTCCATTGGTTGCCAACTGAGTTGATTCGATGGGCGTAACTGGCGGACTTGGGGTGAATTCTTCCTTCATTTTAACATCGACTGATTTCCATGAAAATGACTGATGAATTACAACAAAAAAGTGTCATTTAGTATCATTTTAATTGAGAATGTAATCAAAAAAAATCAAGGATCCCTTATAAATTTTCTCCAGATCTTTTGAATATTCTTCAGATTTATTTCGACATAGCCGAGCATTTACTCGAAAGAGGAGCGAACCGGAAGCTATTGCGGAATCTACCACACGAAATGACTTAATTTTTCAATCGCTAATTGGTGAATTTTATTGAAAGGATAATTAATCAGCAATCAAATGACTGCAATGCTTCACAAAAGTATTCTGAATACAAGATATAGCAATAAAATATATGTAAGTACATTCTTCTGAACAGTAATTAACAAGGACACCTTGCCATGCTGCGAAAGAAAAGTAGACATACATACTTAATGAACAGATATTGCAGTAAAAGAAGGTATCAAATAAATGTTCAAGTGGATGGAAACTAATTGTAACAGTACGAAAGACTAATAGCAGGAGAGGAAAAATCTATGGTTGACTATTTATTTCGCAGCTAATTTCGCTGATTTGAATTAAATTGGAACCCGTGAGAGGCGTCACGAGTCTTGCGTTGCTATATAAGACAGTTTTGATTTTTCTATAAATTTAAATCTAACTATCGTTGAGTTCGTTCCTTTAACGTTAGTGAAGACATCCTTTCAAGTAGATTCGTTATTCTTGGCTATGCTTTCGAATACATTCGCTACTCTAGGCCTGGATAGTGTAATGTGCACTTCTTACACACGAACAACGTCTCGAAGTAGGTGAAATTTATTTCCGAAATTCGCGTTCTGTGCACTAAACTTATAGAGCATATCGTGCAATTTGTGGTGCTCATAATCGTCTATGTGAGCAGCTCATACGCAATACGATAGAAAGATTTATATTTATGTATGTTATGTACACTCTATTGGACAATGTTCATCCAAAACAAGCTCGTACAGTGCGTACCGAGACAACTATCGTTGCTGTAGAGGGCAGTATGACTGGGAATCAAAATTTATCGATTCAACGCCGTTCTCAGCAACTTGGTCTCTGTCCGGTGAAGATCTTGGACTAAAGCCCTATAAGATTAAACTTTTGCAGTAATTGAAGCCATTGGACCATCGTTTGCATCGTACGTTCGGTGAATGGGCTGGGAATGAGTTGGAATATAAATCGAATTTTTACCGTCAAATCATTTTCAGCGACTCGACCCATTTCTGGCTGAATGGGCTCGTAAATAGCCAGAATTACCGTTTTTGATGTGAGTATAATCCTCAAGAGACTTTGAATTCCCTAATACATCCCAAAAAAATCACTGTATGGTGCGGTTTGCATGCCGGCGACATAATTGATCCTTTATTTTTCAAATCTGGAGATAGAACTAACGCTACCGTTAATGGCGATTGCTACTGACAAATTATTCATAATTTATTGATTCCCAACCGTTTGACGCACAAATGATTCCAACAGGATGGCGCAACATGCCATACTTTATTGGGCCGAACATTTGGTGAACGAATCATCTCAAGAAATGGACCTGTAAACTGGCCACTCAGATCATTCCACTATTACACTGCGCAGGTACTCTGAGGGCAACAAGCAGAGGGAATCCCTCCCACAGGAGGGATGATGGGCCCAAGTAGAAAACAGAAAAGTATATTTTCCAATTCAACCATCAGCGTGTGTTTCGAGAAATGGGAAGATAAGAGGGATACGCTCACCTTCTCTACAAGGCATGATTTTCAGATGAAGAAACATGCAGCGACAATCAAACTGAATGCCATGCACTGCTACAACGCCAGGATCAATGGCATAGACTAATTAGATCAAATGATTGCATACTATTGCAGCGAGCGAAAAACTTTGAAATGGTGCAAGAAGTTTGCCATCTATTTCTTGCAAATAATGTTCATCAACTCGTAGCTTGGGTTAGCAAAATACATAACGGAATATTTTTGTTTAAATGAATTCATCAAAAAGACATTCTCAAGAAACCATTAATAACGCCGATCTAGCAGCTGCGGTGGAATCTGATCGGATCACAACAGTCAGGAGCGTAGAAACAAGGTTTGAGGTCTTTATTGCAACAATAAGACCTAAGCGTAATAAAATCACCTCATACAAAAATCAATTACCCATTTTTATGGAGAGTTGTGGCATGCATTCAATAGTGAATGTTTTCCGTCGGAACGAGACCCTGCACAGACACAAGGGCTCTAAGTCCTAAGAAATGTGATAGTATTCTAGGCTTTGAAAAGTGTCGTACAATTTTCGCTGTTGCATATGAAACTATTACATCTGACCTTTTGATTTGAGTCAAAATATGAAGAGCTGAGCCGAAAAAACTCATTGGTACATACATACAAAGTTTCATTTTTTTGTTATGATTACACTTGTAAGCTAACTCAGTTAGACTATCAAGTTCTTCTTCATTTACCATACCACATTAACCATTAGCCTGAATATAAATATTCACCATCGAAATTCGCAAATCAAAAAGCTGTAATCACGGTCTTCGAGCGTTTAATCCAGGATTTTTTTAATCTTTTTTTTTAAACCACCTAATTTTTGTAAAACATTGATTAAAGGGACAAATCACATCAGACGGTTCAAAAAATCGACTTTTTTATTGCAGAAATCAAAAGTTTAGCTATTCAAGAGTACGCTCAAAAAATTTAAGACCAACATTCGTGGTCCTTCTTATATTTTCGGGGCAAAAAACGAAGCGT
Organism: Oxycera nigricornis; assembly: GCA_963942545.1. NCBI lineage: Eukaryota > Metazoa > Arthropoda > Insecta > Diptera > Stratiomyidae > Oxycera > Oxycera nigricornis. The sequence goes on from OZ012659.1 coordinate 7,210,484, forward strand.
GCTGGAGTATACCGCAAGAATCATTGAATGAAGCGATCGCAGACAAGCTGGACGGGACCAGGCAGCCATCTTTCTATGAATTTATCTTACTTTGTATGTATTAAAAACAAGAAAATGTATTTTTGCTGGTATCCCTGTGTGTCTAGGAGTAATACAAAGGACACTTTAATACTCAGTTTTTGCTAATTTAGCATCACAAATTTTCAATTTTCACTGAAAACCCAGCTCATCGAGAAGCAGTGGCATACCCAAAGGGGGGGGGGGGGGTTACGGGTTCAACCCCCCCCCCCTCTTGGGTAAACAAGTTTAGCCACGTTAATGAAACCAGACATGCAATCGGGCTAAAGTCTGCCAGAATTATTTTTGGAGGACTCCAACTTTGACCGGTGAAAAAGTATGATTAAGTATGATTACATAATTATATCTTCATATCTACACCGAAGCACTAGCAAACGTACCTAGTCAAGACTTCAAAAATATGAACACTCCCCTTATAAAAATCCTGCATACGCTACTGTCGAGAAGTCATACATATGTATAGATAATATGAACAATTTGCTTGGGTTGGCTTCACATTAAAATTGTGGACGCCAGCATGCACGGCAATGAGAGGCTCAGACGACGGACCAGCGACCAGCGAACTCTGCGAATTTTGATGATAATCACTTGAAAAAATTATGAGATATAGTTCAAAATATGAATTAAATCGTCTATTAATTTCAATTAGTTCTAATCATTTCTTCCCCTTCAGACAAAAGCACGAAAAAAGTGTACAAATGGGCATCCTAATGTGATTTCCGCCCTTAAAGTGTAATGATTGTAAAGGTGCTTGTTACGATTAATGGCGTTGATTTTTTCAAGCAAGACTTTTTTTGCAATCACGATCATGAAAATTAGAAATTTCAAGTAACAATCTAACGTTTTTGAAAAACGTAGGGTATTTGACCCTTCAATGCGCAGTTTAGGCTTTCGATGAAATCATGAGTGTTTTTTTGTATAAACGAAAAATAATAAAGATTCCATTCTAAAAAGCAAATAATGTGTCAAGATCAATATTGATTTCATGGGAAGAAGATACGTCGCACCATAGATGCAATCATGGAACGGTCAAAAATTTAGGTGCAGTAAAATTTATCCAAACAAAAACAGTGTCCAACAAATCAAGTAAGGGATTTGGCAAGATCATGAGTTGAACCAGTAACTCCAGGTGGTTTTCCCACTAAAAATGATGAAAACTAAAATGATTTCTCAAAAATAACTCCAAAAATTCCGGTGACCGAAAGAATACTGTGTGCAAAAGACGAAATGTAAATATTAAATATCTTTTCTGCATAAACTAATGACGCACTCAACAGCATATACTAATTTTGTACATCTCCGCATTCGAGTGGAAAACAAACACTTGTTTGCGGTGTATCAGATGCTTAGAAGTGTCCAACCGTTTGTATCTATTGTTCACGTTGTCGTTAGATTTTTTTTTTACTTAAGATAAATCCATTTTCAAACAACACCAACACCAAATTCACCGCGAATCGCTTCTGCTTTTTCGCTGCTACCAGTGGCACGTGATGCGGCGCTATTGACTCAATTGTCTTCCTGCTGTGCAACAATCGGAATTATCACATGGTTTTTCTTCAACTCACAAAGCTGTTGGATTTAAGATAGTACAGCTTGTATGGAAAACAAACGCCATGTTTTCTATTGAATTGAATTTCCCGGGGATTTGGCTTTACGATCCCAAGCACAATAATTGGAATTTAATCAATAGAGTAGTTTCGGCACTGGCTTTATATTTTCAAGGTAGATTTGAATCTCTGATACTGTCGTTAGATTGCTGGGATCAAAGATAAACAATGGATGATATAAAACAAATAAAACCGTAAAATAAACGACGTGCAACACACAAATAAATATACTTACTACTGTCTTTTCGATCAGGCCAACACAGGCGCGATGTAGCAAGGACGAAACCACATCTAAAGTAGCCATGCTGCGTTTGGAACTCCTTTGCGCTCGTTTTTATGGTAGTTAATTGCTATTTTCAAGATGAAGTGATGCAGCAAAAATGCCAACTGATTATTTAAATTTATATTTTGAAACTTTCGAGAGAGATAACTGGCCTCGAGAAATTTGCCGAATCCACTTCTGGACTTCTGTTTTTTTTGCAACGAATCGATTGGCAATGAAAGTTCCTATCACTATCGTAGAGATAGTGAATATCTTTTGTGGGTTCTTTTTGTCGTGCCAGATACATTCGCGTATCGTCTCCGATTAAGAAGAATGAAAGAGGAATTTCGACAGAAATGATCGATGCAACAGATATTCTTCCATCGATAATACCACAAACGAAATTCGGAATGGCTGGCTTATGGCTTGCCATGGACTGTTGATCACCGTCCGAACAATAATCTAATCTAATCGCAATGCGGTCAGTATTATATATGTAATAATGTCATTTTTTGGAGGAGCTTTTTTTATCTGTTCTCGGCCGTGTCGAAGCACCTTTTCCACGAAGAATGAAGAATGTATCTGTGGCCTGGCAAATCGAAGTGATTTTTGGTAGCGTTACGACGACAAGTGGCCCCCGACTGGAAATTTATGGAAATTTATGCGAAAACTGACTCAAAAATTTTAATAGACTGAAAGTGCGGCACAGTTAGAGAGATGCAGATTTGCATTTTATCTACTGATACTAACGCGCCCAGTATCTGAGATGCACCTTTGTATGTACGAGCACAGGTTGAGCTACTTATTTGCATAGGTGGCGCGAAGCATTATGATTGCGTGGTGCTTTTACTGATGATGACGACGATGCCGGCAAATTCGCATGTACGGGTAATGATAATATGACTTATCTAGTTCTACGCGGTATGAAAACAGGCTTTTATATCTGAAAATAAAACAACGGGAAGGAGACGTGATGGTGGACGAATCTCTTTTATATCTTAACGACTTTTTGTCTTTTCAAACCAACAAAAAACAACAACGAAGATTGTTATCTACAAACAGAAATCTGTAGGTGCTGTGCGATACAAGATTGTGTGTTGGCTCTATTTACCAGACGATTTATCTTATCTTTGTTTGTGAGCATGCAAAATAGATTGCAGGCAATAAGAAGGCATAAAGAGATAAAGAAAATAACATATAGGATTTAGAGCACATTAGTCATTCCCGTTACGAAACAAATATCAAGTCCGTCTGAATTACCAGAGGATCATTTGTCAGTGTATTGTTTAGAGTGGAATTTCTAGCTTAGTTGCATATGTATGAGTGAACATGCGAGAACTTACCTTTGGCCTGTTCGTTTGCACCACATTAGCATCTGGCGAGGTGGCCTGGAAAACCTTGGCCAAGGCTTTCACTGATGGCAACGCCGGTATTACATCTTCTTCGATAACGCTTTTCTCAATGCTTCCATTCGTTCGTAAAATCTGTGTAATTTAACGTGCGAAGAAAAATTTTTCATTAGATCAGTGTCAGCTTGAAACGACAATAAAAGAATTATTTATTTGAGAGACAAGGCAATCCACTGCATGCGAACCAGAAATTTAATAATCATTTTGAAGTTTTCGTTTGCCCTCTTTGCGCATTACTGCCAAGACGAAGGGATTTTTGTAATTATTATATACTACATATATTCTTTTTTTTCATAAGACAAAAAATATGCTCACCGCGTTTAATCCCCTTTGCTCAACTGCCAAATACAATTTGGTTCTTTTATTACTGATATAAATAGACTCTAATCAACCATCGTTGCACAGTTGTGCAAATTCAACGAATAATACAGTTTATCATCATTACTTATTGATTTCCCAGTATATGGGAAGCTCTTGTAATCGCCTCGAAAATCGAGATTCAAATTTTCAACATGGCTTTACGTTTTGAGGTCTTTAGAGTATATTTAAAGTGTTTTTGGAAAGAAATATATATACATATGTGTGTGCGTATGTACGTACGTAAATTTGTGGACACTTTTTTCTACGAGCATAACTCACCCATCGAAGCGTCTTTCCAATCTTAAGAGCTGATTAGTTTTTGGGAAACTTCGGTAAGGGTTTTTTTTGGTTTGACCCCTTCAAGGTCATTTTTGTCATGCACTATATCTCGCGAACCAAACATAGGATTTGCATTGTTGCGGTGTCAACACAAACACGTATCAAAATTTGTATGATTTTGTCAAATTTTGAAGAAAAAAATGTTGGAGCCGTTTTTAATAAAAAAAAATTGCAAAAAATTGGAGTTTTTTCCATAGAAAATTCATTTTCAACCTAATTTGCTCATCTGAGTCAACAATATTTATAAAATTAATAGAGTCCAAAGAGTTTTTATAAAAAAAATTAAAACTATTTTTCATGACTACAAAAAATAATTAAATTAAAAGTAAAAAAAATCTTAAAAATTCATTATGCAAAAAGAGTTCATACGAATAATATTACCTGATGCCTCTTATTCTAAAGACATTGTTGTATGTCAATCAAAGCTTATATGTATGTGCATAATTTGAGCAGATTTTCAATAATTTCCACTTTGTTGTTTTTTATTTTAATGAAAAAACTGCTTAAAATTTGGAAAAAAAAATTTTTTCGAATAAATTTGCATTAGTGTTGATCAACACTTTGAATGGTAAAATGTTTTTAAGATGAAGATGATATCTTGTTAACCAAAAAACAACACTCCGCCCCCCCCCCCCATTCATCCTCTTAAAGCCTTAAATAATCAATGGATCGCTTCTTAATATGATACGAATAATATTAACTCATTCCAACTACTATTATGAGTATCTATCATTATTATTATTTAAGGTAGCATTATTTTCATTATTATTATTGTGTTTAATATTTATGTAAATATGACTGGGAAGTAGATCTGAAGGGTCGCACCTCGCGGCTTGTTTATGAAGTAATTCATTAGTCAAAATAATTTGAAGTTATCAAATCAAATTATCAAATTTTTAAAACGTTTCTTCCAATTTCTATTCGGGGATTCGACGAACAGAAATATCAGTATCTATTTAAAAGTTTAAATCCATACATAAAATACTTTTGAGAGTAGTAAGAACCTCATATAACTTTAATTTGAATTCTGACGCCTGCAAAAAATATTGTTTTCATATCGAAAATTTTGTGAAAGTCTATTTTAAATTTTTCCCCTTTTTTGTTATATACTTATTTATAACTTGATAGCATGTCATAATTTCTCTTCAAATTATTTTTTACGCAAATTAATATGTGCCAAGTACAATTAAAGGATATCTACTTGCATCGTTTGCGCGGCTATTTTTTTTATTTAAACATAGTCAAGTCGACGTTATATATAATAATAATATAATCCAATCATTCGTATCTGAATTTACAAACCAATGATTCGAATATTATTTTTGTGTAGAATATAATCTCATGAAAAGGTAGCGTATGAAAGCAAAAAGATTATCAGTTTATTGTAAAATGAACGATGATGCATATCATGTAAAAAATCACATACACGCGCAAATTGAATTGTTGACTTTTTTCCCATATGCTTGAAATGATTATTAAGACTAATTAGATAAATTAAAATTACTAATACAATATATCTGAGTGTTACCATTTTTGTATGGATCTGTTGATGAATATCAGGCGGAATGATTTCTAGAGTGTAAAATATCATGTAAATAAACCTGAAACGGTTAGTTTGGTTGGCAATCAATGAATGTCTGGTTGCTGTTCTAGAAAAAAATATATATTCTTTATTGGTATGTCCTCGAAGTATTTTCAATTCTAAAAGGTAAATCTCCGTTGACTATAATTTTTAAAAACAATTTCAAAACAGACAGTTGCCATTGAAAGTGACTCAATATAAATGACGAATGCTATAATTGCCGATAATAAATTGTAATACGTTGAAATTCTAATTATTTAGGCTCATAAATGCGTCAACTTCTCCGAATATTTTCAAGCACGATTGATATCTATTTGAATTCCACAAAAGCGAAAATTTACTTGGCATTTTTATCAAACGGCGCCATTAGTTTAGTTATCAAAAAACTCAACGGTCATTCTGAAATGTTTCATGGCATTGAGCTAAGATTACGATCGTATTTTTGATGGTATGTATTTTTTTATATATATTTTGAGGAAGCCCATGTGATATGGTCGTCGACATGCATTAATTAGGATTTTACATAAAATATGAGTGGTATTTATGATAAATTCGCTTGAAATTCCACTGTGTGGGCTCGATCTTACTTTGTTAATCCCGGCATGAATGTGGTGGGAGGGTGGTTTTTTTCATACCCGGACGTTTTAAAATCAATTTTTTTCAACTATAATTGTAGCATAATTTTAATACGTTGACTAAAACACGAGATTCAGAATTTTCAGAAAATTTAATTGTGAACTGAAAATCCGGAAGGAAATTAAATGGGTATGTGTGTTCACAGCCACGGTAACAATTTCCACCTCATTCACGCCGAGTTAAAGAACGTATTTTTTGTATGTGAATTCAAGGAGGTATGCGATTTTTCGTTTGTTTTAAATAATAATCAGATACTTTAAAACAGACGTTACTTCATTTGAAAATAGAAACGCTTGATTACCTTTAAAAAGACCGAGTTTAGTTGTATGATGAAAATTCTAAGATGCTATTTTTATTATTATTATTAAAGTTGGTTTAAATCATCGCTAAACATGCGTTTCAACTATATTTCAAAAAGGTAATCACAGAATTAAATTTTTTTCGTAATAGTACCTTAAACCCTTCTCTAGGTCAACAGTTTTGAACAATTTGCGAAAACCCTAATAATAATTTTAAAGGCTCCGATAGTCAATTGATCACAAATCTACAGTAAAAATTTCAAAATTGACATATGTCAAATTCAATTTGTTGGACGACAATGCGAATATTTCCAAATTTTGGAATAAAAAATGTGGCCGAATGAAATGAATTTCTCGTTTTTTAAAAAAAATATTTGATTTAGTTGCATTCCTATTAAAACGAGGCTTTCCGATTAGAAAGGTATACTACGAATGAAACATACTATGAGGTATAAATTTATCTAATTGCTCAAAAATCTGTTTTTTGAATTTTTTCCTGATTGACTCAATTTCAATTTAAATAAAGAAATTGAGAATGTTCTTTTCCACATTTACATTTAACCACAGATCTTTCGAAAATACCCTGATATACATATGCATCTCTGCTTAAATAAATTTTACGAAAATTTAGGACGTTGATCGAGGTGACCCTAATTGATTTTCTAAGAAATACCGAAAATATGAACATTACCAAGTAAAATTATCAACTTGAAGTTTACAAAAATGTACAGCTCACGTTTTGTTAAAGCATACAGAGCAACTTTACTGTTCATATTCATACATGGTGAGTTGCAGTCCATTTGTTCGTTATGTGATAGCAATGCATTTCAGTTTTAAATAATTTAAGTGCCAAATCGAAACAACCAACCCATAAACTATGACCACAGCCTTTTTCGTGATGAACAAGTATATACTTTTCTACAGTAAAATGTCATTTAATACATTTTGAAGCAATATTAATGACAGAATTACGTACATGTAATTTTTATTTAAATTAAATTTATAAAATATTTGAATTAATCGAAAGTTCCAATCAAGTTTAAAAATGAAGTGAGTTTAAATTTTGATTCATCAAGGTGTAGAAAAATTATTTTTTTAGTCTCATTTAAGCAGCCAAGACTATGAATGGTAGTTTCAATGCCACATTTTCAAGTGCAAAATTTTAGAAATGAAATTAATTCATAAATTAAGGAGGTTCTAATTTGATTGCGCCAATTTAAAGTAAATACAGGAAGAAACTAAATTATTTTTTAAAAAAAGTGTGAAACTGTTTTATCAACAACTAGAACAACTGTAGACAGTGCCACTCAAATCCAGTGACTTTCTTACATCCATTAAAATCTATATATAAATGTGCATTAGTACACATAGTTTAGTGAAGAGTCGCTAATGTGTGTTCGTTACAAAAAAAAAACTAATGGTTTACATTGTTACCGCATTAAAAAGCGCTTTATTACCTGCTCTAAGCTTGGTTCGTTCAAAACAACTACTTTTTACGCCTTAGAAGCCATTAAGCCTACATTAACTGGTTGCAGTAATAAAAAGAAACATTCCGTGGAATAGCACGGAAGAATATCTTTAGATGAACTTGTTCCATAGTGTTTGGACGTTTCACTCATACTTCGAGAAAATAGTGAGTTTTCACTGGAAAAAATTCTAGAACGTGGAAAGATATGATGAGTTTTCCAATGATAGAGATAGCATTGTTTTCGTATACTCGGAGGAAAGAAAACTCTTAAGATCAAAGTATCTGAACTTTGTTTTCCCGGTTAGACGGTCATGAAGATTGCATCATTTGATACTAGGTTTAGGTTAGTAAATGAGAGGTCGCGGGTTTGAAAGAACGATTGGTGATTCTGGACCCTTGTATGCTTTAAAGACTGAGTGTGGTTAGAACACATACGTCGATCCTTCCACGACTTCAGGATATTTGGTATAGGCTTAGGTAGACGCCCACCTATTAGTGCAACTTAACAAGTAGTCAACTTTCACGATTTCAGGCGAATCGGTGCATATTTTTCAGAGTTCACGAAGTACTGAATATTTAATAGACAAACAGTTTTTACGATCATTTAATTTTTCATTGAATAAGTGTAGAAATTCAGGCAAGCATGCCTGCCAAACTCAACCAAGAGATTTGTTGAAAATGTTTATAACACTTCAATGTAAATATGATGATTTTCGATTCAATTGTCTTTTTGGTTGCTGAGTTTGATGAAATTGGGCGCATCAACACTCAAAATAGTTTAATTTAATTCAAACGCCGCCCGACTTTGATAAGCATTATAAATAACACAAGGAGTATACAATTAAGCTTGAAAGGATCTCTCACTATTTTGGGTGAAAATTCAAAATGGATTAGTGTATCCTGGAGGAGAAGCTTCTGTTTTCATAAGTATTGTATGCATTGCTTTTTAAAGGTGGCATTCCTATAGCATAAAAATTCAATCTCACATTCTAGTGGCGAGAGTCGCTTATCTTTTCTGTTACATATTTAGTAGCATATGCTATTACGGAAACCTCACGTTAGTCAGCGAATGTGGTATGCAAATTATTTCCAAGTTCTTGTGGGCATTTGCGCACAAACTTTCTCATTCTTCCTAAGATGCTGGCTCCTAAGCATAAGTTATCAATCGAGATACATATGTAAATAATTATGAATGTTAACTAGTACATATGTTCGTCTATGAAAAGAAGCGAGTGGATACTCATCAACCATGCATCATTTCTTAGTAGCAAGACGTGCAGCATAACTCATCAAAACTGTTCGAAAATGATGATCCATCCAGGGAGATTGTAACGAGTATCTTCGCAGAACTGCAATTAGATTCACCAGTCTAAGAATCTTTTCAGCTTTGGCGAGATGTGCCATAAAACCGATCGAAATGAAGTCTTTGCAGACCATTCAAAACTGATAGTGCACGTAATAAAATGCTGTTGTTTAAAAAATTAGCCGAATTTGTTACACGAACTGGTGCCGGTCTCACGGCATGACTAGGACCTTTCGAGTCCATTAAGTGGCTACTTTCTGAATAAAAAACTGCTGGTTAGTGATCGATACGCCGAAAATGCGATGAATCATATCTAACTTCTTTTGCTAGCAGCAGTACTATCGCGAATTGTTGAGGCTTGGTTTGGACTACTACGAGTGCTTGCGCTTCGGCCGATTTTGGCAACGCGTTGGGTCACAGTCACTTTCCCTTGGCACTGTCCAGTCAGCGGCGGGTCATTTCGCCCCCGGCACGAATGGGGAGGTCCACTTTTTGCATGGAGCCGCGGTGGCCTCGTTTTGCCCCGATCGACGACCTTACGCGAAAATGCATTCTCGATCGCAAGCGTACGTACGTACATAATTGTTGCGAGCCACCTGGATATGTTGCACACATTGACTATGGGGTCGGCGGCGAATGATTGCAACTAACGTGTGGTCAAGGTAATTGCCGCAGAAAAACATATTGCAAACGGACCTAAGGTGAGGTCGAGTTGCTCGCATTTCCACGACTCCGATTTCTTCTCCGTAGGAAATTGGCTCGAGCTGTGCTGACCGCAAAAGATGGAAATACCTGAAGATCGTTGCGAGGTGTTGTGGAGCTCGCGAATCACGCGGAATCCGCGAAATTGCCGTGTGAGGTCGATTGCGAAGGTCTCGCGAGTGGATTGATTGGGTTGGGTTGGGTTATGCAAAATATCGGAGGGTACTTACTTCTTCACGAACTGCTGGCGACGTGTCCTCGGACATGACTCTGCGCGTGTCGTAGAGTCGGCGCTTGGGCTGCAGGAACTTGAAGGCCGTCGGGGTGGATCCTCGCTGGATGATGGTGGTCCTGAAGGATCGCTGGCTGACGAGTTGGGGGCGTGCGTGCGTGGGCGACTGCGTGCTCGTGCTGCTCGGATTGCTCAACCCTTTCACTGCGGCTGCCACGGAACTTACTGAGTCATCGTCGTCGTCGCGAATAAGACGTGTCTCTTGCTTCTTCAGGTCGTACACGCGGATCGTGTCGGAATCTTCGCTCGGTGTTAGGCTGTCGCCTGCTTGCGATAAACTGTGCTCCGACGCACTTATGCTTCTTAAACTTGAAATTTCTTCGCTCGGCAGCAGATAAAAGTCGCGGTCGGGAGTGCTCAAGTATTCGAGTTTGGTGGCTCTGGTGAGGATCGGATCGCTTTCTTCGACGCGAACCGGTCGTGCAGTGAAGATATCGCAAGTGCTACCGCCGCCGGCGACTGAGCTGGAGCGCTTATCGCCCCAGCTATGCGATCTATGCAGAGACGATGACGACAACGCCTTCTGCAGAGTTGTTGCCTGCGGAATGGAAGACATTTGGATACACATGAGTCCCGTGAAGCAGGGCAACATTACATTATTATCATACATAGATAGATTGCAGCTAGGCTAGATATCTGCTGGAACACTGCCTTCTGCGTGCGACTAGAATTGGATGGATTATGGGCATGGCTAATGAGGTGACTCAAAAGCAACTGGCACATGCAGTACGGATGCAGGTATGCAGCCAGACAAACAGACGGATCACCAACACCGACAATGGAAGCGACTAGCAAAAAGCGAAAGTAAAACAGCACGTCGCCAATGCAAGGAAAGATACAATTGTTGTTTCAATTTTGGGACCAGCAATTTCAGCCGATTCGGGCAGAGGGCCATGAACTGGTTTCGACTGATGAGGGAGACAATAAAAAAATGAGCGGAGCCACTAAGACACAGTGCTTCCTCCTTCAATCATTAGCAACAAGAAAAATTCTGAGAAAGTCAAGAGCCCTCTTCAAGATGCCCACTGTAAGACAGCGTTTGTTGAAGTGTGCAGTGGTCCGGGATCTTTGAACAATGAATAATTAGGACAGGATAAAATATTTGTGAATTTTGCTTGAAACCTTCAAAACTTGAATCTCGATGTAATTTCGAATTCATTGCAATTTACTCTGATACTACTCCGATCGCTCGTTGATACTACAGCGGCCATATTTGATTTCAAAAGAAAAATACAATCAAAAAAATATTCACCACTCAAGTGACCATTTCTCCATTTGACAATGTAGAATTCGCACAATTTAGCTTTCGTTCACCTCCCAGACTCAATAAAATGACATTGTTTTCCATAAAGCCACTCCTTTTCGTAATTTTAAAAAAAAGCTGTGAATTTATTTTAAAACGATGAAATATTTGCTAAAAATTTTGTGCTTTTGTAATGATTTTAGTGTGCACCAAAAAATAATAGAAAAAGTTTAGCGTTTCATGTTTTGAATTTAACGCCTTGAACTGAATTTAAGTTATTAACTAGCACTTATTTTTAATTCAAAAATGATTTAAATGTGTTACGTTCGCCACACAACGTGGTCGACCCACAAACCCATACGGGCAAAATATGGAACTGCCCTGTTTTTGAAGACCCCAAACCATCGTGCGGATAATCGCTGTCTTTCGGAAATTGGCAATGTTACGTTCGCCACTTCACCCAACCAAGTTAATAATGAATTATATTGTTATTAATGAATTATATTGTAGGGAGTAGGTCAATTTAGGCTAGAGGTTTGAATTATATAAATAAAGAGATGTATGTATGTTAAGGATATTGGATTAGATAGCTTAGTAGGTAGTAAGGTTTTTATGGAGAGTGTTCCTGACCGTGCGCGCGAGGCTGCGTAATTTAAGTATCATCAACAGCAAAATGCATTACAGTCAACGTCACAGACCCTGCAGATAAGTTGCCAGCAATCACAGCACAAACAACGCTCACACAATCGCCGCAACAGATCCAAATACAGGCTCCGCCTGGTCTACGATACGCCAATGGAGTCTACTATGCGCCTGTGATACCCATAATTATTTGCACTTGCAATTCACCATGGTTAACGACTGCCACGATTATTTCACCAGCACTCCAACCACGTCCCGCAAGCAGCAGCCATAGCACCCCCCCTCCACCCCGAGGTGCAACGCTCTGGCCAATCGCACGAAGCTTAAAACGCCAGCTGACGTGCGTCGACAAATGTCAGAGAGGAAAGCAAAACAACTGATGAAACTATGGAATTTGTAAAATTTAACAACAAAGGTTTTCCCTCCATATTTTTTAATGCGTAACCGATATATCGCAACTATATTCTTTTTTGCGTTAGTGTTCAAGTTTCCGAAGTTCAGGTGTTGCATAATTCAGTACTTTTCAATCATTAGTTGTTGAGCTATTGAGAATATGTAGTCGTTGTGATAAGGTAAGTGAATTACGTATTTTTTACGTAGCATTTCATCACATGTGGAATACATAGCTGCAGACATATAACTAGAAAATTTTGTAGCTAGCTAAGAAAAACCTTATTTGCCAATAAATCCTCATGAATAACTCATTCGCTCATTAGGTTTGATTCAATGACAATCCAGGGCGGCCGATGCCACCTCTATAAGGACGACTGGAAAACAATGTCCTGAAAATCCCGAGACTTGGAGCGGACACGTACATAATTAGAAAAACTATATTCTACTATAAAAAGGATGGCATACAAATTCGTTATGATCAGTTTGAAAATTGAAACGTGATTTTCAAAATTTTAAAAACTGTTTTCAATTCCAATAATGATGGGAAAGGCTAAGAGTTGCACTCCTATAGTTAGACAAAAGATCGTAGATTTGAGAGAGTTAGGCTTGTCATATCGACAAATTGCCAGTCGTGAAACACGTGAAAAGCCGCAGGACTGTCCAAGATATTCTCCAGAATAAAAGTGCCCGAAATACAACTCATAATATGTATACACAAATTGTCCGCACATCGAAACGAAGCTCAAAAAGATCAGCTGTCAAGATTCATCGCCGAATTTTCTGGGATAGTAGCGATATTTCGGTGGAAACAGTCGGAAGATGTGTTGGGGAAGCCGGACTACATGGCAGGATAGCCAGGAAAAAGTCACCAGTAACGGTAACTAATCGAAAGAAAAGAATTGAGTGGAAACGAGTGGAAATTCATCCTTTGGTGCGACGAAATAAAAATAAATCACACTGGCCCTAATGGCAGGGGATATGTAAGACCACCAAGAAGTGAAGAAATCGACCCTTGCTACAATTCAACTATTACTAAGCACGGAGACATTTTGTATATAATTCTAGGTATGAAAAAACGGGTAAATTAATATCTCTCATGGTAATAAAAATACCAAGTAAACATTCCCTTTTAAACAGACTGCATAAGCGGAAATTCTGTTGCACATGCTATTTTTTTGCCTTGCTCTATTGATTCGGAAAACAGTTTAGTTTAAATAGAACTAGCTTCATACGAGTTAAATAACTGAAATTTAAGGACTAACCATTAAACTGCCGATTTTTCACGAAGCTTAAGACTTTCCGCCAAGCTTAATGAATTATACTATCGTTAGAGACAAGTCCATTATGCAAAATTTATATTCAAAAAGATCGTTTCGAATTTTGGCAATAAATAAATTTTTTCGGAATAAAAATCAGTAAAAGGAGCAGAACAAAAGTTAAATGAGACTACTTAGAGATAAATTTGGCTCAAAAAATAAGTAAGTAATGTTAAGTTATAATTTTTCTGGTCATGGTCTGGTTATTTCAAATATATTGATTTGGAATCGACTTGAAATTATATGTTTGAAAAAAAAAATTGAAAGTAGATTTTTGGTTTTTATAATTAAAAAATAATTGACCATAAAGTTTTGATAATATAATATGCTTAATAATTTCAGTTGATGAAAAACATTAAATCTTCGAGAGTGAACTTCAAAAATCAACCATGAATATTTACCAATAGCCTCGAAATCATAAGGGTGTGCTGTTATCAATATATACTGGTAAACTATTTTTCAGGTGGTATGAAGATGGATTTTCTTTCGTAGTGATACTATTCCATTTACATACATTATCCATAATGTTCATTCAATACACATACTTTTGGTGTTTAGTTTGAATTACACGTACAAAAGAGCCTTCATCATTTCAAGAACTTTTACCTATTAATAGCATCAAGAGCGTCGTATATCTACCTCAGCTAACTATATTGAAACCTGTCTATCCTATAGAATTTATGAAAACGAATATTCCAGATATAAATACTTCCATTTAACTTGTGAGCGCCTTCTACAATTACCACACCACAATTCGCAATAGGTATGAGTTCGTGCATTCATAAATCTTAACTGTTACGTAATTTTCCTGCATGATAAATTGTTTATTGCATAAAACTGTTTGCGGTGTATCAGAAATGAAGAAAGTAAGTTTTAATAGAATCCAAACGGGGTTTTCTCAAATTCACACAATCTTTTTCACTTTTTTTCTAATAAATATTTATCAGTGTTATCAGTTCAGCAATTTCACATGTGTTTTTCAACGCCGATTCGCTATTCTCATCAATTTAGTGGCGAAGCTCAGTTGATTGATAATGTGATTGTTCACAAAATGGATGTAATCAATATTAGTTGGAATTAATCACATACAGATATTTCACAGATATTTATCAGTATGCACTTGGTAAATGGGATTGATCGAAAGAAATTCTTCTGATTCATTACTAGTGTTTTCTTCTTCTTCATTTTCTGTTTTAAATTTTGATGGATCGAATCATGTTTTACCATTGCATTGAGGAACATTCGTTTGTGTCACGTTGTAGAAAAGTGTCACATCGTGCGTTTAACTCCCAATCGTGGTAGCTAAGGTTAACATCTCACCCCGGGGCTTTTCTTTATTTTTGGCAAATTTACATAAAAATGTCCAAGGCAAACGAAATAACTGAATTAGTAATAATTTTCGAGAATGAAAAACAATACAACAACCTGAAAGGGTTACGGGTTACGTAAAGTATGATATAATTTAGATACTTATGTAAAATACTCAATGTAGCTTCTGGAGACTTTTTCGTCAAAACTTATGAAGATCGAATTGTTTAATATTTTCAGTAGCTCCGTTCATTTCGATCTTTTCGTTTATCATTATTAAAGCCATTGTGTACACGATGTACACTATTTTATTTTGCTGAATAATTGGACAAAATTCAGTATTTTGCGATAAAAAATATCGACAAGCAAAAAATTGCATTTTGTAAGTATAAAAAAATCTATAAAAATTCAATTTTTAGCTTGCACAATTCCAGGAAAAATGTTAAAAATATTGTAAAATTATCGAAATTTTCTACAAAATGTTCTTTACAAAAATTACCAATTCTCCGATATCTCGCTATAGGAAAATGATACAGATATGCAGAAGTCACTTTTGTGAAGATTTGGTAACATTTAATTTCTATTCTTATAAAGTTATGATTCATTTTCTTTAAAAATTTGTAATATTTTAATTTTTTAATATGGTATATTTTAATCTATTAATATTTTTTTAAATATTTTTTTAAGTTTAATTTTGAACAACCAAGTTTAAAAGTTTCATAAAAATATATTCATCATATTTTTCAGTGCTACTGCAAATAACGACAGTATGGAGAATAACTTTGAAAAAATTTAAAAAAAAATCAAGAAAGAATCTTAATTTTATAAAAAAAAAAAGAAATTAAATGTTAAGAAACCTTCAAAAATGGGACTGTTTGCATTTTTGAATCCTTTTCATATAGCGAAATACGGTAGAATTGGTAATTTTAATAAAAAAATGGTGTGTTGGTGCAATTGTTGAAAATGTTACAATATGGCAAATTTATTTTTAACATTTTTTCGTAAAATATATCTGTTTTTATCGCGAGATACTAAATTTTGTTCAATTTTTTAGTAAAATAAAATACTGCGCAATGTATTTGCTTGATTCCTTGCAATGTAATGGCATCAATCTATATTCTGTAAATATCCTTGAAGCATGTGCTGAAAAATTATAATTCACCCCCACCATTGGCATTGAATAGTTCCACCTGTTGTAGTTGTATCAGATGAAGACTAATAGTGTTTTTGTTTAGTTTATAGTGTAAAAATATTTTTAGATAAATTTCAACGGAGATGGAGCTAACACCGTCAAGTATGTGTATTCCTTAGCCCGCAATAAAACCAAATTAGACTCAAATAAATGTGAAATTGTTAAAACTAAAAATCTAAACAGAATAAGCACTTATTTAACATTTAAACTAAAGTATTTCTGTATGTAAAAAAAATGAAATGTAAGCTTTGATGAACATAATGAATGAGCGGGTGAATGAAACAAATGTTATTAGTAAAATCAATTTTTTTTGTCCGTACTAAGTGTAGTAAATAATCACCTTAAATACAAATTTCTGTTTATCAAAATCCATTTACTAAAGCAGATCAAGCACAACATAGAAAAATTTAATTGCTTTGGAAAAAAAAGCGCGCGTTCCACCAATATTTAGCAACCACACAAGAAGATCAACTTACCTAAGATCTAGCCGTTTGATGACAATCTTACTTACGTTAGCTACACAATTTTCTAACATACTATTCGTACTAATGCGTCGGGCGCTAGCATGTGAATTTTACTAAAAACATTTGTTTCTATGGGCAACACTGACTTTATTGAATTCATTCGAAACGAATTGGTAAATTAAAAGTAGTTTATAATCAAGTAAAAGTGATTAGTACAACACATTAAAATCTAGCTTTAAGTATCTAGCCAAGTGAAATTAAATTAAAACATTAGCTACAATTTTTTTTGGAAGACATATACAATCGAATAATGATAGAACAAAACGAATTATGCCACAACAGAAGGGAAAATTATATAATTCAATTAAATAAAGAATAAAGTGATTTGAATATTCACACGTAGAAACCTCTTAAATTAGCACCTAATTCAGAGTGTTGCGGTTGAATTTGCATTTTGCCGATTATTCTATAATTCTTATTAATCTACTACTGCTGTTCACAGTTGTTTCATCTGTCTGGTCCTTGTTAAAATATTTGGATTTTGCATTTAATGCTATTTAGTTGAAGATTCGCCATTCCTGAGAAACATTTGTTTAAATCTTACCGTCCGCCTCAATGTACATATTCACAATAGTTACTATTTACAGCTTTGGTCGCTGAGCAAGGAAGTTTCTACGTGCGAGTATCGAAATGGCATCTATCTACCACAGACTAACTAGATCCTTCAGCTGAAGGCTGCTCGAGCGTTTTATTACACTATATTTAACATTGTCCTCGAACCGCCTTTCATTTTTCGATTCATAGCAAGTTGAGAGGCTACTAAAGCTATCCACCCCCGAATCGCCTTCCACACTTCCGGCTCGATCCTGACTACGTGGGTGCAAGCTTCCGTCCGTGTTGTAGTCACTACTGTTATTGCTAGTGCTCTCTAACAAATGCTCAGTATCATAGATTGGATTCAAGACAAACTCTTTGGTAGCGGATCGAGCGCGGAAACTGTTGCGCTTCAAGTCCTGGTAGAGTAATTGTTTCTCGAACTGTGCTAGGTCCTGCGAAGGAATCTCAAAAGTGGGCATCTGACGACGCCGGCGGCGGAAGGAATGGAAAAAGGATTCGTCGCTTGAGTCGGCCTTGCTAGAGCTTCGAAGGCTGCGCAAGGAGCCCGTTCGTCTAATTGTGCTGGGTGTGTGCCAATAACTACTATCACTAGGATCTTTAGTTACCTCTGTATCACATGTTTGGTCGTCCCCGGTATTCAGGCCATGCAAGGATGTTGATGCTGTGAGCTTTTGCTTGCTGGAGCCTGATGCATGTTTCGCGTGGTTTATGTAGTAGTCTCGGCCGTACCTAAGAAATTGAATTTGATTTAGAGTCAATTTTTAGGGACGAGGGAAATGGATTGAAAGCAGGACGACTCTAGATATGCATTCTGATTCAACCAAAAAAACTACATTTCATGAACCTTGAATCTAAAATCAGGTTGCAGATTGTAGAGCGCTCATAGAATTAATGTGAATCTTCGTTGATTAAAGATCAACTGGCAAATACAATTACAAGCTCACCAAAAAGATTCAAAGTACCGTGGACTTACCTTTTGTAATCCACTATAATTGCTGCTGTTACATCTTCATCTTCGCTGCCTCCGCGGCTCAACTTGTCTTCGCTGGCCACCTTATCCAGGGGCGAATTGATATTAGGAATGTCGATTGGTTTATCTGACGAAGTGCTAAGCCGTCTCTTGAGCGCTTCCCTCGAGTAAGGATTGTTTGGCATCTCGACGGCATTGTACCACTTCCTGTGTTCGCGCTCCGCTATTGATCCTGAAACGATGAAAACATCGCGACATTGGGAACACGTCAATTTTGCGCATACTCCAACGCTACCAGCAAGTTGCTACGACAATTGATGGCCTCTAGTTCCTTACCTGGCAAAAAGTGACTGGGATGTCCTGTGTAGACAGCATCTTCCTCTTCCAACAACGGTTGGGAAAATGCTGCGTGTTTGAGTATATCGAATTTAATTTGTTGTTGTTGCGTGTGAGGTGCTTCTGCATTGCCAGCCGGAGCGGCAGAAGCGTGGAGGGGGCTAGCAGAAGGAGGTGCCTTCTGGCTGTGTTCATTGAAGTCAGTGGCGCAGTGGGTTTGCGTTGCTTGCTGAAGGCTAGCGTTGTTAGTAGGTTCGCAGGTTAGTTGCAAGGACATTGAGACCGAATAAGATTTCTTTGTAGGGGATGTGCTAGGTGTCGTTTCTGAACGTTTGTGCGCGTCCACTACGTCATCGTTCGTTGTCTCGACCGTTACCTTTCTAGATGGAGATTCTATCGCCGTGCAGACAGTGTCATCAGGGGTTGTTGTGATTGTGCTAGAAGATTCTATGCAAGTGAGTTTATCTGTTGGTAAAGTAGAAAGTTCAACATCTTTTTCGTGTAGGTCTGTGTTTGTGATAGTAGATAATTTGGGGCAAGCATCTGCAATGTCGAACGAGTGAAGAGAATGTGTTTCTGCCTGCTGTGTTGTGTTTGCACTACAGTCACCGGAGGACAAACTGTCAACTTCGACGGTGAGACTTACTTGACTATCACTATCAGTACCAAGGATCTCAGACTCCTGCTTTTCAACCACAATTGGTTCAGTTAAAATGCTTTCTTCAAATTTAACATGTAAAGAGTCATTTTCGCTTATGGAGCTAGTTACATCGCTAACTAACTTTGTCGGAACATCAGGGGGGCTCTCCGCCATTTCAAGGTCCTCAGGGATGGAGTCTAATATATGAGGTGTCATGTAGCACAACGCGATCTCAGGGGGTGTAATGGACAATTCGGGCTCAGATTCAAGGCTGTCAGAGTGTTCGCTTTCTGCTTCTTCGCAGTCGTCCTTTTGAGAATGCCAAGGAATCGAATCCGTGAGGGTGAAAGTAGTATCTTCCATCTCAACAATCTGAATTCCATCTATACCAGCAGTCATCGTTTCAAGTACTTGCATGCTGTCATAGTTATTTTCATTGGAAACTATGTAATCATATCCAGGATCATCTTCGGAAGCGCAGGCTTCAAGCGCCACTATTGCTTCTTCGCCTACTTCAATTCTCGGAGAAAGGGATGCTTCAACGACATCTGGGCTCAACAGTTCGGTTTGTTTGCATCTTCCCTGATATATTTGTATTTCTTCAGTGACGCCTAATTTCTCTCTCGGTAAAGGCTTATGTAATGGACTGGTTCCAGTTATGAAATATTCAACAGAACCGCGCTCATTTTTAGTACAAGTAACCAGACACTCTTGATTTTGATTCTGCTTTTCTATCCCAGCTAGAGTTGCTTCGCTTGTGCTGAGCCTGTCTGAAGCATTCTTCGAAGGATCACTGAGTTGTTCGATAGTAGGTTCATAATTTGTTGTTTCTAAATCGACTAAATACTTTTCGTAGCTTTCAGTTAAGCTTGAAATTTCATAGTTTTCCGCAGTTGTCTGATTTACTGACCATTTACAAATTGGGGAAGCAATATTGCCATCTAAATTCGAATCATCTTGCACTGTTTCAGTCATAGTCAAACTTGATGGTGGTGTTTGATTTGAGAGCTCGCTGAAACTAGATGGTGGAGTATCATAAGTCGAGATATCCTCTTCGGATGATGATATGACTTTCAGATACGATCCTTTTATTTCCAAAGCATCAGGGAATCCTATTTCCTTTGGTGGGATCTCAAATTGTTTTTGATCATTACCTGAGACTGTATGGATAGATTTTGTAACGCTGGTTGGTTCATTTTCATGTTCAGGTTCTCTGTTTGCTTTATTCGATTTCAACGAATCCTGTTCGCATGGATCAGGAAACTTCATTTCAACATCATTAGTTTCTATGCTTATGATGACACTATCATTTCTTGCTGCCAACGACTCAATAAACAGAGGAGGTTGTTGGTGGATAAAATCCTCATCCACCACTGAAGAGGTTGTGCATAATGATTTTGGTTTCGATGCAATATCATATTCTTCAGAGCTAATTTGATTCTCAGAAATAGATTCAACTACTTTGCTGACTATCGCTTGATGACTTTCAGGTGGACCATTAAGCATTTCATTGCGTACGGGCTGTTTCGAATCCAATTTGAGTTCACTACACTTATCTTCCAAATTTTCTTCAACAATGGCATTTTCAGGTGTTTCACAAAATTCCAAATGCTCCTCATTCGGTTCATTATCACTATTTTTATCTACCGTAGTTTTCAATTCGGTTTCATTTATACCTGAAGCTTGTGATTTGGAAATATTCGCTTCAATTTTGTTGCTTATTACACTTTGCTGGGAATCAGAGAGTAAGACATCTTCCAAGCTTTCTGTTTTCTCAGGATCACTAGCAGATTTTTCCGCATTCTCAGACGAAACCTCGGGTGTCCGTTCTAAAATCTGTTCACTTCTACATGTTTCGACATACTCTAAGCTGGACGCGGTCACGAGGATGGTAGGTATTTGTTCCTCATCGGTTGCCACTTGATGAGTTTCAATTTCCGAATCTACTGAAATTATTTCGGCTTTCGGATTATCTGCGTTAATATCCAAATTATTTTCTACAGATTGGATGTCCAGGCTAAAAATGGTTAAGATATCATTTTCATTGGTTTTTATTGGCAACTGCTCTTCAGGATTAACTTCGTCCTTTGAAATACTTTCGTGAATTTCATCATTCGTATTTGTTTCTTCTATCAGGTTGGCGACAATCTTGTCAATTTGTGAATTGGTGTCATTTATTCTGGAAGATTGTTGTTGGGTGTCTTCAATTTTGTCTGGAGTAACAGTTTTATCTATAGATACTAAGTTGACTTTTTCAGTCACATCAGCCAAGTCTGATCCCTTTATGTTATTCATAACAAAAGGAGGGTCTTCTTTGGATTCGCCAATATCAAAGATAATTTCTTCCATCTGTATATGTAAGGCTGGAGATTCATTGACATTTCTTTCATTAACATCGATTTCATCCGAAGGCACTTGAAAAGTTGGAAATGCTCCTGCTGGCGTAAAAGTGTTTTCCTTTATTTCGTTTTGAAGATTTTCTGCGGCATTACCTAATCCAGAATATTGTTCCGCAATAACATATTTGCTTGGTTCTTGATTTTCAGCAGTCATGCTGCAAGTATTTTGTAATGCACCAGTAGATTCTAAAGCGATTTGTTTTACAAGGAACTCTTCTGTGCTAACTGAAATTGTATCTGACTCTACGATGAGGACATCACATGCTAAAGTATCTCCCACAGGTTCTGGTTCAATATTTTGATCAACGGGATCTAATGCATAGTCAGAACTAGGTTTAACAGGATCACCAGTAAGCTCCGTAACTAAGAATGTATTAGTTTTAGGAGTGATACGTTCAGATTCTATCGTTGTGTCGGAAGACAATGTTTCATCTGTTGAATTTGAATTAAGCTCCTTAGTATGTATGACCTCAGCATTCACTGATTGCACTACAGGCTCTATTATACAGCTAGAGTACGTTGATTCTGTTGATGGTTCGTTTGGGTTGACTGTCGCTTTCATCTCCTCGAGAGCAGGATCATAAATATCGCCAATTGGCTTCAATAAACATGGACTGTTAGCCGATGGCGAATTTGAGTCAACCTCAGTAGACCCAATATTATATTCGACCTCAACTGTAGATTGCTCGACTTCATCATTTACTTTTGGTGTGAATTCATTGTCATCTTCTGTAGTAGCCTCATCTGGAGAACTAGTTTCTGTACACATTTCAAGTGAGTCAGCAAATGAAGAGCCTGAAGAACATGAATCCTGGCTAACAAGCTCGAAAACATAATCCATTGTAACATCACTAGATTCAGAGTCCATTGTAGTCGGAACCTTTTTGCACTCTTGCCTGGATTCCTCAATATCTGCGACTACCTCAAACTCTTTAGAATTTTGCAATCGGTCAATTGTTCCAACAACAGTTTGTGGAGCAAGTTTGTTGAAGTCAGATTCGCTCGATTCTTCTTCAGCACTTGCTATGATCATTTCTAAACTAACATCAAGCTGAGTAGCTGCCGTTCCAGTTGTATCCATTGATTTCGGAACGGTGTCAGCTTTTGCCAATAAAGTGGTCTCTGCATCATCAACTATAGAAGCAAGAAAAGTTTCAACTTCAGCTGGATCAAGCTTTTCATCGCCACAAGTATCTGGAAAACAAATTAGTGTTTCTGAAATTGGCACTGATCCATCATTAGACTGTGAATCATCGATGGCCGGTTCAGCTCCTTCTTGCGTAGATGATTCTCTCAATGGACTTTCGAGCTGCAGCAAATATTCTTTGGTTTCAGATGATTTTGAATCATTTTCTTTAGATAATGGCGATTGCACAGGGTCCAAAATTACTGGGGTTTCAGCATCAGATATTGTTTTAATCCCGATTTCTCCCATTTTCATATTTTGGGTATCTGCTAACAATTGTGAACAAGGTTCAAGCATTTCTTCCAAAGTGTCGGCAATCAAATCTTCTACAGAATTATGTGGCGTCAAAGCAGGTGTGTCATTTTTAAGGTTCGATGTGGATCCTCCTGAATTTACTTCTGAACTAAGAGCTTGCTCCAAAGCATCACTTACTTCTTCGAGATTGATTTTTAAACTAGTCTTTGTATCTATGTAGCCTTGATTTTCATCGATGATTGCTTCCAGTGGTGAAGATATAATTATATGATCCTGCGCGGCATCTTTCGAAACTTCTGAGTCTTGTTTATCAGCAAGAGACGTTGTTTGATCAGATAACATCTCAGAGTAGACATTATCAACTGGTTGACCATCGTCTGCATTACCTACTTCATCAATTGTGAAAGTTTCTATTTCAGGATCGGTAGTAGTATCTACAGATAGTTTGTCAGCAGCAATGCATAGCTCAGACAATACCACGGTATTTTCGGAAATTTCTTGGCAACCTTGCAAAGATTTGATGATTGGAGCAACCGTCTCTAAAATAGTAGTTGGTTCTCCCAATGTTCCATTTGAAGGCTTTGCGCGAAGGTTCAAAGCAATGTCTGAACACGTAACATCATCGCCCGGTTTTCCGTCACTGGATATGTTTGTAGATTCTGCGAAGGATATTGTTCTGTCTGGATCATTTTCAACCAAATGGAAAGCCAAATTAGTCGATGCATCATCTGTAAACCTATCCAGCAAATCATTTGATTCAGCTAAAGGCTCAGAGTTTACTCTTTCATTCGTAGCTGTACTTATTTCGAAAATATCCTCTGCTTTTGCAACTTTATCTGTTGCTGTGATTTTGTCTGCTCCCGAGTTTACAGGTTCTTCTAATTTTGACGTTAATTTAGCGTTTTGATCACGTTTGTCAGGAAAATTCGTGTTACCAGTTGATGAAACAGAATCGGATGGTCCTTTGAAAATGTTGTCTTGTAGGGGTTTTATAGTTCCCTCATGAACATTTTCGGCTGAAATAATGTTAAAGTCTTCTGAGTTATTTGGGAGAAGAGTGACTACTTGCTCAATTTCATTATTATCCGAAATTAAATTTTGAAGCTCTTCAGTAGACGGAGCAGGCTCAGTTTTGATATCTTTTCCTGAAGGAAAATTGTCCGAACAACTTTCAGTGATTGAGGGAGTTCTAATAACAGCTTCAGTTTCTTGTATGTCCGCAATAGCTGATTCTGGTAGCAGTATCTCTGACGTACTTTCCATTATTTTACTAGTATTATCCTCAGAGAAATTTGGTACCTCATTATCTGAAATTGATCCACTCTCTGATATGGCTGCTCCACTTTGAATTTTTAAATCGTCTTCTGTTCGATTTGCTCCAATACTGACCACGTCCGTCATAGATTCTTCTTGAATAATTTCACGAATGCACTCCACACTTTTATTTTTTGCATCCAAATCCGGTTCGTTTGACTCTTCCAATGAAGCTTCATTTGAACTTTGTCTGACATTTGTTTCTTGAAATGATGGTCTGACAGAATCCACCAAAGAAACTGAGATCTTTGACTCAGCATCTTCTATTGTCTTTGCAGGAGTTTTGGCGCCAGGATTGGTGGTAGTCATGACTTCATTTTCAATAGGAGATTTGTTTTCACCATCATTTTCTTGGCAAGAACGTTGACCCGTAACTCCAGTAGGTAGACTCGAAGTCTCAAGTGCTGGATCAGTTTTTTCCCTTTCGATGATGGCTTGTTCAGAAGCCCTCATAGGCTCAGGTTGTTCCTTGTTTCCGAGATCGAAATTTTGAATCTCCGATTCTGCCATAACTTTTATTTCATTTATTTTAGAATGAGTTGTCTGTAAATTAGTTACATCAGTTGTAGGTTCAGAATTGACTTCGGTATTATTTAAATTTTCTGGAAATGTATTATCAGCAGCTGTGGAAGATAATGCATTGGGATGAACACCTGATAAGGAATTTTCAAGCTGTCCAGTTCTTTCAATATCTAAGATTTCAATTTCCAAAGCATCAGCATCATTTACTTGACGGTATTCATCAAGCAAAGCTTTAGTGGACGATTCTAAATCCATGTTTGGTTGCTTGCTATCCTTTAGTGTTTTTAAAGCTACTTGAGTTGTTAACTGCTCAGGCAAGGGTTCTTCAAGCCCCATTGAAATAGTACTTTCAGATATAGATCCTGCCACAACAGCAACTATCCCAGAAGTCTCAGGTGAAGCGTTTTTTATATTTTTTGATGGTTCTGAACTATGCTTTGTAGTTGGTTTCAAAAATGTATCTTCGTGTTGATGCGTTGAACTATCAGTTGTCGGTACAGATTCTGCCACAGAATCTATTATAACATCTGCCTCTGGGTTGATACCGTCTTTTTCGATTAAAGTATGCTTAACAAGGTTTGCATTTGCAGAAAGGACATTTTCTAACTCAACCGTTGCGTCGTTACTATGTGATTGCGATTCAAAGCATTTCGCTGGGGTGGAATCATCAATTTTGCCACTTAACATTTCAGCAGAGCCTTGAGTTTCTGTTTCCAAACTTTCGATTTCATTTGGTTCTATGATCGCAGCTACTAGGTCTGTTTTGGAATCGCTTCCACTATCTTTTATCTCCAATAAATCTTCTTTCATTTTTTCAGAATTTACCGAGAACAGATTAGTTGATTCATTTAGCTCTTCCGATGCTGCAATTGTACGTTCTTTCTCAGCTGAATTCAGATTGAATTCCTGGAAAACCTCTTTAGATGGATGGTTCTCGTGCGATTCTTTCAGTGTCGATTCCAAGGACTTCGGTAATGGACTGGTGTTCTCAGTTTCAGATATAGTTGAAATCATAGATAAACTTTCTAATTCTTCATTTGTGATGCCCTCCTGATCTTTGACTGGGAATTCTTTGCTATTGTCCCCACTAACAATTTCAAGTGATTTTTTTGCGTCTGTGATGGATAAGGTATCTACTTTTGCATCTTCAATAAGGTCCGATGGTAAGATCGATTTTTCACCAGCACACATTTCTTGATTATTCGTTTCCTCATCTATAGCAGGCAATAATCCTTCTTCGCTATCAAATTGTGGTACTATTTCTGAAGATTCTAAGAAGTCTACGTCAACGCTATCCGCTTCCATTTGATCAATGTCCATGGATGAGTTTTCGTTATCCAACAATGCGAGCCAGGACTTTTGAATGGTATCGCTGAGTTTAATGTCTTCTGCTTCTGTGCACAGACATGCGTTTGGAAGTGGAGCTTCACATAAGATTGCCTCATTGAAATCATTTCCATTTGAATCCATACATTCTGGAGGAAGTTCTTCATCAAGTGTTGGTGCATCCTGCTGGTGTATAGATCTATCGATAATGTTATTGTTCTTGGTGCTATTTGGTGATTCATGTATTTCTATTCCAGCGTTGGTTGGAATGTGAGCTTCATCTGGTAAACATTTTACTTCAATTACAGTATTTTCCGGTTGAATTCCTGCAAATGAAATTTCATTTTTAAATTCCATTTGAGGGTGCAGTTCAAGTGTATCTACGTTTTTTTCTTTTTCTGACCCAATTGAATCACTAGGGCTCTCAGCGTCTTTTTCATTAGTTACGATTTTTTGATTTGATTCCACTTCTATGTTTTCAGCCAAAGTTTGGGATGCATCACTCGAATCAACAATCGGCTCTTTGATTGCATCAATCAAATGTTCACCTTCTTTCAGCTCATTGCTTTTTACAAAGATTAGATCAACGTTTGCTTCCTTACAGGAGTCATTTACGATTAGGTTTGGATTCACGTCTAAGGTATCCACAAAAATTGCAGCACAACAGTCTTTCGTATCAAGAAGAAGCGATTCGAATAGTGCCACTGAATTAGTACTATTGTCTTCATGAGTGTCCGTAGTCATTTCTTTTGGAACAACCTCTTTGGGTTGCGCATCTGCTTGCATTTCATTCTTTAAGTCATTGGTTCGGTTTTCCATGGAAAGGTCGCTTCTCAAAGCACATGTTTCTATTTCAGTTTCTTTTTTTAGATATGGTTGTTCGGTTGAATCAACACATTGCTCACCTTTTGAATGTGATTTTTCTGCCTCAGTTACTTTAACGGTGGTTTGTTCCTCTACAGGCTCAAGATGCAATGTTTGGTTTTCCAATTTTTGAGAGAAAAAGGAATCCTTATTTGTCTCATTGTCAACCATGCGTTCTGTTAACTCATGTATGGAATCAATACTTATAATGTCCGTTTCACCTATTTCAATTCCTGTGGTCATCAAGGGTTGCTCTATAGTAACTTCCTTTTTGATTTCCTTTATTTTTATTGGTTGAAGATTATTTTGCACTGTGTCTACTTGTTCAGAGATAACCGGAAGTTGTATCGAAGAAATTGAAACGTTTTCCAAACTTTCAGGCACAGGATCTGCCTTGTCATCAGCGTTTATTTCTGAAGTGAGGGACGTCGAAGAATCTGCGTCAAATTTAATTTCTTTATAGGAGTCAATTCCAGTGAAGTCTTCAACAAAGCTGCTGCTTGGAGACTCTAGATTTCCAACAGAAGATAATTTTAAAGTTTCTTCGGATAGTAACGAATCCTCTTGGTGTACTGAATTTTTTTTATTTTCCTTAGCATACTCATCAACCACAGGTGGAATCATGATTTCATCCTCTACTTTTTCAATGTTAATTGAAATTTCTTCTCGTGAAATCTCACATTCTTGTGAAATTACTTCGGAGGGGTGACAGCTTGTTGCTTCAACGATAACTTCAGAAAGTGGAACAGTTGTGCTTCCATTCGAACTTTCTATTAATCCAATTGTTGATTCTTTTGGCGTAGCCTTATCAATTATATTAGCCAACTCAGAATTATTATGTCCTGCGGTAGTTGCCAATGGCAAGCCACATTCTTCTTCGGATTTTTCTATAATCTCACCACCTGCGGTTTCATTAACTGAAGAAGTGACTTCTAGAGAAGCTGTGCTTGTAGTTTCAAGTATAATGTCTGCTTCCATGACAATATCCGCAGGATTCATTTTGCAGGATGTTGCAGCGTCTGCTGCGATTTGATTCGATAGGTGTTCAATCGAAATAGTCTCTTGAGCAATACCATCCAAGGATTGATCGTCAGTTGATTGTATCTTTTCTGGTGAAAATTCAACTGTTTTTAATTTTTCCTCGACGGTACATTGAGTTAAATTTTCTGTGTTAATAGTTTCATCGGAATCACACATGATATTCACAGTTTCGCAGATGCTTTCTTCGAACTTCTGTGCAGACTCATTTTGAATCGGTTCTGCTGGGTTTTCAAATTTAAATGTTTTGAATGGAGTACCACATGTGTCCTCAAGAGGATTTTTTTCATGAACGTCTTGTTCGATGGCTTGGGGTATACCAGTTGATATTTCAACTACGTTTTCTTCAGTAATTTTTGAATTTGTAGATTCTATGATATTTTCGCATTGTATGAATTCTGGCGTTAACTCTTCTTGAGTTATTAAGGTATATGACGATTCTTCTTTTTCCTTGGATTCATGTTTCACTTTCAAAGTAATATCAACCAACGTTTCGGATGCTTTTCCAACTACTTCGATTGTCTGTTCGGACTCTGGTTCTAGATTTGGAGTCGGTTTTTCTGAATCTGGCTCTACCATCAGAGTTTCAACAAAAGTGAGTCGTTTTTCTACCTCCTCTGTTGGTTCATCAAGAAGGGTTGTACCCTCCAAAATATCTGATGAAAATTCAACAGGGGGTGGAATAAACATATCTAGATCGCTTTCCTCCGCGTAGTTTTCAGTATCAACACATTCAGGAAGTGGAATACATCTTATATCAGGACGCAAATCCAAGTTCTCGTCAGATGGTTTTAAGTTTTCAGATATCTCGTCTGTGTTACCATTCACCTCATCTGCTGAGACACTATTGTCTTCGCCAGTGTTTCCATTATTTTGAATTTGAGCTAGATTATTGATAGCCTCAGCATCCACTGCCGGAACAGCTAGTGATGGCGCCATAGAAACAACCACCAAGAATTGTATGGCTGAAGCTTTGGTGCACTGAATTTTCTTCAGCATGGATTCAGTTACTTTGCATTCAGAATCTATGTCGTCTGCCGCGAGAGTGTTAGTATTATTAGTTGGGTGTGTTAGACAATCATCTGTTGCTATGTTGCATGCACCTTCAGATGCAATCGCTGAAAACACAATCATAAGGATTTGTGTTAGGCGCGTGAAGATACAAGATACATTTCCTACACGCACTAGCGTTTCACTAACCTTGAGGAATTAGCGTTGTTCTAAGAAATTGAAGTGGGAAGTTGCTTTTTACAAATGATGCGTCGATATTCAAACTAGATGCTCGAGCTAGTTTATGTACAGGTCAAGACTATGGTGGATATTTTCTTATTTACAGGAAGTCTACCATAGCATTGCGAGAGCATTGGGAAACATCGCTGGTAGGGGTGTGGATTTGATAAATATCCACAGGGCAGGGTGTGTTCTATATAGTGACGACACAATTGTACAAACGGAATTAATATCATTGATGTAGCTTCTACACAAGCACAGCAGGATTGTTTTCTAAGAAACCAAATGCCAAATGTAAGCAAAAAGAGGCGAAAATGGAGTAGATGTCGCAATTTTTTTTTAATGTGGTTGGTTCACTTACCTGAGCTAGCTGCCGAAGAGCATGTGAGCTCCACTTCAGCAATCTCCTGGGTGTTCGCGTAGACAGGTGCCTTTTGCGCCATACGTGGCTTGGGCTTTGGTATCTCTTCGAGGCTGGCCTTGGTGGGCGGTCTCTTTTCATGCTCTTTGGAGTTCGATAAATTGTTTCGCAGGGTTTGAGTATCCACTAACGAGTTGATGGCCTCTTCAGCTCTAAAACTAGTTTCGGCCTGGACGAGATCGTGTCTGAGATCATCGCCAAGCACAAAATCATTTTTAGTTTCTGTGTACACTGAATCGCCCTCTGGAAGGGACGATGACGATATAAGACTAGTTTGCTCGAATAACTCATCGAAAATGCCTATGGGGCTTTTCCCGCCAATTATGTTCTTGTTCTGAATCAGGGCATTTTGTGAAGAATCCTCGATTTCCTCGATGTGATTGTCCCCACATTCAGAACCAGCTTCTGACAAATCGCTAAGCTCATCAGCGGTTTTGTCCCCAATTTGGGTTTTGATATCCTCCTTGGGGCATGGCACCAACATTCCTACAGGCGCAGGCGACTCATGACCTGGCCGCTTCTTCTTGAAAAGCCAATTTCCTTCCCAGGAACTGCCGATGTTCTTCGCGGCCGACATATTATCTGCAACCAGAGAAGCTGGAATTAACTTCAAAAAACATTTGGAACGTTTTGGCAGGCATATTTTGGATAAGAAGCAAATTCATCGCCTTGTTTTATTATTTGGATTAATTCCAGTAAAAAAATGTATAATATTTATTTTAAATCGCCGTTCACCTTCATTCGATGAATCCGATTCAATGGAAAAATCGGGAAACGGGACATTATGCCTGGTAAGATAATCATTGAGCCGTGATGAATTATTTTGATCACATTGACTCATCACATCGGCCAGTGGATTCGAACCGGAGTCTCTCCGTGAAAAGTCATCCAATCGGCTTATCTAAAAGGTGCAACAATTAAACGAAAATTTATCCACCAGCTGCAAAAACTTACGTTTGAGGGTGGATCAGTAATGCTGCAATCACTCTCGGGTTCAATTGAACTGCTGGATATTGAACCACTTTGCACTTTTCGGCCAACAAGGGCATTGTGATTGTTATCCAAGTCTGAACAATCTGTTGCTGCGTCTCTATTACTATCAAACTTTTGTTCATAATTGTATGAATCAACAATCTGCAATTAAACAAATGGGTTTAACATTATGCTGCTTCAATAAAATTTTAACAAATTTTGAAGCTGAAAAAACTTAAAAATAAAATTATATAAAATAATTAAGCAGGTGAGGTTGAAAATATGACTTTCACCGTTTTACCAACACAACTCAAGAAGCTTTTCAGAGGTTCAAATAAACTTGCATAAACGAACTTCTAAATAGTTTCGGATCATTTCTATAATAAATGGTTTTACGATTGTCTCACAAATTGTCTTAAAACGTTAAAGGAAATATCAGAAAATTATTTACTTCAAGAGTTTTTTTCATCAAATTCTTAAGTAGATAAAGTTTAATGGCTGAAATTTCCAAAAAAGTAGAAAATTTACATTTTAAAATTCGTTTGTCGTATTTTTTTAAACTTCTAGGTTCCAAAATTTCCACAAAATTATGAAGCGCATTCTTTGCTAATCCTAAATTTACCCGGAAATTTTAAATTTAAGTTTTTTAAACAACATTAACATTTTTTTAGACAGCAATATGTTCAAAATATTTGAATAAAATTAAAAGATAAAACCAATGACTTCATGGAAAAATTAAAAAAAAGTTAACTAATCTCTTAAGGAGGGAGATACCTTTACAGTCAGTTTTTCATCAATCATTAGTACTTATGTTGTCTTAAGAATACGCCACTAAAGTTGTATATTTAAATTTAATTTTTTTTTCAAATTATACCCCAAGAACGTGACTCTTTTCTCAGCGGCTCAATTTTAAATATATAATAAAATATTATAATTTTTACTTGTTCCTAAATAAATACTTGCATAATATGACTTCAATGTATGCTTAAAAATATATCTTCTCCAAATCCTTAGTGACTAATCTATTTACTAAAACAAAACTCAAATATGTAAATGGTCATTTTATGGATCTTCACAGTAATGTTGCACAGACCAACGCAACGGACTAAAAGTTCGATCCTTGCGGAAAGAATCAAAAGAAAATCGAATGCCTCTGTTTTTGGTGAAAACACATTTGATTGTGAGTTGAAACAGAAAAGAATGATAGTCTATACTTTTTCTGATAAGTATCGATGCGTGGTGCTAAATTACTGGTACACCCGATTATTGTTGAGTTGATTGGCTCATCAAAACAACAACAATGCCCAACAAAAAAGGAACAGAGAGTTAATCGTATATAGTGTTGATTTTTTTGAAAATTACGAAATGAGATACTCCATCTGTAAATTTCGTCTAAAAGTACGTGTTATTTTCACCTTGGCAATAGTGACGCATTTGACATATTGATAGATGTGTTGTAGAAAGCGTCTACTGTAAGAATATATCTTTTTATGTAAAAGCAATGCTACAAATATTTTTTTAAACAAATTCAAATATAAGAAACTGTTTAAAGAAAGTTTGAAGAAGTTTTTTTGTCAAAATCCATCCTTGTCAGCGAATGATGTAAGATTCGACACTGATTAGCATAGGAAAATGTTAAGGACTGTTGTTACCCGAACGGTTTGACGCACTTAAAGGAAACTTAATATCCTACATGCTTTTCTTGAAACAAGGCCACAAATAATTCACTAACTCATGGAATTCCTTAAGAATTTAGTATGGTTCACAGAATGAATTCCAAGGTTTCCACGTTTACTGGGCGAAATGGGCCAAAATCGGAAGCTTAACTTAGCGTTGCACCCTTATAGCCTTACCTAACTTAATCCGCTGAAAAATTGAATCAAGAAGAAAATGGGCTACTGCCAAGGTAATTGGTCAAATTAATAATCCTAAATTATTTTTTATAAATAACTGGAATATGTACTGTTTTGAATGAAGCAAAAATCATTTAAAAATATCCAACATTCTAGTTTTAGTATCAATTTCAATAACCAACTGTTAAACTACTCTGCATAATCACATTAAAATTTAATATTTTTTAGCTTCATTTACTAGGTTGGACCAGATTTTATTGTGTGGTTTCAGTTCACTAGTTTGGAAGTAAATATAAATCAACAGGAAAATTGTCTACGTTATAAAATTAAAAATATTTCGGTGTAGTCCAACTGTGTTTGTCAGAGAATCTCAAGTTGAATCTAATCTCTTGATCTGAATTCATGTTTCAAATTATTGTCGATCCTAAAATAAGCTCACGCACTGTTCATACTGAAGGATATTCCACCAAATTTATGGCAGAGTCCTTGCACTATTGTTTGAAAAAGACCAAAACTATCACCAATTCCATTTTCTGGCACCCAACAAACGGAATTCAACTTACTTTATCCATTTTGTGTCAATTTGTATCCATTTCAACAACTGCATCCACATAAATTATATACTCTCACTTCACTAGGGTTTTTTGCAAAAGTCCTTGTATATATATTCCTTCGCCCAGAGCTAGCGCACTGGGCAAACTGTTTGGGGTTTTATAATAAAACACCTATTGTTACGTCTATTGTTGATTCACAATTCACTTTTAGCATTTAAACTTTTTACAAGGTATCAAGGAATCAAGGTTCAGTGTCCTTCGCAATTTGGGCAGCGAATTTTTATTTCACGACTAAAACTGTTTGAACGTCAACCGCAAACTATTTTTTTATAATACAAATGTTATTCGAATGGTAAAACTCTATAATCAGATGCAGTATGGTGAAGCCATACAGTCGAAAAACTTTCTAGCAAAGTGAAAATAGAGAAAAAAGGCGAAAATATAATGCATTCCGTGTCAGTTTTCCAAGAGGAAGAAAACGGCGCCGGAAATATGTTGCACCGGCAAGTGGTAGTTGCCACTATTATTTGTACCGACCGACAAGGTGGGCGTAAAGGGGAGGCGATTGCCTTGCGTCAGGGAAAAGACATTAGGCACAACAATTATTTGTATTGTCATTTTATTATAACCACCGAGGATTAAAATTGCCCTTCTTGAAAATATGTACGTTGGCGGTGTTGCGCCACAAATCTGAATGGCGTTGTACCGGTTGGTGCAAATATTTTTATTTCATAATAGTATTGTATTTTCCCGAAACGCTTCACCAGCTCTGCGCTTGGAAAATCCTACCATAATTTTCCGCAAATGTTAACAATGTCAGGAAATGAGAACGATTTGAAAAGTGCGGGTGTTAGCGCTTTGTATTGGGTAGCTCACCTTTCTGCGGGACACATTTATGTAGGATAGCAGGCAACATTTTAATCAGTTTAGTAAGCACGCATGGGTGGTAGAGCTGGAAGGGCGGTCGGTGGTGTATTGGGGGTGATTCTTTTATTTCCTCGTTGTCTCGTTAACCATTGATCTATTTTCGGTTTGCTCTTGTTTCACCTTTTGACGCAAATCGCGTTAAAAGGCATTTATATGTGAAATTGGATCAGAGTAGTGACGAGTAACAGTTTTCATTTCTTTGAAATGCTGTTTGTTTTCTTCTTTACGTGTTGGAAGAGTCGCTTAAGAATATTAGAAATAACTTATTACGTTTTGGCGCTGGAAATAAGAAGCATGGATACTAAATTAATTAGTTGATGATTAGTTTTCTAGAACATTCAGACAGTTAGGCACTGTCGGACGATCCGGTTCTGATTTTTGTTTCATGACAATACTAATAAAGTTCATATATGTAGAATCAAACAACTCGGTAGTTATGATAGCTTATTTTTTCCAAGTTCAGCATAAAAACTGAACCTCCAAAAAACAAGTGTCGAAAATTACTTTTAAACCTACAGCTGCGGACATAGAAAAACCCGTAGCTTAGACAGAATAACCCAATTTGTGAATGAATCCTTCAATATAAATTATGCCCCTTAGATTTGTTCTTTACCTGATTCATTGGCAATTGAAGGAGATAAAAGATGTTTCTTCTAAAAGGACGACTGATCAATAATGTCTTGAAAAGCCTCAGATTTCAAGCGGACACGTAATAATAATTATTTTGAAATTCATTTATTCACGTAAATATTTTATCAAATAAAAACAATAAATGACAAAAACATATCAGCAGCGTGTTGGGGAACCCTTCTGCTTCACAACCTCTTGAAGGCGATTCGGCAATGACGTTATAAGTCTCCTGCATTTTTCCACATGTATGGATGCCCATACTTGTTTCTCCGTTTCGAACTAGTGTCCATGTTTGGGAAATTTCTTACTGCTAAGGTTTTCTTTATGTGCTCGATTGGATTTAAGTCCGGAATCGTTGATCGCCCAGTCTAAAACGGCGACGCTTTTGACCTCCAGAAACTTCTTTGTGCGTCGTGCTGTATGATTGGGTGCGTTTTCGTGCTGAAACTTCCATGTAATAGAAAGATTCTTCTCAGCCCATGGCAACATGATGTTTTCTAAAATGTCAACGTATTTTTCCTAGGTCAATATTCCTTCTAAACGGTGTGTTGGTATAACATCGAACAACGACAAACATCTCCAAACATAGATGAAGCCACGTCCGTGCCTACCAACAGTTGAAGTGTAGCGAGGGTGAATTTTTTACTTCTTGGTCGTCCTTCATATGGAGAATTTTCACTCGTTTTGCCAGGTTCAATATTTCCGTGCATAGTCCATTCTTTTCTTCTGATAAGTTGCCGTTACCAGCGGCCTCCTCCACGCTATCTTAACATGTAGTCCGGCTTCCACAAGACGTCTTCTGACTATTCTCCCCGAAGTATCGCTACTTTCCCCGCCAAATTCGACAGCTGATTTATTTGAGCTCCGTTTCGATGGGCGGACAATTTGTTTATCCATACTAGTTGTCTTTCGCGCCTTTTTAGCCCAGGGAGTATCTTGGATAGTCCTCTGGTTTTTCACGTATTTCAGTGGGCTGGTAGTTTGACGATATGACAACTCCTACTCTCTCAAGTCTACAATCTACAAACTAAATAAAGGAGTGCAACTCTTAGCTTTTCCCATCGTTATTGAAATTAAAAACGCTTTTTAAAATTTTGAAAATTTCGTTGAAACTGCAGCGAAGGCAAGTAGCATTGTTAAAATTGCCCCCCCCCCCCATTTATAGTAAAATACAGTGTTTCTATATACATGTCCGCTGCAAGTCTTGAGACTTCCAGGACTATGTTGTCCTGTCATCCTTATCCATCGGCCAATTCTATGCCTCTCTCAATTGTCATTGAATCAGGTAAAAACAAACCTAAGGTGGTTGAGTTATATTGAAGGATTCATTGACAAAGTGGATTTGTCTTAGTAAGCTATAAGTGTTTCTAAATATATATCCGCATCTGTATTTGCATCTTGCTAAAACTTTTTTATATAAAAGTATTCAAAAAAATCTTCAAATCAATTTAATTGTAAAACAAAAAAGAAGAAGACCTCTGACCTTATTCAGTACAGCAGTTGCCAGCAGCTCTTGGTACTTTTTCGGGTCGAAAAAGGGCAAGCTCTGGTCATTAATTGGGCCCGGTGTGATCGGTTCATTGGTGAAACTCGGCAAACGGATTGCATCATTAACGACTTTTTCAATGAACCGCTTCAGCTTCACATGTGATAAACCCGGCGCTTCACCATTCTCCCATGTAGGTAGATCTGCAACCAAAAAACAAATCATTTATTTAAATAAAAAGCATTAGAAGTTTATCTTTAAATCAAAATCAACTACAGTTTAACATAATCTCACTTGCAAAGTGCTTTATTGAAAACAACATGATATGCTGTTCCCATGCTCATGATTATTATTTCTATTTTTGCATATAATCTTATCAGCCTTGTAGAATTTCATAAATAATCTTCTTGAAACTATTTTATAAATACGGCATGACTTGTTGATTGTTATAAATTATCTACTATCATGCAATACAAGTAGTTTGTCAAGCCGTTCATAGATAAAAACTCATGCGAATGGTATGTTAAATGATTGTAGACAACTTCGAAAAACAGTTCTTATTGTATAAAAGTTTATTGCAAAATAATAAAGTGTTAGAGAAGCTTGTCATTTATTTGGATAAATTTATCTAATAAATAAGATTTAAATGTACAAAGAATACAATCCAAAACATCATGATTAAAATGAAAAAAAATGGGAGTCACAATTTTTTTTTTAGTTTTTATTCTGCACTAAATTTATGAATATTTAAGAAAAAAGCAGCTAAAAAACTATTCCTTAATTTCGAAATTTCATATATTATATTTTGGATCATACTCTTTGCGAAAACAATTGTAAATGGACAACGAATTGAGATGAATTTAGAGTATCGAATTTGATTCTTGCTCTTATCGTTGAACTGATGAATTCGCTGTGTTTTCTATGTTACCGTTAAATTTTCCTGAATAAAAAAAGGATTTTAGTCCAGAAATTGAAAATAATTGGTCTACGCTTTTCTCAAAACATACATTTTTTCGATTGCGACTCTTACTTAAACGGCGATGCAGTTTAAATGGGCAGTTCACTCTCCGTAACCTCAGAAGTGGTTTGATTTCTAAATCAACATTCGTTTAGTAAAAGCCGAATTGTCTTAGACATACCATTATGGTCGTAATTAACATTCCATAATCCTAACCACTAATTTTACTGTCGATGTCTTTGACATACTGCCGTTAAAATGCTATTATTTCGTAATAGCGCATCGAAGCATGCATGGAATGCCCACCAAAAAAACACAATTTTTAATAAGAAATGTTGCAAATTCACGAAATTCGGTTAACGGACGAAATCATTGCGCATATTCGCAATCGATCAAATAAACGAATATGGGCAATTAGAAACAGTTTACGAAGATTAGAACGTGTTAAGGTTACAAGTGAAATGGAAATTTTGTCCAAGGATGGCATACAGTCGCGAAATATCTATTAGTTTGTTAAATAGCTGGCCAATGGCTTCTTGTCGGCTTACACATATGTATAAGCCCAAAAACTAATATGGCCTGCAATTATTATTTGCAAGCATGAAATAAGCGTGCAATCAAATGATTGGGTCATTTTTTTATTGTTTTTTTCTGTGTTTTTCGTCTTGTCTTATCGATGATGGTGAATGCTAACATCATAGGTTTCAGTTGAAATATCTGCTAATAATCGAGTATTTGATATTCATGTCAAGACGAAGAGCTATTTGTATAAAGTGTAAAGTAATTGGAAAAGTTAATTATCATGTTGCGTTTGATTGAAAGATCAAGGAGGAGTAGTTGGTTTTTACATAAACATTTTAATTTACTTTTTGAGAAGTCTTAGGAAATATGATAAAAATATTTTGAAACGCAAAAGTACAATACGCCAAAACCGAACATATATTCAAAATACTTTACAAAAAAATTATTGTTGATAGGAATGCTTCGAATGGAATGAAAAACGGTTGAATATTGTGTTAATTGAACAAAATATCATTAATTATTCCTGCAAATAAAAAAAGGGATGTGGGTCATGTCGAGTTAATGAGAATTGAAACGCCTCCTGCGAGTACTGAACAATTTTTCGAACGTCTGCTAGTGCTAACCACTTAATATTCTGTGTTTCCATTGATTGTTACACTTGTAAAGCATGTCGAAGTGAATTTTCGACGTATAAATTCTTGAAATAGTTTGCGTTCTAAAAATGGGATTGCTTGCATCTGAAGTAATGAAAATTTGCAGGTATTCTATGAAAATCTGCCACATTTACCTCCTCAAACTGAAATGATAATGAAACTTTGCATTCTCTGCATCAAAACCATCATTTTTCATTAATTCATGTGTTTTCCAAATCTAGGTGATGCTTTTCCAATCCAATTTAATAGAATCCCGATAGTTTATTGATTGTACGGAATAAATTACGAATTCTAAAATATCACATGTCGTGAGGTGCGATCTTTGAGATCCACACTAACCACTTCTCAATAATATTTACATGAAAAACCATCGAAAAATTGACAGTAAATAAATAATTATAATAATTTTAAATAATAATAACGATAATTAGACATTTCAGTAAGTGGAATTAGTCTGTGTGTTTTTATACGAATATATTTAGTAATAATAAAAAAAAACATATGTTTTCATTTGATAAGTAATCCATAAAGCAAGCGATCTTCTTAAGTATTGATTGAAATAAAAAAAATTTTTAATTTAATTTTTTGCATGTTTTTATTGAATTAAAAAGCGACTGTACTAAATTCCTAAAAAAATGATCAAATATTACGAATAATAATACGCTTAATGCCATAAATACATCATAAGAGTAATTAAAATTCAGTACATAGTGTTATTAGTTTCAATTTCTTATTAAGTATACCTATTCACGATTTATTGTTTTACATGAATAGTTTTTAAATCACCAAAAAAAGTTTTAATTTTAAATTACTTAGGACTCTATGCAGCGTTTAGTTTTGTTAAACATTGACTGCAAATTATTTTTTAAAAAAGTTTCATGTTCCCGTTTCATATTGAATTAAAAACGGTTGTTTTAAATTGATTGAAAATTTGATAGATCCATTTAAATATTAATTCGCCTCAATTTACACCTCAGCATCGTTAATACAACAATTCGTTCGTGAGATATCATGCGTGACCGAAATACCTTGGATGTATGAAAACAAAAAAAAATTCCAACTTAATTTGACCGAAATCGAATCAGCGAACGTCATTGCTAAAATGCGTCGGTAGACACCTCAACTAAGTGTGTGTGTGTGTATGTGTGTGCGAGAGAGAGAGTTTGCTTTTGTGCGATATCGTCCTAGGAAGAAATCATTTGAACGTGCGTACGTACACACGCGCATACATACTTCCTTCTAAAAAAGTATTTCTAAATTGCTCCTTAAATCGTGAAGATATGTTGAAAATTTAAATTTCGGACCAATTACAATAACCTCCCATTATACTGAGAAGTTAAAAGTGTAATGAACAAAGCCAAGTGCATCTTCGGAGGACACAAGCCAGCTCGAGCTACGATTCTGACAGTTTGGGGTCGCAATGTAACTCTAATTGGAGCAATGTTGATCAGAAAAGTGCTTTACGCAAACAAAAATCAACGTAAAGCATCTGCAATGCGGATAAATTTTGTACTTTTTCACCAGAGCTAATG
This sequence comes from Oxycera nigricornis, assembly GCA_963942545.1. Classification (NCBI taxonomy): domain Eukaryota; kingdom Metazoa; phylum Arthropoda; class Insecta; order Diptera; family Stratiomyidae; genus Oxycera; species Oxycera nigricornis. The sequence continues at coordinate 7,250,585 of OZ012659.1, forward strand.
GAAAAGTTGAGGAGGAAGCACTTCTCATAATGGATAATCCGCAAATTCACAAAAATCATGAAGCGGCACCACCTCAGATTGCCCAAACTATGCGCTAGAAATCATTATGCTGCTCTCCAATGTCGCATCTGCTAACCCAGATACATTGACTAGTTTTTTTTTATTATTATTATGAATTATTTTGTTTTTGTTAATAACAGAAATTGACTAACTTGATTTGCAACAACATTAATTCCATTCGAAAAAGTATTGATTTGAACCGGAACACCTTCGAATTGATTTAGAAAAGCTCCAACTTAATTCGGAAAACTTCTAAATTGAAGAGGAAATGATATAAAACAGTCTTCTAGTAAAACAAATTCGTCCCGCACTCGTCAACACTGCGTTGTTTTTTTGCACGATTTATTAGACTTCAGTGGGTTCAGTGTATTAACCCTTTACGGTTGACTATCCAAGCGGATCCGACATGTATAACATTAAGAAATTTAGGCTTAAGAGAAGCGCGTAATGTGAAATTATCTCAAAACGTAATTGTAAACAAATTCACTGAAAACTACAGCGGTTTTAGAAAAACGCAAAGGATCAAAAAAATTGATTAATTTATGCTCTTTTGTAGTCTTTTTGAAAAAGTTTATTCTAAAAACAAAGGTTTTAATGCAAGAAATACAAGATATGATTTGATTCAGGTAGGACAATACTGACATAAGATAAACGAAGTTTTCTGAATGATCATTGATGTGGACTTCATTCGAATGGATGGTCACTCATTTTGTAAGTGATACAAAGCGTTGTTTAATTTTCAAATGACAAATTCTCAGATTATTTGTAAAGCTGTGTGGGCAGGGGCGTGGCGAGCTTCATGAATTTGGGGGGGGGGGGGGTGATAAATGTTGAAAATGCCGACTTGATTAGAAAAATTTGCCGACTGTCCGACTTTACCATCAAATTTCTTGAATATGCCAACTTCGGCACGAAAATGCCGACTCGCTACAAAATTTTAGGGGGGTGTCACACCCCCAACACCCCCGCCTCGCTACGCCCCTGTGTGTGGGCATCAACATTTAATTATTGGAAATGCTTGTTAGCAAAATCTAGTTCGGCTAGAACATATCGAACACACAAATTTCTCGGCTTCACCCAATGAAGTTAAACTCTTTCATTCAATTCTTACTTGGATGAAATGTTGAATGGAGGTTGATTGTTCATTAATCGTAATTGACGACTGTGCTATGAGAGTTGAATGATTGAAGTGCATTCAATGCTTTCGTGTTGCTTGAGTATGAAGTCCTTTACTACATGTAGAGACATTTGGCATGAAGTAATGAACTTTTAACGAACTGTAACATCAGAGTAAAATGCAATCATGTGAAAATTTTCTTCTCGAACTGATGTTTCACGTTAGCTTTTCTAACGCTAAAGGAAGACTTTCTTTTCTCACCGACAAAGGAACAGTATTGTTTATGCTAATTATTTTCGAGCACTCTATGTAAAAGTTTAAATTTTTGCCTATGACTTTGTACAGCCTTAATAGATTGAAATGCTGCATAACTTTTGCCAAATATAGTTCGTTTTGCACGAAGTTCTTCAGATGTACTGTGAAGCATAGTTCTCATTTAATGCGAATCCAACAATTTCTCACTTAATCGAAATTAATTAACAAATGAAAATTTGGGATTCCACATACCCAAAGACAATGGCTCAGCTATGATTTGCAGAAATGCTAGCTACAAATTTACAGACAAGTTCCACGTGACATTGAATACTTGCAAAGCTCATGCTAACAATTATTCTGTCTGGATTTTCCATTTGCATGCTATTCACATGAAAGAGGCTTTCAATACAAATGGATATCATTCAAAATTATCAAGAATCGATTATTTTTGGTTTTAATACCAGGAAATTGGATTTCGACAATATTTGGATTAATTTTCTGAATGATGGCTTGGTCTATGGCGAAGTCGAAGCTTCTATATTACGAAGACTTCTAGTCGATTCATAGTATCAGTTGAAAAACATCGATAAAATACAAATTTATTTGGGCAGTTCCAGACATCCAAGTCCTTTACATAATTCCACAACGTAAATTGCTGATATCAATTTGAAAAATTAAAATAGTTACTTGGCCTGTTACACGCTTTGATAAGAATGTGTCAGCAATTCCAATGATGGACGACACCAGACACACGGAACGCACAATTAAAAACAACTAGATAGCAATTAACAACAATCTATATTTTTGACGCGAATCGGTACACAAGGCGACCGGGGAGTAGGTATGCTTTTATTTCATTAATATCTACTGATACGATTTTTTTTACAAGCAAGTATCTTTATTGTTTCAAGTGTGTGGTTGCGTAGGTGCGAAAAACAAATAAATGGCAAATGTATACATAAATATATGATGAAGTCAATTGGGCGGAATTTAGTGCGAACGACATAGTATTGTTATGTTTGATGTGGACGGTCTAAATTTTATGTTAGCTAGAAATATTAGTTACAGTTGATATGCTTTGAATAGACGGAGTCGTTGCATAACGAAGAGGATGTAAGATATGAAGAGAGATCTAATAACATGAATGTATTCCCAACACGTTGAAAAGCTTCAAGGTAACTTAGATTGGGAGACAATTTCAGGTAAAGTTAGCGAACCCCAGATTTATCTTGGATTTAGCATTGACATAAATGTAAGTAGTATGAACAAAGATACAATAGTTTTTATTGCTGAAGGAAGTCATGTTTTATGCTGTTTAAAATTCAAGATAGGTCGTATCTTAGAATGAAGTGTTACTACAAAATATGAGACATGCACTTAACATGATTATAAATTTTAAGTACAATTTTTATGAGGCACGCGTTACCAATTAAATATAATGGGAACATCTTGACATTGAGATTACTAGCCGAAATTTAAAAAAAAAAATCAGAAAAAACTAGAAACTGATCTTAATCTTAAAACTTAAAGGGGGATAGCCACTGTGATGGGTCAAAAAAAATTTTTTTTTTGTTTTAAATCAAAGTTTATATGTTCAAAAATATGTGTACAGAATTGCAAGTCAAAATTTCAAACATTGACTAAGTTACAATGATTGTAGTGAGAGCAGGTAGGCCGATCAGCTGCTCAGTATCGCATCGAAAAAGTTAATAAAAAAACATTAAGAAAGTCAACAAGACCCTGGAGGTGAAGAGGAAGAACCGTCATATGGTCCAGGTCTCGATATTTTAATAAAGGTACGAAAGTTTTAAATTTTTTTTATACATGATTTCATTACGAGAGAAATGGACTAAAATCTTTAAACGCATTTTTCTCGTGACGACTTTTTTTGAACTTGTCGCATCAATAACTCGAACAATTATTAACCGATGTCTAATTTTTTGTTTTTGTTTTTTTCGTCTTAGAAGTCGTTAAGGTTAAGCGTAGCCGATTTGAAAATTTTTGTGTTTTACTATTTTTTAAACTATTTGAAAACCAAAAAAAAAAACAGTCGAAAAAATTAAAATATTGTCAATCGGTCACCATTTTGTGAAAAATCAAATTAAAAAATAACGGCTACATACAACGATAACCACATTCATACAGATTACAAAAAAAAAATTTTGTTTTTTTTAGAGTACCGGTTTTTGAAAAATCGATGCGACCATGGAGGCGCTACGGCATCGTTTATATTGTTAAAACTATTTAATATTTTTTAATACAAATTTGTGGAAAAATTATTAGATGTGTACTTAATAAAATAAAAAAACCCGATCAAACATTCCTCTACTTACTCGTTCAACAAAAAATTTAAAAATCACTAATTTTTCGGCCGTCACAGTGGCTATCCCCCTTAATCTTAAATTACTCGAAACTTTATGACATTGATGCCGCGAATGAGTTTTGGCAGATTAATTTTTGCATTAATATCTTAGCATTTAAGAATGAGAGAATGATGAAGGATATTAAAAGAATTTTGTTGTTTATGATTGATGGGACAAGTAGATAGATATTCTTGAATGTATACGTAGGTGAAAACCATTAAAAAAAAATATAAAAGACAAACAAAAGTTTATTCTAATTTTCGATAAAAATGAAAATAATAAATAATGGACCATCGACATCTTATAAATTCATAAATACAAATTTTTTGATACTATTGTTTTTTGATTTCGCATAGATGAAATAAATAGGATCGATGCTCGATTTTAGTTAATTTTATGACATGAAAAAAAATGATTCCTTTGAAGAATCTATTGAAATGTAAATTAAAATTATAAATTTAGGGGGAAACACAAACAAGGGCACATTAAGGTGATTGCTCTTATATGGAATCTATTTAAAAAAAATTGTTGGCTTAAAACACCAACTGAACTTCAAACCCAACTAGAAACAATTCACTATTTTTGGATTCAATTTCAAGTTTGTTCGTTTTCTAAGCAACAAATTTCAAAAAGCACTACTGTTTTTTAATTATGTATCTTCTATATTGGTATGCAATGGTTGATAAATATGCTAGGCAAAAAGAAGAGTGTCCTTTATGAATGCCATTGAGAAGAAGAAAACATTTCAATTTCGGTAAGATAATCTTTCCATGTTCGCTTTTCATGAAAAAGATTACGCGTTTGATAGACCTACCATGGTTATAAGAAGTTTATTTTAAATTATATAAAGACTACCAAAAGAGCCTCTTTTTGGAGTCGAAACTCGTATCAACCAATATTTTCATACAAAAACTTTTGTTTTTGTGACTGCGAAATTGGAAATGTTTTAAAACTTTTTTGAAAAACTTTTCATTGTTTGAATTTCCATTTTATTGAGCTCTTAGAAGAAAAAACGCACAATAATTTTCGATGGCTTTTTCCAAATTTTTACTAACATTGGTAATTTTTAAATTCAAATTCATTTTTGGTATGAATTTATTCAAAAAAAATGTGCAGAATAAACTTTGAGCAGAATTTTACCAGAAATTTTTTCTGAGATGATTTTATTCAAAAAATGTGCAGAATAAATTTTGGCCAAAATTTTCCGGGTGGAATTTTTTTTTATCCAAAGTCGTATGTAGCTCAGGGGCCATCCATATATTACGTAATACTCCAAGGGAGAGGGGGGATATTTCAAAATGTTACTAAGTGTTATATGGAAGGAGGGGGCCAAGAAAATTGTTATGTAACAAAAATTTAAATTTAGTTCAAACAATTTTTTTAAAACACTAAATCATAAAGTCAAATTTTAAATCTATTTGCCGCGCCACGATATGTCAGCAGGCGCGATAAGCAAAATTTAGATACATTGTTAATCGTTTGTGATTTAAAAGTCTGAAGGGGGTAAGGTAAATTTGTTACATAATAGGGGGGGTGTCTTTGACAATGTTACTAAGTGTTACATGGGGGAAGTCCAAATACTATGAAAATTGCAAAATTGCGTAACGTAATATATGGATGGCCCCTTACCTAAAAATCCTATCGAGTTAAATCTTTTGAAAACTATTTCACCAGCAACTTAATTTGAATGCTAAAGAAAGAGAGCTCAATCTTTTTCACATGCAAAAGGACTTTTTAACCACTTTGTATGAAGAAAACTGTATAAATTTGAAGGTACATAATATATGTATTTTAGAAGTTTAAAATATTTTCAAATCACATTTTCACAATATGAAAATATTCAAAAACACTGAAATACAACGTGGAAATAGGAAAACTGAAAAAATTTGGAACTGATAAAATGCAGAGGTCTGTTTCTGCTTAGTACGGCTGTATTGATCGTAGGATTTTATCACTTGTTTTTCGCCCAGTGGAATGAAAAAAAAAAACAAATATCATTGGAAAAATTAAAAGAAATAATTACAATTCAACTTGCTACATTAATTATTGAAATAGCTACTCAACATAAATTGGTGAAACTTCAATATCAACACTTTCATTTTTTATCGGAAGCTTTCAATATTTTATGAAGATTGTTTTGCTAGCATTAATTCTGAGAAATTTTTCTCGAAAATTGCTTTCGTTCAAAAAATGTAGTGATTTTGTTTAAGTATACATTTTTAATGGAAATATTGGCAGTTGTTCTCATGAATGTGTTAGTGAAATCTACATATGTATGTAGTTGATTGTAACGAGTATTTGGGGTGACTTGTTATTATAAAACAATTGTTGGTCGAAATAGATGTAATGAATGATTTTTTTTTATAGGTATTTCAATTATGAACGAAACCAGACATACGAAAGATGCAATTTTTTTCTTGTTAATTTTAGTTACCGAATATTTTTAATGAATTCAAAGTATTTGCTGTTATTTTTGATTCGAAATGACTTTCATGCAGAAATAAATTTTTCAAATGGCTCGATTTACAGTAGTGGTTCCTTAGAGTTGTTTGCTCTGTGTTAATGCTTCTGGCTTCCATAATACCGAGAGAAAAACTACGTTTAAAGATTGCAAAAGTTAGCGGACGATAGTTCCAATATTTTTAACTGATATGAAATCAAAGATATATCTTGAAACAAATTCTTTCCATACAGCAATTATGTGAGTTTTAATGTTGGTTTAAGCGAACATATTTGAGTGAAAATTGCCGCTTAAAGCCACCATGACTAGGCTAATGAGTTAAATGACTCGCAGATGTTTAAATATAATCCATACAAACCTAGTTCAAAATGGATTTAAGCACTTTTCTCATCCCAAATTCAAACTTTCCACAATGGTTACATCTTCCACCATTGAATACCCATGACTATATCTTTCAAACCGAACGCATCACACCACCAACCAATTCAGTTCAAGTGCATTCCAATTTATCCAATAAATAATTTTCCCTGGGCCGGTGATATTCAAAAATCATCTACTTAATGCACTTTGTATCTATTGTTTCACAAATCGAGTTCGCGCAACATGACTAACGCGTTCGCTAATTAGTTGATGGCTTACGCTAACACGTAGCCGAAAGTGTGTCTTCATTGGAGCCAATGTAATAACTGTAATGACCTCACAGATTAGCATCGTTTCGGTTTTCAGATAGTTTTTGTGCACAATGGGAAATCGATCGCATCTCTTTCCAATTCGGACGAAACGTTTCGCCAAATGCACTCGAAAACAGTTGGAAATTGGATAATTTAGAACATTTTTGCAGAGATCACGGTCTAATTTGTGAGTTTGCAAAAAGACTTTTCAAAACAACTGTCTGCGATTCTGTTTTGTATCTAATTTCAATCTGAATGTATCGCTTCAAAGATGTTTTCCATTCAAATTTATGCAGCAGATCCAAAATCTGTGTCTCGTCTAGCATACAAGCAAGTCATGACTGCGATTTGAAAATGAAATTAATTTTAGTAAACCGTCTACATTCTTGCAATCAATTAATAACGCCTGGTTTCTGTTTTAAACGCGGTAAGCAATGTTATTTGAAGACGCATCACAACTTATAATTGATTTATTTGAAAATATGCAACAATGGTTGCATATAAGAGTTGTATTTAACTTGTATGCTACGAACGTAACGAACTTACATGAAAACATGCATGAATCGCGCCAAAAGCCAAAAACAAATAAAATGTTGGATCAACATTGTTGCCTCAGTTGCAATAGTGCAACAGATCAAATACACGCAACAATGGTAGGTGTTGTAGTTGCGGTCCATTAGCAATTGCCATGAATTTTTCATCATTTTTTGGTCGCACAGCACATCAGCCTTGCAGAGAATATCGGCTTTCTATTTTGGCCTCGTTCAAAGAAGTGCATGATGTTTTTTGATGGGGTGGGGGAATTGCATAAAGCTAACCGTTCAAGGAAGTCCAAAGGATATTCTTGAGCTAGATGAACTATTGAAGAGTAAAGTGCCTATCAATATCGAACTAGCAAGTTCATCTCATTTCAATGATGGGGTTCCAAAAAACCTATGCATCCATTCAAGCTTGCAAAAAACTCTAAAACCAAAATAGATTTTTAGATTCTCCAATTGCGTCTATTGAAAAAAATTGCAAGAAACGGTCAGCGAAAACGTTATAGATTCAAATGAAACCTGCTTTTAAGCTTTTGTTGCGTAGCTAAAAGCGACAGTAGTTGGAAAATTATATGATTGAACCGTAAACGGATGGGAAAAAACTTTTATTTTCCGTTGCTTTTTTCTTGAGATTTTAGTGAACGCTCGCTAATTTGAAAAGGCGAAGCAATAAAATTGACGGTATTAATTGGATCCAGTTCAATCAAAGTTAATGAAAAGCTTTGAATTCCATTGAATGCCATTTTTAGGTAAAAAGTCTACGATTTCAATTCAATAGCAGGAAATTTTCTCTGAAAACTTGTTTTTTAGAACAGTTTTTCGTATCGAAGATTTAAGAGTTGATGCTGTTTAGAAGATTTATGGCTAATAGATCTGAAACACAAATGAATACGGGGCCATCCATATATTACGTAACGAAATTTTTAGAGTATTTTAACTCCTCCTATCCCCATGTAACACTTAGTAACATTTTCAAATGACCTCCCCCCTTCCCCATGGAGTGTTACGTAATATATGAATAACCCCTAAGATGGTTTATTGTATTGAAAAATCTTTTTAAAACACTCTTTTCATACATTGTTGATTGCTTCATTTATGAACTGCTACTAAATAATCGCAGTAAAGCAAGTCCGAACACAATTTGCAGGTTTTTTTACTTGAAAAAGGACGCACAAGGTTGAAAGAAATGAAAAAGGATGCACAAACTGAAAAAATGTAAAATTTCATGAAGAAGTTAATTTTATTTTCAACAAATTTAGACATTGAAATATCTGTATTAAAAATCTAAAGCAGGATGAAGTGAAATTTTAAGTCATTTCATTTTCGTTTCATTTTATGCATATTTCGGCAATTTTTTTATCATTTCGCAGAAAAGTTTTTTAAGTTTTCAATGCAATTATTTTTTGTGAGCTTGGTTTTCCCTCCAAGAAAATTATATTTTTACATTCACTGAAATTCTAAACATTTTTCGCTTAACGAATCATACATTTTTTCAGACAAAAGCTAACACTGAAGAAGGAAACTACGGGTTCTCGAAATGCATTGTGACTCATAAAAATATATTAAATTAAAAAGAAAATCTTTCTTAATTTAAAATTTCTGAATAGCCTTTTTGTTTATGTGGGGTTGTAGTAAATATGCTCCAAAATATCATTTCCGCTTTAAGTTTCTTACTTTCTGATCAAATAAATAAATGTAGAAATTAAATAAAAAAAGCTTGATTAAAATAAATAATTTGCCGAATCAAGTTCACTTGTTTTCGAACCAAACAAATTGCATTGCAATACTCTACAGTGTGGCAACTCTAGTTCTTTGCTTCATGGCAATCCTTTTTTTACTGGTTTTAAAAAGAGCGCCTGGTAATTTTTGTAGTTAATTGAAATTGTTATTGATAATCCAGGTAAGATTTTGTGCATCATAGTTCAGTTCTTCTGAACGAAGCAGATTTAAAACTAATAAAAGTCAATTTCATCAACAAAAACTGTCTTCGGACGGAAAACTTTGAATAGTCGTCAAATAGAAATTTTCTGGCTGTTTTCTTGAAAGATATTCTAGTTGAATTTTTTTCGAGGATGATGATTACATCCAAATATCTGTAAGAATTATCAAATATCTTCAGAACATTATATATCGTCTAATAAAAATTGGTACCAGGAAAACTAGGTAAATTCTCGTAAAACATGTGCGGAGGTAGCTGACAATGTGAGGACTATATAAAAATAAAAAAGAGATAATTTTTTTTTAGAAATTTATGCTATCTTAATCTGATATTATTGAAAATAAATTGCGTAGATATACCGTCTGTGATATATTTGTACTTTCTAACATGTGTATTGACAATGATGATGTATTTTTTTAGCTAGTTTAGTTAGAATTAAAATGCGGGATGAGGGGTAAATTTTTGATATATTTGACTGTATCAATTAGACAGAGTATGGGTACTTTTTCGACGTGGAGTTACGATACAATCCGTCACTGACACCGAAAGATTGGCAGAGGTTTAAGATAGCCCTTGTTTTCACCAGTAAGTTCACTAAGCCTGCGCTCAGCTCATAATGATTGCGAGGGTGTGAGTTGTCACCCAATACAAACCCGCAACCGAAGAGGTCCGTGAAATTTTACAAAATTATGAACTTCTGATCAATTAAAAAAAGGATTTACTAATATCGAATATAATCAAATTTATTTGACCGATATATAAACTTTTGTAAGACTTGTACCAAGCACTTTTTCACTTTTTTCGATAATAAGTTTCAGCTAAAGCAATAAAAAACTTTTTTCAAAATATGCAGAAGTATTTTTTTACATTTTCTAAAGAATTTTCATGCCCTTTTTTGATTGAATATAAATTTTGGATGATTATAAATTTCCTTCTTAACGATTATTATCGTGAAGTAATAATTTAATGATCAAATCAAGTCGAATCAAATCAAGCCACAATTTATAAGGTTAAGTTCTTTGCAAAGAATTGATCATAAATGATCATCAGGATCTTGAACCTATATTTCCACAACTTTTTCTATTTTTAATAGTAATTCAATTTGAAACCATATTCTCATCAGAAAGTGCAGCAAAAGACATAGAAATTCGATTCTTTAAAAACCCAAGGCATAGTACAATTTCATTTTGTTGGGAATCAACCAATAATTGTAAAGCAATCATATCCATTCGAGATTTTCGGAAAAATTCCCTACTTTTAATTGCAACATTAAAATACTAAACAATTCGTAACAGCAAACAACTGAATTAATAAAACATATAACGACTATTCTATTGAGAGCGATCATTAACCTATAAACTAAAATGTACCAAACCAAGAAATAACCAAGGTTTACGATCATTTCGATATGTATTTTCCTCTATGTAGCTCCAGTTTAAAAATGAAAATTTATTTTCCACCAAACAATTTGTTTCCATGCAAGTAAGATACCTAGAAATTTACTAACAATTAGAACAGTAAGCTGCACTACATATCACTGTACAAAATTAGATGCACAGCAAGACAATAACATTTGGAAATTGGTAGATTATTCAAGCGAATCGGTTCGGAGGGAAAACTGAAGCTACCGGGGCTTTGAACATTAAAAAAACAACAGTGTTTTAAGACGTTTTACGTGAAAATTGAATAGATTTTTGCATGCAGATTAAATGCAAATTCAGGACGTGCACGGTATCTTGGGCACGTGAGTTTGTTTTCGAGCGAGAGATTTCGTTACGGGGTTACATACGTCTTGTATTCTTGAAAAATCGATGGAATTTTTTTATTCCATATGGAAGTATTGTATTTCAAGAGTATTCACACCAAATTTGAAGTAAATTCAAGCAATATTACCGGATTTATAGAGATTTGAATACCGCGCGGTCGGTACGTGCGTTCTGCCTTACTTAGCGTATTATGCGCATGCAGCGCGGTTCTACCGCGTAAAACCAGCTCCTTTCTTTTTCATCAAACATCACAACATCAAAAGGATGCTCTAAACATCGCGAATGAGGCGAACGAATTACTGAATCGACGACTCGATGTAAGTCGCTAACAAATAACTTTAATTCATTAAATCGCGGAAAAAAAACTTAAACGCGTTTTTCACGATTTCTCGAGAAGGAATCAACCGATTTTGCTGAAACTTTGCACAGTTCCTCTTTATAGTATTGCCTAGTGCTTGAACGAAGGGATTTTCATTCGGTCGATCCGTTTTTGTTTTATACGAAAAAAAGGTTTTAAAAACGATAAGAATCGCGAAAATGCTAAAAAATATGAGACGAAAATTCATTCAAATCCATATCAAAACTTTAAATTTCATTTTTTTCTCAATTCCTTCGTTCACGCACAAGCCAAAGGCATAAACTATAAGCAAATTTTCGAATTTTTAATTTAAAATGAATCTGCACCGAAATATTCTGCCTACCGCAAAAAAAAGGTTGGACGAGGAAAACTGCAGAAAAATTGACAATTTTCAATGTTTTTAGCTGAAATTTTTTTTACAACTTCTTGAAATTCTAAACTTGTATGTGTGTAAATTTTAAATAAAATAGATTTTTGATTTTTAAAATACAATTTTTTGAAAAAGTTGTTTTTTTCCTTCAAGACCTATGTAATCCCTTAATAGATTGCGTTGTTGGTACTTTAATATATCTAGGCATTTTGTTGGAAATGCAACAAAAAATTAATTAGTTGCACCATATTTTTGAAAGAAGATATGAGTTATTGCGGATTATGTTCTAAAATACCACAAAATGAGGACTTACCAGCGAAAACCTAGTGTCTTAATCGAATATAGTTCTAGGACTATTCTAATAGTTTTTCCACTAAAAATATTTGTTTGAAAGAATATCACAATATACCCTGAAAACCACATAACATTAATCCTTGATATAAGCAAGGTTAGGGAAAAATGAGAACAGAAACGAAAGCGTAATTCATTGTCCCTAGTCATATGCATGGTATAACGGAGGCGCCCTGTCGCAATTCGAAAAATAGTAGTGAAAAGGATATTATTGATTCCATATTATACTGACTACAATAAAACTGCATACATGTGTGAATAATTGAAATGGATAATATCGCTTTGAGTTAAAATTGTCACCGCTTAAAAAAAATTGCTTTATATTATTTAATTTCGATTTTACATGGCACATTTCGGAATACATATAATACGTACGAAAAAATTGAAATATGATGTACATATATATTATGTGCAAGAAATATTGTTCGACAATTGGATTCTATTAAAATAAAATCTGAATAAAATAAACATTACCCCAGGCTCCAAGACAATAAGCCCATTAAAAATATAAAATTCAATTTGTCCGAAGTACTAAGCTACAATTTTCATACGAAATTCAAATTACTGCTTTATGTAACTTTTTACTTAACATATTTTTACGATCATTATGAAGATCAAAGTACAACGACAACATTGCGAAACAGACAATACGTACCTAAATAAATACATACTAAATTTGTATGGTTAACTAAAAATTGTAACCTTGTCTCAAAGTTATTATTGCATATGTTTTGCTAAGGTCAAAAGAACGGTTGAGATATTTACCTAATTCAATTTCAATAATATACACAATGATGTAGACAATCACCGCTATTACCCCATAATACCAGGTGATAGTATATAGGAATGATTCCATGATTTTTCCGGCTGAATAAATTTAGGTTCCAAGTTTCAGGACTATTATAAATTAATTAGCATCACTTGAAACATTCACATTTTATGGCAGATTTTCCAGCATTTCTTAGTGAGATGCACTTTACACTATGGACACTGATGAGGCGATTTTTTTTTTGAATGAGATAGGTAAAAATATTAGTATTATATATGAAGGGAGGGGTGGGGTAACTGTATTGTTAAATGGCTTCGCAAATTATTGGAATGGCAGACATACACATTAGACACTTCGATGAAGAAAAGAGGTTGCAGACTTATTGAATTCCGAAAAAATGGCCACAGACAATACTTCCCACCAAAAGGTTCTAATAAAAAGTAACTACTTAAATGTTTCAGTAGTCATTCAAATTCAAGGTCGTTCGCCAAAATCTCTTTTTTGATTTTCTTTAGGTCACTGAAACGATTTGATCACAATGCGATTTAGCGAGAAGCTGATAATCCTTTTGTTATTTCACCAATCTTCCACAATTCACGTAATTTGCGCGACGATGACTCTCGTCCGCCTTCACTGACTATCGAATAATTATTTGGAAATATTTTATCAAACTTCCTAGTCATCGACACCTCACCGAGAGCACAAGCGAATTTAGCAATCATTCTTATCACAGGCCATTTGTTCAAACGCTACACCATCGCCGATTTCTATATGAAGTAATGGGAGTGTTTGCTTTTGCGTTTCGTTTTCATTTTTATCGCACGATACTCGCAAAACTGAACGCAGGAGAGCCCATCATTATCGAATCCGATAAGAATCGCGCACCACGAATCTAACGCACGATTGGCAAAGAAAATATTCCTGAACGGGGACAGCTGGTACTTGCTCGTCTAGTTCGCGGCCGAGTGGGAGTTTCCGCGAATTCTCAGCGTTTCCAGCAAAAACTCGCCCGCCATAGGCAATGTCGGCGGTTTATTGCCAACGGCGGAAAGATGATCAAAGGCCAAGGTCGTGTTGAGCGATTATTTGTTTGCGTGCGGCTTAGCAACTCATTGGCTTCAAAGTACACGCACACGATATTCCCATTGGTTGATCCTGTCTGGAAACTTTAGTCCTCCTATCTTTGTGTATTAGATAGTAGGTCCGAGATCTCCTGAATCCCAGAAGGATAAACAATCGGAAGCACACTACGAGTATAGAGATCCTGTCGTTCAACACACTTCGCATTCGTCACTTTCGAAATCCTTAATTGTGGCCGGTAATCCTTTCATCAAGCGATCCGATCGGAGAGTAGTGATTTATGGCGTGACCGTTTATCAACCAACCGGCGATTGGAGTCATCAATCATCTAATCAACATACGCACTCTGCACATAGTATGTTCGCCTTGGCCTCAACAATAGCACTCGCGATCTTCGGCGTCGAACTGATCTACCGCACCAGTTCACCTGTTCGTTTGGCTAGATTTTGGCTCAGCAAGATCATCTAATCCGCGGCAGCAACGTGTATCTACTGAATCGTCTGCAAGACGGCTAGATGCCTCACTCGCATCCGAAATTCACACTATCACTCTATCGACTTGGAGCGCAGTTCGATTGTTATCTGCACGACCAATAACAGCCACGGCAGGCCTTAATCTTCATTACACCTTGCGATTCAATTAAGTATTAAACATTTGTTTTGCTCGAGACGATGAAGTAATACCACATAAGAAAAAGAAGTGCGTTAAACACCTTGAGCACCGATCAGCAACACGTCGAGCTTCTGCCACTGCCAACTTCATAATTTTCATAGAACCATTTTCCGGAATACCTGTCGGCAGTTGATCATGAAAACCGCATAATGTGGCTTTGATTTACTCCTCGTTTAATTGAAATATTATTTAACGATTTCATGACGTCATCGCACTACTCTTTCCGCCCCATCATTCAATCAATTACTGATTATTCTTAGACGCACAGTGGTTGCTTACAAACGGCTTAAGCCAGTTTTCTAAGAATGTGGAAATCGGAAACGCATTAACGCAATTGGAAGTATATCTTTTTGGAAGTACCTGGTCTCATCGCGGAACTGATTTGGTAATCAAGCAGTTTGTCAAGCGCCATTTTTCGAAGCACTTAATAAGTGCCCATACATATTCATTAATTTTTTCCCATAATTGTTGCCGTTAAAATAAATCTATTGGCACGTACTATGCCATCAAAATATTTTTGTTCGTATAGAAAACTGGTTGTGAATATATGAGTAAAATTCAAGCTAATTATCAGATCAGCGCAGAGGATTAATTTGTCGTTAGTTTTGTTTAAATTGTAACATTCAACATATTCAGGGGAGCACCTCATTCACGAAAGCCAAAGTGAAAGGAAATCATTCGTTAGCATAGCCTCGTGACTTCCTCTGATTGACTGCTGATATCAACGGGTTTATTTTTTAAATTTCACCACATGGACTGCATTTTATTTTTCAACAATGTATCAAATTTTTATGATCTACATCCTTTTTTTGATAAATTAACAATTTCATTCTTGTGAACATCCATTTTTTTTGAATTTCAATATTGATAAGCAAGCATATCAGAAGATATACGGTTAGTGTTTCAAGGGGTTTAAAAAGCCACACAAAGGTAAAGTTAAAGGTTCTTTTAAAAAATTGAGTCCTTCTAGCAATATAACTCCTGACCAATGCGGAGAAAAATCTCGACCAAACAAATTTTATGAAAAATATGACCTCCTTCGAAACTGTATTTTATATTTTCTTTCGCGCAGTTGAAATTATTGCCGAAAGTCCAGCCACTTTAGAAACTTACATCTACAATTAAACATTTATTAAATGAATCGCTTATACAAAAAAAAAATATACTAAGTTATGGTAAGAATATAGTAAATATTAAAAAATACCAACAACTTTTGCATACTTATAGGCTACAATTCCCTAAACCAAAGAATAATTTGTGCAAGAAATGCGTTACGTTCAGTGCGTTTTCAAAATAACAGAAGAAAGTGAAACAAAATAAATATGTAGCGTTTGCAAACAAAGCAACTAAAAAGAAATGCTGAAAGTGACAATAGTGTGCTCGTTTTCAATTTTGACTTAGAATCATTCCTTTAGAGACTCAAAGATGCTGGAGGACAATTTTTTACGATAGTAATTACAAACAAAAAAGTTCGCTATAACATTCGAAATGAGACTGGTCGCGTCATTACATTTTTATTTTTTAGTTTTACTTGCAAACCATATCTCCTTCTCTAACAAAAAAAAAGATACGCTTCCAAACTCTTCGAATATCAAACCACCAATCGTCTTGAACCGCGATTATCACCTACCTTATTTGCTTTTTTCCCGCACTATCGATACACACCAAGACAACATATTTCATCATGGGTTGCAATATGCTGGAAACCAATATGTAAAGAATGAATACGAGAAATGTGGCTGCGGGATATTTCTTACTGTTTTGAGGCTTTGACTGAAACGCGTATCTTAAATGTGGTGATGAATTGGGAATTTTGAAAAGGGATATTTCATAAATTATTCTCTTGGATTAAATATTCGATAAACAAACGAATATTAGTTAATTTAGTTGCTTTAAATTTTGCTTTATAGTTGAAAATAATTCGCTCATTAAGGGGGATAGCCACTGTGATGAGTCAAAAAAAAAATTTGTTTTAAATCAAAGTTTATGTGTTCAAAAATATGTGTACAAAATTGCAAATCAAACTTTCAAAGATTGACTAAGTAACAATGATTGTAGTGAGAGCAGGTAGGCCGATCAGCTGCTCAGTATCGCATCGAAAAAGTTAATAAAAAACATTAAGACAGTCAACAAGACCCTGGAGGTGAAGAGGAAGAACCGTCATATGGTCCAGGTCTCGATAGTTTAATAAAGGTATGAAAGTTTTAAATTTTTTTTATACATGATTTCATTACGAGAGAAATGGACTAAAATCTTTAAACGCATTTTTCTCGTGACGACTTTTTTTGAACTGGTCGCATCAATAACTCGAACAATTATTAACCGATGTCTAATTTTTTGTTCGTCTTAGTAGTCGTTAAGGTTAAGCGTAGCCGATTTGATTTTTTTTTGTGTTTTACTATTTTTTAAACTATTTGAAAACCAAAAAAAACAGTCGAAAAAATTAAAATATTGTCAATCGGTCACCATTTTGTGGAAAATCACAATAAAAAATAACGGCTACGTACAACGACAACTACATTCATACAGATTACAAAATTTTTGTTTTGTTTTTTAGAGTACCGGCGTTTAAAAAATCGATGCGACCATGGAGGGGGAATTTTTTTTCAGGCGCTACGGCATCATTTATATTGTTAAAACTATTTAATATTTTTTAATACAAATTTGTGGAAAAATTATTAGATGTGTACTTAATAAAATAAAAAAACCCTATCCAAAAATTCCTCTACTTACTCGGTCAAAACAAAAATTTAAAAATCACTAATTTTTCGGCCGTCACAGTGGCTATCCCCCTTAACAAATCGATCACGTGTTTTTTGAGGCAGGACATAGTCTTACGTTCGATTAGTATGACCGACCCGTTCTTATCCACCGTTTGGGTCCTTTAGCCCAGTTTTGGGGCTAATACAGGCACCTCACAAACTTTGTATCTACCGTTCTAGTTAATACAGACGGCTTTAATCAAAACTGGGATTTTTTTAGAAGACATTTAGGAAAATATTGTTCTGGAGCATTTGAAATTTATTTTCAATGCCAAGAACTGTTATTAGCATTATTGATATAAATGTAGATATGCGAGTCTTCCAAAGTACAGGTCGGCATCGTTTTGAAATTTTACCGAAAATTTCTGATCTTTCGCGTGAAAATGGATGCTTCCGAAATAATTAAACAAATTTCAGTTGAAAAAAAATAGATAACCACTCTAAATGCTTTGCTATTGTACTATTATGTAATTCCAGCAAAATTTCAGTTCTTCATATTTTAATAAGAGGAAGGAAAATAGTCAAATATTTCTATGATTTCTCCCTTTTGCTGACCCAACTGGCCGCGATTCAATATATTTTTCGCGCCCACATCGTTTTTCCACAATTGCAATGATATAATAACGACTTCAACAGTTGCATGCACTGTACCTTCGCCGAAATAAATCTTTCCAATTGTATGCACTTAAATCTTTTCACACTTTGATATCTATATCATTTAAGACAATGAAAATTTCACTGAGATGCAATTTAAATGCGATAATAATCGTCTTCGCATCGCGCAACAATCAAAAACGATTTGTTCTTCCGATATATTGCATAAAAATTGATTCAATTACAGGTGCTAATATCTATCTTTGGCAGTCATTAAAATTTGATTATCTGTATCTTGTAAACATGATAGACTCGCGGATGGATCCGCGTATGTAGCCACACATTATGTGCTGATTGCTTGCATGTGTGCTCGGGCTTTCATTGAATTACGCAAACTTTGCGAGAATCTATAATTTCGATCGATCGTTTGGCAAAGACCTTTTGGTGAAAGCATTTTCGGGCACAAAGCAGCACATTTGATAGTTGGCCGATAAAATCGATTACCCGGCAATTTCGTATCTGATTGGGAGCGTTTATCGGTTAATTTTATTCAATGGACTGGCACATATGCACATATGTATGCAACTCGAGAACACCCAAGGTGACGAGGGAAAGTCGCGTACGCGTATCATGTGTGAAATGTGTTGAGATTCGCGCATTTAGACGGATCGAACTTCATTAATTGATTATCTATCAGTCGAAGATTCATTGGGTGGTGCTGAGACTAGAAAGGTCGCCAAATAGTATCTTATCGACGGTGGATTATCTATGATGCATTACCGTCGCTTAGGAGGTGTTGTCAGCACTTTTTACTGGGTATTCTGTTGCAAAGTTACTGAAATATGAGTTTGGGTTTCTTGGGTACATGATAAAGTGGTTATTTAAACTCATGTGTTATTCGTGGGATGTTGACTTCATTCAAAAGTTCTTCAGAAAAACGAAAAAGTTCGAACTTTCTATTGGTATACAAAACAGGAAGACGACGAGAGAATATTAATTACAGGGTTTTCAGTGAAGCAACTAACTCAGAACAGTCAAAGTTACAAAGAGGACATGCTGGTATAAGCTAAGGATCGCAAAAAGTTTTTAGTTTAATTTTTGGGATGTTATTGCATCCATCCCTGTTTTCGCTACATTAATTCTTATTAGGAAATGGAAAGACGTGGTGATTTTCTGGATAGATGATGAACAAATATGATAGACTGCTTGGCAGTACGATACGACGAGTAACATACCCAACCAACATTATTGCTCCTATAAAGCTAGTGATGAGCAAAACAAGACCACGACCAAGACTGTGGTAATCTTGGTATTGGTCTTGTTCTTGCGCACTCGGTCTTGGTATTGGTCTTGCGTCGATAGACCTAGTCTTGGTCTCGGTCTTGGTCTTGCCTACCAAATCTTGGTCTTGTTTGCAAGACTCTTGCAGTCTTGCGTTTTCACAAACAAATATTTTAAATGACTTATTTACTCTTATTAAATAGGTTTTAAAGAAAAAGCTAGTGAATAACTTGTAGCTACTTACACCATTTAACTAAGCAGCCACCAATGAAAAATAAATAATAAAAGAGAAAAATGCTAGTAAGCTAGTAAAGAAGTAATCTTCTTGTTTCCTTGATTGTGTCGAAACTGATCACTTATTATGCCTGGAAACATCCTAGAGTTGACGACGAGATCCTGGCACTTTTAGATTCGAAGCTGTGTACGCTGGCCATTACGGCCTTTTGATAACAAACTTATACTGTCATAATTAAGAAAGACTTTCAAATCGGCTGATTAACTCACCAACGCAGAACCGTAACTACTGAAGCCAGAAACACGACACAAAACGCACAGAAAGTTTGCATCGGCAAAAATTTTTCTTCAGTTGGTTTATTTGAAATTTTTTATCAATACTTTACAATAGAAATAAATATTTCCATTTGCAGTGGGAAATGGTATCAATACTGATTCAATTTCATGTACCAAACTAATTTCATGTAAGCATATATTTCAAATACCAAATTTCATGTTTCTGATTTAAAAAGTGACAGCATTTTGATACGTTTGTTTAGTTACACATGATAAATATTTATTTCACAAGTCAGGTTTACAGGACAATTTGCCACACCCGTAGCTTCATACGGAATAGCAGAAACTCTTCTTAGTGGTAAAAATGCCATACATTCTTCATTTAAATTCATTGAATGCTTCTCTTCAATAGGAATTTGGTGAAATTTAAAAAAAAAATCTAAACACAGTTTCACGTGTTGACTATAAAAATACTTAAAATTTATTGTGGTTGAGTCTCGCATAGTCTTGGTTTTGGTCTTGGTCTTGCAAGGCGAGTCTTGGTCTTGGTCTTGGTCTTGTTTTTATGCAAGGCCAAGACCAAGACTGCAAGACCAAGACCAATTCTGCTCATCACTATATAAAGCACTTCAAGCGCTTTATAAGAATGAAATCAAGTTTTGGCTAAGAATGTGGCTTTTTGACATTTGTCTTATAGTAATTCTAATTCCCATAAAACCTTAGAAGAATCTGTTATACGACTTCTGATTTTTATAAAAGAAGTAGGCAAGGTCTTTATGTTGTTCTTGACTAAGAGTATAAAAAGCCATTACTAGAATACGCATTTTTATACTTATAAAAGTCTTGAAGAAGATGACTTTCCGCGGAAAGAATAGAAACCAAAGTTGTGTGTGTATTTTTTGTATGGAATGGTAGTCGTGTTTATTATGTAGGTGATTGAGTTGAAAAAGATTGCAAAAGTGAAAAGGAATATGGTGTCTCATATTTGCAAAATAATAAAGCGGGTTGTATAATATCGATTCATTCGTGAAATTCTCCAACAAAAGGAATTTTACTGATAAAGTATACTGTCCTACCCCTTAAATAATTGAAGCGCCTTTGAAATACTTCACATATATAGCTTTCAATTGCTCATAAACGAAATTTATTTATTATTTAGCTCAGATCAGAATAAATCATAAACCCCTTTTAGGCAAACAATGCATTAACAAGACCAAATAAATAGTCTGAAAACTTATAAATATCGATAGTTTAGATTGTTTAACTCTGGTCGCAATTTTACTGCATTGTTTACTTTTTTCATTAAAGGAAAAAAATGTCCAATGGTTTTTATCTGTTCTGAAGCTTTTATAAATCCATTGAAAGATATTTTCATCATTTTGACCTTTATAAGTACATTACAAGCCCGTATACTTATAAAACTCTTGTTCAAGATTGTTACAAATGTAAACGCTCCTATGAAGGTCTCATACAGAAACACAACCTAGTAATGGTTTCATCCAAAACAGCTATAAAATCTAGCTCTTGAAAACAGTCTTTAAAGAGCTCCCGCTAAAGCTGAGAGACTTTTTGCTCTTAAAATAACCTTTAATAAGAGTCTTAAAAGAATATCTCATCACAGAACTTATAATACCTTTGTATAATACCATTTCAAGACTGTAATCAGAACAAAATGCCTTTTGAAAAGACAAATTTACTTGTAATATCTTTCGATAAGATTACCCTCTTTTCGAAAGATTTAAAAGCTCTTAAAGGAACCAAGTCTTTAGATTATAAATGAGAAAACATTATAAGCCTCTTCTTTTAGGAATTACATTAATAAACATTTTATACGACATGCTTCTTATTTAAAGCTGAAATGCGAACTTTATAAGACTATTGCTTCTTAATCCAAGAGCAAAATGTTTGTTGGGTATAGTCCTGTCTCTAGTTGAACTCCCAATTTACTATATGATTCTTTTGAATCGGTCCAACCTGTTCTTTTAGAATTAGTCCATTTATTCTTTCATTTTAGTTCTGTGATCTACAATTATTCGCTCATGATGCTATGCAATCTACCTGTAATAGCTATGGCGGCAACGAATTTCAAATTTAAACAACGGTCTATACAGTTCCACAGCTCTTCCAAAATACAATCAAAAATTCATGAAAGCATTAAGATTGTGTTGGATTAAACAATCAAAACGCTAAAATAGAGAACAACATGACCAATAAAATTTAAAAATCTCTTTCAATTGTGGATTTGCAATAACTCTGAAAAAAATTTCGAAACACAAAAAAGCATACGAAAATTATCATTAAATAAATCAAAAAAAAAAACACACGCAAAACAAGACTGCAGGAAAAACTTTCTTACATATCAATACTCATATGTTACTAAACAATTGTTTATACAAAACTATGCATTTTACGTTTTGATTGATAAACACAAATATTGTTGGCAGCTACAAGTCGTGCTGGTCTTCCGCTGTATCCAATCTAGTTTAGTGGCATACATAATTTATTGAAATCCATACATATGCATGTGAAACTCAATCAAATCAATGTGGCCTTTGTTTTGATTGTTATTTCTATTAACATAATGAAAGCTTTGTTGGGTGTTTAAACTATGAATGCATACATTAAATAATGATGCTAAAATGCTTCGAATTTTCTACATATTTGGGTGAGCAATTTTGAAATTTGTGTGCTTGCTTTGTGATTTTGTAGAATGCAAATAAATGTCCTATTGATTTTCTAATCTTTTGGGTTCTTTAGAACCGAATGATGTGAAATGATTAAAACATAAACGTAATACATACTCGATGTCGAGGCTATTGCCTCAGTGAATATCCAAGTCTGGCGTAAAGAGCTATTTATCAAAAAATAGATGACAACGAATAAGATCGAGATCTAACAATGATTTGAAATGATTAAAAAATAGTTTAAAAATTCTTTCAGTTGATGTTAATTATACGCGAAAATTTGACCATAAACTTTTGATTTATAAAATAACAAAGGTGAAAAAACAAATTTTTAAGTTAAAAGGGTTTGTTATACAAATACTGCTGAGTGCTGAGCGATTAAAATAGTCGAATAATTGTGAAAATTTAAAATGTTTTTAGTAACGTTTGCTTTTGCAAATTCAACGAAGCTTTCATATTGCATACTTTCGGTCAATATCAAAATTCGAACAATTTTAAAAGGAGCCCTGGTTTATTCAATACCCAAACCTTTTTAAAATGATAATATCTTTAAAA
This sequence comes from Oxycera nigricornis, assembly GCA_963942545.1. Classification (NCBI taxonomy): domain Eukaryota; kingdom Metazoa; phylum Arthropoda; class Insecta; order Diptera; family Stratiomyidae; genus Oxycera; species Oxycera nigricornis. Next base: position 7,273,742 of record OZ012659.1, read on the forward strand.
CAATTATTAACAGGTTGACTGCCATCGAATTTTCAAAATTTGTTACACCGTGTACTATCACAGCCGTGGCTACCAACTGTGACCTTAAGACTTTTTTATTTATTTGTTATGCGAATTGGCGGTGACATAATTTGTTATTAGTTTAACTATAATTTAAAACCATTTTCAAAATTTAACAAGTTATCGAGAAAATACGTGCAAAAAAGTTTACTTGAATTTGTTCCTAACCATTGTATTGTGCCACTCTACTAATCAGGGATTCAGGTCACAAATTTCTATCTTGGCAGCGCACCTGTTAAACTACTAGCATAGTGATACAGTGTCATTCGAACTGAGTACTTGTGAGAAGGTTTCAAAGAATCTGTTAAATTAGAGTAGTTAAAAAGTGGTCGAAAGCTTTGAAGCAAATATTCGAAATGAAGGTAAAACCTCTCAATAAAAGTGGTGCTCTTTAACGGGTCTTTTAGGTTACGATTTTCAAATAATAATAATATTCCAACCATTTTTTTCAATAGAAAGAAAAAAAGATCTCATTTTGAAATTTTATGCATTTGTTAACTGGAACTTTGGGTATACAAAAATAATTTTTTAGATTTTTTTATTGCATTTTTACTCATAACATGTTTTCGAAAAAACATCAAAAAATGACGGCGGGCGTGATTTCAGGTGACTGGATCATGTGGAAACAAAAACAAAATGCCTTCCTTGTTTAAGTGCCTATGGAGATACCAAAATAATTTTTTTTCATTGAAGAATAACTAAATGGCGGCCATTTTAAAAAAAAAACTATTTTTGAGAGTGAAAAATTGAGTGAAAATTGGAAAATTTGATACAGATCATAGTGATTCCGACTATTTCCATATATGTGTACAACAACATATTTAAAAAATCAGAGTGATCGGTTGAATAGTTTTTCTAGAATCGTGTCCGCCGCCCTAAAAACATGAATTCAAGAAAATCGCGCTTCCTTTTTTTACGAATTACGAAGCACCTTTCTAATAAATCATTCGAAGTTAAATATTCGTATATTGGCTTCCAAATTTCTTGAGCTTCCTGATCAAAAGTGGACCATCCTTATACTTTCGTAAGTCTGGAGAGAGGAGTGGAGTGTACCGAAACACAACGGAGCGTCAAAAATGCTGTTTCACGGCATATCGCTATATACGAGTACGCTTGAAAATACTTTTAAAATCAAAATATCATTATAAATACTTTTAAATCATATTCTTGGTGAACTTTACTAACGAAATCTGTAAAACAATTCTTTTTGATTTTTTGAAAAATTGTAACCTAAAACACCCCTTAAATTAAAAAAACACAATATTTTAGACTTACGCTTACGAAAATGAACTGAAATTGTGACGAAACGAATTTCAGTTATCTTAAATCGGTTGGTCTTACAACATTTCATAGTCAATAGTAGTATTACGAACTTAAGTCAATTAAACGAATAGAATTTGGTTGTGGTGCCTAAAATGATCTTCAATATCTGACACTGTAAACCTATACAACATTATATTAATGCTTGCTTTAGCCAATGCACTTGTGTATTAAGAATAAAACATATGTTAATACAACAATAAAAAACAAGTCGCGGATTGTCTCATTATTTTCCAGGCTCAATATTTATAGTGTTCAAATTACTGAAGTTCTAGAGTGGTTGACTTTTTGTCTCATATCCAGCGGTTCAAACCCATCACTACTTGGGCTTTTCCGAAATAGCAGTGACATGACTGGCATGTACCTCCTACGCCCCCTTCATACAATTTTTACCGACATGGGTTATATTGAAATATGGAATCATTTTCAATTGAAAGAGCAATAAATTTTAGTTATCTTGACTGTAGTTATTTGCTATCTGTATCGATAAGGTCATATTGTAGTCATATTTGAAGAATTATTTCCGTCATCAATTTTGATTGAAAACTAATTAAATAAATTTATTTGATATCATATTTATGACAATTTTTATATTGTAGGAATGATAAATCTGAATACTTACTCAACTAATAGCTTTAGCAGTGTTTTATTTCAGGATATGAGAAATAAATGTTGAAAATTCTATGTACGCATTTTTTTGATGTCGATTGTTTCATTCAGTTTATTTCACTATTAACTAAGTTTGAAATATTTTCAAACTAGACAAAAATGTCTACGGGAACACTCGATAGGACTGTGTTATAGCAAAAAAGATATAAAGTATGTTTATCTCAAATGTGCTCAGAAATATATACATAAGTTGAATTGATTTCTAACAAAATAAAAAAATGTGCATGGTATTAAATGTAATACATTTCATGAAAATTATAGAAATTTTGAAATGAACCAAAATTTCGAATCAATAATTTCGACGATACTAATGATGGTTAATTGCTTATAAGTTATTATCATTGTGAATAGAAATTCTATTTCTTGTAGACTCATCAAATACTATTGAAATTGCCAAAACTTAAAGAAAATAATAATTGCAACCATTTGACCCATAAACAATATCGTCAAGCAAACGCAATAGAGGTCAACAAGTTCACACATCGTCCACCCAAACCCCAATAAAAAATTCGGTCACAAATAACTTCTGACCTCATCCATTCCTGCGTGGAGATGCAATCCACTCTAAAAATACGAATATATCAACTTCCTTGATCTATCTGGGGCAGATTTATCATATAAGCGAAATACAAAATAAAGATTAACGATTGTATCTGTTGAAGTCACTATTTTAGCATGCACCCATAAAAAGAATCCATTATTTATCTGAGAGTGCAACGAGCCTTTCAACTGGAAAACTAAACATGCAAATCTGCCCCAAATTTCCACAGTGATGGATATGCAATGCGGGCGGGGGGCAGCAAACAGATACAGTGCAGTTCATGCAAAAGATAGTACAAGATACAGAGTGTGCGATAAACGAGATGCGGAAACTCACCCTTCACGGACTGGGACAGCAGCATCGACCTTTCCAGACCATGTAATTTATGACTTAATGGCGAATGATATTTGCAAAATAGTTCAAGGTCTGCAATTATACGACAAACATTTGGATGATGATGGTGTTGGCAGAGTGAGTGTTAAAATCATCTTGATTGTGTGAGAGATTTCAGTGGACAAGTACGTATTTATGTTTACTTTTTCAAGCTTTTGAATTAATGAGACCATTAATTATCTTGAAAACAAAAAAATTTGGTGATGCTATCACAAAGCTCAACGTTATCTTTTCTTAGATGAAGTATCTTTCCTAGGAAAAAGTATCTTTTCGATAGATAGAGTGGTGGCTAGTGGTGAACATTTTGCAGATAGCTACTACGCCTAGGTCTATGCATTTAAATGAAAGCTACTTACATTCACGACTCTTGTAAAGCTGATTCACCGATATGTTATCTAAAGATCCACCAAGCATTTCGGCGAGCGTTTCCTCTATCACTTCTCGGACTCGTTCTCTTTGATCGCCATAGAAGGAAGAAGCCGCTTCACTACGTCTGTCCAGCTCTGAAATAAAATTTGATAGATTATTAGATGTTATATCCTGCATGCTCCTAAAATAAAAGTATCCTTTCTTTGAATTTTCAACGAACTACATTGAGTCAATGATTTATAGGCCGATTGACGTGCAACGATGGCTTGAAACTCATTTTTTAGTGGTGAAAGGATATTTTTTCCATTCCAAATTTACCTGGTGTCGATGAGAGATGGTTCCGTAGAAGAGAAGGCTCGCTTCGTGCACTGAACGGACTCAGATATCGTCCAGTGATTTGTTGATGGAGCCATTCATTCGACTTGGATATCGACTCCTGGCTTTCGTTACAGAGTTGGCATTCCCATCCACTTCGACTTGGTATCCAAACGGTACAAGATGGTCCACGACAAGCATTCTTTTGGCAATTGATACATTTTACACAACTGAAATAAACGTGAAGTATTTGTTTTAGCGACGTGAATACATAAAAGAATAGCGAAAAGGATATATATATATATATTGGATGCAAATTTTAAGACTATGTGTGCATGGGCAATATGATTGCATATGTTCTTAACTATCTCTGTTCTAAATAATGGAATGACCGATGGTTTCATAGCTTTATTCAGTCCTTTAATAAACTATTTGAATACAGTTGACTGTTTCGTCTAGAGGAAGCAGAAAAATAGACCAAAATCTTCTTGATTCCAGAGGACATATTATGCGCTCTCTATCTGAAGTCGGTGGATTAATTAACATTTTCAATAAAAAATAGTTACCTACTGGCACCTGCAATAATTGACATGATTTAAGGAGCAGCTCTAGAAAATTTAATTGATAGGTTTGCAGGAAGCAGAAGATAGCCCCATGTTTCGGATACTGAACACTATCGATTTCTGAGAGAAAAGTAGACTTAACTTAAAAGGGCCAAAAATGAATTATCCCTCCTCGCTTCTAGCTCTTTTACAGCTGTTCAACTTGTGTACAACTTATCTTAGAAATACAGTCTACAATTTTTTTAAGCATTAAAAACGTATTGTGACTTTGCGATATTCAGGAAAAGTGTTTTGAATTGTATTAATTTGTGTCGACTGAAACATATTTAAATTTAAATCCATCAAACAATTCAGGCGATAAAATATTGATAAGCAATTTTTCGAAATTAAATCACAGAATATTTGAATGTTTAATTTTATGATTGAAACTCATACGAGGAAAATATTAGTAGGGGTTGGTTAAAAATATGATTTTTGTTGGTCATTTTAGAAAACAAATTGATTTGGAAAATAATTTCAAAAGAACACCCTTAAAATATTTTCGGATTTGATATTTTCGAAAAAAAGTCAAACAATTCATTATTTATTATCTGAAATCAATTCTAAAAGAAATTTTTTGGTCAAATTTGAGCTAAAGTAAAAGAGCTTGCTAGAGTAAAATTACTGTGAAATCATAATGAGATAATAATGATAAGAGAAAAACTATGGATGAAATTTTCAAAAGCAAATGTGTGTTGGGAGTCATATAAATGCTTAATTACTTTAAATAAATACAATTTCAAATAAAACAAACTTGATGTTTGATTTCGTTGAAAAAAGTTCTTAACAATTTCAGCACATTTTATTCTTCGTTATAATATATGCTTAACTAATTCCGTAGAAAATCGATCGATCGGATGTTTGAAAAATTGATTTAGATGTTAAAATTTCTCGAAACAAAATCAATGAAGCTAAAAAAATCTTGCGAGGAACATGAAAGTCAAGTCATAAAACGTAGTTTTAAAGATTGAATGATAATAATTATTAATTTTCAGGGGAATAAAATAAAAAAGAATTTCGTACGTGATTATTCGCATAAAAGATACGCCGTTGAAACTGGAATATATATTTCTTAGAAATGGTCTAGAAATAGGACAGCATAATCCTCAAATTAATTACGGAGCTGTCTTTAAAATAACATTTTATTTAATCCTGAATTTGATGAAAGAGAATGTATTTTCACATTTATTTATATTTATATGATTTAATATATTTTATTCTTATGTCACGGTACTAACTATTATTGTTATAATGAACAACTTTCCTCCACATCCTTTACGAAGCTATTTAGCTTGCAGTTCACGAAAGATAATTGGGAAGCAAATTCTTATAAACTTTTTTGTCTGTGTTTAAAACTCAACCATGGATCGATCAAAAATTATGCGAAACAAATAATATGGAGCTTGTCATATTTCTATTGCGGTCGATAATAATAAGTAAATAAATATAAATAAATAAAATAAATAATAATAATAAATAAATGTTAGGAGTATGTAACATAATAAGCTTAAGTTCAAGTTTCTGGGATCGCAGCTCTTATTCTCTGGGGGCCATGTTGAAAAGAAGAAAACTTAGCACATCCCATATCTCAGAAATCATGGCTTCCACAAATAAAGCAAATTTGTGCATAATTGAATTTTTTAGAAACTTGTGTTTATATCACTCCTACGTGGTATCAATAATAAAAGAGCAGCACCCCAAAAACCACCCCGAAAAGGAGAGATCATCTTTCGAGCGCCACAACTTCTCTTTTTTCTCGTTTATCGCGAAACACGTTTTGAATCTTTTTTAAGATAATTTTGTCACAAGTCGTTTGCGGTATTGGTTGTTTTAATCACTGTACATTGACGGGAGTTATTGCATCCGAAAATGAGGAAAAGACACGTGAAAAACGCACTTTCACGCCAAATAATCGACTTCCGATGGCAAACTCCTATTGCAAAATTCACGGATCATTTTGGTATACATAATGCATTGCATAATTGCAAGTCGCGACAGCTTACATTTAAAAGTAGTTTTTTTAAGGATTTATTCTAGTCGGAACGACTTTTGCTCCACATGGGAATCATTATTAGAGATAAACTCCCACAAAAAACAGTTTCTTCATGGCAAATTGAACTATCAGCTTTTGTTCGGCCAATTCTCATATAATCTGCTAGGTCCATAGTTTCAACATAAGTATCTCAATTTTTGATTCAACAGGACTATAAAGAGTAGTGCTATGACCCAAAACCAAATAAAATGAGCACTAGACCATGAACCCAAGCTTGACTGCATAAGCTTGCAATACCGCATTAAAATTTTCATCTTGTGTTAAAGTGGCCAATCGACTCAACCTTGTCAGTTCAAGTTTATAATATTCCAGCCATTTGCTAGATATAAATCTGTATCTCATAGACGCCGTATAACACCTATGTAAGTATCTGCCACATTCTGTACGATTGCAATTCAGCAAGTAGTGCGTGCAATGGACTCATCAATATCCAATGGCAAGGTCAAAGGAAGTCTTTCAAGTGCTTAAGTGCATAGCATTTAACACGAGTCGGAATTCTGTTGGTGTTTGTATCGGAACAAATCGCATTATATGATTTCCGCAATTCAGTGCAAAATTAACTGACAAATCACTAAACAGTTCACGAATGAAGAACATTTAGTCACTCACCTTTTTAGTTCGTCCGCATTCAATTCGCTACAGCAAACGTTGCACGACTCTTCGATGCGTTTCTTTCGTTGACGCTTTTCAGCTAATTGACTGCAAAGAAAAAGGACGAAACTGATTATTCATTTGGTGGAAGCAGGATGTTATTAATTTAAGGTTGTTAACAGGATACCAGATTCTATGATAACGTAAACTTTAACTAGTGATCGAAACTGAACTGAAATTCGATAACCTAAAATGTGAATCTTTATTACTTCCCAGTTGCATTATTTACATAGCGATTCAGGAAGTTGAACGGATTTTTAAGTTAATTTATGCTTCATATTTAAATCGATCCGATAAGAAATCTTAATTGATAAAAAATACCAACACTGAATAGAAAGATGCGTGCGCTCATATGGTCAGGAAACTCATGAGTTAAGATATTGATTTTTCCTGGTTAAAAAATTTCTGCCTTCAAAAAAAATGCAACGGCCTTAAAAAATTGAAATATTATGTAACACAAGCATCACTGATATGTTGAGATGTTAAAACATTAGCCAGTAAAATTACACACTTTCTCAGCTATTGAATACAAGCTGCATTCTGTTAGAGAGTCAATAATGAAAATTTGAACAGGTATTGCATAAGAATGGGATCTTAAAATCTATCTAATGAAATGACTCAACAATATCATAATGTATCTTTCTAGTTTCAGAATATTCTACGCCTTCTCACAGTCCTTGAAATTAATCGATTGATATGAGACATTAGCACCTTTAGCAAACTCTTCTTCGCAACATGTAATAATTTTGACTTCCAACGAATGGAGGCAGATGGTAAACAAAAGAGCCCATCTAACATTAGTCCCACAAACAAACTTTCAATGACGCCAACTAACAGTGACTCATTTATTCATTATTGAGCAATCGGTTGAATACCGCTGAGGTCGATTTCGAGTTCTTCTGGAAGGTTGACTTGACGTCAAAGCTTTTCAAGTTCAAGATCCTCATCAAAACTATCTGAAATCTGAAATTTGAAAATTGCAGACTTGGCATGATATCATCGAATTTTGATAGATAGTTTTTAGTACTGGAGTAACATAAGAGGATGCAAGATAAATTACATATATTAAATGATCACATATTGGGCACACATACATATGTATGTATGCGTCCAATAAATAACCGGAAAAAATATTTGCACTGTTCAGAATGATTTAATATCAATTCAAAAGTGTCTACCGTTTCGAATTTAACAATAATCTATTTTTATCGAACTTTATCGGTCTGATAGTCGCTTGCCGTGCGACCTTGAGAGTTCTCATGTGCTAAGAGTATCTAAGATATGTAGACAGACATCTTACCGGTCTGTATGCCCACAATGCCGGAATCCGTCTTATGAAACCGGTCTTTACACATATGACCATCCAACATTCAGCCAGAATGAACGTAATGAGTCAGTACATTTTTAATTGTAAAGATCGATTCCAGTCAGTTAGAAAATTGATAAAAAATTTGCAATTTTCGCAATTAAATAGTGGTTTTAATTTAAGGAAGTCAATTTTCAAATTGCAAATTTTCTCAGAATATTTTTTTCTTATCCTCAGCAGCCTTGAAACGAGTTACGTGGAAAAATGGGTAATAACAAGTTGCATGCGTGCTTGTGATTGTGGTGCTTGGATTCTGAAACGCCATACAAGTTGGAGAAATTAGTTCCTTGAAAATGTCGTTAGATATATTGATCAGAGTTGTAGCTACCGAAATTGCAGTTTAATACAAGTTTCGTAATTCCAGTTTGAATAAATTTTTTTCTTTATTTTACAGCTTGTATTTCGTACGTTACGCTTTGCTATCCAACAAAATATCATATTGTAAAATACCATGATAGTTTCTTTAAAAAAACCAATCTTTTAAGCTTTTATAATTATATTTCTGTGCTTCAACAAATTGAGATATGTCAATAAGAAAGTGTATGTGCTAAACGAGTTTTTGTATGACAAATATAAAATATGCCAATGGCAATGATTTGAAAAAAAATGCATGTACCAGAAGTGTTTATATTTAACGATAAACCAATTCATTGTCCAATTTTAAAAGGCGACTGAAAAGTTTCCCATCCGTTTCTGCAAAAAAAATTTCGCATTTGCACCATTTTCTATTTATGTATATGCCTCAATTGTGAAAATTATTGCTTCATTGTTCACAGCTTCTACGAGGCAATTTAAATTGATAGTTATTATTCAAAAATTTATAATATATTATTAAATTAGGATTTTTTCAAAAACCCAATAGGCATTAGTTGCTACCAAAATTTATTTACATTCTCGAAAAATTCCAAGAAATAAATTCCATATGACGGAAAAAATTTTTCTAGAGAAGATACTTTGAAAAATCCTCAGAAACTAACTATTTACCAGTTTTTACGTTATCGGTCGTCGAAAAATTTACGCCATTTTCCAAACAATGCATCTTGAAAAAAATACTCCACAAATTTATTTTACTATTATTATTATTTATTATTTTTTTATATTCATATTTCATATTAATATTCACTAAAATTAATATTATATTACAGAGCATCAAAAAAATCAGTGAAAAAATTTGTAAATAATTAGAAAATTATTAGAAAACGATTTTTGGCGATGTTAATATTTACGAAAAAAAATTAAACCAAAAAACTTCAATTCACGCTTGTGTAAAAGATAGGCCTGTAAACGATAGCTCGTCGCAGGGGATGCCTTCTCGGTGTTGGACGCCGAACGCCGGATCTTGTATTCTTCAAGGGAGATCCGGGTTTTAGCGCTGTATAAGAAAAGCGCTCTTTTAGTGAGGGAACAGGGTTAAATTGGGGTACCTACCGGCAAGTTAATTGCCACATGTCTGGCGCAGGATTCAAGATCCAAGCTAGCCGATATTTTTATTAAGTTTTTGTTTAGCGACTGGTTACGCTACAATTGAGGCGCTTCTAAAGCCAAGTTACGGCTCGAGCGTTTTGCCAAACTACGGCAATAATGCGTTAATACAAACGAGTCAAAAGTACGCTTTAACTATGACTATCTTTTCTTTTCTACAATTTCCTTTTATAGACTTTTTACAACTTAACATATAATCCCTACTCTAATATTTTATTCTTCTTAATACATAATCCCTACTCTAAAACTGGAAGAATTGAATATGGTAAATTCATTCTACCAATCAAAATATCGATCAGCATTTTTCCATATGACCCAATTTAAAATGCAACACTCATAATAGTCCATGAGTGAAATGCAACACTCATAATAGTCCATGAGTGAAATGCAACACTCATAATAGTCCATGAGTAATATGCAACACTCATAATAGTCCATGAGTAATGACTACTCAGGTTTCGTACTTTGTGTGTACATTGCACCTGCCAATGTTAGGCGCCGCTTAGTCTGGTGCGATCGCGATGGGTTAGTATAAACATTCGTTCATGTGTCTATTTTTAGCGATAACATGAATTGGACTTTCGTGTGAGTAGATTATGTGTAATGCGAAACGAGTATGCAAAGTGAGCATTACAAGGTGATCGTAAATTATGCATTTGTATATTCTACGACTGCTCGTTGATTATTGATTTGTGGGTTTAGTTTATAGTAAAATGCTGATTGATTGTGTAGATATGTGTAGATCCACTACACTTGATTAAAAATAACATAATGAAAATTTTTAAAATAGATTTCTGAAATTTTTCAACCTATACTATGTAAAAAAATTCAGTCAGTGCTGAGAAGTTACAAATATTCAACTGTAAAAAGAATTTATCTTTGAGGAAATTTCTTTGTAAAAGTATTTAAAGAAAACTTTCTTTGTAAAAAAATTTCGAATACACTTATCGTCACTCAAAATCTAAAAGGTCGTACGTCTTAAATTCCATTCAAATAACCCAAAGATCTTCGTTGAAAAGTGATCTTGTTCTTGGAGACTGCAATAAAGGGAATTTTTATTACGTAAAATATTTCAAATTATGTATGTATTCAGTCAATTAAAAAATTAAAAAGGAATTATAAGATAATCTCCAGAGTCCAGAAAATTAGTAGTTAGTGGGAAATAAATCCAACAGTCATCCGATTTTTCAGTCTTCCTGGTTAATAAATTTTATGTAGATCGTTTTCAGAAATAAGGACAGCGACAATAGCATTTTTATTTTTGGTTACATTAAAACATACACATATATTAAATCGTGAAAAAAACACAACAAGTCTTGAAAAAATATGTGAAAAATCAAATTACCAATGGAAAAATAAAATTCATAGTAGTTTTCTAACTTGCGACTAAATCTCAGAATTTTGAATAACAAGTTCTTAAAGTTTCTTTTTCTTCGTTTGAATATAATCTTGTGCATCTCAGGCTAATAATTCTCCAATTTTAGCTTGCATTTAGGTTTATTTTATTGTGGTAATCCGAATTCAAAATTTCCTCCTTTATTTAAAAAGAAGAGAGATGAAATAAGCTTCTGAAGAACACTGCTAGAGCATAATTTCGAGATAAACCTACTTTGACATATTTTTAAAAATACATGAAAGCTTTTGAATATTGTCCCACCCGTTGATTTTTTTATGAAACATTATCAACGTAAAAGAACATTAATATATTGTTAAAACCATAAAAAAATAAGTTTTTATAAGAACTTGGAAGGAATTTGTGTCCAGGTGGCAAAATAAAAAGCCTGTTTAATTCTTGTTGAATGTAAAATCATAGTATGAGAAATTTATTTCTTCTTTAATATAATTTATATGTTGATCGCGAAACTACATTAGAATTCTTCGATACGACATTATGTGGATTTATCAAAGATCGATTGGACACTTAAAATATCTAGTAGTAAAAAGATACCTTGGAGCTCTGTTGATTTCAACATGTCCCGAGCATAATCTCAAATGTGAAATACATAATGATTAATTGTAACATACTTTAAATAAGACAGCACAATCTATCCATTCCACTTGATATGGTTCCAGCATGAATTTTAAATCACTATCGTTTCACTTAACCGCGTCTAAGCCGATCTACCATCGTACCTCACCACGTCTTCTTTGGATTCGAATTCCTCGACGTGATCCCCGGAAAAGATTTATGCAATTTCTCGGCTTAACTGCGAATTGCGCAAGCAGTTGTCGCGTGCGCAGATCAAGCTGGAAAGTTGTTTGGCTTCTGGATCTGGTAGACCTCCGGCCGCGGCGCTCCAACTCTGCTCAACAGTCCAAGATACGGTAACGCGCGAACAAGCCGGTGGATAGGTCTATCTTGAAAATGCTCAATTACAAATTATAAACGTCTTGGAATCGTGCAACAGAACAATTGTGATTTGAAACAATTTTCGTTATTCAAGTATCCAAAATGATTCCTTTGGTCGCGATTCTGTTGGAGCCGCCGATAGAGATTCAAAGGATGAACTCGAATGCGGGTCACACGAATTTGGCAGTGTTTATGGTCCTTTTTATGTTTTGTGCCATTGAAATTGTTGTGATTAAAATTGTGAGTGCCGTGAACGATGAGGTGGAATACTCCAGCGAGAACGAGGACGACATCTACGAGGAGCAGGAAAATGTACCCATGGCATCAACTATTTTAACGACTAATTGAAATCCCACCGAGAACAGTAATTCCAGCTTCGATACAGGAAATCGTGCAATGGAGTGCTCAAAACTAAGACAATCTGCGCAAGCAACTGTCGAATTCCAATAGTGAAATTTTGAAGGAGGTCCTAACAAAGCTGTGCCTTCTTTTCAACATTAGTCCATGAGTGTTTAGTTCGACCAGGGTTCATCGAGTCAAGCAAAGTGCACTACCCGAAAATGTTTCTGAAAAATTCCAAGTCATTTTTAATACATTTTAAGACCTTAGAATTGTATGACCTAAAGGTTGTTCGTCCATTTGTTTGGTAAACATTCAGAATGAAATCGTGATCCAGTCACCGACTTTCTAATTGTGATAATTAGGCTAAGCTGTATGCATAAGCTGAACTGAATAAATTTTGTATTTTTCTCATATGTGTGTGGAAATTAATTTTAAATGATTTTAAATGAGGAGAGATGATGTCAGTGGAGCGTGTTGACCTAGAGCGCACATTAAGTCCAAGTATATCTCCAAGTATTCTAGGCAAGGAGCATTGAGCATCTGAACATGTAATCGTCGCCTCAAAGACCGCGGATTCTTGTCCGTTTTAATGGCTCAAGGAGTGGCTGACTCCGACATGGTGGCCGATCGAGCAGTAATCTATTAGCTAGTGCACATGCTTCCTACCATTACCTCTACCAGCTTGCATAACCATGCAAAAGACTCAACTCAAGCTAGGGTCTAGCGGCTAGCGTCAGAGTGTGTTAACACCGGGGAAATGTTTGCAAACATTCGCTCTGTAATTTTCGCTAATGACGATTTGATGTGATGGTCAGACCAGGTGGACAATGTGGGCCTCCGTGTTTGATTGCAGCACGCAAGCAGGGAAAGTGAGGACACATATGTGCCAGTCACACACGTATTGGATACTTTGGGACCCATGCATAGCGACGATAACTGCTTTGATTAGAGATTGATCCACGTTGATGTCGAAACAGTTGGTACACGCACTGCTTGTTGCCTCATACAGAGTAGATAATGTTGATATACGAGCAGCTCCACATTAGGTAACAAAGTATCACATCAGGTTTTCTACACTAATAGAATTTGCCCGGTCGTTCAGGTTTCGCCATTCTACATACCCATTTAATGTAGAATGGAAATCATGATTAGTAACTCACGTTCATGGTCGCTAGACTATTTAGAACATTTGCGATGTCTGCCAAGGATGACCAGGAAATAATCCCACATATAACGCATATGGAACCAGTTTCGGAGCGATGTTTTTCAGGTAAACGTGTTCATACGTTTCAGCTACCAGTGCAATAAATCTTATAAAGTTCTGATGGTATTCAGTTTTATTTTGGACACCTTTAATCGGTTTACGTCAGTTCAAATTGGTTAGTGCTGTTTATACCGATGACTGGTTCTAAAAGAGTCTTACCTTTTGAGATTGTCAATTTATAACAGCTTTTTGGTTGGTTTTTTGCCCCTTTTATAGCAGAGATTGAAATCAGGACCGACATAAAATGTTGATACTTAGTGTTGATATACTCAAAATCGAAAAGAATAGAATTTTTCCCAAAAAATCTGTTTCAAGTTTCTAATACTCCTTGATTTGAGGACTTTTTTTTAGATTCTTCTGGAATTCACGAGAAAATATCATCCGTTAAAGCAAAGCGTTTGAAGCGAACTTTGCACTATGAAAATCTATAGCCGACTAGCTTGCTAGGAATATTTTTTCGATACATTTTGTTCAATTAAACAACTCAAAAATATTCTTTAAATGAGTATTTTATTTAATTATTTAATCATCACTAAAACTTATAAAATTTGTCCATCGATCGGCAACTTTATTTATTACATCTTTGAAGAATTTCACTGAATTTTGAGCGGAAAATGTCGGCAAGATAAATTTTCACTTCAACAAAAAAAAATTTATAGGTACTCAAAACGTTAGACAATAATTTGATAAATTAAACATATTAAACAAAACACTGCACGTTAAGAAGGCAGATTTTTAGAATGGGTTTCGTATTTTAGCAGGATAATGCTGGAGCACATGTTGTTTTGAGGATCTTCTGAAAAATTCCAGGAGTTTTTTTGAGAAATTTTATAGCATCCTTCTTATTTCACAGACATTGCATCATTTTTAAAAAAAACTTTTTACCGAATAAAAAAGGTCGTTACGAACATTTAAAACCTTTATCAAGCTTAAAATAAATAAATTTCTCGATGCATGAAAAAATGTTAGAAATCTAAATGATTGAATCAAATATATAATAAAATAATAATAAAAACTGTTGTTTTGAATAAAAAAGAAACACAAAGATTATCCTAAGTCTCACAATTTTGATTTGATGATATAGAAAATTATTATTATTCGCGCTAGAGTTCAGTTAAGGCAATTTAAATCGGGAACATTTTGAAAGGGTTTCAATTTACAAAGTTTTTGGCATAAATTTTTATTCACCTGAAATTGCTAAAATGTTTTAATAAATATTATCCATGAGTTAGAGATCGTTATAATTTTCACCAGATGTAAATGAACTGGATTTTAGATATATTTTTGAATTGTATTTAGTTTTTGATTAATCCTTGGACACGTTTTTAATGATATTTATTATACGATCCTATTCATGTACAGTTGTTTCTTTACCGTATATTAGTTTGTAAGCTGATATGATACTTTTCAAAAATTTTTTACAATCTATTCATTAGCAGAGTGTAGATAGATTTCAATTTCATAAAAGTTTTACTAAATTTTCAGCTTGAAGCTGATTTGAAATTTGATAGGAAAAATGTGTTATTTTACAACATATCATAAAAAAATCAAATTAATCGACATGATAAAAAAAATTAAATCCTGGTAACAAATTTACTCGACTCTGCCTGTAATTTTTGAATATTTAAAAGTAATGGACATGCATTGTGCAGTTTCAGTGAATATCTCTAACTTTCGTTGGCAGATCAAAAATTTCGTACTTAACGTTGCAGGATAATAATTATATGGTTTAGTCAGTGCGATTACTCTTATTTTATTATTTATTTATTTTAAATTTCAAATGCACTGTCATCTGAACAGAGAGACGACCTGTTAAAACGCATACTGAAAAAAGAGGAAGTCAGGAAATATGCATGTTTTTAAGCATTTTCCTTTAAACTGGTGCTGCATGATTTTCTCCATAAAAAGGGTTTTTCAAAAGTCCAATATAAAAACTTTTGAAGTTTTTTGTGGTACCTAAAATATGCATGGATGTCACAAATGGTAGTCGCCGTTTGATATGTGCCTGCTTGGCTTCTGCATTTTAAAATGTGCCAAGTCGTCCTGAAGGTTTTTATTTGTTTTTACAATGAGCCAGACTGTTTGGATAATGATTAAGGCTACAACAAAACATAATTGCAAATGTGGACTTATGTGAAGATTATCGATTCGAAGTATAGCATAAGGGGACCAAATATTAATTAAAAATTTTCTAGTATGGGTAACATTTTTTCAGGTGCCGATTTCGATTATTCAAACAAATTATTATGCATCGATTGAATTGAATATTGAATATTATGATTCAATTGGTAAATTAATCGATTAATTTATTTTTTCTGCCATCACAAGTCAGAAATATATGTATATGTTTTTGTTCATTACAATTTGTTAGTCAAAATTTTATCAGGTTATGCAAGTTGCTCGTATCTAATTTTTTTCCAGCAAACACTCAACGTATTTACACAAGAATAAGCTTAATTGCAGATCGTTAAAATAATATTAATTTTTTTCATAAAACCACAATAATTTTCACTATTGTTTTAAATTATGAAAAGCTTGAACAATTTCATGAAAAATATTATCTGTGCCGCCAAAAAATAGATTCAAGTAAAATGTGTATTGAATGGAAAGCTTTATAAGCTTTTCATTCAAGAAAGTAATACTGTGCAGCTTTTTGACCATGTATTTAAAATGAATTCAAAGAATATTTGCATAAAAATATGAACATGCCATTTCCGTTATTATTTAAATTGAATCTGCAGTACAGACCGCAATGGTCGTAAATATCTTAAAGATATTTTTAAGTGGTACTACTATAAATCTTTCAGCTTTATTAGCTGACTATGAAAGTTATCGATTGAATTAATAATAATGCAACGGTAATTTGTAATGGGTGATTCGAAAATAATTACATTGTAATTTTTCACACGTACATATTTTATTCCTAATTAGATTACTCAGTTACATAGTTTTAATGGCCGCAATAATGCATCAGCTTGAAGAGAATGGATTATGCAAAAAATGGTTTGGCGAATCTATTTGAATTTCAACTGCTTAGTAAACTAGTAACGAGTTTGATATAGCAAATACAAACTTTTTCACTAAAGAAATGACGTGAAAGTTGTCTAAAAATCGTGCTAAGCTTATAGGTGAGATTTTCAATGAAAATATGATATTTACGTGTCGCAACATATTTGTAGCGAATCATTCAAAAATAAGATTTTCTTTTGCGATCGCTTTCGATCGATTAAGTTTGGATAGAAGCAATTCGAAAGTCATAAGTCATTTTTAAATTAAATTTAGTTACCTAGGGTTTTTAAAAAAATTATAAAGTTATGACAAAATAGGTGGCCATTTATGTTATTGAGATGAACAGTACAGTTATATGTAAATATTGAAATCAATTTAGCCTGTTCGTTTCTTTTCGTCTTTTATTTAAGTTGGTTTATAGAATTTTTTGAGTCACTTAAAGAGTTACAACAGAAAAAATTATTTCGAAAAAATGTCACTTAAATTAGGCCGCCAAATATTTTGATGAGCCTTAAAAGTGGTTATCGAAAACAGCCAATCACAGTTCAGCAATATTTGGTAAGAAAAATGAAACCATAAAAAATAGTTCGTGTTTGAAAAAAATAGTTTTTTTTCATAAAATTGTTACGATATTCGCTACTGAAAACAATTTAATTTCCAATTTTTTCACAGAACCATAGATTCCCGCCAGAAAGAAAGATGAAGTTCAAAGTTGTGTTGAATTAAAAAAATGATCGAATCAACAATTTCCAAGTAATCTTGCATAGGGTATTTTTTAAGATGTATAGAACATCTAACAGACAAATCTGCCATTCTAGTGGTCAAATTCCACTGTCATTTGAGTACTGTGTTTGATTTACTTTGGCAAATTACCATAAATAGACTTTCACCCGATCAACGTCATAGTGAAAACTTTTTTCCGAAATTCGCGTTCAATGCCCCAAACGTATAGAGCACGCCGTGCATTTTATGGTGCTAATAATCGTCCATTGGAGCAGCTCATACGAAATACGATGGAAAGATTTATGCCCACGTATACTCTATTGGACAATGTTCATCCAACACGAGCTCGAATAGTGCGTACCGAGGCAACTATCGCTGCTGTTGAGGGTGGTGTGACTGAGCATCCAAATTTATCGATTTGACGCCAGTGTCCGTTCACTGAATGGAAAATTTTCGGGAAAGATCTTGGAATAAAGTTCTACAAGATCCAACTAGTGCAGCAATTGAGGTCATTGGACCATCGTTTGCGTCGTACGTTCGATGAATGGGCTGAGATTGAGTTGGAAGGTGAACCGCCAGCGATGAAGCTCACTTCTGGCTTAATGGGTTCGTAAATAAGCAAAATTGTCATTTTTGGTGTAAAAATAATCTTTAAGAGACTTTGAAAGCCCAATCATACCCTGAAAATGTTACCGTATCGTGCGGTTTCCACCTCCGCCTAAAAAAATATTTTTTTTCAAATTTGAAGACGGAACCACCGTTACTGTTATTGGCGATTGTTATCGACAAATGATTTGTGATTTTTTGATTTGCAACAGCAATGTTAATCATCTGATTGTCTGAGGAACAAGTAATTCCAACAGAATGCCGCAACGTGCCATACAGTGCGTCAAACCCATACTTTATTGAGCCGAACCTTTGGTGGACGAATCTTCTCAAGAAATGGATCTGTGAACTGACCGCCCAGATCAAGTGGTTTCACTCCATTGGGCTACTTTTTGTGGACCTACGTCAAATCACTTGTCTGTACTGATAAACCAGCAACTGCTGAGGAGTTAGAAAAATGAAAAAGTGGTGCGAAATTGGGCCGACAAGATGGCCTTCCGACGAAGCAGTCACGGTGGTCAAAGGCCAGACATTATCAACAAATTGGCCATTTTTATTGGCCTCTAAAGTTGCCTATGTTTGAATCGAATGGTTGCAGCTATAATATTCTTTAAGTTGTTGACAAATTTCTGGTATTTAATGAATCCACGGTTTAATTTTTGTTTTAAAATATTGTCATTTGAATATATCATTTCATATTTTATGAATTTTTTTTTCTGTGGGAATTAGAGATATCTTCAACCAGTTGTAGGTTTTTTTACATCAAACTAACTAGCTGTTTTTGAAAATACATGAAAAATAGGGAAAAGATAGATTGGTCATGATCAATGTTGTTTTTCACACGTCTTAAAAAATACCCTATATAAGGCCCACGAGAAAGAGACGCGTGTAAAATTACTCCATGTTCTTAAGTGGGGCTCTATTTAGCCCTAACGAATTTCATACAAGCCTTAAGGACGTTGTTCTACGCATGTTTAGCCAACAATTTATGCAAAAACTGTAAAAAGATATTCCTGGTAGCTGTGAATGGATCTCCTCCTCCTTAAAACGGAGTCCTTATCATTTGTTTTTTATTTATTATTATTCAATCACCGAAATATCACGGCAAGTTTTTTTGGCAAATCGCTTGCAACACAAGCAGGAGAATCAATGGCTTTACCAAAATTATTAAAGACATCTCATTTTTCCCATCCACTTATCAACCACTTTCCATTAATACAATTGGAAAGTTTCATACTGATTTCTGTTTGATGATACTGAATCTACTTCAAAGCATCAACCCCTAAATAAAACAGGACATGCCTACTTGTCACTTCACCTTTGAACGAAACATCCTAACACAATCCACCACGTCCCATACTCGGCATCAGCTCATTCTGATGTAGATGTATCTTGAACGTGGTGGAAGCTTTCAAGGGTAATTTATCGCAACCATGGAGAATAGAAAATGCGTACTTGACACAAACCCAGCATGACATCACACTTTGCCTGCATCAAGTTCACAGAATCGAGCTCCCCGACCCAAAATCCCAGCAAACCCTCTTACCATCCTTCGGCTGATGGATAAACTGCCCTCGACGATTTATGGTATCCATGTCTTCTCATTTGTCCCGTCTAAATATTCCACTTGACACCACCGACAAAATGCTGAGCACATCAACTTTGTATGGGGTGGCTTTAAGTTATCACAATAAAAACTTTAATTTTAACACTATTCGAATGAAGGCTGCAATCTGAGTACTGGCCGGGAAAGGATGCTGGGCTGAAGGAATTATCGTACACACAACGGTCAATCACAATTCACACCTTACATTAATTCAAAGAACTAAAGCTAAGAAAGGTAAGCCGGAGTTTTACGATTCCAATGGTCTTAGCGGGCGGAACTCTACTATTCGTATGCATAATTTTGTAGGCAGATGGAATCTAATTTTCGATAATAACAGCTGCAGTTCCAATTATATGGACGTAATGATTAAACGAATAGAAGACTTCTCGCAGATTGTGATTTAAAATTCATTTGATTGTACAAAAATGAATTCCGAAATACTGTTGAAATAAGGATCTTGTCGTAAGCACTCCGAACGACTAACAATTAACTGTAATTAACACTTTATACCATGTATTTCGAATGTGAAAAAAATTGCTAGTGTCTTGATACTTCACAGGACCACTGTACATGTATCTTCCATTCTGTACTTCCGTTCTGAACTTCACAGTTGACGGGTCAATGTAGCATGTGTGCAGACTTTAGCTGCTGGTGAAGGTGCTTCGCTTCCTATTACGAGTACCACATCCGAATTGTTCATGAGCACCGCTCGGAATTCTATATGTGAATGATTGGTAGGCACATGAGGTTGTCTCTCCCTTGGTTGACCGCTCCTAGCGTCCATCAAATTTGGTCAACAGCATTCCTCGACTTGTCGACGTTCACCAAGTATCTATGTCGAGCCGTTTTTGCAGAAATTATGCATGCTCAAAGATACAGGTGAGGCGGCGAAAGGTGAGCTGGGAGTGTTGTTAGAGGGATGGCTCGAGTGATGCACCACACTTACCTTAGAAATTGGATGCCCTTGGTCAGCAAATATATACCGCCGGCAGCTCCTATGGTCACGGAGAATCCTATTAGGAGGTTGGAACGTGATGGACAATTTTCCGCCATCGCTAATTAATCACGCTTCACACTTGATTAGGCATACCTTATGAAAAGTCACAAAGCGTTCAGGGTTTGAATTATTTTTTTCCAGGTTCTAATAAAACTGTTTATGGGGTTACATTAATTTTTCTTCGGAAAATCGCTTAGCGTTAAGTACATTCATGAATAAAAACGTAAACTCATTAATTCTATTTAACAATTTGTGACATCTTTAAGATAGACATAGTGATTAAATATTCCGGTGCCATATAACATCTAAGACAGGGTAAAAGAGGCTACTAAATATATGAAACTATGCCAGGTGCAGGATATATTCTTATTTCGATCGTATTATACCATACTTATGATTTGATTTGAGTGATTGATTACGGGAATTTGTCTTTACTATCTAATGAATAAATGTTTGAAAAAGAAGATGAACTGAATCAGATTACCCTAGACTGAAAATAACCTCTTCAGATAAATAGTAGCTTTATTTTTTTGAAGAGCATCCGTTGCAAGTGTATGAAGAAATACTTTTTGTTAAGATTGAATTTTAATATTAGTCCTCGAATCATACGAAAAAAAAAGTTTAGTTTTTTTGATAGTGAAGTAATTTCTGTAGTGAAAATGTTTACAAATAATTTCCCTTGGTTAATAAAACGATAATAAACAGAAACAAATGAAATTAATTATGGTAACAAATGGTTATTTTCGTTATGAGTGCCTGTTTTAATTCGTGTGCAGTTTTTCAATCACACGAGTTTAACATGGCGCGAAACACACGAATGACGAATTCTATTTTTTGTCACACAAGCAACAAAGGCAGGGCAGGATGCGGGAAGGGAAAGGGACCGGGAGGCGTGACATTCGCAGACAGCGCAATTTTTCACGCACTTTGAGAATATTTCACACATTTAGAGAATTATTTCACGCACCGTGGTGTGTGAAACATGACATAATAACCCTCGAACGAGACCGATAAACCAAGGAGCGTTCAGTGACCAAAAATATATTAAAACAGAAATTGTTGAATGAAAAAGAATATAAATAAAATTTTAATGCATGAAATACTGGAGGCTATTTAGGTTAGTGTGGAAATCGATGAAAAAATTATTTTAATATTAATTGCAACTCTATTTTATTCTCCTCAAAATTATCCCTTTCGTTGTAATGCATTATTTTACTAAATATTATTATTTCAGGCGTTTTTCTTTTGACTATTGAATTATGATTGATTGGCCTTCTTCAACTCAGAAATAGAATTTAAATCTTATTTGGGAATTGATTCGGAAATGGTAGTCGTTATTATGTTTTTGCTGCTGCTCTTACAGTGAAGAATTTTTCAAGGGATAAACTCTTAAGAGAATAAACTCTTCAATTTTTTTCGTTGCGTAGTACTAATATGCTGATTTGGCAGATTTCCCTTTAAAAAACAAGACATTGTCCATCGTATATTCCAATAAAAACTTGTAAATATGTGAAGAATTCTTCTCAACGAAATATCCCCCTACTTCAAATATGAGAGTCTAAGAAAAAAATTAAGCACATTAGGCATGGATGAGTTCGTCCATTTGTTTCGACTATCAAAAATAGATTAAAAGAAAAAAGCAAATTAGGTACAAAATAATTAGTTCATTTGTTTCGATTATCATAAATAAATTGAAAGAACACATCCTTCAAACAGAACGCCTCGAAAATTATTAGACAAAAATGCGGATCGTCAATATTTTGCACCAGTAAAAACTTACGAATGTTTCCCTGCTATTAATTATTGGTTTTTCAACAAAATAGTCTTAAAGCAGAATCGTTCATCTTTTTGAGCGTGAATTGTTATTTTATTTTGATAATGGAATCATGAACAACACTTTAAATTTGTTCCATTAAACCCAAAAGTTTCTCGGACAAATTTTTTTTTCAAAAACCTTTTTGTTGCAGAATCATTTCCATCAACAAACGAATGGTATAAACAAATCATGGGAACAGTGTGTCTCACAGTAGCTTTTCCTATCCACGTAAATCGGAAACTTCAAAAAGACAAATGAATCACACGCGTTGGGAAACCAACATAGCATTTTAAAATATTAAACAGCAACTTTTTCAAAATGAAACATCCGGGCAAATTTTTCTTAAAAAATTCACGAAATTCAGTCCAAAAATATCAAACTATATTTTTTATTATCTTGTCGAGTTCCCAAAAATTTTTTTTTACTTTCACCCAGAAAGAAGCTCAGGGTTTCTGGAGTAACAAATCCAAAAAAAATGATATATGCCTACCAGTTGATAAAAATTTTATATTAGGGGAAAGTATCTAAAAAAAAATACATAAAAGAAGTAAAATAATTATTCTTGCCACAAAATAATTCCATCAAAAATAGTTCAAAACTAGACATTGGAAAAATTCAATCGAAAATCAATCAATAATATTTTTATGAAATCAAAAATAATTTAACCGAAAATTTATTTCTAGAAAAAAATATTTTAAAGCACGAAAATGGATCTAAATTTAACAAAAAAAAAATAACTTAATCATTTTATTATCAAAGTGATATAACAAAATTTAATCAGGAAAGTCACGAAATAAAATCAGCCAGAGTTGTTTTTAATTTAAGCCAAAGATGGTTTTGGATGAATTCAATTTTTGAAATTTCGTGTGATAACAAAATTGTTAAGGCATATGTCGACAAGCAGGGGTAAAAATTTGTGCTGTGATTTTGAAATAGTATTTAAAAATTGTGTTTTTTTGTGCGCAACACTTTATAGCCAGAAAATATTTAAGGTTCAGTATGCAAGCATTTTTAGACGTATTTTTTGCGAATATATTTCCAGTGCTTCAAAAATTATCTAGTATTTTCATTTGGAAGAACTATTCATTGAAATTTTAAACGAGTCTTTTATGAAGGGTTTCTTTATCAAGGGACTATAAACTTTCCCTTATATTATCATTGTTGTTCAGCTTGAACTCCACTTAATTTTTCTAAAAAATAATAATAAATAAAATAAAGTTCCCAATGACCCAAAATTCATACAAGACTAGATATTTCGCTGGATAAATCTGAAAACCTAAGCCTAAGCCGATAATGTCTCCATAAAATTTGCCATTATAAAATGAATAAATATTTAACAGTTATTATTTAAATATTTCTACTTAACCCTGCATTACTAACCTTCGTCAAATCGACGACGCAACTTTTGAAAGTGAATTCAATGTTGTTTTTCCATGGCAAAGTTCATTTTATTTGAAAGACTGAAGTTAAAATATATTTTTACTTGTTTTTAGAATATTAGAAATATTTTCAAAAAACTTAATAAACGTAAAAATCAATTTGATATTTTACTAAACTGATTCTGAAACTGATTGTTTTGTGGGCGTATTCGAATCAACGAAGTCAATAACGATCGGCAAAATAAGGCTAGTTATGTAGGGTTGAATATGCTCATATGTACACCTCAAATCAACATCAGATTTATTAATGCATTTTTAATAATGAACTGAAAGAAAAACCAAATTTTGTGATTAAAATAAACTGAAGTAAATTAAACACGTCTTTCCCTCCAAGCATTTACTACAAATGGTTCGAAAGTAGACTCAGTACCAACCAAGTTGGCAACCTTCTTTTTGATTTAATTTAATCCAGGCAATATAGTCGCATCATTTTTTGCCGTTCAGCAAATTTTCCGTAACTTGGGAAAACCCATCGAAGAATCTTCAAACAAAACACTATCTACAACTTGAATGGATATCAAATTTAGTGGCTGATAAAGTCACTTAGAAAATTAGTGATAGCTATGTGTGATCAAGGCGTTCAAATAAGCCATTGAAGCGTAGCGTTCCAAACATAAAGTTAATAATGATAGCAATTACTAAATGCAAAATATTTTTCCACTCTATAAATTGGTCCTAAATCGTAAAGAAACTTTACAGTCCCGAACATATTTTCATTTGCTTTTACTTCGCCGAAATATTCAAACTCGATAACATTCCTGCATGAATTCATTGCTTCAAAAAAAGTTACTAAACAGCAAAATAATGTCTGCATGGATGAAATTTTTTTTATTATATTTACCCATAGAATCAGCAAAATTCTTCAACAATAAAAAATCAACAAAGAATTTGTGTAGACTTTTGTAGTTATCAGCACAAAAATTGGTTCATTTTTATTTGTTGATTAGATTTCATAGAGCCTAAGAAAGCACGGCACAACAATTCGAAGTATCAGAACCAGGAAAAGTGACTTATTTTGAAAAAAAATCTTCAGTTGAAAGATATTAACATACTATGCTGCAGTAGCCACCAAGTTTTTAATTTTCTTGGAACGTTGACTCGAAACCGTGAAATATTTTAGTGAGACATCAAATCATAGATAATTATTTTAATTCTCGCGTTTCTATTTTGCTATGATTTTCTCACATACAATTAAAAATATGATAGATGTATCTGGACGTAAAAGGTTCAAATGGCAGCAGTAATATTATACAAATATATGCACATATCTATGCTAAAGTGGTTTTAATGTGTTAAATTGCTTAATTAGACTGGAAATAGTTGCCCTGACTCAAGGCTGATAGGTTTTTATGTGAGTGCCATGAGAAATGTTTTTGATGAAGGTGCAAATAGTAAATTTACCAAATATATTTGTAGTTTTCTGTTGTTTACTATAGATTTTAAAACGAAAAAGGCAGCAAAGAATGTATATTTGATTCAAAATCAGCTTGAAAGCTCAATTTTGTAATAAAAATTACTGAACCTGTATTAGAAATTTCGTTAATTATGCCAGACATTTAATTTTTTTTGGATTAATTTTATTTTTATCACGAAATGTACAAGATGCAAAAGAAAAAAGCAAAACAACTTTATAAATCATATATAAGACAGACTTTATAAAAATGTTTCAGTCAGGTAAACGCTACATTTTTTATATCACATTCTTCTATAGTAATTTTAATATTTTTAAATAAGTATGTCTACACATGAAGCAAGTGTATTTTATTTTAATATTGTTCAGACGTGAACATTCTAGGGGATATTTTTTTCTTAATTTACGCAATTTACTTCGAATGCTAATTTTTTTTAAATTCAATCGGCAAACATAGATTAATTTGCATTTGCATCTTCGTGAAACAGCTTCAAGGACATTGTGTTATTTTAAATGAGTTTTTCGGAGCAGATAAAGTAAAGGCTGTAAACACTGTGTTTCACAAAAACATGTCACTAATTACTTTTTCGTTTAAGCTCGTAAACTTAATTACTTTGGCAAATAAATGCCTGCACTATATAAGCGTTACGCGTTTAGTCCTAGTGTTTAGTATCGTTCGATACTTGGAAGATAAAGCGTCTTAACAATATGAGTTCCATATATAAAAGGCGGTTTGAAGCAGTGTTCTTGGTAAGTCATCCAAAAGGACCAAGGAAGGTTTTCACACAGGCTGCAAGATATACTAAAACTTCTGCTTTGATCGTTAAGAAGTCAGTTGAAATATTTTAAAAGTCTGGTCATTTTGACGATGGGCCTGGTAGAGGTCCTAAGAGAGCTATCTCCAGAAGGCGAGATAAGGTCATCTGTAGCTTGTTTGAGAAGAACCCGGCACTGAGTGTACGAAATGCGAGAGAGAAAATGTTGAACAAAAGAGTTAGTGTATCAACTAGTACGGTAAGGCGGAAATTGCAAGAATCTGGCATCAAAAGTAGCAGAACACTTGCGAAGCCGTTGTTGACCGAAGGAGACTAAGTTGAATAAAGCGAAATTTGGACCGTGGTTGAAGCAACGTGATTTTTACTGATAAATCTTCACTTTTTTTATGTTATTACTAGAAGAGAGCCTGGGCGAAAAATGGTAAAAGAATTTTGTGGCGTGTGCTCTTTACGGAAAGTAAGAAAGGGGATCCGGAAAACTAATCGTTTTTACGAAAACTCTGAATGCTGAACGAATGATCAAACTTTATAAAAATAATAAGGACTATATGGTGCCGACAATCGCGATTAGATTCCCCAAGAAGACAACAATCCTAAACATTGAAATCGTCCCTCTACCAGCTGGAAAAAAGAAAACGGAATCACAACTTTGGATGGGCCATCACAAACTCGTGTTTACGAACCCGATTGAAAACGTGTGGTCACTTATGAAGGAGAAACTAAAAGGCAAAAATGTAACCACCACAGCTCACGCAGGCCCTCAAGAGGACATTGCAAGGTTTTACTATGGAATACGTTCAGAAATTTAGTCAGAGTAGCCCTAAAAGATGTCAGGCGACTAGATTCCATATTAATATAGTTGCGAAAAATGTTTTCCTATGCAATTGAAGAAATAAATTTAATCTAAACGATTCATTGTGTTTTTCATGCCTTTTTCGATTGAAATTTTTTTTGGCTTAGATAATCCAAAAGGGTTGTCTTATCACATTTACAATATTAGACAAGAATTGAAGTATTTTTTAATACTTCAAATCAACGGTTTGTAGAGCCATTTCTTAAAATTGAACTTTAATTTCGAATCCTAAATCGTAAAGCCGACAAGGAGTTCGTTACACGAGACAATGAAATCAATCGTTAAATTCTTTTAGAATAAATTCCATGCCAAATGGACATAAACGAAGAATATGACCGTCTGGATTTGACCTGCCATTTTGCAAAGCTTCAACGCCATAGAAAATTTTTCAGGATTAACAAGGACACTTCATCGGACTGTCATGCGGAACCAGAATAAAAATTAACGGAAAACATCAACTCATTAATTTTGTGTACAATTAACTCTAGGAATTGTTCGAAAAAGTAACGATCTTCGGTTAAGAGGTCTTTCAGGTTACAATTTTTCAAAATTCAGAGCAGCTTGCAGGGATGCAAAATGAGCTAATCAGCAGCTGTATGAAAAAGAGTAGAAATTTTGTATGGTCCAGGCATAACTGAGTAGAGGTATATAGCGTTTTTAAAAAACATGTAAAAAAAATAAACGCGATTTTCTCGAATTTATGTTTTTAAGCTGGCGGACACGATCTAAAAAATACTCAACCGTTCATTCTAATTTTTTAATATGTTGTTGTACACATATATGGCTATATCCGGTAGGGGAATCATTATGATTGGTATCAAATTTTCCGATTTTCACTCAATTTTCTACCCTCAAAAACAAGTGTTTTTTTTTAAATAATGGCCGCCATTTCGTTATTTTTTAATGAAAAAAATCATTTCGGTACCTAAAATAGGCACTTAAACAAGGATTAAGTGTGCGTTTTGCATTTTTTCAGATGATCCAGTCACCTGAAATATCGTCCGCCGTCATTTTTTGATGCTTTCTTTAAAAAAATGTTATGGGTAGAAAAAACAATATTAAAATCTTAAAAAAATATTTTTGTACAACAAAAGTACCAATTGACATATGTACAAAATTTCAAAATGATATCTTTTTTCTTTCCATTGAAAAAAAAAGTTAAAACATTTAAAAAATGGTTAAAATATTTTAAAATCAAATCGAATATACAAGCTCGCAAGGGAAACAGATGAAAAAAATTAATTAAATAAATTTGTTGCATTTATTTACTAAATTATCGACAAAAGCAAGTAAATAGTAACGTTTTTAATGACTTCATCAATGTGTAGTTTTTCAAATTTAACACTTTTTCATAAAAAATCGTAACTAGACCCAAATGAACTATTCTTCACCATTATACTATACCCCAGGATATTGTTTCCATGTCAATATAAATTTACACTTTCTACGGATACTTATTTCAGTGCTATTTTATTGCCGTACATTTCATACAGAAAATAGTGACTTGAAATTTTCCAAAAAAAATAGTACATTGTGTGAGCCTCAGTTCGGGTAAGTCATTTAATCGTTTTTTCTACAAATGGGAGACTTCCAAAAATAGGTAATTTTTCTGGAATTTTCAGTGTTTTTTTCACTTGCACAATGGTCTTTTCAAAATCAAAAGGATCCTACAATTTCTGTTCAGATGATTTCATTTAAAAAAAACCTTTATGCTCTTATTCACACATAAACTACCCAAGACAGCTAAAAGGTAAGTTTTTTTTGAAACAATATTTCATTTCCCGGAACACATAACATTAGATTTTTTCTACTGGCATTTATAATTTAAACACGTG
Source organism: Oxycera nigricornis (assembly GCA_963942545.1). Classification (NCBI taxonomy): domain Eukaryota; kingdom Metazoa; phylum Arthropoda; class Insecta; order Diptera; family Stratiomyidae; genus Oxycera; species Oxycera nigricornis. The sequence continues at coordinate 7,302,590 of OZ012659.1, forward strand.
CCATTTTATAGAAGCCAATAAAATGAATTCTGAACTTGTCTTATTGGGAAAATATTGATAATTTGAAAATCAACTACCTTATATATTCAGTTTTCTTTCACGCCATTTCATCGTCTCATAATCTCGGAATTTATACGTTACGAAATCATTTATTGGAATGTTTACGTCAGTTCAGTATGTAATGAAACTTATTCATATCAAAAAATATATATAATACAACGTATTTATAACGATAAAAAAATGTCAAACATTTTTATCTAACCTGGTAGCAAGCGACATTGAAAAAGATCGATACGTTAATCGAAGTTCGCTTTCAAGGTTTCATCGAAAAAATTCTAGCATATGCGGGTTTTATACTAACTCAAAAGGATTTAAATTTTCGGATGATTTCACCTCACATTCAAAACACTGCAGTTTGATTGTTGTAAAAATTCAAACTATTCATAGATATACAATTTCCTGGAGTCCGAAACATCTAATCTCAATTTTATCTCTCTCACAGCAATGCAATGCGAATCAATCTTTTTCAAATTGACTGGACTATATCGCATTCAACAATAAAATGCAAAGATATCTCCGCCTAAGTTATAGATAACACCAATAATGTATTATTAGTTGTAATCAATTTAAGCTGCAATCAACATTGCTGTATTGACTATGCAACAAGATAAGCACACTATCTAATATTATTAGAAATATTAACAAAAAAAACGTGTGTTTGCGTAGGAGTCAATTGATAGTGGATACCTATAGATCCGATTTAATTTATCATAATTTCTTGATGGAAAATTGAGACTGATTTCATCGCTTTCAATGGAAGTTATACAATTTATTGTTCGTTTTCACTGAAGAAGACTCTAAAAGCCAAGCAAATTCACTTTCGGCGCTGCTGTTTGAATCTAAAGATTTAGCATATATTGCCCCTTCATATATAAACAGATCGAATATCTTAGATTCGTATTTTGTTACGGTGTCATTCGATATATGTACATGTTTAATTCTGTTTGAAAGGGAAAGCCGAATTTAAAGTAGCATGTTTATACGATGAAGTTTAAATGGCCTGAATTCATTATATTGAGTTCGCCTAGAAGATTGTTTTTTATATGCATATGTTGTGAATATAATCAAAGGGTTCACATTCTATTTAAGGTGGAGCAGATATATGCATATATATTTCACGAAGGATCAATTTAGGGAAAATTCGCACTGTACATATTCGAATTTTTCATATTTGTGCAGCATCCCAGGGCCCATTCTCGCAGAAGCTTTTTGAAGAGTAAATGAGACATGATCACTGATTTTCTGGGGTCTTACATGGGTCACATGTTCACTTTCAGTACAATGTTCATAAACGCTATCGGGGCGATGGGAATAGAAAAGCAAATATGGCACCTGATAAACAAACTGCGCGTTACATAATATGTATCTTAATCTAAAGCGATTTTCCTAGATATATTATGACCTTAAAATGAAGAAGTTCACACACAACACAACACAATTACTGAATCTAAGTACATCCTTGCGAGAAAGATACAATGTCGGCAAGGATGTTTCCAATTGGATGGTATCAACACTTTAAGGATCACCGAACGAACAGATCAATCAAATCGCCCGGCGCATAAATACTACGTGCGGAATTCGTACCGAGGCTTTGCACAACTGTAACGCAATCCACTGAGCATGCATGCTCACATGATTATACACTTGTGAGCAATAGCAATTCTAAGATAAATGTGATAATCTTATCGCACTTCACTCGCAAAGATATTCACTTGTTCGCAGGTGATGTGCCTGATCTTCGACTATGCAGTCCAAGGCTGGTAGATGGCAGTTAAACTGATCTCTTTTACAATACGAAGCTTTTCACTAGTAGATTCAGACACCGTGGATTCAGATAAACTACTTCGGATAATCTTTGGTGAATTTGAACGGTTTAAAAAATTATTGTCATCTATTAAACACGACCGCGAACAGAAATCTCAATTCCATAAACTTTCTTGACAATTACAAAACAATTAACAATTAGTTTTTCACTGGAAAACCACTCAAGCTTATATGAGTGCAAAGGCTAAATAGTGTATGAGGTGAAAAATCAGTTGACCACAGAATACTGAACGTTAATTTGTTTATAGTGATCGGATCAATAATTTGACACCATGTCAGCAGAATGAAAATTGCATTTTCATTGCGGAGTGTTTGTTTCGGGATTATCACATAGTTCACATTCAGACGTGCGAATCGATGTAACTTTACCGAATGCATTGTAGACCACTGTATTGTGATCCATGCTAGCAACCATTATATCTTTTGGTCTTGGTTGGCCAAAAACTATTTAAATATATTTTTGAAAAACGAACAAGCAGCCAATCAACAAGGACATGCCTTCGAAAACATGAGAAATTTAGAAAGCACGTGCTTTGCATTCATCTCTGGTTGAGCTTCAGTATTGTGAGTTGTTACTTCATGATTAACACATGTGAATGAACGTGAATGCACGAAAGATACTATATATTCGATTCAAATGGAAATATAAAATAGATTATATCGATTTCGGGCAATCCAATCAAATATGGCGCAAAACATTCAAGCAACGATTTCGCAACCAATCTGATTTAGCTGTTGCAATTGCCGAGTATTCTATATTTTTTTCCTCATGTCAAATAATTGAAAAAATATTGAAATATTTGGATAATCACATTGGCTGGCTTTCATTTTAATGTTAGACGAAATTTGCTTTTGTTTTAATGCAAACATGATATCACATTACACTCTAAGACGGCATCTGCTGCACTGCTCCTCCACCTGATACGAAAAGGAGACGAGCTAATATTGGCTCAGTCAACTTGGATTGTAAGAACCCAGGTTTTTTGAGTCAACATGAAATGATACAGGACAATAGCCCCAACACTACAGGTAAATCGAGAGCTTGTATACTAATGGAAGGAGGCTTGAAGTTTTTATCCTTGGGTAATTTCAGTGACTAGGACACCATTGCCACAGCAATGGAAAGGCAGTCCAAACTCCACTGTGCTATCGCCTGCTATATGCCTTGCCACCTCTCATCAGCATGCAGCTGATCCTTAGGGAAGCCATTGCACGCGGCACTGATTGAGGGAGAATCTTTTTGGGATATTTGAGTTTAATACAAATAGTATCCAATCAAAAGTTGTCCACGAAATCATAAAAATCGAGTTTCTACATAATACTGAAATTTCTTGTTCGATGCTGATGCCAAGTGAGTACAATCCTGTTTAACATCGAACCAATGAACTGCAAAAACTGAGATAGAACTCAAGACTCCATAAATCAAAAGTTCAAATATTCTTCGCTGTTAGTTAAGCGGTGACAAATTCCTGCCCATATAACCGATTTTTCGATTCATTGGACAAAAATACCATCGCAAAATCAGTGAATCTTCACCCTTGCTGTAAATTGCTAGTGTTTAAATAAGTGCGTAGAGATGGCAAGGAAAATGCCAACGGCATACATTTACAGTCTACGTTTTCTCATAAACTTCAGTCTTTTATAGAAAATGTGATGCTACAATTTATTAAATTTATCACATTCTAGAACTGTTCAATTGATTGGGGCCAAAAAAGAAGTTTTTGTGTATTAACAGAAAAATTAGGGTAGAGTTCAGTGAAGTAGCTAGCGGAATCTGGACCTTACCGTCGAATTGTTTCAAATGTTTCTTAAATATCTCAATGGTCCCGCGTGTATTCGATTTTGTAATAAAAAATATTTTGCCTATAAATTCTTTCGAAATTTGCCATTTGGGGTGTATTTTTTGAGTATAGATTTGTCATATTTTTATCCATTCAGTTCACAAAAAATGCATTTGAATGCCTACAAGACTAGTTTGAAGACAATTTTATAATCACTAGTTTCCAGCTTTATATTTTTGAACAGTTTTTCATAGATGATTATTGAGTTTTTGGGCCACACGAGAAACTAGAGATTGCGAGGAAAGTTTTGTCGATCAGTTTTTTGACATGACATAGAGATAATCTCCGGATCTACCTAACCGAGTTTTAAAAACTTTGTTGCGTTCTATTTGTTAGAGAATATTACCCCGTAATTCACCAGAATATGAGTAAAAAAATGAAGAAGAAAAATTTTGGCGTTAAGGGGGGAAGTACCTTTAGAGGCCGAAAAAGGTCTTTTTTTGCAACTGATTTGTGGGGAAATGAAGACAGTTCTTATTAAATCAGTATAATATTTTTTAAGCGATGTTTGAGGTTGAAAAATAACATATTCTACAAAAGTGAAAGTTGAAAATTAACAAATTTTTCAAGGATCTTGAAAGCCATGTCGTCGCTGACGTCGTAAATTGCGTAAGCGATGCTGGCTGCAATTTTCATCTGAAATGAACAAGCCAAACATTTTCTTACTTGAGAGGGCTTTTTTTAGTAAATAGACTAAAATATTTGCGAAATTCGAAAATGAACCCTTCAAAACAGGCTCAAAAAAAATTACGATTTTGACGAAAAATTTCGTTGTACTTCCAGTCAAAAAAAGTCCCAAAATAATTTGTTTTTTTTTCATCTTTAGTCTATATAGAACAGTTTTTTATGCTCTTTAAAATGAATGCTAGATGATGAAAATCGATTCACTAGTTTTTTTATTATCACTTACGCAATATTAAAAAACATGGTTTCGAGAAAAGGCCGTTTAAAGTTTGTGGTCAAGAGAAAAAGAACTCGGCGCCAGGCACTTCCGGGATGCATATCTTCCACAATTTTGAGAATTAGCTTTTGAAACTTTGACATGATATTCCTAGGCGATTTATCTATCGATCAAAACAATTTAAAAAAAAATCGATTTGAAAAAGTGTCTAAAGGTACTTCCCCCCTTAAAAAACTACGAAAAAAGGTCGATTTTTGTCATTTTTTTCAAAAGTCCGCCATATTTTTAAACTATTTTTTTAAAAACATTGGTGGATTACGGTGTAAGAAACTTTGTTTTTTGAAGTGCCGTTTACATTTTTTATTTCAGATCTACCAATCCATAGTTTATTTGTCGGCCGTGGAGTAGCGATTTTTCCAGAGCTTAATTTCAGCGCTTTATATAAAAAAGAATGATAAATAAAAAAACAAAAAGTATACTTTTTTTGGACTACTGAAATATGAAATAATTCTCTGAAAATAGATTCATGTCAATATATAATAAAGTGTTTGAGAAACTAATTCTTGAAAAATGGTCTATATTCGCCTTCTAAAGTGGACTGGTACCTTAAGCGAGTAATTACATTTTCTGTAAATTTCCGTGAATATGTTTTTCAATTTTTTTCATGACGTCGAATTTGAAAAAGCTGCTTTCTGTTTTGAATTTCCTTTCATTTCGGTGAAACATTTTTCCCTTGCGAACTAAGATTTGAAAAGATTCCTTCTTAATTTTTGATAAAACATATCTAATAAATTTCCGGAAAAAAATCATAAAATTTATTATGCCGGTAAATAACTGGTGCGGCCTTAAACATTGTTTCTTGTTTTCGAAGTGAAGAGAGGGAAAATTTTATTATTCATCGTGTTTATCTCACTTTGAAACTGTGTTCGTGAATATTCTAAGCTAACATCTAAACTTTAACAATGGTGAAAGAACGGACTTTTTGCAATGATTTACTGACCACTATTCAATCAAATATTTATCAATGTCTGCTTTACGCATTTCCCACTTAAATCGAAATACGCAATAATTATGAAGATGTTTTCTTTAATAAAAGCATGCGTTGCGAATTTTAATTAAAAGACTTATAAATTAGAGTAACAGTACCAAATTCAAGCATATTGTTGTTCTTCGCCTCTAGCATGAAACTAAGTCACGTTAAAATGTTATCTAGGCAGGGTGCGTGCGAATCATGTGAAACACTGATATTATATTTAAATTTTTCATTGTTTACACATTGATAAGATCTTGTAAAAAGCTTTCGAAAACAATAAAGCGATGAATATTCTGAGTCAGCCGCAACGAGGCCTTGACTGACCTGTGTAGTAGAGTACATAGTACGAGTAACTGATAATAATCAGCCCTGTTTCCGATATGTGTGTAACAATCTGATTTTGTCACTAAGTATCTTGTAACATATGTAGATATTAAACTAGCACTCACCTTAGGCGTTTCCGTTGCTCGGCGCGTAGAAGCTTATCACGTTCCAGGACTACGAGAATCTGTTGATAGGTTTTGATTTTGCTGGCCATTTTGTCGTCGGGCGTAGGGGAGGTAGTATCCTCGCAGATCCCGCTATCGATGCTGGTCTCGAACGCACTGCTATCCTCTTGCATTTTGCACTATTTTTTCAACCTTTATTTAGGTTTTTGAGCTCCAAAACACTTTTGCCAAAAGCCTTGATTTCACGACACTTGCTAAATTCTGTAATCAATACAGAATATGGAAAGTCGCAACACTTCGAGTAGCGCAATTTCGCCCAGAATAAATTAGATTCGCCGTCTTATCTATTGAGAATCGCACGTTCAGTAGATAAGTGTGCTGTCGTTGCCGCCAATGTTTTACTAATATTATATTCTGTTATCAAGACACTCTGAAGAACACGAAATAAGACGCTGCAGACAATAGTCGCGCTGTTTACGAATGCCCCTAAGAGCCGCAAGATTTTCTTGTTGTGATGCTCATTCCAAGGAATTTCATTTCGCCATCGGCAAACTAAATAAATGTAGAAGTGCAGATAAGGTGTGCCGAGGAAATGGTGTAACAATAAAAAAAAGTGCGCCTGCTTGGCGTTCATATTCTGAACGCAACCCACTCGAAGCACTGAGATACAAGATGCAAAGCAGCTCGGTGCCATCCGCAGTACTACGCAGATTATTCATGGTAGGCAGCATCGACGACAATGCGATCATAATTACTTATGATGCAATTTGAAATGCAAATGCAAAGCAGTTTGCGCTGTTTCACAACCGAATGAATCATAATGGCGGTAGGTTGTCTAGATTTGATTTGTCTTCGATTCAACCGACAAAAAGGGGCCGTGAAATGTATCTAGGCATAGGAAAATTATCTTCCGATTGAGGGATGGGTAGTTCAGTGTACACGGCCTTCAATTTTTTTATGGATAACATGAAAAAATGCATGATAAGTAACTGTGATGCAATATAAAGACTCCATTGTATATGAAGTTAATATGGAGGTCATTAAAATGCATTTGTTCATCACAAACGCGTTTTAATGACCAGTGTTTCAGATAGCAGTTGTTTTCTTTGCGTTTCAAGTTGATTCATTTGCATGTTCAAAAATAATTTGAAAAAGTACAGAGTCAACATAAATATGTATGTACATATTAACAAATAATTACGGGAATTGAGATATTCCGAATGGTTTAGCAGAAAATAGTCTGAAATATTGGAAAAATAATAATTTAACTAGAGGTGCATCCGATACCGATATATCGGCATCGGCAATAATTTTATGGCTGATTCAAATATGCTTTTCAAATTTCGCGCTTTAAAAATGATGTAATGTAAACGGCCATGTTGTCTCCTCTATTTCGTAGGAAACAAGTCTCGAACTAACTTTGCTCGGGGAAACTCCGCGCTTGATTCAGTCTCATATTTCCCTTGATTGACATTTGTCGCGCGTATTATTTTTCCATGCAAATCAGGTCTTATTCAAACAGACTTGTGAAATCCCCTTTCTCCGCAAAACTTAAAATACTTTGTTTTTTCAACAAAAATCTTATCAACGCTAATTTCAATTAGTAAAACTCTTAACTAATCTCAATCTGCCTATATATTTTTATATTAATTAAAAAAAATTAACCTGGCTTGTGTTTTATTTATTTTACCTACATTTTTGAATTCAATAAGCGTATCGGTATCGGTATCGCCGATATTTTTATAAGAGTATCGATATTGGTATCATATTGGCAAAAAGGCGTACCAAGGCATCCTTAAATTTAACCACTAATTTGTAAATTTACATATTGAAAACACCATTTCTGATGAATTCACTGCTAATTTTCAGTTCAAAATTTTTTTATACAAATTTCTAACAATCTAATTTTCCAAATAAAATTTATCATATAAATGGGAAAAATGCAGCTTTGTAGTAAGGTCTGGCATCCTTTTAATTCAATTTGGTTTTTAAACCTAAAATAAAAATGGCAAAGCTCAGTTTCCTTGACCGAATACATGGTTCAAGTTTTCTAGCGATTGTTTCTCAAAACTTTTTCTGTAACACAGGAACGTTGAATACCCATATTCACACAATTTACAGGAACCTTATCGTCATTTTTATTCGAATTTATGTTTAATTTTCAACGATAAATACTTTTACTAACTTACCTCAAAACTTTTAACGTGGTATTGAAACTTGAAAGTCTTATTGTTGAAAGTTAAATCTATCTTATTTCAATCCTAGCTAAATTTTGTTTGACACAATTCTTTTCCTAAACATTTAGGAAAAATTCATAATTTTCGCCTGGAAATTTTTTAAAGAAAAAACATTTATTCATTAAAATTTTAATTATAAAAAATTTACCCTAATTTGCGGAGACGAGTGGAACTTATGTAGCATTTAACCGTTTTCAAATGAAAATGTTAAAAAAATAATTTGATATTCAGAACATTAATATAATGTGCATAATTTCAAATCCGGCATATTTATGACAACTAAGCTAGACTTTTAATTTAATTTAATTTTTGACACCCATTGAGCTAATTTTATGCAAAAACAAAAAAAAACATTTTCGTAAAATTCAATGTAGACTGTTTATGTAAAAAAAAATTTATCGAGTTTTGGACTGAAAATTTTTCCATATTTTTTGGATAATTTGTATATGATTTTGAAAAATGCTTACAGAAAAGATTTAATTCAAATTTTGATGATAAGTTTGGTACAATTTCCTGGCAAGAATTTTGTCGTGATAATGGCCGAATAATATGGCTGAATAGATTGTTCGAAGTTGTAGCCAATAAATTGACCTGCTTAGTAAAAATAAATTAAGAAATGTTAAATGTTAAAAACGGATGAGATCAACTGACCTTACAATTTTTCAATAAAATTAGGTCTCTTCAATGATAAACATATTTGAATAATTTCAGCATATTTTGAGTCGGAAATATATATTTTTATTGAGTTTTAAAGCAAAGCTGTGACCTTAAAAAACCTTAAACTGTTTTAGGTAAAATTAAATTGTTTGCATCTTTTAAATATTTTTGATATAAAAGAAATAGAAAATATACGCTTGAACTTCAATATCTTTAAAAATTTGAATTTGGAAATATTTTATTACTTTAAAACTAGTTACTTCATCATATTTGCATGGTTCAGCTTCTTTTAATCACTGTCGTTTCGTATTTACTCCGTAAAAATGGCTTCGAAATTAGCAAAATTAATTCGACTAACAAAGTCATTGGACGACCCTCAAAATTAATGCATATTAAATGATTTTCCGGTAATTTTTGTATATTTTAATCGGGAATTAATTTTTATTCAGTTAAAGTTTAAAGCTTGATCAATATTCTGCCACACTTTTTAATTCATATTAATTTTTGCGTAACCAATTGTAAGGACAATATTCAGAAAAAATATGCAGAGACCTAATTTTGAGTACTCTTTTCGATAAATCTTTTCGTGCAAATGCCATTTGGAATAATTTCCAGAACGATTATTTTTAATAATATTTGAAAAAAAATTCATCACTAGAACAGATCACTTCCAATTGCCTTTTAATAAAGAACTTACTAAATTTTTACCAATTTCTATGCAAATAAGTTTAGTTAATTTTTAGATTAACTAGAACGATTGGAAATTAAAATGAAAATCAGAGAACACTACACTATATTATAATTCTAATGAATTTCCGAAAAAAATTATTAATTTGAAATTTTTTTTTTGCAAAATTTCACTTGAATTGATAATTTCGGAAAGATTTTCATGAAGAAAAATGTCTGGAGATACCAAAATTATTTCAACTCCATGAGTTGTGGGCGTGAAAAAAACTCTTTAATTCAGGAAATCAAAAAACCAATCAACATCAGTAAAATGACATCGACATTTTCAATGAACATTTCGTGAATTCTTCGCTTATTTTTATTCAGAAAATATAATATTTCACATACAGCATGGCATAATTTTTTTTTGACTCAATAAATTGCAGATTTGATCGAAAAATGATTTGCTCCTTTCTGTTTTTGATAGAAGATTTTTTTTATTTTGACCGAATATTTATGTTTCGGAAACTCCTAGGAAAAATTAGATTTTGTAATGATTCAATTAATTGTTTATGAAATGCTTTTCACATTCATTGCTTTACAGCAATACCGTAGACTACTCTTCAACCTAAATAGGTTTTACCATTCAATAAAGATTCGCTTCAGTCAATTAAAGGGTTTCATAATTTCTCCACAGTTTTCCATAAATTCATTACTTCCGATAGCAATTCTCTTACAAAATTTCAACTGAAAAACACACAACACATGAAGAAATTCAAAACTATCTTTAATTTATCAGCAATAATAAAAACAACGCACAAAATACCTGAAACGGTTGTCGCATTAAACTTTTCTTTTATCGTACACCTCTAATGGATGACCTTGAATTTTTTTCCCAACTTAATGACAAAATAATATTAATGGGCTAGAAAAACATATTACATCACGAATTCTCGTGTGTTTTCCTCAATAAACATATGTACATATGTACATATATCTAAATTCATGCACATGTGTGTGCAATCGACATACAAAGATATAAAAGAGTATCTATAGATACAAAATAGAAAAACGTGCGTTACTGCTTATTTATCATTAATTTGCACAATTTAATCGGGAGAGACAAGCAAGGAAAAAAACAAACGATTCCGAGCTTTATCGATTCTCCATCATTTAATTAACAGAAAATCTTAGAAATGATAGATAGTTTTGCAATAGATCTTTTTCGTTCTTATGGAATTTTTCGCGCGACAGTGACTCGGTTGTTTTTCCGTGAATTGTGTAATAGCTACATAAATAAGTATTGCAAGATTCTCGTTTTATTGATAGGATCTGATGAAATTTGTAATAAAACTTTCAACCTCGCCAAAGAGAGAAAAATTTCAAAGGATATACTTTGTAGTATGAATAAAATTCGTGGAACCTTATTTCAAAATAATTTATAACAACAGTAAAATTAAAAAAATGATTCTGTCTACAACAAACCTAATTGTAATAGAATTTGCGTTCCAGCGTTTGTCTTTATAATTTGAAGCGATCAAGGACACACAAATATAAATTAAATTGTTGAATCCTTAAACAGTGTCAGTAAATTTGAACCAAATAACTGAATTTCTTCTAATTTTCCTTCCTTCCTCAAACTTTTTGCGATTTTTCAAACAAACGATTCGCAAGAAAAAATCCATTCTGCATGTTTCATGAAGCAAAACTTATTTAATAACATTTCAATAGAAGAAAGTGATCCCATCGGCCGTTTTTCGAAGTTCACAAATTAAATTTCAATTGTATTAAATATGATTGATATAATGTCTAACTGCTCATGAAAGTTTGTATAAGTGCTTCTGAGAAGCAAGTCAAATGACTGTTGAACTATGATAGTACAGACTGTTTTATTGTATCATGCAATTAAAAATCGTGATCTGAACAAAAAAGCGCAAGAATGTGATGAATTTTTGCAATTTGTTTTATGACGATCCTGGAATGCAATTCGGCACGGAATTATATCATCGTACGAAGCAAAAACGATGATAGCTATTTTTTGCCTGTTGTTCAAATTCCAGAATTCTTCACATTTCATGGAAGTGCTTCAATGGATTGTTTTTAAAAAAGTATGCTAAATTCAACGTTTGGCCTTTCCAGTGAAAATAAACAGATATACATTTTTGTGGACATGAAGGATCGAAGGATCATTGAGTCATGTTTCATTGAAAACTATTATAAAAATTTGTTGAAATAAAATTCTCAAATTTAAAAACATATCAAGCAAATTGAGTAGGTCCATATCAATTCGAAATTATTTTTCAATAACCGAGAAAGATCGTTTACATGAACGGGAAGTCTTGTTTCCTGATAAATTATTTTACGCATAATATTCTTTAGCCAATGGAGAATAGTGAAGCATTGTACACAATCATCTCCCATTTGATAAAAACATAATTCAACAATTTTCACTCGGAAAAATAAAAAGAACCTATAGTGCACTTGCATCGTTTTGTTAATTTCAATTGCAATGCTACAATTTTTTTTTTAAAAAAATACTGTCTAAGAAATATATCTCAATTTATTTAATGAATCGCAAATCTTTCATGAGCTTCGGAAGTGTAACTCTTAAAATAACACATATCTTCAGATTTGTTTTTAACCAAAAAATCAGCAATTTAACTTACGTATAACTTCATTATTTTCTTGTTCTGTTTTATGTTCATCGTCATATGCTATATATATATATATCCAATTAAAAATAAAGTAGAATCTCTGAAAACTTTCTAATTTGAAGATAGCTCAGCATTGTCTATTTTAATGATGTCATGAACATTACAGATCATCCAAATTTGAGGAAAATGGAACGCAAGACTGTTTTAAAGTTTAAATTGTGAATGAATGCAAAATGAGCGTAATTATTTAATTGATTTTTTGTTAGACTTTTGTAGAATTAACGGTTAAAAAAGTTACTTGAATCCATCAGAACAGAAATCTGGTGTTTTGGGAGATGCTCTTCGCACAACTGATTTGTTAATGAGGATTTTTCGTCTGAATTTTTTGCAAGAAATAATCGAGCGCAGATAATTGTTTGGAAAAAAATTAAACCATAAAATGATTAAGAAACAATTTGTTGTACACGTGGTGTTTTGAAACTTATCATAAGTTTCATAAACATTTAGATTTGAAAAAAGGGTCAATCACCGCTGTTGGAAACAAATTTTTATTTCAGTTTTAAAAATTAATTTTCAGTGTTGAAAATTGCTACCTATTTTATTGAAAAAATTCTTGCATGAAAAATCCTTATGTATTGAATTTCACAATTAATTTTTTATCAGTAATTTGTACCTTTGATTGATTTTAATTAATTTTCTTTTCTTTTTTTTGTGTCTCATAATTGTATTCCACAATTCATAATTCGTCACCACCGTCGTTTGGAGAACGAAGCGATCATTGGATAAGGTTTTCTAGTAGTTGACAATTTAAAAAGCTATGTGGTTTGATTGTGCAATATTTTCTTCGTCAAACAAATTTTTAAGCAATAAACTTCTAAAAAATAACCAAATAAACAACAAATACAGAATGGCTTATATAGGACAAACAGGTAGGAGCTAGATAGATGGATACAATGAGCACATCAAAGCAACTAGAGAGATAAATCCAAATTCTGGGATAGCCCAACATATTTTAGATACAGGTCATAATTTTAGCATTAACAATATTAGCATCCTACATAAAATAAACAAAGGGAAAAAGCTAGACTACCTGGAATGCCTTGAGATTAGGCGGGCCATAAAGAGCAAGAAAACCTACTAAATGATATTACCCTTCCCTTCCAATCACCACTCCTTCAACCATTAATTACTAAAGAACAAAACCAAGAAATATTATACATTGTATGTAACCTGAAGATGATCTAAGGATCGAAACGCGTCGTGCTAATAATAAAGTTTGTGAGTCAAAAAAACCAAGTGTTTCATTTAAAATAAGATTTTAACCTAAAATCAACTCAGGTTTTTTTTAAAATTGTGATTGAAATTGACATTATTTTTTAAAATTGGCAACAAAAACAATTATATATTTTATAAAATTGAGATGTACTCGAACGAATGCTTTCGTTCAGCGTTTAAAAAATACTTTTTTTTCATGGTCCATAGGTGTATTGCAGCATTATTTCCTAATATTTCGGTTGATGCCGCCAAACATTTAAAATTAATTTTCATCAATGTCTTCCAGCTTCCAGCATGAAAACTTCATAGATGGTTCCATTGTAAACTATGAGGCTCTTTTGGTAAGTTAAATTATGAATTATTGGTCCCATGTGAAGACTGATTTATTTTTCTATTGAAGGTATAAAAAAATTGAAGGATTCAATCGGCGTAGTTTTGCGTCTACTACCTGCGAAATGGTTGAACCCTGACCATTTTTGTTGAAATTTGTGGTACCAACAATTTTGGAATGATTGACATTGCAATGCCAAACATACCAAAAGATCATGAAGAGCAAACACTCATATATAGAATGATACTACACAAACTATGTGAGACTTAAGCATCAATATAGGATTTCGAAAATTGATTCAATTTCGATGAAAGGGAAAACATTCTAGCATTAGTTAACTAGGAAGAGGATACATGGAAGTCCATAATGAGTTTGAAGGTCTTAAGGGAAAGAACACGTTCAGTGGCGTACGCAGGATTTTGATAAAGGGGGGGGTCATATTTTTGAAGTCTTGACTAGGTACGTTTGCTTTTCTGGAATTTCACTTCGAAAACTTTTAATCAGGTGAACCTATTCTAATGTTCCTACCAACTCTTTATCATTATATAAAATTGCTAGGCTTCATACAATAAGTAAAAGATAACGGCACACACGTATCCAATTTGTGCAAATTATGCCCGTATCACCCCTAGGTGAGATCTCTAAAGCACCATAGGCCGTAAATCAGGCCCATATGGGTGTTACTGTGAAATAGATGAAAGATCTAATTGCGTACAGATACAGAATCTCACTCAACTCCCACGTTCCAGAGTGTCTCAGCAAATAATTGTTAAAATGGGTGACTTAGTGGTTAACGCTAGTTCAAGGCTCCTTGTCGACAAATAGTTTTCGGGAATGAGATTTGATGCCGCACTATCATTTCCCTCAGCTGTGAATGAGAACCTGAATCAAATCAGGATAATAATCACGGGTGAGCGTGTTCTTGACCACTTCAGGGGGGGGAGGGTTGAACCCGTAAATCCCCCTTGGGTACGCCACTGAACACCTTATAAGTTGCTGAAAGTAGATACACAGCGAGTACTAAAGACGTATTCAAAGACGATAATATGTCAAGGATGCAAAAACAGAGCTTCATTGTCCAAAATCTGATGGGCCATCAATGAAACTTGAAACCTTGAGATACGGATGCCAACAATGCTATATTTCCAAATCATTAAACTAGATTTATTATTGCTTTTTAAACAATAATACCGGAGAACTAAAAAACTATGCTTCAGATATATTTTCAAGAAAAACTCATGTTGAAATCGTCGAAAATTTTAAGTAGGTAAGAGAAACTTTAGAGAAGCAGAAAACCTATTCCACTAGGAATCAAACATCAACCTCCAGAATAGGTATAGTTTCATCCACGCGCCAAGTAACCAGCGAAGACGGAGCTTTAAGTGTAAGTTGACACCGTAAGAGGATGGCACTTACTTTATATTATTGGAGAAAAGTCCAATGACCTATGAAGTCACGAATCCAGCCAACGCGTCTTGCAATCTGTCATACTTCCCTGGCGATACAGAAGGCAACCCATAAAAGATTACCAGAAGAAGAGGGAGACTCAAGAAACGCGATTTGTTTATGTACAGTTCCTCTCGTCTGGTCAACTTTGAGAACAAAAAGGGAGTATGTAACACACGGAACATATCAAGAGTCTATCAACAGCGCATGCGATCACAGACGCCATTGCCTTATACATACAAATGACAAGCATGATCAATAGAAAATATCACTCATACTTGCATACACTTCCCTCGTATAAGCAAACGGAATTTCAAGCGAGTCAATCATTGCCGCTGTACTCTCTGCCATTACAGCATCCCTATTTGGAACTTAGAAACAATGAGCGAGAGTTATAAGGTAGATCGGAATAATTTGATTTATTCGCTTGGGGATCGTCTATTGAAATTTTAAGACACTCAATGTAGGTTTTCCGAAATAAATTATGTGAAATGTTTAACTTTGTCTAAAGAAGTGGAATTTTGCCAAATATATATATTTATTTAACTGTTATTTGCCGTTTTAATTGAGGTCTGAAAATACGACAGAACTTTCGGGGAATACAGCACCAACTTGCACATATTAGAATATTATAGACATTATAGGCGTTTTATTATTTTAATATTTTCAAACAATGGATTGTTCATTTATCCCATAAGAATTGTGCATCGATAAATGGGTTTCAATCAACTTAAATTTAAACATTCAATTGAAATATTGTTGAAGGCATAATTTTTCACAAAATTGTCATTTTTATTTCATACAATTTTTTGTTCATTTCGCAATTTTTTTAACAAAAACGTCGTGAATAGTGACAATTTTCCTTCAGGATATTATAAGAAAGCAGTTTAAAAGGGGGGGAGGGTCAAGCATTTTGTTTTTATTTTTTATTGTTTCATTGAGATTGATCGAAGCAAAACTGACGGCGATACAGCCATTTTAAATATATGCGCTCTAACAAATTTTGCTATTATTATTATTATTAATTTTTAAACGCGTTTTTCTCAGATTTAGCTTTTGTTTCAAAGTCGGTGAAATTGAAAAATCAATAAAATAATATTACCGTGAAATACTCATAAACTAACAAAACCTTTTTGTTTTTTAGTCAACAGATGATCCAGTAATCAGTTACGGTAATGGCCACAGAACAACTTTTTTTGGGTGTATATGAAGATTTTTTGGCAGTGATTCAATTCACAATATTTTTTCAATATAAAATTTTAATAGCAGACTCTTGAAATATTCCACTATTATATATTTAACTTGTAAATAAATGAATGTTTACCATATTTTCAAAAATAACTCTTAAAATGTGTTTAAAATATTGAAAATCCACCCTAACCCCCAAAGCCTAAAACTTGTTCAATTTCGGTGGATTTTACGTCGTCTTTGGTTTTGTAAGTATATTCAAAAGTTATTTTAATTTAATGACATTGTTAAAAACTTGGTGACATTACGACTCCTTTTATTCAGCGCACTCTTCCTTCGATCATGTTCGTATAAATACCTCAACAGTTTATTAAATGCCCTATGAAAGATCAATTAATATTTTTTTTTAGCATCACGGACCTAAGTTCTCCATTAACCAAGATTCCATAAATCAATTAAAATTTTTGAAAATACTAACAGATTCGTATGAATATCAACCATATACTGAGAAAATGAGCAGAAAATCACCAAAAATGTCGTTTATTCACGATTTGAAATATAGATAATTTTTGGAAAAGATTTTTGTCTCGAATTTTTACTTCTTCGACGCTAATTTTCGTTCAAATTTAAATCATGCATGCAAGGACATTTTTTGTGTTTTTTACCTATTGATTTTTCACGATATTCATCGACTATTCGTTTAAATGAATAAATAAATATCGTAAATAAGTACAACCAAACTTCAAAGTATTTTTTGATTCATTTTTTCACTTTTTCCGAATTATTTTATCGAATTGAATATTTAGGGTTGTTGATGAGGTCAAGAATCAATTAAGGTTGGCCAATCGTTGAGTTAATTGCAGTGATCACTCATTTTTAAAAATTCTACAAAAATACATTTCACGTTTAAAAAAATATGCCCAAACAACCAGATTGTAGTTTAATGTCCGACGAATTGCACCAACCGTTTGAACAATCTCAATAATGTTCATTCTTAACAATTGGTGCAATTTAATTTTACAACCACAGTTAGCGGAATGAAGAAGACGAAGGAAAAAAGCACTTTTGGACTATTAGCGTACGCAAAAGATGTTGCGATACGTATTCGTATCATATGCGAACTGCTTTTGACCATATCAGCAACAGGTGGTAGTTAGATCATTAAATCTAACGTATCTATTTGTTTGCTACAATTTTTTTCCAGACGAACTGATTGCAGTTTTGCGAGTGGTTTACTTATTCAGGAAATTTTCAGATTGCAAATAATATAATTTTAGTCTGAAAATTGGCATTGAAATCTGATTTGAAAAAAACAAAACAGGTTTGTATTGAATTCAGTTTAAAAGCAGTAGTTTTTTTTATTATTATTATTAACTATCTCAAATTGTTGTTGTGTTTCAAAGCATATCTAAATTTTAAATACACTGTGATGCGGCGAATTTCTTCAGCTCAACGGCCCAAATTCAATTTATTCAAATGTATGTATGGACTTGCAAAATTGAATTTGATATCAATTTGCAACGAACATTTGCAAAAGCCGGAATCTATATTATCTGGTGAACTTTTGAATTTAATTGATGCCACTGAATATTTCCATACTAACTGAAATGTTTAGAGCCATTTCAAGGTTCACCGAGGAACATCACGAGTGATATGTTATCAAGGTTTGTGCGAATATGAAACTGAGCAAAACACGTGGAGATTAATTAGAAGAACTATGATAACTTTTTTACGATAAAATCAACTAAAAAAACCATGGGTGTGCGTCAGGATAATGATTGGTAGTTATAGTTTAGAGAACTTAACCGACATATTGACTGTTCGATCTTTTATACAAACATATAAAATTTTGTAAATTATTTTGAGCTTGAATCGGTATCCTTTGTTGGAGATTATTTGGACTGGAATCCGATTTGGAAATGAATTTCTCCAGACAAGCTCTACAAACGACTTGTTCGGTGTTCTTCAGTGTGCATCACAGCAGTAATTTTCCATAAATATTTGAGTAAAATTCCAACTTGAAACGGCAAAGGTGCACACTTAACACTTTTCCAGAATCAGCACGTCACGCGAATCGCGTAAAACCACCAAACAATCATATTTTCCAAGCAACAAACACTTCACCACTTCATTCTGCACTTCGCACCAGGCGTGGTAGCCGGGAAAACTATCTTGACTTGATCACCACCGCTGACACACTAGGGTTCGGAATTAGTAATTGGATTTGGATTAGCGGCTCGTGCCGCACTTGATTCGCGCTGAAACAATGGAGTGTCCAACCTGATTTTCCCGGGCGTAATTCTGGTAGTCGAGTAGTAAGCGGGGGTCGCCTTTTCACCACCAACCACGCACCCAAAATCGCTAGCACCACTAGCTTCCACCTGGCCGCAGGTGCTTTTCTTCGGGAAGCCAACGCTGATATGGCGACTTGCAAAAATGCGAACCTAATGGGAATTCGCGCCGTAGACGAAACGGCATGTAGTGCCGTGGAGTGCTTCTTAATAATTAAAAAACAATTCGCATTATTAAATTGAATTCGCAACTCATCCGGGGGTACGTGGGGAGTGCCGACGGAGCACTATGGCGGTTGAAGACGAGCGGCCGGCGTAAACTGCGAATAGAGAATAGTTCGCGGAAACATATACCTATTTGCCAAAATACAAACAGAATTAACGAAACGTTTATTGGACCATTAGTTGCTATTGCTATTGTTGTTGAGCCGCCGAACTACCGAGCGAACCTGCGGTTGGCTGTTTCGGTAAGCGCATTTATGGGAAAACGGGGCTTATTTGTGCAAATGCCGTAAGTGGCGTTAGTTTAAATAATTTTTTAAAATTATTGAATGTTTTGGCGAGAACCATCAAAGGCAAGAGCATTTATGGAACTTTTGTACGTGCCGATATGAGAAACAATCTCTCACAAGAAGCTTTTGTTTGCAATGCTAGAAGACACAATAATCGATACCGATCGTGTCTGACCTTCAAGGAATGAAATATCCAAAAATATATAAAGAAAATTTATTTTTACACAAAATACAATTTTGAATCTTTGCTGCTCGAATCATATACTTCAACACATATTCATTAAGACACCTACAATAAAATATGGATTTTCAGGTCATTTCGATTTTAAAGTCTTGGAGACTTCCAGAGCATTCAATCCAGGAGCGAAGCTACGACGATTTAGTGTGGAGCAGATGACCCCGCTCAGTTCAGTGCAATTTTCGGTACTTGCTGTGAAAATTTTCCATCACTATCTAAATAATACTCTAAATTTCGGAACTTTAAACAAATAAAATAATGAAATTCATCAATCATCAATCAGAAATCATGCACATTATTTTTATACTGAATTTACATTTTTATTTCATAATTTTTTTGATTTATTTTGTAATTTTTTACTACCTATCTAATGAATAATTGTCACATCTATAGGATATTGTTACAAGCCACTTTAATAAAGCCTAAAATTTGTTCAATTTTTATTGGAAGATCTTAATGAATTTTCTTCTCTTACTGAGTTGGCAAATTGTACTATTTTTTCAATTTGACGTCGTCTTTGATTTTGTTAGTGTTTTCCAAATCCATTTTAATTTAATAAATATCAAAACTAAAGGCTTTATCTACATTTTATCTCTACTATATGTTTCGCGCGCAAATTGGCTTACTTATCACGATACGAGCCATCTTGAGAGCGAATTTTCCCATTATTCTACTCTATTCTAGAATATCGAGAAAAAAGTAGATAGTAAATGAATAATAAAAGGTAAAAGCCCTTACTGCGACCGTAAATTTTTGCAAGACCATTAAATCCAGTTGGGCTCGCCAGAGTCTCGATATTGCTGCCTGGGCCCCCACTTTCGACAGCTACTACGTTCGATTTCGCATATTGTGCGTGGTTGCTTTTTTTATGTATGTAGCTAGTCATGTCGACGTCTATGAAAAAATGGAGAATCTTCCAAAAAAAAATTTTGTTTTTAAACTTTGACTCCATTCACTTCTCATACTTCTTATACTTTCTTCATTTTATTCTTATCGGCAACTATTCGACTTTATCGCTTAACTTCAAACATTTGACGATCGCAAGACTTCTCTTAAGACATTCGTTGTGTCGCTTTTATTTTCCTTTGTGATTCTCAGCGTGGAAGTATGCAAAACAATTGGTTCCCGCTGATAACTTAGGTAACTTTCTAAGTTACAGATCTTTAGCTGTACGGTGGTCACTGATCGCACCCTAACAAAAATCGATCGAATTCCGTGATGAGTTCACCTTCATGGACGTCATCCCACAGATTCGATTCAGTATCCGTTACCTCTTTATTAACAAATTCGCACTTTTCAAACCGTTTTATCTACCTAAACCAGGGACGCTTTTTGTTTCAAACTATATACCAAACCAATCTTGTAAAAAATGAGGTACCGCATTTGGTACACAAACACTAATAGCTACTTCAATTATCTTGGATTCACCTTGTGGAGCAATTTCTTCCTGAATTTGGCGTTCAGGTTCCCGAAAATTCTTCTCGTTAACTAAAGCACGACAAAATTTCTACTTCACGTTGCTCTCTGCAAGAAAAACAAGCAATTTTCATTTTTGGCGGCTTTTTAGATCGGCACAGTGTTTCCTGATAGAGTTCATGACGATGATCAAATGGCTAAACTGCTATCCTACACTATCGCATATGGCTGCTTTCACCTGGATCCATTGTGTAATCAAATTTAAAGTTTTCTGATTTGTTGTCTATCTGTGTGGAAAATCAACCCTAAATGTTGGTTGAATTGGAATAATTTGAATGAACTAATCTATAAAAGACGAAAAAGGATCGCCATCATAGTGTGGATACCCAAAATGTGTATTGGCCTCCATGCATTGGAGGCTTCGAATAACTTTTTCAGAGGAATTATTTTATGTTTATATGCAGAAATATGTATATAGTAAGCTACATAATCACCTACCCAATGAATATGTGACGAATAATTCATCTAGAAACTATGACGTGGACATTTTCCAGGCGTTTCACACAGATTCATGTTTTTTCATGGATAAGTAAGCCTAGAAAGCGTACAAAAAATTGAAAGTAATTTTTTCGTTACTTCAACATTCTTCAACCAACGAACACCAACACGAAGAAGGATATGCTTTTCTATTACGTTTTTCGCGTAAAAGTAGCCAAAGCTAAAGCGAAAATGGTTAACAGCTAGTTCTTACGTTAATTTTTTGCTCTGCAAGCAACGAACGGCAGCACGGAGAATAATATTCTTTTCTATTTTTTTCAGAAAATGAGAAATACTAAATAAACAAAATTCTTAAGGAAAGTAACACTAGCTTTATTTTTATGGTAAAACTACCACTGCCTCCAAGATACATCTGTAATTCCAGAAGTCTTTGTCAAATAGATGTGCCCGGCTGTTTGAAAAGCTTTAAAAGGATTCTATCGTTGGATTCCGATCATGCACAATTTTTTTTATAGTGTTTGTGCGTTTCCAACAACGTCGAACATAATATATTCATTACAATTTCGGCAGTGTATTCGATTCAGAGGATAGAAATACTATATGAAAGGGTCTATGACAAGATGAAATAAATTCATTTCAACTAATTTTTCGGTACTTAAAGCAAATGGAAAGTGTTGTAATCTAATACACTCATCAAGTGAATAGTCCTTTATCTACAAAGAATATTTGTAAATATAACTTTAACAGTTCCTTTATTTATTACAGTTGAATAACAATAATTTAACAAATTCTTTTATTCCCTTTATACTGTAAAATTTTTATTTAATTTTTCCGCAAACAACGTTGTTTCGGGTACAACATGTACCCTTCTTCAGTGCTTACTCTTGAATTCAAGAGTAAGCACTGAAGAAGGGTACATGTTGTACCCGAAACAACGTTGTTTGCGGAAAAATTAAATAAAAATTTTACAGTATAAAGGGAATAAAAGAATTTGTTAAAGAATATTTGGTTATAACGTGCTATCAACTCCCAAAAGATCAAGTCATAATAAATTCATTTTCCATTCAGGAAAATCAAAATTTCCAAAACGGGAAATGTTGCGTTTTGCTATGATTTTGTTATTTCATCTTTTATTTGTTACATCTGAGAAAAAAACAGGAAAAAGCTGGATTAGTGATCATTCATCGTCCATTGTATAGTTCTGTGATTTTCGATTGGAGTTTCCGACGCTTAGTCCTTCGCATTGCGCGTCTGGCCAAAAAGCAGCATATACGGAAGGCACGTATCAGCCGATGGTGAAGGTTAAAAGTATCTGGATTATTTTGAATTGCTTGGAAAACATTTTTATATTCTATGACTAGATAATGTAATGTTATAGCATCGTTCATTTAAAAATAATCACCTCGTCTATTTAAACTTAAAATCATTTTTAATTACAAAACGAAATTGATCACATTTTCGTTAGTAATTTACAGGAAATATTCGTCCACGTAATACTTTTAACAATACTTTTTCACTGATTTCGTTTTCATGATTTGGATTTGCATTGAATTTTCTTTGTTAGAAATTGATTCGAAGCTTTGATTTTAAAAATTTTGCTGAAAGAAATTGTGTAGTTACACCAGTTGCGAAAGTATTCTAGTAATATTTGAATGCATCAAAATTATTTAAATTTTTTTGATTTGTTTTGATTCTACTAAAATGGGTAATGAAGTCAATGATAGAATAAGCAACAAATGGCTCTTACAGATTATTTAATAGGAACCATCCAAAATTTTCATTTAATTCAATTTTTAAATTATTTTCTTTTGATTTCGCTTCGATTTCAATTTTGCACTCTTGAAAACCATCCCACCAACCAACTCTATCTCCTATGCCATCGTTTTTCAATCAAGGGACAGGGTGGTTGTGTTCAGTCATTCGGCAAACTAAGTAAATATCTAGCGTTTTTGTTTCTGTTCCGCTAGAACAGCATAAAAATTTCGCACCTAATTACAAATGTTGTTTGCAGTGAACTTTAAGCAGATAACGACAAGTGAATTGTCATGTAAAATTTCCTGTGTTGAGGCTTTTTATTGGTTCGAAAAATCAATTCATGTTGTTATCTGAAAACATGCAGTTCGGCTGAATAAAATGTAAGAACCGTGACTACGTATGGTCATGGAGGATTAGGTGGAGTGTATGGTTTTTGGTCGCAAATTATCAGAAGGGTATCTCCTATCCAAATGTCTTTGAAATGGAAATTCAAAAAGAAATGACTTGTGTTCGAAGCTCTCTTTGTGTTTATTTGAATTCAAAAATGAATACTTTTGATGGGATGCATCAAAACAAACACGACTTATCAACTTACGGAAACTCTTTCATCACCTCTTCAGTTGTTTCCACTATAAACGTTCCACTGTAAACCTGAACAGGTTGCCCGCCCATGATATATCCACAATCATCAGGATGATCCTTTCTGCATCCTGTGAATCGAGATTTACACAGCGATGTTATAAAAATATTACCAGCGTAAAAATGGTTGCAATTGGGTGGAAGAACATCGCAGCCTGGCTGTAAATATCCTCTATTCAATACAAAGTTTGCGTCTCCAGGAAGTGTAAACTCTCCAAACCAAATACTAGTATGTATAACTTGCACATATGAGGCATCGTCACGTCTTACAGCTCTTGACAATATGCTGTGCGAAGGATCTAGTGCTATGATGGTTGATAAGTTTCCTATATTGTTGCCGGCAACGCCCGCGATATTCGCTCCCCATCCTTCGCCAATTATAGTGACTTTACTCATATCCAAACCGACTGTGCTTTGGAAGTATTGCAGAAATTTAGTTAATGCGTTTCCAACTTTGTCCACATTGACTTCAGCAAGTGCAGGTATTAGGGTGTCGGAACCCTTAGTCCACAGGACGAGGACAATGTTCGTTTCACTGCATCGAGCTAAATTTTCACGAAGGAATGTAGCTCGCGTCTTATTCTCCCACCATCCATGCACGAGTACTCTACAATATAAATTAGAAGATAATTTTTAATAGCAGTTTCAGATAATTGCAAAGTGTTACGCATTCTTTGTAATATGTACATGCTTTAAAACAGCAAAATAAATACTATCAAGGACGTTTTCCTGTAGAGCTTTCGTTCAACTCAGATGTATAACGTGAGTTCATTTCATTTTGTGGAGACTCTTCATAACCAATGTTATTTTAGCTAATGTACCTGAGATTTAAGAGATAAAATAGAGTATAAAGCTTCCGTTTATGAGAGAATGGGCAGGCTTTGGGATAAATGGAGAGATCATTTACTCGAACTTTTCATATAAAGTATTTAATTGAAGATAGTATGAACAGGCTCCTGAACGATAACCCAGCATTACATAGCCAATGTTTGGAACGAATTTTTTTTAATTCAATTGCATTTATTCATATATAAGAATTTATTTTTCAAGCATGCATCTTCGTAAAAAGCTTCCTTGGTTAGCATGCACGCTCTAGCAATTTAATTTAACCCTTCAGTTAGTGGTCGTGACATCAAACTCGCCGCTGTATACGTGGAGGGTAAAACCACCCAACGCATAGCCACAATCGCCTTCATGTCCCTTTCTGCATCCTGTTATCCTCGACGTGCACAAGGAGTTGTAATATTCTTCGGAAGCGTACAGATGGGAACACTTTAAGTCATAAAAGCTGCAGCCAGGTTGCCTCACCAAGCCGTTCAGGTAGAAATCGGCATCCCCCACACTCCAATTAGTCCCCAGAAGTGCATTACTATGGATTACTTGGACATAGTTCGCATCGTTTTGGTTCAACGATCTCGAATATATAGTCCAGGAAGGATCCAATGCTAATATGGAGGACACATTGCCAATACGACTACCAGCTTCACCAGCAACACCGGCTCCGAGACCTGCTGCCACTATGTCCACTTTGTTCATATCAAGCCTCGTGTGAGCTTCGAGGAGTGCTAAGAAACTGGCAACAGCCTTTCCAGCTGCTCGCACATTCAGCGAAGCTAACGTAGTTGCATATGTGTCCGATCCTTTAAGCCAATTCACATGAACTAAGTTTACTTGTCCACATTCGAAAAACTTTTGGAAGTACATGTGGGATCTTGTACTATTTTCAAACCATCCAGGTATGAGCACCCTGTGAAATAGAGTATGGAGTGTTCAATTATATAGAAGTTATTAAATTTTGTTGGAATATTCATGCTAGAAATAGATATGTTTTTACATGCTCAATCTAATTCTGTCCGATTAAGCACAACTTGCATGAAAATGAGTCCTTAAATTTGAAAATGCAAATGCAATCGCTCATGCACATTATTGACTTTCAATTTTGAAACTTCTTGAACTATCCGCTTCCAAATTTACTGGCCATAGTTTCCGTTTTCTTAACGGCTACTTCTGTAAAATTGTTTATGACTTTAAAGGCAATGGGGAGCCTAATGATGCAACATATTCATTTAAAGATGCCATGAGTCATTTCTTTGTATTTTCTCTCTCACTATTATACTTGATTTGTGAAAGTGGCATGAGTTTTCCGATGATCGATTCCACGCTTTTGACCTGGACCAGAAGAAAATGGGAGCTCTTCATATAATATTAAACAAGAAGCATGCTTTGTATCATCGCTAACATTGATCGTGCAACTAAGACTTAGTCACTTAATTTCTCCGAAATTCTCTATGAATTCAAGATTTGATATTCTGAATCAACAACTTGACTGTATACAAACTTTTTTATGATATATGCAGCAATGACACAGGACGCATAAACAGCAGCGAAAAGATTCAGACAAGGCTATAAACTGAAAACTGTTCGATGTAGAGTCAGGGGTGAAATATTATGGTTGGTTCGAGTTGAATTGAAATTACACGGGCTCAATATTGTCGTGAGCTTATTTATCGGTTATCAGTGTAACTATTCTGGGAGATATTGATTTGGAAAATGCATCTTTTTCCTACTACTTATGCAATTGATGGTACACCAGCAAAACTACTCCAAGAAGAACAATCACTACTGACATACATCATTCACCAGCTCACCTGGAAAATATGACCTGAAGGTAAATTAGCCAAAAATTTACGGAAAAGCCTATGACCCAAATCCAGGAAATGAGACAAGCTTAGCTGCAATAGTTAAAAAGAACTTTCTAAGGCTCTCTACGGTTTCCAGTAGAAGCTGAATGTTTTTTTTTCAAATGAAGCATCACTCTAGTGGCTTACTCTTTTTATTACTTCGTAAGCTAGTCTATCTCAAAAAGCAGTACTTACTTCATGGGCAACGTAGCATCGTAATCGTGGTACAGCGTTATACTAGATGCATTATTCAAGTTCATAACAAAAGGTGTATCTTGACTTTTGGGAGTGTACAGCTCAAAATATGTATTTTCGCTACCATCAAATACGAACATTGTTTGCGAAACCAGGCCGAAAACTACATATCCTGTTTGAAAAAAAAAACATGCCATATTATTCTACTTCAATTCACAATTTGACAAAAACAACACTCCTTACTTGAAGTCAGGACACCAAGCGTAGCAAATAATATACACTGAAACTTCATTCTCTAGTTAATCTTGAAATCCGGCGTAAACTCTAAAGTTCTAATTATGTTTGAGAGGCTTCGACTAAGTAATCTAACTATTTATATTTAAGTATTGTGGGTGTTTATGGACCCAATAAACCGCTAGTTTTATATATGAGACTGAAATTTCTATTTGTTTTTGAATGTAACTGGCATCGCCACTTTCACAAAATCAATAGTGGAACAAGCAAATAAATGTGAACTTTTTAATAGCCAAAAGACAAATAACTCATAAAAATTGATAATGCAGCGGACACATAAGGAGCGTGGAAATAATTTTTACATCTTTCAAGACAATTTTAATTAATTTACTGAATGTTTCAGGACAAGACTAACCAATTGTATAATCATCCAAAACTTTATGGTTATAACAAAAGCCACATAACAAATACCATTCGCCTGGCAACACGATGAAATTATAACATTCGTTTCTACTTAATTTGTATAATTTTTAGATTTGTAATTTCATAAGAAAAAATTTGCCGGAATTTTAACCTTTTTTATATACATTTTATCAAATCTTTCATATTGATTCTTGCCATTTCTCCTAGAAGAGGCTTTAACCCTGAAGGAACATAATAAGATAACATGATCTCCATCATAACCGAAAGTGGTGGCTCATAACTCATGTCTGGTAGTTTAAATTTATATTGCATACCATTAGGAGATTCAATGAAATCATCAAAGCCAGAGGCGTCGAATTTACACTGAATAATACAGATTTCATTGTTAATTATTTAAAATTATCTGAGAAAATACATGTGTGAAAGACTGTTCACTTCATGAACGGTCACGTATTATATTGGGCAGTCTGAAAAGTTTTTGCCGTTCTTGACAATAGATGGCTGTAAAGTTATTTATTTCTCTTTCTTTTTGAGAAGCGACATGTCCTTGGAAAGGTGCTATTTCATAGATTACTATAAAGAAAAAAATTTAGTATTGATTTGTTCAGTGATAACTTATTCCACATTCAAAATGAGTGAAGATACAGAATGAATTCGATACATTTAAAATTCTATTTAAAAAAAGGGAAGAACGCAACGCAGGCCGCTTAAAAACATGCTGCGAGGTGCGACCCTTGAGGTTCACACGGTCAACTTCCCAGTAATATTTACATAAATATTAAAAATATTAAACACAAAAATAATTATGAAAATCTACTATGTACTTTATATAATAATAATGAGAGGTTCTCATAACAGTGATATTAATGAGTTAATACTAATCATATCATCTTCGGGAGCGTCCATTGATTACGTAGTGCTTTTGGTGGATGGGGGGTGGATTGGTTTGATTGAATATTCACGCGGATCATTCGGAGGGGGGAGCTGCAAAGCCTTTTCTAAGTAATTTATTATTTTCATATCGATGCTTGAAGGACAAAAGAGGGCTAGCAAAAATGAATGTAGCTTTTGTCTCGAACACTATAGAACAAAACTACTAAAAACCGCATTTTTTATTTGATGAAAGCTTTTCAAAGCATATGATCTTGCAAAGTATTGACTTCAAAATGTTAATTACCACAAATGCAACTTTGATTGATTTTTTTTTTGTTTTTCAGTTAATTAAGCAGTTTTTTTTTTAAATAAAAACACGGTACTTTGAAAACAATTGAAAAACTGCTCAAATTTTGCAAATATTAGAAAAACTTTGATTGACTAAACAACGTCTTTAGAATAAGAGTTATCAGGAGATATCATTCGTATGAACCTTTTTTACATGGTGGCTTTGAATGATTTTTTATTTTTAATATTTTTTGTTTGTAATCGAGGAAGAAAGTTTTGCTGGTTTCCTAAAAAATTTATAAACATTTATTACTGTGTTGTGCAATACACGTTGAAATTTTTTTTGTGAAAGAAAGCCTAATTTTTCGCATTTGTTTTATAAAATGAAAAAATGGCTCAAACGATTTTTTTATAAATTTAAAACCATCACAAAAAAGTTAATACCCATCGATTGACACCTCAATGACGCAAATATCATATTTGGTTCGCAAGATATAATGAATGACTTAAATGATCTTGAAGGTCATGATGACTTTTAATGATTTTTTATTTTTAATTTAATTTTTTTTTGTTCTCAACAGAAAAGCTTTTGCTGATTTTTTTACAAAAACTGTTTGAAATATATAAATTTTATCAACATTGATTGCTCTATTTCGCAAATCAGGCTAAAAATATATTGTTTATGAAAAAAATCTAATTTTTGCACTTGT
Source organism: Oxycera nigricornis (assembly GCA_963942545.1). Taxonomy (NCBI): domain Eukaryota; kingdom Metazoa; phylum Arthropoda; class Insecta; order Diptera; family Stratiomyidae; genus Oxycera; species Oxycera nigricornis. Next base: position 7,331,905 of record OZ012659.1, read on the forward strand.
TTTTAATAAATTAGAAAACGGCAACAATATTTTTAAAAATTTGCGATAATCACATAAATTGACACCTAAACAATGCAAATCCTATTCTTGGTTCGCGAGATATATGTAGGATACAATCGACCTTAAAAGGGTCAACAAACCCCCTCAATCGAAGTGCCCCAAAAACTAATCAGCTCTTAAAATTGCAAAGACGCTTGGATTGACACCTTAAGAAAGTCGATACGACTATGTTTACGTAAGTTATGCTCGTAGAAAAAACTGACCACGAACGTACGAACGTACACATACACATACATCCTTCTTTCTAGAAACACTTTAAATATATTCTAAAGACCCTAAAACGTAAAGATATGTTAAAAATTTCAATTTCGATTTTCGAGGCGATTACAAGAACTTTCCGTATACTGGGAAGTTAAAAATTGTGCAGTTTACGATAATAATGCCGTTTCAGAATAAACAGCTTGTGAATGGTTCGCTCGATTTCGTTTCGGAATTTTTTAGGTTAAGAATACACCTCGCCCTGGCCGACTGAAATAAATAAATTTAAAAAAAAAAATAAGATTTTGCAAAAATGGAGCAAATTGGCCATGTATGAGTATGTATGTATTATGTTCCTACAGGATTTAAGACTCTTCCAGCAGAAATGGCAATAATCAAAGCAAATGACATAGTTTAAAGTTCCGATAAATTTTTTTTAAATAAAATTACACATCTAAAAATTATAAAAAATTAAGTAGAAACTAATGTTAAAATTTCATCGTATTGCCAAGCGAATGGTATTTGTTATGTGGCCATCAAGTTTGGTATGATTCTATAATTGACTAGTCTTGTCCTGCAACATTTAGTACATTAATTAAAATTGCCGTTCAAGGAGCACCCTTGAAAGATGTAAAAAATATTTCAACGCTCCTTATGTGTCCGTTGCATTATCAATTTTTATGAGTTATTTGTCTTTTGGCTATTACAAAGTTCACATTTATTTGTACGTTCCACTATTGATTTTTGTGAAAATGACGATGTCAGTTACAGCCAAAAAACAAATAGCAATTCCAGTCTCATATATAAAACTAGTGGTTTATTGGGTCCATAAACACCCACAATACTTAAATATAAATAGTTAGATTACTTAGTCGAAGCCTCTCAAACATAATTAGAACATTAGAGTTTGCACTGGATTTCAAGATTAACTAGAGAATGAAGTTTCAGTGTATATTATTTGCTACGCTTGGTGTCCTGACTTCAAGTAAGGAGTGTTGTTTTTGTCAAATTGTGAATTGAAGTAGAATAATATGGCATGTTTTTTTTGAACAGGATATGAGGAGGTTTTCGGCCTGGTTTCGCAAACAATGTTCGTATTTGATGGTAGCGAAAATACATATTTCGACCTTTATACTCCAAAAAGTCAAGATAAACCGTTTGTTATGAACTTGAATAATGCATCCAGTATAACGTTGTACCAAGATTACGATGCTACGTTACCTATGAAGTAAGTACTACTTTTTGGGATAGTCTAGCCTACGAAGTAATTAAAAAAGTTAGTCACTAGAGTGATGCTTCATTTGAAAAAAACATTCATCCTCTATTGGAAACCTTATCATGCCTTAGAAAGCCTCCATAATTATTGCCGCTAAGCTTGCCTCATTTCCTGAATTCGGATCATATTATGCTTTTCCGTCAATTGTTGGCTAATTTACTTTCAGGCCATATTTTCCTAGTGATTTGGTGAATTATGTATGCCAGCAATGATTCTTCTTGTTATAGTAGTTTTGCTGGTGAACCAGTAATTCTGGAGGCTTTATACCGCTTTTGCTGAAGCACCTCTCTGATAAAGATGTATTTTCCAAATCAATATCTCCCAGAATAGTTGTTGGAAATAATATTGACACTGATAACCGATAAATAGGCTCACGACAATATTGAGCCCTTGTAGTTTACATACACATAGCCTTGTCTGAATCTTTTCGCTGCTGTTTATGCGTCCTGTGTCATTTCTGCATATTTCATCGGAGAAATTAAGTGACTGACTCGTATTTGCACGATCAATGGTAGCGATGATACAATTCATGCTTCTTGTTTGATATTATCAGAAGAGCTCCCACTTTTTTCTGGTCCAGGTCAAAAGCGTGGAATCGATCCTCGAAAAACAAATATCACTTCCACAAATCAAGTATAATAGTGAGAGCGAAAATACAAAGAAATGACTCATGGCATCCTTGAATGGATATGTTGCATCATTAGGCTCCCCATTGTCTGTAAAGTCAAAAGCAGCTTTACAGAAGTAGCTCTAAGAAAACAGAAACTATGGCCAGGGGATGTTGATGTGGATAGTTGAAGAGATTTCCAAATAGAGAGTCAATACTCTGCATGAGCGATTGGAAAAAGCCAAATATAAATTACGAATTTATGGACTTATTCTCAGGCGACCAGACAGAACTCGATTGAGCATGTAAAAACGTATATATTTCTAGCATGAATATTCCTACAAAATTTGAAAACTACTACGTAACTGAACACTTCATATTTTATTTCACAGGGTGCTCATACCTGGATGGTTTTATGATAGTGCCACAGCCCAAAAGTTCTTCCAAAAATTTTTCGAATGTGGACAAGTAAACTTAGTTCATGTGAATTGGCTAAAAGGATCGGACACATATGCGACTATGTTAGCTTCGCTGAATGTGCGAGCAGCTGGAAAGGCTGTTGCCAGTTTCTTAGCACTCCTCGAAGCTCACACGAGGCTTGATATGAACAAGGTGGACATAGTGGCAGCAGGTCTCGGAGCCGGTGTTGCTGGTGAAGCTGGAAGTCGTATTGGCAATGTGTCCTCCATATTAGCATTGGATCCTTCCTGGACTATATATTCGAGATCACTGAACCGAAACGATGCAAACTATGTCCAAGTAGTCCATAGTAATGCAATTCTTGGGACTAATTGGAGGGTGGGGGATGCCGATTTCTACCTGAATGGCTTGGTGAGGCAACCTGGCTGCAGCTTTTATGACTTAAAGTGTTCCCATCTGTACGCTTCCGAAGAATATTACAACTCCTTGTGCACGTCGAGGATAACAGGATGCAGAAAGGGACATGAAGGCGATTGTGGCTATGCGTTGGGTGGTTTTACCCTCCACGTATACAGCGGCGAGTTTGATGTCACGACCACTAACTGAAGGGTTAAATTAAATTGCTAGAGCGTGCATGCTAACCAAGGAAGCTTTTTACGAAGATGCATGCTTGAAAAATAAATTTTCAGATATGAATAAAGCGATTGAATTTCATTTTTCAAATATTGGCTATCTTCAATTAAATACATTATATGAGAAGTTTAAGTAAATGATCTTTCCATTTATCCCAAAAGCCTGTCCGGTCTCTCATAAACGGACGCATCATACTCTATTTAACTAAATCTCAGTTACGTTAGCCAACATAAAATAACAGAATAAAATGAGCCATTTTCATTTGTTACAAAAAGATTTGTTGGAAATCCTGCATATAAGATAACCACAAAATATTCATAAATTGTTTAAAAATATTAAATTTAAACTAGATACCTAGATAATTCATGAAATAATTTGTAACAACTTATAATTTGAAAATATCAAAAAATTAGCTTAACTTTAATCGAAAAGAAAATGATAGGAATGTTAGTGCATCTTTTGATTAAAATAGTTTAACTATTTGACATTAATAATCGATATGCTGAAATACGTGGCACCCACCCCCATAGCACGAATTGAATTCATAAAGGATTGATTCTTCCAGTCTTCGATTGGATCGCAAATCTCCTGGCTATGCAAATTGAATTCTAAGAAAGGTTCAGTTGTACCAACAAGGGAATGAATACCATTTCTTTGTCGTAGTTTATTTGATTAGGCAACAATTGTATTGTCTAGTAAAAAGGCCGATTCCTGAAACTATTAGCTTGATTAAGAGTCCTCACCATGAATTATTGAGTATCAACAAAGTGATGATTAAAATGACAATTCTTGAATATTAGGAAAGTACCAAATGTAAAAGACATTGTTACGATGCTGTGAGATATAAAGTAAATACTCTTTTTTTATAATAAGTTGGTTAAAATATTTGTCTTTGTTATGATTATAGATTTATTGAGATAATATATTTTTATCTGAAACAACTGAAAGCTTAAAACAAATCCAAAATATAGTCGACAGAATGAAATGACCATTAAAAAATGATATAAAATAATTAAAGGATGAAATTGTTTAAAAAACTCCATTCTTCCACTTTAACCCAAAGGAAACATATGTGAACCTATTCGAAAACGTGCACCTATTACTGTGTCCCGAATAGTAGGGGATGATTTGTTTGTAGCTGCGCTGTAGCAAGGATGCTGCTTTGCTTCCTGGTCGCAAGTACTTCTAAAAATGTTCAAGTAATGCTAGGCTTCATTCAGTTCTGAATGTGCGCTCGGTCGATGACGTGAGTCTGGTTTGCGAAAATTCGCAAGCGAAACAGCACGTGACGTAAGAGTGATATACACAAAGGATATACCGAGATTGCGCACCAATCAGCATGTATGAATGTCACACCATACACGTCTTCGGAGGATTCTCACGGGTCAGATGCAATCCAGAGGATGCTGCGAAGACAGGTTCCAGTCCCAGTGTAGTTCGATCCAATGTCAAGTTCGTGCACTCTGTTTCGTCCTAAGCATATCCTTCGTCCAAGTCAGTGGTGCTAAGTGCGAGTCAGTGAACTAATAACGATAGTGCTCGGAGATTTAAGAAGGAAACTTCTATTCAGAGTTCGGAATAATAGGTGAAACGTGATTGTTGGTGGCCGCGGTGAACCTAATTGTCCTGAATGAAAGTATAAAGTCACGAACTTGCCATTCAGTAAAGCTCATAAAAGGCGCTACGATAAGTCATGTATTGTGTATAAATACATTGCATCACTTGAATAACGTACCGGCTCTCTTTTACGATGACCTGCTGAAGACAACATCGACCATATTCAGGTAAATAAAAACGTGTGGTTGGGTAAAGGACCAAACTATTATGTAACTTTGGCGCTCATGACATCAAAATTGTGGTTAAAAGTCACGTGGAGCCTATTTTCAATGGAAATTTGAGACTATCAAATCTTCAAGAATTTTATTTCCGTCTATTGCAAAGGAATATGAGTTCTGGACATATTCTCATCATTTAAATTACGAAGAAAACTCAAATAAAACTCAATATATATACTATAAAAATGACAACACGACCATCCGCTTTCTTAAAAAATGAGCTGCCCATTCCGGTTGAAAATCGATGGTATTTGTTGTTAGAATAATTCCATTCCTCAGTGTTATTGCTTAGTATCTTGGGACAAAACACGTAAAAGCTCTTACCAATTTGCAAAAGACACCATGCCTACCATTCTCCACAGCGAAATTGGAGCCTAGTCTGAAAGCTTTTAATTGTTAGGAAAAATTATTGCGAGGGTCATGGAGCCGTGGTATCTTTCGTACATAAGTCGTCTTGGTTCATATCTCACTTCCCTCCACACACGATCTACCTGTAATGTGTGGTGCTAATAAGCCGATAAACACATTACGATATTGTTAAGAGCTTGTGAGTAACGATCTGGGATTTTCTGGTTGATGACAATATTCGAATACAAGGTATGGAAACTTGGCGCCTTTATAAAAATTGGGTAGACTATCTTTTGTAGTTTTCGAAGTGTATTTTTGGAAAACTTCGATGGAGTGTTTGTTTTTTGTTTGGTATTTTGTCATGTTCCATATCTCACAAAACAAGCATGGAATTTGCATCGTAAAGAATGTTAACATTTGTATTCTATCAAGTTTTGAATAAATTTAAAGGAGTAATTTTTTACTTTATTAAAATATTTTCGTTGGTGAAGGTTAAGATTTTGTAAGGGGATCGAAAGAGGAGGGTTCCCCAAATACTTTGGGATAAAAAGTTCGAGACGGTCACAGCTCCATGAGAAGTTATGGGGGCTTCCCAAATAAAAAAAATGGTTATTTTGTCAATTTCCAGAGATCATATGAAACCGTAAAATTGATCTGAGAAGTGATTTTTAGACGTCTTTGGAAGTGAAAAAAATTAAAAAAATAAAAGATTTTTTTTTGTGAAAAGCAAAAATATATGAAATAAAAAAATTTCTTTGGAAGTCAAAAAAATTAAAAAAAATAAAAGATTTTTTTTTGTGAAAAGCAAAAATATATAAAAAAAAACGTGAACAAATTGATGAATATCATTTTCACCATACTTTGGCCTAAATTTTCACTCGATTTGCCCTACATGCAATGAATACTTATAAAAATCAGGTCTTTTAAAAAGTTTTTGTAAAAAATGGATTTAAGGATTTCTTTTTAAACAAAAAGCACAATTTTTCGTGATTGCTAAGCATATTCATAAAAAAAACACAAAACCATTAATATTTACAAGGAGAAATGGTTGGTAGGAATAATATCACCTAATTCCTGACGTGGTTGTGTCATTAATTCATGCGTATTATCATTTCTATGATTTGGTAGCGTTATAAATAAATCCAGCATAGAGGTTTTTGCAAAACAATGGAATTATTTTTCTGATTTTTTTTATTTAAATTGCCCTTCTGTCAATTATTGGTTTATGAAATCAAATTTTTAAACTTTTCATTAAAAAATGTTTGCATATAATATCAGTTTTTTAATACTTCCAAAAAACAATCATACTAAAACAATAAGCAATGAATATGTATCATGAATAAAGGAGCGTCCACCAAATAAATAAGGACATTTTGTCAAAGGTTTGAACTTCATTAATTGTAAAAGTTCGTAAAATTTCAGTTGCCACTTCTTTAGCTTACCTAAAAAATTCTATGTGTTACATATAATCAGGCAGCTTGTTTTTACTGCAAAACAAAAAGTAATTTTTAATGTTTGTAAGGTTAAATGGTGGAGCTGTATTGATTAAATTGTAGTCAATACTGTTCGAAATCTGATGCTTTAAGAAGTCCTTTTCAAATGAAAAATCGTCGTTTTGAGTATCTTAGTTTTCAAGGGTTTGAAATCTTTCTTTCCCCCTTTCGTAATATTTTATATCTTTTACATACTACTATAAATCGATTATTTACTGTATTATTTATTGTAAAATTTTATCTGATCCACCCCCCCCTTCCTTACTCACCAAAAGCCTAAGGTAATCGATGGACGCCCCCTAAAATGATACGAATAATCTTAATTCATTTGACTTTGATATGAGATTATATCATTATTATTATTTAAAGTATCATTATTTTCATAATTATTATTATGTTTAATATTTTTAGTATTTCTGTAGATGTTACTGAGAAGTTGTTGAACCTCAAAAGTCACACATCGCGGGTTGTTTTTTAGTTGTATCCATTTTTATTTTACTTACTATTATAAGCATTTGAGCATTTTTCATCTTTATCGCACGATTAATTGCTTTATTTTTAATAATGAATTTTTTCGTAATTTTCAAACATATTGCCTAGAATAACTATATACGAGAATTCCGGCTTACTAAAATTTAAATTAGCTCGATCAGCTTGCGTCAACAATCAAAAAATTATATTGATTGTTTGATTATAATTAGTTATTTCTAGTAAAAGATGTGTTCAGAAAATATTTTCAAATTGATTTGAATGGAGGCAACAGTTCCATTACAAATCTTTTAATTAATTTTCAAGAAAAACTAAATTATGAGTGCGTAAAGTTAATTACATTACGATTAAATAGCTAAGTACAAAAGTTTAATCGAAAATATTAGTATTTAATATAAATAAAAATTTGTTTATAAAATTACATTCATAAAAAAATTGAGAATAGATTTATAATTTTTAACAAAAATATTCAATGAAAAAAAACACTACATTGGTGTTTGGAAAGTTATGCATATTTTTTTGGAAAATTTAAATAATAAAAATTTAAATCGTATCTTGAAAAATATGAAAACGTTAAATTTCAGTTGAAAAAGAGAAAATAATATTTGGAAAGTTTCAAGAAGCTGTTTAGTTTTATGATTGTCATAGTGAGACAAGTTGTTTTACTGGAGGTTTCTGGTTTCTCTTTGATAAAGGATTCGAATGTTTTTCGAGAAAGAAACCGATTTTTTTTAAATGATTTAGATTTTGAAAACAATTGTGATATTGTGATATATTAGTTTTTGAGTACTTGAAAAACATTTTCATTGAAAGTTTCATACCATCAAAATGTTTACAAATATATGGTTGCTTCCAAAGTGAGATAATTTTTTTAAATTCAAATTCTTCGGCACCAGGTCAGTTTTAATCTCTGTAACTTCTTTACCGCAAAAAAAGTTCTAATGATTTGATGTATACAAAATGATAATCAGTGAATAAGCAACAACGATTCTTAGACACTTTGGAAGTAATCGATCCCTTAAATATTCAATACGATGATGGTCCATAAAGTTCGATTCATGGTCTTTGACATTGTTTGCGTTCATTTTATATCTTCCTATTATCACAGCGTGGTAGAGTTATTTTTGCTGACGATTTTATGGCCTATCAGAAATTGGAGTATGAGTGTTGCCCTAGCTTAATAAGTCACCCTTAGCAAGTCGCACTTTATGGATCAACGTATGAAACTCGTCTCAAATATTTTAAAAAACTGAATATTTTTCGTACAAGGGATTCACTTTTTTGATACCTTTAAAATGAAGCATTAAACAGAAACCAACAAGAAAATAATTTGTTTCAAAATGAGAAATATCAATCGCGCTTAATGGATGATTATCCATTTCAAAGTATCAGCATGATTTCACATTCTAGACCAAAATCCCATTGTTTATTGATATTCTGAATGGATATTCTGAAAAGTCTCCGGTGATAAATGTGAAAAAACACGGCCAGAATTTCTTTCGAAGTCCTTCTTGATATTGATTACACTTTCAAAGTCCTTCTTGGTATTGATTACACTTTGAAACAAAATCGATAGGGATTTTAGATTACAGGTTCGTCAAATCCTTTATAGATGACCTCCATTGAAGGAAGGATTGGCACTCGAACTGTCTGAAAAATTGTTCGAAAATTTATACATACAAAAATATATATAAAGTGACAGAGTCCTTGCTCAGACTTTTGTTTCTTTCTATTACTCTTTTGGTACGAATCATCTGGCTCGAAGAACATTTTCTAGAGTAGTTCCTGCTGATTAGATTTACAAAATAAAAACACTTGGAAATAAGGTGCGACGTTACAGTGAGTTAAAAACGGAACATATACACAATTAACAATATTTTTTTGGAATAAAAAGTATATATATTTCCATTGTCAATATCTTTCTGGCAAAATTCAAATAAGAAAATTGGAAAATCTTACTCATGCTCATCTTCAAATGTTTCGTTTATTGATAGCTTGTTTTCTTTTAGCGGATACAGAATTAAGTTTATTACTTATATTCGTCGTGGTTGGTTTATGCGAAGAAAAACCATTCAATATTCCTAATAAATAATGTTTACAAGAGAAATTTTTATATCTTAGTCGTTTTGAACATTCTTTCCACAAATACAAAAATATATATATATATATATATATATATATATATTTGAAAACAATCATTCCGTAAAATTTACATATAAAGTGAAATTCTATCAAAATTCGTAATATGAAATCTGTTTATCAACAACAAGCATATAACCATCATTGGCAAACACCAAAAAAAAGTCTTTCAAATTGCTCTCACTTAATACCAAGATATGAATATCGTATATTCGCTTCTTCATATCTTTGCATGAATGGAAAATCGCTCTGACTTTCCATTTCTTATCAAACGAGACGAAAATCCAATACAGTCTATCTTTGAATATGATATAAGAAGATGCTACTCAGATCTGGTGTGATTTAAAATGCTGTCCGTAAATAAGATATTTCAAGGGAAGGCTAGGGTAAAAAGCCTTTGGGCGAAAAATGATAGCAATTTGTCTTTGTTTCGTGCAATCCTTGCGTGGTGTATGTTCGTCAAAGAGATGGTGTCTATCGGAAAATTTGTTTTCATAATTTTCAAGAGAGATTTTTGAATATGATTTGTGGGATCATAATGAAATTGTTTGCAAGAATGCGTTCATTCTGTGTGAAATGCCATGAGGAAATGAACGTTTTGATTTGATTTCAAATAAAATTATGAACAGTTTGCATCCATTTTAAATGAATTAATTAGTGGTCAATTAATTAAACTTAAATTAAATTTCTTCAATTATTGTTTTTTTTTGTGATTGCTGTTCTAGTGTGTTTGTACCCAAAAATTGCACTTAAGTGTGTATAATATATTCACCCACTCGTCAAAATATATTTACAAATGAAGTTTGGTCCTTAAACGGAATATCACTCCGAATAAAATAAGCATTCACGGAAATCCTGCTTGAAATTTTATACAGGCTGGAAAAAGTGTTGGAACTTTGAAATTTTACTTCTAATTATGAAAAAAACATTTCTCTTTACAGCATTAATTTAGTTATTATCTTTTTCAAATAAACCCAAAAAAGCTTAAATATCATATTCAACACTAAAATAAATCCAAAAACCTGCCAATGTTCACTAATAATGGTGTGAAAAAGTTTTGGAATATTATATCAACTTCCCTTGAAAAAAATTAAAAAAAAAAACAATTAGCAAAACTCAAAACTTACATGTAGTATGATATCCTTTGTGCTAAATCACTTCTTCGAATCGGCAGGGCATAGACTCTACATGTTTTTCACAAAATCTTTTGTAATCGTTTTAAATTCTGCTTCTATAGCTCTTTTTAAATCTGGAACACACTTTAGATTTCCTGTTTTCCTTAAATGGTTTTCTAAGAAATCCCAAAAGAACGCAATCTTGCTGAGATCCAGGCTTTACATATGTGCTCCCATAACATGTGGCCAGTTATATAGCTGCCAGTTGCGAACAATTTACGTTTTTTAATTGGGAACGTTATTTTGGGATAGATAAAAATCATCAGAAACTTCTAGGTTCTCAGCTGTTTGTCTTAAATTTCCGTTAAAAATTTTTAAATTTTCTTTTTATTCACAAATTTTAAATTATCAACCCTATTGTAGTTCTTCGCTGCCTATCACCTTGCCGAACTACTACAGCTAAGTTTTTTTTATCTAGTTCCTTGTTTCCTCTTCTCCATACTTTTGCCTTTTGTCTGCTACTGATAGATAAATGGAGCCTGCTTTTATCAACAAAAATATCCCTTTTCCAAAACTCTTTGTCCTTGTTTTTGTGTTCTTTCGTGAACTTCAATCTTTATGTTTTGTTAATTTCACTTCAAAGCGGTTTTCTAGGAGCGACACGAGATTGAAAACCGTTTTCGATTTTTTTTTCTAATTGTTGATGAATGCAAATCTTTTTCGCTAAATTTTTTGAATTTCAAATCTAACTCAGTTGAATTTACTTTAACATTTTGTTTAATTTCCCGAATTTTCCATTACTTTTCGTAATTTTTTTTTGGGTTGTCCAGAACGTATTTTATCCACGATGACACCTTCTCCAAAATGTTTTTTTATAGATATTACATACAGTGATCACACTCAAATTCTAACTACCGACAATTTCTCGTAACGTCTTGCCTTTTTGGCCATGATAAATAAATAAGGACTTGGGTTTAATAAAAAAAATGGTAGGGAAACTATTTTAGCAGATAGCTACAATCAATGCTGTAAACAGAATTGTTTTATTTTAATTATTGGGCACAAAATATTAATGCTCCAAAACTTTTCTTTGTCTTTGTGAATTTTATAAAATGTCTTCCGATAAGCATGAAAATGTCCTTCAAAGGTAAGAATATTTACCAACGTCTCATCTTTGAACTATTCTCAATTTCGGTTGGAGCACTTACACGAATCAAAGAGTTGATTGGACAGAATGTAAATCCATTTATAACATTTTTCAAATGATTAATAACTTTTCCAAATGGTTTGTACGTTTTGTCAAAGGGTATGTACCTTTTTCCCACAACGTTTAAATTATTTCCCAAATGATTTAAGCATACAGATTATCTTTGAAATGTTGACTTAATGAAATATCCACTTATAAATCAGCATTTTTTAAGTACCATTACACTTATGACAGAATGTAATCAAAAGGATTTTCTTGTGCACGAATCCATGAAATCGGAAAAGTAGCACGAGCATCTATTTTTTCGCCCCACATCCGCCCCCAGCTGAAAACTTTGAAGAAAACGTCTCCAAAAATTAAAAAAAAAATGTATGCAAGACACTCTAGCAAGCAAATGTTGAGCTACAATCGTGGACCACTCCTGACTGCACCAATAATATAATGGACCTCTTCTTAAAACTACCGCTCGCTCGGTATTATAAATATCTGGAATATACCCAAGGAAAATGTGACTCGATTCGCTTCAAAAACTGGAGGTTTATTATAGCGTTTTATGTTGTCAAATAGTTTGTTTCGAAAAATATGTGAAATTTCTTGAATTTTCGATAATATATTAACTTTTGATTTGATTATCTAACAAATTATTTGGTTTACACTAAATTCAGACTAATTTCTGTGAGTATTTCATATATATTCGATCAGAATATCGAGAAATTCATGGACAAATTTTGAAGGGACATAAGATATTGCATTATTAAACAATTTCAAAATAGACTTTCTGTTGTTTTCGTTTAAATGTTTTAATTAATAAGTCGTGTTTAAAACAGGTTTAAATTCAGGGAACAAGTAATAAATGCGTTTCATGATTTATGTGAGCCAATTTTCACCGAATTCGTCAGTTGTTGTTTACCTATAAATGTATGTAGGAATGACTCAATTCAAGATACATCACGTGCTTGTCTGGAAGAAGCTAATCTGCATGACATCACAGCTTAATTTCTGCATAAATACATGTTGACCAGCACTTTTTATCTGCACGACTGGCGTACAAATTTCATTGTCACATTCTGTTCCGTTCATGAGCACGAAGCTTTCCATTTGCTAAAAAAGTAGAGATTGTGGGATTGATTAAGCTATCTTGAGAGCTGTTCCGCGAGCGGATTAACCCATGGAAACTTGCTTTGTCTCAATGATCAGTAAGTTTGATAGTCTAGCTCATTCCCAAATAGTCTATGGAAATAATTTAGCTAAGAAAGAACCAGCCATACCATTTGGATTGCATAAAGTCCTTGAAGATCCACGGAAATTGGTTTGGACTTCCTCACGAAGCAATGCAATGTGCACTGGATGTGCTGTTCTGGATGCGTCAAGACTGCATCCGCTGATATCATCTAGAGTATCTGTCGAACTGGCAAACCTACTAACGCAAAGTTTCCCCGGAATAAGCTAAGTATTGTTAGTAAAACCCGAACCGTGCTGAGCGTGATTCAAGCTTTGTTGTTGGCAATCCAGATATCAGTACGCGTCTGATAGCAGAACAGCGGGTCGAGGTTCATGTCCACGTCTTCCGCCGGCATTTATAAATAAATGTGCACTTTTGTGACATTGTTTGGGCGCCGAAAATACCAATCCATCGATTTTAAAATAATTTACTCTCGCCAAAAAAAACTAATTGTTTCGTTAATGAGTACGCAAGTTGGGACGTTGCCCAGCAAGTGTAGGTGACTGTGATGTGTAGCGCGTTCTTTTGAGGAAAGCCCAGATTTACCGGATTTCTGTGATAACGTGGCATATGTGAGACTTTGGTGGTGTGTCAATAATAAGATTATTAATGATTTCGAAAAGTGATACATTGTCCTACGAGTCAGTGGAAATGGTGTTGACCTTGTTTTTCGGTGGTGCGAAATAAGTGGCGGTACTGAATATCTATTAGTCGACTAGCAACGATAAGTGCAGTTACTCATCCCGTAGTAACAAACAACCTGGAAAAGCTTCAGTTAAAAGTACGTCCCGAACGAGAGATGGAAGTATTCTCCTCTGCCAAATCCTTATTATAATTTTCAATATCGATACAACAAAGTAACATTTTTGTCGAGCAGACCAATCTGGTACTGAACATTTGTAATATAATTGATATGATTACAAAGAACATTCGACTTATTGTTTATTTAATCAGCTAAGATTCGAATGGAACGAGACGAATTTTCTATACGTATGATTGAGTCTAATTTATTTTATAATTATCAAATATTGAATGGCATGAGCATCGAGAATATAAAGTCCCAATAGTTTTCATATCTAATCAATATATGTATTTATTATTAATTCTCGATTGTTGCTTTCTTTCCATGTAGTTTTTAAGCACGTTGTCAACACGTGTGGAAATAATTACCATATTAATATCGCTTGCGATTGTAACTCAAATCAATTTTACTCAATATAAGATGTACTTTACATGTTACCTAATACCATCACAGAATGGATGCAGTGCACACCTCATATACTCATAATTGCACGCTTTTTATAATTTATATGGTTTTATTACATCCTAAATAAGGATTCCAAAGTCTATATGCCCAGCAATATTTTCAGAATTCAAGTAGAAGGTAAAGATTAGAGTTCTCTTTTATATAACAAACATTTGTTTTAGTTTAAGTTTTGCAAATAAAGTGAAGATTTACAGATTCTCATAATGTAATATTCGAAATTTTGAATTTCGCCCTCCTACGGTCAAAAGGCTTGTACGAGCTTCCTCCCTTTGTTATGTAAGACTTTATGTTTTCGTTACAAAAAACCATCGAGTTTGCACTAGATATTGGATGCTGTTTTAAGATTATCTGCAAAAAAGGGTAAATGAAGCATTTTTTGCAATGGTTGCAAATTTCTTCAAGAATTTTGAATAAGTAGATGTCAATTGTAAAAAATAAATTTCAATTCCAAAAATCGACCTCTTTTTAAAAATACAGCCGACCTACGCTACCCTAGATCAACGCGATTTCTAAATTTCCTCGTTCACTTCCTTTTATAATAGCCTTGCGGCTTGCATGATAGTCAAAAATTTGAACAAAGGATTCTGTTCACTTGAAAAATGGTCGCAAATTTTTAGAAAATCAATGTTCAAGTTTCAAAGTGCACCAAACGCCATTTTCACGGATTTTTTTTGTACATTACGGAACCTACTCACTATCCTCTGTCATTCATGATGCGAAATGAAGAAGTTATTAAAAAAAAAAAAAATGTTAAATAGTGTAAAAATACCGCTTTTGATTACCGTCTTTCCATATTACACTTTTCTTATATGAAAAATTGTACCTCGGCTGACGCAAATTCGTTCAACGTGGATTGACGCCATCTATCGCGTGATTCCTAGGTATATTAAACTAGATAAAAGAAAAAGGGCACTTAGATAAAAACAGCTATGGGTCTTTTCTGGTTATTAGTTGATCTGCGGAAGGATTCGATGGAATACCCCCTCCTCTATAAAATACTTTACATAATCAATGGATACTTCCTAGTGTAACTAGCGATAAGTATACAAATAAAGTAAACATTTTGTAAATATTTCTACAATGCAACGAATATTTCAAATAATTCACACGAAAAAAAAAATTTATTGTATAGGTTTTTAAATATAAAGAAAATTTATGAATTAAATTTTTTGTCGAATCTTTCGATATTATCACTAAGCATGCATTTCATACTGTAATCAATATCGAGAGAGATTTTCTCATTTTTCTTTTAGTTTTCGTCTAGAATTGCAATTGTTGTTAAATTTAAAAAAAATTCTTTTTGATCAACTTCTGCCAATCCTATTGAATAGAAATTTCATTGTAGACATTTTTATCGCGAAATTTTATTATTGACTTTGGTTTTTAATAAACTATTAAGTTTATTTAGGACGGCATGAGTAGCAATGAAATTCAAAATCAACGAGTCTTTTGCCTCATATACCATGACATTCAGTCCAGGGGACAAAGCAGCGAAAACTATTCAGTCTTTACAAAAAAACTAAAGTCTCAAATATTCAAAAACAAGATGTACGTTGACTGCTGGCAGGCCCGCTTAGTTTGGCACGTTAGGTCAGGGTTCGTTTTGAACATAAGCGCAGCTTAATGCGTGTGTGAGGATATCTGTTTCGGATTGGTCTCTCTTAGGTTTCTCTTGAATCTCGTTTTAATGTTTTATTTTCCGACCGCGAGTTGTTCCACTGTGTATTGTATACACTGTGGTCATGTCTGCCAACCATCTTTCCTCCGTCTTTCGTTTTTTTCGACAACGTTTACAGCTCAAAAACAAGCAAACGTTCACTTCTCTGTTTCAGCAGGTAAAGAGGACAGTCCACATTTCGCCCTGACGCAACATTCAAATTCTTAAAATTACAGAATAACATATTTAACAATAATTGCTACCCAAAGACAAGTCAAAAAAATCAGCCTCGTTTTATGACATTTATGTTGTTTAATGTTGTTTTTCTTTAAGAAAAATTTCAAATCCAATCCTGATTTGGATTTTCAAAAAGATTTTGTTTCTTTTTTGCAGTTTTTAAGTGTTAAGTTCAGTTTAATATTATACACCTATATATAAATTAATTTATATCATAAAAGTTTGGATTAATATATAAATAACAATTATTTCATCGACACTTCGATCTCCAAATGCATAAGAACTTAACATCCATTTAATGCCACTATCTTTTACGAAAACGTTTTCTTAAAAAATTGAAAATCGTTTAAAAAACTTCCTAAATATAGTGCTTACTGTTTTGCTATTACTCAAAAGGAATCGTTAGTGTATTAAACTCTTCAAGAAAGCATACTACATTGTAAATCATTCCACGTACCACAAGGGCAAAACTATTAATATTTGATTGGTTTATAACCTCTAAATGGACGTGAAATAGAATAAACCATCATCGGCTATCAATAAATGCTTTCCATAGACACTGCTACAAAATGATTCGAATGAAAATGAAAGAAGTATATTTGATGAAAAACTCATTTCCATGATTATCTTTCAATCATAAATCGTATTAAAAAAATAGCTTAAACGATTTTCCAGCTACCTGGGTTGATTGGATCCCGGAATGATTTTAGCTTTTTTTCATTCAATATCGAAAGGTAGTACTTATCCACTTGGTAGATACTTGGTTCTAGTAGTGAAGAAAAGAGGATGCAAAATATATGCAGTGGGTGGATCTTATTGCCTAAATGATTGCTTACAATTTTATTTGCATAAAGTTCACCATCTTTTAAAAGTTTTCATCGCAAGCATGCAAGATTGTTTGAGTGAAAGGTTGACACTCCAGTAAGCTACTATCACCGATATGTTATTCTAATATACATATTATACATAGGACGAAAATTGTTTCGAATCCCTTAACTAGAACCTACGTGAAATATTAAAATTTTCGGGTTTCACTGAAATATTTGAAGTGAATATTATTGATAAAGTAAATCAACATGGACATGGACCAAAAATTAACTTTAGATCCTTATTGAAAAGTTGCTTGATGAGAAATTAAAATAGAAAATCATGTTGAAATTTTACAATTGCCCAAAATATCTGGACGTACTATCTACATACCTAAACTCTTGTGTACATCAGCGTTTTTCCGCCTTTCTTCTTTTGCCACCGTTTCTTTCTGCTTGAGCAGCAATTCAATTTCACGGCAATGAAAATCAATTTTCACATTAAACGTTTTTCATTTGCAACTGAGACAGACGCATTTGAAGTATCAGAAACAAAAAGTGTTTGCCTGATATTTTCATTCGTTCAAGGAGAAAATATCGCACGTGATATGCTGATAACACTGATTTCGTTTCAATCGGTGAAAATGTGAAGAAGAAGAAGAAAAAGGGTATATTACATTTCCACCAATTCAATTAAAGTTTTTTCACGGAAATTTTTTTACAAAGCGACACGCAAGTTTGCTGTTTTAGTACTTTTTAACATGTATATATATACTCGTATGTATGTTTTCTGGAAATAACAAGTTAATTCGGTAAATCGATATTCGTCCTGTTTTGGCAACACCTACACTTCTCCAGACGAAAGGTGTATTTGAATTTAAAAAAGAATAATAATTAAATACACGATTTTTTAAAGAAAACTTTAAAATTGGATTTTTAATTTAACTTAAATTGTTAAATCGTGAAAAAAATGGTTTATACTGGGATATTTTTCTATGAATTGTTTATTAAATTAGGAACAAAAATTCAAATTCACATCCGTTGTGTTTTGATCCATGTGTGTTCAGTGCAATCATTCTTCAAAAGTTAACCAACAAATTCAAAATTCACGGTTATTTGCTTAGGTTCACGCTTCCTTCGACAATGAAAATTTTCATGCCTCCAGTGGGAAAATACGGTGCTTATATCTCACTCTTGTCTGCGGTTTACATTTTTTTACACTCTTCTTATCTGTACGAATTATGAAATGTGCAGAAAACACTTTTTTATGATTCTAAAATATCTTTTATTCAGACAACTAAAACATTTCAATAGGAAGCAACTTCCTGATGGGTCGATGAAAGGCCAATTTTATTTCTATTTTTCATGTTATTCATCATCAATCCTTGTTTAACTATGAAAATTGATGAAACCTTGAATAAAATGGTTTTACTTCTTCCATTCACAGACTCTCGATCAAAAATCATGAATGCTGATCACATCATAATTCATTAATGCAATTAATTTCCGAATTACAATCGAAAAATGGACTTAACAGAAAAGCCCTACAACATCAGTACATCATCGACATCTGATGCATATATTCCGCCAAGCAAATCGACCGATCCAATTGGTGCAGAAAAAATAAATCAAGGTATCTATCTACATATCAACATTGTATCTTGTATCTTATCTGTCCACCGTGTGAAACAATCTAAAAATACATTGAATGCAACAGAGAAAATTTTTCAATGTTAATTTTATCATGCTATAATTTATCTTCTGCTTTTTTTTGTCTTTTTACAGATTACAAAGTATACAAAGTAAGATGGCTAGTGATATTTCTGTTTGCATTCTATTCAGCGTCGAATTCAATGCAATGGATCCAATATACAATTATTAATAATATTATTGTTAAGTAAGTATCTGATTTGGATTTTTTGCTAATCTATGATTAAATTTTAGTATTTGTGGATTTAATTAGTGATCATTGTTAGTGGGATTGCCATTTTATATTATTTGAAGGCTTCTTGGCTACGGTTGAATTCAAGATTGGTGAATATTTTGGGCATATTTTATTTAGATTGCTGCCCATATTCCTTGATTTCGATGATGGCTATCAATGAATAACTATTAAAATTGTTTGCAAATTAAAAAAGACGGGAAAATGAGTGTCGAATGGTAAATAAGTATCAGTAATAAGATTTGCAGATATAGATATATTTTTGACTTTACGCCACAACTAAAAATCAAAATATTTAAGGATTCTCAGTAAAGGTTATTTGAATGGCTTCATCAGATCTTTTGCGTATTATTTTACTCGAAAAATGTTGCAAAATCATCCCAATGGATGCCAATGTTCGGAGAGAGTCAAATTCGATTATTGGGCTCGAGTATCAGAGCTAGCTTTCCTCTAAGAGTATTCAGTGTTCCAAACTAAGATCCCATTCTTCTACGTCATGGTGTAAATTTTGCCATGCATGACACATTTTGGGGGATATTTCAAATAGTTTCATGAAACTAAACTCCATTGAAATAAAATATTTGATAAAAAAAATCACAACAAATCGTGAGGTTGCGACCCTTAAGGTCTATACGAACCACTTCCCAGTAATATCTATAGAACTATTAAAAGTAATAACAAAAATTATAATTTAAATAATAATAGTATTATGTCCTCATAATGATAATGAGACATTACAGTAAGTTCAATGAATCTGTGTTTTTTAGATACAATTTTTTTATGCATCAAAACTATATATATTTTTAATTTGATAATTATTCTTTAAAGCATCTGATCTTGTTAGATATTGATCGCTACAAGTGACAATCAGAATAATCAGCTTAACTCTTTGCAAGGACGCTTTTATTAACACCTTAGTCAAATTTATGCGATTTGGCCTTTAATAGATATCGTTTAAGTTACTTCCCTCTGGAAATACTTTTAAACGACGCCCAAAACCTTTAAACGTGAAGAATTGTTGAAAATATCGATTGCGATTTTCGGACCAATTAATAAAAAGGCTAGTCATAGGAGTGCTATATGTTATAAATCATATAATGTTGCATATTAATTATACCAAGTTTATACCCTATGTGTTAAGAAGTCTTTCACGAAATTTTCAAAGCAAAATATTAATTCTGGGCCAAATTACCAGCTCGACTGTTATCCACTACATCACACATCTTAGTGGTTTATCCAAAATGAATGAAAACAAGCCGCGAATTGCGACCCTAGAGGTCCACACGGTCAACTTCCCAGTAATATCTAGATAAACATTAAAAATATTAAACACAATAATAATTTTGAAAATAGTACTACTTTAAATAATAATAATGAGAGGTATTCATAGTAGTAACAGGAATGAGTAAATATTAATCATATCATCTACGGGAGCATCCATTGATTACGCAAGGCTTTTAGTGGATGAGTGATGATGATTGATTACCACAAATGCAAATTTGATTGAAATTTTGATGGTTTTTAAAATTTAAGCCGCTTATTTTTATGAAAAGACTGCAAAAACTATTAAAAATCTGCTCACATTATCCAAACATTTTAAAACTTTGATTGACTTTACAACAAAGTCTTTAGAATAAAAGATATATGGTAATATCATTCGGAAGAACCCTTTTCATATGGTAACTTTGAATGATTTTTTATTTTTAATTGAATTTTTTTCAGCGTCATGAAAAAAGTTTTGCTGGTTTCTCTTCAAAAACTGATAGGAATGTATAAATTTATAAACATTTATTACTGTGTTGTGCAAATCAGGTTGAAAAATATTTTTTATGAAAAAAACCCTAAGTTTTTGCATTTTCTTCTATTAAATTAAAACAACCGCTGAAACGGATTTTTATAATGTTAAAATAATCAAAAACATGTTAAAACACGTCGATTGATTCCCTAATAATGCAAATTTTAAATCTGGTTCGTGAGATATAGTGAATGGAAGAACTGACCTTGAATATCATGATGACTGTTAATGATTTTTTATTTTTTATTTAATGTTTCTTGCTTTTATGAGAAAAAGTTTTGATGACGTTTTTTCAAACATTGTTTGAAGTATATAAATTTTATAAAAATTGAATACTGTCTGCCGTAAATCAGGTTAAAAATTTATTGTTTATTAAAAAAAACCGAAATAACCTTGAAGATCATGATGCCTGTTAAGGATTTTTTATTTTTTATTTAATTTTTTACATGATAATGAGAAAAAGTTTTAATGTTGTTTTCACAAACACTGATTCAAGTAAATAAATTTTATAAAAATTGAATACTGTCTCCCGTAAATCAGGTTAAAAATTTATTGTTTATTAAAAAAAACCTAATTTTTTGCACTTTTTTTTTAAAAAATTAAAAAACGGCTGCAGGAAATTTTTTAAAAACTTGATAGAATCACATAAATGTTAATACGCGTCGATTGACACCTTGATTGAGGAAATCTTATGTTTCGTTCGCGAGATATAATGCATGACAGAAATGACCTTCAAAGGGGCAAAACAACAAACCCCCCGACCGAAGTATCCCAAAAACTAATCAGCTCTTGAAATTGCAAAGGCGCTTCGATTGACACCTCAACAAAGTTGATACGACTTTGTTTACGTGAGTTATGCTCGTAGAAAAAAGTGTCCACGAACGTA
Source organism: Oxycera nigricornis (assembly GCA_963942545.1). Taxonomy (NCBI): domain Eukaryota; kingdom Metazoa; phylum Arthropoda; class Insecta; order Diptera; family Stratiomyidae; genus Oxycera; species Oxycera nigricornis. Next base: position 7,353,537 of record OZ012659.1, read on the forward strand.
CGTACGTACGTACGTACGTACACACACACACACACACACACACACACACACATACATCTCCCTTTCTAAAAACACTTTATATATACTCTATAGACCTCAAAACGTAAAGAAATGTTGAAAATTTCAATTTCGATTTTCGAGGCGATTACAAGAACTTCCCATATACTGGGAAGTTAAAAATAGTTTTATTGTTTATCTAGTTCTTAAGCGAAGCATTTATTTCTTTGAGCAACAGATTTTTTTTCTATAAACTAAAACTTGCGTTGTCGTTCTCTTAAAATGGATAAATAGCCTGTCAAATGGCGTCATTTTGCTCAATACGAATTAAAACAAAAAAGCTTTAATTAAGCATCAGATGGATTATGAAACTAAAAATATCATTTTGTTTTATAGATTTTGGACAAGCCACTTTGATTTACTGATTTTTGCCGAGTACGACTATTTTAAAATAATAAGAGTCCAGAAGTAATATTTGTAATTGCAATTTTCTTGCAACCTAATTAAGATAAAGTGTAATAACATGATGGTACACATAAAATAAATAGCATAATGCAACATATTGAAAAATTCTTTTAAAACATGACAAATCATATTTCTGACTAGCCTTATCCCCTTATATAGGCCCTTTTTCAAAATATTGCTTAGATGATTGTTTATTTATTACACAATAGTAAAAATTAACAAGTTCAATTTATTTACACATAAGGAGAATTTAAAATTAAATTTATTATCTCTTTGATTTGATTTCCAGACAATCATATTTTCCCATTCAATTTTCAACTGAAAGTCAATCAGTTGAACGACATTCCAAAATAAATCATAATGCATTTTAAGGTTACTTCGTATCGTTCATCTTAATCACATATCTTATCAAAACATTTGACCACTCAAATGCTAGTAAATCAACAAAACGTTCATCTATTATTCATAGTTCATTCAAACTTTGATTCAAAATAAGATTTATTGCTCATGGAAAAATCCTGCAATCGATTTATGGTCATGACTTGGTCATGGTCACCTATTGAAATATTTTACGAAAATTCGAAAAACAACTCTTCACTCCGATTTAAACGTGTTTTGTGTTGTTTTGATTCAATAATATTGAATTCATTGAAATCTTTATTCAAAAATCACCTGCAGCTCAGTGATGCATCAGATAACTGATAGTGTATGTTGGTGGCTTTATTATTGTTTAATTAATAACTGTAGATAACAGATACGTGTTTATAAAAATAGTAAATGAATATTTCAATGATAATTGTTCAGCTTCAAAGTGCATGAACGATTGAATGATTGATTATTAAAATGATTGTTCTGTCCAATATTCAGTTCAATTACTTTTTCTGATAAAACCATTTCAACTGAACACAAAAGTTCAAATAATTCGGGCAAAAGAACTCAACTGAGATATAGAGATACGCATCAAAACGATAAAAGAAAGATAATTAATTTTAATAATTGTGAATTTACTTACCAATAAGTGGACTCTTTACGTCAACTGTGAGCGTACTATTTCATTTTTGTAATTATTTATTTTATTATTTTGTAATTTTTATGCAAGTGTAATCTCCAAAATGTGCATTTTCGGCCAAAAATTCTCGTGTTAGCTAAATTCATCCATGCTCCAAAAAATGATCGATTTTTCTCTATACATGGGAAATCACAAATGACTAGTATAAATTAATGAATAATTTAAAGACCATCTTTCGCCTAAAATCAAATCAGAAACTCATCTTTCGAACATAAAATGATGTATTTATTACCAAAAAATTTTATCGCTTCATTAATGGACAAATATTGCTTATCACCTCGTAAATTTTCTTCACGACATCGTAAACTAATCATTATGTAAAGTTTGTAATTGAGACATTCTTGAGTGACCATGGCACACTGCCAGTTTTGAAGTAGATATTGCCTTGAATCATGTGGGAAATATATGAATAGTGATTTCTTATTGCATGACCATTTTTGTTGGCGAAATCAATTTTTTACATTATATATTATCAATTTGGTCATAAATGTGCCACCACACCCGGTTGTTAGCATTAAGAATTAGTATACATAGAAAAAATGAATTTAGAGAAAATACAGTCTTGTTAGATCTGAAGGTTTTTCATATAGTGCCTATCCATCTCGGCACTCTAAAAAACTACCTGTATTGTGCCTCTCTAGCGGCACTTCAGGTAATGCCTATTATTGGCACTTTTAGTCGTTGGCCAGTGGCATAAAAATTGTGCCGGTCATTTTTTCTCTAATCTTCCTCGTACTTTTAATTGGTCTATCTGCGCATCATGGGCTCGTTTGGATATTATTGTTTATATCATCATGTAGAGGACCAAATCTACTATATGGAAAACTTTCGTTACAACAAAAGACCAACATCATTATAACGCCATCCAACCCCAATACAATATGTGAAATATGGAAGGCTACCCGCGCAAATACTCAACCTTTAATAGATTTAACAACTTCTCAGGTAAAAAGTGTCTGTTAATTGGCAATATCTAGGGATCGGAATGTTTTGGCATTTCAAACTAGAAGATTTAAGTACGTTTTTTATATTGCTGGTTAAGATTCCAAAAACCTTTTGCAAAAATAATCATGGGTGTGATGGTAACTACTGTTCTACATAGTATCCACGAAAACGTCGGCCAAGATTGTGAGAACCATTCACGGCATCCTTTCATAGCTTTGTTTTTTTATGACCTGATGTGTCTTTAACCAAGGCTGATGGTAGCTTTTGCTCGGTTGATTCACTTCTTTGAACAAATTCCAAAAACACATTCCAGTTGAATGAATCGCTCCAAAAATTGCTTTCATTCAGTGTCACTTTCAAAGGACTACATCCATGTCAAGAATCAAATTCACGCTTTCCTACACTTTTAATCGAAATTCAGTCGAACCTCATCTTTATTTTTGCAGATACTATAATATAAGCGGAACATGGGTCGATTGGACATCAATGATATACATGGCTATTTACATTCCCTTAATTTTCCCAGGAAGCTGGTTCCTGGATAGAATGGTAAGTATAGAATATTTTTACGTTTCGTTATTGTATTCGAAAGAAAGCATTTCTAATTTCTTTCTCGTGGTGATATAGAGTCGACACATTATAGTCTCGACAATTTACAGTAAGCAACCCAAAAAAGGATAAGGAATGCTTGTGAAATTTAACTCGTCCTATTGAACTCGAAAAATTAAATTTATGGAAGGCTAAACATTATCATAAATTCAATAAATATTTATAATAAAAAAAGTTTTAATGATTCCGTCGGCTTACCATTAAGGATAATAAATCATGTCGAAAATCCATAAAGACTTTTTCACATCACAAACTCTCAGCTACGTTTTTCGCTTCGGTTGCCTATTATCTGGGTCTTATTTAAAATACTTTCACTCTCAAGCATGAAATTGTTTACAACTTTTTGCACGTATCTTCCGCTTTCTTTTCAGGGACTACGAATAACAGCACTCGTTGGAATGACTGGCACGTGCATAGGAGCCTGGATAAAAGTTTTTTCTGTAGAGCCGGACAAATTTTACGTAGGATTTATCGGGCAGACAATAATAGCAACATCACAGGTAAATTTGGTTTGTAGTTGTTTTAGGAGTGTTCTTGAAAAAATTCTAATTTCACGAAAAAAAATCAAAGAATAATAGGGACATATTTTCTATTCGTAATATGATAATTAGTGAATAATGACTATTGGTATTCATTTCATGTAATATAGTACATAGTATAAAAAGGTCCGCAGTAATTTGATTGAAATAAGACGCTGTGTCTTCAAGTGTACTGATAGGATATGGAAATCTTTTGGGAATTTGAAATTCATTCGGTTTATGATGCTTCTTTAAGTATTTATAAGAACTTATAACAAGTTCAGATTGTCTGTGATTCAGGTTCCATCCTTTATACTAACTGTTCATTTTTCTGAACATTATTTCAAATTTTGGCTCATATTCCTTGCTTGCAAAATCAAATAATTGGCATGCGACAAATACTTGATTATTTGCCTGCTGTCTCGCAATATCCTTCTTCAAAGCATTTTTGGTAGGAATTACAAATTTATATTCTCTGTAGCATGCAGAAAGTTAGACAGGACAATATGATGACAATTAAAGAAAAAGTTTTGTACATAATTTAGTATGCCCTGTCAATGCTTGTCGATTGGTTTGCCTCCTTTCCACATCTGAATACCTAACATTTTATTTACACGACATCTTCTGAAGACTAATGTGTATATATTTTCATCAAGGTTATACTTTTTGCAAGAAAAATCTCGTCGTAACTAATTATGAAACTTTCGTTAGCTACAAAAATTACTTCCGAAAAGGAAAGTTGTTAGAATAGTTGACACGAAAATAGGGGCCAGGACAGAGTGAAGTGTACATAAAACAGTACCGAGTACAGGAGCGTTCTTTAGTTGTTCCTGTTTCGTTTCAGGTGAAAAATAGTTCCTTTTATTATTCTTATTCGTCATACTGCAAGTGTACCATGCACACAAAATTACGTCCTATTAACTTTAGAGTGGGATCAAGATGTTTTCAAGGTTTTTTGATAAGTGATGGAAAATAGGTTTGCTAATATGACTTTTATTTTCTTTAAGAGTTTAAGTGAAGAACTATTAATAGCAAGGTTTAAATTATTTACTTTTGTTAGCTTGCTTTTAAAAATGCAACGTTTGAATCGCAGATGTGTTACGAGTATGCTGACCTACTAGATTATTAAACTCTAACCTCTCTGATTGGTTAGAGTATCGTACTTCAGAACGCCCTGCCAGATCTGACACCATATTTACAGTTCCATATGCTAGGACTGAGACCTTGTACCATTCGCCGATGTTGCGACTCCCTCGAAACCATAATACTCTGCGACTTGGTCCGTTTCCTCAATCACTCTACATTCATAAGCAGAATGTAAAATGTTTTTTAACTAATTAGTTTAATCTACATATATTATGTTTTTCTTTTTTTTAATTTTTGCATTTTTTTTACTTTAATTGTCTTGTAATTGGATTATGTTAGTCTGTAAGACACATTCTTCTTAAATAAATAAATAAATAAATCTGAAGCAATTATCTGTAGTGGACTAGAAATATGGCAGTAATCTACTCATTGTATTTTGCAAAAATGAAATTTTATTCTCGAAAGAGCCCGTTCAACCGAATTTCATAGCAACATGAATGATAAAACTATTCAAAAGGACATACACACGGACATGATAAAATGATAGGTGTCTTTAAACGAATCTATTGTAGCTTCGAAATTCTGAACTCATAGTTCATTTGGTTCGCTATGAGTAGTATCTCTTAGCACGAATCAATTACAATTGAAATTTGTTAAGATGTTAACACTTTTAAATCAAGGAAGGTAAAGGAACAACAGACGCGATTGTAGAAGTGATGAGACATATCAATACACAACTGGATCAGGGAAGTTACTTTGCTGCAGTTTTTATCGATCTAAAAAAGGCGTTTGATACGGTAGTGCACGATATACTGATAAGTAAACTTGAGAACTTGGGAATTGATGGTATGCCAAGAGAACTTATGCGTACGTACCTGGCAGAAAGACTTCAAAGGACTGAAATTGGAAACGTGAACAGTGAAATAGCGCAGATTACTATTGGCGTACCACAGGGATCTATACTAGGACCGATTCTTTTCCTGTTATATACAAACAACTTGGTGACTTCAGGAATCGACGGGAAAGTTGTGATGTACGCTGATGATACGATACTGATTTACTCAGGTAAAAATGAAACTGACTTAGAACAAAAGATAAACAATGACTTAGACAAATATTCCCAATGGCTCATACGGAACAAATTGACATTAAAGACGAACAAAACCAAATACATTATCTATAAACAAAAAAATAAAACTGATATTGAGCCACTGATAAAAATAGAAAATAAAACTCTTCAGAGAGTTAACCATATGAAGTACCTTGGACTTACAATTGATGAAAAACTAGCGTGGACACCGCATATAAATGATATGAGGAAAAAAATAGCAGCTATCGTTGGTTTGCTCCATCGTTTCAGCTATTTCTCAATTAAAAATAAAATACAAATTAAAAAAGCATACCTAATTTCAAGAATTACATACGGGATTATAATTTGGAGCCAAACTACCAAAAATAACCTCATGAGCATGTCACGACTACTAACAAAAGCATACCAATACCGCTACATCTGAAGTATATAAAACAGCACAAGAACTTAATGTAGACGGACTGATTCACATGGAAAAAGGAAAATTCATTTTTAAAAATTTACACATTGAACAAATGAAAACAACGAAACTAGACATAAATGGGAGAAAAAACGACTGCAATATGAGAAACGCAAATGAAATTTTAATAAAATTTGCTAGGACAGAGCGCCTGAGGATGGATCCGATTAACGCCGCATCAAATTTTTACAATAAGCTACCTCAAACAATAAAAGAAGCGCGTAACATAATGACATTTAAAATCATGCTACGTAAACATTTACTGAAAATCCAATTTGAATAATTAAGAACGGTAATGTTTTTTTTATTATCATTTTTTTTAATTTTAATTTTAATTTTATTTTTAATTTTAATTTTTAATTTAATTTTTTTTTCTTTTTTCTTTTTTTTTCCTTTTTCCTTTATATATAAAAAATATTAGCGTTCTTAAAAAAAGATATATATATATATATATATATATATCTTTTTTTAAGAACGCTAATATTTTTTTTCCTGCTACAAATGTGAAACAAAATTAGATATATTGAACTCTGAATAAAACTTTTGAGATACTGGTACGATCCCTTATACCGATATACATCGTCTGGGAAGTACTATTTAAATGAACAAGCTTTCAGGAAATAAATTGCACACGGACAGTGCAAGCAATGAATTATGGAGTAAAGATTTTTTGGAGGAAACGGAGGTGGTTTTAGTCGGTAGAAATCCGACATGCCGAGAAGCAGGAGCAACTCGGTATCTTTTGAAGATTTCCATCTCCCAACGACGAAAAAAAAATACAAGCAAGCTGCTCTTTTTGAATATAATACCAACGTTGCAGGAGTCTTCTTCTCCTTTTCCTAAAACATAATGAAAGCAATACAATCTCTGAAACGCTTCACTTACTTCCATCCCTACTCGGAGTTTTTTCCGTTGATTCATTCAACCGTATTGCAGTGCCTACTTCTTTCCAAAACAAAATTCACACTTAATGCAGAATACCCTTATCCAAGCCCAAATTGAACTTTACCATACTACACCAATTTTCGGAAGTAATCACTTTTAAAGTCCCCGAAAAGAGACTTTGAATTTCCCTCCCATTAAGGGCGACATTGGTGATTGATTAAAGCTATCGGTTACTTTGTAAATTTGTTCGTTGGACTGTTATCGGGAAACAAGAGCCCAATGTAAACAACAAGAACGATTGAGTGGTTGATACCACTGCATAATATCCAGAATATCGGATAGATATCAACCCAACTTCGAAACGTTGATATCCTTGTCTTATCTGCGCCGCGAGTGTCGTAAAGCGTGTGAAATGATGCTTGAAAAATACACTTTAGCAAAATAATCAAACAAACTTGAAAACACCTTAGGTGAGCAGAGTAGACTGTTTAATATCCGGTTGGACTGAGAGGAAGTCCTTTTAAGGATAACGAAAAGGTCAAAAGGTGAAATTTGTTGCCTTTAAGCGCAAAAAGGAAATGTATCCTTAGATTGACTGTTGATGTTACAGGATAAGCAGGATGTAGATTGTACCCTATATCGTTATGATAAATATTATGAAAATTCTTTTTGTTAAAACACTTTGAGCAAGTTTGAACAAAGTGGATAAGTTTGAAGCATATTTATTTTCGTAGGGCAAATTGTTTGTTTGGCAGCGAAAAATGCTGTTCAAAAATAGATTCAATGAGAAATCAAAAGTAAAACAACTTCATATTCTGTTTACAAGACAGTTTTCGATGTTTTCGTTTGTATTTTCCAAATTAAATGAATAATGCATTGCAGAAAAATTGTCGTTGGGTAAGAGGGAAGCGCTACTAATAGTAAGTGTAGTTGAAAAAAACATTGGCTACCTGTAAAATCAAATTATTTATGATAAAGATTGTATGTACAACTCAGGATTTTAATATACTATATAAAACCAAGTACCTATTTATTGAAGCATTGAAGGTAGTTTCATGTTTTTAAATTTGTGCATTATTAGATTTAAGATAAGTTACACTTCACTGTCCTTCGTTAAATTTACCAAAATAGGTTTAGCAGGTTTACACTCTTCACTGATACTATACATTTCATTCCAAACAACTATTTGAAGTGATATTAATATACATGTTATAATTTACAGGTCTGCATTTTATCACTTCCTGCTCCATTGGCAGCTCAATGGTTCGGACCGGATCAAGTATCCTCTGCGTGTAGTATCGGAGTCTTTGGAAATCAGGTAAGCAACTTTCTAACATATTTGTTCAAAGATGTTATTGCAAGAAATCCTTCTTTTGATTTTTTCAACACTTTCTACAGAAGTGATGATGATTCGTTCCTACAAAAAAAAAACAATTACCACCACGTGAAAAGGTGGCAAACATATTTATATTTTTTAACCTCCCTTGAAACAATCTGTTTCAAAGAAAGGATTTCCTCTTTTTCCATTGTCGAGCACAATAAACTTCACGCTCTTTGAAACTATATCGTCTAGTCGTAAAAAAGAAACATCACATACTTATTAATCTAGTCAAAGGGTCCGGAAAATGTAGTCAACCATGCATTTTAGGCTGACAGGCAGATTTTAATTGCAGTGTATGGCCAGTGCAATAGTTAGCTTAAGTTCAAATTTCTGGGGCTGCAGCTCTAATCATACGGGCGCCATTTTGAAAAGAAGAAAAGATGAGACAACCCATAAGGGCCATCCATATATTACGTAACGCAATTTTTACAATATTTTATTTCTCCCCTTTCCCCAAAGTAACACTTAGTAACATTTTCAAAGACCCCTTCCCTTTGTTACGTAACAAATTCATTGCACCCTCCTCAGACTTTTAAATATTTTAATCGCAAACTATTAACAATGCATCTAAATTTTGTGTATTGTGCCTAGCGTCTGCTGACACCTCGTAGTGTGGCAAATAAATTGAATATTTGACTTTATGATTTAGTGTAACAAAAAAATCATTTTAACTAATTTACCCCTCCCTCTATGAACCACTTGGTAACATTTTCAAATGGCGCCATATCTCGGAAACCAGAGCTCCAACCAAAAAGTGTGTAGAACTGAATTTGCGGCAACTTGTGCATACATTACTTTCACGTGGCATCAAAAAACAAAAATGAACTAACGAAAAACGACACCTCCTAAAAGAGGATCATCTTTTGGGCGCCACAACTTCTTTATTTTCACTTTTACCGCGGAAAACATTCAGAATTTTCTTCAAGATAACATTGTTGTGTTCCATTTTCTACAACACCCTTCAGGTATAGCATAAGGGTTCGTTTTTTTACATGTGATTTTCACAGTAGGCCTAATCCACAGGCTATCGTTAGCCCATTATTGAAGCTTTTGTCATTTAGAGGATTGAGGCATTTCCTCCAGGCATCGCCTGGCAAAGATATTTTGCACTTATAGCCTTCAGAGATTGAGAACCACTAGCCAAGTCTTCTTCGTCGAATAAATGGATAGCAATGTCTTTATTCGAGCATGTTTCATCACAATTATGTAAATAAACTGATGAGTAGTTACTTCTTGCCTTTCGACATCCGCGTAATAAGCCATATTCTGTTTTGCATCTGCAAAATATTAATTTTTGCAGCCCGGGAGGAACAGATGGTTTGCTACTTTAAATTAGTGATTTTATTTTCTAATCCCAGGAACAAGGTACTACGGGGTCTACATTTTCGAACTAAAACATTTCTGTTCCTTCTTTTTTTCAAGAAGAATCAATTGGTTCATTTTGCCGAAACTGTAAGGAGCAGCCTAAACAGGCATGAAGAAATAAAATCTTTTTTTTCAACAACATCTGTGTACGCTGTGAGGTACCAAATGTTTTGTGAAGTGACTACCTTTTTTGTGATTTTAAAAAGAAGACGTTAAAATTGTTTCGTCCAAGGGTAGACAGTAAAACGAAAAAGGTCTATGTCCTCAGCGACAATTATTACGGAATCAAAAAGGACGCGGACCCGAGATCTGAATTAACGATAATTGAATTTGCGAAACAAATATTTGATCATAAAACTGAAACTAAAAGCTGATTGATAGGAAAATGTATTGTATAATAATGATTCTTTCACTATAATTTAATCTTGACTGCACGAATTTTATCAATTTCAGCACCGATCCTTGAATTAGCCAGATATTCTTTAAAGAAATATTTTTTGGTGACCAAAATGTTCCCTGTTTCTCCAAAAGGGAGATAGTCCTCTCCGCGAGCCGTTTTTCAGGTTTAATAATACATTTTTCTTGTGGTTTATCCTCTTTGGAATGTCATAGCTCCCACAAGCGAACATTGATTAAAACAAATAATACCACAAATGGATTGTGAAAAAATGGTCTAAATATATTCTAAACGTTCTTCGCGGTAAAAGTGAATAAAAAGAAGTTGTTTCAGTCGAAAAAAGATCCTCCCATTTGGAGTGTCGTTTTCGGCTTGTAACTTTTTTACTACGTGAAAGTAGTGTATGCACAAATTGCTGCAAATTGTGCTCCACACAAGTCTGCTATAGTTAACTTTTTGGTGGGAGCCTTGGTTTCCGAGATATGGGGGTGTCGTATTTCTTTTCAAGAAGGTGCCAAGAAGATTGGAGCCGCAACCCAAGAAACTTAAACTTATGCTTACTGTTGAACTGACAAGAGATTGGCCAAAAAAAATTCTGCCGGCCCAAACTGCTCGGCTAAATTACCATTTGACTGGACTATATACGCACTTCCATCTTTCCATCGAATGCGTGATACAGCACGTTACGGTCTAGAGCGGAAATTGCGACAATTTTATGACCTGGTCAAGCATAGATGATAAGTGTGCTTGCACCTCATCAAATCCCATGTGATACCATGATATGTTGTACGAGATTGCAGGCAATCAATCACATAAGATACTTTACAGCAAACAGACCGCCTACTAAAAAGCTAGTCGGTACTCGTAGTTACCCCGTAAGCATGGTGGCCTGGATCTGGTGGCTCGTACTGAACGAGGATCTCGTACAATTGTCTAGATTGGTGACGAGACGCTTTGATCTATGAAATTAATGCAATTTTCCGCTGGAATCATCCCCTTTGATTCATTCCATCAAGGGGTGTCTGGTGGAATTGCGCTAGTAACACCAATTTGTTTGCGTGGCGGCAAAATGGCTTTGATGAATAATAGTCCGATTTGATAGAACTTTTCAATGGGATTAAGCATTTCAAAGTGCAGTAGTGAATGGAATTATTACAATGCCTCAGACTGATGAATTCTAGGGGTGTAATTGCCTAGCGTAGTACTTTACGATAGAGGATTATGGGGCGCCTTTTGAAAGTTCCGAATAAAATTAGATGTAATTGTTGCTCTCAAATTGTTGAAGAAACTTGAGGAGTTTCATAACAATAAGTAATAATTTCATTATAACTTATTTATAGATTTTCAAGGAAAATCAGTAACATGCACAGAGTGTGTTGTAATCTGAGAGGAGTCAATAGGGTGGACTAGTCTTTAATTTATTTAAAAGGCCGAGATGCTGTACATACTCTGCTCCCTTTAGACCTAAATAACAATAAATCGTCCGTCCAGGAAAACAAAAACATCCGATCCTGGATATGTCTCGTCTTTTTGAACTACCTCACTTGCACTTTTGCAATATATAATAGTAGTTGAAGTACTGCTCCTTTAACAAAATTACATTCAATTAGCATTTATACTACAACGAAATAAATAATTTATCATAATATTGCTGCTCATGTTTATATATTTCATTCAAAATATTCATATTTGCAACAGATTTGCAGCACACCGTGGACTATAAGTACGGGTTTAAGTGCAGCACGTCTACAAAGCGTTTGCACCGCATCCGCGCTTTAAAATAATTTTCCTTAAAGTCCGTAGCACGTTTGCACTATATGTGTGTGTACTAGACCGCACCATGTCTGTACTAATACGATGGTTGAACGACTTTTATAAAAATGTCTCAATAACAATGCGGAAATACTGCGGACAAACAGACAAAAACATCCTAAGTCTTGCTGTTTTGCAGATATTCCCTATCGGTTACTAGGCGCAAGTATCAGCACGTATCTTAAGTTTCTCAATCGACCTTTTTTTTAGAAACTGTCTTCATGAAAGCTTCTGGCTTCCAATTCTAGCATATCAACTTGAGGTTCGATTCCCAATGACGACATGTTCACGAAAATGGATTCCGGCCGTAGTAAAAATGACTGCTCAAAGTGAATTTCAAACGAAACATTAATGATGGATCCTGCTATCACAGGCATATACAGACACACCTATTATTTTCTGTCTGGTTTGAATTGATTGAGTTGCATCATTACTTCGGGATAAATCCATTTGATGTGTGAAGATATCGTCATCGAGGACTGGAACATCAACCTGAAATGCTAGAATTGGAAAAAGCGACATTAACGTTTTGCAAACCCCATGCGCTCGTTAGCGTTGCAGATCTGCTGCAGTGATGAAACCGTGCAGACGTGCTGCAGATCCGTTCTATCACAGTGTGGTGTGTGGTTATCTATTCAGACTTGCTGCGGATCGGGAATGAACATACTGTATAAATATGGGTGTGGTGTGGTGCTGCAGGTAGTCGAAAATTACAACTCACGAATGTGTATAAAAATGAAATATTATCGATTTCTTTTAATCCATTTACCGAAAATAAATATTTTTAGGTATTTTTGACAAGATTGTTTTGAATCAATTTTGTTTTAATGAAATATTCAAGACATAATTGTCCAAAACACGTTCGATTAATTTTGTAGAACCAATTTTGTTTTCCGTCGACTTTTCTCACTTTTATTGAATTGTCGTATTTAATTGTGATCTTTCTGTTGAAAATTTTTCCGCTCTAAAATTTTCTTAGAGTATTTTGGCATAAAAAAACATTTTTAAAATGTACTATTATTAAATATTTTTTTTTCGCTTATTAAAAAAATTATCAAAACATGGTCAGGTAAAATTTTATAGCATTCATTTAAAAATGTTAAAGGCATTTATTAAGATATTTTTTTTTGAAATTGTTCGATGTTACTCAACGTTTAAGAACATGTTTACAAATTAAAGTTATTTTTCATTAGTATTTTTTTGTTTCAAATGAATGTTCACTGTAATTGCGTATTTCTTTTGTGACTTTTCTGACTAATACATTTTGAAGAATTATTTTTGCGATAAATTTGGCCGAAAAAATGATATGTCCTCATTTCTTCAGAAATAAGAAGAAAAATCTTTTTGTAATACCAATTCTTATGACTTTTCGAGATAATGTTTTTTATAAACATTTTTTGATATTTAGGGCTTGTTGTCTAGAAACTCTACAAATATTTTTTTTTCATTTAGCATTTTTCTGTAAGTGTTTGCCGTATTTTCGCATTTTCGAATTTTTTTTTGTCGAACGATATGATGAAGTTTCTAGAAATCAAGCTGCAACATAGAAAAAGTTAATAATGAATGTAACACAACCTTCACTTGGTTGTGTATTCCACAAAGTCACAACAATTGGCCATAGAAATTCTATCTCTAAGTTGCTTTAAAAGAGAAATCACAGGCAACTATTACCAAGGACCCCGATTTACCTTTTCGTGCTATTTTAAGCTAATGTGATTCGATAAACACTAATCATAACAATATAGAACGTTGATGATAGGATAGTGCAGAACAAACTTACTCAGCTTTGAAACTAATTATCTTATCCTACCGAATAATTTAGCATCACCTCAGTTTCTTAACTATAACAATTAAGCTTGACTAGCACCGCAATGTCCTCTTTTGATTGCGCTATAAAATGTGATTGAAGCCCCATATGTGGCTATTATTCTACCCCGTAGAACCCCTGAACTAGCTTAAATCCTTCCTCAATGTTTGCATTCCATCAACCGATTACATTTTGCTCATGATTTTATTCCATACTTCCATCTTTTAGGCTTGAAGTTTACACATACATACGTATAAAGCACTGCCTAAATTACTATGCTATTATTACATGCAGCAGCCACGAATGTAGATTACGGAACCAGATTAAAATATTACAAAAATGAAAAATTAGACATTCGAAATTCCACACTTTTGAACACTCATGAATTTGTCATTGTGAACTTTTATAGTCTACTTAAAACTTTCGTTCGTCATTACACCTCTGATGATAATGATGACGATGAAATTTTCCCTGATGGAAAAATCAGGTCAACTTTACGCTTTTAGTAACAGAGCTATTTAAAGTATAATCTCTGTTCACAACTTTTCATGAAAAATTATTGAGTGCTGCTATGCCACCCGGACACAAATGTACAAGTTGTTTATCGTCAACTATTTTTACATAACATCCTCATTTCAATCTGTAACTTAATTTTGCGCGTCTTACAGTGAATAAAGCACTTAGTTATTAAATGTAACCAATACAAACATATTAAGTTGCTATCCTTGTAAAGTTCTCTCATTAGCATATGAATTATGCATACTCTGCATCCTAGTCGAAGTTTGCAAACAATGCATCATCAGGCGATTTCCAGTCTATAGAAGCAGGACTTTAAATTCATCGGAACACAACCAGCCCTCAAAAGGGCTCCATGAATCCATAATGTCCATTGATTTAATTAAATGCTCTCCACTATAATGAAACTTGAGCGACAAGCACTCAACAACAGTAAACGGATTTGTAAAACAATTAGGCAAGCAAAGAATGGGCCTGACATAATTATGTTTCCAGTACGATGTCACTCTTTCCGGCAATTAACCCCACTACATATATTTCTAGGACTCTTGAAAGTATTTCTCCGTGCCGCCGTCATATTGATTGCAGATAATTTTCGATTAAGATAAAAGTAAAAGTGTAATTAAGCCAGCCCAGTGATTTATGAAATTAATCGTTTTTAACAAGCGTTTGTTGTCTGCAGGGAGGAATGCTCGTCTGTGGCGTTCATCAAACCACGCACATGCAATTTATTTTGGGGTGTCTTAATATACCAACCCTTCGACTAATTAAGATTGATGCTAACGAGGACGCAACCGAAACTTTTTGATAACAAAAGGAGATGGGTTGTAGTAGGTTGTTGATTATGAGGACTTTTTGCAGAATATTTCACAACTTGGTTTCATCATTTGGTAAGGAAAATGGTACAAAATGTCTTGGGTAGAGCTTTAATAATTACAAAAAAAGAGTAATTTTAGGGTAATTAAGAAGATCTAGTAAATGAGTGTTAAATTGCTTAATAAGTAGTCAAGAAAGTGTATTTGAAACATAGTGCAAACTACGCAATAACTTTGTTATGGTAAAAAAATATAAATGATGAACATCGTATCCACAAAAGAAAAGTTTCGATTCACGATGGAATTGCTTAAATTTGACTAATATTTAATCTACAAAAAATATTTATGTATTGTTCCCAACCATCTTTGAATTCAAGCATTTGTTTTCAGAAAATTCCAAAGTACAACATAAACAGAAAATCTGTCGTTTTGTATTCATCTTTTTCAATTAAATTTCATACATTTTCTTACACTTTCTTACATTTTTATGCAAATTATATGCAAACGTATTAAAGTTTCATCATAATACAAAATGTATGAAAATGAATGAAATTTTTCTACATTTTCATACATTTCGTATGAAAATGTATGAAATTTTTTACATTTAGTATGAAAATGTATGAAAATTTCATACATATTGTATGAAACTGTATGAAAATGTTTGAAAATGTATGAAAATGTATGAAATGTTTATTTACGGCACTTTTTGCAATCAGATCCCAGGTGATTCGCATTACCTTTGAAAAAATCAAACACAATTTACAATAAAAGCTACCAGCAAAATTTCTTTTGCAGAATTTGATCGAAAAAAAATCCTGGTAAAGTGACTTTCTAACGATTTTTGATATTAGGATCGTAGATTTCTCTCAAACATGAACTTTATTCATGAATATTGGGGACACGTCGGTTTTTTGAAGCTTTAATAAACTAAACAATTTGGGAACTAAAATAAAAAAATTCCATTAAAAACTTTCAACAATACTTCTTTGGCAAAACTTTATCCAAAAAAAATTTCCAGAAAAATTTGAAATTTAGATTATGTCTGAAATTATGTTCGCAGGTTAAGCGCAAACATCTTCATGACGGGCTACCATACATTTCAGGAATATGCTTATGGAAGTGAATTTTGTCATAGATTTAAAATAAATAAATTATAAAAAAACTCTTTATTGAAGGTTTACATAAAAAATTGCTAACATTTCCACGAAAAATTTAGGTGTTAGTAAAAATTTGAAAGAACATTTAAGGTACATCAATTAACGACAATATTCATAAAAAAATTAACTTGCCTTTATATGGCACAATCCAAAGAATAGGACTCTAAAAATATGGGGATTTTGTCGCAAGAGTTTGGAAAATTGAGTGTATTTCTGAGGAAAATACAAAAATAAAAACAATTTAAATAGATATTTTAGATTACACTACAATATCTGAAGTTTAGTATGTTAAATAATTTTTTTTTGTTTTAATTGTTTATTACAAACAATTGTGAAATAACTTTTAACCGCAGGTTTACGTGAAAATTTGCTAATATTTTCTAGAAAAATTCAGATATTGGTAAAAAAAATTAAAATAACGTCGTAGAAACATATTTTCGTAATGTGATCGTTTAAAAACTACAACAAAAATAAAAATTTCTAAAATTATGATATTCTAAAATGACCCTTTGAAAATTGCGTATATCTCAGTATTAAAATCTGATATTGAAAAATTGTTCAGATAAAATTTGTGGGTAAATTTAACAGCTTAAGCTTGTAAAGATTTTTTCATATTGAATTTCAACGAACTTCATTTAAGTTTTCATCCTTATTTAATTTTTGAGAGATTTTAACAAACTTGTGTGTACTTTTACTAGACTAAAAATAAAGTAAACAAAAATAAAAATATCACTTTAATTAGCACCATATTTTTGCCTTTAACTATTTACTCAAATAACCCAAATTCCCATTTTAAAACTCCTGAATAACAACCTCAGATCTCGGTCACGCCATGAAATAAACACTTGTTTACGCTTGAAAATAAATTTTCCTCCATTTCCCACCAGAATCCCTCTTGGAAAAGTGTTTCCGTGAAGCATCCGTTGGAAAAATATCTTTTAGTCGTGTGAAATTCCAAACAACAATTAAAAGCTGTTCTGGCACCCTCTAATTTCTCTAAACATTTTTATATCATCCATCCTTGCTTATTCTACACTTTCCGCTTGGATTTCTGACAAAAGGATGGAAATTGTTTTTGTGGAGTCAGCAACATCGTCGGAATGTTGTTTGTTTTTTTCTCGGCTGCAGAACATATATAGCTGCTGGGCACTCTTTACCATTTGAGTCAAGCGATACTTCAACGTGAAGCGAGGAGCTGGCGGATGAACTTCACTGATATCCTGGAGAAGACGAAAACAGGACGAACCGAATGGGAATGAACTGTATTCAAGCGGTGGTTTTTTTGTGGAGAATAGTAAAGGCTTTTACTAAAATTAATGGGATGGAAAGAAATACCGAGAAAATATGAAATAAAGGACAAAAAATTCAGTAGTGTTGGTAGTGGTTATTCAATGGTCAAGGTGTGAACGACGCCTTCTTGAGGTATAAAGGATGTGGAAAATGCAGTTTGTTGAGCACCTAAAGGATGCGTCCGTTCTTTAATGCTTACTATCGTTCAAACAAAACGGAAAACATGGATGAATTATGTTTGATTAGACTTTCTGTTTAAAATACGTGGAACGTTTTGGATTCTGATTTAAATGGATCGAAAGTATGAGTATCGATGAATTTATGATTGGTTAAAAGGAGCAGTTCTTCAGTTCAAAATAGCCTAACGATTCTAATAAGTGGAGGCTATAGAAATGCTTCTTTTAAACCACGAAACAGTCCAGAGTCAAAAATAGTTCTTAAGCCAGCAGAAAAGAGGGAGGAAAATATCGGTTTTCTTTTAATTTTTGGAACCGTTTTTATTTCCATTTGCTTCTGAAAAATATTTTGCCTGTAAAACAACGAGAAAAAAACAGTAATAATAGGAACACAATGAAGGCACAAACTATTTAAAGCATTTATTGTTATGCCTTTCGAAAATTCCTATGAGATTGACTAACAAACTTGTCACGACAGACCCCTTCTAAAGGAGTGATATTCTAGCTAAATTTCTATTAGAGTCATAAGCAGGATATGTATCAAACGCCATAAAAATTTGATGTCAAAAATACTGACCGCCAACAGAGAAAATAAAATTACTCGGTATCGGACGAAGTACTAAAATTCAAACAATATTAGTCCAAAAATTTTTGGTCTCGGATAGCTTCTGTTTCAAACTTTAGAATACTATCTTTCAATATCAACAGATGAGAATGTTTACAAATCAAAGCCTCCAAACTGTTTAAAATTGAATAATCAAATCCTGCCTCGATTTTCCTTTCTCGAAACCATAAATTTGAATCTTAGAACACATCAATCTATGCAGCAACGAAATTAGCCAAGCCTTGATATTATCTTGAATACGAAATATTTAAAAGCTCATCAAATATAATCGTGCAATCTTTGTCGTAGTCTCTCCAAGCCCGAAAGATAATCAAAGTCAATTGACTTGGCATTGAAGCAATCTATTCCAGAAATTGCTTAATGACCGTCAATTTTCCAAGGTAATCTTCACTAACTCTAGGTGAGCATCAATTTTCCTGAAATGTGTTTGCGTGGTTGTTGGAAATTATCAAAGGCAATTGCTTTCAAATTTTGTGAAATGCCAGCATTAAATATAAATTGTAATGGGGATTATATCAGATGGAGTGATGATTCCGAACAAGGGAATTCTCCTGGAAAAATGTTTATTTTGGATGAAGGACTGCAATTTATATATATTACGCATAGAGCAAATATATGCGTACTAATGTAGAATCAATGTTCCTTTTCAGCTGGGTGTAGCGTTGGGATTCATCCTACCCCCAATAATCGTTCGAAATCATGACAACTTAGCTCTCATTGGCAAGGATCTCCAATTCATGTTCTACGGCGTTGCTGCTATAACGAGCGTGCTGCTAGTCCTCATGGCAATATGTAAGTAACTTATTCTATCGTCACAAAACAAGATTCCATTGACATCCATTCACTCCTGCTTTCAATCCAGTTTTCAAAGATAAGCCACCAACACCGCCGTCAGCCGCTCAAGAGTCCTCGCACGCTCCCGGCGAGAATGTTTCATTTTTAGCATCACTAAAGTCGTTGGCTTTGAATCGCAACTACATCCTCTTGCTAGTTTCGTACGGAATGAATGTTGGAGTATTTTATGCAATTTCAACGCTTTTGAATCCTGTAAGTGTTTAACTCGTGCACAGTATGCCATCGAGGATATGACTCGTGGCCTGCTGCCTTAGTTGGGTTGCTAGCACACAAAGCCCATTAATTAAATTCGCTATTCGCAGGTCGTGCTGAGATACTATCCAGGACATGAAGTAGACACAGGACGAATTGGATTGTGCATCGTGTTGTTCGGCATGGTGGGATCCGTTGTGTCCGGCATTGTCCTGGATAAATCGCATCGTTTTAAGTAAGTTGCATGTCATTGAAGGGTTAAAATTGTACGAGACCCTATTAAAGTCGTTTTTAGATATTTTGTGCATAGAGAAAGGCTAACGCTGAACCTCAATTTATGGGAGTGGTGATTAGTTTCCTGCCCATGTTCAATTGAAAGCTCCGAAATCAATTGGCACTGGGGTGTCCATCCATTAATTGTAAAGTGAAGTGCATTGAAAGCATTTTCGTGTTGTTTGCATACTGAGTTCTAGGGATGTTTTCTGTGACTAAATGACCTCACCCTCTCATAGTAGTTGTTGAAAGTTTGAATGTTCTGATTGGTTTTTGAGATGTGCATCATGTCTGATTTATTGGCTGCTAGTTGTGGAATCGAATTAAATGCTAAAATTAAACGACTTCAGCGAACATATTCCGCTTGAAGATAAACCTTCAATTATCATCTAATTTTCTGCGTACGTATGATCTGAATTTTTGGTCCTTATACTCGATAAGGTATCGGAAATTGGACTATATCCTATTAATATTGAATTTTCTGTTGTTATCACAAATTACTAAGCACGGAACAGGACATCACACAGGCAAATTTATTCGTATTTGGAGTACTTTTTGTGGATATAATTTTTAGCAAAGAAATTGAAACGAGATAAATGATTCGAAATGCCTATATATATATATATATATATATATATATATATATATATATATATATATATATAAATTTATTCAGAAGAGTACCTTCACTTCCAATCCCTCAGAACTTAATTTTTGAAATGGTTTCTTAATTTTTGATAACACTATGATGTTCACCTGCTGCTTGTTACAAAGTACAGTTGAAACGACCAATAAAATATAATACATGTGACAACATTCCTATGTACTTTGATATATTGGATTGCTTTTTCATAGGGTAGAAGGATTGTCAAAGTCAACAGTACTTCCGTATATTATATACAGCCAAAACAACGTAAAGTCGCACACATTTATTCTCCAGCTTATGAATATATGCAATGCATAGAAAAAAAGTAATTTATTAAATGATTTAGAGGCGAAATTTTCTCTTTTCTTACCTGAAGCACACATTGAATGCTGATGTAGAATAATTCAATTTGCATTTCATTTAAAATCCAATGACAAAAGAAAGGAGAAGTGTGGCTGGAACCAAAATGTACATTAGCTCGTAAAGAATCCTTAATTCAGTTGAAAATAAAATAGAGTAACTTCGTGCAGTAACCAAAGGTGTGATCGTTTGATTTGGCTTTGAAATCCATAAAAAGCATCGAAAAGTTTTGTTTTAAACTCAAAGAAATATTTCTATTTCTACTTAAAGGTTTTTATTTTGAAATGAAATTGATACTTTGTTTTTTTCGTAAATTTTCTGCTACTGAAAACAATTTAACATCATTCTTGAGTCACTGTAATAAATTATTACACTTATGCAGCTGAAATAAAAAATCATAAGTCAGTTTTTCAAATGAATTAAATAATAAAGTGTGTTAAAAAACTAGGATTTCTTTTAAAAGTTAAGTTTCATACTTTTTAATTCACAAATAGTTTACAATGATTTCCTAATTTACTCCTGATTTCTAATTTTCTCTTGATATGATATTTTTATTTATTATAATTATTATTTTTATTATGTTTGATTATTTAAAAAAAAATCGAAACTGAAAATAACTGAATACTCTAATGAATTCGCAACACAATTTTACTTGAAATTCATGGCATGAATTAATATCGTGTCTAGAATTAATTTTTGAAGATTCTAAGGGAATATTGAAAAATTTTAATGGTATTATTTGAAAGCATTTAGATATTTATTTACATGATGCGATATCACATGATTCTCTTCTCAAATTCAGTTAAATCAATTAAATTAGCATTAAAGTGGTGATCATATCTGCCGCAGGACATTTCGCATCATTTAGGGTAATGCAAAATATCCTGAAGCTAACTAAAGATAAATAAAATTAGCTTGTAAATTGTTTGCTATAACACTAAATATTTTTAATAAAAAAAGCGTCATATTCCCGAATAATTTAAATTTTTAACTCCCCATCCATCATTTGCAGCCAAAAAAAATAAGCCAAGATACAACAGCGTAACATGTCTTAAATCTTTAATTAAAACAATTGACGATGTTAATCCTTGGATCCTAAACTTATCCATGTATGAATAATCAACATTTCGAATCCACTCCTGCCAGAATAAACTTGGCTAAAAGTTGTTCAGAATTGTGATATGCTGTCTGCAAATCGTTTGGCAAGTTTTGCATGTTTCTGAAAACAATAAGTTTATGTGCAACCGTTTTGTGAAAATTATCCTTCTGCAAACATACCAAAGTAGTAAAACTTTGAAATTGCACACAATGAGGAGAAAATCTGAAATCTGAGCACGTCCTATGTATTTACAATCCGTTGCTTTTGTATTTCTAGTTTGCGATTGGTGCTGATAAAAAGTTTCATGTAATTTGCATCTTCAGAATGAAGAAGGAAAGATTCTGTAATTTTGATAAGAAAGATTCGATTTTGTGAAAGTTTGTTTCAGTAACAATACATTCATACTTTGCCCTTCCTTGAACAAGAATATATCTGGTGTTGAGGTTTACGTTTATTATTAGCAATTTAGTTTTATAGTTCAACTTGCGATGCTTCTAAAATTGGTAGGAAGCAAAAATGTTATAATATTTGTGGAAATATGAGTACCTAACAGGAATCGATTGCAAAACAGCCTAAATTGGACCAGGGGCAAGAAATAACGTTAGAATAACTTGATGAACGGAACACTAGGAGATGAAGTGGTCGGCAAAATGCTTTTTTGTGATTTTTACCCTAATTTGACCTTTATTTGTACTCAATTATAGCTGAACAAACTGATAGTCCTGCACTAAATCTCATTTCCTAAAACTGCTTGTCCACAAACTGCTTCCAACCTGGTGCTCGATGCATAAGAAGCTAGCACTCCAACCACTCAGCTGCGCTGACATATAAACATAAGTGCATTTCGTCAAAACTATTTTCTCAATAAATATGAAAGAATGTATTAGAAAATTACATTCAGCAGCCGATTTCTAAATGGACCGAAGTTTTACATTGATCAAGTATTGTAACTATTTAATGAACTATTACTTCCACTTATGTTATTAGACTGGTCACATGATGCAGACTTTGGGATGGTTTGTTCTGAGGTAACATCGACTGTAATCATTGCTTCTATCCAAAATTCCCCGGAGGCTGATTTTATTACTTCTGTTGCAGCTAGGTAGTCTTTGCCCAAATGTTTAATTCGTGTATGAAATATTGCATCACATTCACATAGAATATGTTTTGATGTCTCCGTTTTGTTTTGGCAGAGCTCTAGACCCCATTCATGGTGCATTTATTATTTGTAAGCTCCCTATGGCTTCTTTGCTACGTTTGAAATTTCTTTTGACTCTAAATTCGAAAGGAAAACTAAGTCCTTCAATTGGTCAAGGCCTAACAGAGATGCGCTGCGTTTTTTTATACCTTTTTTTTATCCAGTTTTCAAGTACAAAGTACAAAATGTGCCTTTGTTTCGCCATTGGATTACTCAGGACTCACCTACACAGGCACTCTTCTGTCCAGTCTTTCTAAGACAATCAGCTTTTCCATTTCATTCATATTCTATATGACCTGGTGCCGTTACCAGGTTGATTATGTTTTCGATTAACTTAATATTTACCTGGTCTTCGGATAGCATATAGATTCTTTTAATTCGATACCATCTTCTGTAACATTCATGGACGCAACAAAATATACCATATTTTTCCGCTAGAAAAGTTGTTGCAAACCGGCTCAGATTTGAACTTTCTGCGTCAGTACCTGGTTAAACCAAGCTAAGCATCCTTCTCTCATCTCAAAGTGGAGTGCTAACCATTAATTTCAGATATTCCTGTTTGAGGTTGATTGTGATTACCCCAAATGTAAATTTCAATTTTAGACAGGTTTTGAATAGGACACCAAAGAATTACAGAAACTCTTGGTAAACAATTCGTTTGAATTATTTAAGGGTCAAATATCCAAGTTTGATTGATGCATATTTTGGTTTCCTTGTAAAAAGAATTGATTAAACAGATGTGAAGATAATAATTGAAAATTCTATGCCATATTTTGTGGGATTTCCTATCGATCATAATATGGTCAATGAAATTCACAGGAGTTAGTTGATTATTGTCGAATTTTCTCCTTATGTTGAGTATAAAATTCGAATAAAGCAATGACATACCAAAACCCTCTTGATTTCAGTTGTGTCCACAGCAAGAACTCATAAAGAATTTTTTTCAATGCTATAAAAATTATTGACAAATCCCGATCAAAACTAATGTCTTCATAATTTTGATATTCAAAAATGCTCGAGGATTTTTGGATTTGAAAAATATATTTAAAAATATCTCGTCAAAAAGTTTCAAGTCGATCAAATGATGTATCCCAAGACGTTTCAGTCATAGGATTTCATATCAGTGTTCTAGTAAATCCAAAATCATATTATCGTTCCTCTTTTGATATGAATCAAATAAGTATTTTTGCATTTTTCATTGAAAAGGAAGGTTTCGAAGAAACCACAAACATGGAAGATTAAAAAAATGTCTACAGATTAAGCATGAAGAATATTCATGCATGCTACATGGGGTCGTCTTTTCTAGTTTCTGACTTTTGACTGACTATTTGATAAACAGAAAATCTGGCTTGCTGGCTAAAAACTCAAATTCACTCATACAATATAATATTATATTATTAATATTCTAAGCATATATAAAAATATTTTATTGGCTTCATGGCAAAATCTTCACGAGGTTTGTACAAACCGCCATTCAAATTGGATTAAAAATTGTTTGGAAAGGTGCAGCCATAATATATTTCAGGAAATTATCCCCCTTTGATCATGGCAAATTTTTAACTTCCCAGTATATGGGAAGTTCTTGTAATCGCCTCGAAAATCGAAATTGAAATTTTCAACTTTTCTTTACGTTTTGAGGTCTATAGAGTATATATAAAGTGTTTTTAGAAAGAAGTATGTATGTGTGTGTGTATGTACGTACGTACGTACGTACGTGCGTTCGCGGGCTGTTTTTCTACGAGCATAACTCACGTAAACAAAGTCGTATCGTTGAGGTGTCAATCGAAGCGTCTTTGCAATTTTAAGAGCTGATTAGTTTTTGGGACACTTCGGTCGGGGGGGTTTGCTGTTTTCACCCCTTGTAGGTCAACCATGTTATGCGCTATATATCACGAACCAAACATGCGATTTTCATTATTAAGGTGTCAATCGACGCATATTAACATTTATGTGATTCTATCAAATTTTTAAAAAAATCGTTGGATCCGTTTTTTAATTTTTTTAAAAAAAGTGCAAAAAATTAGGGTTTTTTTCAAAAACACAAAATTTTTAACCTGATTTTCAAACCTAAGTAATCAATGTTTATATTATTTATATACTCCAAATAGTTCTTGTGAAAAAATTAGCAAAATTTTTTTTCATGTTTACAAAAAAAATTAAATAAAAAATAAAAAATCATTAAACGTTCAAGGTCATTTACGTCATTCATTATATCTCGAGAACCAAATATAATCTTTCCATCATTAAGGTGTCAATCGACGCGTATCAACATTTGTTTGATGTTTTTATATATTAAAAAAATTGTTAAAGCGTTTTTTACGATTTATTAATTTTTTTTTAGAAAAGTAGTGTTTTTTTCATAAAAAATTCCATTTTTAACCCTCATCGGTCCCTTCAAAACATTGTCGAATTGGTTCTTGCGTATACGATCATATACACAACGACTTCTTACCTGCGCAGAATATATCTAAATGAAAACCAACATATGTGTTGTGTTTTTTTGTCATTTGTAAAGTGTTTATTATTATTATAAGGCAAATTTATGATCATACATCAATTTTTCACTACATTCAATTTTAAATACGAGAATTGTATACGGTCGTATACAAAGAACCGATGAGGGTTAACCTGATTTGCACATCGTAATAATAAATGTTTGTAAAATATATAAAATTTTATCAATTTTTGTAGAGAAACCAACAAAAACTTTTCTCATGATTACAAAAAAAAATTAAATTAAAAATAAAAAATCATTCAAAGTCACCATATAAAAAAGGTTCATACGAATGATATCACCTGATAACTCTTATTCTAAAGACATTGTTGTAAAGTCAATCAAAGTTTATTAATATTTGCAAAATTTGAGCAGATTTCCAATAGTCTTCACAGCACCATGTTTTAACTTTAATGAAAAAACTGCTTTGTAACCTGTCCCCCCTCCGATTGATCCGCGTGAATAATCAATCAAACCAATGCACCAAAATCCTTACGTAATCAATTGACGCTCCCGTAGATGTTACGATTAATATTAAATCATCCCAATAATTTTTATGAGAGGTACATTTTTATTATTTGAAGTAGTAGTATTTCCATAACTTTTATTGTGTTTAATATTTTTAATATCTATGTAGATATTACTGGGAAGTTGACCGTGTGGACCTCATGGGTCGCACCTCACGGCTTGTTAGTCATAAATTTGAAAGCCATAACTGCCTCAAATCTAATCATCACAATTTTTGCATTAATTATGAATTTATTTATTTTTCAGGGAAACCACTCTAGCCGTTTATGCATTCAGTGCAGTCGGGATGTGGATATTCACGTTCACCTTGAACACAGGATTTATAGTTGTGGTCTACATAACTGCTTCCCTTCTTGGGTAAGAATTATTTACTATCAATAACCACGACCAAACTAAAATTTGAACAATATCTAAACCCTCATTGCAGATTCTTCATGACAGGATATCTTCCAATAGGATTTGAGTTTGCGGCAGAGCTAACATTCCCGGAACCAGAAGGTACTGCATCGGGTCTGCTCAACGCTGCTTCTCAAGTGTTCGGGATCGTCTTTACAATCTTCTATTCAATTCTCCTGGAAACTTATAGTGATATTGAGGCAAATATAACCATGGCCAGTATGTTGGTGATTGGTACAGTTTTAACGGCCATCATCAAGTCCGATTTAAGACGACAAGCCGCCCAGGCAGCAGTTGGTGCTGGTTGTAATTCGTAAGATCGCCCAGTAGTTGTAAGTTGACCTGGAATATACTTTATTTAAGCAGAAAATGACTGGTGTTTGTTATTAAAGTGTTTTGTTTTTGTTTCGATTCTATTTTTTAGTTGATAACCTGTTTATATTATATAAAATAAAAATTAAATGTACAATAAGCCGAACCATTTCAACCATGCTTAGCCAGCGAACAAACCACCAGAAACAAAAGCTTTAGCTCGAGATGTTTCACAAAACTCTCGATCTTAAATTAAAAATTCAACAACTTAAATATAAATAATTATCCAAAATATATCAATCAAATGAAGAAAAAATTAGCTGCAACGCCATGTGATAGATCTAGCACCATACATACATATTTATTGGCTGCAAGCATGTATAAAACCATTTAAATATTCAAAACGTAACGTGGTATAGCTCAAAGACAATATAGTCAACACAACAGAATTATTCCAATTAGAAAAGTAGAAACACCACAGTTTAGTCTGTAAGTGAATAGTAGAAAATTAATAGACTGTTTATATTTTTAAACGTTGATAACCTCCATTGGTTGAGATCATCACCATGGTGGGTGGATTCGAACATACGCTTCATATATTCGTAGTTAACACTTGTTAGAATTCATGTGAAACATATAAAATCAAACCTAGTTATTTATCGACGAAAGACAAATTGTATCTAACAAATAACCCCATATTTTCGATGTCCATATTATCATAGATTTATAACCCATCAAAAGGATCGTTAATGTAACAATTGTGCTCACTTGAAAAACATGACAAGCCAACGGTATTGCATTTTTAAGATATTTTTGAATAACAGATATACAATATGCATTTAGGATAAGAATAGGAGTATCGCATCCAGAGACAAATTCAATGGACAATAATATACGTAGCGTTTAAACACCAACATTGTTTAGTATTAGCCATACAACATAGTGACACTGTGAAGACAAAAAGATAAAAGGTTATCGGCATTTTCGAAAGAAATATTTATATGTAGACGTTTTAGACGTATCTGCAAGTCTCCTTAGGAGATTTAGTTTCGTAGTTGCGTAGAGCGTTATTGTGATTAATAAATACCGAGTATAATCGGCGAAAAATTTGAAATAAAACTTCAGTATATCAAACTGAAAAGGATATTTTATTAATATTTTCTGTTAAGATTTTTTAGCATTTTTTGAGTAAGCAGAATGTTGAAGATTCAATGGGGCTATTGTGACTGATGATACTGATATGTCGAGACGACTAAATGCCGCGAGCCAAACAGTGACGGTAGGAAAATTTGATCTGAGCTACATACCAACGTGCTGCAAGACACCGAGTGGTAGTAGCGGTACCTGCTGGCGGAGACATATGGATGAACCGTGCGAGTGAAATTCAGCGAGTCGTTATGAAGATCTGCAGCTGGCACGGTGCGTGATTTGGTGTAATAAATACTAAAAGCAACTTTCTCAGTCAGTCAGTTTCTGGCAATATATGATTCGATTTAGATGTTGCAGATGAATCGAAGAAGTGTAAAAAACCTGCACTTGAAAAGTACTTTGTTTACCCCCCCCCCCCCGTCGCAGTTGTTTCAGTTTAAAAAAATTAGTCCAAAGATGTGGAGGATTGTTCCAAGTCAAACATATTGTAACGATAAATTTTTGCCGTAGTAGATCCTAGACACGGTTCAGCCAATCCTACTCGGCTTTCACCTGCAAACAAGGGTGCGGATAAAGGATTTTTACAAGGTCACCATCCATTTCTGCGCTGTGATTGCTTGTCCGAGGATCCGGAAACGGGAACTGGATACGCATCGACCCGAAACCACAGCCAACAAAAAAACTGGTAGCCGAAACACCACTTCCTTAGACAACCGATGTATTTCCTCCGCGCACTTCAGACAAAACAGTTTGCCAAAAAAACAAAAATAATCAATTGCGAGGTAAATGAACTTATTTAACAGGAATATAATTTATAATATACCTAACTGGTTCGAAAATTATCCTTAAAAATACTCACTCCGTTGCTGCCTGTGCCAATCGCAGAGCTTATTTCTCGCGTTTTATCGTCGTCCAAACTCCCAAAGGAACACTTCCGATCCCCCGAAAGAAAGCTCCCATCTCAAAATTTTTCGCCAAATTCAATATCTTAACCTAATTCCAAATTCAATATCTTAACCTAAATAAATCCAATCCATATTTATATATGAGTAATTGAATAACCTTAACCTAAAGAAACCTTAGATAATACTAAAAATATTCTTAATCTAAATAAATCTAATATAATCAAAGACCTAGTGACTTGTGTGAAGTGCGGTACACGTATTTAATTTTATATCGGTGTACCCCTCAGTGGTTAAGGGCCTCCAAGGGCAGAATAGCCCTGAGTTTCGCCTTGAATAATCCTCGCTTCCAGCGTAGATTTTTTAGGGCATTAATCCTTTTATTTGCATCGGTCACGCTACATGGCGAACGTACAATATATAGTCCACTTTTACAGACGCTTGATTTTTACTCTCAGACTATTTATTTATTTATACAATGAACAGACTAATCCGATTAGTCGTGTTAACATCTTTAAAAAAACGGAGAAAAAAACTTATAATCAACTTGTACGACTAGTAAGTACTGTTCCTTGGCCTTGTATAGCGACAAATAAAACGCTTTTCCCTCGAAGGAAATGATAACGTAACATTTTGTCGTTATGATGATTGATTTTATTTGGATTCGATATCTTAAATAGTTTCTTATAATCGGGCATTTTATGATGCTACGAATCTGGATATTAACATAAAGCTAAGAATATGGAACTACATCCTTCTGAACTGGTCTGCCAGCGGCCACCAATCCTCATTTCTTCGAAAGTAACTGTTGTTATCCAAATTTCAACGAAAACACATTTCATTGTAATCTGAAATGAATTTTCACTTAACACGGAAAGGCATTATCTACATTGCACCAATAATCTAAATTCTTTCGAAATATCTTCAACTAAAATGTAAAGAAACAATAAGTCCTCGTAAATGTTTTTTTTTTCTGAAAAGACTGCAATTTGCATCATTTTTTCCTATTCTGCCTAAAAAAACGTTACAACCAGTTATATAAAGTATTTTAATAAAAAAAAATCATTCCATATTTCAGCTGAAAATGAATAAAATTTTACACTATATCAACAGTTTTCTTTTGATTTATTATAAGTTTTATTGGCAGAGTAAATGTTTACACTTAATATTTAACAAAATTCGGTAAAAAAACATTAACAGATTCTCATTAAATTAGTTTTCCGTGATCAACGTAAAACAATCATACAATATCAAAAACTTAGCTTAATGAACATAATAATACTTTCCAGACACTTCGACACATAACACATTCTCTTTCTAAAAAAAACTTAATATGGTATCAAATCATTCCAAAATGCCATTTCAGCTTCATCGAATTTATTCGATTTGACAATCTCGAATTCCAATGGTTTTTTTGAATTTCGTATTTCCTGATATTCACAATATGATGATTTTTTGCTGCAGGAAGCAACCGAAACGTTCTTCAGTATCCTGTTGGTTAAAAATAATGATGTTTAGTAGTTCATGGTTAAAATTGTTGATATTTTGATTGATATTTTAAATATTTATCAAAAACACTTACCCTTCGGTAGCGAAATTCACAAAACTTCCTACAATGGCTTCAGAAACTTTAGCATCAATTGAGCCTGGTTCCAATGTGAACTGAAGGGCAGGTGAGCTCAAAAGATATATCAAATCATCACAATGTATCACACCTGAACAAACACATATTAGATATACATGATTTTTAAAGTTTTAATACTCTTAATACCATAGTTTTCAAAATTTCCAGCAAACAAATATGAATAAGAGAAATTTCCGCGGTAGTTAAACTTGGACAAAAATAAGGGGTTTTTATGAGCTTGTCCGTTTTTCACAAATTTTTGGATGGTGAAGTTCATTGGTTGAACGAATGCTCGTCCTGTGATCATCTGCAATTATGAGCAGGATTTGAAAGGTCATAAATTTATCGATATTAAATTTTGGACGTTGAATACTCACGTTTCCTAGTCCTTGTGATGTCTCCTTTGTTAGTTTACGCTCTCCATTCATGTAGTAGTCTACCAACTTTCGAACATACCAATTTCGTTGGCGTTTCGATTGATAGGAGATCTCCATCAGTTTTATTAACAGCTCATCGAAGTTTTCATTGAACTTCTCCACCAATGTTTCATTAGACACAATGGACAGTGCTCGGACAGCTCCTTCGTACGGTACAAAGGTTATCATCCATGGAATTTGGTTATAGTTCCCACTCGCTATTATGTCCTTTGGGTCTCTTGTCATGAATGCACCCGGCCAATTTTTCTCAATGACCGGACGGAATGTGGTCAAAGGATCTACATGCCAGTACTGAAAGGATAATATTAGTGAAATTTTGATTACAAAAGTATGATATATTTCTATTGCACTATTACCTTAAACCTGTCTCCTGATTCCACTAGATCCACAATATTTACTCGACGCAAAGCTGAAATCAAGTCGTTTGTATTCATTCTCTTGGCATTACGTATTCCTACATATTCGGCTTGTTGCCGAGCTTGTTTCAAAGGATCCTTGATAACGTCGTTGTACGGAGCTGCTGCATTTCCACTCATCACTATTGCACGTTGGAATATATCTGAAAGCAGAAAACTACTAAAACTCTGCAGAATAAATAAGATAGACTGGGCCTACTTGTTGACTGTTGGTACAACATTTGCATGTGTACAGACACACCACCAGCACTTTGTCCAAAAATGGTAATAGCATCATTTCGTCCACCAAATTTACGAATATACTTCTGAATCCAACGCAACGCCAACGCTTGATCCTTGAGGGCATAATTTCCCGGAGCGTTTTCATCGCCAGTTGAAAGAAAGCCTGCAATTTTTGATATTTGGTCAGCTTTTTCGATTTTCAGCTCACAAAAGAGTAAAAATTTCATGCATCCTGACTAAACTACTTCCTTTGAAAAAAACCAAAAGGTATTCGTCCAAAAAAAATCAAAGAAGTAGGAATTTCGTATTGAAATTAACATTAAGTGTTTCTAATGATCACTCAATAATTTTCAACAATAGAAATTTTCTGAGATTCAAAACATTTTCAAATCCTTTTTGAGTACGAATGAGAATTTTGGAATTCGAGCCGAATCTTCCATGAAATTCGAAAATATTATTGATGCAATAGGTACATACCCAAGGCTCCCAATCGATAAGCCATTGTGACGAGTATTACTTGTTGTGTGTCCATAAAATGTTCGGGACCAGTAATATATGGATTGGCAGTTCCAGAGAAAAATCCACCACCATAAATGTAAACCATCACTGGTAGGGGCTTGTCTGAAGAAACCTAAAGATGGGAAATGTATTTCAAAATATCTATTGAACATTTCGGTAAACTGTTTTTGATTTTGATATTTTATTCGCTGTAGTTTTATAAGTAAAATTGTATTAAGTGCCCAAGTATTATTTCAATTAATAGGTCTAATTCATAGTTCTTACATTATTCAAACAAAACAAATAGTTCCTTGTCTAGTATTTCAGTTAATTTTTATATTCCTAAATGCAAACATATTGTAAATCACTTACTTACCCCAAACGGACGGTAAATGTTCAAATACAAACAATCTTCTTCACCAGATATCACTGGAATAGGCAAAAGATAGTTTTTCTGGATGCAATCTGCTTTTGGTTGCGTGGCATTGTACGTTCCCACTATTGGATCGGCAAGAACAGGATTCTGTGAATTTAGTAATTTAATAAAAATTTCTAGCCACAAACTTATATAAAACTCACAGCGAATCGGAGATCATCTACAGGTGGTTTAGCATACGGAATTCCCATGAATCCTTCAAATTTTTCAACTTTAGAACCAGTCATGTATTTTCCACGAACTTTTCCATTCCGACTCAAAATCACCACGGGATATTCGGAAGCTGTGACCACTTGTAGAATCGGAACCAGCAAGGATACAAACAACCAATTTGTTAAAGCCATATTTGTTGGAGTGAAATCGTTTATTTGCTAATGAATCCAATTGATGTAGTTCAGTGAATTATGTCCAGTGAAACTGCTGAAAATTTAAAAACAAAATTAAAAATTATAAATGAGCTAAAATTTAGGACTTTACAATTTGAATTAAAATAAAATCCCAAAATCCCTTGTTTTCATATTAAAAATTTTTTCTTTTGGCAAATAAAATTGATACTTTTCGTCTAAACGTTCATACGCCTTGAAAGAAACAAATAGCAAACAAAAAAAACTCTTACAGTTTTGTCATATCCATCCCTATGTCCTTTTATATGCCATATTCTAACAATTCTCTTGTTTTTCTTTTTGGGAGCACATAAATAATGATTGCCCAAACAGAGAAATTTCAAAATTGCCAACAATAAAATTAAATACTCTGAATCTCTTTGACTTATTTTTTTCACCTTTATGTCTCAAAATCTGAAAAAAATAACGATTTTAATTTTTTTCAAATACTCATGAATATTTTTATGTTTATTTTAGAGTGGTTAACAGAGCACTATCTAATGTTGGTCATATTTCAACGATAAAAACGAGAAAGAAATTAGAAGATTTATCATTTATATCTGAACAAGCTGACTGGAGCATTTATTTCAAATAATGGTGGCGCTGCTACAACTTTTCCTTAATTAATTTGAATAGAGAATCGATGATAGCGGAGAAAAAATCAACTGCTAGTCGCTAATGATAAGATTGTGTCGAATCGAATCCCTTAAATGAAAATTATAATAATGTAACACAAACTGACATCCATGCCAACAGTTATGCAACAAGTTGCATGTTCGTAACCAATTAAGGTTGCTGAAAGTCGAAACAATCGTTCAAATAGACATTTCCTCATAAAATAATTACATAAACTTAATTCAGTTATTAATCGGCTATAATTCAGTGCTCATGTAATAAGGCTATGCTCAGAGTTATTTGCATCATCCCAATTGCATATCTTAAGAGTAAATGCCTTGAAGATTTGTTTTCCGTAAAATCTTGTTGCGTAATCCATATATAAATTATATTTCCAATATTGTCATGTCGAAGTAGGTATTTCAAATGTGTCTGACTTATACTTTGCAAGCTCAACCAAAAAAATTGACGAACCTAGCAAATAAAAATAACCACTGATTTTGAATGTACTTTTAATGTTTTTAAACATTATTCTGATTTAGTGACAGCTTTTTGAAATATTTGAGGTGATCCAATATTTTTCTATTAAGAATCTTAGCACAAGATGATTGCGAAAATCGGTTCCAATCAATAAAAGCCAACTCTTTTAGAAACAATTGAGAAAAAAATGGAAATTATATTTTAAATTGTTGCTTTTTCAAATCATTTTGGCACTTTCACAATATCAATTTGCTTGGAAAAGTTCTAACTAGAATGGAAATACCACCAATTCGATTTGAAAAATCAACAATTTCATTCAGAAAATAACCAATTTGATTCGGCAAATAATCAATTTGATTCGGAAATCATCTAAATTGTAGGTGAAGTGTAATACGAGTACAGCGACTCAGTATTTTTGAGCACTAAGAAAGTATTGACTGCTGTTTTTAAATCTTTCTAAAAAGTGATTAGAATTAAGGATTAAAACTTAAGAAAAAAAATTATGATGACCGCTAAAACACTTGAAAGTGTATCTCATCCAGCTGGATCGTATATGCTCAAGAAGTTTTCAGATACACATGTTTAACATTTAAAGGGTGACTTTGTTCACCTAAAGCTATACTGCATGAATTTTATTAATGAAAAAAACCTGAATACTGTGTTTCCAAAAAACTTGTAATTTACAATAGTTTAGATGTTTTTCGTTCGTAAAATCCGTGACATTTATTTTGAGGAAATGATCAATCAATCAATTCAATTTAACTTAAGGGGTCTACCCTCTTTTAGCAGTGGAAAAACGGATTATTTTCAATATTTTTTTAGATAGGTTTAAATTATAAATATTAATAAAGGAGAGGTTAAAATCAATAACTACACTCCCGAAATACACAAAAAAAAATATTTTTTATTCATTGATGTGAGTTTTTATCAATGAAAATGCTGGTTGAAAAAATGCCGAAAAAACGAGAGGGGTGTGCGCTGTTGATAAAATTTTCGAGATGGTTTGTATGAAACAAAAAACGAAATCGTTTTAGGTTCAGTATGTTAATAGCTTTAGCGCAAATAAGGCGATTTTTGATTTTTGCAAAATTGACATAATCGCAGACATTTTTCAAAAAAATACGAAAAAACATGTTTTTTTACTGTTTTTGACCAAAAAAATACTTCAAATCAAAATTTTGAAAAACCTCCTATCTGCGCTATAGCTGTAGTTATAAAAAATGTCTGGTAAAAATTTGGTGAGAATCGGTTCAGTTAATCCCGAGATTTCATCAACGCGGCGTCGAAAAACGTTGTTTCGTTGTCGGGTGACAAAGTGAAAGTTGCCCAAAAATACAGTTAGACTGCTCCGATCCTTTTAAAATTTTAATATGATATTTCTGTATTTATATACTTTCCAAAAATTTATTTTTATTTTTTGAAATGATAAAGAGGGTAGACCCCTTAAAATTTATTGATTTATTTTTGGAAGAATCATTTATCTAGACATTGAGTTAATAATTAACTTTAACTTAAAAACATATTTTTTTAAATTCGTTGACAAAAAAACCCATTTTTTATTGAATTTAAAAACATAAAATACAACAATCATGGAACAAGAAAAAATTCACAGAAACATTCGCACTTGTAGTATTTATTGATCATTATTTCCAAGTAAGGAACTTTCGTCGTAAAGGATGTCCAAATCTACAATCAGGAATACTTTACAACGATAATTGTTTGATAAATCAATTGTGGAACAGCTTATCCTATCCGAAAAATTTAAACACGTCAATTTTTTGAGCCATAAAATCGCGCAATTTCGGGTTGGGATGTGTTTTTCAATTACGATTGAAATTAAAAATAATTAAAATAATAATGGATTCCCATAAAAAGAAGACATTTGAAAATCCAATTAAATATATTAAATTTTTTGAGCAGATGATGACTTGTAGTCAAAGAAATAATATTAAGTAAACATGACTAAAAAATGGATTTTTCTCACTGATGATGTCTATTTATCCATAGTATATTCTTATGAAGCTATGCAACCCATTCATTTTAACAATCTTTTATTCTAGCCAACCAAAAAGAGCTTGGATATTAACAAAACAATGTTGTTGATAAGTCATAGTCTATCATAAGCACCTTTAAATTATGCTGAGCCCATCAATTTTCTGATAATTATGTCTCGGGAAAAAATTAAATATGCAAACCAATCATTTAACAAGCAGTTTTTTGTTATATATTGCAAAGGAAATTTAAATACATCTGTAAGTATTTGTGAAAATTATATACACGATATATTGCTGGAAGTTCCAACGCATAAAATAGAATCAATGTGACCTCAAGGTTTAGCATAATTTAATGGTCCTAAGAACGTGGGAACATGTAAGCGAGTAACCTTATAACATTTGGAAATTACTACATATTATATTGATCAGTATAATAATTATATCCGGTTTGTAATAAGTATGCAGCATCAGTAGATTTTTCTCGTAAATTTTTCTAGATTATTGTGTTTTTTGGAGCCACCGATTAACAAAGGATTCAAAAACTATGCAGTTAGATGGGATGTTGCTATAATTAAACATTTTTAGAAATTATTATATGAATGATTACTTACTGATTTACTTACATTTCGTCGACAATTCCCCATTTCCCATTCATATTTTTATAGATGTTTTAAAACTGCCAACTTTCTTATGGATCTGCAAACCTTGGATACGATCAACACTAAAAACCATAAATTTTTCATTACGAGTGTAATGAAGCATGGTTGAAAGCTACAAAAAACGCAGTATATCTCTCCACGTGTCTATAATTAACTAGCATGACTCAACTCGCACACTTTAGCCCATCGTCAAAAATGTGGTCAATCCGAATTTGAACATTTATTTTTGATGACTACTGGCGAACGCAAAAAGTTCTTTTCTCACGTCACGATATCACTGAAGACTGAACCCAAAGTTCAGCAGGTTGTACTGATTACAGGCCATTCAACCACCGTCAGTCGGCACACTCTTCAAGAAATCGCATAATCGCGTCTTTGCCACCATTTGCATGACTATCATAACATTTTTTCTGGTCCGCGTGACGAAAGAACAATACCAGTAACATGCATGGAACATTATTACTTGGTGACTAATTAATTCACTTGCTCAAATCATTTGCATGTTGAACATTGTTTAGGAAAAGGCTTTAAGTAGACAAAAAAATTTAGCGGAAAAGACATGCGCGTGAAAATGATTGTAGCCCCTGCCTTCCAGGATTTACGATTTTATTTTTGAAGTTTTTGAAAATCATGAAAGACACTTAAGTAGTATTAGCAAAAAATTATGTACTCTTAAATCCACAATGATGTGATCTGATTTAATATAGGCTTAATTTAATAATTTCTGATTGGTTCCATTGCTCAACTTTTTGCCGACTTTCGACTAGATAATTTTTAAAGAGAATTTAGACTGAAGAACGATTGCCCGTACTTTATCTACCTAAGATAATTTAATCAGATACTTTAGTTTTGTGCTCATGATTTGAATTTTTGAAAATGCTATCGGTTGCTATGTTGTTATCTTATTGTTAGCTGGCTTAGTTCTGAAAGATATTTGAATAACTGCTGTTAAAAAGATATTAAATAAAAACGAAAAACGAAAATCGAAAAACTGATAAGCTGACTTTTAATGATTTAGCTACACTAAATTGCTGTGAAAAATTTTTAGATATAAAAAAATTATTGAAAATTTCCCCATGTCATTTAAACCATCCCAAATCATTTAAACGTTTGGCATAACCATTAAACATTCCCGCAAATACGTTTCAACTTAAAACCACGCTAAAAGGTTGACAGAATGAGCTTGATCCATAGCATTAAATGACGGAAGCAATTTTCTGTGGATCATGTAATGGTCGCAAAGAATAGAATGAAAATTATTCAAATCGAAAAATCGAGCGTCAATTTTAATTTTTGCCGCTGTTAAGCTGGTGTAACAGTTCCAACAGTTCGAGGAAGGAATGCATCACTTGTATTGCCGTTGAGCAGCTGAAAAGTGATATATAACTTTTCCCAGCATACTTAAACTTTTTCCCTACTCATTTAAGTGTTGCGACATCACGACCGTGATTTTTAGCTTATTTTATGATTATTATTTTTGATAAAATAAAATAGAATCTCTTGAATTTCGTTTGTATGTTTTATTTAAATTTAAAATATACAAGAAACTTGTTTTCAATAATTTTAAAATATTTTGATTGTGTCTGTGGAATCAAAGTGGACACCACGAAGAAAAGGGTTGTAGGTTGGTAGAACGTTCGTTTCCATTTGCAGTGTCACACCTGTCTGGTCTGATTTTATTCTAGCAATAATAATTACCATAATAATAATCTATTTTAAAAAAAATTTCCGTTTGTGATGGTACGTCAACAAATCGGAAGCGTGAAGAAAATTAATTTTATGGGTACCCGATCTTCATAAATAAGAACAGAGCGAAGTTAAAATTCGGGGCCCTTTATGTAAAATGATATCATAATTAAATGAAAACCTTTTGATTTTATTAACAGGATTCAACCTCCCATATGTTACAAAGTAATAAATTCATAATAAAATACGATGAGATCAATTGTGCAAAATCAACTATTCTAAAGCAAAAAATTTATCTAACTTATTTTATTAACACACAAATTGCATAAATCCACAAATCATGCGTCTTTTTTGACATAACTCTTTCACTGATAAACTATTTAAATTATTTGAGCAATTGTTTTCGATTAAATCGCACTTTAGAACTTTTGCGACCCAATTGATACTTTTAAAAATACCAATTTGATTTGGAAAAGCACCTATTTGATCGGGAAATCTCCAATTTCATTCGGAAAATAGCCATTTTGATTTGAAAAACGCCCAAATTGAAAGGAGAAATGCTTTAAATAATTTTTACAGAGAAAATATCACGACATTCTTCAAAATTTCCATGCTACGTCCGGCTTTGAAAGAATATAGTTACTTTTCGACTGGATACCAACTCAAGACCCTCTCTCTTTTCCGTGGACAGTATTTGAACGAGCTACTAATTGTAGGATTGTTGTAAGTTACAATCGGTTAACAACTATCAAAATTATTAAAATGAATGCGAAAATTGTGTCATGAAAAGGTAATTGTTGCTATTGTTTCTGTTTAGTAGCATTTTTATAAGAAACATTGAAATGAGAGAAATTTTAAACAGCTCCAATCAAAAAGTTGTTATATTGCTTGTTATCCTACTTCTTTCGATGTTGGAAGGCAATGACATGCGATAAATATATTTGATTATTTTCAGAACAGTGAAAAATTTCTCATAATTCATTAAAATTTGTAATTTTTTAACGAAATTTGTTGGCATACAAGTCTTTATTATCCAGTTCAATTAATCGAGCTAGCGTTACTTTGTTCAGGTGAACACTTCCAATATTTGTTACAGTCAGAAGCAATATTTGCACAACATACTTTCAACAGTGTTGATTACTCAATCTAGAAGTCCAAAGTAAGCAAATATTTCCACAGAAAATAGTGCAATCCAAAAAAAAACAAGCGTGTCTAAACATAACACTGACCCATGAATCTGGAATTGATTGATAATAGATTGCCGTCAAATGTGATTATATTTAAATCTAATTAATTAGATAGTCACATCTGTCCGGTCTGATTTTATTCTAGCAATAATAATTACCACAATAATAATAATAATAACAATCTATTTTGAAAAATTTGCCGCTTGTGATGGTACGTCAACAAATCGAACGCGTGAAGAAAATTAATTTTATGGGTGCCCGATCTTCATAAACAAGAAACATAATCAATGAAATTACATTGTCTTATTGAATTGTTGGAAAAAATGAAGAATGTTGAATGTCTTTGCACTCGCTACACGTGTCAGGAAGTTTCATGCACTTGCTGACCATTGTTGCAGCAAATTATGATAATGAGCAGTTTTTTTTTTAATTTATAACGAAAGCAGAAATTTCTTAAACAAATAATTTATCATTTTCAGTCTGATGTCTTCGAAATTCGTTAAATCATAATTTTTAACGCATTCAATTTTTGGTTCATTAAAAGACTGATTAATTACCGAAAGATTAAATAAATTGCGCTTTTGTTCGAAATGCTTTTTGGTGGTTTGTTGAAAATAAAAGCACTCGCAAAATATCTCAAATTCACCGAGGAAACCTTGATAACTTGCTGAAAGGTGAACTGCCCTTTGAGTTAAGTCATGCTTCTTAACACGTGTTTTAAATGGGAAGAATGTCCGGATTGTTGTAAATATTTTTAAAAAATCTTCAATTAAATTCAATATTTCGCATAAACTCACGTCTCGGTGTTTAGTGAATCTTTTTAAATTTCAATCCAACACGTGACTCCTCAAAAATTCCACACCCATATTGAGGCTACTCTACCGCCGCAATCGAAATGTCGACCCCCTTGTTGGGGTGGATGCCAGCTACCACTAGCGTACTTGACTCTTTGACTAGCATGCGCGTGCCACATTCTAGCACAAAACTGTTATTATTAACACGCAATGGCGCCTATGAATAGAAGCTTATCATTTTTCAACTGATCCAATATTTTATTTACAACTTTTCAAGCCAGTTTCAGCCACCGAAACAAATCGCTTTGCGCGTGGGCCAAGCAAGATTGCAATTGATCACAAGAATGTTGAATGTATCTTCTTAGTCGTGGTATTTATGAAGCAATAATTAGTGTTTGGTAAAGCAAAAAATCGAAATTATATAGAACACGAATCAGGCGGGGTTGAAATTGGTAAATAAATTCTTGAGAGATTCAAGCGAGCGTAACAACGTTTTGTCGTAACTGGTGAGTCTACGTTATCACATCAAAACAATAATTGAAATTGACCTAGTACGCCTACTATTCAGGCTCTTAGTAGCAGGTCGCCTCGTCAAGTGTGATTTAGTAAACTAGTCAATATTATGCCAAACAATTTTATGCGACCATGAAAATTTTATTCGGAATTCAGAGATAACTTTCAAGTATGTTTTGAACTGATTTGCAGTCAGTCACAAGGAAAATTCGTGATGTCTATTTCTTCGAAGAGTATTGATCTTTTCGTACATTAATTTGATATTCCTAGAAAAATTTTTATCCAGTTTGCTAGAAATCAAATTGGTTGGGCATCATTAAAACTTGGACGGATCTGAGAAAAAGATTCCACCAAAAATAAATTAAGCTGTAAAGCAAGAGGATGTTCTAAGCGAAAATGAAGTAGCAAATTTCAAAAAGAATTCCGACGAAAGATTGTTTCCGATTAGCTATTGAAACAAGAAGATTTGAAAATTGACAAATTTTATCAGATAGCTGTCTATGGTGATGATATTCCTTTGTTCTATTTTTTTTTAGAAAAATGCTAAACA
The DNA here is from genome assembly GCA_963942545.1 of Oxycera nigricornis. Lineage (NCBI taxonomy): Eukaryota > Metazoa > Arthropoda > Insecta > Diptera > Stratiomyidae > Oxycera > Oxycera nigricornis. Next base: position 7,394,900 of record OZ012659.1, read on the forward strand.
AGCTTTTTGCTGAATTATTTGAAAAATTGTCACGGTAGTCAAAAATATCAAAAATTCATTATTACACTTTTAAAATGCCGCTTAATTGATCACTTTTAAAAATGCAAATTTTCATACAAAATGAATGAAAAACTGCCAAGTTTACTACCATTTTCTATAGAAACTAGTTATTCGGCTACTTACATTTACGTCACAAAGTGTTACCCAATATCGATTAGTGGATGAATTAATTTTGAAGTACAATGAAATAAAAGTTTAAAAAAAATCAGTTGATTTGAATTCAACTTTTCATCATTTTTATTTATAAAAATTGTCCCGGCAGTCAATGCTGCCAAAAAAAACCGTGGTATATATTTTATCCAAATTAATTTTATTTGAAAAAAAGCAACAATAGAATAAATGATAGAAATGCTATTCAGGTTTGTAGTTTTTGCTGAAGAAATGATATGAGTTATTTTTTTTCATTTTCAACGATTAGCAAGAAAATTATTTTAACGTATAAAATGTCGTTAAAAGTTGTTTAAAATGAAGAAATTAATATTAACTTCTAATATAAATAATATTGGATGACGTACAAAAAGTTTCAAAGGTTGTTCAACTTAAATAAGTAAACATGCACACATACATAATAAATCAAATCAAATTTTATTGAGCCACGAAATTTTTATTTATATTGAACGATATAGATGAGAATATAAAATCTTCATTTTCTTGAAAAAATTTAATAAAACTATGTTCTTTGAACGTATAACTTATATAATGAATATTGAAGAAATGTCAGTTGATATTTTGGTATTAAAAAATTTAAACTTTTTATTTTTTATTAAATCAAATTATCTAATTTCGAATTCTTACCTATTTTCACGGAATTCATTTCAATATACTCGTATAAAAGAAAGATTCTCTTATATATATATATATATATATATATATATATATATATATATATATATATATATATATATATATATATATATAAATTTCTAGCTTTTAAAATGCAAATTATTGCCAAAAAGTAAACCGTGACGCTACTCTATAATAAATAGATCGTTTTACGCTCTGAAAACATTGGAAAATATTGACAAAAATTGTTTTCAAAATGATTTGTTTATTGCAAAAAATTTAGAATATTTGAGGAGAATTTTCGGTTGAAATAAAAGTCAGTCTGCGCTTGGTTTACGATTTAATGCCATCAAACCCTTTGTAAGAAAATGTTAAGGACCATTTTTAGTCAAACGATCTTCAAACAATTGGCGCATATATAAAGAACACCCAAATTATGCTATTCATGGGAAAATGCCACAGACAATTGGCAATGTATTGCAAAATTAAGTTAAAAAAGTGTCAGATACATCAGATATTGTTCTAAAATTATTTTTCGTAAATAACCAAAAGATGCAATTTCTTGAAGCAAACAGCAATAATTTCAAAATATTCAGCGAATTAATTTTATTATAGCAATTTCAAAAAAAAATTGCTTCCTCTTTTTATTGTATTACTCAAAAATCTAGCTAAACCTGTAAATAAACATTGTCAAAAAAAATTGAGTATAAATTCTGCACGTGACACTCATTACTAACAAACTCACTACTAACTCAATGAACAAATATTTTAATATCATTTAATATATTAAAAAAATCGTCATATTTATTCTAACTGTTCTTTCAACTTCCTCCTAATTTATTTTAATTGAATTATCATATTAAACTAGACAATTCAACTTGAAATATAGTAGATCTTTTTAAGCCTTTGAAAGCTTCATATGTAAGCCCATTGTTGAAAGTTTACTTAAAAAAGATAACTAGAATTAGTTATAGCGGTCAATTAGTATTAAATTTTTGTTTATACATTCAAAGACGATGATAAAAATCATGCTGAGAAAACAAGCTTCAAAAAAAAGAAGATTCAACAAAATCTGGAGAATATTTTCTTAAAATGGAGTAGAAAATTTAAAGAGTGATTGCGTTGCTAGTTTATTCTGGTTTTATACATATATGTATTTTAGCCTAGATAAGTAGGCGCCTGTTAAATTTAAAAATAAAGGTGAGCTGCGTATTTTATCCTTATTTTGCTAGCTGTGCGCTACACTTTATATGTGGGGCTTTTGAAATCATTATTTCTTTTACTGTAATTTAAGAAAGATGTGATATCTTTCAAGAAACTCTAAAATCAACGAATCTACTACAAGAAAAAATATCTGGAAACCTTATAAAATGAATATGTTCGATTTGAATTACACACTCAGCATGGTACTGTCTATCCGCTTACATATCTCCTGCTACCCAAATCTAGGAAATTCTAATGCATACAACTGAAACATTAAGTTTCATCGTATCCGTACTGACGGGGCATTGTCTCATTGGCAGACACGCAGAAAGACTGGGCGCCCCTTTCCACGATTTCTGCCGCAGCTGCAGATCGGAGGAGGAGGAGGAAACGATCCAACATTTTCTGTGTGAATGCCCAGCACTGTCCAGGAAACGCATGAAAACCTTAGGCTCACCCTTCCTGGACAGCCTCACGGAAGTAGCTGATTTGAACATTAGCTGCGTTGCCGGCTTCATACGAGAATCTAAATGGTTCTCGTCATCCAACAGGTTTTAGTGCCGCACCCTATTGAAATGTGGTATCACAATGGGCCTATCTTGGCCTAAGTGAGCCGCCTTTTGACAAAGGGGGCTGCCACTACAACCAACCAACCAACCAATGCATACAACTCGACGATAAATGTAGCTACGGCTGCATTTCTCGCACTTTTATTTTGCGCGTCAAATTCACTTTTGGGGATACAATTGTTAACTGTAGCAGGAACCTTTCATTTTCCGTGATAAAATGTATGTTTTTTGATGACCTTGGATGTAAACTACCATTATGGCAAGTTTCACCAAAATCGTTTTAGCAAATTTCGTGTGATGCGTGCCCAAACAGATAGAGAAGAAATTTAAGAAATCGTATTTTTAGCGTCTACTGCTTCCGATTAGCACCTCATATATATTTTTTCATGATTTAATTTAAACAGTAATATCACCCAAAATTTCATTCAACCATTTCGGAGCCAATTCTGGACAAACATTTAAATTAATAGGCAACACAGCAGCATAACCTATTTATATGTATCGCTGAATAGATTTATTTTAATATGTCAATTTCAAAGTATAACTCCATGATTATTTCGAAATTTAATTACTAACCCATAATAAACCTATTTGGCCGCGTTTTCAATTATCTGAAAAGCATGTATTTACGTTTAAAGCACACATGACACATTTTGTCTCTATCATGATTCCATTTAATTTTCGTATGCATCATTATCCATCCCCTACGATGGATGGATTATTTAATTTTAATTTAATCCCATGCAGAAAATACCCATAACACCCTGTTAATTATTTTGATTCATCCCTGAAATCAATAATTGATGCAGGAAGAACCGTACCGTTGGTTGAATGTGCTATCGATATGAATTAATTGAATTTCAATTTTGAGAAAAGTCTTAAAATTAATCAATTTTAAAAGACTCATTTTCGCATTCATGATCAATGGCATATAAGCCTAAATCAATCCTGTCACTCCTGCAAATTTCTTTTACATTTCTTAAATGACTGTTGAAATTCGGATTCTTTTGAGAAATTATAGTGAGCAAACATTTTCAAAGAAGAGACTTTCGAAATTTTATATTTTTAACTAAATTTGGATATTCTTTGAAGTTTTTCTCGAGTGAAAAACTTTTCTTCATACATACTAACATTCTACAGTTGTTTTGATGCAAGCTTTTTCAATGAAGTCTAAAAAAAATTGATATCACTTAACAAATAGCTAAGCGACAATCTCTTCTTGTAAACGAAAAAACATCATTTAGAATTTCCAAAAATTAAAATCAGTATTGACGCAATTTTACAAAAACAACTACTTTTTGACATAAAATTAAGCAATTGATATCTGGTCAACAAGGAATTTAAATAGTTTAGATTATGAGATTGCCAGTGGTGTAGCATTTTAATTATTTCCATGCAAAAGTTTTTGTGTCGAACTTCTGTTAATTTTTTCAAAGAAATTATTTGTAAATTTCACATTTTTATTTAAAATTTCTGCGTTTGAACACGGGCAAGACTATTTTGTAATTCTAATGTGAAATAATATTAAGGCTTCCTAAATATTCAATTTCATGATCAACAGGCAAATACGATTTGATGTTCTTGAGTTTGTAGTACGAAAAGTCGATTGAAAATACATTTTGCGAATAAATACATGAATAAAAAATAAATCGTTATTTTACTTGGTACAAATTTGACTGTTTCACCCGAAAATTTTAAGTGGTCTAATTCGATGCTAATTTTATTTGTTTTCATGAACTAAATTACATTGGTTTAACAAGCTTAAAAATTATATTGATTTGAATGCATTAGTCATTTTAATTTTTAAAATAAATTTCCTAAAAATTGATCGTAAAGTATTAATATTTTTTTCAAATTCATGATTCTATTAAAATTCAAGCCATCAAATCCGTTTAAAGTGTCTTGAATCAAAATTAAGTAGAGTTTTGTTTAGATTGAAACCATTCTTCACGGGTATTTAGGAGATAAATGGAGTCCTAAACTTATAACGAAAATTTCAATGAATTTGTTGTAACGGTGACAAAATATGGACCTTTTGAAAATGGTGATTCGAAAACAATCGACGCGAATAAAAAAAACAGCTCAAAAAGTTCAACTGAAAATTTTTCTGTTGGTCCATTCTGGCGCAATTTTTTTATTTCCAAGACTTTCAAATAATACCATCCAAACAAAAAGATAAAAGAAAATAATCAGAATCAGAATGGTTATCAACGCCGGACAACTTTCTTCAACAAACACAATCTATTGTGTTGATTTCCTAAAAAAAAGATGTTTGTCTTTTTATATGAACTTAATAGTTGATCTCACAACAAAACGTTTAAAGAATTTTCAAACCAATATCTCAAGGAATCAGAATGCTTCCACAAGAAATTTTAAAAACAATGTCAATCAGTTATTATCACTATTATAGAGGACTTTCACCTTTACTATCTAAATTAATATTCTCCGACCGATCCGATAACTACGCACTTGTTGCTAGTAAGAAAAAAACTAAGCACTCATTATTAGATCTCACCTGTATCTACCTATTTGCGATTATTCTAATCAGGCACAACACGTGCTGACTTTTCTAAAGTCCAATAACATCTCGATAGCATCTAAATGAAATTTACCTGGCAATTTTTATACGTTGATAACAAGTGACAATAAAAACCATTAGTGTTCTGGTGCCATCGAAGTTAGCATTTAAAACCGCACTGTTCAGTAGCCACGAGCACCATTCACTAATTACACACAAAAAGATACTTTCAGGTTCCTGTTTGGAGTGCGGTACTATCAGCGGCGGCGACCTGGTATTGAATGCTGGTTCGTTATCGCTACTATATGTTGCTTCTGCTTCTGCTTCTGAGACGTGCCAGCTGTTGCTGGATTGAAAACAGCAACGATTTGAATCTGTCCGGTTTCTGGCCGGCTCTTTTATAGAAAGTTCAAACTCGAGGATAGTCCGAACCACGGATCGGATCACGGCGTGCGTGTCAGCTCGAGTACTCGCCAAATATCAACGTTAACATCTTTTCCACGCCTTGCCAACGAGAATGTTAACTCCAAGACACTACTTCGTTCCTTTCGAGCATTCTAAGTGTATATAGGTTTGGGTGGCTCCCAGTAAGAAGATTTCCCAGCAAATTGTTGAGAAAAGTGAGTGTTGGCTTCGCCCCAAACAATGAAATTAATCAGCCCTTAAAATTGTAGTTTCTAGCCTTGCTTGGCTATTGAGTGAGTTCAAGTTGCAGAAATCTCAAGAATATAATGCTGCTCCGCCCTTGTTACTTCCAAAGTGGTATCCCCAATTTGTCTAGCTCAAAATGAATAAACTAACTAGTTAAAATACCACAGCACCCATCTCTGACTTACCACCATCTATGAAAATGGAAACACACTGAAATGGGGGAAAATCTTATTTCACACCTGGTACTGCTGCTATTTAGGAACAACCGCTTTTTTCTTCGCTAGGTTCATGTCTTCTATACCTTCTCTCTGTTCGTCTTATGAAAAACGCGGTGGAAAAATCAAGTCGTCACTTTTCTATTCAAGTTTGTAACGCTTTGAAGACTTCCTCGCCCACGCAACATAGTTCTTATCAATTGAATCCACTATAAAAGGATATGTTCGCCTCCCACTTGACCCGTGAGTGATCTGAGCATGAACATATCTTGCTTACAAATTACATACACTTGGCTCTGTGGGTGCTTTGCACGCAAATGATTTCACAGTTCCACACCATAATGTGAATTTTTTTTGATGATTTCGACTAGGGGTTAATGTGATTAAACGGCTCTTGAGAGGAAACGTTATTCCAAGAAAGGATACTACTCGAGGATTTTCTTTTATGTGCCTAGCGGGCTGGTCGTCTTTGACTATTCGAAGCTTATCCATGAGAACGATACGGTCCCATTAGAATGCTTTGGTGAACAATCGTGAAATTAATCTAATTTAGATTTGAACTAGGCTCAAGAAAGTCTTAACGTTTCCTATTTATAGAGAATAACTTGGAGCCACTTAATGTGAGCATCCTCCTTATTCGTCTTTGTAGATATGCAAATAGAATGAACTAATGATTGTCATCATGATCTGTTGAGATTTGGATATCAAGATTAATTATGCTGTAATTAAATAGTTAAGTATTCGTTATATAAGAGACACCTAAGCAAGTTCTAAAAATAATCATCGATGATAATAGAGGATGAAAGCTGTATTCTTTGAAAGATTGAAGTTACTGTGCAAAATGAGCATTAAATGTTAATGATTGATGTATCATGAGCGAATCATATGAACAATTTTGGATTTAAAGCAACAACGAACAAGCCGCGAGGTGCGACCCTTGAGGTCCACACGGTCAACTTCCCAGTAATTTCTACATAAACATCAACAACATTAAACACAATAATAATTTTGAAAATAATACTACTTTAAATAATAATAATGAGAGGTATTCATAGCAGTAACAGGAATGAGTTAATATGAATCATATCGTCTACGGGAGGGTCCATTGATTACGTAAGGTTTTTGGTCGATGAGGACAGATTGAATATTCACGCGGATCAATCGGTGGGGGCCTTTTTGGTCTTGAAAAATTTTGTATATGCAGTCAAAAATAGGTTCAATTGCATGTAAAAAGTAAAATGTATTACAAATGATGATGGTTATTGAAATCTTACGATTACTAAAAAATGAATCTACTAAAAACTACAATTTTTTATTCGATGAAAGCTTTTCAAAGCACATGATCTTGCAAAGTCTTGACTACAAAACATTTTACCATTCTAATCGTTGATACCGCAAATGCAAATTTGATTGAAATTTTGTTGGTTTTCAAAATTTAAGCAGTTTTTTTAATTAAAAGACTATAAAAACTAATTAAAATCTGCTTAAATTTTGCAAATATTTTAAAACTTTGATTGAATTTACAACAATTTTTTTTAAAATAAAAGATATAAAGTAATATCATTCGTATGAACCCTCTTTAAATGGTAACTTTGAATAATTTTTTATTTTTAATTTAGTTTTTCCATAATCATGGAAGAAATTTTTGCCGGTTTCTCTTCAAAAACTGATAAGAACGTATAAACTGATATCACTGTCCTGTGCAAATCAGGTAAAAAAAAAATTTTTTTATAAAAAACCCATAATTTTTTCGCATTTTCTTCTGTTAAATTAAAAAACACGGCTGAAACGAATAAAAACTTCACAATGAGGTTAAACGTCAACTGACACCATAATGATGCAAATATTATATTTGGTTCGTGAGATATAGTGAATGATAAAAATGACCTTGAAAATCATGATGACTTTTAATGATTTTTTATTTTTAATTTAGTTTTTTACGTAATCATGAGAAAAAAATTTGATGACATTTTTAAGAAAACTGTTTGGAGTATATAAATTATATAAACATTGATTACTGCAACTTGAAAATAAGGTTAAAAATTTATTGTTTTTAAAAAAATCGGAATTTTTTTTCACTTTTTTTTAAAAATTAAAAAACGGCTCCAATAAATTTTTTAAAAACTTGACAAAATCACATAAATGTAAATACGCGTCGATTGACACCTTGTTCAAGAAAATCGTACCTTTGGTTCACGAGATATAACGCATGACAGAAATGACCTTCTAACGGGCAAAACAGCAACCCCCCCCCCCCGACCGAAGGTTCCCAAAAACTAATCAGCTCTTAAAATTGCAAAGAGGCTTCGATTGACACCTTAAATAATTCGATACGACTTTGTTTACGTGAGTTATGCTCGTAGAAAAAACTGTCCACGAACGTACATACATATACTGGGAAGTTAAAAACTTAGCAAAGGCGTATTTGTCATTTCAAATTTTATTCCAAGGAAATCAAAGGAACGTTTATTTTCTGAGCTCTATACTTGATAGAACTCATTATTCATAATGAATTCTAAACAGACCACGAATCGAAGATCCGAAAAATCAACACTGTATCCTTGCACCTGCAAAAACAGTTAGTAAATAAAAATAGCATATTTATCGTGAAATCACAATCAATTATTTAAATTCGGCACTCTTCAAGCATCTGATAAGACGATCAACCTTGTTGAGTACTAAAAACCTGGTTTCAAAATAAACTTGTACTCTTTGCTAGTGTTGAAGGGAGTGCCAGTAAAGTATATATTCTACAAAATGAAAAATGTGACAAATACTCTTGCTTAGACGTGTTGTTAAAATAAGGCTAGTTTTGAGTATAACACCACTATTATAAGGCAATTAAAACAATCAAAGCAATTTCAAATACTTGCAGGCAATCTTGTTTTTAAGGTGAGGGTACGAGATCAAGCACATCCAACCAAAAAATATGGAATATGATTAAACATATCAACAAACACTGTACAGCTGTCCATTGCAAGCACTGTAACTCACAATTGGCGCGCGAATCGTCCCGTCTTAGAACATTAGAGCTCTTAAGACGTTGCCTCGTCATATATTCAGCCCAATTAACAGCGAATGAATAGACGGATTTAATTGAAAGAGTCGGTTCAATTGTTTCCATTCAATTATTTTCTATGAGCTTTCGACTGGGCGAAATTCTCAACATGAAAATTTAGAATCATGTCGTTTACCGACTCGAAAGCCAATCTCGCGCCACATAAACAAAACACGAAATGGTTCTTAACCAAACAATGCTGGTTGGGTTGGTGGATCTAGGATGGCGGTCTCGCGGGCTTGCTAAGATCTTTGCCATGATACATATTGTCGAATGTGAAAATCTTGAAGCGTTTCAGATTCCAGCAATAAAATTGGGATTGATGTTTACGTCCCCGTTGCCGATAAGCGAAACACAATATGTGGCTGCGCGGGTGTTTGTAAACAAGTGCACTCACAATTTCCGAGACGGCGATTATCGCGAAGGGCTGCGCAATCGATCGCGATTCAGTCGTCAACATCGCGAGTGAAAGCCGACAAGTAGTGCGTGTGATCTTGTGTCAAGATCAAGAAGTTTAGTTGATATTTTTACTTTTATCCGATGCCGAAGAAGGCGACACCTAAGGTAAGACAATCTTGTACCTTTTCTCTCTTTTTTCAATCTCCACTTTTACGATTTAAAGTCCTTGTTAGTGAACAACAAAGAAATTATTAACTTTTTTCCTATTTTTATAGAAAACCACTCCACCGAAGGACGCGAAAGGGAAAGCTGCAAAACGGAAAGCTGCGAAGGGGAAGGCTGCGAAGCCGGTGCCCCAGAAGGAGGAAGTAGAGGTGAGTGAATTCTAATCTATAACATAGACGACGAGTATTTTGTGACGGATCTGTAGAAAAACGACAAAATTTGGCCGTTGAATGGGGGCGCGAGTTGTGCTTCTTAATCACTTTTGTATAAAAAGAAGAAAAAAAACTCTATATTTTTCACACAATACTTTATTTCAACTTTACTTTATTACAACTTCAATTTATTGCAACTTTAATTTATTCCGAACTTGCATCACTTGGAATTTTATCTTAGACTGCCCTGCGACTACAATCAGATATCTTATTTATAAGTACTTATTGTTTATGCGGACTGATCTTATTCGCAATTAGTATCATGCACTGAAAGTAATTTGATGTCTGTGTCAATGAGTTGTATACAGATCATCAAATTATGTTATTATTTATGCAAGCGACAATTAGCTTCGCGAAATCAATTAATTCCTAATGATTTCGTTTCAATCAATCCAATTCTGTCATCACTGAGCATAATGGCTTTGATTGTTTACATCAAATGGAATTGGAATAATAGATGAGTCATATCAACATTAATAATTACATGACTCATAAACTTTGTGGAAGGAATGGTAATAGAGATGTACGTGGTTTAGGAATAGGGGAAAATGATGTAGTGATATCAGAATCGGTTACAGGTGTAGTATTTGATATTACAGGTGTAATATCTGAGATTACAGGTGTAACTCGCGCTGATTTTTACAGGAAAAGTTGTGGACTCATTCATATAACAATAATTGATTAAACTTAAATTCATGATTACCGAGATACTCAACTTGTTCATCAGCAAAAAATGTTTATAATTTCAAAAAACTCCTGAGGCCGCCTTAACAATTCGATTTTAGGTTTGTAAAATGCATTCAACACATTCAAGACAAGATCTATATTAATGATATGAAATCGTTGTTCGAAACGACAACAGTTTGTTTCGTGGAAAAGTGACGGATTTTTTTCCATTTTAAAATTAAAGTCAAGTGCGTGGAGCAATGTGTTTTGGTTATTTTTTAGACTCACAGCAATTTGGAAGTGGATAAATTATTTTTATTTTATTGCTGAAAACATTTGGTTAGAAATCCATAGCTTTGCTAGATTTTATGTGGAGTGTTTAATTGTAATAGGCCTGACCGCAATTGACGTTCGAACCCGGGAGTCGACCTGGAATAGTACTGACAGCTATGCTAAATTTGATAAGCTTGAAAATCTATGCTCGAGATCCTGTCCAGCACCAAAGTCTGGAAGTGCACCCACCCATTAGTATTAATTATCATAACAATGGAAATATATGTGACGTTATGTTTGTATTATATTGTTCAGACCAGTTGAAATACTGAAAATTGTGTCCTGCTTATATCGAGTAGTTGCCATTAACGAGGGGCTTATAACGAGTTCCTATTGAATGTGTATATATATTACATATATTCTAGCGAATGAATGAAGCGTACATTCGCTAAATGTTAGGTGTTCCGTGGCAACTCAGATATGTAGCTTCCCTGTATAGACATACATTAACGTAATAATAACTTTTCAGCCAAAAGCCAAGGTCTGCAAAAGATGCGGCAAATCCGATCATGCGCGCGCCAGTAGCACCAAGTGCAAGGTGCGGATTCTAAGTCAAAAGCTGATAAATGACGGTGGCATAGCAAAGGAGACATTCACAGTGAAATGTGGACTCCGAAAATTTATAAAAGACAACACTTTGTACGAAAAGATACAAAAAGACGTCGAGTGCGTGTCTAAGATGATGGTCGAAGCATCTATCCTGCTCAATTACGCGATCAACAAAGAGCCTCAGAAGTACTGTGGCTTCACAAAGGAACCAGATTTCCTGCCACAGTTCTATCAAGTTAAAGATAACTCGAAGGTGACCAATGAGCGAATTGACGCAGACTATGCCGCCATTCGCAGCCACAGCAACATTCCCTTGCACGAGGGCAGGCTGCGCACGGCCTTGGTGCAAGAAGCGGCGAAGCAATTGCAGACGAGTTTTAAGAACAACGTGAGCACGCACATGTACCGCAGGGTACAGAGATACTTCGAGCATGCGTACAGCTCCAAATCGCGTGCAGAAGTGCATCAGATTTTGGATGCATTGTTCCAAAACGCACCAAACCCCTGCGAGGAAATCAAAGAATTTCGGACGAAATTCGGCTGCGGAGACCTCAACTTCATGCGCACGAAGGAAGAATGGTGGAAGTTCATCCCATTCCTCCGCAGCCTGCAGCTGTTCTTTTCGTCTGTAGAGATAAAAAGCTTCGTCCTGGTGCCACGGTTCAGCTTTGGTCGCAAACACCTACTGTACACTACGAGTGCGTGGTGGGAGCTGCTAAAAAGTGTTGGGATAAACGTGGAACGAACGGCGGCTGCTGCGAATTGGACGGATTATTTCCACTTGGAAAAATTTCTGTCCACTTCGAAGCAGGTGACCTTCGCTGGTTCCATTTCCACAAACGGAATCGACGTGTCCATCCACTTGCGGCGGCCAAAGCGACAGGCATCAATCGACGAAAAGGCCGCGTTTGATCGGATACAGCGCGAGTTCCGCGAGATAGGTTATTCGAAGGTGTGCGGCATCGATCCGGGGCTCCGGTGCATGGTGGGTATGGTGACCCTACACCAGGATCAGAGCATTTCGAATTTCCTGCTGCCCAACAAAACATTCCGCCACGGAGCAGGAGCGATGCACCGCGCTCGCATCTTTAAGAGACTGACTGCACGCGCTGCCGCCAACTTCAACAAGGGGGCGACGGCGTATTCGGCTAAAGGATGCGACTACACGGCATACACCTCGTTCCACCTCTCCCACTTCAACGACATGCAGGCCCTATATGCCCGAAGGCAGGTGGCGAAGCTGAAGTGGGAGCACCACATGAAAACGCGAAGCGCCGTCGACCGACTCGCCAACCAGATCGTGGCGACTGCGGACAGCGGCAAGACGCTCATAGCCTTCGGAGACGGCCAGATCTCCTGGTTCATCAAGGGCTATGCGCGGTTGCCGCAGAAGGGGCTGCTGGCGGCCCTCCGCAGAAGGCGCAAGGAATGCGACGTGGTGATGGTGGACGAGTTCAGGACCACGACGCTATGCTCCGTCTGCCTGCACCGATGCAAGTTGGCCAAATCGCCGCACCGGTCCGAAGTGTGCGGGAACTGCCACCGGACGTGGAATAGGGACATCAACGGCGCGAACAACATCCTGAAGAAGCTGTTGTATCGCCTCCTGCAACACCCACTCCCCCTCGAATTCCAAAGAGTTGCAAACGTATCCTGAATCCCACACTTCCCTCCGAAACCTCCTTGGCAAGCAATTCCCACACGGCAAAGCTTCTTCACGCGCCGTTGAGCCAGCATGCAGCACTTGCGCAGAGGTAATTTAGCTTTGCTCCTGTTATGGTACATTTGCTCAAGTTAGCTTCCTTCCAGCTCGGAGCACCAGGAGCACAGAAGCGTCCCCAGCGTGGTCCGGCCGTCGCAGGTGCCAGCTAACATCTTGCAAAGGTAATTTCATTGGATTGCAACCAATTTGAAAAACAATCAAATGCTTCCCTGCATTATAGGTGGCAGCGTCCAACAACAGCGTGCAGCCCTCCGTGCCATAGAAAGCGTCGACTTCCCTTAACCACCGGTAAGGTGCTCCATTCTATCAACGACAACTTTGCCAATTTCTTTTGTTTTCCTTTCAGCGCCCCATCATGACAGCGGCCCTTGCTCGTCACACCAACAGCGTGACTGGAGCAACAACGAAGACAGCGACTGCAACGGCGGTCCAACAGTTTAGTAACTAAGATAGCTTTAGAGTAGGCTAGGGTAGGATAGATAGCATGTAGGAATAACTTTAAGTCAGCCAAGGCGGGTGCTCTGCCGTCGGGTCTGCGAGGAAAGTCGCGCCGTCCCGACCGCCAAGGTGATTGCATATGTGCCCACATTGCCTTTGGTTTGGCGTCGGGACATCAGCGCGGCACACAACATCCCTCGTGGAGACCCTTCGAGGCTCAGCTGCACCCGCCTTCGCACCCAGACTGCGGCTGCTAGCTCGCCCAAAAGGCCAAGGATGCGGCCGCAGTGGCACGCTGTAGTGCCAGTAATGCGGCGCCCCTGCTATCAAGTCAAGGACCTTCTGTCGCGCCTTGATTGCAGTGCGACCGTTTAGCAAAATCAACCAAAAACTGATGCTCTCAAGAAAAAAAAGTTGATTGAGATGCTAAGAGCTGTTGAATTTTTTTTATAAAATAGCCTTGCTATTTGTGAAATATTTACGCATTATTAGTTTAAACTTAAACTACGAAACTAATAAAAGTTATAAATGGTTTAGCTCTTAAACATTTGCCGCTACCAGAAGTTCCTGTACAGCCTTTGGATTCAAAGAGGTCAAGATTAGAGTTAGTGACCTTGTTAGTATACCCATTTTCACACGGCTGAAAATATGCACAAAATTATAGTTTAAAACTCCGCAATTTCTGGCTAACGGTGCAAGAAAGGCTAGGAGCTATATGTCTTTAAAGTCAAAAAATGTAATCCATATATTCCAGTAACCGTGGATCCTACAAAAATGTTATGCAAAGTGAATTTGGATAAAATTTAATTTGCAGCAAGGTAATATACACAATACATCAATTATTTTCTCGCGGTGGTCGCAAAAAAAGTAACGTGCCAAAAACGGCACCAAAAAGGATCACTTTTCGGGTGCCAAAACTTTTTTCATTTAACATTAAGTGCGAAAAACATTTGAAACACAATTTTATTGCAAGTCGTTTGTGGTATGGTTGATTGCAATCGATGTGCACAAAGGTTAGTTATTGCACCCCAAACATGGAAACACGTGCAGTTTTATTACAGCCCAAAAGAAAAACCCACCAGTGCAAAAACTCGCGAAGCATTTGGTGGACACGAATTTTTTTCGCGATGTTTATGGGGTCTCACGGGAAGCCTTAGTTTATATTTTTGAGGTCAAAGTGTCCCCATTTGACCAAGGATCGTTGTTCTCACTTGTGTAAAATTAATTTTTTGTGACGTGAATATGCACCGCTTTCACGTGGAAGCAACAATAAAAACTTCACAAACCAAAAATTGGGCCAAAAAATAGAAATCATTACATTAACTAGTTATTGCACCCGAACGGAGATAAATCTCTCACATTTAAATGACCTAAAAAGCCTTATTCGCGTGGCTTGTCAACATACGTCGATTGTAACAAATGATATCGCAAACGACTCGTGATAAAGTTGTCTTAAAGAAAATTTTGGATGTTTACCGCATCAAAAGTGAAAACAAAGAAATTTTGACCCGTGACAAATGATGAAATGATTTGGTCTAATTTTTGGTTTATGAATTTTTTTATTGATTTTTCGTAAAAGATTTTTACATTGGCAAATACTCAACTACAATTTGCGCATAGGTATTTTGAGCAATGTTAAAATGGGTATGTTATCGACTTCACCAGCTCTTGGACCATAAATCGTGTCCTATTCATGTGAAATCAAACAAATTCCCTATGCATTTAACCTATTTGAATTGAATTAATAAATGATACAGAAAGAAGAAATAAAACACATTTGAAAAATAGGAAGAATATTTGTCAGCATTGAAAAATAATTTTAAAAAACCTAGTGAATATGAGAAAATATAGAAAAATTTTGATCTATTTCATGCATTAACAACTTTTAATTATGTCAAATTTTCAAATAAATTCGATCATTGGGTGTTTCAGATTTTTCTGGATGTTATGTATGAAAATCTAAGCTGAAAATAGCCTGATTTCAATTTTTTTCAATAGATAAATGACAAAATTAAGAAAGAATTCTAGATAATTTCATTTTTCGGTATTTGAGTTTATACAATCATCTATTTTTATATAAAATGGTAGAAATTTTCAAAGTTGCGAACACACGTATTTTTGAGTGACTCTTTTCCAGAATAGAGATCAAAATGTTTTCAATTTTACTAAATTTTATTTGAAATAAAAATTGCGGTGGCAACTTGCAGCGTTCATTAGTATACTTTTGTGTACTGGACATTTAAAGTGACACTCGAGCAGTCTAGGAATGTTCAGATAAAAAATATGAAAAATTTTATGGCTTCAAATCAAAATTCACCCTTGCCATTTTACCCCATGATTTCGACCAGTAATGCAAGACTACCCCCTCTAAAAGAAGCTACATGCGCCACTAAAATATTCACAGATTTTAATTAGTATTCAATAAAATGCTGTGTTTCTACGACAAAATTTTGACTTTTAATAAAATATATTATGCCAGAAACATCCAAAATAAATACTTATTCATATCTGGATATACTTTTGAATATAAATAAATAGTCAAAAACTTTTATTATATTATAGTTTTAAAAGGTTCTCATCAAAAATACAATCAATACCGGTGCTAAATAAATCGAATGAATTTATGTAAAATTCAAGATTCTAATATTTAGGTCAATTTCCAAGTATGTTAAACTTTGCCCAGATTATTTTATTAGTCAGAGGTTACAGATAATAAAAATCAAAAAGAAAAACAAACACTGGAGTAGCTAACGAACTAATAAACACATGTAAATTCTTTCGTTATCATACAAAACAGCGTAAATATTGTTAGATTATTTAATTAACTTTATCCTCCTATAAGGTTAAAATTTTATATTATTTGTTATTCAAAATTGTAGTAATCAGTGAATTCCCACATGTTTTTGACGATGAACAGTTCATTTATACTGAGATTAGAGAGGTTATTTCCAACTGAAATGAGTAAATTTTGCTAATGAGATGCATCAAATTTTGAAATAAACTTTGCCAAATGCCGTGTTACGAGATAAAAAAAAAACTCGATTAAATTTTTTTTGGATAACGTTGTTTGAATTTTTTTCACTATTTTTCAGCAAAAATGCTGATTTTTTGGAAATTCAAAAAAAGGAAATTAAATGTAACAACCAAAAGTTTGTTAGGAGTATTTTAATATGTTGTATTATAAAGCGCCTTTAATTCAGTCCAAAATATTTTCTTCCAGCAGTCGTTTTTGCAATTTCCATAAAAGTTGTGAAATCTCTCCGGAGCAAGGATGAAAACATAGTATAAATGGATTTTTCCATCCTTGCTCCGGAAAGATTTCAAAACTTTTATTTAGCTTCTAGTTGCATGCGGCTTGAAGAGATCTTCCAATCATTTTCAATGTTTTTACATTTATTTTGTTCTTAATTTTAAGCTGTCTGTTGTTTGCTTTTCAGACATCCTTTAAAAAAATGTTATCAAAATCCCTAGCTGCGTTCACTTGTTGCGTTATTAATCGTAACCTGTATACTGATATAGCATTTTCTTTTCAATTTAGACGTTTTTCTTCTCAAACCGGTTGTTTTCTCCGGTTTCCCCGGTTCTTCGTTCATATTGGTCATTTTCTAAATCAAGTTGAAGGTATTTTTTCAATTTCAACTGGGTTGGAAAAGTTCTAGCTTGATTTTGAAGAGCACCAATTTGATTTGGAAAATCACCATTCGATTTGAAAAATCATCAATTGAATATAGACAATCACCAATTTAATTCAAAAAATCACCGATTTGATTCAGAAAACACCTAAACTAAAGAGAAAAATTTTTGTATCCGATTTTTGTGAAGCAAATTATGTGTGAGTGACCAATTTTATCTCGTCTTTTCACTAAATTTCTTCAATAAGTTTTATCATAACTACGTGTGGAAATTTTTAAGTGCTTATAGTTCTTTATTTTTCATTGAATTAAAATCAAATAAAAATTAACGTACATTCCTGCTACATTTTGAAACTAAATTTATAACTGAAGATTTTTGTCATGGAATTCCTTACATCAAGCTTAATTTCAAGTAGTTTCCTCGGTTTTCCAACGAGACAATGATTTCCTATTTAATTTATTTGCAGAATTATTTCGTAGAAATTTCGCACGAGCATATTTTTTTTTAGAAAAATCTATCAAATTAAATTAAGGGCGTAGTACCGGTTATAATTTTGAAAAATCAATTTTTCATTTTTCAATTTATTATAACTTCAGAAATCCATCTCAAAATTTTTAAGATAATAAATTTTTTAAGATATTCCCATAAATAAAGAAGTTACGGCAGTTTGAATGCGCACGCCCTTTTCGCTTTGTAAGCGATATTTTCGGTAATCGAAACTTTAAACGCTTTTTTCTCGAAATCCGGATTGGCCGAACCAATTTAAGTCAAATTTGGTGTGCTACTTTATTCAAGTATCTTGTGTGGTAATCTACCAGAATATAGACCAAAAATCCCAAAAAAAAATTCCAAACAGAACAAAGTGAAATACGCGATTTTTCGAAAGAAAAAATTTCAATCAGCCGTTACTTTTTTGATAATTTTTTCAAAATATTTTGGTAGATTGCCACGTAAGAAACATTCGTCTTTAAAATGCGGTTTGTTTTTTATTTAAAAAATTTTATTCCGGAGATTATCTATCCGCAGTGGGACGAGGCATTTTTCGAGATATCAACTTTGGTGCCCTCTATAAATAAGTAGAAAAATGAAAAAAATAGAAAATAATTATTTTTGTAATCTTAAAAATGTGCATTTTACCCATGCAAATTTTAAAATTTATGTACAATAAAAAAGCTGGAAAAAATATTGAAAATTAGGCTGTTTTTTTAGCATTCTAACCGGTACTACCTCTTTAAGCAAAAAATTTTTTAATACACTACTTTTTCAGTGACATTTTTAGTATTGATCTCAAGCTTCCTAACCTTTCATTTTTGAAAAAGCTCATTCAAAAAAGATTGCTGCTGTTATTGAATAACTTCTAATCAATTTTTCATTTTTTTAAAATATTTTCGTAAGAAATTTTTTTTAATTAATTTTTTTCCATAGAGTTTGCTTATTCATGATTTTGTTAGATTGATAAAGATGTAAATTAAAAAGGATATAATTTAAAATCAATTCTGACTTGTAATCATTGCCCTTAGCTATTTGATCGAGTAGATATTAAGTTGACTGTTATAGGGCAAAGAAATAAAGCCGTATTTCAAACAAACAAACAAAATTAGCTCAATAAGAATTTCATCCAAAATGTCAAAAACGGTTACCTATTTTTGCAGGCATTTTCCAGCAAAATTTGAATTTCAGTGCCAAGTTAGCTCATGCGTAAGAGAATTGTGTTTTTAAGGGGACTTTTAGGTTACGATTTTCACAAAACACGTTTTTTTCGATGATTTTTTTTTCATGGAAGGAAAAAAGGTATCGTTCTGAAATTTCTCACAAATATTAACTAACATTTTAAATATAAAAAAAAGAGATTTTCAAAATTTTTGAAACTGTTTTTTAGATTTTACGAATTTTTCAAAAAAATGCCCGAAATAGATGGCGGACCTGATTACTCTAGTCTGCAACATCTCAGAGAAAAAAATTAAATCAAAAATGAATCCTTGTTTAAATGGCTATCGCGTCAACTAGGATAATTATTTTCTGCCGAAAAGTAACAAAATGGCGGCCATTTGAAAGAAAAATTGGTTTCTAAGGTTAGAAAATCGGCTGGAAATCGGAAAAATTATTTTTGATCAACATGATCCTAGTTCACGCTATAGCCAGGCATGTCATTGACAACATATTAAAAATTCAGTATGATCGGCCCAATAGTTTTCTTTAAATCATGTCCGCCAACTCAAAAAACGCGATTCCGAGAAATTAACATTTAAAGTTTTTTCAGGTAATTTTTCATAATTTTTCCGCAATACATTAGTCCTTCCACTTCCTTGTACTTCTCCTGAAGCACGTCTTATTACCAAACCAAAATAAGTCGACAAATTTTTCATTGATTTGTTAGTTAATTTCGATGATTTTTCAGTATTTGCTTTTTTTGGCATTGTTTTCGATTCACTTTTTTTGCTGCATTATATTCTTATTTTCTTCCTTGACCCTTCTAAATAATCTTTTTTAACGTGCAAATCAAAAAAAAAACAAGTATAAACCAAAGCAGATGTTTCAAAACAAGTGAGGAGGCGAGAACGATGAAATACGCTGGAGAATTGAAAAATGCGCTTACGCCGCGTTTCGCCTTAGGCCCTTAAAAACTAGTTTAAAATTTTTATATCGCTCTAAAAACTTTTACATCGTATTTTGAATTGTATTTAGAACTAAAATCAATAAAAAAAAATTTCGATTTTTTAAAAAAATTGTAACCTAAAAGCCCCCTTAAAGAAAATATCGGCTTCTTGAAATCATCACTGAAATTTCTGTAATTAATGTGATAAATTTTAAGCACGCACGTTAAAAATGACTGCATTTAAATAAAAAGATAAAATAATTTAACCACCCATTCAAAATAAATTCAATTTCTAAATTCTTTTTTTGCAAGCTATAATTTACTGCTGTCGGGAGCAGAACATGTATTGTTTTTTATAATTTCTTCGTCGACAATTTCGCTTTAAACAATGATTATCAAACCACATTTTCAAATGTATTCTAACCGCGATCTAACGTACAAACTCAGCTGAAAACATTCTTGGCTTTAAAAAGTAGTTAGCTGCATGAAGTAGCTGTCGTCATGCTCTTTCAATTATTAACTAGTACCTACTATATTTTGTAGTAATTAGGAACAACATCATAGTTCCCATTATTGTTTCGTAATCAGATATTGTTGTATCGGGGGTAATTTATTGATATTTTTATTTATTTCGTCTAGACATAAATGAGTTATCTAAGTTGGAGCTAAATGTTAAAATGAAAAAAAAATCTGAAGCTAAATGTGTTATAAATTTTGTTCCATCGGAAAGAGAGAGATCATGTTTTTTATTACAGTTTGAAATCGAAATATAAATAAATAAAGTCAATATTTAGTTGTTATGTGAATATTGAATCATTTAATAAAAATTATTATGAGGTGCACTAGTTACCCCAAAAGATTACATGGGAAATTTTCATTAAGAAGTAATATTTGCGCTTTTGCGATTTCTTGCATTTGATGTGGAATTTACGAGAAAAAATTTTTTTTTAAACTGTTGCCTTCATTGCAGTGTGAGATTCGATCACGAAAATAAAATCCGACCTCATAAAACATAATCGATTCCAAGCATCCAAGATTTAATATATAAGATGCCAACTCAAAAACGACCGCAACTCTGAAGATATCTCCCTTGTCCCAATTTAGATCCCCCAGCGAATGGATCCCATGAAAAGTCGCATTCATTGCATCTGCCCGACGAGCAATTGTTGTGGAGTCTGCAAAATGTGGGTCACTAGGAAACTCGTGTATTCACTTGAGAACCCTTTGACTTGCACATCTTATTATATTCGATTCCCTCCTCATGCAGTCCTGGTGTCTTTGCCACCTCTCGCTGCAATTACCATACAAGTCATGCACTCAATCTTTTTGTGTTGCAGTTGATGTAATCTGGCTCGTTTCGGAGATACACTCTTCCGTGCAAGATGCAAAGTTTAAATCGGTCATCGGAATTGTTTGACCAGACCACAATCAGAGAAAACAACAATCAAATTGCCCAATGATTATTTATTAATTTGATATTGTTGCACTTTCACAAGACACCACCGAAAATATTGTAATGAGAATCGGGAGCCGCATGTGCAGCTGGAATGCACCCAGCTCAGATGCAGATGCGCAGATACATCAGTGAATTGGATCAGTGCTTATTATTCGTTTATAGATTCTCGTAATTTATTTTCTTGACTTGTTTTTTGGTTTTCCTTGAATATTTTCAGGGTTCAATTGGTCGCGCGTGTGCATTATCTCCTTAAGCTTTTGACACGCTCGTTACGGCATGCATTTTATGTTCGGTAGAGTTCCTCGGAAAGGTCTAATTAAGCGCTAGCAACCAACACTGAAGTGCAGCAATCAATCGATTGGAAATCACGTTGAATAATTGGGCTGAAGGTTATCAAAGAACCTCCCCCAGGTGATTATTTCACACGGCGATGATGGTACCATCAAAACTTTTGAATCTCGATAGTAGCATCTGTATTTTTTTTAAATCAAATTAGAATCGCATTTGAATTTTACCCCTATAAATAATTACATCTACTACGCGTATGTTTCTGTAGTAAATTTTTCTTATATATCAAATAATCTTCAAGCATTCTACCACGGAATTTTTTCATACATTTATCCTTTACAATGTGCCTAAGTTTGTGTTCATTCCGATGGCAGAGCTTGGATTGATGGTAAATTGAAGCCGAATCAAATATTCAATTCTGCCAAACATTTTCCCGACATATTCAATGTTTTTTCAGAACATTTCAGTAAAAAAAATTTGGTAATTCTAAGAAGCCAAGCTAGTGAACATTAATTGATGTTAACATTTGGATTTAAGTTAGTACCATGATAGTGAGTTCACACTATTCTATTTCTAAGTTAAATCATGCTAGTTTTTGCAATAGTTTTCTAATCTGCAATAGAAGAACTGAAATTTAATGTTACTTTTAAAAAATATATTTGCCAGTTTATCTTCAGCAAGAATACTTAGTGAGATTTGTTCTGATTGTTGCCACAGAAAGCGTAAGACATTTCCCCATGAATTTTTCTCTCGAAAGATAAACCTATATTTTTATTGATTCTCATTGTGTAATTACAGATAAATTCTGCAATTACACTATGAGAATAAATAAAAAAATAGGCTCAAAAAGACATACTACATTCTTCAGGCTTCCCACTTAATGGAAATTGGACCATTCGATTGGGGCTTTTTAAAAATTATTAGTAAGTTTGTTGTTCAACAATACTCAAGAATACACACGTGGTTTTAAAGGAAACAGACAATATTATACATAAATGTTTATATGCACATGCACTACCGTTCATATATGTTGGAACGACATATGTTCCGTTTATATTTTGAAAATTACATGAATATATTCATTACTATATTTTAAAAAAATATGCTTCTTAAGTTCTGTTCTATTTACATAAATATTTTTCGTCTTGGACGTCACTCGTACTTGAAAATCAAACGAAATAGCAAATTTATGACCACTTAATCACTTTTTCTAAGAATTTTAAAACGAACTGGATAATTAATAAATCCGGCATGCCGAGAGGCAGGAGCTGATCGGTATCTTTTGAAGATTTCCACCTCCCAACGTTGAAAAAAATAAGTCTTTAGTGTAATCTAGATCCTTCACAGGCACATATTAACGCGAGTCTCCGCGCGCATTTTGCTGTACACACTACACAAAAATATTCAATTTTTTGTTGAAAGCAACTACGTTTTTGCATTGTTGTGTAGTGTTTGTGTGTAATGTGTAAGGCAAAATACGCGGAGCAAGGAGAACAACTCCCTGCATCGCCTTACATACGATCAAGGGCTAATATGCCACCTCTAAACCGGAAAACCGTCCGGAGACTAGCCGTTGCATATACTTACACACATATCCAGTCACACCATATCATTTACCCACGTGCATTGTGTTATCAGTAGTCTTTTGCTAAGTGTTAATTGCTACGTACTTTTCCACTGTTACACAGTTGGTAAACACATGCCTTTTTATGGCTAGTCCCAATGACTTATCTTTTTAATTATCGCTATTTACCAGTGGCGGCTCTACCTTTGGGGCTAGTGGGGCTCAGTCCCACCACTTATTGATGAGTCTATATTAGTGCAAATGTAATAAAATATCAATATAGATTTCAATATAGTTTTCATAATTTCATTTCATTTCAAAATATAACGTAGCATTCTTTCGCACATGCTGTAGTTTACTTTCACACAGTCCTCTTGCCACGCACTTTAGAACACTTTGTTTTTCTCTTCGACTCGCTTCGTTGTGCCTGCACCGAGTACAAGCTGAGAGTAAAATTCAAACCTATTTTCTCTTTGACAATTTGCCACCTTTACTACGATTAAAGGGCTACATTGATTTTGCCCCGAAAAAAAGTATTTCGATTTGAATGACTGCGTGAATTCTATGCTGAAGCGGCGGGAGTGTGCGTGTTTGAAATAACGTGTGTATACATCGTGGACGGGCTAATCTTATGCAGCCCGTTCAGTGCTTCGACTACGATTAGTCTTGGCATGGTCTGGATAATACTTTTGAGCAGGCATGAGCAACATTTTTTTACGACGGGTCGAAGGGGACGAAGGTGATGACTGTTAATGCAAAAGTAGTCTCATCAGTGTAGTGCATGGTATTAGTACATAGTGTGCCTTCGTAGTGGTATTTTTTAAAGTTTTGTAGTGCTTAAAGTTTGTTTCAGAAAAGGGTTCTTCAGGTTATGGTATTTATAATTTTGATTAAATAAATAATTAACAAAATTTTCCTAGCATGTGTTAAAACTTGTTTGAATTTCAATTTCAGTAAAAAAATTTCGGTATTTTCAAAATATGAATTCGGAAGAAAATTTAATTTCCAACCCGTTTTGCTCGCGATTTTTTGAAGAAAAACTTGAAATTAACCGCTTTTAAATTAAGCAGCAGCTGCGACAAAAGGCAACTTCGAAACTTTTCTACTGATTGGTTCAGTAAGAAACCTTGGCTTACCGTCTGTGAGGTTAGAAATTCCTTATTTTGTTTTTATTGCCTTTTGTTTGATGGCGAAGCGACTTGGACAAGCCATGGTTTTCGCGACATGAAACATTTGTCCGAGAGAAATAAAAAACATGAAACAAATTCACATCATTTACAGAATGCATTAAATTTCCAAACATTTGATAAAATCAATATTATGTCGCAAGTCGATAATGCTCATGCAGCTTCGATTACTCTTCACAACGAAGCTGTGAAAAAAATCGACATGTTCTAAGAAGATTAATAGACATTTTACAATTTTGCGGCAATCATAATTTAAGCTTGCTTGCCAGCGAATCTAGTTTTGGAGAAACCGATCACTTAAAATCGGTTAACGCTCCACATGTGGTACCTCTTGGGTGGAGTGGAATCTCACATAAGGACTTATACTGGTGATAGAAAAATTCGTACCAGTAGCCCCACCATACTTAACTCCCACGAGCCGCCACTGCTATTTACCCATGTCGGTGCCGAGGCAAGGAGAAATCCCAAGTTTGATTCTAAGAAAAAGGGATATTCCAATCATCAAGGAAGGATTTCGCTTGGGTCACGACATTATTAATTAAAAAACAATTATTTTAGCTTCGTCACTGAAAAATAGCAATTAAATACAATGTAGTGGATCTACACATATCTACACAATCAATCAGCATTTTACTATAAACTAAACCCACAAATTAATAATCAATGAGCAATCGTAGAATATACAAATGCATAACTTACGATCACTTTGTAATGCTCACTTTGCATACTCGTTTCGCGTTACACTCACACGAAAGTCAATTCATGTTGTCACTAAAAATAGACATATGAACGAATGTTTATACT
Organism: Oxycera nigricornis; assembly: GCA_963942545.1. Classification (NCBI taxonomy): domain Eukaryota; kingdom Metazoa; phylum Arthropoda; class Insecta; order Diptera; family Stratiomyidae; genus Oxycera; species Oxycera nigricornis. The sequence continues at coordinate 7,420,030 of OZ012659.1, forward strand.
AACCCATTGCGATCGCTCTAGACGAAGCGGCGCCTAGCATTGGCATGTGTAATGTACACACAAAGTACGAAACCTGAGTAGTCATTACTCATGGACTATTATGAGTGTTGCATATTACTCATGGACTATTATGAGTGTTACATTTCACTCATGGACTATTATGAGTGTTGCATTTTTAAATTGGGTCATATGGAAAAGTGCTGATCGATATTTTGATTGGTAGAATGAATTTACCATATTCAATTCTTCCAGTTTTAGAGTAGGGATTATGTATTAAGTAGAATAAAATATTAGAGTAGGGATTATATGTTAAGTTGTAAAAAGTGTATAAAAGGAAAGTGTACAAAAGAAAATATAGTCATAGTCTTACTTTTGACTCGTTTTTAATTATCTACTATTGCCGTAGTTTGGCAATACGCTCGAGCCGTAACTTGGCTTTAGAAGCGCTACAATTAAAGCGTAAGCAGTCGCTAAAAGTAAAACAGAATAAAAATATCGGCTAGCTTGGATCTTGAATCCTGCGCCAGATATGTGGCAATTAACTTGCCGGTAGGTACTTCAATTTAACCCTGTTCCCTCACTAAAAGTGCGCTATTCCTATACAGCGCTAAATCCCGGATCACACTTGAGGAATACAAGATCCGGCGTTCGGCGTCCAACACCGAGAAGGCATCTACTGCGACGAACTATCATTTAAATGCAAATCTTTTACATGGCGATCCTGCAACCGACGATCCTGCAACCGACGATCCTGCAACCGACGATCCAGTAAACTTCGAACATCTGAAGGATGATATACCACAGTATACGGAAGACCTTGAAGACGGTGAAATAGCCAATATAACAACAGATGAAGAGTTCCACAAGGCATTTGAAAGATGTCTGATACGAGCACAAAAAACACCAGCGGCAACCTTACACGAGGAGTATGAGCTTAGTCCAAATCTACGAGCTCCACCATATAAGCCATCATCGCTACCTGGTCCACGTCCAAGGAAAATAGAGGACTTCGTGAAACGAAGTGGAATAGATGAGCCACGTATAAATAAAATAAAACGTCGACAACGTGGAGGACGCAGATACAAAGAAAGGCGTGAAAAAGCTATACTCCACAGGCTAATACATATTTCGGCCGAGGAACAAAGGAGGCAATTTACGGAGCGGCTAAACAAACTTAAAGAAAAAAAAATTGTATAAATAATTAAATTGTATCATATATATATTAACTTCTTTAAACTATGGGAAATAATTGCAGTACTCAGGCTAATATTTTTATTGAATACAAACAAACAATAAGTACAACAATTGTTTTCTTAATAATAATGGCGTGCCTATATCTTTATAATAATAGTCAAAAAAGGTATGCAAGGAAGATAGTAGATAGGAATATCGGATTAGGACGAAACAATGTATAGCTGAAAGAAATTCTAATTGTCCTCACAGATGTCGGTGGAGAAGATAAAACAGATATTGTCTGAATTACAAAATAATTTAATAAATTTAAAGAAAACAAAGACCTATACGGTCAAAACTCTTAAAGAGAAATTAGAATACGCAATCGATGCAGAAACTGTAGGTAAAAACCTTTTTAACGACATTAAGGAAGGCTATGAGATAGAACTAAAATCGACATTTTCATCAGTTTGTAGAAACCTAATTACAAACCTGATACAACGGCTGAACGCTGCAAACATATTGGTAAAAATTGAAGACAATATCATCTACACAGAGATGGCAGAATTTAACATAGAAAGTGCAATCAAGATTATACCCACATTTGATGGGAAGTTCGCTGAACTAGAGACATTTTTAACTATAATCAAATTAATAGAAAAAAAATTATCGGCAGAAGGTAAAATAGAGTTGCTGAATCTAGTTCTACACATTAAACTCAACACAAATGTGAGAACAGCAATAAACATTTCATCAATTACTAGTATCAATAATTTAGAAACAGAGCTACGACTCAGGTACAAAAATAATAAAACAGTACCCCAAATACATACACAGCTCGCAGGCATAACCCAGAAACGCATGCCCATAACGGCATACAAAGACAAAATATTATCTTTAATAAGTGATTTAAACCAATTACAAATTGGCACGTTAGGTGCAGATGTAAACCAAGCTGCTAAACAAGCAATACAGAGCATAAACGACACATATGCTCTTACTATATTCAAGAATGGTCTAAACGATCAAATTAGGGACACTGTGTTCGCAGCACGACCACAGACTTTCAGTGAAGCTATCACATTGGCCACTGAAATTGAGAACAATGAATCTCAACCTTCAACAATTATGTACGTAAATAAAAATAACAAGTACAATAATTTTAATGCCAGAAGACATAATAACCACAATGGTTATTATAATAGAAATGACAATCGTGGAAGTTCCAATCACCCACGCAATAATTTTAATAATAACTCCTATAGGACATATAATAGATACAATGATAGGAATTCTAATCCTACCAGAAATTTTAATAGAAATAAATTTGATAATAATACAGGAAGATATAATAACAATAATAACAGATACAACAATAGAAGGGTAAAATTGATAAACAACCAGGGAAACGTGACAAGTTCCCGAGAGGAATTAGGCAACCTCCCGGAAGAAGCATAGTTTTTGAAGCCGAAACAAAAAACAGTAATAAATACACTCTAGAGAATAAGGTATACAGAATAACGGGTATGAGCACAAACTATATAAAAATATATAACAAAAATGAACATAGATATCTACAACTATTAATAGATACTGGAGCCGACATCTCCATATACAAAAGTAATAATTTAAGTTCATATGAGATACAAGCACAAAACAGGTGCAAACTCACGGGCATAACAAACGAAACTACAATGTCACTCGGAACTATCAAACTAAAATTCAACATTGAAGATATCATTATATCAAATACATTTCATGCGGTAGATGAGAAATTCCCTATCGAAACTGATGGCATTATAGGACGAGACATGCTAATCAAGTATATGTGCAAAATTGACTACGAAACGTATACCATATCCTTCAGTACACAAGACAGAGATATAGTGTTACCAATGTACACTACAAAAGCTAACATGGCACACATAACTATTCCCGCAAGAACAGAAGCGATAATACCCATAGACGTAGACAGATCGGAAGACAGCATAATACTAAACAAAGAAATCGAAAAAGGGATATTCTTAAGCAATTGCATAATTCCAGCGAAAGGTATATGTCATGTGAAAATACTCAATACTAACGAACATGACATAACTCTGAAAAACTTTCAAACAGAGGTAGAACCACTGAGGAATTATGACGTATTAAAGACAACTCGGAAATTTGACAAAAAACGATTAGACGAACTATTAAACGTAATTAATACCAACAGTCTCGATGAACAAGCAAACAAGAGTTTGCAAGAAATTATAATGGAATACCAAGACGTTTTCCATCTGGAAGGTGAATACCTCACAAAAAATAATTTCTACCAACAAAAACTGAACACTTGCGACGAAAACCCAGTCTACATAAAAAATTATAGATTACCACAAACTCAGAATGAAGAAATTCTTAGGCAAGTACGGGAACTAAAAGATAATGATATTATCGAACAATCCACAAGCCCGTACAACTCTCCATTGTTAGTGGTACCTAAGAAAAGCTCGGATGACACCAAGAAGTGGAGATTAGTCGTTGATTTCAGAAAACTGAACGACAAACTGGTGAACGATAAATTTCCTTTGACAAGGTTAGAAGACGTCCTAGACAAACTAGGTAGGGCAAAGTACTTTTCAACCTTAGATATGACTAGTTCGTTCCACCAGATTGAGCTGGAAAAAGAATCAAGACATTTAACCGCTTTTTCCACCAATGATGGACACTATCAATTCAAAAGATTACCTTTTGGATTGAAAATATCATCAAACAGCTTCCAAAGGATGCTCACTATTGCCTTAACTGGTCTAAGTGACTCAGCATTCTTATACGTAGACGACGTCATGGTTTTCGGATGTAGCATGAAACATCATAATGAAAATTTAAGAACAGTTTTACAGAGACTTCGTAAGTACAATTTGAAGTTAAATGCAAATAAATGCAAATTTTTAAAATCAGAAGTAGTGTATTTAGGACACCTTATTACAGCAGATGGTATAAGAACAGACCCTGCTAAGCATGAAGTAATTAAAAATTATCCCATCCCAAAGACCGCGGATGACGTGCGAAGATTCGTAGCTTTCTGCAACTATTATCGACGCTTCATACCAAACTTTGCAGAAACGGCAAAGAGTTTGAACTCTCTTTTAAAGAAAAAAGCACCGTTTGTTTGGGAAGAAGAACAGCAAAAAGCATACGAACTTTTAAAACGCAAACTGATTTCACCCCCTATACTACAATACCCAGATTTTGAAAGACCCTTCATACTTACTACAGATGCGTCAAATTTCGCACTAGGTGCTATACTATCGCAAGGAGAAATTGGTTCAGATCTACCAATCTCGTACGCGAGCAAATCCTTAAATAAGCACGAATTGAATAAACCTATCATAGAAAAGGAACTATTGGCGATACATTGGGGCATAAACTTTTTTAGGCCATATTTATATGGACGGAAGTTTATAGTCGTATCAGACCACAGACCTTTGGTATCATTGTTTACACATAAAAATCCATCTTCAAAACTTACTAGAATACGTCTAGATCTATCGGACTACGATTTCGAGATCATATACAAAAAGGGTAATATAAATACAAATGCGGATGCGCTGTCAAGAATACAAATGAACACTGAAATGCTAAAATCCATGATACCTCCGACAAACGATGAAAATATTAGCAAAAAATTATTGGCGATAACAAGAAGTAAAACGAAAAAGGTACAAAGTGAAAATAAAAATACAGAAATCGACAAGCAAAGTGGCAACCAAAACGAAGAGATTGATCACCTCCATGCGTTTGATTGCACTTCTTTGTCAGATATTAAAGGGGCGATGAAACTGAAATTTTATATGCTAGCTAGCAAGAAATACAAGAGAGATGATATATCTATAACTAAAGAGAAAGATTTTATAGTAGTGCGCTACAGTGATAAAGTTGTTGAGAAACCAGTTTCCTTCAACGATAAGCTGAAAGTTCATGATAACAACAACGATAATTCATACACGAAATTAGTTTCTGTCATGAAGAAGTTGTTAATATATTCAAAGAACAATAGCATAAATGCACTATCTTTATCCTCTAATGATGATATATTCAGGTACGTACCGAGAAATGAATTCAAGAAATTATTTAATGCGTTGCAACGAGAAGAAATTTATAAGTTAAAAATATTAATATACAGACCGCCCATAAGAATTCAAGACGTCAAAAAGCAAAATGAATTAATTATTGAGTACCACAATTCGCCACATGGAGGACACATAGGAGTACATAAAACATTGCTAAAATTGAAACAGAGATACTGTTGGAAGGATATGAAGAAAATGGTCAAAAAACATATAAACCAATGTGAAAAGTGCAAAATGAATAAAATAACTAAGCACACCAAAGAGAAAATGATAAAAACCGAGACTCCATCTACTAGCTTCGAGATCGTAAGCGCAGACATTGTTGGCCCGTTGAGAATTTCCAACAACTACAGATACATTCTCACTATTCAGTGCGAATTAACGAAATTTATAACTGCCATACCCATAGAGACTAAGGATGCTACCACAGTAGCAAAAGCTATAGTAAATAAATTTATCTTATTATACGGTCATTTCAAGATTCTAAAAACGGACTTAGGGACAGAATTTACAAACAGTCTAATGAAAGAAGTATGCGAGTTACTACATATAAAACAAATATTTTCAACCCCTTACCATCATGAGTCGTTAGGTGTAATAGAAAGGAACCACCGCGTATTAAACGAATACTTACTGTCCTTCGTTGATAACAACAACTGGGACGAATGGATACCTTTCTATACATTTTCATACAATACAACTCCACACATTGACACAAATTATACACCTTACGAACTAGTATTCGGCAAACTATCCTATTTACCAAATGACATTTTAAGCGATTCAGAAGAAATATACAATTTAGAGAATTACAGAAATGAATTAAAAATTAGATTAAAAATGTCTCTAACAAAAGCAAAGGACTTAATTGAAAAAGCTAAAATGATTAGAACAAATAAAGAATGTTATTCAAAACCATTAAACATAGAAATAGACGATCTTGTTTTATTAAAAGTAGAGAACAGAAGAAAACATGAGAAACCGTATAAAGGTCCATTTAAAGTACTAAGTAAAAATAATGTAAATACACTATTGGAAATAGATAATAAGAAAAAATGGATACACAATAATAGACTTAAGATTTTCAAAAAAAAAAAAAGGGGAATAACAATGAATAAAAATATAATATAAGACATGTAAAAATACCTAAAATAAGTCTCGAGTTTGTACCCAAACTCTCACCTCAAAAGGTTAAGGGTGTAGTGGATCTACACATATCTACACAATCAATCAGCATTTTACTATAAACTAAACCCACAAATTAATAATCAATGAGCAATCGTAGAATATACAAATGCATAACTTACGATCACTTTGTAATGCTCACTTTGCATACTCGTTTCGCGTTACACTCACACGAAAGTCAATTCATGTTGTCACTAAAAATAGACATATGAACGAATGTTTATACTAACCCATTGCGATCGCTCTAGACGAAGCGGCGCCTAGCATTGGCATGTGTAATGTACACACAAAGTACGAAACCTGAGTAGTCATTACTCATGGACTATTATGAGTGTTGCATATTACTCATGGACTATTATGAGTGTTACATTTCACTCATGGACTATTATGAGTGTTGCATTTTTAAATTGGGTCATATGGAAAAGTGCTGATCGATATTTTGATTGGTAGAATGAATTTACCATATTCAATTCTTCCAGTTTTAGAGTAGGGATTATGTATTAAGTAGAATAAAATATTAGAGTAGGGATTATATGTTAAGTTGTAAAAAGTGTATAAAAGGAAAGTGTACAAAAGAAAATATAGTCATAGTCTTACTTTTGACTCGTTTTTAATTATCTACTATTGCCGTAGTTTGGCAATACGCTCGAGCCGTAACTTGGCTTTAGAAGCGCTACAATTAAAGCGTAAGCAGTCGCTAAAAGTAAAACAGAATAAAAATATCGGCTAGCTTGGATCTTGAATCCTGCGCCAGATATGTGGCAATTAACTTGCCGGTAGGTACTTCAATTTAACCCTGTTCCCTCACTAAAAGTGCGCTATTCCTATACAGCGCTAAATCCCGGATCACACTTGAGGAATACAAGATCCGGCGTTCGGCGTCCAACACCGAGAAGGCATCTACTGCGACGAACTATCATTTAAATGCAAATCTTTTACAACAACTACCAAAAAACAACCAAAAATGGTCTTAAAAAATTGGATTCCTGTCATTTATTTCAAAAGTCATTCATACAAAAATATAAACTTTGAGATACAATAATTATCTTAATTTACTGACGCATTATCATATTCAATTTTCAACAATCAACTAGTCGCTTAAATTTCATTAGTTTTGACTAGTCCGATTTGAACACAAACATTTAATTGATTTTTTTTAACTATATCTCTTCAATAAACATGATAACTAAATTGATTTGATCTAAAAATAGTCGAGACAAATATTACGATTAGTTCATTGTTAACAATTTTATCAATACAGTTGCGAAACGAGCATTAAAAACTAAATGCTTTGGCGTGGTAATAGGATAGTCTGACGATTGAAATCGTTTCTAAAAAGGCACGATTCCGGAGTTTTCACTCTTTTAGATGCGACTTAGATTATCACGTTGGGCTTGGGTTACTTCAGGATGCCACATGTCCACAATAAGTACAAGGCGAGGACTTGTTCCGTTATGCCATACTTCGTGTTCAAAGCTATCATCAAATATGAGCCATTTGCCTGTTGTCCATGTTCTAGATAAAAGAGACTAGCTGTTTAGTTTCCATCAGATGATATCAAAATAAATTAAGACTCCAAAGGGAGGATCGTTAATCTTATCGGTAAAGTAACAGATGAAATTTGAGTTGCTACCAACCTTTCTTCCGTGGCGACTCTCAATCTCGTACCCGGTGGTACTACCAGCCCCAAATGCGCTCTCAGTCGACAATTGGTTGGACCGCAATGAGGCCACACATGCGTCCCCGGATGCATAATACTGAACTTCACTTGACCACGCTTACAAGTTCGTGCAGCCGGAAAGGTTTCGATCATATTGCAAGTGAACGGCGTTTTAACACAATTCTTTTCAATCCGGGAGCCACGCGCAAACAATTCCAATTGCTTCCAATCTCCAGTCTCTCGTAAGCTCTCCGCCTCGTCCTGAAAAAGTCCTTCGACACCCAGTGCAGCGAGTCCTTCTTTTTGTATCAATTCCCAATTCCGTTGAAGAAGCGTCAATTCCTTTTCGTAGGTTGTTTCTTGTGGCGTCCAGAACGGTTGAGCTTTCAGACCATCAACATTATACAATGATCTTTGGTATGCAGACGGAAATAGTTTCAGTTCTGCTCCCTTTTGATAGACTTCAAGAGCTTCTTTCATTTCGCCTAGACGTTGTAAAGCATCACCTAATGTGAAGTAGAAACGTCCATCTTGGGTGCCATTCGCTCCAGAATTGATGCCTTCGCGCAATAGGGCGACAGATCCTTTCAAATCGTTGTCGTGAACTTTCAGAATAAAGCCGTAATGTACTTGGGCAAAACCATCGTTACGCCATCGCATAAGCGTATGGTGAAGGATGTATTTTGCTTCAGCGTATCTGGAAAAATAAAAATTGATGGTGTTGAAGGACAATGGTATTACTATTTTCGTACAACTTTCAAATTTAGCAATAATAAGTGCATGTCGAGTAGATAGGACCTAAAAGAAAATTTCTATTGATTTCAGCGAGAACCCTTAAGTTATATGAACGTAGGCTTTGTGGTTTAATATCCGCATCTTAAGTAAAACTATTTGAGTATCTGGTCGACTTGTGGAATTCTTCCTGTTGCTGCGTATTAGCAAAGGGACCGGGGTCTAAAGATCGGCAAAGGTTTAAAATGAGCCTCGTATTGACGAGTAAATATAAATGTGCCAATAAACTCAAAATTAAATTTTGTAAAATCTTCTGCAGATGGCGGAAAACAAGCCAAAGGCCTCATCAAATTTAATGCCCTTCAGCCGAAAGCACTTGAGATGATATATGAAAAGTGGAAACTGATGGAAAACAGATGTAGAAAAGTGACTACCAACAACTTCACAGGCAGCCACTTTAACCGGGGAAGCGAATGTCGTCGTAATTTACTCCTACAGAAAATGCTGATAAACTTGATGAAATGTTCAGATCGAAACACCAACGAATCTTATAAATTTCTTGAAAACTAATTTTGGAATAAGATTGAGATCGTTTCCGTCAAAATATGATGAAGCCTTTAACAGCTGGTTGGAATACAACAAACGAGGAGATGAAATCTACTCTTTTCTGTGTAGAATCGTCGGTGAAGTTAGTATATGAAACCAAAATGGAAAATTCGCGAAAAATGGTTTTATAGACCAGGGCTTACCTCAAAATCCCAGGTAATAAAATTTTAGTGATCGATCATAAATAATTGAAGTAAAATCAGAAATTTTAAGCAATATACGAACTTTTTCAACGAGCAATCGCACACCTAATAGTTGAGACAGAATTTTTCAGCCACAAAGCTAATAAAAACTCAAATATGTATCTGTTACACATAAAGATTAGAATTAAAAATGAAATTTCAGGTAATAAAAATGTGAAACCGATTGCTTAAAAAATGGGATTTATTTAATTGAGTAATTTCAGTACTTGTCTCTCTGACGACGATGATCTGTCGCTCCACTCAAGAAAAATGTTTAGCTACGCCGGCATTCAACCGGGAGTCACAAATGAAACATTTTGCTGCACTGCCGAGGAGATCGTTAACAACAACTACTCCATTACGCCAGTGATATACATTTCTTTTTTCAAGTTTAGTAGTTTTCCCATTGAGTTTATAATGTGGGATGGATATAAGGCAAACTAAATTTTTATACATGAAATGTTTGAATCTTATATTGTTTATTATAACTACAATAAACTACGGTGTAAAACTCTACACTGACTTTTATCCTCGAAATTCTGAAGACACTCATCAATGTCGTCTACGAATTCTTCAGATTGTGCTGACATGGTGATCATATCACGAAAACAGTGGTTTTTGAATTGCTTTTGGAATTTTCTAAAATCTATGGCCTGATCATAGAATAGATCCTTATTTACTCTCACCATCATATAGAAATGCTCTTTGAAGTCTTGAAAACTTGACGATTAAGATAAGCTAGTGTAGTACTCCGTTTTGGGATGTATTACTACAACGTTTCAAACTCATGCACAATTTGGTTTATTAATAGTAATATCTGACTATTTCTTCACTTCCTACTTGCTTAATTTTGACTTTTTTCGATATAAGTGCAAGCAAGGCTTTCATAGAACAATTCTCAACGAATTGAATCAGTATTTTCCGCCCACAACACCACACTAGTCTGTCTTATTCGGCGGTTATATTTTCAATTTTTTCGCGAGTCTCGATGCGATCCCTTCATCCGAACATATTTCCCGTCCTTTCTCCGCAAAATGAGTTTTCCAATACCGCAATATTCTTCGCCATCGGAAAACCACCGAAAACACATATGAAAGCCGTGAGTGCGGGAGAGATAACCGTCGAAAGGTCAGATGAAACACGCGATTTTTAGTACCCATGTGCGATATTGTCCAGAGTCCGCAAATTACAATGATATATGAGCCAAATTAGATAAACCACAACAAGAAGCAGCTATTACTGGAGAGGCGGCAAATTTTCTTCATAGTTGATAGGGAGTTGGAAAAGTGATCGGTGTGTATGTGTATGCTCATATAATAACAATTTGAATAATGTTTTTATCAAAAAAAGAATCAACACTCAATACATTTTCAAGAAGAAAATCACCAACAAAATATTTATTACTTATCTTACCGATTCAACAGCAAATACGTAACAGCCAATTGATTCCGCACATCCGGTTCATTGCTGAATCTTCGTATAAGTTTTCTATGAATCGGCACGGCTTGCGTCAGCATTCCTAAAAAACTACCATTCATTCACAATTTGATGAAGAAAGCAAAACCGCAGAGGGCATACATACCTCTAAAGCGCATTCGCTCCAAACACCGTTCGGCTGCATCCCTAAACATTTCATCGTTGATTTTGTCCCCCAAATCGATAACAGCACGATACGCTTCGATGGCATCATTCAGGATTTCATTGCTTCTGTACTTTGTCGACAATCTATCAAGAACTTTTGCTTTGCCGTAGAGTGCTCCGGGATGTTCGGGAAATTTCAGGGTTAGGGATTCATAAATTTGTAGGGCGGATTTTAGGTTCTTTGCATGTTAAAGGCAAAAAAAATCACGCAGTTTCGCAAAGTTAAAACATTTTTTTTGTGGCAATAAAATAAACACATTTCGTTTTATCGTTTGGACGGAGAGATTAGGGCACAATATTCAATTTGAAGTTTAGTACGTGGGAATATGTTAAGTGATTAGACGGGCAGCGGGGAAAGCAGTAATTTCAGAAGCACACACACAACAAACGCATATCGAAGACAATCGAAAACAAAAACACATTTTTATCAAATCGATTAAAATTGTACACTCAAAAACGTCTAGACATCATCCATTCAGAATTTGAATTCGTATTGAAGTCATGTGGGCGACGTCAAATTCAAAAGCTGAAGGGATTCTTAATTCTTATAACTAATTGTTTTTTTTTAAATAGCATTCGTCTTTTTTAAACTTTTCATTTACTTGATACTAAGAGATATTGTATTCGGTCTACAGAAACCATGATGCAGTCTACATGTTTTGCATGAATTTTTCATTAATCACAGAAAATGCAACTTTATAGAGAACAACAATAATTTAAATTAAAAAAACATGTTAATGGATAGCAAGCGCGAAAACAACCAACAATCTTTACAAAATACATTTATTTTAAAGGTAATTTAATGGGCTAAGACGACTTAATTCGGATCGATCATTGGAAATCAAATTACTAAATAAAGTAAGTTGACAAAAGAGATTCAAACATTTTACTTTGCGCGTTCTGGTTTAAATGATAAAATATACTCACATCATTGAACAGCTCTTCGTTGGCTCGTCGTATTTCTTCATCGATAAAAGTGTCGTCGTCAACGTAGGATTGGGGCCCGCGAACTTCTGAAATATTTCATTAGCCAATAAATTTTTATATATTTTTGAAGCAGCAAAAGATAACACTTGTGATGGTAAATACTAATGAATATTGAAATGATATTATATCTTTTAATGGAACTAAATATATAAAGGTTTTATACTATCAATTTTAAAACATAACCATATAGATTTATGATCATTTAGTATGAACATACTAATTTGAGAAAAGAATATGTTACACAGGTACAACATCGATAGTTTAGAGAACGCTTTAATTACATGTTTACTTAAATTTATCAAATCATTTGTGGCGCTTATCGCTAGCTACTTCATATTACTTGTCCACGATTGGTCTTCTGGGTCGTCCTCGTCACTTTCGTACGGTCGCTCTGGCAACTTGCCATATTTTGCTTCGAGCCTTCGCATCAGATCGTCATCGTCGATATCCGACACGTTGTCCTCGTCAACAGCTTCATCACTACTACTACCGCTGTATATTTCTTCGTCGGAGGGTAGCTCCTCATCATCGCTCAGTGTTTCGTCCACCTCCATATTTTCACTAACAAATGTCGAGGGCTGCTCACCGTACTGCTTGAGAGGGTTCGGAAGATCTCTTTGATAGATATTAGTAGTCGCTGGAGGCGGCGGGACCATTTTCGACAGATTATCAATCTGAGTCGTTCGCATCATTTCTTCTCTGGGAGGTAAAGTAGGTTTTCGTGCGGCTTCTTCTACCGATGTGACCGTTGAGGCTACGGCTGGTTGTTCAGCAATTGGCGCAGCATATGCTGCTTCTGGTAACTTCGGGCGGTACATAGCGTTGAGTTGCTCAAATGTTTCTGGAACATATGTATCGATGTGAACGTTTTCTTTGTCCTGCACTATTTGCTCATCCTCCGCTTCCACCTCGAATTCCTCCTCCTCCTCTTCTAATTCATCATCATATTCATCCGAATACTGTAGCTCGGGATCATCATCTTCGTCCTGGTCGTCTAAATACGCATCATCGATTTCCTCTTCAGGTCGAAAGATTTTCAAATTAACAAAAATATAATTTCAAATTAAATGGATTTGTAACAACCATCGACAAGATCCACATTTTCCACTGGAATGTCATCTTCCGCTGATATCATTGTGAAACGACGACGCCTAGCAAGAGGCGATCCGTCAACTTGTTCATCTGGCTTAGGTGGTGGCTTTGCTTAGAATATTGAATAAATGAAATTATTTTTTCTATTTGCAAAATTTTCAAATTCTTCAATTCGAAATAAATGCGTCTTACGAAATACATCAGTCGCAAGATTTTGTTAACAACTTGAACTTAAATTGCGAACAAATTGCTTTGGTTTTCGACTAAAACGTGCTCAAAAGTTTGCAAGCCCTAGAGCAATAATAAAGCAATACTAATAGTCAGATCAATTTTTACTGATAGAAGACTAACGCAGCCTTGCAAAATGTTTCAGATTTCGGATTTCGAATTGAGTTTTATACTGGTAAAACAACAACAAAAATTTCACACGAAAATCTACACAAAAAGCTTGCCAAATATTGTCAAAACCTAGAACTAGATTGGTACGGATTAAATATTTAACAAGTTATTATTTTGTTACATAACAAGAAAGTGCAAAGTTCTCTCGAATTCTTGCTAAAAATTCATGCTCAGCATGCTAAACACGTGAGTCTGTATAGCGTATCCAAATGAATATTTACACATTTCTAGATTAATAAGAACGATTAGTTGTTAAAACTTTAACAGTGCGCCAAGTGCTTTTCGCCCAAATGAATACAGTTTGCATTGTTTGCTATTCTCATTCATTCGGTTGGAAAGTTTAAATGTATTTCGAGAATTCTGTCGAAAAGCTAATGTCAACAGGAATTGTTTGTATTTGACTTTGGAGAAAGTCAACATCGAAAAATCGCATTACAGTTAAACTTTCCAGGCATCGCTTTATAACGCAACATCGTCAAAAATTTAGACAGAAAAAAACAGCGAAACAACAACGTACGACAACTATAGTATGAAAACAACTACACATTTAGCATGAATTGCCAACTCACTTTTTTTAACCAAAACTAAACGCGCGACAAAAGCCAGAGCCAAGCCCACGGCAACTTTAACAGCAACTGTAAAATTTAAAGAGAATAAAGACAGAGTTATCTGGAGAGTTTAATATTTTCAGTTTGCACTTTCTTTTAACATAAGCGGTGACAATGTTTATAAGAGATCCTTAATGTTCATTCAAATTTCCTATTTACATCATTTAATGTACTTGATCTTGAAATCTTTGGTACATTTTTATTCAATCTTATAATTGTAACTATTTAAATAGGTATGATATAAATGATGCATTTAAAACAATAATTTAGATAAATGTTATACGCACGTGGAGCAGACTCGGATTCCTCCTCTTGTTGGACTGCAGCCCTGGCGGCTAGCTCTTCTTGTTCGGCTTTTTTACGTAAATGCAACTCTTCGCCGGCATCGTTGTCAACTACCTGCTCTAGACTTTCATCAGCATCGTCGAAATCTTCATCGTCCTGTGTTGCAAAGAAATTGAGTGTTTTTCTGTAGAACTTTTGTTTGTCGCTTTAAATAGCATATTTATTCTTCTTATCTCATGGTTAGTATGAAAACATATTAAATCATTGAACATAAATAATTGCCGTGGCTGTTCTGCGCCAGAGAATTGGCAGTATATTTTACAGGTGTTAAAACATCGACTAAAGGAAAAAGAGATAAAGTGAACTTGGTTGAAAATTGTTTGTGCCGCATTTAATATCACAACGACTTCTGGTCGGTTACGGATAGAATATCCCTTAAACTTTAGGAAACCCAACCAGGGAGTTTTTATACCGTCCAGATCATTTGTCGATCATATACATTTGGTACTGAATAGAATCGAATAGACAATCGAAGTGAATTCTACGCTTTACCTTTCAATTACAACGGCAAACGAATGAACGTTCTATCAAAAATTAACAACAACAGCTTAAAAACACAGTATATATTTTAGTTAGTACTATTTATCAATAAAAACAACCATGCAGCTCTCAGTTCGTACAGTTGACAAGTGCTTTACTGTAAAACGGATTGTAATTTAAAAAATTGATGTTTTAATAATGTTGATTGAATACCACTGTGATGTTTAATAATTTAAAGTTCTAAATCAAACAAACGTGCAAAATTTTCAAACAACAATTGTAGAACAGCGCAGTCAATATAATTTACTAGTTTTTGCAAGAGTAACAGAACACGCTTCACTACTTACCTTGTTAGTATTTACCGGAGCATTCGTGGACAATATCTCAGACTTAGAAGACAACACCTGTGGTTTGCCTTCATTGACCACTTCATTAAATTTTTTACCATCATCTACACGTTCGACTAAAGTTTCCGTTTTCACTGTAAGTAATTCGTCTTGGTCTAAGCTTGAAACTCTATTAGTACTAGGCTATAACACAAAACGCAAGCCAACAAAAACAACAGCATTGTTAAGCAGGTACAAAATTCAACAGCAAGCAATTACCTCTTCAAATGGTTCATCTTCGGGATTATCATCGTCAATTTCCTCGTCGACATTATTAGTCTCATCATTTTCATTCGCATCATCTTCAAAGCCCTCATCGTTATCTTCCTCGGTATCATCAGCTTCATCGACTACTTCTCTCTTATTTCGAGCCTCCTCTGTTGGATTCACGTCCAGATTTTGCTCATCGTCGCCGTCAACTTGCTCAGAATGGTCCGCTTCTTCTTCTTCAAATTGTCCTGAATCGTGATTCTCTAGTTCTGCTGTTTTTACTACTGCTTTTTTACTACATCATCAAACAAACCTCTATGATTTCGAGCCTCCTCGGTCGGATCTTGCTCATCGTCGCCATCAACTTGCTCAGAATGGTCCGCTTCTTCTTCTTCAAATGGTCCTGAATCGTGATCCTCTAGTCCTGTTTTCTGTTGATGATCATCGTGCGCTTGCCGATGTTCATCAAC
The DNA here is from genome assembly GCA_963942545.1 of Oxycera nigricornis. Classification (NCBI taxonomy): domain Eukaryota; kingdom Metazoa; phylum Arthropoda; class Insecta; order Diptera; family Stratiomyidae; genus Oxycera; species Oxycera nigricornis. The sequence goes on from OZ012659.1 coordinate 7,436,298, forward strand.
CCACCCGTCTAGGTATTCGGAGAAGCGCGATTCCGACAGCGGTGTATCAACTGAAACAAGAGGACTGACTGACAAAGCTGTTGAATAGCAAATCAAAAGTCATGCTCTCACTATCGGATGAACCACGATTCTCCAGAATAATCAATCCAACAATGCCAAACAGGATTGCCATCAACGAAAAGAACAATAATTTGGCACACCAATGACCGCCTGTACCATGTTCACTTTGTACATGCAAATGTAAATCGTCCTTTCCCATTTTCTCAGCATGGACACCATGATGGGATTCTTTGATTTCTTCGTCATCTTTAACATGAAATGAATATAACGATTACTAACAATTCTCACTAGAATAACCTGCGAGTTAGTTATAAAGCCAAAACTACCTTCGACACTTAGTTTGCGTGTAAACACATCACCCTCTGACCTGCGGTCGAGAGAATCTACATTGAAACACGAAGAAAAGGTTAAAAAAACAAATTTGCTGTTAGAACATATTGTTAATGATATTACAAAGCATTTTTCAGAATTAAATCAATGTTGTCAGCTTGTGTATCTGTTTGTGTGTTTTTACTTGAAACAAGCCAATAAATGTTCGCAACACGTACAGATTTTGATTAGTAACAATAATACTAATTTAATTTGTTGTTCAGTCTGCTACAACTGTAAACATTCATAATCATACAATAATTTTTTTTTACATTCAACACAACCGTTCAGCTAATATCGCACCATATCGTCACAACCAAGGAAACGTTCACACTTTTTCCAAGCAAAGTATGAGAGTTCAAAGCGAAACGTACCATATTTGCTCAGTCATTTCAAATAAAACTAAAATTATTTCTAAACTTGGTGATAATTTTATTAGATTACACTTTTTTTCGTGAAAATATGTATTTTAATTTATAATCTACATAATTTCCAAGACATACCCAAGAGCGGATCCAGCATATGACTCAGGGGGGTCACTGCCTCGAAAATCACAATAAAAGAAGACAATATTGCAAAAAAAATCATTCAAGAGCATCACAGGAAGGTTGTTTTGTCGAAAACATGTTCAAAACATGTATGCAATCGTTAAATTTCTTTTTCTTTCTGAATTATATTTTAATACTTTTTAATAGTCACGCTATCATCGTTTCAGACAGCAACTGATCGAAAAGCTTGTCTGTCAAACAAAATCATATCCATGCAATGTAAACGCTTTGAGATGTTTTCAAATGCACAAATCATGAACACGTGTTGTCTGGTCATTTAATTGATCTACAACCAGAACCTTTTCTAGCATGGTTGTCGACATGGACGACAATTATATGAGCTCCCATCACTTTATGACCATATGTCTGCATCTTCAATATAAAACAAACAAGAATGCTGATTGATGTCTCAATGAAGTTTCACGATGACAACTAAAATATAATCATTAGCGTTAGTCTCTTTTGGTTTTTTTTTTGTCAGGTTCGCCAGTTACTCCGATCGGTATAAAAATTATTCAAGGCTAATGAAAACCACCCCCACAAGCATAGCTCATTATCATTCACCACGCGACGCTAACTTTGTTGTTGTCATTCAAAACACTCTATCGAGGCTCGTAAACTAAAACAATAATTTGAAGTTGTAAATAATATTCTGTACGTATACATATATAAACTGATTATAGATTGCAAGATAAAGTAGGAAGAAAATTAAACATCATTATTAACATCGATATTTTTAGGTAAGACTTATTGAATACTGACCGCGCCAACACCGGGAGCAACGGGGACTTTGAAGCTACCAAGCGCTCTATTGTTTGGTTAGTGGTCGTGCTGCATAATACTCGCGGCATCCAGACTGCGTCGCACATATATTTACCGTCCATTGTGCACGAATTGACTGATAGTGAGAAGGATACAATCCTACCTCGTTCACCGCAATTGTAACATTGAACCTCATGAAAGTCATGAATTATTGAAATATGCTGCTGTAAATTTTACTGTTGTAAGGCGCATCGCATTGCTTAATTTTTAAATGAGTTTGAAAACTATTTAATCCAGAGAGAAGTAGTAAATTTCGCTATGCCAATGTCTGCACGGCGCTATGTAACTTTCTCTGAGGTGTTCCCACTTTACCTTCATATTGATTAATTGAGAATCATTTGCTTTCTTGCTCGTTAGAAAAGCACACAAACCTGCGAAGAGTGTCAGATTTTAGAGTCAGACTGAGCTCAGCATATGTAGAAAAGGGTTCGTCCATGGATCTTGGCTAGGTTATATGTTGTGTAAATTCGAATTTCAATCACCTCCAAAAAACGATAAAAGAAAAACGTTAATTTAAATGTGATACATTATGGTGGTTGAGGTCGTTCGCCGTCTAAAAGTGGCGGAAGACGTGAACCGATATGATCAGAAAGATCCTTCTTTGTTTTATGTATCCGCTCGTTTGTGTGGCTAACTACGACTAAAGATTTTTTCGAGGTTACAATCTTCTTGAAAATAAGAAGGTTTTGACCCCACCACAACAAACAAAGCAGGGATTCAAGGTACAAACGCAAAGAACTAAACCGGACAATCGACCACGCCTCTCAAAATTTTTGGTAGTAATTTCAGCTCGAAAATTGCTATACGCCCTCGATGATTGGTTGGATAATTGGAACCAAAGTCTGCACATCGTCCATGTAGGGCATTACTTTAGAAAACAATTAGCAGGGGAAGCACCGATGGTAGCGACCGCAGCAAGAGGTGCTGCGGTGTTGGAAAATTGACGAGCAAGTCGTTAAACTTATTTTTCTTTCTGAATAATATTTTTAAGCTTACGAGTAGTGTGTTAAATTTTTTCATTTGGGATCGGTAAAATAGTTAACTTGGAATAATTTGGTTTCAAGTGTTCAACTGATGGCGCAGATGAACTTCTCGTATCGAGGTTCATTGGCAAAACAGCGTCGGTGCAGACTGGCTCCCCTTATCTTCAACATGTAGTGGATCTACACATATCTACACAATCAATCAGCATTTTACTATAAACTAAACCCACAAATCAATAATCAACGAGCAGTCGTAGAATATACAAATGCATAATTTACGATCACCTTGTAATGCTCACTTTGCATACTCGTTTTGCATTACACATAATCTACTCACACGAAAGTCCAATTCATGTTATCGCTAAAAATAGACACATGAACGAATGTTTATACTAACCCATCGCGATCGCACCAGACTAAGCGGCGCCTAGCATTGGCAGGTGCAATGTACACACAAAGTACGAAACCTGAGTAGTCATTACTCATGGACTATTATGAGTGTTGCATATTACTCATGGACTATTATGAGTGTTGCATTTCACTCATGGACTATTATGAGTGTTGCATTTCACTCATGGACTATTATGAGTGTTGCATTTTAAATTGGGTCATATGGAAAAATGCTGATCGATATTTTGATTGGTAGAATGAATTTACCATATTCAATTCTTCCAGTTTTAGAGTAGGGATTATGTATTAAGTAGAATAAAATATTAGAGTAGGGATTATATGTTAAGTTGTAAAAAGTGTATAAAAGAAAATTGTAGAAAAGAAAATATAGTCATAGTTAAAGCGTACTTTTGACTCGTTTGTATCAACGCATTATTGCCGTAGTTTGGCAATACGCTCGAGCCGTAACTTGGCTTTAGAAGCGCCTCAATTGTAGCGTAACCAGTCGCTAAACAAAAACTTAATAAAAATATCGGCTAGCTTGGATCTTGAATCCTGCGCCAGACATGTGGCAATTAACTTGCCGGTAGGTACCCCAATTTAACCCTGTTCCCTCACTAAAAGTGCGCTTTTCTTATACAGCGCTAAAACCCGGATCTCCCTTGAAGAATACAAGATCCGGCGTTCGGCGTCCAACACCGAGAAGGCATCTCCTGCGACGAGCTATCGTTTACAGGCCTATCTTTTACAAACATCTCCACATTTCTTTTCGTGGGTGATAGCAGGATGGGACTATTGGAACCGTGGTCAAACTCGATTACGGATATGAAAGTGAATATTACACTTTCCGGAGTCCAATAAATTCTCTGGTAGATTTTCTTTAGACTTTCAGTTTTTAAAAGGTGAGTTGAGAAGCATAACAAGCACCCAATTTTTCCTCCGATAGTTTTGATTTAACATCATCGCAATTTTTAATTATTTAAGAATCAGTTATTTAAAAATTCAAATAAATTTTGATAACGAAATTATTATTAGAAGAAAAAAATTACCAAAAATATTTCTTGCTGATCTAAATATGTTCCAACAGATTAATATTAAACACAACCGCCAATCATTTTTAGTCAAGCTAATTGTAAACTATTTATAATTTTACATGAGTTTTCTTTCGTCAAATTTTAATTCCCATCCAAAAATAGATCAAGTGCAAAGCATGATCAATTTAGTTTCGAGTAGGACAACACGAGTGATGAAAGCATTTTCTTATTTCTCTTGTGCCATTGAAATAGATGCTCGTCATGACGACTGTTTGCCCGGTGAAATAATTCTTTTGACTTCTGTGCGATGACTTCTTTGATATGCTCAGCATTATTAGAATGGTTTCGGGTCACCGCATTGCTTCCGACAAGATGACTTCCACATCTACTCCCCTAGCGGATTTTGTATTTATTTATCAGTCTCGTAGTGCCTAGTAGCGATAATAGCATTCTTGGCCCGGCTACAGAGAGATAGATTGTTGTAGGGTTTTTTTCCGGACATTATTTGACCATGCTGATGGTGCAATCTGAATAAATTATCAGCTCAGTGTGTGTACACATGAAGATGTGTTACAAAAATAATTAAGATAGTTTGAGGAGTTGTTTTAAAATCCAGGTGACTAAACTTTATGTAGGTATATATGAAAGTTGCATGATAACTACTTCGCATTTTCTCATAATTATTTTGATTTACTAATTCCGGGACAAAAGATAATACCATAAGTGAAGCACTCATGATTAAGTAAATCAAACATAAACTTATTTTTGGCAAACAATTCGTGAATTAAAAAAAATCTATACTAAATGGATGGCAGAAAAGGTTTTCCCATGGTCCACGAACACTTCTTTGACGTGAAGATCGCACGATGATTTGATACCATCAGCGTATGCTGCTATTTGGGTAGACTTAAATATTATGGTTCCTGCGCTAACTATCAGGATTTTCTGATAACGTATTCAATGGCAAAGTTGAAGAGCATGAGCGCAAAGTCCATCACCCAATTTTTGGGTCCGTATCGATTGTGAAGCTTTAAATAAATTTGCCTTGAATTATGACTTGAAGCCCTGCGTCATTTATGATTCAAAGGGCAGTCGAACTTATTTCAGCGGGTATTTAAAAATCATTAAATGTTTTTATGCTTTCTGGAAGTGTACGCAAGCAAGATGCATGCCAAGAAGTCTTTAGCACTGTTTTGGTCGCAAAGAAATTTTTACTAGATTTTTAGACTGTGCTTCGTTATTTGCATGAAGCCAGGACATACAATAATTTCATCGAACTTCGGCCGAAGCAGAGCGTTAATCCAAGATGGGCTGTTGATTTGCGATTCTTCTGAAATAACTAAATACATAAAAGATCTTACAACTTCGATCCTGACCATAGAAATAGATGAAGTCTAAATGTTTTATCCTTGATTTAGGCGAAGTATTCTTCAAAAGATGAATATTTCAAAATAATAATTAATTTTAGATCATCGAAGTCCTTCATGAATGCTGTTGCAGATCTAAAACATTAGGAGCGCATGGTATAAGAAATATAAATATTATTTTTTCAACCCAGGAATTACGTTTATTTAAAATAAACAATTAAAAGTGCACAAACTATATGCGGCATGTGGATATGAAACAGTTGTTCGGTTCTTTAGGAATACTAAAACATTGCATTCGGCCCATTTTATGGCAACAGATAGACTACATTTGTCTCTGTTTTCTGTGTACTACTGCAGGTACTCGATAAGTAAATCATTTTTTTTTTAAATAAAAATAAAAATTTTACTTTTTTACGGTTATTTTGATCGTGAATTATTTTGCTCGGAAAATTTTACGATTACATTTAACTACTTTTAGGAACTTTTATGAACGATAAATGTAAGCAATTTAGCAACATTTTAGAAGGAAATTAGCTACGTTTTTAGCATATTAGTTTGCAACAGTGAATATGCCTGACTATGCTTTAAAACTAACATCCCTCGCAAAAGCAAAATTAACACTCATAAGGACACTGAAGACCTATTTTGCTGATACAACCGACCCAATGGAGTCTTCCGTATACGCAATAAACCAAGAACTCTTTGAATTCTATTCGAACTATAAGGAGGAACGGATATAGTGCAAAGAGAACCTTTTTTGCATATGTTGATTTCTAAACAAAGAAAGTAAGTATACATCCTATTGTTGCGAATCTGGATGTTGACTTTTGAAAAAAATTGACTCACAACGACAGACATTGGCCTTACATTTTTTTTGCTGTTAAACGTAGTTATTTTTAAACGTGTGTGAATTCGGCATTAGAAGAATGGGTAAAGATTGAGATTATGTCCCGCACACCTGAAGGGGACGGGGGTAAAGGGGATCGAACGAGGGGGGTTCCCCTACTACTATGGCATAAAAAGTTCGTGGCGATCACGGCCCCATGAGAAGCTATGGGGGTTTCCCCACTAAAAAATGGTTATTTGCCTACTGAATCCGTAAAATTGATCTGAGAAGTGAATTTAAGACATGTTTGGAAGTCGAAAAAATTTAAAAAATAAAAGAATTTTTATTTGGCAACAAATAAAAAAAATAAAAAAAATATAAAAAAATTGATGAATGTCATCTATACCGTAAATGTAATTTAAATAGAGGTAACACTTAGGAGACACATTTATCACCCCCTTCAACCCTTCCCAGCCCACTCACCTTCCCGCGCGGGTGGTAAAAAGGACATTCAACAATATTTTTATAATTTTTTAAATTTTTTTAAATTTTTTGTAAATTTTTTTTTTAATTTTTTTTTATTATTTTCTTTTCTTTAATCTTTTGCCAAATATTTATTTTTAATTTTTTTAGTTTTTTCGACTTCTAAACATATCTCAAATTCACTTCCCAGGTCAATTTTACGGTTTCATATGATCGCTAAAAATAGGCAAAATAACCATTTTTTTAATGGGGGAACCCCCATAACTTCTCATGAAGCCGTGACCGCTACGAACTTTTTATGGCATAGTAGTAGGGGAGCCCTCTTTTTTGATCCCTCCTATTCCCGCACCCTTTAGGGGTGGGGCCATAATCTTAACCTTTACCGAAGAACGAAATAGCAAATTTCAAATTAAAAATAGAAAATGTAGACATGTGTATCTTCAAATTTAATTTCTTCCTTTTCTGATAATTTTGGTTGCCTAATTGAATCATTCTTTATATTTTGTTTTAAACACAAAACATCTATCCATTTATCTATGTAAATAGTACCTATTTTTATTTCAAAATGATTCCGATGCTCGAACTATATCTCTAAAAGAAAATATGAGATTTATTTTTAACAATGCATTCTAACATGGTTTATTTACCATTAGTTTTATATTTATTTCTACTGGCATAAGCAGAAAATTATTATACTACACTTTTGGGACGATATTCCTCTAAACAGATAAAAATGCGCATTTTAATAGAAGCGCGCAATAATTGCTTGTCAGCATGTGTCTCAACGCACGTCTATTTTTTTTTAAATAACATTTAAAACATTGTCAGGTTGTCGCTTATACCGTCCAACTTCGAAATATTCGTTGCGAAATATTTTTTTTTTTTAAAAAAACAAGCATGTATGCTCAAAATTTAAAAACAATACATCATTAAACTGAAAAATATAAACGCCGAATACAGCAAAACAGTGGATCTCGCAAATTCAAACAAATTTGCAATCATTTCTCTTGAAATTTCAACTTCACGAGGCTTTCGTTCATACTTTTGTAAAGATAATAAACAATTTGGACGTTTGCCAATTTTTTTTTTTAAATTATAAACAGAATATTTTACATGTATGCTGCTACTCATACTGCCATAAATCCGAAAGAGTTATTGAATCTTTAGTAATTAAGTATACACTTTGTTAATATTTCGTAGACAAAGTTTGGTTTGCAGTCATCAGGTCATTGCGTTGCGAGAAAGCACGAATTTTCGTAAAATGATTGGAATTTTTTCAAATTATTATTCTGACAGTCACGAATTTTTTTAAGAGTTCAACGCTTGCAATTGACTGCTGAATGTGAATAAGGAGAATATCATCGTCTTTTATGTTGAAGTGTTAGGTTTATTAGCATAAAAATTCCACAACCATTTTCTGGAGGATTTCACGAAATGTTGAAACGTTTTTGATGAACCTACACCAGATTGCTTCAGAAAAAAATTCTATATTATTGTGTCGATCTATTGTTGTAGCCAACATCGTCAGCTAATAACCAGGGAAAGTACAAGCAACGGTTTCTTCTCTAATGGCACAGTCAACACCTCCGACCGTCATAGTGCAGATCAACCGATTTGATAAATGCGCTTCGATTCGTTTGAAGATTGACAGGTGTATAAAATGCTAGCCTCATGATTTTGATGAAACCAGCTGTATTTGTTGTGAAGCATATAAAATTATCAATATTTTCAAAGTATCTTTTTAATGATCAAAAGAACAAAATGTCATCGTTAAGGTAATTTTGTTCTTGGTATTGTATTCAATGGATCAGTACTTGAGAACACTTTCTCGAAATTACGTCCCATATCTGTATTTTGAAATATTATTGACAATTATTACTTTTGAAGTATAGAGGACAGTGCTTTAGTTTCAAATAGTGCTTTAATTTGGGATATGGCGAGATTTGGGATTCAGTGGGGCAACTGAAACGAAACGTGCTCTTGAAAAACTTTTAAAAATTGTGTATGATTCGATTAAGAAGAAATGGCGAACGGGACAGTATTCAGTGTACAGAATTAGGCGACAATAATGCCCCGAGCATTTCGTTAGACAGACAGTTTTTTCGATGGGTAGAAGATTATCAATTTCACCTGACCTTGTTCAAGTGTTTTAGATCACAGATCTTTTTTGACCGGAATTTTTTTAAAAACTACAAATTTAGCCATCATATATCTCAGCAGCCGTGCGTTCTGCAAGAAGTTTTTCTTTCCAACCTTCTAGAACATTTGCGTAATTGGCAAAAATCCGTACTTATATTATTTTCACTCCGCTAATGATAACAATAAAATTATGAGCTTTAAACCAAAATAAAAAAGAAGGAATGTTTTTCAATTTCTTTTTCACTATTTGCGAAGTAATACACGGACAGCGTTTTACACTTTCAGACGTATAGTGTTTTTTTTTAGAGACATAGAACTTTCCAAACATATAAAACACAGATAAATTGTTGAAATGGCCAATTTTTGGCTTTATTAGCTCCCAAATTTTATGGCATTTGATGTTTAAGAATAATTTCTGGCAAATGATCACCACGACTGCATCTTAAAAAGCCCATCTTGTCGGTCCAGTTTTGCACCAATTTTTCCAGCATAGATGGCCTTATTTCGCCAATAACACATGGCAATTTGGCTTCCAATTCATCAATAGTTGCTGGTCTATCAGAATAGACAAGTGACTTGACGTACCTTTACAAAAAGTAATCCAATGGAGCCAATTCACATGATCTAGACGGCCAGCTGTAATGATTCGTTCACCAAAGGTTCGCCCCAATAAAGTAATAGTTTCACACTCTGTATGGCATACTGCGCCCTCCTATTGAAACCATTTGTCTTTCAGACGATTGGCATTGATGTTGGGAATCAAAAAATGACGAATCATTTGTTGGTAGTGATCGCCATTAACGGTGACATTGTTTCAGTCTTCAGATTTGAAAAAAAATGATCAATTATACCACCGGCATGCGATCCACACAGTGACTTATTCCGGGACTAAACGGGGCTTCCAAAGTCTCTTGAGAATTATCCTCACACCAAAAACGGCAGTTTTGCTTATTTACGAACTCATTACGCCAGGAATGAGCCTCATCGCTGAAAACGATTTGACAGTAAAAATGCGGTTCAACTTTCAACTCATTCTCAGCCCAGTCACTCATTCTCAGTCCAATGACTTCAATTGCTGCACTTGTCGCAACTTATAGAGCTTTAGTCCAAAACCTTTCCTCAAAATTGTCCATATCGTGGACGGACACAGACAAAGCTGTTGAAATCAGCGTCGAATTGATAACTTTGAATTTTCAGTCACACTACCCTCTACAGCAGCAATAGATCGAAACGTTGTTCGGGTGTAAATCAACATTATGTCAAAATGACAGCAACATTTGACCGCTATAATGACAGATATTTCTGCCTATCTCTAAAAAACAATTACCCTCTATAAGGGATGGCGACCTGCCTTGGAACAGGAAACTAACTAGTTACCTCTATTCGACCTGCAGAGCAGGTGCCTGACAGGTTATGATTTTCGTACGTAGCGTCAATCACCGTGACACAAATTACTTGCCGTACAGAAAGACCGTTATATAAGAAGTTGATGAGCTCTGGGTGCATTAACTTTAACTCAAACTCACTTTTACTACAATCGACCCTATACGAATTGCAAATTATTTATTTACTGTCTGTTTGTTTTTTCGTAAACTTATTTTCTCAGACATGTTCATCTTTGTATATTTGAGTATTTTTCTCAATATAAACTGGCTGCATTTTTATTTGTAGACTAAAATTGCAGTTGCTACAATGCACAAAAAAATACAACCCTATTGACAAGAAACGTCTGAAGCCCATCGTTGATTAGCGCATATAACACATTATTTTCTATATATGAATTTAAATATTAATCAGTAACTCTTTAGAAAGTTTTGGGAATTTAAATTTGTAGGGTTCAAGTGAAATCAATAAAAACATAATTCATGAAAACATTCCACGGTGTAGAGCAAAGTGCTCCTTGTGGCCATTTTTCGAAAATGAAGCATTGAAATTTAAAGCAGTTTGATTCCTTTTTCGGGGGTTCAAACGAGCTGTAAAGAAATTTTGAAAATCTTTATAAATGTCCAAAAAGCCCTCCATATACGTTTCCCAGTGCAAAACAGAATCATCGTTCCGTATGGCAATCGCATGGCACGAATAAACAAACCTACGTCGCAGCACACTACAATTCCATGGTAAGTGTCATATGAATAGCTGATCCAAAAATACCTCGCCGCCCGGGTCCATCGCTCCCTCCTCGGCAGCGGCGAGCAGCGCAATTCAAATCAAAATTATTAATAGCAGAAAGTCTGAACATTCCTACACACGTGAGATGCGGCTTTGCGAACGCCTTTTGCAACAGCTACAAATCATCAGAAAGCCATGGGGAAGTAGCTTTGGACAGGCCTAAAAGATTTTCCACCCTCGAGCGACACAAAACTCCGCATTTTTCCAGCTCACACACACACATTTCACATAATCCGCACATTACTCTAGGATTAATTGCAGCCACAAATTGCCAGCGAGCACAATTATCTATTTTTCGTCTCAAAAAAGAACAAAAACTGGGCACCTCTTTTCATCTTCTTTTTGTCCTTCCGCTTCCGTGGCTGCACATCGCCCGACATTTTCACAATTCCGCAAAATCAATCGTCGAAACTAGCTATAGCCAAAACCAATTCTATTTAACTTTAATAAAAACTGAGGAGGCAGGAATTTAACAAGCAACTGGACACGGGGTTTTGAAACTCGCCGCCAAGACCCGAGCAACTCAAATGACAGCCGACGTACGAAGCGATTTAAAAAGTGTTCCCTTTCGACGCGGGTGCGAAAGTAAATTTTAGCACTTCGAATGAAAATCTTTTGAGGTCGAATTAGTACAGGAAATTTTGCAGGATGCAAACCGGATGCAAATTAAATCGTTAAATTTAATGGAGTTATGGAAGTTTTATTGAAATTAATTAACTATCGGCATCTTAAGCAGGTTGTAATTCTATTGTGAGAGTGGGAAAAATTAACTTGTTTATATATCTCTTATTTTTTCCCGTATATACAGTTGCAGACATATATTTAGAAACACTTGTAGCTTACTAAGAAAAACTCAATTTGTTTTAATATATCTTTCGATATAACCCAGTTATCTTGGGCTTGTTTTCTACCCGATTCAATGACAATTGAGGAGGGTAAAGATATGGCCGATGCTTCCTTTAAAAGGACGACAAGACATCAAAGTCTTGAATAACTCAAGATTACAAGCGGGCAGGTAATTAGAAACACATAAAAACTTTTTTAAAATTTATTTATTCAAGGAAATATTCGACCAAATAAAAGCAATAAATTGCAAAATGGCTTCGGCATTGTCGTTATAAGTCTCCTGCATCCCTCCAAATGTATAAATGCTTATGCTTTTTCACCACTTCTATCAATTGGATCATGTTGTATGGTGTAAAAAAATTTTCTGTTTGTTACATTCCTTCCCACAAGTGCACGATTGGATTTAAGTCCGGACTTGTTGATGACCAAAGCTGTTATCCTCCAGAAATTTCCTTAGGTGTCTAGCAGTATGTCTGGGGTCATTGTCGTGCTGAAACTTCCATATAATAGTAGATTCTCCTCAGCCGATGGCAACATGACGTTTTGTAAAGTGTCCACGCACTTTTCCTTGGTTAATATTCCTTCCATGCAGAATATTGATCCATCACCAAACCACGAGAAACATCCCCAAACATTGATGGAGGCACCTTCGTGCTTAGTAACAGTTGAAATGTAGCGAAATTCGAATGCCTTACGTCTTGGTGGTCTTACATATCTCCTTCCATTAGCACTAATGTAATTAATTTTTAGTCTCGTCGCTCCAAACGATTAATTTTGACTCATTTCACGTGCAAAGTCCATTCTTTTCTTTCAATTAATTGTCGTTACCAGAAGCTTTTTCCTAGCTACCCTGTCATGTATTCTGGCTTCCACAAGACGTCTTCTGACCGTTCTCGCTGAAATGCCACAACTTTCTCCGAAAAGTTGGCGATACATTTTTGGGCTCCGTTTCAATATGCGGACAATTTTTCTACCCATACTATGAGTTGGCTTTCAGGATCTTATTCTTTTCCATTGTTATTGAAACTAAAAACACTTTTTAAAACTTCGAAAAACACGTTTAAACTGCAACGAATTTAACTGGATTTTTCAAACCGATAATAGCAAATTGCCATGCCATCCTATTTATGGTAAAATATAATGTTTATAATTAAAGAACTGCTCTCTCCAATTTTTCGTTTTGTAAGCGTTAAAAATACGTTCCTTAGCTAAAGCTCTATTGAAGTGAACATTGGAAAAAGCGAATCCGTTCGAGGATCGACAATATAGAATGTGTTACTTATCGCCGTTCATTGCATCCCTCCTCTGTTTTTTGTTTTAGAAATTTTCGGTTTGGAGGCTTTCATTTCCACCTATTTGGCTGTCAGTTTAAGTATCACATGCATTAAATTTTTTTTCAACGTTTGGAGGTGGAAATCTTCAAAAGATCTCTATCAGCTGCTGCCTCTCGGCATGCCGGATTTCTACCGACTAAAACCATCTCCGTTTCCTTCAATCACTCTCTCCATCAAACTTTAGTAATTCTCCGTATTTAAATTTCAATTTCGCAGACGATAAAAAATCGGTATAAGGGATAGTACCAAATTTGTAAATTTTAGTATCCTTTTAGTTAAATTAATCGTTCAGACTATATGTTTATAAATTATTTCATGTTGACTACATGTTTGGCTTTGACTTTATTGAAGCTGATTGTACTTGTAACTTACATCGAATGTTGATCCTGAAGAAGATATTTTTTAGTGTCGTTTTAAAGGAAGTTGGGTTCGCTATGTTTTTAATTTTGTCCGGTAGGGTATTGTAAAAATTAGCTGCTATGTTGGAGGGATCTTCTTTTAGCCGATCAGTTCTGGCAAATGCGATAGCTATATTATTCATGTTTCTCATTCTGTAAGTGTTTTCCCCCCTCAATTTTATCCAATTTCACGGTGGTGTTTTCATTGCGGTGTAAATTCTTATGTATGAATTTAGCTCTTTCCATGAAAATCATGCCTTGCAAATTCAATTCTTGGGCTGTTTTGAAAACTTCGCTCGTTGGAGTTAGCATAGGGAGATTGTAAATGGTTTTATACGCCTTCGTTACTAGTCTGGAGATGATTAACAGGTTACATTTAGAAGTTAGGCTCCAATTCAAGATGCCGTAAGAAATTTTGGAAAGGATATGCGCATATACAATTTGGATTTTTTTTTCTTTGGAAAGAAGTAGAAGCGACGTAGAAGTCCAATGAAGACAGCCAGTTTTTTCCTTAGCTCATTTATGTGTGGAGTCCATGTTAGTTTCTCGTCTGTTAAAAGTCCTAAATATTGTTCCACTCTAAAAAATAGGAATTCGAATGACCCGCCCGTTTCGCAGCAAGCGCACTTCCTGCTACTGTCAAACTACGCCTGGTTGCAACGCGAAAACAACAACACAAACCCAACTATCCGACAAATGTCTCCCCCGAAGCAGTTGTGCCAACCGACGTTGTACTAAAAAACTCGAGAATCAATTCGCTTTACGTCTTCGTTCCTGCTCAGCTGAACAAAACACGGGAAAAGTGTCTTCTGTGCGCTGGGCCTAGCTGTTTTTTCAGCCCTTGGAAAAGTGAGTGGTGTGTTGTTTCCGTGCGTGCCCAAGTGCAAAGGTCTGGGGCGTCGCGAAACAATGCGTTTGCGGATCAGCTCGGAAAGTTGTGTGGTAAAGTGGAAGAAAATCAACGTCAAAGTTGGCGTTCTTCCGATGGCCGCGGCCGTCATTTGAGTGGCAAATAGTTTATTAGCGAAGACCATGAGGGACCGACGACGGTGTGATTGAGTTATCCGGTGTACCCGCAAAGACAGAGACTACTTACCGCGGCGCGTGACTCGCTGATTGTGTCGCAACGCTAGATTTTCGCAACCGCCTTCCGAGTCGAAGAAGGGCAGGAACGCGTAGCCGTGAAAAACTCGCACTTTGTCGATAGCGTACGAAATGGCCGAAAGCGTTAGGGTAATCGAGTGCCCCGCCACCCCGGAGCTGATCGACCAGTGCCCGGACACGCCGGAACGCCTGCTGAACGTGAAGTCGCCGAACGACTCCTCCAGCTCGGACAACGAGTGCAGCAGCAGCATCAACTTGCGAACGCGGAACACGAACTCGCCGCCGCCAAATTGTGCCATCTGCCTGGGCCGCTGCAAGAACAAATGCTTCACGGACTCGTGCCTGCACCAGTTCTGCTTCAAATGCCTGCTGGAGTGGAGCAAGGTGGACTTGTTGCGATTCCGCTGCGGCGACCTCTCTAACTTCCTTCCTATGTTTCAGGTGAAGGCCGAGTGTCCGCTGTGCAAGCAGCCCTTCAACTCCATCATCCACAACGTCAAGTCCATAGACCAGTTCGAGGAGTACCTGGTGGCGCAGCCGCAGCAGACTCTGACTCCCGCCCACATCATGGGGCGCTTCGACGTATACCTGGGCGAGTACCCGCGGTTCCGGTCGGAAGTGTGCGTATCTCGGGCGAGCTGTTCTTCGAGCGAACCGTTTTGATCATTGTTTGGCTTTGTTTCAGAAGTAATGGGTTCAGCACAACCGTTCAGGTGCACCCCAACGACAACGAAACGATCCAGCAGATCTTCCTGCATCGGTCGTTGCTGGTCGAGCGATTGCGGCAGGATTACCCGGACGGAATCATCCCGTCGAGCACATTGGGCCAGCTGTGGCGACGCTACATCTACGACAGGCGGCTGTATGCCATGCCCGTGGTGGACATCACCGGCCGATATCGCGACTGCTCCGCTAGATTCTTCCGGTGAGTGCATCTCGTCCGTGTGTGAACAGAAAATCGCAGCATGACAATGGCCGCAATGATTTGTCACACAATATTTATCGTTGCACCTTCGTCTTTCGCTAGTTATCTTAGGATTCAGTCGGTCTGTAACATAATCAACATCCAAATTCACCACATTCCTTGTTCTTGCAGTGACAACCCAGCACAAATGCATCGCATAATGGCCTGGATCAATCGCGACGTGATTTGCTTGCTTCGCGACTCCGGCCACCACGTTTCGTACGTCATGAACGTGATGGGCGATCTACTCAGCACCTTCAATATAACCTCGCCAGAGTTCCGACGTCGCCTGCAGGCCTACTTCCGCCGACGCACCGCACACTTCATACACGAACTGCTGAATTTCGCACGAAGTCCTTACGACATGATCGGCTACGACCGCGAGGTGCGCTACTCGCCGTACTACGAAGAGGTGATCATCTCGTCGTCAACGAGCAGCTCGTCGGGATTCTCCGACTCGGAGGACGTGATCCATGTGCGTGGAGGCGGTGGGCAGGCGAACGCGCACAGCGCTGGCTCCAGACGTGCGGCGGGTAGAACAACAGAGTTCACAATTGAAACACGAGCAAACAATTCGACGTTTATTCTAGCAGGTAGCATTAATGGCGGCAGTGTGAGCAATGCTGGGACTAGTGCGGGTAGTAGCGTAACCGTCCCGCCGTCCACGTCTCGTCCTGCCGGCATATTCGAAGTAAGCACAGCGGCGGCACCCGTAAGCGGCATGCAGCAGCCGCCACAGCCGCAGATTTTGGGCGAAAGCCAAGTGATTCAAATCGATAGGAACAACATCATGATCAGCTCGTCGAGTAGCGACGAGTGCGAATTCGTAAGCGAGCGGAAGCCACCCCATCTGCGAACGCCGGAGCAAGTTTCGTTGAACTCCGAATCGGACAGCGACGTGGTGTTTGTCAGCGAGCTGAAAAAGACGCCGCCGGCAGAGGCGGCGGCAACAACACTTACGACTAGGCCGAGCCGAAAGCGCAGACCGCCTCCAAAAGGCGTTTTCATAAGTACACGTTCAGCTTCGCCGTCCGCTGCCACTTCAGCGAGCGACAACGAAACTGGAGCTGCTGGTAAAGTGGCCGGGCTGCTGCAAAAGGAACGCAAGACGACTCCTGAACCGAAAAAAGACAGGAACGACACTTCTCACGAGCGAATTAAAATCGAAGATTCCAAGTCGAAAGGCGGCGCTGCTGCTGACAAAAGCAACAAGAAGAATGCCGGCGGCACGAGCGACGTGTACAACAACGGCGCGTCGACTTCGTCCGGTCTGCACGGCGGTAGCGAAAATAAGATAAGCAAATGTAGTAGCTGTAAAAATAGTAGTAGCAATGGCAACACGACCGTGAAAAAGTTCTACGCTCGTCCCGTCCGGCAGACGACGAGCAAACGTTTGCGCAACACGAAAAGCATCTTCGAGGAGAGCAGCAGCTCCAGCGACACGGACGAAAGTTCCACGGAGATCGACTACCGAACGAAACGTGATAAATTCTCCTCCGACTCGAGCTCAGACGATTCTTCGACGGTGGCTTTAAGTAAACTACGTTCGCACGGCAAACAACGCAACAAGCGCAAACGTGAATCGCGCCGCAATCCGTCTAACGGAACGAGTAGTAAAACGAAAAAAACCAAGAAAGCCTCGCGGGCCAGGAAGAAAACAGCAACAACGTCAAAATCGACTTCGAAGATCAATCGACGGCGAAAACCTAAAAGTCGTCGCAAAATCTACAAGCGAACCTCCTCGATGTCTTCGGCGACAACGAGCTCTTCACCCACGTCGTCATCAATGTCATCCGAGTCCGAGTCGGCACGATCCAGTTTGTTATCCGAATAGATTCGCTACATATAATATTCCGCATAAATACGCTGGCAATCCTTCCTACCTTTGATGATGCGATGCATTCAAAAATGTGCGGACAAGACTTGAGCGACATGCATGTGAGCGAATGGAGTTAGATATTATTTAGTTCTTAATTAATGATCATTGGTTTCGTATTAAGCGATTTTATTTAAATTGAAAATATGTTTTTTTTTCCGCGCCGCACGCTTGAGTAATAGCGGAAGCGAAATCGCTACGTTAGGATTTAAGCATTGAAGCTAAGTATGTTTGTATTTATAATATTTGAAATTCATTGATATTTGCGTACCATGTAAAAACTGAGTCGTGTCTCCAAGCAGAACAACATACTAAATAAAACTTGAAAATTAATAAAAACTGAACTGTCTGTATGTGTTTTATTTAATTTTTTTTATTGTTTCAAGACTTGCATATATATATTTTTAGAGTCGGGCGCGAGCGGTCTTAAAACTAAAGACCAGAATTTCACGGCTGTTCAAATGATAAGCTGAAAGAGTCAAAGCTGGCGAAAACCTGGCTGTTATAGTCTGAGAGTTATTGATAGTAATCGATAGCGCATCATTGGACCATCGCCTAAGGTTATGTACGAGTTACTTCACTTGACCAACGGAGTCCTATGAGATGAAGTGATCAGCATCACGCTCGTCCGTGATTATTGACTCAGGTACTCATTTACCGGCACGAAATCCCACTTTCGAAAACTACTTGTCGCTAAGCAGCCTCGAGCCTGGTGCTTTGCGCATAGGAAGCAAGTGCTCTAACCACTAACCCTTTCAAACCAACCATCAAGAGTTATTGCTTGCAGATAGTTATTTATCGAGAGAACGACGTCTCGGTGCATTTCAAACCTTTCGTTGAACTTTTCATTGGGTCCGTACATAATCGCTAACACCTCCTGTAAGAGGAATCCTGATACGAAGTAAAAGGAAGGGTAGTATGTCCATAGTATGATTACTAGACCTGGGCGCTCGGTGGAGTAAGACTTTACATAAGCTTCAATGAAAAAAGATCAATACGACGATTAGAAATGGATGCAAATCAATTTGCTGGATTTGTTTATATAGGCATAAGCAAGCCAGGTTCAAAAAGCGTTTTAAAAGCAACAACATTTTGGAATCCGAAATTCAGAGCCATGCCCTCTTTAAAATTTTCAATAAAAACACAAAGTCTTGATAGATACCGACAGCTTCAGTGATTAATAATGTGTTAAAACAGTTTATAGATATAAGTGGAGTTATCACCTGCGCCACCCTTCCTCATCGACCACGAGCCAACATTTTTAAAGGAGTCATATTGCAAATAAATTCTCAATGTTTCCTTGTTTATTTTTGACTTCCATAATAACCTTGAAAAATATACCATAAACATTATTCATTATTTATTTTAAATTTTAATTCTAACAATATCATCATTTTACACGAAGCAATTTAGGATTGACTCTTACGCACATGATTCAGGAACGACGCAAACGTTTCTGGCTTCTGTTACATTTGGTTCGGGGGTCATGAGCACTTTCTAACTGCTTCTACCGTTTCGATTTTTTCGATAGATGAATTCCTTCCAGTAACGTCTTGATTGAAAAAAACCTTTAATAAGTGAGTATTAGCTTTAATCCTTTTTTTCCTGTCTCAAGGCTCCATACTTGATTCTCTTCTTTCCCTTATTTATATTAATGATTTTTCCGCGCGGATTAATTCTTCAAGATAATAAGCATCATGTATGGCCAGGTTTATCCCAGTCAATTTATTCATATTATACTAATAAAAGACCCTTTGATAAATTTGCTGGAAGTTTTTTTTATTATTTCCTGCTTAACGTAACAATTTGTCCATTTTTAATCCCTTGATCGCAGACTTGTTTTCTGGATTCACTACCAGAATCTATCGCAATAAATTGCAAAATTGCTCTTCACGGTTTGCTTTACGAACAACTTGCGTGCGAGTATTCCCAAAGGACTTAGTGTAGATCACAAAATCAATATTATACCTAAACTTTCATGTGCAATATGGATTTATTATTTACTAAAATCAGTAGTTATTACTTATATTCAAGAAGTAACCAATTTACTATTTTCCATGTGTCAGCTGTTTTCAAGAACGAAAATTGAACTCAACAATGTTCGCGTTGCAACTCTGCAATTTGGTCACTCGCGCAGAGGGGTGGGGGTAATTGACATGTGCATTCGCACGAAACAAAAAAATGTTAGAAATATTAATTTGCAAGGCGAAGCACGCTTCCAATTTTTACAGTTCTTGTTTGTCAGGGTGCTGAGGTAAAGGTGTGACGAATAATAGGGTGGCATACTGATAAATGATGATAAGCCCTAAAATGCGGCGATCAATCCGGAGCTTTGCAATGGAGCTCAATTGAAGAGGTTGTGTCTGTGCTTCCTCGAAACCTCACCAGGGGTATACTGGTATCAAGGAATCCGGGGCCCCAGGGACTTGTCCCGGCCGGTGTCGGTGAGGAACCTGTGGAGGTTGACACTTGGGAGCTGTGGTTGTACACCCATTAGCGGGTACTTTCATTTTTAATACAGTTTGCGACAGGAGTAATTCGGCAACCCTTCTGTATTGTGCTACATTGGCGTGCTGTTGAAATTACGACAGGGATGCCGTTGCACAGCAAGCGGCAAGGATGCTGATAGGTTAAAATCCTCACCAAGGATTATGAAGAAGTCCAGGCAAGTTTTAGATGAGATCTGGAACCCATACTCGGAAAAGCAGTACTCATACTTAGTTATGGGCGACTGACTAGTACGTTTATGGGGGTTTTGGTGCGAGCTTCTTCGTAACCCTGGCTTAAGAGACCCGTGTTTTAATGATTCATTTCGGGGGAAGCACGTTAAATCAGCACTTAATCTGTTCTTGTTTGTGAAACAACAAACTAAGCGAAAATTCTGAATAAAACGAATTATGTTTCGTTTCATCTGTGCCGTTGGTATGTGACCTTCATAAATTCGGTATGAGGTTGATTTACCGCGAGGAGGCATCTATGATCACACTCCAATTTCATTTCGTCCAATCCTGGAATATTGTTTTCAAGTGTGGTCACCGTATTTGGAATTTCTGATATCTGGCTTTGAATCCGTAAAAAGGAAGTTCACTCCAATGTCTTATATTGAAAGATTTTACCTTTTTGATCTTCTATCCCTACGGTTTAGTGGAGTTTATCTTGACCAGTGTTTTCTATAGAAACTGTACCTGCATATCAGTTTCAATAACTTGTTTGCTACAGTGAAATTTCACGATCCTTGAAGACTGCATGTTCAAACGACCTTTTCGAAATTCAGTTGGCGCCCAATAAGTTATACATTCATTCGCCAATGCTTCCACTGTAACGTATGCATAATAGCTTGGATTTTGATCCTTTCTCCCATTCGTTTCTTATTTTTAAGACAAAATTACTAGCTGCGATGAATCGCTAAACTTTTCATTCTACAATTTTTTCTAAGATATGAAAATCGAAATAATTATGAAGAAGGTAGGCACTTGATATCATTACCATAGGAAGGGCGTAGTTGTTAAACAAAATGTCCATGGTTTTTCTCGTGATATTTCAATCTGTACATGTTGACATTCAATACAGATCATCACTGATGAGACTAGCTAAATTCTTTTAGGCTATTAAATACAGATTTCAGTTATGTTAAATTGGAGTTAATAAATATTACGTATTGTTGAGAAGTTCAATCTGGAAAATACCGATTGTTTCAAATTAATGAGCGATTGGTGGCGTCATTTTGCTTGTTATTGGGTTTCACATCACGTACAGAAAATTTGTACAGATGAGATGCACCTGCTTTGAATATAACGAAAGAGAGGATACGAATATAATTGCTGAGCAAAATATTGCAATCGTAATTAAGCTTTTGTTCATAGCGCCAAACAGTGTATTAATGTGAATAAATCGAATTATTTAGCACCAAAAGCATAATCTTTTATTCAAAAGTATCGGGCACTTGCTGCTGTACATATTTGTGTTATTGGAACCAAACTTTGTTCCAAAACAATTCATAACTACACTGTGTTATGGACTAAACAAATTTTTTGGCTGATCCATTTTACGTATCAAAATTATGTTTTGTTCTTACGGTTCTCGGTGTTAGCATGCAGAAAAAACAGTATATTGCGAAATGTACGGAAGGAATCTGCCGCGGATGGGCACATATTGAACACTCGAGTCAACAACAGTTGTGAGTCGTAGATTACCTCATCAAGCACTACTGCGAAGAAGAGATGCAAATGTAATTGTGAGGCAAAGAATTGGTCCAAATAGTCCGCGACCTGGTCCTGTTTAGTTTTCCGATCGACCGATTATTTTTACCATCACGAAAGGCGAGGTAAGAAATTGACGCGTCGCGAATGACGAAAGCTTCTTTACGACTCCTCGACATCTGTCTTCAGGTTTGGACAAACCTCTAACGAATAACAGAAGACCGAACGTTTATTAAAACCTATTTATTTTTAAAAAAAATATTTCGTCCTAATATTACATGCATTTATGTATATATATATAATTCCATTTGAAATGTTACAATTATGTTAGTCGACAACTTAAAACGTAATTAATTAATCACTAAAAATCATTTTCTCGTTAATTGTGCTATTCTCGGTACAAGTTGCTGATGAATCGTTTACGCTATCATTACCTACACCGGGAAGGAGAGAATTGAATGATGCTAGAACATTTTATTGTTGAGTTGCAGACAATTACTTGTAATGGGTGTGTAGCTGTACTTGAATCCTGGATTCCTGAATTCAAATTTTGCTATCTCAAATCTTAGTTTCTCCTCCTTGATGTCAGCAATCCGTCGCAGTTCATTTGCAATGGTTTTAATATCCGTGGATGAAATACTGGATTTCGTTTTTACTGAAATAAAATGGCGAACGTTTATTTCTTATTGCATGAATTTCTCATGGCACACAAGAAGTGAAACTTATGGAAATTGTTGGTTTTTATTATCCGCTTTCTTACTCACATAGCCCAAATGTCTGCTCGTCCACGCTGTCGTGGCGTTTCCGTTTGGTCGGATTCTCGTCCTCGTCGGGATCGGCGGGCTCCGGTGCGGGAGGTGTCTGTTGGATGGGCGACGGCGGAGCAACAGAAATTGGCGTCTGGACCGCCTGCACCTCTTGTGTTGGCGTTAAGGGTGGTATCGCTATGGCCTGCGCCTGTATTTGTACCGGTTCAATGATTATTTGGCTAGCGCTGTCCGCTTTAATAGATATGATGTCAGTCGGTTTTATATCTGATTGCTGCAAAGAGGCCTAAAGTCAAGCGGGGACCAATTAGCGAGGAAGTGTCCTGCAAGTTACCTCAGGCAAGATATATGTTGTACTTTGTTCATTATTGACGC
This sequence comes from Oxycera nigricornis, assembly GCA_963942545.1. Lineage (NCBI taxonomy): Eukaryota > Metazoa > Arthropoda > Insecta > Diptera > Stratiomyidae > Oxycera > Oxycera nigricornis. The sequence continues at coordinate 7,459,351 of OZ012659.1, forward strand.
TGCTCAGGGATTTGCTGCTGAGCGGACCCCAAAGCAATAGCGCCCGTTCTTCGAGCGGTGTTAGCGCGTATTCCGTTTTCGTTTCGTTCTGTTTGTACTGCTCAGCCTGGCATTTCCTGAATTTCGCACGCGTTGAGTTTTTCCAATCGTTCAGACGCTGAAATTTTAAAGAATTTGAGACTACATGTGCGCTAGTGATTTTTGCAAGAACAATCATTGGATAGCTGAAACGCCTGACATTAAGGAATCTGAAGAAGGCCATACAACATAAAACTGCGAACGAAAAAGGAGACTCAGGACGGGAAGTATTTCTAATACCTCTCCTTCGTCTTCACAACCACCCACATCGCGTCAATGGCATCCCAACGAACACAAGTTACCTTCTTCCATTCGTCCGACGACATAACCGGTCCGTGACCGCAACAGTTGAGTTTTTCCGCCAAATCTTCCCACTTCTTTGTAAGATAGTTGAGTTCCACGTCTCGCGGTATGATGCCCGTTCGAAAGATTTGATCTTCCTCCAGCATTTTCAGGTAGATCACATATTGCTGATAGGATGTGCGCTTTTTCCGTTTGTCCATTTTTGAGTTATCCATTTGGGATTGTTTGTTGCCCGTCAGCGGACAAAAGTCGCACAGAAGTCCCGCGGACGGCAGATTTCTTAGTACTTGGTAAACATCGTTTTCAGCGACCACTGGCGCGAACGGAAACGTATTGCAGGCAACATTAAACGGAGGGGGTGGTTTTAAATTTGCAAAACACTTAGTAGATTGTGTTTAAATGCGGGAAATTCAGTAAAATTGTTAAAAAGTTAATACACGACTTTTGGACACTTTGTTTACGCCATTTTGACAGCTGACAGTAAAGGCAAAATCGACCATTTGGTGCGGAATGTTAGGAGCACTGCCAGAGCAACGTGGCGCTAGTGGTCGAAGAAATAGGCGCGAAGAATTGAAAATTGTCGGTCAACTTATTCAAAATTCTTTTAATTTAAATGGATCATATGTCGAATATTGAGAACATGATAGCACACACCGATAAAATTCTTATAATTAAATTATAATTAATTCAAATCTTAAATAGTGAAAGGTTTAGTTAGGTTCTTTTAATGTTGGGAGATGGAAATCTTCAAAAGATACCGATCAGCTTCTGCCTCTCGGCATGCCGGATTTCTACCGATTAAAACCACCTCCGTCTCCTTCAATTACTCTCTCCATCAACTTTTCAGTAATTCTCCATATTTATATTTTAGTTCATAGTACAAAGTACATACTTCTAAGAACCGGTATAAGGGACAGCACCAAGACATGATACCTGTTCATCTCAAGACTAATAACCAAGGTTTATAAAACCATTTACAATCTCCCTATGCTTGTCCAAGCTGCAGAGGTTTAAAAAATATCCCGGAAACCTGTTAAACAAAGCCGCTAGCTTTTTCAATAAGTTACCTTACTGAATATATAAGACAAAAATTTTACGATTGATTTCACATTAATTAAAACTATATATCAAGGGAGGATACAAGGGGTCATTGGGGTCATGACCTCCCCCCTCCCTGAGCCTAGGTAAACTAGTGATTTTTACGATTTTTTTTGCAATATTGTCTTCTTTTATTGTGATTTTCGAGACAGTAGTAGCATGCCGAGAGGCTTTACCTGATCGGTATCATTTTGGAGATCTCCCCTTCACAACATTAAAAAAATATACACAGCAATATGTATGTTATTTTCAAATATTTAAACTTTATTTTTCAATGCATTTAAGCCGAAAATTTAGTAAAATTACCTTCCTAGCATTTACCGTAATTCTCAATTTAGCTCACTATAATTATACCATAAATTTTCAAACGATATTAAAAATATTCTGGCCATTCAAAATCACCTGAAGCACACATAGAACTTGTTTCAAATATGGCTCATTTTAATCTATTCCAAACCAAATTCAGCTCAAGAAAGCTGTTGAAATAAAAGAATATTTCTTAGCAGTAGTAAGTAGCATTAAGGTGTTACTTGTAGCCAAAAAATGAATGGGAAAAAATCTAAAACAAAAAACATAAATAATTGATCTAAGAAAAGTATCTTCGAAACCCTCATTATACAAAATCAAAAGTACATAAACAATTCCTTACTGAAAATTTCAATCCCAAATTAAAAAAGACAACTAGAAATTTTAAATAGGAAAAATATTTATAACAATCTAAGGAAATATTTTCCTATCGATAATTTTAATGCAAAGAAAATTATTGTGCTGGGAAACCTCCCACAATATGTACCGTCTTAAAATCAATAAAAACATATTTAAAAAAAATCCATACTTCAAACACCACTCTAAAATATATGTGACTACGTAGAACTCCACAAAAAAAAATTTCCCAAAAAATTATTTCTTCAAAACAAAAATTAAAATTTAAAATTAAATTTTCTTAAATTACGTGGAAAATAATTTTTTTAAAGTTTTTTTTTTCGAACAAAGGCAAAACAAAAACATTTGCAGAGCACTTACGAGCGAAGAATGTTTGTATTAAACTTTTATGGGAAATATTGAATGTACCTATGCGGTTAGAAAAACATTTTACCACAATCGATTTGAATTTTCCACTCAAAACGAAGTCCCCATTTCAGTGAATTCAAGAAATTTATCAATAAAGAATGGGTCTGGGAAGGATTGGACAGCTATAATACTGTTGGCGCGGAAGAAGAGTTAGATATTATGTCTATTTGTTCGCAACACGCCCACACACTCGTGACATTTAGATAAAAGTCACATTCGTTCACACGTTGTGCAAATAAACGCTATATTATCGACATAGTGTGGGCGTGCTGCGGAAAAATCAAAAAATTCAACTCTGGTAGTTTGAATCAATTAATATACAAATATCTCTACTTGCGTCGACCTCAACCGTTTGGAAACTATTTTAGTAATAAATTCGAGCGAGTGCAGCTTCAAAAGAAGAAATTAATTTGTAAAAAATTACACAAATTTTTGATATATTTTCCGAAAACTATTCATCAAATTTCCAATTTAAAAATTGAGTTGGTTTTATCTTAAATACTCTTATGTTTAACTATTAACTATTTTAAATGGGAGTTTATAACATAAATCTGCACTATACCATACTTTTGCAGTAAGCTTTGTAAAACAGATGAAAACTATTAAAACTAATTTAGCATGTTATTCAAATAGCCCTGCTGACTTAATGGATTGGAATTGTTCGTGATAGTTTCTTTTTAAAGAAAATTAAATAAGCTCAATAGAAACTAAATGCCTTAATTTTTTGGAAACAAAGTGACTTTGATTTCTATCCCTTTATAAGGGTTTTTAATTTTCTAAAATATGTTTGTAAGCAAATGTACTTAAAATAATAATAAAAATAATTCATTATTTAGCCGCAAATTGTACAGTTTTATGGTTTACTATAGTAGGTTACTAGCTTACTTTGCACCGAATAATAGGTTCGAAACTACTTGGTGACAAGTAGTTTTCGGAAATGGAGTTTGGTTTCACACTATCAGTACATTTAGCTGTAATTGAGTACCTTAGTCAAAAAGGGTGATAATCACGGACGAAAGTGTTACTGATCAGTTCACGTCCTAGGATTCCGTTGATCAAGTCAAGGAGATACCTCTACGATAAAGTCCTGACCCAATTTAGGCTGTTGCGCCATTGATTATTATTTTGGTATGCAGGTAATATGTTTTCATTTATTTTTCATAGAAAAAGTATTTGGCCGTAATGATTTTATGTACATATGATATTAGAAGGAACATCACATTAATATTTATATGCAAATTTAATTAATATTTAAGAATTGATTTTCATTTGTTTTTTCTTTTCGTAATAACCATTATTTTTTTTAAAAAAAAGCCAACTTATCAGAAATAAAACAGAAACAATTGTTAACATGTTGTGACGTGATTATTGATAAATTTCCAATAAGTCATTATCGATTTTATTCATAAATCAGATAAGAAGATAAATGCCGAAAATTGCAAAACTGCCTGAAGATGTTTCAGGGAACTGCTTGCACTCATTAATGTCACGGTCGGCTCCACTTTAATCGTCAACTATTGCATCTTTCCACTGCCAACAAAATGTCTAATGCACAATCAGTTGAGAACATAAACCGTTTGATTTATCTTCATTAGGATTGCATTGCGGGGCGAAGATTCGCGCGACGACGTTATTATGCCGTTAAGTGGCAATGCGAATTTCAATAAAATGGCGCTTCTTTGCCGCGACGCCGCGCCGATTAAAAGTTGTGTGCAAAGTTTAGGCGGCGAGGTCATCGGGTCACCGTCAATGCAATAATTGACTTTTCGTCGTTGCAGCAACGACATGTCAATCAGGCAAATGATGATGAGGTGCTAATATCTTAAATACATCTGAAGATGTCTTCGCGGAAAGAAGCAGACGTGACCTGGAGTTGTTGCACAATTTCTGGTATTTTTTTATGGCAGCCCGCAAAAACTTGATTTTGGAGAATCTTGAGACTTGTTTTCGGTTACAATGGTATGTGGCGGGAAATATCTTTAATATTATATTAAAGTAGTTTTAATCACAAGTTTACTATACTTGCTAGAAAAAACAAGACGATTTGATCTCAAATAAATTATACTGGCTTACACACTGTACAAAAGACACACATTACACATCACACATCCCTAAATTTTTTATAGGAATCGTTCTTAGCCAAAAATGGCATATGGTAAATGGTAAATGGTTTGCTTGTAAAAAAATTAGAATTAAAATAGTGGTTGTTCAAAGATATGAAACTATTTGGGAAAGGTATGGCAAGCTTGAGAATCAGATTTCATCCAAAATAATGGAAAAAAATTCGGAAAGTTCAATAAACAATAAAATAAAACTAATATAAACACGAGCAAATAATATAAATATTTATTCAAATTTTCGCCATGTTGTAACAATTACAAACAATTGAATGGACGAATTTTGCTGTAGAAAGATGTTATTTTCTTTAAAAATTCAACTCACAACTTTTGACGTGGAATATTTTTTCGGTTATTATTTAGTTATTTATCAGGATTAAATTAATTAATTACCATAAAAATTAAGAAATATGACTGTTGCGTATTCAGTTCATTTATTATTGATGCTCTATTAATAGTAAAATTCAGAACAATCTTTGCAATAAAATTTTCAATCTCCGTATTGATAATAGAAAAGCATTAGATATGATTTGAAAAAGTATTAGACATTGATTTTTGTCGCTTTTAGATGATAATGAATTTTTTATTATATAATAATTTAGTTTTTAGTTTTTTCCAATCTCACGAAATAAAACACGTTTAAATATTCATTTTTGCTGTTAATGCAAACTCAATCCCATCAAATAAAGTGCACAGGGAACTTAAGAAGTATCAGTAACAAGAACTATTCCTAAGATAAGTGCAACTAATTGCTCATTATCTCATAAAGTCTTCCGGTGTAGCTATGTTTTCCTTTCAGACTTAATAATTAATTTGTTTAATTGATCGAATTTGTAGCAGGCTGGTATAATATATGTTTTTATTGTTTATTGGCTTAAATAACGTAAATAAATCCCAAAAGTAATATTCATGCACTTTTTTTCAATAATTTTTTTTGAAACACATGAATATTGGAAACACTCCTGATTGCTCCGAATTGGTATATTGTGCCACACATTGTCAAACAACATTTAATTAATTATTGCTGCCCATCTAATTTATTACCGACGATCAATATAGTTGTTTTATAGATCTGGTTCGTGGAAGTAATTTTGGATCATATAACAATAAGTGTTAAACAATTGGGTAATTGAAATATTTAAAATTTCATTTAATTTCAATTTTCAATCGCACTTTTCTTCATATCATGTTTTAAAGGTTATACAATATTTAACAAATTGATTTGACATTTTAACTGCATTTTTTAAGATAAATTTTCCATAGAAATACGCACGGTTTTCAGGATTGAATAACTGTCAAAGTTTTTATTAACAAATGAATGTGTTTTTTTCGGTGAAAATTCAATTTTTTTTAATTATATTTTTTATAAGATTATTAACTTCTGTTTATAATAAAAAAAGATAACTTTGTTCTAAATGTCGATGTCCATCACTTCTACCGCGTACCCGATTGATGCCTTAAAAAAGTGGTCATGATTCAATGCACTGCACACCAAATATTTTTTTCAAAACTTTCATAGTATTTTTCGATTGCTCTTATAGTTTCATCGCAACAAGTGTTTAAATTTTTAAGTGCTTTTATAAAATCGGAAAATCTTTTGGATATTAAAAACCCAAAAGAAATTTTCTAAATTTCGACAATCTGATATTCGATTTTGAATAATCGTTTAAATTAAAATCTTTTTGCAGGCACCATTGTTACGGCACTAACTATCACAGCAAAGATTGGGCCATCCGTGATTTGGCAAAAAAAAAATGCATTTAGGGGTCTCTCTACTGTTTAAATGCTAAAATCACAACCTTCTTAAAAATCGACTAAAAAAAACTACTACTAATACCAATTTAAAACGTAGTGTACTTCTTTATTGAAATCTGAAGCTAACATTTTGATTGTATTTTTTTTAAAGCAAAATGGTCACCTTATTGGTGTAGCACGAACGCAGTCCGAAGAAAAAAAATTAAACTGCGCCTCCTAATATCTCGGCCAAAATATCCATCTGCAAGCTTATAGCAAAAAACATTCTTTTAAGCTTGGTTATAAAATACAGAAATAACCTGTTATTGCAGCGAAGACAATTTTATAGACGATTTGGTGCACGTCCGAACAAAGGTGTGTCGATTTGCGTCATATTTGTAAACGAAAAAATATTTTCCAAGTCTCCAAATCAATTTTTTAAACTCTGATAGAAGGTTGTTTCTCTACTTAAATACTTCAAAACATAGTGTGCAAAGTTTGAAGTGAATCAGCCGATTAGTTTTCTTACAATTTTACGACGCGCAATGTAAAAGTACGTTTCGAAAAAGAGCGTTAAAGTTTTTTAATGAAATTTTCTCACATATCTCAAAAGACACGAGGCCAAAGTTTATTATAAAATATGATGATATTGGGTCTATATTTACTTCGTTAGATGATTATTAGTCTATTAGGTGAATAAATAGATTTAGAAAGTATCATACTCCTTAATATACAGTTATTTAATGACAGATGTTCGAGCAGCTACAATTCCTGTTAGCGCTGTAGAAAAAGAAATAATATAAATATCGATCTGAAATTTTAAACACGTATTCTTGAAGCATATACATATTGTAATATGAAAGAAGAAAAAAATCTTTAAAAAAGTAGTACAGTAGAGTGGCCCCTTAAGTTTGTGTATTAGCTGCGAATATGTGTAGTTTCAACGAGATTTCGAGTAAACATTCTACATTTTGTTTGATTTCCATATTCCGAATCACTTTACTATCAATTCTTAGTGTCCGAGGCCTGTTTTGTGATGAGACTATTTATCTGAAAGTTAGTCCATCTGCTTCATGTTTTTGAATTCAATCATCTATATAAATAACTTAACATATTTAAAAATCTGTTGCATGTCAGCCTGCATACTCTGAAATCCTCGCACCGAATACAAACGATAAAATTACCAATCAATTATGAGATTCTATCTTCATTTAGAGCTCGGGGTTAAAATAGAAAACGTAATCATCTCCAAGGTTATTACACCAATATTTATTAAAAAGATGCATTCATTCAAAATATGGAAATTCACTAAGATTATTTATCCGTAATAGTACTTACGAAAAGCATTTTTTTTCAATTATGGATATTACTTTGCCTACAGCGTTTTTTTTGGACTTATACCCAACGTAAGTATCTGTGAATCAATAAGAACCAAGATTTATCTATCCGACATAGAAAGATTTCACATCGAAGGTTCAAGGGTCGAGTGACGACAATTTATCAAAATAACTGTTCTAAGACAATCATGACGAGCCGGTCGAGTCGATCTCATGATTTCCCAAGCGCAAAGGTTGATGGTGTGCATCCTCAATGATATATTCCACCTGCTATGAAAAACCATGATTCCACATTGATTTGCGCTCGGCGCGATGATCTTTTTTGAGGATGGCGCGCTCGAAAAGAACTTCACCTTTTCAAATATCAATGGCAATCGTTGCCACTCACTACATGCTGCGGGAACAGTATGCGTCCGCCTGGTATGGGGGGTACCACCATCGGGGTGGGTTAAAGATGCACCATCCTCAACGCCATCATCGTCAGCAGCCTCCAAGAAGGCGAAGATCGTGAGCGCGTCATTGTTGAAGCTCGCTGCCAGGCAGAGTCCTGCCTGTTGTTGTCGACAACTATTATAAAGTTTATAATATTGCGCGACCTACCGAAATGTTAAGATCGTGTTGCGACTTTTTTCTTGCCACAGAAGCAGAGTTCACATGAGCGATCGCGAATATTTAAGATGCAATCGCGGGGATGTTTTTTTTAAGTTGCAGATGTGTTACTTGGCTTGTGATAACAGAACCGAAACACGCTATGACTAAATAGGGTTGCAGCTCGCATTGCAGAAAAAATATGCTCACAGATATTTCATTCGTAGTAAGTGAATCTAGCACTAACAATATGACTTTGGCAGAAAATCTGCATACGTTGTTGGTTTTGATAGAAATGATTTGTTGCTGACCATCGTGGGCAGCAACTGAACCAAACATAGATCGAACCAAACTCAGCACAGAAGCTTCAATTGGTTCTCTAATTCAGGATTTCATATTGCCCTGTTTCTTCTTCATTGCGAATAGCAACACAGCCAATATCGGCACTTTATAGCGTTGTCGAGTGGAATAACCCTAGTTCACCTTCAATGGCTGCAACGGCCATCCAACGTGCATGGTGTTATGCAAATTCGCACCATGTCTAACTGCTGGATACTCCAAATAGCCTGGAATTCGGTACTTGTAGCTTAATTACTACTTGTACACACATTACGTAATTAGCAAATCTAACGAGTGGGTTGTCGGGTTATCGGGGCCAGGACGAGTAGTGCAAGTGCAAGTTGACGACAACCGCAATTGCAGAGTATAATAGCGGTGGCCCTGGTACGAACGTGTTAATACCACTTTGCACCACTATTCAACAACACCTTATGAATATTCAAGTTCATTGTTTCGCTAAATCAGTTAGATCGTACAGATCAGCGCGGCGGTGTATTTTGCTCCTTTTCCTTGCCTCATCGAGGTTACTTCTGTGCCAGATATTCGCAGTACAGATAATTTTCTAGGCTTCCTACTGAAGTGTTTGGCTAGAGTTGGGCTCGTCGTACTTCGGTTTCAATGCACAGTTGTAAGTAAATTTCATTCTGTTTTGATTTCCCCGAGACTCTGAAATATAAGGGTGTGCATGTATCTGGAAAATGGCTCATAATAATGTCAATTGACTTCGTGCAGAACTTTAACAATTGAAGATATTCGACATGTTTTTTTCTCCAAAGATAGATCCAAAATATTGAAACTCCTGCAAGCTACAATTCTCTACGCCTTGTCAGACAGTTTTCCTGGCATGCTGGCGAACGAATTAGTACGCTGTCCATTCGAATGCCAACATTCAATTAGTAAACATGCACCTCACCTTAACAACATCTGCAAATCCACATAACATGCTAGAATTGTTCTTCGTCTGTTAGTTGGAACGTAGAACAGAAACTGACTGAGAACCGATTGTGTATTATGGTAATAGTTGGATTTAATAGTGCACCAAGGGGCTCTTGAGGGCCAACCAGAGATCTTGACAATGACTGTTACGAATCATTTTCCTGTCTGTTAAAGATGAAAGACAAGAAAACGGCACAAACTCAAGCCATATCTATGGTCGTAACAGTTTTTCCCTTCTTTACTTGGGCCATCACATCAAACCGCGCCACGCCACGCCACATTGCAAGTTATAGTTCTTTTCTGTTCGCAAGATAAAACTTTTCTTGTGCTCAAAGAGTTTTGCTGTTGCTGTTGGTTGTCTAAAAATCAATCTGAGAAATCTTTGCATGGAACAGCAGCTTCCATTTTGTATTGTGTGCAAATTGAAATTCTTGTTGAGGGTGTCTATCTTCTAGTCTAGGCTAACTGGAAAATAGTTTTACTTGGTTGATTTTTAAACATATTCATTAATTACTTTAGACTGATAATCAGTTATAGAATTTAAGTCTCTTTGTATGCGGAATGGTTAACTGTTGTACGTCTACAATTAGTATTTACATATTACTTAATGTTTTGCGTTGCTGATAAAGTCGGGTTACTGTCTTAAGTCTTTCGTTTATTAGGTAGTATGTCGTTGTTTAGCTTGCTAGTTTTCAAATTTATGGTAAACATATTAAACAAACAACAAAATGAATGTTTTTTCTAACTATCTGACAGCTTATTAGTTACAATTGAAATATAAAATTTGGCTGTGTTAGTAGTAGTAGTAGTAGTAGAAAAATAATTTAGCCAAGCATGCCAAACCTATTTAAATATTTGGAGCGATTTCAGACGAGTTTTTGTGAATACTTAAGCTGTGGTATGAGCTTTGTATTAAAACTTTGACCTTGAAATACATAATAATATAATTAGAAGAGAACATGACTCCACCTGTAGTGATCTGATTGAGAATTTTCTGTGAAATAATTGGCGCTATAAAATATGAATAAATCTAAGGATTTACTGTAAAAGTCACAATTAAAAAAAATTTGATATTGAAACCAATGTATATAAAAAACTGAATAATAATTTATTCAAAAAAAAAAAACAATAAGTTATTAATTTGACATAATCAAAAAATGTTCTCGGTGTTTGCAAAATATTTGTACAAACTTCGGATTAGTACACATTTGTTTAAGATCATGTCCTTGAGCAATGCTTGTGTGTGGAGCAATTTCAGACGATTAATTATATTATTCCAAGTCAAAATATTGTATACTTGAGTTCAGTAACGAGCTTTGTACTAAAAAATTACCTTGAAACACATAATAATATAATTAGAAGAAAATATGATCCCGGCTGTAGTGATCTAATTGAATTGAAATAATTGGCGCCATAAATTTTGAATAAATCTAAAAATTTATTTTAAGATAGAGTAAAGTTATAATATTGAAAGCAACGAATATAGAAACTGAATAATAATACATCCAAAAAAAACAAAAAAAAGGAAATTCCTTCGGTAATTATTAATTTTACATACTCATAAATTTTCTTGGTGTACGTAGAATATTTGCATAAATTAAAGATTGTTACACATTTGTTTAAGATCATTCCCTTTGTTGAGCAATGTTTGCGTGTGTTCGATCGTTAGCCTTTATTATGATTGCAATCTATGAAGTGTTTCTCAGGTTTCGGTATTCTTATTCTGAATAGAATTTTAATTAAGATTGATCCACGAAAATCTTCTCAAAATTGGTCGAAGTGTATTGTGAGAATAGTACTGACTTTTCATATGGAAGCTCACCATAGAATCTGATCTAATTTTACGATTCCATTCAATTAACTTCTTTTGGAAAACAACAATACCTAATCAATCAACATGTTTCATCCATTCCACCTCGAAGCAAAAAAGATACATTATCTGAGAACGAAACAAGCACTGTTTGATAGGGCTAAGATGGTGTCATTTCAAACTAACGACATATTGAGCATATCTCCTTTAATCCAGCATAAATCTTGCGGATGCAGATTATCGAACTGGAGCCTAGACAAGAGCGCGTGTTGGTAACATATGAATTTAAGATATCACGCTTGCATACAATTTGGTTAACTCAAGCGTAGATCAGTTGTCGATTCACGGACAATTCGCTCCGATACGGTCGATATATTAACGTCATTTTATCGTTTGTCCGATCGCACCTTTGGCATATTCTAACAAGATACCTATTCTAAGGCAACGACATAATGCTCGTTACCAGTGTACGGCGAGTATCGTTGCAATGTACCTTGATATCATTATTACTGGTGAAATGTATCTGTAGATTGGCTACGAATGAGATTTATCTAGCAATGTTCCTTTCGTTTGCATAACATCTTTTGTTTTTTGACCCCGACAACAGGCGTTGAGAGTCTGTCGTAGACGTGCCGGAATGAAAAGTTCTAGTTCTTTTAGAATGTAAATTAGATATGTTTGTATCTCAAACAGTTGTGCCTTTGGCAGAATAACTATCTATTAATTCCTTAAATTATGGTCTCGGCTATAAAATAACCCAAATATATCAATCCAATATTAAAGCGATTTCAATATCACTTTCTAGCTGAAAATATTTCTATATGGTTACTAAGATTTCAATGCATTTGCCAATGCAGTTTAAGTACATGCTATAACGATTTTTAGGAATTTGCTACAAAATGTCTGCAAGCTCTGACTGAAACATACCACTTTACCTGAATTTCTTCCTGAAGATTCAATCATTTCGTACCCACACTGCTTGCTTGAAGTTTGTTAAATCTGCATAGATGAGTTCAAGACACGTGAGCTGCGAAAGCAACATCAGCAGCAGCACCAGCAGCCACATAAAAGCCAATGGTCAAGATTATAAGAAAGTATCTAGTAAATTTAGTGTAACGCAAGTCTTGATCGTGCTGCATGCTTTAATCAAGGGAGGAAATTTCCATTTCTGGCCCCGGACTCAACGTTGCGATGCCACAAACGGAACGAAAATGAAATTTCCGCGTTCTGAATTCGTTCGAAGCGAAGTTTCTGTCTTAATCCATTTATAATAAGATTAAACTATATTAGAACATCTTTGTCATTTCCATGCAAGCTTATCCGTACTGTATTCAACATAAATTTCACTGTTATTCAGCTCCTTATAACGAGAGAATAATGATACTTTGGAATTAGCGTTTGTGGAAAGTGGAATCTCGAACATCTCACCAGATTAATTACGTTCTATTGATGAGTTTGTTTACACTTAAGCATCATAGAAAATAAAAGACTTATGCAGACCTAGATTTGGAAAAGTTTCACTTTGATATTGAAAATCAAAAGTTAAATTACGTATCTTAAGATCAATGCGTGTATTATTATTTGAATATCTTTTAGGATGACCTTATTATATCTTAAAAGGAAAGCTCTAAAAAAGGCCGTAGTTGATTCTTAACAAGAAAGATGCAATTAACGAATATTTGATGTACATAGATAATCAAATTATGTGGTTAATTTTATTTCAGATTTTCAAAAACAACCTTTCTTTCGGTCAGTTTTCGTTTTTGGGTTTCGTTAAATAAAAATATAATTTTTTTGATACTTTGTGATGCTATCTCATTGAATTATCAACTTCATACTTTTATACGACAACCCAACTTCGGAATAATCTTTGCGGTCACTTTAAAAGCAAATAGGAAATATTTTGCACAGTTTTAAGTATTTAACAAATTAGAAATAAAAACTTTAACCGCAATTTTTTTTAATTTAAAGGATCTGAAGTGATATTAGAAATTCACCTTAAAATGATTGTAAAGTTGATTTCACATGCACAAAGTGAAACCTTTGTTGAAATATTTGATTCTTCAATTTAAGGGGTTACATAGATCTTGTATTTTCAAAAAATCGATCGAATTTTTCAAGAGTACTTACACCAAATTTGAAGTATTTTCAAGTAATATTACCGGAGTTATAGAGATTTGAATACCGCGCGGTCAGTACAAGCGCTCTGCCTTACCTAGCGTATTATACGCATGCGGCGCGGTTCTACACCGCGTAAAATCAGCTCCTTTCTTTTTCATCAAACATCACAACATCAAAAGGATGCTCTGAACATCGCAAATGAGGCGAACGAATTACTGTACGGATCTGGAATCGACGACTCGATGTAAGTCGCTAAAAAATAACTTTAATCCATTAAATCGCGGTAAAAAAACTTTAAACGAGGTTTTCCCGAAACTTTGTTTTTCCGTGCGTTAGGACCGATTTCTCGAGAACGAATCCACCGATTTTGCTGAAACTTCGCAAAGTTCCTCTTTATAGTATTTACTAGTGCTTGAACGAAGGGATCTGCATTCGGTCGATTCGTTTTTGTTTTACACGAAAAAAATATTTTAAAAACGATGTGAATCGGAAAAATGCTAAAAAATATGAGACGAAAATTCATTCAAATCCATTTCAAAACTTAAAATCTCATTTTTTTTCAATTCCTTCGTTCAAGCATGGGCCAAGGGCATAAACTATAAGGAAATTTTTGAATTGTTGATTTGAGATGAACCTGCTCCGAAACATTCTGCTTACCGCAAAAAAGATTGAACGAGGAAAACTGCCGGAAAATTGATAATTTTCAATGTTTTTAGCCAAAAAAAATTTTACAACTTTTTGAAATGTTGAACTTTTATGTGTTTAAATTTTAAATAAAATAGATTTTTGGTTTTTAAAATACGATTTTTTGAAAAAGTTGTTTTTCCCCTTCATGACCTATGTAACCCCTTAATCGCAAGATATTTACAATTTTCATAATCAAGTTGATTTTAGGGGTAGTAATTTACAGGAATTCCAGATAATGTTGGGAAAAACCGTTAGAGTTTAAGAGTTAAAGAACATATTTGTACAAATAGAAACACGTAAATTTGTGTGCCGCTAATCATAAACAATGCAATTCATATTGTTTTAAGTTCAATCTTATACTTTTCATTGTACCTGATTTTTTTGTGTGTTTTGTTTTCATTGTTGCATAATAACAGAAGTGCCTAGTTTTTTCTTGGAAATATCATATTTTTTTTATTTTTTGCATAAGTGTTCATTAAGGAAAATGTTGTTTGGATGAAACTGTGAAAATAACTCCAAATTTCTTCTACTCGAATAAATGCTTTGAAATTTCGCATTTATAATGCCGAATTGATTACATTTGTTCCTTGTAATTCAATGAAACTTCATATTGGATTTTTTTTGATAATAATACTCCAGTCGATTGATAAAGTCATATCAAACTTTTTGGTGAATTTGGATAAAAAGTCTATTATTTTTTACATATTTACAGTCCTTCTGTATATTTTCATACTAACAGATGTCACTTTTCCTACTACAGCATCTCATGTCATTCGGTATATAATAAACAAACTCCATAAAGTCCTCATACTCGAGGAAAGATGATTGAACTTGAACTATCCTCGTCGGACAAGAATTTCCATTTCATCCGATCTTAGCCAGCTTGTTTGAAGAAATTTATTATCGTAGGAACGTGAGCAAGATGCCATCGTCGTTGACCAGTCATAGTTAGGAGTAGATTCATAAAACCTCAGGATCATGGTAACGACAAACTCATTCCAATGTTGTTTGTTCGAGATCCGAACGAATATTTGTTGCGTGTGTCATGGGGAGACAAAAGCGCATCAAAGGGCAAGATATCGTTAGACTATCTTATAGACCCAATCGAAAAAAATGTTACTATTGTCCTCATCGATAACGTCCACCAAAGAACCGATCCAGAGGACAGACGATCAATATCGAAGTCCAGCATTTGAAAACGGCTCACATCATGTCGAATGATAAACTACTTAAAATAATTAACTCGTCGCGGGGTAGTCGAACTTTTCAAAGTGTCTTACTATCGACGTTAGCTTCTTTGGCATGTCGCATGTAAGATGGCATGAAAAATGCAAAGTGCAACATACGTCGCTCAATCAAATGTCTGCGCAACGTAACAAAATACAAAACAGTGACATCAGTGTCAGCAGTCGCATCACTTTCATGTCCGTATCTGATCTTACGTCTATGACTTTACACCGTTTACGATAATGTCTTGACGAACAATCTTTTGCTGAAGCTGTTTCTACATCGCACGATTACGTGCTCAACAGCATGTTCTTCAATCACCATATTGTTAAAAACATATGTATAACCGCGACCAAGAATTTATTATATATATAAAACTCCTCATCCTACAAAATGAATCATCCTTTCCTTTGAAATAAAGTCAAAGTGTTTCGAAAATTATGGGTACAATTTATTCCTAATCGAGTTAATGTCAAATTATTTTTGTCTCTTTTTGAAAATACATGTAACAATTCAAAGAACTCCGTAAATTTTGGGTAGACTAGAAGCATGACTACCTACACTTTCAGCCATGTGTTAGGCTGTAGATCCTTCGGCTTCCAAATCTAATTTTTCATCAAATTGCATTCTGAAAATTTTATAATGACTCACATTTAAAATTCTCTATATTGTTAATTTTTCGTAAATAAATGTCACGAATTTCAAGTATTCTTTGCTCATAAAAATACTTGTTTCTATTCTTTGCGAGCATTTAAAATAGAATAAGAATATTCGCTGCTACGTTAAATTATAATCGTTTATAATAGAATATCTTCTTATGACGAAGAAAATTACACGATTTTCAGCAGCAGTCAGTATCAACTGAAATATCTAAAAGCAAATTAATAGCAAATAATATTTCAATTTATGATTATCATATTATAAAAAAGAATACTTGCATTTTAAAGACATATCCAAAAAAAATTGTACCTTTAGTGAGTACTTCTACAAAAGCCTTGACTCCAACATATTTTTTTGCTTGTTTCATGAACAGTGAATTATTTTGCCAATTCGCTTGAAAAATAAAATTTAAAGATATTTCCACGTCACGTTTCGGCAAGAAGTTATTAAGATAAGGTCAATGTTAACAGCTGTCCACACTAAATGCCTTGCATGAGGTTGATGTACGATTAATCCAAAAACGGAAACTTCTAAATGGACATGGACCGCAAAGTTCGTTCTTTGAACCGTAGGGAGAAGTTAATTTTGTGAAAACCTTTACTAACTCGATTACAATCTTCTCCTGGCGGAACCCAACATATCCATCTATCCACCCAACGCCTGGGCGTCCATAACTTCACCTAAGACGACTCACCCAAAAGTCATTAATCTTATGGCGGCGGAGTGGAATGATGCATGCAAATTCATCACCTGGCGTTGCCTGAAGACTCTCCCCAAGTATTTGAGATCATGTTCGCCTTGGATTTAGCTGGTCATCACCATCCCATTTGGAAATTCAATGTTTCCATTGGCTATTCAGGTTAAAATGAAAGGCTTTCGTGGTAGCGAAGGTATACGTGGTTCTGTTCCGGTTAAGAAATTTATTTGGCTGTTGCAGACTAAGTGGATGAAGCATTTTCATTAATTCGGCGTTCAAATCGAGCACAAATACTGTTGATGGCACTCCAAGCCACATAATTCAGATATCCTTTTTGCCATTTTCTCGAAAAGATAGAATATCTAGCAGACTTTCCTTGTGGTCAAGCACCACGAGAGTCATCTGCACATTGTGGGCTGATAACTACAAAAGCGCTGATGCAGGCAACAAAAGGCGTTCAATCGATCAATTCGATCTTGTCTTGCACTATGTATCTTCTGCACAGCCCGAAGGAACCTCTGCAATGGATTTTGGTCAGCCTATCGCCAACTTATCAGTGCTCATAAATCTCCATGTTTTGAAGCTTCCATACTTCTTCGTATCTGCACTTGGTTTCGTTGGGCACTCTCGGTTTTTTTTGTGGGTTCTTCATGGTGCTTCATGGCAACGATAAAATATTGCAACTCCTAGGAAAGTGTTTAGTATTGTAGCTGAAAGGTTGTTTTATAATATTTGAACAAAATTGAAATTAAATACTTTATTAGCTCGTATGGAACGAATCTAGATAAGCTTGTATGGCGTTTAGATGAAAATGTGGTACAGCTTGGATGGAACAAAAACTAGGAAATGGATTAGCGGAGAAAAAATATGATTGAGAATAATGAGGGACTTGCGGTTTTGAATTCACTAAAAATTGAAGTCCATAAATTTTATTATGATGCATCAATGGTCTTATCCGTTTGACAATCATTGCAATTATGCAAATAATTGGAAATGAGGAAGCCAACGTAGAAAATGAAAGGCGTTCGGGAAAATTATGAAATGATTGTTCATGTAACTTGGTATTTGTATTGGAGAATGAAACGTTACAATTATATTGATAGTCTAGTGCAAATACAATAGAAATTACTGTTTATGATAGCATTATATAATGGAGCTTATCACTATTGCATGATTCAAATTTAAACGATTGGGTGCACGGAATGATTTAGACAAATCAAAGTTTATGGTATTTTATTAACACCCAATTCATAATGTTTTTGAAATCACAGATAATCTTGACATTGAAATTAAAAACTGAAGATAAATGTTAATGACACTTTATGATCAATTTTATTCAAACCAAATTGAATTCAATGATTATTCCAAAGGAAGTTTTTGTTATTATTTTTTTCTACTTTGAAATCAGTTCATTGATTTTTTGTACTATCATCAATTCAAGAGACTATTGAAGGGTGAAATCTAACAGACTACCAGATTAGTATTGTCTACGTGAAGCTATATTTTGGTTATCTGTATCTGCTTAATTATTCCAAAAACTCATAAAGTAGGGTTTGAAAAATGTCTCTGACGAATATTTGAAGCGTTTTCTAGAAATTACTACCTATCTACTCAAAAAAAAATTCTTAAAACCTTTTTTCCTTAGATATTTTAGAGTAAGACTTCAAGTCTAAGCCTATGAAAATTTAAATAATTAGCTTTAAAATATCATGTTCGAAGATATAGACTCCTTCGAGAATGGTTTGAAACTTCAATGTTTTTTACCTTTACCAATTTATTCATGATTTGTTTCCTTGGCAGCGCTTCGTCATATGAGTAAATAGAATTCCCACTACATATTTTCCATTACCAATAATAAAAAAAGGACCCTAGCTTATCTACGAAATCCATTCCTACATTCTCTATGTATGTGTCTCTAAATCATTGTAGAGGTTGTTATGCCAATTACAATCAAAACTGTCGATAAAATTTAAAGTGATTCAAATATCAATATTTATGCCTTTTCGTCCTCAGACATTCTTCTATTTAGCCATCATCAATTTCATTCTCCACGAAAGTAAAGTCTAGCCAAAATGAAACTCTGAATTTTTTTGCTTCTCATTACTAATAGTATATATAGTAGATTAAGACAATCAATATTTCATGCAACCACGATTCAATTCATTTTTTTTTGCACCAAAAGTATGTGGTACGACACTTTCATTTGGAAGAAATCCTAGACCTAAAAGATTGGTTATTGAAATGGTTCCATAATCACAACGCGACCCAAAACAATCAATCATAGCATAAGGATATTCAATTTTCGTGCAAGCAACTAATTCTCAATATGAAGCGACGCTGAAATAGAGGGAATAAAAAACTGAAGCGATGAGTTTACTTTTGGATCCTTTGCTAATATCGGAGTTGTCGGAGCGACAAGTAGGTGACTGCTGGATTGAAATGGTAAATTTTTGGAAATCATTGAGCTAGAAATATTTTTAGTTGAATATATTTTGGTGCAATGGTTAGTCTTTCTGTGTTTATAATTTAAAGTTGAATTTATGAAGGGAAATGATAGCACTAGTTTACAAATATATATATTTTTCTCCTTTATTTTTTTACCCAAAGACTTAATAAATTGTCATCGTTTTGTGTCTACCTATTTATCACAAAAATAATATCCAATATTTTTCATCATGCCAATTTTTTGGATATACTTCGTTTGGTACCATATCTTTGATTCTATGACCTCTAGGTGTTCGAATTTTATTCCGTTACAAAATAGGAAAAAATAAAAGAGGCAGTTTAAAGTTAGTATAAAATGGGTTGGATAACATTAATATTCATTAGTAAACATGTGACTGTCGACAAATATCAAACGTTACGGACTCTGAAGACGACGATAATGAGTGGCTTACATCCGTAAAGTAATAGTAAGTATTAACATAACATAAAACATTTAGCAATCCAATAAACGACCCCAGGACTCCAGGGTAAAGATATTTTTTTTTAGAAATTTAACATGCTTTCCAGACAGTGTTATTCAGATTCAAACACGATTAGTGACATTTTTGCAAAAGTAATTCCGTCCAAATTTTTGTGGTTGTGAAATATTAGAAGATAAAAGAAAATCGTTTATATTAAAACAGAATTTCCTGTACGTAATGAATATGTAACTAGTGAAACGAACCTTAATCACAAGCCGCTGATTGATCGTAAACTTGTGATATTACGGTAGCTTCATATGAAATATGGACCAGCTTTCGAATGTTTAAGAAATAATCTTCTAATCATTCTGACTGCAAGCTGAAAGAAAAAGGCATTTAAGATCCTAAATTAAGAAAGATATTCATAAATAAAACCATTTTCATTTATCAAGCGTTGAAAACATTCTTGGTAGTACAAAACTTTGTATGAAGCAAAAAATTGAAGAGTATGCAAAATGTGGGTTTTTTATTGGAAAAATATCGCAAAACTACATTCCATACGTCTCTGAAAATGGTTTCCTACATTCGTGCTTAGATTTTACGCTAAAAATTTGGGAAGTAAGTAGTATTTCGGAACAAATTGCTTTAATGTTTTATCAAGATTTGAAGCTATTTGAAGACAGATAGCAAGGTTTTCGGTCTTTGGTGTAGACGTGGAAACCTTCCGATTTATTCAATGAACCATCCAGATTTCTTAAGAAAATCTAGGAGCCAGTTTCGCAAAAAAAAAGAATGCAACTAAGTGCTTATGCCTGCTAACAGCTAGAGCTGGACACTTGCACAAAAGGTGCTCTACTGACTCTGTCTCCTCTTCGTCGCCGCAGCTCTGCCATAGGCCGCTAGTTGGAAGTCCAATTATCCTTGTGTGTTCACCGAAATCTACCTGGCCCGTAATTTAACCCAAAAGATTCCTCGTCGAGGCACTGTCCGGAGCTAACTGGCTAAGAGTACGTTTTGAGTCGTTTGGGCCACCCAAGCTTAGCAGTACCACATGTGCCCAAACTTCTTCATCCCCTTAATGCAAGTTTGTAGACCAATTCCTTTATATCTTGCATCGATACTTCCATACACACCACCTCGTGCCTAGTAAGCTGATCCGATCTGAACCCAGCAGTCCAGTTCAGACATACAGATCTCCACCAATTTGCAGGACAGAACGACTGATTTCAGCAAAATTATGGCCACCTAGCTGCCTAAGAAGAAAGTGGTATCTTTATTGATATTTCCTTTTCTGCCGACTACCTCTGCTGCTCGCGAGATTGCCACCTACTCCGCATGTAAAACGAGATACTGAAACAAATCAATTGAATAAAGGAAGAATTATGTCGTTTTTAGTTTTTTTGTAAATAAATTCTTATAATTTTAACAAATATTCTGAAATCATGACATTCTCAGTTTTTGACTTTAGGGTAGAACTTAGTGTCTAAATTTTTATATAAATAAATTTTTCTTTTTGGGTGAAACTGCAGTGCTTTTCAAACAACAATAAAAATTTATTTATGTAAAAATTTAGACACTAAGTTCTACCCTGAAGTCAAAAGCTCATGATTTCAGAATATTTATTAAAATTAGTGTAAATTTTTTATTAAACCGATTAGATAGAAAAATTGAAATAATTTTAACACATACTCTACTGACAAATTATTATTATTATAATCTTTTTGATCTTTAGTTTAACGTTTTACAACCCAAATTTTAACTAATGGAGTTCGCTAGCAAAGTTTCTTGAAATGCTGATGTGTGAAGACCACATTACAGCAAAGCTCATGTTTGCTAACACCATGTCTTCGAATCATAATAGACATAGTGACATAGCGTGTGGAGGAGCAGACTCTTACAGTATGTATAGGCAATGGAGTATATCCTTTTTGTGGATATATTTTTTGGAGCAGTTTTATTTTATGAATGCTCCTCACTTAATTTTCTTTATGTTGGACAGCATATTATCAAGTGAATGTATCTTCCACAAATAATATAATATGTGCTTACTTGGTTTCTTATGTACAACTCTTGATCGCACAATTAAGCCAAAAGAGTTACATTTTTCAATTCGATGCTTTATAAAAACCCTTTCGTAATTAGTTTTTAAGCACTTAATATATGTATATTTGTTGGCTAATTGCGAGTATCAATAGTCAGGCTATGCATAAATCATGATGGTATTTTCTTGAAGAAATAGATTCAAAATTTGAAGATGTATCTGTAAGCTTTTTGGAATTTTCACACACTTTTGCCTAATTTCTCAGAAGAGTAGTTAGGCAATGAAAAGCTATATTCGAGATAATCCCACACCGCAACAAAAAGAAACGTAGCCGGTCAACTTTGACCTCGATGACCCGATTCTGCCGTAAGTCTCAGAACTCCTCATTCCACAAAAAGTCGGTAATAGCCGCCATCGATAATATTCACTCAACTCGAAGAAGATTAAAGTTCAATTGTGGGTAATCTGGGAATTGATTAAACCAACGGATCGTCGGCAAAGAACCAGCACGACAGGTACAAACCTCGTATCGGTCCCCTCTCACGTGCACGCTTGTGTGTACTTAAGGAGCTTTGCCGCATAAGTGTTGTGTGGATTAGGTTTTAGCTTCGCTCCCATCACACATGCATCGCATAAAAAATCATACACATTTAGATAGTCTCGTAGTCGCAACTGAGCACGGCGACTATCAGCCAAAGTACTTTTTGATAGTGCGATAGTGCCGCGATGCGACGGTACTTATGCTAAGTCACGTCTAATGCCCGAATGCTAGATAGCTTAGGCATATATAGGCCTGTAATGGCGTTGCCTTCCTTCCCCAATTCCTGGCCGACAGTGCAATTATGTCGTCGCAACTTCCCTTGGAGCAGGTTCCGTGCTAGCCGACATCTAGCTCTACGCTGTACTACGGGAATTTGATTAATCGTATCAGTGAGGATTAGCGATAGCGGTAATATCGTGACTTGGCTGATATTTCAATAATTCGTTAAATGACTGATAACAAGAGCTGATACCGCGAGAGTGAGCCGCGATGGGTGTCGCATAAAATGCACTTAGGCCGATTTAATCACTCCATTTGCTACGTGGGTACCAATCGAGTCCTATGTAACATTGGGTATCATTGGCGTTAGAACGCTAACCGGGTAAGAAATTTAGTTCGAAATGCTTTTCACAGATGTTTTGCCTAAGAAAATATAAATTATTCCAAAACTGTGGACTATTAAGGTTCTGCAAAAAAATGAAAGATTAACTAAACTTCCATAAAAATGCACCCAATCAACAATTTAATTATGAGTCAAAAGAAATGAATCCCAATATTTGAATTACCTTCTATACTGTTAAGTGAAATTACGCAAGAATTTAATCTCGGGAAGCTTTAATGCATTCACCGTTTGGTTTATTTAAGAAGATATTGAGATTTATCCCTTGATGTTAATGAGATGGATGCATTTCAGCTATTTGCCATTTGAAATTAATCTTACAATTAGATTGAGGTATATTTTAAGGTATAAATACTTACGACATAGATCTAAATAAAAAGATAACGAAGAACGGAAGGATTGGTAATACTCACCTTAAATATTAATCATAGAGAACAAGGGCTACAATGTACATTGCATGAAGAAATTAGCCTCTTATTATTAATCTTGGTAATAAAATTGAAACTGTAATTGTGATGGTCTGAATGGATTCGTCAGTTTTGATTACCTCATCACTTCTTTCAAACTGTGACGACAACTACTATAATATTTGTTGCGATTGTTTCTTCATTACGGTGCTATTTTGATAATTGCCTTGCTCTGGAGCTTTTCTCGGTTTATTTAGGAATCAAATAATGACTAAGTCAAAAAATTGAAATTTTTGAACGGAAAAGACAGAGAAAAATTAGTTGGGTATTTGATACACGCAGAAAACTTCCTGGATGTAAAGGCATCTTCCTTGATGGCTATGGATAACAGTTTTGGTTTCAAGAATGACTAATAATTCTCAATGCTAATTTGATGAAGACCATTCTATGTTTTTTCGTATCTTCGAGGGATCATGCGAAATTTGTGATCTGTAATTTGTGTTTTGGTTAAATTGAATCCGAAACTATTCCAAATTCGTAGATATATTCCCCCGTTTCTGCTTACAAGCAAAACATCTAATGATCACTTTGAACTCCGAGGAAGAAGCAAAACAGAATTGTACACCACGGATGTGCGACTCGGTTCAACTCAGCCCAGCCCAACCTAGCCGCCCGCATATGGTAACTGACCAGCACAACGAACTCCTGCTTTGCAGACTCATGGGTGAAGTTCACGGGTTCATTAGAAGGTTCGCCATGTATCCACTGCCATGAAACGGATACCGAGCGTATGCAGAGATAGATGACAATGAACCTTTAACACCTTCTCCAAGTCAATAGTCGTACGTGTTCACCGGGCAAGAACAATCGGTGGTAGAAACAATGGCATAGGTACGTTAATGTTGATGATGTTTCGTTTTTCGGTAAAATAATCATGTTTACCAAATGCAATAGATAGATATCGTTGACCTCCATTCTTTGCTGTGAATGATGTTGTAGTCGAGGTTTAGATAGTTTAGAATCCGAAGCAATTATTTGGATTAGCAATCATGATGTGCAGCTCCGCGAAACAGGATGTTTCTTAAGAACTATTAGCTTATCGGAAGCACCCCAATGTTTTTCGGTTTCATAAAATTTAATCGACATAATTTACGCTTAAGGCAAATGGTTCTTGAAATCATCGATGGAAGTTCGGGGGGACTTTGTAGATTTGCGTGTCTTGAGTCCGACGTTAGGGTAAAAAACTGCGAGAACCACAGGCAAAACTAAAATTGCAGTCCTTCAAAAGAATTTGTGACTATTACGAAAGAGACAAATTATTTATTTTTCATAAATTATCTACGTGCAGCAAAATTTATAAAAAAAAATTAAGTTTATTGAACCTTTTCCCCTGATTTTTTTTTATGAACTGCTGCCTTGCTACAACAAGCTGAATTTCAACTTCTACTTACCAGCAAATGCTAGACATATCCTTCTCAAAGTAAGCCATATCCATCATCGGTTCAGAGAAAGACATTAATAAATTGCTTGAACTTGTTGAGTTCCATTTTAATGGCTTTCAAGCACTTTAAGTTCTCAAGCTATAGTCATGAATATTGGCGTTCATTTTCCAAGAACATTCGTTCGAACCTTTTTCTTATTTGATTTCGGTAATGAATATGGTCGCGTACTAATCGGTTTTCACAGACTTCCCTAGCCTTGAATGCAAGCCCTGCAGTACAACAACAGCAGACACAAGCACAAAGCCTGTGGTGATTATTTCATTTCTATACTAAGCTAATTGCGCGAAGTAATGAAATTTTACAACACCAAAACCTATTATTACTTCGTTATATGGCTTTGGACTGTGGTAAGGATGTATGCAGTGGTTGTAGGGTAAGTAGGAATGGATTGGGTTTCTTACATTTTGAGGAGATCGTTTGTGGTTATTTTCGAAAAATTGCCATATTTTTACTTATGTTCCTGGTATCATAAATTGCTATTGCTGTTTTTAAAAATAAGGTTTTTTGAAATTTAGAAATGAGACAAAATAGAAAATAATTATAGTATTTAAAATTTTATTCTATCAAAAAATTTAACAAAACATTTAGCCATCAAAGTTGTTGATGCTCAGAAGTCAAAGTAATGAATGGAATTTCGTAGAAGAATTTGATTATTATTTATATATAACATAACTAACTCATTATTTTGCAGTGAGTTTTTAATGAAATATCATGAAATCGATGTTTAATCGAAAATCATTAAAAATCAAAATATAATATATAATAAAATATAAGCTTACTTAAACTATATTACACACACTTATCTAATAATATGATAAGCCTAAGGCCTGCGGAGCTAGTGCTTTCTAGAAATAAGATTTAGCATAATTTATTATGTAGTTCTTATTAATAATAATATGCTTAATCGTATAGCTACCACAATGAAATTATTAATAAAATATAAAAACATTCGATTTGAATGTTACGGTTGAAATAAGACATGATAGATATTTTCCTCAAATTTTTTAATATTGATTTTTCACATACCAAAAGTTTTTCACGAAACGGTTAAAATAGATGGATGTAAGATGGATCACATATTAAATTTGGGCTACGTTTTTCACAAGGAGCTTACTCTAACCTTAATATACGTTTGATATAAAAACATCTTCCTCGTTCTTATTTTCTTCAACTTTCTGGAATACATATTATCCCTTCTTTAAGGCAATGAAAATTCCTAAAATTTCCGAAAATTCAAATTTTTGTCATTTTTGTCATATTTGTAAAATTATAAAATTTGCGATATGATGACAATTGGTTGATTTTTTTAACCTGATGTGGATTAAAGGCTGTTATTTTTTTTTTAAATTATGGTGTACATACAAGTCATATCAGTTGTCGAGTGAAAAATGGCTTCCCTAATAAAAGGTAAAAGTTAAAAGCGAAAGGAATTAGATGGAAATGATGCTTGTTTTCTTGTCGCACCAATAAAATTAGATCGAAATAAAAGCATGAACTTGAACATTTTAAATTTTAAATATGTGCTCATGTGTTTTTGAAAAACTGAAGATGAATATGACTTTTCAGGAAAAAACTTGCAATGAATGTTTTATTAGTAAAGGAGAAATAAATTGCAATTCACCTTACGTAAAAATTTAAAAATTAATTTTAAGCACTAAGCCAAACGACTTGACGATATCTTTTTGTAACCTTAGATGGATAATAATAAAACAGAAATGAGTTTATTAAATCAATAGAGGAAATTTCAAATAGTGTAAGTCTTCCTTAGTCGCTATTAACATCTTTTAGTTAAGTGCGATATTATGTTTATTATGTTTGATTTTCCCAATCAAAATATGTCTATAAAATTAATCACGCTATACGCTTTTTTAAAAAGTCAAAAAAAAACCTTCAGTAAATTTATTAGCAACATTTCCAAACATGAAAATTATCCAACAATATCCACCGTGTCCTTAGAAATATGGCATTCCGGTCAAATTGCATCTCTAACTTTAATGTCTCATAAACTGTTTAGTGAAATTAAAACGTCTTCTCTTTAATAAACCTTTTATCGCTTTATCTATGAATTGTTATAGCACTACGAATAGCATATCGCCAAAGCGAAGCATACATGCCATCTATTTACACATGTGTAGTTTGTATGTAGCTTTCGTAGCGATGCCTAATGAACGAAGAAAATGATTGTTAACGGGCCATCGGTGCATATCTAAAAGTCGTTAAATTCTCAACATGAACGGTGAAAATTAGATTCACTTTTACGATAGATATAGTGTAGCAAAGGCCATTGCAATTACTTACATCGAGTACGTTAGTAATTTTCAGTTTCACTTGTTGCAACAGAAATCCTAGACCACATATCGTTTTTTAATTGCTTTCATTTAGTTATATAAAACGCCATGACTTGAATTTCATTGATCTTTATAGATGTGGCTTGAAATACTATGTAATTGTCGGTTTCGAGTGTAATTCATGTTTCAATGAGTTTCTACGGCTGTTATAGTTTTGTGTTGAAATATTTTAATTAATTTTGAGAGTGAAATCTATCGTAAAACTGATTAGATTGATAATGAATAAGCTAATTGATGTTTTAAGAAATGTTTGCCGAAATTAAACTTTTTTTTTGTTTTCGCACGGCATTACTTTCTTTTAGCTAGCAACTCTTTTGAAGAGAGCTGAAGAAAGTGTGTACATATGCATAGGATGTTGTCAAAAAATCACTTAGCATCCGTTCAAATGTGAGAATGAAACATGATATCTTGCATACATGATTTCAATGCAACAAGAAGTACTTAGGGCAAATACCTGATTATGTCAGTATAGTACCGTCAGAATATAATCAATTTCAAACTCCTGTTTTATAAAACTCTAGGACTCTCTGAGATTGCATGACCATGGAAGATGTGTTTCAAAACAATATTGAAAAGCAACTAAGAACAATTGCAATTTCTTTTGATTAACGAATGAATTTTTAGTAAAATGTGATTCCCATTTGATCTGATATCATATAAAGTCTATCTAAAAAATCCACTATACGCTCTCACTCATTAAAATTTATTGCCCTTAGTCAAATGCTGCATATCATAACTGACATCCCTTCTAACATCTTTTACTATCGTCAAATTTATTCTGACTTAAGGGGTTACATAGGTCTTGTATTTTCAAAAAATCGATCAATTTTTTTATTTCATATGAAAGTATAGTACTTCGAAAGTATTCACAACAAATTTGAAGTAAATTCGAGCAACATTTTCGGAGTTATAGAGAGTTGAATACTGCGTGGTCGGTACGTGGGCTCTGCCTTTCCTAGCTTATTATACGCATGCAGCGCGGTTCTACCGCGTAAAATCAGCTCCTTTATTTTTCATCAACCATTACAACATCAAAAGGATGGTCTCAACATCGCGAATGAGGCAAACGAATAATTGTATGGAGCTGGAATCGACGACTCGAAGTAAGTCGCTAAAAAATAGCTTTAATTCATTAAATCGCCGTAAAAAAACTTAAACGCGTTTTTCTCGAAACTTTGTTTTCTGTGCGGTAGGCACGATTTATCGGGAACGAATCGACTAATTTTACTGAAACTTTGCACAGTTCCTCTTAATAGTATTGACTCGTGCTTGAACGAAGGGATTTTCATTCGGTTGACTCGTTTTTGTTTTATACGAAAAAAATATTTTAAAAACGATGAGAATCGACAAATTGCTAAAAAATATGAGACGAAAATTCATTCAAATCCATTTCAAAACTTTAAATTTCATTTTTTTCTTCAATTCTTTCGTTCAAGCATGAGCCAAGGGCATAAACTATAACAAATTTTTTGAATTTTCGATTTGAGATGAACCTGCGCCGAAATATTCTGCCTACCGCAAAAAAAAGGTTGAACCAGGAAAACTGCAGGAAAATTGACAATTTTCAGTGTTTTTAGCTGAAAACTTTTTTACAACTTCTTGAAATGCTAAACTTTTATGTGTGTGTGTGTATTTTAAATAAAATAGATGTTTGGTTTTGAAAATACAATTTTTTGAAAAAGTTGTTTTTTTCCTTCAAGACCTATGTAACCCCTTAAGTAAAAATTGTTGTTCCGAGAAAAATAAAGCGAATAACCCCTGAAATAATTTCATCTTTATTTTATTGATATACACGTCTCTATTTTTATGATGCCATGAATTCACTAATGAATTTGATTTGTGCTATTTTATTATAACAAATGTTACGAGAAGTGATGATGACTAGAAATTTAGGTGAGCTAGTTCTAGCGTCAAAGTCTTTGACCTGACGCCATAAAAGACATTCAATAATTAGCTTTTTCTTTTGATTCTGTAAAATACACTGTGGTGCCTGAGATATATTTTTTCCCCTCATGAACGTTTCTTTCTACAAGAACAGCCATCATGCTGGATTTGGTTCGTTGCAACACTAGCTCTAGCTCTTCTGGCGTAACTTTAACATCCGCAAAAAGCAGGATATTAATCAAAGTGAATTTAAGCCCTCGATAGTCCAACGTTGCAACAACAATAAGTGCCCGGCCCCAGACTACTGGATCAATTTGGCTAGAGGTTATAGAGCCGCCTCATAGTGCGCCATATCCAAAGTCAAGGCTTCGTCTTCTGTTTGTTCTGAACACTTTATTTACCACGCTTTATCAAGTAATTTTTCAAGGCTTATCGTTTGTGCTGTAGTTAATCTCATAGGCGGAGAATGAAAATTAATTCTGAATTGATGACGGTCGGATTACGTTCACCTGAATCGCCTGCTAAGGTCAATGCTAGAGTTTTTGCGGCACAAAGTCTAATCCCACCCATTCAAGGCACAATACATAGTTTCGTTCTGTGGAAGCATGCTAATAATGAAATAATAATAACTTCTATTGGTTTTGCTTATTGCCACTGCTACGGCTGTTTCTGTTGGGTTTTATTTTCACCAGACCCTCTAAATTACATTTCAATTGAACCGATCGAAATTGTATCAATTCGAAAAATGTGACTTGCTGTGAAATAATTGATACTAGGGAGTTGATTTAATGTTGCCTTCGTTAGGTGTTCGTGATTTTTTCTATAGCTTTCATTGTCATTTGGAGACCTTATCCTTGTCTCTTTAGCATGCAGCCAAATTGAAATTAATGGCAGTTATAACAATTGTTTTTAAGCCTCAATATAGTGGCAAAATACGTTACGTCTAAAGGTCCACAATTGCAAAACATAATTATTTGTATTGCGCTACAAGTGCAATATCACAACGGATTAGACGAAAACGTGACTAATTTTAAATTCCGGCTTTCCGGTTTGCTCATGGTAGTAGTAAACACTTTATACGGTGAATGTGAAATATGCAGAAAATTATTCTTTGTGTGATTTAGCGATCTTGTTTTGCTAACTTCATTTAAACCTGTTTTATGTTAAGAAATTCATCTGCATAGCGTTATTTTACAAAATATAAATGTTGAAATACATCGCCTATAATTTAAAGTATTCTCAAGCTAATGCGTTGTTCATTACATTGCCACGTACGAAATCAACAGCACATCACAGATAAATACCCTTTTGCGGGCGTACCACATTATTGTTTCCAGTTACGTGGACTCTTCCTTATTGCTCAGTTACCATTTAATCTTATCTTCCTCGTTGGCTGCCAAGTGTAGCCGTTCAAGTACTGGTCCAAAGACGTTATTATAAATGGTAATCAATTAGACTGAGCGACTGAACTGATCATAGTTTGGATTTAAATCAATAGCTGCAGGCATCTAGCAATTTATTCACAAAAAAATCATCCAACGGTATTATATTAATGAATCCTTATAGTTTCCTGTTGAATGCACGTTTAGAGTTAGTGAAGTGTTGATCTAATTACGAAACACAGTTGTGATATAATTATAGAATAGAAAAGAAGTTATGGTCAAAACAAGTTCCATTCAGAGCGTGTGTAGTTCTGTTAAACGAAAAGAAATATCTTAAAACAGTAGTATTTAGGTTATTGGACTAGTGATTATTCTCCAGTATACCTATAATTTGTTTGGTGGTTCTTCATTTCGGATGTGGATAATAGCTTCCAAACGACGTGGATCTAAGAGTATTTACTTGTATGCGGATACCTGCCACGAGCTAGAAAGTGATGGTTTAAAAATTATTGCTTACAAAAATCGTAAATATCTTAAAAATCAATATGACTGCAATAAAACTGGTCCAAAATAGCTAATGATTTCCTCAGAAAAAAATTAACAAATTTTTGTGGCAACTGAATAATAATCTAATAATGGAATAATATAATCTTTCAGAAATAATATATTTTTTGAAAATATTTTTTTGAATCAAGAATTGATAATATTTGTCATTCAGAAAAATATTTCATAAAATATTTATATCGAAAAGAGGTAAGTCATGCTATTGTACAGCAGAAAACTTTGTTACGACCCTTCAAAGAAAATTGGTCTTTTATTTTTGGACCAATTCCCAGAGGTTTGGTGATTGAAATCAATAAGTAAGATGGAAAATCCACAAATTTCTATCGAAAAATATTTGTTTTCAATGTCTGGGGTAATATTATGCTCAGAATATTGTTCCCAAATAGTTCAGGGGAACTATTTTACAGAAAAAATTTCGATTAAATCTTTGCGTAAATTTTATGGAATAAAATTTATCTCTAGAAAATGTGTTTTAAAAAACATCTCCAGCAGCTTCAAAAATTTCTGGTAGGAATTTTGAAAAGAACTTCTCGTAAATATTTTTTTTTTGAGACGATTGCCTAGAAAATCTCACATAATTTAATTTGTTTAATTGAATTTTTTTTTGAAATAAATAATTTTTCTTCGGAAAAACTGCTCAACTTATAAAAATTTTAACATTTCGAATGTATTTCAATCCAGCAAACTAAATGTAAGAAAATCTATGCATCATATGTTGTCCAGAATATGTTAATAAATATGCATAAGAGATTTGACTGAGTTAATAAGTTGTTTATAGTTAAAAACCAGAAAGTTGACACATTTTCTGTTTTTAAATGGCATCCCTTGCAAATTGTTTGTTACGTACATATCCGACTAGAATAAATTTCAAAAAGAAGCAGAGCATAACAGTCCTGGTCAGGCATTTATAGTACATCCCTTTAAAGGTATGCTTTCTCAAAAAGTAGCCAGGTTCAAAATAGGAAAGTGTTTCTCAGGCTATCTTGATTATGACTACGTCAGGAACAGAGCAGAATATCTACACTGCAGGTATGATGGAAGGTTTCTGCAGTTTGTGGCATTTACCGCGCTGCAAATTGCCAATTATCAATCCTCAATAATATACGCAAAGAAAGTTTCATAGATATTTTATATAACTGTGATTCTATATTTTTCTGTAAAGTCAACAGTTGCTGATTTATAACAATGAAAATCAATTTAAAAAACTTAAAGGTACTGTAGGTCCATAACTGAAAACTTTACAATGTAACAATTAAAGGAAGGGTAATTTAATTCCCAACAAACAAATTCTAAACTTTTTTTGTAAGATCACATAGGATAGCAAAAAACCAAGATGAAGCTCTTTTTTAGAACTTTGCCTTTTTGATTTTTCACTCTGCATGCACAGCATTATGCAAAATCGGAGCTTCGAATTTTTACATTATTGGCCTCACATCTTAATTAATTTTGACTATAAAAGTCATTCGACCATCCTTTTGCCAACTGTCTCCGTGATGAATGGCTTAGAGTGAATACTTTTCAATTGCAGCATGCGGACCCAAGGTTCAATCTCCAATGACGACGAACTCACACAACAAATAGATCCTGGCCGAAGTACGAAAATCTTTCTAAAGTGAAGGGAAGAAAATCACTACAAATCAGACAGGAACTGATGTGATCTGCTTTTAATGTGTGTATCCGTGTGATATGTGGGTGAAAAGCAGGCTGCCTTTTAAATCACATCAAGTACTCCCGCTTAAGAAAATCTT
The DNA here is from genome assembly GCA_963942545.1 of Oxycera nigricornis. Lineage (NCBI taxonomy): Eukaryota > Metazoa > Arthropoda > Insecta > Diptera > Stratiomyidae > Oxycera > Oxycera nigricornis. The sequence continues at coordinate 7,492,096 of OZ012659.1, forward strand.
ATCACTTCAAAATCACGCAATCCTGATCAGGTTCTTAGTATTCAGCTGCGTTGCATGTCTGTCTCTATCCTCATCGGGTACTTATCATATTCAAGCAAATTTTTCTAATAGGGAGTGAGCACTTTGCAGCCAATGTTTAGATTTCTGTTCATATCAATTTTCTTCTTTTGACAATTTTGGAGCTCGCATTGTTTAGATTGACTATTGACTATTTTTTGTGGAGTTTTTATATTGGAATCTTACTCAATATTATTCAAAACATACTTATTCTAAGCATTTTCGTAGAGTATTTTTAAAGTTTCCTAGATTTTTTCTAGAAATGTCACAGATATTTAGATGAAATTATTATTGTTGATGAACTTGTTATCGATTTTTTTAAAGAAATATTGACATGATTTTCCTGAAATATTTTGTATAAATGATTTTTTGAGTACATATTGTCTTGAAACTGATTGCAGCTTTTTGGTGAGGTAAATTGTCGTCACTATAAGCTTTCATTTTTTGTGGTAATATTTGAAAGGTTATTACGAAACAATCGACAATAGAAATCTAAATACCGAAAATAATAGAAACTAATCTTGTGAATCAAAACATAAAAAAAATATTTAGTGGTGGTAATTAACCAGTCACTTTGTAGGAATGACTTTGTTTAACCAAACCTCGAACATATCAAGGTTGCAAATGGTATTGTTTAATAATAAAAAATAGACAAAAAGACTTACAACCCTACTGAATTATCTAGAAAACTGTTCGTCAGTAGGTAATTCTGCTTTGAATATGAAATTGAAAACAAAAATAATTTACCACATTTGGGCTAATTTTTGTTGAAAATGGCAGAAGTTTGTTCCTTGGTGTTGAATGTATTTAACCAGACTAATGAAAATCTTACAAAGCTTGAAAAAGGCAATGGTTGGTTTCAGATGATAAGAGAAATTTTAATTTGAAGAAACATGCACCGTTGCTAAGATTTATAAATTGGAAGATCTGATCGCTGGACGAATACAATTTGGCACGATATTTACGTTTTTAATTTTGGCTTATGCATCATTGATAATAATGATGATGAAACCATTTTCCAGTTGATTTTTTAACACTATTTTTAAAATTTCTTTGTTGGGCACTATTTTGTTGCACTACAGGAATATAAACTATGATTGTTGAAAATCTCTAACGAATGATGCTTTTACCTGTAGAGCAGATCTATTTTTTAGTGATAAATATTATTATTAGAACCATCTAGCTAAATTCATTCTTTATGATGATGTAAGATGAGATTCAATGCTTCGTTTTTCTCACGAAATTTCCTTCTACGCAGATACGCAACGATCAAAGATTTTTATCAAGAGCTTAATCCGAAACTTTTCAAAACTAATCTCCAATTTTCAAGCTGATACCATCCATGCTTTTAACCACAGCAGACCCTTTTCAAAACAACCATCTTAACTATGATTTCATTATAATACGCATTTCATATTAGGAGTATTAGAGATCTTTTCATATCGTTGTCCGGGAATCGTATTTCCTAGAAATAAATTTAAATTCGACCGGTCAGATTGTTTCTTGGGAAGAACCACGTAATAAGACTTAAACAAGTCCATATGTTTATGAGGATAGGTGGAAGATATCTCATAGATACACAAATTGTAATCAAAAACCATAAAACGAGATCGGCCACGATCGTAAAGAAATTGATGATTCAATTACAAAGTTGCTGTACGAGTTAATCTTCTGTCGTAAATATTGACCGCCGACGACCGAAGAAAAAGGAACCAGTCAACCACGGGACGGAGGTAATGGTCAAGGTTGATCAGGGTTTCCATGCTCTTTGGACGCCGTGGATTAGATGAAGTTCGGATCGATCTCGCCAATGAGTCCATTAAAATAGGCTGGCATCAACGCTTTTTCGGGGGGCATAAGTACTCAGATTAATTTCCGTTGTGCTGCATGGCCGGCTTAAATGGACTATTCTTGAAAAATTATCAGGGGTTTTGCTGAAAGTCTTTCTTGATTTAAGCTACTCGCTCGTGGAATACTCCCGGCAAATAGCTTGTTGAGCCTGAATGACTGACCATCAACTCAACAACCCTCGCTAGCGAGCTAAACTATAAAACGTGTCAGTGGCAAATTTGATTCTTTGAGAACCTCAAAGTATCTACTTAAAGATACTGGCGTAGCTATTTTGTGATCAATTTCAATCTGCTGTGCTGTGCTGTGAGAAACAGCGTTTCGCCGCAGTCCGCGGCGCGCAAATTCATAAAGATGTCGGATACTGAATGGCGATCGTGACGCATCCCATCGACATCACGGATTTCTGCATAAAGCGACCTCCGGTTCTTCGGCGATATCATTAGATTGCTGCATGGGCATTTAAGTATCAACTTTACGCTGGACCTGGATCGAGATCAACTCTAACATTTCCTGACTTCAATTTAGTTAGATATGGAGCATGGGTACGAGGCGGCATTAGTGAAATAACTTCATCAGTGCCCGTGGCCAAATGAAGGCTCCGATCGCACTCGATGGCCTCCCTCACAAAAAGGTCTGGTACTATCTAATGTTGTTGGCCACGACCATTATGCCCGCTTGGCATCATATTCCGTTTAATGGTTATTGTGGTCCAAGCCGCAGGATATCATGTTTATGGCGATGGAAGTTGAGGCGAGCAAACGGAATTATCTGGGAATGGCGATTCGAGTTTCAGTTATAAAAGGATAGTCCATGTTCTTTATTGCAAGTCTCATTTTTTCCGATAGCGACGGTTAGTAGACAACACAAAATTAACAGTACTTCGCGATCTTTTCGTCTATGTTGAAGCTGTAGAGGTTGCCCGATTCAATGGACATCTATAACAGCTAACAGAATATCTTTCCTGATCAGAACATATAAGAATGTTCATTTTTAAGTCATTAAAATGTCTTTTGACATGTCCAATGGCATTAAATTTTTACAGGTTTAATTATTACTGGAAGTATTTAAGGAACATACAAGTTTGTGAGGATCTACGATATTCTGAACTTCAGGAATATTAGAAAAAAAAATGTTCATTGTAAAGTCATTAAAATGTCTTTTGACATGTCCAATGGCATTAAATTTTTACAGGTTCAATTATTACTGGAAGTATTTAAGGAACATATAAGTTTGTGAGGATCTACGATATTCTGAACTTCAGAAATATTATAAAATAACTCGCAAATTGTGAGTTTGGCCTCCAAAATGTAGTAGTTTTTTCGCTTTGGTTTGGAAATGCTTAATCTTATATTTTCGTATTCGAAAGAATGCACCATCTTCGTCTGAAGTCTTTATTCAATGAATGAAGTTAACTGAACGGATGTCTATTTTTCAAAATCACAATAAAAATTATATCACCATCTTATATATCCATTAAGGTAGTTACTATTACACTTTTCAAGGCCGAAAAAACGATAATTTTCAAGAATTTTTTTTGAGCTCCTTTATTAGATATCAATATGTAGGTAGGTAGGTTGAAGGGTGCTAAGCCGCACGGCTTCCGCTTCACTTAGGCCCCGTTGGCCCATTGTGCCCTGAAGACATGGAAAAACTACCATATTACTCCATGAACCACCCCGATTCCTTGAGGAAATCCAGGAACTGGTCCATTCTCATAACACTAAGCTCACTTAGCTTCACGAAAAAGAAAGAAAGAAAGATATCAATACAAATCTCTTTACATAAGATTATTTACAGTGTCAAGTGCCTAAACACTTTTTTTATTTTTATGTTGTATCTTGCTTACAGATGGCGTCAAAGTCGACTCCAAAAAAAGACTGCCTTCCTGTGCAGGGATTATCTCATGATTGGGACATCTGAAACAAAAAAATCAAAAAGGGTTTTAAAGATTTAATGCTCTCATAGGGCAATTCACCTCAGATAGTGAAAAATCCGCAAAAAGAAAAAAAATGGCGGCTGCCTGAACAAAATGTTCAAAAAACGACCCTTTTTTCGCCCCAATGCTCGTTCACTAAAAATCCATTTTTTTTTGGTTTTTGACCTAATTGAGATGAATTGCCCTGTAGGAACGTTTAACAAATAACTGTGCAAAATTTCATCAAGATCGGTTTAGTAGTTTTTGAGATAACCTCTGCACCGTTTGAAAAAAGGTCGTTTCGAGAAAAACGCGTTCAAAGTTTTTTTGCATTTAATTTTTGAAAAATCGGATTTTATCACTTATTGCTTTACCAATAACTGCTTTAGTACACGACTAAATAGACACTGAGGATGAATGAGAAAGTTAATAATACACATACATTACGAAAGAAACCGGTATTTTGGAGAAGGGATTCATATAACAGCTGCGCGCTCGTCAGCTGCGAAAGAGCGTACAAAGAGGCGTAGACGCACATCGCTTAAAACTGCTATAAAAAATTTTCTATGAAGAATTTTGACATAATATTTAAGGAGGTGATTTTTGAACGAGTAAGTAAGCGAAAAATGTAAAAACCCAAAATCGACTTTTTGAAATTTGAAAAGAAATCAAAAATAAAAGTGAACAAAATAAGTACAAGGACCATGTAGTTAAGCTCTCATGGGCAGGAGTCTACGCGAAAACACAGGAATATGTTGATCGATTTTCCACAGTTTGCTTTTATATCTTTCGTTTAGGCTATTCTTAGCCATGATACGTATTTCTTAGAATTATAAAATAAATATTTTGGAACATGCTAAAAATTTATTTTGTCATAATAATTATAAAAAATTTGCCTTCTCCGAGGAAAAAATTAAGACTTAGGTCGAAAAATAACTAATCATATTTTCAACGCTCATGATAAGATTCTACGAAATTTGCTTCATCCTAGTCACGTTCAAAAATGGAATAAGTCAAAAAATTAACTACTTCGGGGTGTGTATTTGTTTCGTGAAGGATAATTTTTAAATTTCAATACTCAATGCTTATTTTTAGTACTTGTTTTACTGTATTTAAACCTGAAGATCTCGGCTGCTTGCGATTTTTAGCAAAAGCTCAGAATACAGTTTTTATTAAATTTATGACAATAATAAAGCTAAATGTTCCTAGACCTTATTAAGGAAAGAAAATCATGGATAATGAAGACATATATCGTTATTATCAAGGCTTATAAAACCAAGATCTCTAATTATTAATAAGACTTTTATTAGGGGTGTAATTCGCTCTATAACTTTTTTATTAGACGTGAATGGAACCCTCCAACATCAACCATAAAAGCCAGTTCCATTATACACTGCTGCCGGACATCAATGTAGGGAACACGGCGAATGGTTTGTGTCGCGATAATTGGTCCTTTGACCTTCGTCTTTGCGTAAGCGTATGCTTATAACATATTTTCCAGCCATTCCCCATATCAATCATCCAGATCCAGTTAGTTGCCATGCTTATTACAGCATAACTGTAAGTTCGCGGTTATCCGTATTCTTCGCAAAAGGTTCTCGCGGGATAATCGTGTTCATCATCATCACCACCACCATTATCGTCGCCGCCGTGGTAGCTATATTCTTGTGTAGCGGAGAAGGTGGACGAGGTGGCGGAATTTCACCGTGGCAAAATGCTTGTCCACCAAAGAAGACATTAATTAATCATCGTAATTGCCACCGGTAATGATAATCGAGCGAAACGAAAATGACGACGACGCCATTGCCTTGATATTAGGCTTTAGATTAGAACTCGCACGTCACGTACGGTCGTGCGAATGTGTATAACAAATGACACTTGCAAAAGTGTAACAAGTCGACCGACAACTACGGTCGCATAATAAGTGTAAATATTATTTGTACGTTGAATGGTGGCCTCATGGCAGGAAGGATACTAAAATTACTGTACGGAAGAGCCATACTCATACTGCAGTTCCTTTGATACTACAGTTCCTTGATTTTTTTTAAGGATCTTAGATTTTGGATTATTCCCGCTTGAACTGTTTAATGATTGGAATTGTACAGAAAGTGATGCTTATTAAATGTAGCGTAGAGCTCGCCTCATATGTAGTAAATAAATTAAATTCACACCCACATATATATCAGAATTAAGTAAATATCGCTATTTAAAGTCTTCACTGCAAAAACATCGGTTACAATGGTTTACATCATATCTAATTCATTTTTCCAAATAAAGATAATAATACATTCTAAAAGAGACAAAATTTTATTCATTATTAAAAATATCCGTCCCAAGTATTTTCAACACTACTTTCGTCGATTCTAGAATTCATTCTAATGACCCAGCGTAACAAGTCATGTAGAGGACTTCCTGGTGCCAGGTGAATCCATCTTTCAGTGCTTCTGTAATGAAGCACTCAACTCGTTGATCATAACTGAAAAGTGGACATTACTATCTTTGGATAAGTCATTAGTAACACGAGTATCAGAATAATCTTTAGTGTCATGGTTTGCATGGAAATTGGTTAGAAGTTACCATTAATCAATTAAGATTAGAACGATTGATTCATTTGCCCACAAATATGACTCTTGAGAACGGTGAGCAGAACTATTTGAATCTATAGTAGTAAACTAGCATTAGCATACACTCCAGCGAATCTTTTTTTTCCTACCGTGAAATCGAAACTAGAAGACATCATCTAATTTTTTTAAGTGGAGCCGATTACAATTACTAAATGAAAAAAAACCGAAATTGGTTCCCAAGATTAAAAACACCTTAAATTTAACACATCTGATGCTTAAACGTTACTACAAATATAAAAAAAAAATGTTCTCTTTTTATGCAGTTTCGATTTCCTATCCAAATCTTAAACTAATCTTTATACCTCATTAAATACTTAACAATCAGCTCTATTTCGATGTGACTTCAACACATTCTTTGTTGCAAAACCAACGAATATTGTTGTTTTAGATAATTATAATAGTTTCTAAAAGACTAGATGACCAATAAGGAAGCTTGTTTCCGTTGGCATAGCAATATTATTGTATTAATTGACATTGAAGTGTTGACCGTAAAACGCATTCCACAAATATTATTAGTTGATTTTCCATAAGAAGAACCAATAAAACGAGAGAATAAATAAAGTCCACAAACAAATGCAAAACAGATACAAACCACCCACAAGTTTCAAACATGTCAATTTAATTAAAATACCAATTAGAACGTATTGCGTTGAAAATAAAAGTGAGCAAATGGATTGATCAAGTGTTTGATATATCGTGTGGTGTGACTAATTCCCGGCTATACTTTGCAGTCCGATCTTAACTAATTGCAATTTGAAGGAAAACTGGAATTGCATTATTTACGAATCTTTTAGATGATTTTAATAACTTCCTCGTAACAGACAAACAATTTGAATTGTTTGCTATGGGGCTCATCTTTTTGACCGAATTTTTGATCTTAATCGAAAGTCAGTTTTCAAGAACTTCATTTAGAACAAATGTAGATGTTAAAATATTCCGTCTTCAGGAGAATGAGCACTTATTACGCGACTACGTGGGTTGGGCGAGGGGGTTGTTTGAAGATAACTCACTTCAAATTAAATATTGGTCTGTTGCAAAGCCTCTTGTGGAGCTACGGATTGTAAAAATTAAAATGGGGGGGGGGGGGGTCTTCTATAAATCTTAGGTAAGTTGATCTACAGTACAGGTGATGTTACTTCAAGAGCGGCACTCATACTCTTCAGTAAAATCGACTTTGTCAATCTTCCACATTTTATCACTTCGGACCTTTAATGGGGGAAATAGAGTTAGATGGTCCAAAAAAGCGATTTTTTTTAAATTCATAAATTGTAAGTAGAACTATTGAAAAATATGTTCCCAAAATTTTAAATGAAAATTCCGACTCGTTCTATTGTTATAAGCCATGAAAATAAGTAGCTCTCCTACAGGCCACGAGCGTTACTATTTTTCTCAAAACGACTGTTTTTGAACTTGCGTACACGCTAGTTTGAAAAGGTTTCAACCAATCGCTTTGTTAATTGGTAGTTACTTTCTTCATAGTATTGCACTTTATATGAACCTAAAATCGGAATATTATCATTATTCAAAATATTTTTTTTTGCAAAAAAGTTGTAAAAATGGCAAAAAATCATGCTTTTTCTTTTGACCCCTGTAAAAAATTCAATTTTCTTTTTTTTCGATAGCATTTAGGTTCATATAGAAGAAAGACATATAATAAAAGCAAATCCCAACCTCGTTTGATTTCAGACGAAAATTGTGGCTTCCAGAATGTACGCAAAATGCTGAGTCTGATTGTGACCTGTAATATGGGAGGGGGGGGGGAGTTTTTCAAAGTGATTCTTTAAAATTTTTATAGTATATACTTAAATATAAGTATTAAATAATCTCAAAGTGTCAATAAATTATATTCATTTTTTATACTATAAAAAAATTCATGAAAATCATTGAGAAAACGCTGTCCTGACCCTATTTCCCCCTTAAGGCACACATTAGAAGGCCAAAAAACAGCGAATTTTTATGAATTTTTTTCTCAGCTCCTTCATTGAATATGAACATGTTACTATTTTCAATAATATACATATCTATCCCTGAAAAGTACTTTTTTTTAAATTTCTCATTATGAAGCTATTTTATAGAGGGCGCCTAAGTTGACACCTCGAAAAGTACCCCATCGCATGGCCGACAGTTAGTCTCAAAATTTGCAAGTTTTAAACAGAAAACTCAAAAACGGTTTTAAAGGCTAAGGTCTCTTACGTGACAATTCACCACCGTTTATGAAAAATTGATGAAAAGTAAACTGCGAAGCTTTGAATGTTTTTTTGGAAAATCAACACACTTTTTCAGTTGTTTTTTGCGCGCCAAATTTTTGTTTTCCAACTTTTTGATCTAATTGAAGTGAATTGCCTTGCAAAGTATGTTTATAAATAAAACGCACTAAGATTTATTAAAATCGGTTGAGCAGGTCCAGAGATTAACTAGCGGCCAGTTGGAAAATCGCTATTTCAAGAAAATCGCGTTTAAAGTTTGGCTGCGTTTTTTAGTACCTTTTCTATACAATTTTTTGTACCTTTTTTATGTCAGAATAAATACTAAAACGTGTAAGTAGACGAAAATTCTGTTTTCTATCGTGAATGAATAGAAGAATTTCTTCTGATAACATTTTTCATATCCACTAAACATCTTAAAACGTAAAGAAATGTTAAAAATTTCTATTTGAATTTTCCCGGCAACTTCTCTTATACTGTGAAGTTTATAACGCATATACAGCACCCTTAAAATAAATTGAGTTTTGGGATACTACTTATTCACGACTAAATTATTCAACTGATCTTTTCTACTGCTGTTTTGTCACAAAAAACCATACAAGCAAACGCATTGATACTCAATGAACTTGAAACTGACTCCCTTTCAAAGGGTAACCATCTCTGGTTGAACAAAATGCTAACCCAATTGCTTATTGTTTCCAATAAATCTATTTTATTTAGTACCAATTAAAATCTATTATTTACGATTCCATTGAACCGAATAAATCAGATGTGCAGATTCTTTCCTGCAAACTATTTATAATGAGCTCACGACCAATAGGGTCAGGATCAACCATTTATCTTGAAGATTCCTTGAAGATCCCAGCATCGTTGACATTCAAACGGATTTGGGCTGTAAGTCACATACTTTTGTCCTACTGTTCGAAAGTACCTTTGCGCTGCTAGAGAGATTTCCAGCTAATTAAGAACTCGTAACAGGCTGTGGCAAATATTTTATTGCCATTCAAATGGGCAATAAGTTCAAGTTCATCGAAGAAGCAATTCATTAGGAAATCAATTCTTCTTTGAAGAAAAATTTCCCGAGGGTTTAACATTTTGAGTTCATTGTGGCGAGTTGAATGCATGCAATGTTTGGCGAAACTTTGTGGGTTAAGTTTAAAGAGAGCTTTGCGTGGACCGTTGCAAATTTTCAATAGAATTTTTGAATTGGAAAGTATCTAGACTACCAGTTGTTGGTAAATAATTGACAAACCTCAATATAAATTGAAAAATGGGCAAGTAAATTGAGTAGTCTATTCAACGTGGCCTCTAGCGATCGGTAGCTAGGTAGTTTGAAAAGCATTGTATTTCTGGATAGTCGAAAAGAATCCAGAAATAATTTAAAGGATATTAAATTAAATTCTTTCGTCTCGACCAATCAGGCAACTTTAAGGCACAATTTACACCGCCTCAAAGTCACTGATTTACAATTTGATGAAAATCATCATCAGCAATTTAATTTACTATCTCAGCAATTGATTGATTCCTTGGAATGTCTTTTTGTCGGGAACACTATAATATTTCACTGTCGTCTTTCATCTTGATATCAACAAATTAAGGCACGCCATTGTAAAAAGTAATTTTTCTTCACCAATGCTGTCTTGAGCATAACCAACGAGCATTTGGATGCTGGTGTTGCCAGTTATTGTAGGCGGATATATCCAAGGAAAGTTCAACCGAGCATATCGGTGGGGTTAAAGGGGACATCACCTCCCAGGCTGGCTAACGAAGGCCCAGGTAAAAATCCATCTTTTGTCAAGCTCGTGAGAAGCATTGGGAGATTCTAGTTTTGTTTTCGTCAACGGTTCACAATCGGAATGTGTGGGACGAAATTTGTTAATGGTCGCCATATGGCCTGAATGATGAATTGGGTCAACTATGAAATGCATTTCGGATGTCCCTTCAGGCTCTGAATTCCAAGAAATGAGATGCAGTCAGCTTATCTACAAAAATGGGCAGGTAGATTGTGAGCAGAGCTTATTTCGGTGTAACAGTCGCTTTAAGGCACTACGAAGCTGATGGAATGTCGCTCTATTGTTAAGTTGCATTCAAATTTATTTTCAACAATATCTTAGAGAGAAGTAAGGTGCTGTTGGTTTTTACAGCTAACTTTCGGTTAAAATATTTCAAAGAATTTGTTATTTTCCGTTGTCTTAAAATAAGATTTCATGTTGCTGATCCTTTCACCTTCTTATTTTCAGTTGATCAAGTAATGAGGTAATTTTACCATCATTTTAAGGCCCTGACCGAATTTGGGCTGTTCCGTCTTTGATTTTTATTGAAATAAAATCGCAGTAATTACCAAATACACTCTAGCTCATGTGAATTGAAATTTTTGAATAGAGCAATGCTTTTCTTTCGGCTTTTTACTTTATGCTTACTAATTGCCTCGATGGTCCGATTTTCATAGGAATAATTCATCATACTACTACAACTTTAATCTAGACTCGCCAATCTCCTAAAGAACGGAAAATTTATGCTGGTATTTGATGGTTTCTTTTGAAATACTGCCCCTAGGGAGCGTCACCTCTATGCACTTTGGACGCAATGTATTTTTTCATGCATACCGAATCGGGTGTAAAATCGAGAAAATGCTGCGAAGCAAAAAGCAAAATTTCCATGTAGAAAACTATTCTTGGAGTATCTTTAACACGTTAGTATCGGATCGCCGATGCGTTTATAGCCCAACAAGCTTACCAGGAATGTCAGATCAAACTATAAATGGATCTGCAGCTATTCGTAGAATTTATTGCACAGTTTGATTCGGGTAAGCTATTGCTTCAGCCTTTTCTTCGGCCTCACATTCTAGACACGCATCAGCTTCGGCATGTGTTGACTATCCGTGGTGAATCTTTGGCAATGACCGTCACCACTTGAAAAACCAATTTAAGTGTTTCAGGATGGGATGAACTTAGAGGTTGTGAGAACCGTTATATAGGCTTAATGGATTCCATAAACTATGAAATGTGAGAGTTTTTAGGAGATATTTCCACTGCGTAAATCATTTTGCTTGCTGTTTCCGATTTCGTCTGTTGCCAGAAAATGGTATTCGAAATAATTAAGGGAAAAGTTTGTGTGATTTAAAATGAGATCTAATCATTCTTCACAGAATTCGAGGTTCGATCCAACTTTCATGAAGTTTATGACTCTAAATATCCTCTGACGGTAAGACTTCTCAAAAATCATTGTACAATTCGATGATAAGGTGCGAACAAATCACACGGAGGACATTCTGCCTGCGGTCTGATTTATTGGCACGAAAACGTTGCATTTTCTTGGAGACCAAAGAGAGATTGATCGAAACGATTAGACAAGCCCAGAGAAGTGTTAATGTTGAAGGAATCAGATTCAACATAAAGCGACTAGTCTGATATGGTGGAATAGCACGTCGGAGACTAGGCAAAAGTGCATATCTATAGTACATAAATCTTCTTCACACGCCAATTCGTTAAAACGAGCTTATCTCGTAAGCGATCGGCTGAAAAAAATCGTTGCGATCGATATTGTTACTCTTAAGTTACTTGAAAATGTTTCTGATGTTAGGTGTCGAAGAAGATTGCAGTAGTATTCTTATTTTAAACAGTTGAAAATATTCTATTCAAAGAAAAATGATTCTATAAAATCGAATGAATATTTTTGGCCACGAAAAAGGAATATCACTAATCTCCTGCAAAATTCATCTTTAAATTTACCAAATTATTCGATTTTATAGAATCATTTTTCTTTGAATACTTCCACTTGTTTATAATAAGAAAGCTACTCCAATTTCCTTTGACACCTAACATCAGAAATATTTCCGAGTTAGTTAAGAGTAACAATAACGATCGCAACGATTTTTTTCGGCCGATCGCTTACGAGAGTATATTCCATTCATTCTAACCTTCTTCAACGAACCTACTCTTTTTTCTTATTGTTAGGATGGGCAGAATTAAATTTCTTAAGCCAAATTTCGCTCATTTTCTTAGAGATAACCATTTCAATAAAAGTAACGAAATTGCTTTATTTTATTGTTAGCCATTTTTCGCATTAATGGGCAATTTTTATTAAAATTGCGAGAGTCTTGTTACACTACAGTGGAAGCACACAATATGGTAGAAATACATTCAGGATTGGTTAAACCAAATTGTTCAAAATAAAATGCAATGATTTTTCAAAATTATATAGTCAACCTGAAGATTTTTTATTGCTAAAATAGTGTTTTTTTACTTGGCATGCTCAGAATTTACTATTTTTATACCACTGCGGCTTATTTACCTTTCTATCTCCGAAAGTATTCCGAAAAAAACGACGAGGAAATTTGAAATTTATTTTTATGCAAGCATACACAGACAGTGTTGTCCGTGAGTTTTAATTTTTAATACTTTAAATCGGTTTTTTATCAGCTTTTAAACCATTAGTTTTGAGCTTGCGTCTGGTTCACAACTGAGACCAACTTATGACTTATAAAAGACGTTTCAACGCGCAGAAAAACCTAAGAATATAAATTCTTTAAAATAATTTACCATAGAATGACACTGAATCTGAAAAAATTTTCACAAAAGAAATCGGAACTAACGGCCCTTTTTTTACATGCCTCTTTCAATTGTTACCGCATTTTTCTTTGGTGGGTATACCACGAAAAGTTTTTGTTTTTCTTGATGCTTTGGTTTATGGTCGGAAATGCAGATGTTGGTGCCATGATTCTTCAGCATGAAAATATTGCATGCTGTCTAAGAAATACGAAAGAATATTTTAGTACAGCAACGGCAAAGCTAATTTTCATAGAATTCGTCGAAAGAATATCACTGAGATAAATGAACAGCTTCCTGTGTTGCCGAAACCTAAATCAAATAAGTATCCTACCAATAGAAAAGAAACACATCTGTTTATAAAATCAAGGTATTTATGTATATATATTATAAATTTACAGATTACAATTCAGTTTGTATCTATTTTATATGCATAAGACTGAAACATGAAACATGACATCTACAAATCTGGCAGACATTCTTCAACAAATTCACTTCATACCACATTTTTGTTAGCAGTACAGTATCGCCACTACGGATATTTAAGCTGAAATTTTTATTGGGTTAAGATATTCATATATACTTTGTATCATGATTTTTCGATTATTTTAATTCTGAATTTCACTTGAAATTTCGAGTTTTTTTGCATATTATTTGTGATTGTGCCAGTTTTTCGCAAACATTATAATTATTCCATTTTGAAACAGTCACGCATGTAAATCAGCAAAAAATATACAAAAGAAACACGACAGCAAATGCGGTACATATTAAAAAATAGAACAATTTTACACATTGAGTATTTTTTGACTGAACATCTTACGCCTAGTAATGCTTATTTAAAGAAGAAGTTGACATGGATTTTTTCTTGAGAAAAATTATAAACTTATGAAAAATTCAAGAATACAAATAGTACATAATGAAAACACTAAATAAAATAATTTTTTGTAGATATTTTTCTTCTTCTGAATGGTTTCACAATAATTATTTGCTTATGTAAAATTAAAATCACATTTTCGTAGACTTCGAATATATTTGAATGGACATATTTTAATATTCTATGCTAAATCATTTCATATTCCTTAAATGCTGCTGTATTTATAATTATGTATTTATATCTAAACATAGTGTTGAATGGAGCTGTTGTCCCGATTTCAACTTTCAGTACAATGTCAGAAAAGTGCTTCCAAGAACCAAAAAAAAACTAAGTTTCAAAGTCATTATCATTGCGGCAGATTTGTTTCACTTTTCAGTTTGAACAGAGAAAATTTTAAGAATTTAAAATTCAATTTAAGGCGATCACTTATTCGAATATTTTTGAAAGTTCGTTCGAAAATATTGTGCCTGAATGTTTTCGAATGCAACATTATTATGTTTTTAATAACAATGCCGATTTTTTTTGCTTTTGTCTATCCAAAAGAACTGTTTCGAATTTTTATTTAGAATTTTGAAGTTTTGAAGTCGAAAAATTATAATTAATTTTTTATGGAACAACAATTTTAGGGTCAAATACACTTTTCGAAATATCGTTTTATGTTTCAAAACGTATCTCTTAACCAAATAAATTTAGTTTGCCTTGGCTGTGTTGAAGAGCGGACTATTTCACTGGCACCTTGCGTTGATTTTGATGAACAAGGAAGTGGTTATTCACCACTTCGGAGAGATTCCAAGGACGCCGTTGCGGAATACCAAATACTGCCCCAAATTGACAATGTTCAAGTGAGTAATGGAATATCTGGAATATATTTCAAATTTTGTTAATAACAATTAATTATCGAAATGGTCTTTAAAAAGTAAAAAGTTTTTTTTAAAAAATATTTGCTGAGTTTTGCTATGTTCTCAAATTTTGAATGAATATAAAATAAACAAGCCGCGAGTTGCGACCCTTGAGGTCCACACGGTCAACTTCCCAGTAATATCTACATGAATATTAAAAATATTAAACACAAAAGAAATTATGAAAACACTACTACTTTAAATAATAATAATGAGAGGTACTCATAACCGTAATTGAAATGAGATCAATCATATCATCTACTGTAGCGTTCATTGATTATGTAAGGCTTTTGTTGAGTGGGGGGTGGATTGGTTTGATTGACTATTCACGCGGATAAATCGGAGGGGGCGGGCTATAAAGCCTTTTTTATGTTATTTGTTATTTTTATATCGATGCTTGAAGGACAAAAGAGCGCTAGCAAAAATGAATGCATTCTTGTTATTACGCCCACTGAAGAGGTTTTCTCGCAAGGTGTCCATTTTAAATAATTTTGTTCAAAATTGCCATGACTTCGGCATAGTCATTGAATTTGTGTGTTTTTCACGAGCCGTTTTTTAGGTTTTTTTTTGGATCATGCAAAAATATTTGACCAGTTTCTCTTCGAAAACTATTAGGAATGTATAAATTATATAAACATTTATTACTGAGCTGTGCAAATCAGGTTAAAAATTTATTTTTTATGAAAAAAACTCTAATTTTTCCCATCTGCCGTTTTTTCCATTTAATAGAAGTTAAATGGAAAAAGCAGCAGAAAGGATTTTTTTATAAAGTTAAAAACAAAACAAAAAAGCTAACACACGTCGAATGACACCTCAATGATGCAAATATCATATATGGTTCGTGAGATATAGTGAATGATAAAAAGGACCTTGAAAATCATGATGACTTTTAATGACTTTTTATTTTTAATTTCATTTTTTACGTAATCATGAAAAAAGTTTTGTTGGTTTTCTCACAAACATTATTTGTACTACATAAATTTTATATACATTAGTTACTGCGTGCTGCAAATCAGATTAAAAACTTATTATTTATGGAAAAAAACCTCATTTTTAGCACTTTTTTTTAATAAATTCAAAAACGGTTCCAATGATTTTTTTAAAAATTTGATAGAATCACAAAAATTTTAATACGCGTCGATTGACACCTTAACTATGCAAATCGTATGATTGGTTCCGGAGATATAACGCATGACAGAAATGACTTTCAAAGGGTCAAAACAACATACCCCCTTCGACCGAAGTGTCCCAAAAACTAATCAACTCTTAAGATTGCAAACTTCGATTGACACCTCAACAAAGTCGATACGACGTTATTTACGTGAGTTATGCTCGTAGAAAAAACTGTCCCCGAACGCACGTACGTACGTACACACACACACACACATACTTCTTTCTAAAAACACTTTATTTATACTCTATAGACCTTAAAACGTAAAGAAATGTTGAAAATTTCAATTTCGATTTTCGAGGCGATTACAAGAACTTCCCATATACTGGGAAGTTAATAAAGCGAAAAATTTCAGGCTGAAATTGATGATCGATATGATTTAGTGAAGGATTAAATAATCTGAACTTCAAGAACCATAGTTGAATTTTTACGAATTCTGCTCAAAATTAAATGATGAGAAAATATACAAGTCCTCCGGTAAAATTCAGGTTTCGATCATCGTGGTTGGACCCCATCCGACAGAATTTAACAAGGCCCAGCGAAAATTAACCCAATGTAATGTAAATTGGTGTCAACTGTTTGCTTAAAAATGAAACAATTTAAAACTAACAAATTTATTTAGATTTTTAACCATAAAATTCTGAATTCGTTGAAAAAATTGAAATTTCTTATTGTAAATAGAAATTGATTGATTTTTTTTTATATTTGTCTCCTTACTTCAGCTTTAATATATTTCACTAATTGTGAAAGACACAGAAAATACCTCTAGTCAGAAAAAATCTGATGTCAACTACCCGCTCCTCTTTTCTCATACTTATCAGTTCATTTTGGGCAATTATGGGGTATAATTTCAGACACCTTGATCTGGAACACCCTGTGTACGTTTCTGTCAGTTAAAGAAACTCTTCTTTGCAAGATCATATTTAATTTCAGTAACAGATGTTGAAATTAAAAAAATATCAGTGCACACCATAAAAATTGTAGCAACATTATAAGATGTGCTACTAATTTAACAGAAGATAATGCCCACGCTGGGCGCTGATGATAGCTTATTGAAATTGAGATTTAATGATTTCACGATAACTGCCCTCTTCATGATTTTCGGTAAATTAAATAGAAAAAAAATCCGAAAACCCCAAATTTTTCATTTGTTGGAATTTAACTTGCAACTTCTTTAATTTTGTATATTTTATAGCTCCCGCTTAATTTAAATATCCGAACCAAACTCATATTGGTAAGTACAAAGTTTTCTCAATATTCAATAGCTACTATCGGGCATGACCTGCAAATGTCCTAATGATTGCCATATCATCATCTAATTATGGCCAGTTCCATGTAGCAATGTCTTCCACAGCCTACTGTGGTGAACTAGATAATAAACTAGTCAGCTCGGAATTCACTCAGGAAACAAGATACATGCGCTCATACATCCATTATAATTATAATTTCTCATTGTTGTCATGACTTTTTATGCTAATGAACATGGTGGTGTGCTTCGTCTGCCTTCTTGCATCAGCATCTTCATCGCCACGCCATCATCATTGTGGTCGAATCACCACGCCGCGATGGCAGCAGACCATCTCGCCTCGCTGGCTGGGTAACTTAACACATTATTATGTGTGCACTGTTTTTCAATATTAATTATGCGATGAACGGCCTTAAACTTGGGATAAATTCTCATAGGTGTCCGGGGGGTTGGCGCAACCCATGTCTGCGAAGGTTATTCTTCTGGTATGCTTGCATGCCGGTAGGTTAAGTAAAGTAAGTCTTGTCGCTGACTGTGACTAGTTGAGCGCTTGCTTAGCTGCATGACGATATTGTGCATGCATGTTTAAAAGCTCATTGCATTCACATTGGCTAGAACGTTTGATCGTTGAGCTCGGTCCAAATATTTTGTCAAAATGCTGAAACATTTTTAAAATCGATGGCATGGCAATCATTCAAATTTAAATATTAAAAGCACTATGCAAAATTTAAACATGCAAAATTAATGTATCGATTTCCTTGATGACCCTATAAAGCTCACCTCAATTATTGTATGATCATCTCAAAAACAACCATCCAGCAAACCGATTCGTCTACAAACTGTAATTTCACACACTCACCCTACTGTTCATGCCCGGTCTACTCTTATTTAACGCTACCATGCTTTTCAACTGATATAAGTTAAATACCGTGATGGAATAATACCCTTTCTATATAAATGCCCTCTTCCTGACGCAGCGCAGCGCAGAAAAAACCGCCCATTAGATAACAAGAAAACTTCAAGACGCACTTGTGCCGGTAACACGGGCAAGAAGCAATGTTGCGAGCAGAAAAAAGAATTTAACACTCATGAAGCGTCTCATTAAGTGGAAATAATTAACATTTTTTGTGGCTGCGCTCACCAAGTTTAGGTGCCTAGGTGAGACTTTAATATGTTTTCAGTTTTATTATATTTTTTCGCGGTGCTTTTCGCGTCGTCTTTTCATGTTCATCTTGGCTGATCTCGTCTAAATTTAAATATGTCCGAAGCTCGTTTTTAAGACATAATTATTTTTTTTGGCATCATTTTCATAGTACGCAGTAAATGTATGGTGTTTGGTAATAAGGAACAAAGTTGAGTGTATGTTCCCAATTCAAGTGGACCTCTTTCTAGATTATTATGTCGAGAATAAGTCTCGTGAAAAGAAATTATTGTTGAGATAATGAAGTTGGTCGTTATTTATCATTTTTTTATTGTATCTTGATAAAAACATCAGCACACACTTGTGTGTAAAGAGGTAAAAATATTATGTGATGCTGATGACTTTTTCGCGGGAATGTTTACGCAGAAGCACTAGAAAAATAATGATGTATTAGTTGGAGCCCATAAAAAATTGAAATTTTAATTGCAACGATAGAATTTAAGAGATATTTTGACCTTGTTGCTGGCAAAATGAGTCCGGTGTTTGTTTTCGTGTTAAGTTTTCTTTTGGGTACTCATAGTTCAATGGGTTATTAAATGATCTGTCGTTTTCTTAAGTCAAGTGTTACTTGATGAACTTTCGTTAAAAGAAAAATGTTGAAAGTATTTGCGGGGAATCTGTTCGTATGATGAAATTATGAACCGAAGATAATTAAGTGTTACAATGGAACAAAACATGTATTAAAAATTAATTTATTTTTAATAAGCATAACTAACACTTGAATTAATTTGTTAACAATGAATTCATTTATCACTAGGTCTCGATTTATGGAAAATTTAATTGTTATATCTATGATATATAGTTTAAACTACTGGGATTTATTGTGGTTTTATTGAAAATGTTAATAGAGCTGCTAGCTTTGTCATTTATTTCTGCAGTGTCTAGTCATCCAATCCAAAGGACTAACAGGAATAATTAAGTACAAATTGCATATGTTTTTTCATCATTTTAATCTATGATCAATTTTTCGTCACTTTTTTTTGGATTTTCCAGCGTTAATTTGGAACTATTTCACAAAAAAGACAATTAGAAAAGTTATACTAAATCTCTCGTATACGATATTAAATTGGTCGAAGATAAAGCATCCTAATCAAAAACTATTCCCAAATATTGATTAATTTGATCGCTACAAACGATTTTCAATAGTTTTTGAAAGCTTATAAAAATATAAGAAGAAACTAAAACACTTGGAATTGACTTCAACTTCAAAGTAAGCAAAATATCGAAACTTTTCCCAGGAATTTTTGTAGCACAGCTGGAAGATAAATTGTCATTCGAATTCTAGCGAAATTAAGCGAGAGCTCATATTTTCCACATATTATCCAAGGAAATTTCACCAAAATGGCAGCAATTCCGAAAAAATCTTTCGTGCTTGAATAATTTCTCCAAAACTAAAGAGCTAGCAAGAAATCATAAAAAAACAATAAGAAAACTAAGGGACCATCAAAAGATACTTGACGAAAATTGAAAGTAACATAAGTATTGAAAAATGGGACGAGATTTTGTAAATAAAAAACGATTCAGTTTGCCTCAATATGTCAAATAAGATCGACAAAAATTTCTTAAAATGGGTAATTAAAACTTTTCTGAAGAGTCAAGTATGAGGCTAAGTTCTAAAGTTCCATCACTCAAAACCAATTAAAGTAGTATAAGTTATCCCAGCATTTGAAACTCATCCTTAGAGCTATTTTTTGAACTGTTTATTGACGGAGAAAGTCCTTGATGAAAGGTGATTTCTGTTTATTATATTAACTGATAATATTTTCGGGCGTGAATCTTTTAGAGAGCTGCAAAACTTCACTGTGCGTATAAATCATAATGTGGTGCTAATTTAACAAAATACAATGCCCACGTTGGGCGCTGATTTTAACATATTGAGATTTAATTTTAATAATTTCACTTTAATTGCCTGCTCGTAATTTTTAGTGAATTAAATAAAAAATATGCGAAAATCTCCAAAATATTTTATTAGCTGGAATTTTCCAAATTTTTGGGTATTCTTTGCAAATGACACGTGCCACAGGCAAATGAAAGAAGTGATAAATTTTTTAGAGGAAATCTCACAAGAAAAGCGGTTTAGTGGAGTATTGACATTATTTTAATTAAAAAAAGAAAAATTTTACTTCTGATTTTGGATTGCGGAAATGTGATTTTCAGTCAAATAAACAAGTATACATATCAAAGTTTGTAATTTTAATTGGGATGTTTTATTCATAGTCTTAATACTTGTAGTAACAACCAGAAACACATAAACTTGATCATTTCGCTGGTCTAGTTTTTATGAATTGATGATGAAACCACTAAACTTATGCCTACCAATCTTTGTGAATAGTGCAATCTTTTGCTAATTTTATAATAAGCTCTATTTGAAACAGTTCAGAAACCTACCTTAACATAATTTTTCTTGAAGATATCGTGGGTTCTTTCTAACCCGATCGCTTTGACCTATAGTTTTACTCACGTTGGCTGACTTCCTCGCTAACGCTTCAACAACGATTCATACTCAATCTTCTCTACAATTCTATTCTCTACTGTAATTACCAGAGCGTACCTGTCAGTTAATTAAATTATTTTCTGTGATAATTAAAAGCATCCAACTCCAATGTATGTGCGTGCAGCATGAACTCAATCAACCTCCCCAAAGTTGATGGTGTAGTTATCGACAATAGCACAAGAAAACGCTTACTTGCTTCACGCTATATGCGAATATCTATCTTTGTATCTATGTATGTATCTGAGCATACCCTGTAGCCCCACACTAGATATAATGTGCACGTGTATTGCGCTATGGACAAATTAATGATGCACTCAGGCACGTCAGAGGATAGCTGCAAAAGTGTTAAGAAAAAAAAATTAAACGAGTAACTTGTTCTAGTTGGCGGCTTCTAAAAATAGCTGTCCATGTTAGCTGAGCGTTAGCCAGGTTGCTAAGGAAGATAGCACTCATGCGATACAGGTCGAGGGGAAGATGCAATAACTATTCTTTTAGTTTGGGGTTTATTAATATAGAGCTGAGATGCTCCACTTCTACCTACTTATGGAATTGATGGTCTAATAGAAGCACATTGAGAAGCACAGCTTGTGCAGAAAAAATATCTGCTTAACAATGTGCTGTGTTCTGTATCCATTTACGAGGATTTACGAATAGAAAATGAATTTTGGAGATTTTAGCATTGAATGTGCATTTCTCGTAAGAAATGGCAATATTTCAAGGCACTTATTTTACCGTTGTGCCTCATCAACTGTTCTTGACTGTATCTAAATAAATTCTTGGGATCATATTGAACACCCTTGAAAAGTAGCGCTAAACTTAATACACTACAGTACTTATAAATATTTAGATTTTCCACTGGAGAAGAAAGTATCAATTTTTGCACTTACTTGTCTTACAAGCATTCCCTTTATTAGGATGCAATGCAACAAGATTCCACACTTGAGGAGGAAAGGTTTGCTGTATGACCGTTGGAAGAATGCCAACAAAGTCAAGAATTTCACTGCAATAGCTATTTTTAGATAGTACTTTCGACGAGGGGTAGGCAGTTAGTTTACCTTCAAGAATTGCAGCAGGCTAAAAGGATGTAGGTACATACGTTTGCAAAACTTTACAGGAACTGGATTTCCCGTATAGAGAGCTAGTAGTACAGTAAAAAAATGATAAACCATTAAATGACGACGGAGCTTAAATCTAAATCAGGGATTTGGTATGGATGAATGGTGATATTGGATACGATGGATGGATGTGTCATCGATTCATCGTAGGAAATGTTGAGATCCATGATTCAAAGTGATATGGGCTACAATTTGATTGGCTTTATGTTGAGTAATTTATCTATTTTTCAATGGTTTGGATATGTGGATTCAGAATCACTTTGTGATTTAATATACATATGTAACAAACAAAATAAAAGTTAGAAGCTCCAATGCCTTGAATAGGCAACAAACGTTTCATATAGTTATTCTTTTGCCATTTTTTAATCCGCATAATGCATAATTTAAATTCAAAATAGAATAAAACAATCAAAACTCACCGTTTATCATTTAATAATTAATTACAGATATAATGTGCCCTGTTGTCGATGATCGAAATGATGTATGTAAAGTTTTTTCTTTGACTTATCCTTGCTGGGTCGCAGATCCCAAACCAGATTTGATAAACTTCGCGGTCGTGATAAACGTCGTGTTTTCTTCTCGGGCAACTTGGAATCACCGGATGTCCTGCCGCCACTTCTTGATGAATCCAATGTACCTTCACGAGCACCACCCGTACTTGCACTTTTTGTCAATTGATGTCCTAATTTTTCGGCGCCTTTAGGCGTCGTCGAAATCGGTGTTGTTGAATTGCTTTCAGGTGTGAGTTGTAAACTGCTTAAACTTTTATATCTGTTGGAGGAAAAGGACGATTTTTCAAATGGATTTTGATTTTGTGAGTATTCAATTTGCTTGAAATTTGACATGCACGTTCAAAATATTGTTTACTTTTCGATGAATGATAAAATTTTCTGTGAATTGAGCTGGCACAGTACAAAAAACTGCTTTAAGTTCAAGCCGAGTTTGCAGTGGCAAAACCTTTTCTAATATTTTGTTCAAACGAAGCATTTTTCGATGTAACATTTTTCTGTGATTTAGTTTATTTGAATTTTGACTACGTTGGTTATTTCGTAGACTGTTCTACATCAGGTACCCAAAATGTAAATCAAGGAGAATTATTTGGCAATGCATCAAAAAACCCAAATGTAAAATAGAATCTATTGTAAAATTTCATTGCTTGGTTTTATGGTTGGAACTATTGAAAATCCTTGAACCATTTAAGACAAATTTATTAGACTTTTGAAGAATTAAGTCTTGATTCTGGCAAATTATTCATTGTCAAAAAAGTGGGGCTGTGTGATAGTATTTTGTGTTCAATTTAGGAGAATTGCTTCATGTATATTTTCCAGGATGCAATTTTTATCTTGATGTCTCTATTAGTGATTTGAGCATATTAATGAGCTGAAAAACAAACCTTATATGAAACAGTGGACTCTGAGGCTCCAAACTGTCCTTTCCATTGATGGCAGCTATTGGTGAATTCACGCCATTCACAACGTTCACATTACCATTGGTACCACCATTCGTGATGACCTTCGAGTGATGATGGTGGTTGTTCGAGGATGCCGATGAATTCTTCACATAGAGTTTTGGTAACGTAGGCCTCTGTCGCTTTTCCGGCAACTTCTTACCGGGGATGGTTTCGATGGGGGGTGGCACAGGTTTGATGTCTTCCTCAACATGGCTGTGATTGTAATGGGGCTGAATGTATTGTACTTGTTGCGATGTTGCATAATGATGATGGCTGTGGCCGTTGTTATTGCTGATATTGTGCGTATTGTTGTTGCTGTTGCCGTTGTGATGACTTATATGCTTATTCGATTCCAGACTATTGTTATTGTTGTTAGTGTTGCTGTTGCTGTTGACTCTTATCAGACTACTATAGTTGCCGCTATCCGGTTGTGACTTCAGATTCGATTCGCAAATGGGTTCGAAGCGATTCATACTCTTGGATAGAGGCGCCAAACCACGTACGTAATCGTAGATATGATCGATTTCGTCATACTCATCAGCTATCGAACTAAGACTCGATTGTTGATGATATTTACTAGAGTTACTGTCACAACTGGCACTTTTTCGTAGTACGTAGCCATTCTCTAGGCCAGACGTTGTTATAATTAGAGGAATTTTACGACTACTACTGCTATTCTTTGATTCTTTCTTTTCCTTCTCACTCAGCTTGAGGTCGACAATTTGAAGACGATCACGGGCATCGGACAATAGACGCTGAGCCTTGTCGAGGAAGCGTGAGTACTCAATGAAGTGTTCGAGCTGCTCCATATTTTTGGCTCGTTGCAGTTTCAGTTTAGCATTGAGTGGTACTGAGACGAGATCAGTGTCCTTTTGCAGGGGTAAAGCGAAAACACGGTCGACTTCTACACAGCCTAATAGACGAAGTTCGGGGACGAACGGTTGTTTTAATCCTTTTGGTGCACTACCATGAACTAATCTGTAATTGTGGGAAAATGAGGAAGGAGCTTGAATGTTCATTTTAATAATTTAAGGCTGAAATGTGCTCGTGGCCGTATTTAATTATGGTTTTCGATAGTATTATTATTATGAAGGAAAATACTAAATGTTGTGAATATTTTTTTAGAGCGTGTTACTCACCTAACAACAACTGGCATACGTTTCAACAATAGATTCTTCACCGAGTGCACACCACTTATGCTGTCCTCCTTCGCCACCGGTGAGAATTTAGCTTTGGCTTCGAGTGGCAAATTAAGAATTTCATCCTTAACAGTTTTGCACTGCAAAAATTTGCCATTGTCTATGATGGTGGTCAAGATTTCACCCGCATGAATAGTTCTGTTCAGGTGATTGCATCGAAACGTCTCCCGTACAAGGACGCGCAAGTTTCGACGTTTGGACAACTCCAAAACAGTATCAATACACCGGGTCGAACGTCCATCCTCACTCAACAGCTCGAAATATCCTGGATAGGTTTCTGGTATAAGCACCTTGGTACCAACATTGGTTGGTTTTCGTCCTTCCTTGATTTTGATCGGCTGGGCAAGGATTTGGTATTTCTTGCCGGCCGTCAAGAATAGCGCTGTGCTCTGCAACGATGGATTCGACAGTGTTGGAACGCCCAGGTTTTGATGTTGACCCTTGACAATTTTTGCGATAGCCGGCAACTCCTGTTTGGCGAAATCCCTGAGATAGTTGGCTGGTGTGTCGCCAAAACGAGATGCGGCCAATATGATTTGGCCATCAGTGGCGGCCATACTAGCTTGTTTTTAACACCTTTCTGTTGGGGGCACCGCGATATGGAAACATGTATTCACTTTATATATATAACGATGATGATTCAGAGCGTGAGAAAGTTTGTTGTCTGCAAAAAACATAAAAAAATGATTATTTATTTCGTCATACATTGTATGAAAATTCAAAAGGGAGAAATCTAGGGATGGACAATAGTGTAGCAATAATATATTTAAAGGGAAATACAGATACGGTGAGTTCTGGCATCATTTCAAATAATACAACTGAGTATCCCAGTAATTTTACAAGGTCTTAAATAGTGAAGTAATACTGGATGCCAATTTCCTGTACCTGTAATAATAATAATTTTCTTTTGATTTTATACATACTTTAAAAAAAACTAAGCAAAGGTATATATATATATATGATTCGATTTGTTTAATTTATTGAACAACATCTACAAAAAACAACCGCCTCAAGAAGGAACAACAAAAAAGTTTTGATTTACTCCTATTCCCGTGAATTCTTCCATTATTTCTCGAAGAAATGATGAAACCTTTTCAAAAACCCAAACTTTCATAATTCTCGGAGCATACATATATCGTCGTTCACACTTAACGAGCATCATTAGTTACGTGACTTCTCATGACTAGCTCACATGCATGCTAGCAAAAACATTGAATCAAACACCACTGATTGGCATCACTTCCACGAGGAAACATTTATTACGTTTTCCAAAGAGATCACATCAATTTTATCAGCATCTGAACTTCCTCACTATTAGTTCCACTAATTAAAGTGTTTATTTTGTCAATTAAATAAAGCTTACATGAGTGTTTCGCATATAGCTGTAAAGAAATTTCACCAATCATGCTTCGTTCCGCTACTCAAAATTTAACAATAAATTATTCTTTGTTATTAATTTTTCTGCAACGATTGCAATGAGTGCGTTCAAAAGGAGACTGTTTGACTGTTTCCGCCTGATAATCATATTTCATATGGATTTTTGATGGAAAAGTAGGTAGCAGAGAATGATTTTATAACTCTGGACACTTTTTGGAGTTTATAGCAATCACAGAAGTATGAATTTGAGTTACTTATGGCAAATAAACCAATATTCGATGCCAGTAATGGTTTTTGGACCAAAATATGACGTACATACGTATGAAATTGTGCAAAGAGCTGGCGAACTTATGTTCTCATTTATATGTACATTAGACTTTAATTATCTCATAAACCTCTGCGAGTACGTAAAGCCACATATTTGAATAAACGGGAACAATAGTCGTGCAGTTGGTCCAACCGCAAAACAACATCGAAAAAGTCCATCACTCAAACCGTTTCGTTTTTCCGCAAGTAAATGCTGTTTTCACTGGTACTTAGCCAAAAGAAAAGCCACAATCATAATTCTAATGTCGGTAACGTGTGGCAGGAATGTAATCAACCATAATCACTTTTCAAGATGAACGCGCGACCAGACATTTGCACACCATCATTTATTTTCCGCAAAAAGAGCTGGCCATCAAGTTTAACATGCAGAATAATGAAGGGGAAAGTCAAGAGCGAAATAGGATATTGTTCGCGGAATGATGTATGCACGCTCAACAATCATTATTTGAAATTATACAATGCGCGAAAAAAGGTTGATTCAAAGTATCTTTTTGGATGTTTCCACTGAATTTGCTCTTTTGTGCGGTACAGATGAGGAGCTTTGATCCGCAGAAATAGTTGATGTGTTGTCTAATGAAGTTCATGTTCCTTGTTAGCGTCTGGTCGTGGCACAGGGTCTGGGTGTCATAGGTTACGCGTAGTGTGGTTACTTTTTTTTGTCTCGATGATGGTTGCATAACTTCATGGATAGATCACTTCAATACCTTAAACGGAAAGTGGACGCCTGACAATGTGTCTAAGTAGGCATGGATTAATTAGTCGGATTGTGTAATGCCGGAAAACATGGAAAGCTTTTGTGAAGATGCTTACTATTGTGAAGTGTAAAAGATGAGAGTCAATTGAGTATTGATTGCTAAATTCAACATTGAAAAGCACGGACGTGACTATGTGTTTTCCGGGAAAAGTACACAGTTATAAATGGATTTTTTGATCTTGGATTATCAAAAATGAATTATTTGAAGAGTTAATGAGCATTTACATAGAGAAACATCTGAGAGATTGCTGTGATTTTTTTATGTTCCACCCGCAAAAAATGTATAATGTTTTACCCCAAAATAAATTTGTGGAAAACAGGCGTGACGCTTAATTTACCAGTTCTTCAGGTTTGAATTGCAATCTTCATAGGCAATAGTATAAATAGCTGAAATGCACCAGTGGTTTACCTAATAAGGTCAATTGATATCCTCTGAGCAAGAAAAGAGTGCATAGACTAAAGATAAATACTTTTCATTATTCTCGAATGCAAGAACACGTGTTTTTGCGTACATTTCAAAAACACCTCGGCAAGGTGATTTCAACAAAAACATGAACAAAAAAGATTATTGATGTAGTCGTATAATTAGATGTTGATGATTTTTTTCAAATGCACCATAGCTTTCTCCTCAATAATTTTTCCACACCGGGAAAAATAAATCGAATCAATTGAATTTAACGATCAGCCTTAAATATACTCATTCACATTTCCTTTGGTTTTGAACGAGAATAATGGTATTGCTACAGTGTTCTTAGTTTATCCACATGATTTTCAGATTGTTTTTACGTTTTTTTTCTTTTAAGGGGGGGGGGGGGGTACTTTTTAACTTAAAAGTAGAATTCTTCAAAAATATTCAGATGAAATTTTGGGTCGGTTGGAGCAGAACTGACGGAGCTACAAGATTTTAAGACTCTGCTCTTCGAAGCGCTATAAACTGTAAATCGGTTGTTTCACTTTTTTTAAATGCTTTTTTTTAACTTTTTCAAAGTCGGTGAACGTTCTAACTCAAAATCAATGTATCCGATCCTTTTCAAATTTTGCACACATATTCCGTAAATAATTTACAAGGTAATCACATCAAGATATTTTATTTTTAATGATTATAATTTGTTTTAAAATAACAAATTTATCGATTTTTTTTTAAAAAATTAGTTGTTTTACTTAGAATTGATGCTAAAAGTTGAAAAATCGTTGAAACAATATATCTTGACGTGGTTACCTTAGGAAACTCACAAACTAACGAAATTTTTCTGGTTTGTTGGCATCAGATGATCGAGTGATGCGTTATGCTGTGCGCCGCAAAATCACTTTTTCAATGTCTACGAAAATTTACTGTCAGTGGCTCAATAATCAATATTTTTGTACCAAAATTTTAGAGAACATTCTTGAATAATTATATTATTGTGTACTTTGTTCAGAAATAAATTTATATTTACAGTATTTGCAAAAAAATATCTTGAAAATATGCTTAAAGTATGTAAAATTATCCATACTCCCCCTTTAAGAGCGTATTATTTGAAAACTGCTTCTAATTTTGAATCAATTTCAATTCTACTGTAAATTCCAGTTCTTAATGGAGCTATCTTAACCAATCATGCGTCTATATCGCTCATTGCGTTCTTTATGGGCACAGCATATAAAAATATTTTGAGTCGAATATTATAAGCCCACGTAATTCATCCAATTCGGAAATAATTTATCCTGAATCTTCCAGACTTGCATCCTGCCATTCAGTTGGTTTTTTCAGCTATTCTGAATTTAAGTAGCCTCTTCGGTACAAGATAACTTTCAAAGCCAGATGTTTTACTAAAGGTTTCAGTGGTAAACCAATGTTTACAGGCATGTCTTCATGAGAGCATTATTGGTTTATTCATATAATAATGAAATATGCCAAATTATAAAAAAATTGCTGAAAAAATTTGCTTCAGAGCTTATAACTGATTCAATTGGAAAGGATAGATTATTTTAAATAATTCTCATTTAATATGACCTTTTATTTATTAAAACGATATTTCATGTATTGGTGAGTTTAGTGTGGTTATTTTTTGCCATTTCCGTGCAATGAATATTTATTCAATTTTTCTTGAATTCTGAGTTTCCAATTGCTTATTAGATATATCCAAAATAAATGCAATTTATTCGAAACAATAATATTTTATCGGAATATGCTAGGAACTAATGTGAAATTTAATATATGTCATTCCTTTTTTATGTAAAAAGAAATTAGATATGCTACGAAGGATGGTAGACTTGATGAAACGAGAAGTTTTTTTTAAGTGAAAATTCATAGTTCAGTAATTATAGACATTGAACTCCAGAAAATTGTCCGCAAAACTAGATTTTTGTATAAATCATCATCATGTGGTTCTAATGAAAATGTGAAAAATTCGTGTGCTGTTACAAAATTTACACGGAGTCAAAAGTCGCGAAAAACGCTTGTTCGTGATAATTTCACTTAACGGTCACTTTTAAGGTAAAAAATGTTGAGTATTAATTTTGTCGGTATCTCAAAAAAAATATGCCTATTTCCTACTTAAGTAGCCTTGTTAAAAATATTTCAAACGACAGCGTAAATCAATTCTGCAAAACTTATCAACATCCAGACACACTTTAATCTGCACCTCTTTCCGAGTTTTTTCATCATATTAACACAGATTCTTTCGAAATATTCTGAGGAATAACAGCATGTAAACATAGTTCTACCACAAAATCCTACCAAATAGTTGTTACACAACGACTTTGAGATTTTCGTGTGGGCGATTTTCGATATCGCATTCACCCGTATCTAACAATTAATAAGGAACCTCCATGACTAGTACCGTCACGTCGCGTATGCACATTCATATGTGTAGTCTATATATGTATCACGCGTGCTTATTGCTTAATTAATTTCGATAAAGAGACAAGCTACAAGAACCACCTGCTGTTGCTAACAAAAAGCTAACATGGGCAGAACTCAGACGGTGTCTTTCAAGAAGCCATAAATTACATTAGATTGTAATTTGAATATGTACTTGAAAAATCAATTAGACATGTAGTAACAGTAAGCGTTGTACTGCGTAGGTTTTCGGGGAACTAACAAAAGCATGACTTATGACTCGTGCCGAGGAACCCAATATTGCTGTCGGTCGAAACGTTGAAAAAAACAACCAGTTTGCATGTAAGTAAGGTCAGGAATTGTGTGAGGCAACAGTTGAAAGATACCAACAAGGGAGCCACGTCATTTATGGTGTAATATTTCGAATTAGGTGGCTGAAGACTGGATGACGATGAATGTGAAAGTCGTTAGGACCATAAGCTTCACAGTTGGAGTAACCCAATTCGAAACTTTTCCACATCAATTTAATATGGCATTGTCACGAGCGAAGGGCTGACTATCATTCTGTGATTGAGTAAACAAATGTATACCAATCAGTTGAATAGGTCATAAAACACTCATTCTCTGGAAATATGTTAACATTGACAGCGTTATCTTGCTCCTTGACACGGAAACCCATGTCGCATTGATGGCTCCGGCAAAAGGGAAAAAAAACACTTTCACTTTCTCTCGCCGATGTAACTCCACACATGTCCTGAACATTTTCAAGAAATACAATATTGATTGGCCTGCTAACCTTTAAACAATCATTCGTTTGGATTGGTACGAAGATACTTGCATGCACGGCTATAAATTACACCCGCCATCAAGAGGAGAATCCAAAGATTGAGTCGCATTCCATACAATTTTTCGTCACGCATGTTTTCATGGTTGATCAACAGCAGTTTGTATTCATCATGCATTCGATTATGAGACGGTCATGAGTGAATATTAATTGTTCAATGACAAAAATAAGTATTGGTTATTCAATAATTTGATTAAACTCGAATTCGTCATAGTTAATTTTTTATGCATATTCATTTTGGATTATTTTGCAAACAAATTTAAGATGAAAGACGCGACATGCCAATGATAGCTGCGGTGAATCACAATTAGCCATTAATTAGCTAAATGAGAGGCAGCAATGACAGACAACAGAATGAAAGAATGAGACAAAATTTGCAGAAACGTATGAAATTTTGATTATTCAAGTCGGATTGTTCATTTTTTTTATCCAAGAATTTCAACTGAATAACAAACAAACTTTGTGGTAGATATCTAAAAATTATTTCAATTTACAAATTATTTTCATTTAAAATTCTTTTAGGAAAAAAGATTGAGAATATTCGTTCCTTTAATTTTAAATCTTGAATCTTATACATTAAATTTGTTTAATCAGGTTTTAATTTATTTTAAATTTTGATGGTATTTAATTTTTTCTTGATTTACTTGAAGATGCTTTATTATCTTGTTGAAGTTTTAATGACAGAGGCTTTTTAAAACAAAAATAAACAAATTTGAAATTTATTTTAGAAACTTTTGAATCAATTCTATTTTCTTGGAATTATCTTTTGAAAGCGAAATAGTAAATGTAATGCTGAAATTTCACAAGGGTGGTTTTTTGTGCTAATATTTTTTTTGAATTTTGTGTAGTTTTTTTGAGTTGTTATTATACATTATGAACTTAGGAAATCAATTTTTAATGAATTTATTTTGAAAGCTTTTACGTTGAGAAGCTTTCTTCTAAAATTTAATAAAGATCCAAGGATACTTTTGCAAGCTATGGCTCATTAAACATTTTTAATCGAAAAAAAAACTCGTTCACCGGAAAAAAGTTTTATCCATCTTGTGTTGAATTGTTTTTAACCAATGGAACCCATCTTTTCATAAATGCTTTGCATATTATGAACATTTGACTATGGTATCATATAAAAAGTGTTCATTTTGACTAGTTTCAATTGGTTGAAATGCAGCATAAATATCTTTACTATAATTTTTTCGTTTAAACAGTCGCTATTTTGTTGTCTTTCAGCAAAAATCAGTTTTCAACATGGAAACTGTAGTAAAGGTCTTACGTATCGTTTATCTTTTGGATTTATGCGTTGCTGAGAATCCAAAGAAAATCAACACCATTTTTCCAATGCTCTATTGCATGCAAAATCTATGCAAAAATAATGCAACATATTTTTTAAAAACATGTCAAAAGCGTATTAACACTGTTCATGAAAAATTGTCTTCATATCTTCAATAGAAACAACATATTGCAAAAACCACCATTAGGCATCTAAAGTGAAACGATATAAAATGTCTAGTCAATTTACTTTCGACGAATTCCTTCGTAAATATTTGATTATTCGCTAATGTTATTTATTATTTTTCTACAATAATTTTCATTCAATAAACTTCAACACCATTTTTCCAATGCTCTATTGCATGCAAAATCTATGCAAAAATAATGCAACATATTTTTTAAAAACATGTCAAAAGCGTATTAACACTGTTCATGAAAAATTGTCTTCATATCTTCAATAGAAACAACATATCGCAAAAACCACCATTAGGCATCTAAAGTGAAACGATATAAAATGTCTAGTCAATTTACTTTCGACGAATTCCTTCGTAAATATTTGATTATTCGCTAATGTTATTTATTATTTTTCTACAATAATTTTCATTCAATAAAGTATATCATCGCATTATGATAAATCCAACGTATTTTTTTCATTCTTTTTTATTTTTTTTTTACATTTTCTATTAAAAACTTCAATAACAAAATGTATCTTGAAAACTGCAACGCTCATTTTTGAAAACATAGTAATTTTTGAGTATTTTTGATGAATAAATTTTATCTATATTACCAAATTAAAAAACAAATGAAAATCTTTATTTTCTACAAGCTTATATCAACATTTCCTTTTTATCAAGTTTTCTTTCGTGTCTACTAGTAAAAACATTAATTTTAAATAAAAGCCATAGTTCACTCGATGAAATTAATTGGAAGAAAATTTTTCTTAGCTTTTGTTAGATTTCTATGCAGGAAGCATAGTTTCTAAATTATGTCGAATTCAGATCAAATTGACAGACACTGATCAGCGCAACTTCACCGAAAAAACTTTATTTTTACAAATTTTTGTAATATGTTTAGAGTG
This sequence comes from Oxycera nigricornis, assembly GCA_963942545.1. NCBI lineage: Eukaryota > Metazoa > Arthropoda > Insecta > Diptera > Stratiomyidae > Oxycera > Oxycera nigricornis. Next base: position 7,525,407 of record OZ012659.1, read on the forward strand.
CACTAGTGCAACTTAGTCTTTCCAGTATTATTGATGTAGGAAAATTATTTTCTGTCTATATTATCGGAAATTTTGTTAGGAAACATATTGGTAACCTTGCTGCCTAACAAAATTTGACAAAAATTTAAATTGATTGATTGATTTTAATGCAATGCCTTATTCGGGATATATTTTCCTAGAAAATTTCTTCAAGACGGTTTTCATGGAACCGGCAGTTTTTTAAAACAATTTTGGAAGTTTATTTTTCGAAAGTTTGAACTTCAACATTGACATACTGAATCCCATAAAGTTTTTTTCAAATCAAATAAATTTATTTCATAAAACGATTTCTTATAGAACTCAGACACTTCTTTCCACAAACTTCCGTTAAACACAACGTTTGACAATAAAAAAGGATTCTTTTGGAGAGAATAATACTATTTAACTGGCGATAGTTTACATTGCAAAGTTTCAGTAAAGTTTGTTTCAGATGTTCCCTAAAAACGTTTCACTAGGTTTATGTTTTAAACTTTTATTTTTATTTTTTTATTTTATTTTTTTATTTTATTTTTTTTATTTATTTTTATTTTATTTTTTATTTTTTTTATAATAGTTTTAACACACTACTTTTTTTTAAGAAGAATATGAATTTTTACTAAAATAATAATGTTTTAATTACGAAAATTGTCAATGAATTGAAAGAAAAAGAAAAGAAAGAGCATTTTATTTTACGACTGTATAAAATTTCAGAAGACTCCACTAAAACTGGATCAAGCCCTCGATATATTTTTTTTAGAATATTATAAAAATGTATATAATTAATCACAAGTTCGTTATCATTATTTATTGACGGTCTTTAGTTTTTTGAAGCCGATTTTGTTTTCTTCATAGCTACAAATTAGTTCATACAATCGCATTATTTCGTTAGTATGTACAACAACAAATAGAAGAGGTCAGAGAATGAGGGAATGATTTCATAAAATTCTTCTCAAGTAAAAAATTTCCCCTGTATTCACTGTACTCGAAAAGATATTTGAATAATGTCTTGAAATCACTTTTGAACTCTTCATCCACTCTTCGCTTTTTTGATTTAATTCTTTTAACATTCGTTTCTGAATCTAAACGCATTGGTATCTTTGAAATTATTCAAGAAAAACCTACAAATGATACAAACTCCCAAGCTTTAATGAATTTCCGGCTTAATTTTCTTTAGCTCCAAATAAAACCGACAGTGGACAAAAAATCTATAATCTCTTAACATGTCTTCATCCAAAACGATAACGAACAAACACAAATCAAAAAAATACCTTTGAATGGTATCAAAGTTTCCTCGTCGATCTATTTGCATCTCTTAGCTGTTAAGCTACTCTCCAGATGTCAATGCACCCAAACCGCCCGGCTAAGATACATATATCTTCTTTAGCTGCTCACCTCTGCCTATAAATTACACCTGCCCGATCGATTTAATCCCATTATTTGTCCATTTCACTTTCATTAAAAATCACTTGTGTAATATTTTCTTTTCGGGCAGAATGAAAAGAAATTGAAGAACTAACAGTGAGACTATCATTTCATGGAATGGTTAAATCATTATCTGAGCTGAAGCCTACAATTCAGATACGGATTTAAATGAAGTATCATACTCTAGCATTAAGACACGTGGGCTAGCACAAATATGCTAGGATATGTTCGAACGAATTTCTAATTTAATCCATTCAAATGAAGTTTTGGATATTGTGGATGTCGAAAAAAAAAATTGAAGTTGGTTTTTGTATCTAAGTAGACAAATTGTTAATGAAGTATCGAAGTAGATTTAGTCAATTTTAGAATAGTATCAAAGGCGATTGAAAGCACATTGTGAATATGGTAATAGCTTCAAATAAGATATTTTACTTTTATTAATGTTGCAATAAGCTATGCAGTATTTGCTTTGAAGAAATAGATCTTTCATCTTCAAATAAATATGAAAAATAAAAGCAACACAACAAAGTAAATATAATTGTATCTCAAAATAAGATTTTTTTTACGCTGTTATAGAAATATCAAAAGTGTTTCCATTTCATATAAATAGCTTTTTTTGTTGCACATTATTTTTTGGATTTACCAACGATAAATAATGGTTTACGATGCTAGATTCGTTTTAAAGCTCTCAACCCTGTAGCTCGGAATAAAATCGAAAAGAAATGGAAATGATTTTCTTTTCAGCCTACGATGACTTCACGATTTGGTCTGCATATGAATGTAATAATTGAAACCAGTCAAATATATGTGGGTATTGAAGTGTTTCCATAAAAAAATATCGAATCACATTAGGCATTCTAAAAAATTAGGATTTGAATGAAGTTACTCCTAGTCTGTCGCAACTCATGATTCATTGCATTGAACGGTTTGTGCTTATTATGGCGAGATGTTGAATAGTTCCAACTACAGAAACATTGTGATGTTTGCTTGGATCAATTTTGTGTTGTTTTTAGGTACTATTAGGTGGTAACCAAAAGAAACTTTTTTGCGATGAAATAGAAAGTAATGTCGTGAAGCATGTGCGAAGAACATGATACTGCACTTAGATGGGTCCATAATCGTGGGGGGATCTGCGTCATCAAAGATGTCTCGTTGTAATAAATCTTCCTTCTGCTCTTTGTGATTTCTTGATCGGTACTCCGCAAGGGAGATGCTTGTTTTGAGGCTATGTGAGAGACGGGGATTCGTAAAGTGTACAGAAGGGAAGAATAAGAGGGAGAAGACCTTACCGGCAAATCATTGCTGTTGCCACAAATTTGGCGCAGGATCCAAGACCCAAGCGTCCGATATTATCAAGCCACGTCACGGCTTGCAAGTCTACGTCTTGCCTAATTACGGCAAGCAGGACTGATCGTTGCCAAGTCACGGCAGTACAAATCAAAATCGTGTTTTCGATTTGAGTCGATCAGAAGAAGACTGATCTCGTCCTTTAATTCCATATTTCTTAAATACTATTTTTCATGTACAACTTACAACTAAATATATAATCCCTACTCTAAAATTCGTATTTACAAAATTAAATCTTATATTCCTAGTACGTGACCAATACTCAAAAGAAGTAATAAACTCTGATACTTTATTGACCTAATTTATTACTTCATAAACAGAACTAGAGTCCAATACTCATAATTTTGTCTACGCGCATAAATTATGAGAAGCACTTGACTCTTGCAGCACATACATGTACATGTAAGATGCTTATCATCTTATTAGTTCTGTCGCCGGCCAGATAATTAATGTGCATCGGCTGCCATCTGTGCTATGTGATTTTTCACGCGCCCATCTGTGCTATGTGATTTTTCACGCGCGTGATGTAGATCACGGATCACTTGTGTGGTAATTTATGTGGGCTATTTTATGTGGGTTCACTACACCCTTAACCTTTTGAGTTGAGAGTTTGGATCCAAATTCGAAACTACGAGAAAAATTTAATTTTTTTTTTTTTTTTTGATTGGTCAGGTGTTAGGATTGGATTTTTACATTTTGCATTTTTTTTTTGTATTCTTATATTTGATATTTATTCTTTTGAAAAACCTTAAGTCTATTATTATGTATCCATTTTGTTTTATTGTCTATGTCTAGTAATGAATTTACTTTGGTTTTTTCTATTACTCTAAATGGACCTTTATACGGTTTCTCATGTTTTCGCTTATTCTCTACTTTTATTAACACAAGATCATCAATTTCAATATTTAGCGGATTTGAGTAAGGTTGTTTATTGGTTCTTGCAATTTTAGTTTTTTCGATTAAGTCTTTTGCTTTCGTTAGAGACATCTTTAATCTAAGTTTTAGTTCATTTTTATAGTCATCAAGATTGTATATTTTATCTGAATCTTTTAAAATGTCGTTAGGTAGGTACGAGAGTTTGCCAAAAACAAGTTCATAGGGTGTGTAATTTGTATCAACGTGTGGGGTTGTATTATAAGAGAATGTATAAAAAGGTATCCATTCATCCCAATTGTTGTTATCAACGAAAGATAGCAAATATTCGTTAAGGACTCGGTGGTTCCTTTCTACTACACCTAACGTCTCATGATGGTAAGGGGTTGAGAATATTTGTTTAATCTGAAGTAACTCGCATATTTCCTTCATTAGGCTATTGGTAAATTCAGTCCCTAAATCTGTTTTTAAAACTTTAAAATGACCGTATAATAATATGAATTTATTTACTAAAGCTTTTGCCACTGTTGTAGCATCCTTACTCTCTATGGGTATAGCAGTTATGTATTTAGTTAATTCGCACTGAATAGTGAGAATGTATCTATAAGTTTTTGAAATTCTTAACGGGCCAACAATGTCTGCGCTTACTATTTCAAAGCTTGTAGACGGTGTATTAGTTTTCATCATTTTTTCTCTAGTGTGCTTAGTGATCTTATTCAACTTGCACTTTTCGCATTGATTTATGTGCTTTTTGACCATTTTCTTCATATTCTTCCAACAATATCTCTGTTTTATTTTCAGTAATGTCTTGCGTACTCCTGTATGTCCTCCATGTGGCGAATTGTGGTATTCATTAATTAGTTCTTGTTGTTTTTCGGCGTCCCGAATTCTTATGGGCGGTTTATATATCAGTATTTTCAGTCTGTATTTCTCTTCACGTTGCAACGTATTAAATATATTCTTGAACTCATTCTTTGGTACGTACCTAAATATATCATCATTAGAAGAAAGTGCTAGTGCATCAATGCTATTGTTCCGTGAATAAATTAGCAATTTCTTCATGACAGAAACTAATTTCGTGTACGAATTGTCATTGCATTTATCGCGAACTTTCAGTTTATCGTTGGCGGAAACGGGTTTCTCGTCATCTTTATCGCTGTAGCGCACTATTATAAAATCTTTCTCTTTATATATTTCATTATTATTTCCTTTGCTGCTGAAAATATTATTTTTGTTTTCTTTCTTTTCGCTGCGTAGCATATTAAATTTTAATTTCATAGCCCCTTTTATATCTGACAATGAAGTGCAATCAAACGCATGGAGGTGATCAGTCTCTTCGTTCTGTTTGTCACTTTTATTGTTGATTTCTATATTATTATTTTCGCCTTGTAACTTTTTTGTCTTGCTCCTTGTTATTGCTAGCAATTTTTTGCTGATGTTCTCATCGTTCGTTGGAGGTATCATGGATTTTAACATACTCGAATCAAGTTGTATTCTTGACAGTGCATCTGCATTTGTATTTATATTGCCCTTTTTGTATATTATTTCGAAATCGTAATCTGATAGATCTAGCCGTATTCTTGTTAGTTTTGAAGATGGATTTTTGTGCGTAAACAGGGATACTAAAGGTCTGTGGTCAGATACGACTATAAACTTGCGTCCATACAAATATGGTCTGAAAAAGTTTATGCCCCAATGTATCGCTAATAGTTCCTTTTCTATGATCGGTTTGTTTAATTCGTGCTTATTCAAAGATTTGCTCGCGTACGAGATTGGTAAATCTGAACCAATTTCTCCTTGAGATAGAATAGCACCTAGTGCGAAATTTGACGCGTCCGTAGTAAGTATGAATGGTTTTTCGAAATCAGGGTATTGAAGTATTGCAGGTGAAATCAGTTTGCGTTTTAAAATTTCGTAAGCTGTTTGCTGCTCTTTTTCCCAAACAAACGGTGCTTTTTTCTTTAAGAGTGAATTCAAACTCTTGGCCGTTTCTGCAAAGTTTGGTATGAAACGACGGTAGTAGTTGCAGAACGCTACGAATCTTCGCACTTCATCCGCGGTCTTTGGGATGGGATAATTTTTGATTACTTCATGTTTTGCAGGGTCTGTTTTTATGCCATCTGCTGTAATAAGGTGTCCTAAATACACCACTTCTGATTTTAAAAACTTGCATTTGTTTGCATTTAATTTCAAGTTGTACTTACGAAGTCTCTGTAAAACTTTTCTCAAGTTGTCGTTATGATGTTTTACGCTGCATCCGAAAACCATGATGTCGTCCACATATAGAAATGCTGAGTCGCTTAGACCCGTTAGAGCAATAGTGAGCATCCTTTGAAAACTATTCGATGATATTTTCAATCCGAAAGGTAATCTTTTGAATTGGTAATGTCCATCGTTGGTGGAAAAGGCGGTTAACGGTCTTGATTCCTTTTCCAGCTCGATCTGATGAAATGAACTGGTCATATCCAAGGTTGAGAAATATTTTGCCCTGCCTAGTTTGTCCAGGACATCTTCCAACCTTGTCAATGGGAATTTGTCGTTCACTAGTTTGTCATTCAGTTTCCTGAAGTCTACAACCAATCTCCACTTTTTCTCATCGTTATAGCTTTTCTTGGGTACAACTAACAATGGTGAGTTGTACGGGCTTGTTGATTGTTCGATGATGTCGTTATCTTTCATTTCACGTACTTGTTTTTGGATTTCTTCATTCTGTGTCTGTGGTAGTCTATAATTTTTTATGTAGACTGGGTTTTCATCGCATGTGTTTAGTTTTTGTCTGTAGAAATTATTTTTTGTGAGGTATTCACCTTCAAGGTGGAATACGTCTTGGTATTCTGTAATAATTTCCAGTAGGCTCTTGTTAGCTTGTTCATCGAGACTTTTGGTGTTGATAATGTTTATCAGTTCGTTCAATCGTTTCCTGTCAAATTTCTGCACTGTTTTTAATATTTCGTAATTCCTCAGCGGTTCTACCTCTGTTTGAAAGTCTTTTAGAGTTATGTCATGTTCGTTGGTATTAAGTATTTTCGCATGACATATACCTTTCGCTGGAATTATACAATTGCTTAAGAATATTCCTTTTTCAATCTCCTTGTTTAATATTATGCTGTCTTCTGATCTATCTACGTCTATTGGTAATATAACTTCTGTTCTCGCGGGAATTGTTATGCGTGCCATGTTTACTTTTCTCGTGTACATTGGTATTACTACATCTCTGTCATGAGTACTGAAGGATATGGTATACGTCTCGAAGTCTATTTTGCACATATATTTGATAAGCATATCTCGTCCTATGATGCCATCAATTTCGATAGGAAATTGATCATCTACCGCATGAAATGTGTTGGATATTATAGTGTCTTCAATGTTAAAGTTTAACCTGATTGTTCCCAGTGACATTGTTGTTTCGTTTGTTATGCCCGTTAATTTGCATCTGTTGTGCGTTTGCAAATCATATTTTGCTAGATTATGTAACTTATATATGGAGATATCCGCTCCAGTGTCTATTAGAAGTTTAAGATATCTGTGCTCAGATTGACTGAAGATTTTTACATAATTTGTGCATATACCCGTAATTCTATATATCTTATTATCTACCTTATAAGTGTTGTATTCGGCTTTAGATACTTTGTTTCTTCCGGGAGGTTGCCTTATTCCTCTCGGGAATTTGTTACGTTTCCCTGGTTGTCTACTAATCTTATTCTTCTGGTATCGTTTCTTCCGGAGTTACTGTTATATCTGTTGTTGTTATTATAACCATTGTTGTTCCTATTTTTGTTGAAATTTCTGTTATTGTTTGGAAATCTATCATTGTATCGGTTGTTAGTTCTGAATGTATTATTGTTAAAATTGTTTCGCGATTGATTGCGATTTCCCCTATAGATATTTCTATTAAAATTATTTTGATTATTTTGTCCTCTGTAGTTATTATTTCTACCTCTGTTAATGTACATTATGCCATTAGGTTGAGCTTCGTTATGCTCAATTTCAGTAGCTAACGTGATGGCTTCACTGAAAGTTTGCGGTCGTGCAGCGAATATAGTGTCCTTGATTTGATCGTTAAGACCATTTTTGAAGATTGTTAGTGCGTATGTATCGTTAATCGTTTGTATTGCTTTTTTAGCAACTTGGTTTACTTCCGCGCCAAGTGCGCTAATCTGTAGTTGGTTCAGGTCATTCACTAACGATAGGATCTTGTCTTTATATGCTGTGACAGGCATGCGTTTTTGCGTGAAATTTGCCAGTTGGGTATGGATTTGCGGAATAGTTTTATTTATTTTGTATTTGAGACGTAGTTCTGTTTCTAAGTTATCGATGTTGACTATTGTCGAAACGTTTAGTGCCGTTCTAACGTTTGGACTAAGTTTGATATGGAGAACTAGGTTTAGCAACTCTGTTTTTCCTTCTGGGTTAAGTTTCTTGTCCAACAGTTTTATAATAGTTAAAAATGTCTCTAGCTCAGTGTGTTTTCCCTCAAAAGTCGGTATTATTTTAATCGCTGTTTCGATGTTAAAGTCAGCCATGTCTTTGTGCGTTATACTTTCTTCAATCTTTACTAATATGTTCGCGGCGTTCAGCCGTTGTTTCAGGTTTGTAATTAGGTTATCACAAACTGAAGAAAAAGTTGATTTTAGTTCTATTGCATCTCCTTCATTGATGCTATCAAATAAATTTGTTCCTTCTATTTCAGCGTTTATAGTGTACTCTAACTTTTCTTTTAATGTATTGACTGTGTAGGTCTTTGATTTTTTCAAATTTGATAATGTATTCTGAAGTTCAAATAAAATTTCCTTCAATCGCGTTGTCGACATTTATGAGAAGTATGTTATTGAGTCCCAAAACAATATTCCTATCCACTACTTTCTAGTGCGTTATTTCTGCTAATTGAAATTATTTTGATGAAATTGATTTTTTGACTATATTCTAAAATTATGTTTGTTTGGGTTGAACAATTATTACTCATTATAGTTAGTTTTTTACAATTCTAATTTTTTTTCAAATTTCTTAATTCTTTAGTATAAGTTTTCCGCTGTTCTCCCGCTGCTATGTGGACTAATCTGTGTAGGATGGCCTTGTCTCTCCTTTCCTTGTATTTTCTTCCGCCTCGTTGTCGCCTCTTGATCTTTGTTATTTGCGGATTTTCGTTTCGCTTCTTCCTGAACTCCTGAATGTTTCTTGGTTGTGGTCCCGGTAATTTCGTCGCTGCATATGCTGGTGCCTCAGGGTTCTTGATGATTACGTATGGTTGCACTATTTCTTCTATGTGTCGCTCGGCGTTGATTAAGCATCGCTTAAAGGCTTTATTGAACTCCTCATCGTTTGAAATGTCATCGTGTAGCTCGCCCTCCTCGAAGTCATCGGGTTGTTGTTTTGCTAATTTGTCGGTCGTAGGTTCGTAGTTTGCAGGATCGCCATGTAATAAATCTTCCTTCTGCTCTTTGTGATTTCTTGATCGGTACTCCGCAAGGGAGATGCTTGTTTTGAGGCTATGTGAGAGACGGGGATTCGTAAAGTGTACAGAAGGGAAGAATAAGAGGGAGAAGACCTTACCGGCAAATCATTGCTGTTGCCACAAATTTGGCGCAGGATCCAAGACCCAAGCGTCCGATATTATCAAGCCACGTCACGGCTTGCAAGTCTACGTCTTGCCTAATTACGGCAAGCAGGACTGATCGTTGCCAAGTCACGGCAGTACAAATCAAAATCGTGTTTTCGATTTGAGTCGATCAGAAGAAGACTGATCTCGTCCTTTAATTCCATATTTCTTAAATACTATTTTTCATGTACAACTTACAACTAAATATATAATCCCTACTCTAAAATTCGTATTTACAAAATTAAATCTTATATTCCTAGTACGTGACCAATACTCAAAAGAAGTAATAAACTCTGATACTTTATTGACCTAATTTATTACTTCATAAACAGAACTAGAGTCCAATACTCATAATTTTGTCTACGCGCATAAATTATGAGAAGCACTTGACTCTTGCAGCACATACATGTACATGTAAGATGCTTATCATCTTATTAGTTCTGTCGCCGGCCAGATAATTAATGTGCATCGGCTGCCATCTGTGCTATGTGATTTTTCACGCGCCCATCTGTGCTATGTGATTTTTCACGCGCGTGATGTAGATCACGGATCACTTGTGTGGTAATTTATGTGGGCTATTTTATGTGGGTTCACTACATCGTGCCTCCAACGATTCATCAGCACCATTTGATTCATGGTGATTCCAAGACAATAATTGAATGCAATTCATTTCCACTGATAGACCAAGATTCATTTAGCCAACCGTCTAGTCCGGCAAATGGGCAAACTAATCAGACCCCGACCAAGAGCTGAAGAGCCCTTGAAATGATAAATGGCGTTGGCTTGCTGACTACGACGAGTCGAATCATTAATTTTCGCTGACTGGTCGTGTCTGGCATGACTCTATCAAAAATGCCATTTAATATTTTCAACATTGCTAGCTGGCAACTATTTGCTATCAGCCAAAGGTAGATGCACATGCACGTCTTATAGGTAAGTAAGTAACTGTTCTCATGCACACACTCAGCATGCGAATAATCTATTCGTCTGCACTTTGGTTTTAACGCTTTTCCATTTACTTTTCATTTCTGCTAGCAATCAGTCAAAATGTCTAGCCACCATCATTTCTTGGACAGACAAAAGTGTTTAAGGCTGCTAACTCAAAGTGTTCTTCATCGTCCAGGACGTGAATGGGGTGATTGGAGCTCAAGTCAGGGCACAGAAAATGGGGATATACATAGTAAGTTATCACCAGGAGGATGGTAGTGGACAGCAAGACACTATAATTGTAATTTTTGACGCACCTAATGGATATTGTGAAGATGGCACTAACGATTGGTGGCTTCTTGGAAGTAGAAAGCTGTCAGGAATGTTTTTATTGGTTGTTTTCTGAAAGATAGCAGCAAGCAAGTAGTCGAAAATCTGATTAGCCCTAGGACATGAAATTTACCTGAACTGAATGAGACAATAAATCCAAGAGCCAATTTCGGTGTGTGTCCTTACTTTCTACTTCCTACTTTACATTATTTTCATAATGTGTAGTTAGAGGTGAGGATTGATGAATTGAATCCAATTTCTGTAAGTGTATTTAATTTTTCTTATTTAAAAAAAAATTCGGATCCGTAGTATCATTGCGTCATTTAAACCCTTTTCAGTGATTTGGATAACTTATTTAGGCAAGTATTTTCACAATACTATTGTAAAGTTAAATGGTTTAAAAAATTCTTCGTTTGAGAATCAGTATCAACTTATATCACGCTCATATGTTCGTGAACTGCTGTTTTCCTAATATCTATCTGATGTAATGACACGTTCCTCGCAAATTATTATATCCAGCCTTTCAGATCTTATATGTATTCTTGTATATTGTGGCGAAGCAAGCGTGTTTCCATTGCGATCGCAGATTTTTATATATGGTCTAGTCCCTTAAATCCACTCCAGCATTAAGTGGCTTAGTGGACTCAGTGCGTGGGTGAGGATTCTTTAAGGGGATGGCTGGGCTTATTCTGGATCGTCCTAAAATATATTGTCGAAGCACATGCAAAAAAGGACGAAATGATTGATACTCATTGCCAGGAATAAGAACGTGAATCTAGCTCGAAACAACGTATTCCTCCTACAATCCATTAATTTCATATGTTTGTCGAATAATAATAAGCGTCATTCAAGAAGAAGTAAAAAAATATATATAGTAAAAAAGTCTGACTTTTGACAACTAATTTGCTTCTGAACCAATAAGCGCAGAAATATCTGGCACCTGGCCTAAAACATCATCTCCGTATAAAGGAAGTTATTTAGCCTCAGCTTTTCAAGGGTCGAATGCGTCAATTTTCCTAAGTTGGATTAGTGAATTCACGTAATATTCACTCGTCATTTCATCATCGATATAGTATTCTATCTTTAATATAGTCCGCAGTGTTCAAAACCACCAATTGAACCTTTTTCAACAATCACGCTTTGGAATGTCTCCTTCGGCATACTGTTTTTTCAGAAGAAATACATCAACTAGCTGAAAACTGAACAATGCTTCAGTGAATTGTCTTTATGCTCATCCACTGGACTCTGTAATCTATTTTACAAACACTCTCATCCTTTTATGTGTCAGCATCCAAGTATGCTCCATAATCTGGTTGGGTGTTCCTCGTTCCGAACTGTCCTTCTAGTGTCTAGTGCAACTATTTTCTTTGTTTGGGCAATTGAATGCGAATCCACCAACAATATAGTCAAGCCCAGGAAAAAATCAGTGCTTAGATTCGAACTTTGGCTACCACGATTCGGAGGTGGATATTTTAGGTGATTTTTTTTCTTTTTTAGTGACATAAATGCATTTCTCACGATCCTAAAATACTTGTCACTGCTGCTTTGAACATGTTTTTATGATATCTTTGAAAATACCACAGTGGCAAATATGGATTAAGTGCAATTTTCTGAATTTCGAGTTCATTTTATCACAAAATACCTAATTATTTTCATTTTCTTTGTATCTTATGGGCCAAGTGATATGACCTTAATAACGAAATTTGTTGCCTTGTGAATCGAGGATTGAAACTCCAAAATAATTTTTTGGTAAAACTAACATATTTTCAAAAGAGTTCTTCAAATAAACCAATCTTGGGACTTGACTCACTATTCACAGATGTCACAGAAGATTACATGTGTAAACCATGATCCAATTCGAGTTGGAGCTTTATTGATGGCAATTAGTGATATAATCCATCACTGGTAATTATGCAGTGCAAGTTAATATGGGCAACCTTAGAATTTCGGTAGATTACGAAGCCTTGGAACGTTTACACAAAAAAAATGAAATATCCTTTTCAGAATTCGTTCAAGCCCAATTGACAGATAAATAAATCAAGCAAAGCCCACAAACGACAAAAATCGGAGTGTATTGCTTGACTCTTTGTTGAAAATCGGAGCTTATTTGCTACAAATGGAGTAGATAACTGAGTTATCCTGAATTACTCAGTTTTTGGTCAGCTGTTATCCAAAGGATGAAAATTTCAAAACGATCGAAAGATCTATCGATTTTTCTTATGATCCGTTTAGTATGGACAAAGAATAGAACCAGAATGTTAATGGCTGATACAATTACTTTGCATTACAAACGCTATTGTTGCTTTAGAATAAACTAGTTGATTTTTTATCAAATTATCATGCCGTCTCTAAGATGACACTGTTTTCAATTGCTTTTATATCTTTATTTACTTAAATGTGCTAATTTATTTTGAGATTATTAAATTTTTCTTTGCTTTACATCAAGTTGTTTGGATTTAACTTGATTTCTTCTTATTAACATACGTACACGCGTTACTATAGCTTTTCATCTTACATTTTTTAAATTCATATCTCGGCGTTGAGTGAAATGATACAAAATATGAAATCATAATAACCAACTGATCATTTGTTTGTAAACGAAGTATATAATCTCAGCAATCACATTTGAGAGCATTGTCAAGTTCAAGAATAGTCAAAAAAAGCATCATCCACCCGTGAACCATATTAGAGTCTAATGAACCCTCCAACGCTTTGTTACCTTCTTATAAGAGTTGTAACAGTCTGAACCAACCCAGACTGCAAACGATCTTTCAAATGCTGTTAGCCATCATCAACAAAGTCTGCAGACCTTCAGACCACGTATACTTTCATTGTGCTCCCAACGCGGACGTACCAGGGCCATGGTGAATGGTGACAGCCCGGCCAACAATTCAAAGAGTAATACTATGACCGTGACAATAATGAGGCATCTTTGCACAATAATTTTTCTTCTTTGCCAAGCGTCGCGTACGGACCTCTGTTATATATCGAATTGGTGCATTGGCCAAGTCCACCATATTACCATGCGTCGTCTGTTCCTATTCCGCAACGGACAGGACAAGTTCACGTTTCTTCCACGCTGGTACGTTGATGTTCTGCAGATCTTTTGTATTCGGCCAAGATGTCCAATGCGAACGACACAAATTGCGGACGCATATTCAAATGACTCCTTTCTCATTGTTTGCATGAGAGTCTACTTAGTATTCGCTAGAGCTCTAGCTAGTGGCTGGCGATAATTCAAAACGTTCTTATTTTCATTCTTAGACACTTCCTGCTTTCAGGCTGCAGTTGTGTCTATATTCATGGTAGATTTTTGTGCCTATGATCGACGCTTACGTGACTCTTGTGAAAGTACGGTTCGAGTCCATACATACTTTGGATACTCCTATGCCGCCTTGTAAATTATTGCATCATTCTTTCATAAAAAAAAATATTTTACTACACTGTAGTGGAATCAGTATCTATAATAAATCTTTAAACTAGTTTTGGCTGTAATATGTCTGAGTCTTTGTGATCTGAAATTTAATTTCTTAATTTTCTTAAATTGAAGATCGTTTGTGACCAACACAAAAAAGACTATCCAACAATAGTTCCCTGTGGTCATTCTTGGAAAGCAAAGAGGATATTATCCTGAATAATAACAAATGCTACTCCATAATTTATGTAGACCCATTAATTTCGAAAAAAGCCCGATTTTTCAAGCCGCTAGGAGTCTTAGCCTTGAGCCCGTACGTATCCTTTTAATCCGCCGAGCCGCCGCAATGACACTGGCTGTGACCCGGCGCAGCTAAAGACTTTGACGCATCCCATCATCAAATTGCAATCAGCAAAGGCTCTTAAATCATAATTTTTCAATTATGCGATGTGTTGTAGTCAGTGGATTCGTCCTCCTATCTCCGGCTGTGCTGCGAAAGATATCGCTGGGATGCAGATAGGAAAAAGGATGCCACAACATGAAAAGCTGCTGAGAAAATATTGCGACTGATGTTTAAATAAATGGATTGAAATTTTCGCAACAATGTGCCACAAGCACCGCGCAGATTCAATTATAGAGTTTTTTTTTGCCGGGCGGACTAGGGTACCTACCCAAGGCTCTTTCCATGCGTCTTAGTAGTATTTTTTCCATAATGATATATGGACCATGAACACTCCGTGAATTGTACGTTATTCATGCATGGCGAAGTAAATGTACAAATGATGCAATTGTTGAGATTTAAAAATATGGACTAGCGAATATTTCCTGCAGAGTTCTTTCATTGTGGAAGAATTATTCAGATTAATTAGAGGGACGAGTCAAAGGAAGTTTTCTGTTTCGTAAAACTGTTGACTAATTAACGAGTTTTGTTTGCAAAAATCAACTTGTATACTCGTGTTCTTTTAAAAACACTAGCATTAATTTCTTGAAAACTTGATCTAATTACAAATAAAACCAAGTTAAGCTTTCCTTATCGCTTCCAATCTGATTTATTGCTCATGAAATTGGAGCCATGCCACATGCAACAATATTGGAAAAGGAAATGGCATCAATGGTCAATAGTTAATGATTTACGCGCATTAAATATCGAACATGATTCATGTTTTTGTTCAATCTGCAGAAAACAGTCCGACAAGCTAGACATGCTGTGCATAGTTCTTGTAGTGCAGTTTGCCAAGCCGATGCGTGGCGATTGGTAATATTTTCACTATTGCTCCCTTTTGTAATTTTCTGCAGGTGCAATTTGTTCGGTTTCACCCTGAAGGGGATGGATATTTTCCATCATTTCCTCAACGTTATCTTTGATTGCAGAGCCTTGACGTGAAGTTTTTCTAGGCAAAGGGTCTTAGATGGAAGTTAGGCCAAGCAGGTTTGATTTCGATGCTTGATGGCTAGAAGTTTTATGAAAATGAATGAATTGTAGCTGAAAGGTTTATAAGTGCAAGTATGCACTTAAAACTCTGTTGCTTTGATTGATTTTGGTTGAGAGATTTATAAAAACGATTAAGAAATAATATTTTTATAAATAAAGCTTGTTGAATTTCGCAAGGCAAATTTTAGTTTCGGCATTTTTTAAACTATGCTATGAATTTTATTCAAATATTCAATTTGTGATATAAATCTCTGATTTAACCGATATCCTATTTTATTTATGTAAATTTATGAAACTTTTTTTCATATAAGAATTTCACATAAGAATTTTTTTAGAAGTTCATTTTTTCATTTTTATTATTTCATGTTTAATGAAATAAAAAGAAGCGGTTTTCGCATTTGTGAACCTCTTTCTTTTCTCTCTTAACTTAGAAGTTATACTACCAAATACTGCAAATGATGAATCCCTGCATTTTATTTTTTGTATTCTATCAGTTGGAAGCTAGTTTTGTTACTTATCTCAAATAAATGTTTATCATCTTCTTATGTGCGTAGATTCAATAGGACATCTCTTGTAATTAAGATTGGTGTTCATATTGCAGCCAGCAATGAAGTCTGAACATACTAGCCTCCCAATATTTATCGTCGACATCCTCCATAAGTTAGTGGCAAAAACGAGAACTTTCAATATTTACACAATAAAATTTCCATTTCTCCAAACACATGTCGTCTGCGCAACATGAAAAACAGCGCACAATGTTCAACATTACAAGATTTAACTTTCCTGCAGCCACTGGGCAGCATCGGGGCAGGTTCTTTTGATTACATACGATGCCCGTCCCATTGGTCATAGTCCATAAAAGTAGTCATAAACGTTCTATGACACGCTGATTATAAAACCTGACTTTGGAGCCGTCCACGGGCTCCTGTCCAGGTGAGCGAGTGGCTTTTTTAGGGTCCACGTAGTCCCGGCGGACGGTTGAAGTTGGATCCGCAAGATACTCCAACATAAGCAGCAAAAAGCTGGGACAGCAGACAACACATTGTGCAGGTCTCCCCACATGGACATGCATAGGTACATTTGCAGCGAAGCGAAATAGGAGATGTTTAGTTCCAGCCAATGATGAAGATCGGGCCAGCACCGCTGCTTGGGCTGGGCACGTATTTTTTCCGAGGACGCTGACGATGGCCAGGCACTCATGCTAAGGTACTTGTATCTATCGAGTGATGACTTTTCTGGAGCGTTTGAATACAGGCTGTGATTGCTGGAATTGGACATCCTCATCCAAAATAGACGCGAAGACTACTATGGTTCTACTACTTTTGAATAGAAACTCTTCGCATCGACTTTGTTCATTTCAAATAAAAACTGCATCCTTCACTAAACAAATGGTAATAAACCGAAATCGTATTCTAGATAAGACGGTAATACCATAAATCCAAAAAAGGCCTGGACAATACACTTCGTACTCCATTGTAAAAAGTTGCATCGACTCAGCATGAATTTATATAATATTGCCAGCAACCTGTCCTTGTGCGATTCCCATTTCTGGGCACAGTTGCTTCGTCGTATCTCAAGCAATAGATACGAATCTTAGATGACTTGGAGCGCTCACTGAAGCATGACCTTGGGAATGTCCTAAAAAGCAAGTTCAAGGCCGATAATCAAGTCTACACTCTACAATGCAGGTGGAATCTATCTATTTGTCCATCTGCAAATGCATCTAACATGAATCTCACCACTTTGACGCTGCAGATATTAAATACTTTGGTGTGGTGTAAGATCGCCAAGGTGACGTACATTTCTTGTGGTGGCTAAGACAATGATGACGCCGGTGGTTGATTATGTATTTTTAATATGAAAAGAGGAATTTTATGGCACCAATGGATACTTATTAGGTTTTCAGTTGTTAATTGATTACAGTTAAGATACTTCCTTGTATTATTCGTACCTTACCCTTTTTAATTTTGGAATCGTGTTGATTTTGATTAATGATTGAAATTTTATTTGTTTTCTTGACTAACATCTTTCAGTTTTTGGAACCTAGAGAGATGAAATTCCTAGCAGACGAAATATTTTTCCAGACTACAAAAATTAATTGTGGCGTAAGCTTTTCCATACATTCAATGTTAAGTTCTAGATTGATTTATCAATGTTCCAACTCAAATTGCCGATCAAATGAATCGAAAATCAGGTCGATTTTCATAGTTTGAGCGTGTCAAATAACCTTCATTTTCAATATTCTGCTCTTTTCCTAGAATTTCATTCGTAAATAACACTTTCCTACGATCCTGTTCAGTGTTTTTTAATACTGTAATTTATTTTATTCATAGTTTAACTAATTTTCTTTTACTGATAATATAAATGGAATCTTTAAGAATTAGTCATGGATATTTCTTAAGAATAATTTGTTGAAAAAATTGATTATTTTTAAATTTTTTATTTCGTGTCATTTTCAATTTTCTGTATTTAATTGTTTTTGTTGAAACTATTTCGCATGGCAGTCCGAGCATATATTTCAAGAAAAATATACTTGTTGTCGTGTCTCTCATTTTAAACGTTGATCATATTTTCATCCAATTTATTCTCGAAAAAATGTAGTTTGATTTCCAGGAAATCTCGCTTCCAATCTTTTCTCTCGAGACTTTCTTTTCAAATTCCAATCCAATTTTTCCCGTAAAAATGGAGCCTGATTTATAGAAAAAAAAATTTATTCCCAAATTTTCTTTTCTATACGCGATTTTATCAATGATTTTTAATAATACAAATAAACTTTTAAATCGATTTTGCTCAAAAACCTTTTCACTCATAATCCTTTTTGATAGAAAAACAATTCAAATGTTTCACAGATTGAATATTTCCAACTTTTTTTTGATGCTTTAATTCAATTTACATAGATAAAAATGCTTTCAATTTTGTTGTGCAAATCTTCTGCGATCATTTTGATTGTCCTAAACACATTTTCAGAATTTAATATCCTTAAAATTAATTTTTATATTACTCGATTCACGGCTTTCTAACGGAAAATAATAAATCATGCATTTGTCAAGAAACTATAGATTATATGGGAAGTGTGGTTTAGGAGTGGCGGACGGCATCCTCTTCAGGTGCTGTCATTTACCATCCGCCACCAGACTGCACGACCACGGTTAGGCTTGTTGATAGGTTAAGCTCGTTATACTTCAACTAGTTTATAATTTGTATCTGCGAAGTATAACGACTGTCAATTTGTTCGTATATATGCCTACGTCACTATTCTATATTAGTCAGTTTATCATGGGGGAAGAAGAGGAAGCCGTCCGTCACCCCGAAACCATACTTCCCATTTAATAATATACCGGCCTATAAGTCTGGAAACAAGAACCTCCATTAATGTTCAATAATAGTGTTAGTGACTTGCTTACCAAAAGCACACTAGAAGACGAAGTTGTTGACTAGACTAGGAGGTTCTAACCCATGATAAACTGACTAATATAGATTATATTTTCTTATGCATGTATAATTTTAAAGTTTTTTTTAATCAATTTCGCGTAAGAGTTTTAAAACAATTCACGAAAATGATCGCGTTTATAGTTTCTGTTTCAACGATATTTATGGGCTCTTGTGACTATGTTTGAAAAAAAAACTTTTCAACATTTTTCATAAACTTTTAGTACAACTATGAGGATTTGAGGAAACTTAGAATTTTTTTTAATTGTTTATGTAAAGAAAACTTTAATTGAATTTATTTTGCAAAGGATACCCTTACACACGAAGTCTCAAAATAAAATTAGTTGTGTGCCAACGCTGAAGCCTTTCAATTGGCCTTTGGAACTAGTTTCAGAAATTTTTCATAATTATATAAAAAAAATTAATGTAGCTATATTCTAATATTTTCTGTGTAAAAATTTGGATTTGTTTAACATGATTTCATTTTGTGAGCTGTTTTTTAAATACCTAACTTAATGTTTTTCAAGTAAATATTTGATTTTGAATTATATTCTTCTCGTTATGCAGGATGGGATACGCTGATAATATTTACTAACTCTCTAAACCAACAAGTTTTATTTATTTTCTAGAGAAATATCTTACGTTAGCTCTGTTTTGTGTAGTTTAATGTTGATTTTCATGATTTTTTAGTTTATATTTTATGTAAAGGATTTAACGTGATTAATTTTTTTACTCTGCCGCACAATAATCTTTCATATGCTGACTACCACAATAAATAAACCCCAAAGCATAACGCTCACCTTCCAAACCTTATATAATTTTCCCTAATGCAATTTTCATCACACCATCAATACATTTCAGTTTGATACCTAAAACATAATATGCTTTTGGCAATTTAAATTACATCTCTCAATTCAACCATCACCTTCATCCCGTACCTGCGAATTCGTCTTTTAAAAATGGATCTCCACTCACAACAATATTATCTATAATCATCATCTTTATCTGCAAGCTAATCCAAAATCCAAGTACCCTTTCGCCGGAAATCCCAGTAAATCATCGAAACTTGTAAATCCAATCCATTTCGGATCCCCATCAGCCCGAGTACTCGTAACTGTGATAAAAGCATCAAAAATTTTGGTTTATTTCGTTCGTTACGTTTTATATGATGATAGAAAAGGCACGTTTCCGTACACACGAATTTTCATCACGTTTTTTCTTCTTGAAACGATGATTTTCTTGATGTAAAGATACAATGTTGACCTGAATATGTATCGCGCGTTACTTTATAGTTTAATGTTTGCCTCATTTGTCGGACAAGAGATGCCCAAAATTAAAAACTCAAGAAGAAACAAATTTTTGGAGTGAGAAAGCCTTTGGCGAATTTCCACGGCAGAATGTCGTGCACTGAAAATTAAATTTGCTGCTAAAAAAAGCACAATTGATGGTCGATTTCGTCTTTTCGCGGGAGTTAAAGCTTAGCTCGCTTAAAAGGTGCCGAAAACAAGTAAATGGCTTATCCGACTATCGATCACGTTCAGAACTTGTCGAAGTGGGTTAAAGATGTCACACATTTTGGAATTTCAAAGAGTTGGCGGTTGTTTGGAGAGTCTGACAAAGAACTGGGCCAGTAACGATGCGTTTGGTTGTAGTGAAGGTGAGGTTAATTGATTGCAAAAAAAATGTGAAAGTTGGAAAATTTACTTGAAAAGATACCACGAAATTCCAAATAGAATGATTAGGCTGAGAACTAAGAAACCCATTAAATTATCAAAAAACTGTTTTATTATAAATTATTACTTCCTAGATAACTGTTTGTCAAAGAAGCTTAAAAATCACTTCATTATAGGAAGGCAAGCATATCTTAATATTATCATAGAAAATTTAAACAAGATAGACTTGTGAATTTTTTGTCAAAAAGCAACCAACAAAGCTAATCCCATAGAATGTTCCGGAATATAGAATAGAAATAGAAAAGAATTATTTTTCAAATAAAAGCCATGTGATCAATTGAAAATTTGTTAGGAAATCAATTTCGAAGCCGTAAGTTAATTTATACCAAAAGTGGCATCCTCTTGAACAAAAGTCTTATGCGAATCGTAGCATATTTGCTCAAAATTTGAATAAATCTTTTCAGGTTGGTGGTTTCGAACTCCTTTCAAAACCATTGTGGTTGTCCCTGACTGTATACAGTAGAAAGGTTCCAATACTCAGATAAGCGTATACTCTCACTTCAAAGCAGGTGAGTTTTTTTGTTTTAGCATACTTTCCCATAAATAAATTTTGAAAGGGAAAAGAACTTACTTGTGTCAAAAAAAAAATCTTATCAAAACCTACATTGAAATATCCAACAAATATTATGCAGTTTAAAAATCTGAGATTTGTTTTGAATTTGTATATTTGTAGTTGACTAAATGAATGAATGATTGATGAAATTTTTAAAGCATGGTCGTCTGATGAGTAGGTATACTACAAGGCGGCTATCAAGGCTTCTTACCTAAGAAGGAGGTTACTTGATTCCTCAATAAAGTACCTGTTTTATTCTGATGAGCATGAGCTAATTCATACTTGCTGGTCAAAACAAGGCCCATTTTAAAGCTCTTCTGATCCCTGGAAAATAGTACCTCAGTTGATACGAAACAGCATACCAATTGAAACTTGTGTACACGTTTTCAGCTATACGAATTATGCTTCTATTCGCGGCACAGTCCCTACGTTTTCATTAAGCGCTGGAAGGTGTATTTTCGGGTCCCATCGTTCTTAGTATCAAATTGCTCTCCTGATAAGTACCAGTAAATGATACACTGATTAAGACTGGGTAGTCCTTATGATCGGGAACATCCATTTTCCCACCTAATTGTGCCCCAAATGCCAACATTAGATCAATCACCAGCCCTAGGATGGTGTAGGGGCGGTATTGCTCAAACTCTAAGTAAGGTTAACTTTATCTGGGTTGCTTCCTTGTACTATTTGTTGGGTCAATCTTTTATTCAGATCAACTTTACCATTAATGACGATCGCTAAAACCAATGGATTTGTAATTTTTTAATCACCAAATCAATGCCAATCTTCTGATTGTTCGAGGTAGAAATGGTTCCAACAGGATGGCCCAACGCCCATACAGTTCGTGAAACCATTAATTTATTGGGCCAAACCTTTAATGGACGAATCATCTCAATAAATAGACCTATCAACTGACCGCTAAGATCATTCGATTTGACTTCATTTGACTACTTTTTATAGAAGTACTTCAAATGACTTGTTTATGCTGATACACAACTATTGATAACTTGGAAGCCAAAATTTGACGCGTTATTGGCGAAATAAGGCCGGCTATGTTGGAAATAGTGGTAAAAATTTGACTGACAGAATGGGCTTCCTAAGACGCAGTCACGGTGGTCATATGCCAGAAACTATTTTGAAACACTAAATATCGTGACATTTTTAAGCTGAAGAAGCCAAAATTTTTGGCCATTTGATCAATTAATCTGTTTTATTTGTTTGAAAAACTCTATGCCTCTAAAAAAACATCCACTACAAATTATTCGGTGCATATGTTTTTGAAAATATATTCTTATCAAAGTTTTTTCAAATTATTATTCATCAAATGTAAACTTTTTGAACTGAAGGGGTTATATAGGTCTTGAAGGAAAAAACTTTTTCAAAAAATTATATTTTAAAAACCAAAAATCTGTTTCATTTAAAATTTACACATATAAAAGTTTAGCATTTCAAGAACTTTTAAAAAAACATTCAGCTAAAAACTTTGAAAATTGTCAATTTTCCTGCAGTTTTTTTCGTCCAACCATTTTTTTACGGTAGGCAGAATATTTTGGTGCATGTTCATCTCAAATCAAAAATTCAAGAATTTTCCTATACTTTATGCCCTTGACTAGTGATTGAACGAAGGAATTGAAAAAAAATGAAATGTAAAGTTTTGAATGAATTTTCGTCTCATATTTTTTAGCATTTTTCCGATTCTCATCGTTTTAAAAAAAAATCGTATAAAACAAAAACGAGTCGACCAAATAAAAATCTCTTCGTTCAAGCACGAGTCAATACTATTAAGAGGAACTGTGCAAAGTTTCAGTAAAATCGGTCGATTTGTTCTCGAGAAATCGTGCCTACCGCACGGAAAAACAAAGTTTGGAGAAAAACGCGTTTAAAGTATTTTTTACCGCGATTTAATGAATTAAAGTTATTTTTTAGCGACTTACATCGAGTCGTCGATTCCAGGTCCGTACAGTGATTTGTTTGCCTCATTAGCGATGTTTAGAGCATCCTTTTGATGTGGTGATGTTTGATGAAAAAGAAAGGAGCTGGTTTTACGCGGTGGTACCGCACAGTGCGCACGTTCCGACCACGCGGTATTCAAATCTCTATAACTCCGGTAATATTGCTTGAATTCACTTCATATTGTTGTTTTTTGAAAATACAAGACCTATGTAACCCCTTAATTGGTTACAAATTGGTATCCATATCTGGGTTTTGTTTATTACAGATTTATCTTAGAACTTGTTTTATCAACATTACATAATCCCACAATGAATATCCACACATTCACATTGCCAAATTAATTCTAATATAGCATTTATAAAGTCACGTCCATTTTTAAGTTCGCTGAAATCCATTTGGAAACAACAAACGTTAAGACCATGAGACATTCTCCGCCGATCTCAATCAATTATGGCATTGCTGTACCTTTTAACCCCGTAAATACCACCTAATGTCGTGATCATAATGTTAAATTATCCGCAACTGCATTTATTCGCAAGCCATCAGCATAAAATGTAAATATGAAAGAATTCACTCACCACTTTTGTCACCATGATTATCTTTAATGGTGCACGGCCCGGGAAGGGATGGTGTTGTGAAATCAACCACTTTATATGAGTATTTCATATTCCTGGAAGGCGCGGCAGTTATCGAAAGGCAATAGTTACATAGCTGTGAGTTCCTTTGTTGTGGGGACACTTTTTCAAGAATAGATTTGCATATTTCTGGCGCTCGGATACAAAGATACTCCTCGCATTTTGTTTGTATCTTCGATTAGACGAAACTCGATAAATTGCACGCAATGTTTACTCGTTCGATGTGTGGTGGCGGTTTAACGAGCACTAGAGAATTCGGCAGTTATTTAACTGGTGAGTAATTTGTTTGTCAACGATCGCAAATCCGTTGATTGTTTGAGATTTGCCCCAGACGAGGAGGACGAGTGTTTGGATTAGCATAAGCCGTAAAACGTCTAACAATGGCGCATAACGATGGAATATAAACGGACGATAATATTAGTGGACTGTCTGCATTTTTAGGGGCACATTTGCATAACAGTCTGCTTGAGGATCGTTTGTAAGCAAATGCGATGATTGAAGATAATCCAAGTGTTTGTTCAAAGAATTATGAAATATTTAGATGGGCTTGAAGCATTGTCGAATTATGTCACAGCGGATTGGATGGCAGACTTAAGAATTTGTGAATCATTTTGATGTGCAAGAAAGATTGTCTGTTGAGCATGCTTAGTTGAGTTCTTAGATACTTGAAACCTCACCTATTTCAATGACTAAAATATTTGAATAAACAAGAAGATCGAGCATTGTTACCAATTATGCTCTAGTTTACATAAAAATTTGATTAAAATTGTCACAAAAAAATTGGCATTCAGAAAATAACTTCAACGAGTTTATCCCATTAACAACAGAACTAAAATACGAGTTCAGAAATGAATATAACGATTTTCCAATCGATTTATTTCCCCAAAAAATCGCAATCATTATCTGTTTTATAAATTCCCCGGCACGAATTATAATTAATGTTACAATACATGAAGAAACATAAAAAATTCTCCAAAAAATTCTACCTGATCTTATTCTTGCCATCATTTTGTCGGATTTCACAATAAGTGTGATTGAACTTTCAATTATCATTGCCGCCATGTTTGTTAATCAGCTGTCAAAACGTGCCATATTTGAATTTAGTATTAATTGAAATGTCATCGCATACACGTGTGAATTAGAGTAACCTGCTGAAGTTAGAAAAAATCATTGTTGTTCAATCGAAGATACTTTTTGTGCATATTGTAAAGAACATTATTGACGCAATGTTCAATGTCATACTGTATGTCGGAAGATATGAACTCTCAGTCAATAACTAATCCAAAATTGGATCGACAAAAAGCTGTCCTGCGGCGGTTCTCTATCTTTGGTCCACCTTATTTTTTTCAAATGGAGATGAAATAACTGTTAGTAAAAAGAGTCACAGTTTTTTGGCATGGATTCTCTGCAAGGAATTTATTGACCAAGTAGTTGCCCCGCAAGCAACATTCTTTTGATAATTGTATGAGCACATATTTTGTGATTTGAAACCTTATGAATTCATGTTGCGACACAATTTTAAGTCTTTGATTTATGCAAACAAACTGTAAACTGTTGACGATCGCAAACTATACATAATTAATGAGGCAATATCTGACGCTTCGAAGTGACTCATCGAACATTAAATTAATCGCCTTCCCTCTAAAAGTTTCGAATGTTCAAATTTACTTGATGGCTGTTTAAGGCGCTGGCACACATTAAAAATTGCAAAATATCGATTTATTTTTGTTGGGATTTTTCAACTCCTCGCACCTTTAAAAATGACCTCCTAAAATATTTTGATAAAATTCGAACGTAAGAATAATATAAAACGGTTTTAAATGCCTGCGCGTTTTTGGCTGCTTTCGGCCGCATGGCATCGATTGTGTATCCTTTCCTTCTAAAAACAACAACCTTTTTTTGCTATTCATTCACAATAGAAGATGAAATTTTCGTCTACTTACATGTTTCACTATTTATTCTGACGTATAATAAACAAACTTAAAAAATGTATTGAAAAGGTACTAAATAACGAAGCCAAACTTTAAACGTTATGGCGTTTTTTCAACTGGCCGCTAATTAATCCCCGGACTTACTCAACCGATTCTAATAAAACTTAGTGCGTTTTATTTATTAATATATTCCGCAAGACAATTTACCTTAATTAGACCAAAAAATTGGAAAACAAAAATATGGCATGCAGAAAAGAAGAGGGTTGATTTTTCAAAAAAAATCAAAGCTCCGCATTTTTTTTTTAATAAATTCTTCATAAACTGTGGTGAATTGTCACGTAAGAGACCATAGTCCTTAAAACCCTTTTTGAATTTCCTGTTTCAGACTTGCACACTTTGAGATTAACTGTCGTTCATGCGATGGGGTACTTTTCGAGGTGTCAACATTGGTGCCCTCTATAAAATAGGTTTATAATGGAAATTTAAAAAAAAAATTGGACTCTCAAAAGAAAAGTTGCATATTCATATTCAATGAAGAAGCTAAAAATTATTATAGAAATTCGCTATCTTTTGCCTTCTAGTGTGTACTATCACATTGAGTGAATTAATATATAATATTGTTTTTTGGTATATTTTTTTTAAATTAACATGCATTCAAAATTCTAAGCCATTATTCAGCCGATTATTTAGTAGAAGCTATAGTTTCGGTAGTTTGATCGGCATATAATACTCTGTATTTGTTTCGCAAACCGAAATATGTCCATGGTTTCGCTCAGAAAACGTATAAGAATATACATATTTCTTTGGAAAAGTGTTCACCTGTAGTTCAAAATGAGCAAGCTATTCTATTGGCCCTGAAAAATCGCACATAAATTTTGACTATTTCCGACCTTTCTCAAGCGCAATTACATGCTTGCTTTAATATCTTTTTAACAAAAATCTTTTAATATGTATATTTTTTCCTTAGTAGAATTTCATTAGAAAAGAAGGGTTCATAAAATTTGATTTCTCATTAGATAAAATTAAAGAAAAATACACTTATCTTTGCAATCAAAGACTTCATATAGCTGCTTTTGTCTTAGCTTCATCCTTAAATTTACAATTCACATCTAATTATAAATTAAGCAGCATAGCTTAATTTCCCTATTTCATAAAAGAAAAGATTATTCTGAATGTAATTTTCCCACGGCGGCGTGATCAAATGGCCGCAAAACTATCTTTAATACAATTATCTCTAGGAAATCGACTGTCACTTTGCCTTCTAAGATTTCTAATCCCTGCAACATGAAACTATCTGAATTACACTTTGGCCCATGTCTCCGTTTCCACGCGCTACGAATCGCTTATCGTAGCTTCCATCTTTCGTCGAAAAGAAAAGAAATGCGAACCATCTAATTTTCGTAAATATCATGGATGTGTACTGTTCATGTATGAAACAGGTTGGCATATCATGGAATAATATAGACGGGAATATTAACGACGGTTTAAGAAAATCATCTGCCAGCTATGCCACACCTTAATTATCTATTGTTCGATGGACTACCGGACGGCGGCAGCAGGTTCTCATCCATGGTCGGATACCTTTGGCTCTGCAGGCATGGTTATCTAATAGCTTCTGGAGGAGTCATGAGATACTGTTCCCTCGTTGCGCCGTGCTAGCTCCCCCGACTCAAGCCGAGTCGGAAAATGTTCTTATTGTACTATTTAATGGTTTGTCTTTTCTTAATAGACCGAAAACAATAATTCTCCCACACTTCTAGCGCTAGTTGCTTAGAACTTTCTTTTTGTGTTCGTAATAAGAAAGGTGGTGTTGCCATAGAGAATGTGAGAAAAAATTTAACTTGGACCATTATTATATATTATTATATTATATTTAATGTCGACGAATTGATGATGCAACCGTAAGCGAGAGGAAGAATTTGAAGAGATGCTTCTTCGAAAATATTTTAATTCTTCTAATTAGAAAAAGCGTATACTTTAGATAAAATTGTGTTAACCGAGTGTGGCAACACGTTCGCGTATCTTGGCGGAAACTGCAATAGTTCTTCTATTACTTTAGATCTTCTGAAATTCGCCTTGTTGTCTTTTAATTAGTTTTTCGGACACAGTCAGCGAGCTCTCCTCACGATTCTTCGTTTGTCCCCGCTTGCCTCCATCGGCTGGTAATTAAACGTGGTGTAAGTTTTTAATTAACACATAAAATACCAATCCAGGGATGTGGTAGAGGTGTAATTAAATTGATTTTCAATTTCAGATAAAAAAGATCGGCATTTGATTGGCTTCGTGGACTTCTAATGGAAAATTTCAGATGCATTATGTATACAGGATTCTTTTGGTCGGAGCATACAAAGCCTGGTCCAATAGAATGAAACTACTATTATTATTACGTCTTAATGGTGGCAAAGAAGATTGTTTCTTCGGTCCAGAGACCATGAACCACGACGATGCGGATGCAGAATCGCAACAACTACAACAACAATAACAAGAAGAAAAGTGAAATTTACCTGGGCTGATCTTGATTGTGGTCTGCTCGGATAGAATGTTGCACGCGAGTGTAATTTGGAAATGGAAGTTGCATCTTAAAGACTAGTAGCTAGCCAAGTTAGACTAACGGTTAGACAATTTTCTAAAGTGCTTTTGTATGGAAGTGTTGCGGTTGGGTTGAATTACCTGAAAATAAGATACGATAAATTGAATTAGATGATTTGTTGATTAACCATTAATGTTAAAGTAAGACATTTTGAAGAGTTTATTAAAATAAAACCGCCTACTACAGCTTTCATTTGACAAGATTCATATTTTGAAGATGAAATTAGTGATTGATTATTATCAATTTCATATTAAAAATGTTCAGCAGGAAATATAATGCATAAAATGAGTAATTAGGATTGCTATGCCATCTGGAATAAATCCAAGTTGAAATAAAAAATGCCTTGTAAAAAATAAAATCATCCTTGAATCTTCCAGTACAGAAAATCATATAGAATATATATATTTACAGAAACCTCTTTACATGTAACATTCACTTTGCTCAAATGTCAGCAACAATAAAGCCTTTTAGTATGGTGATTTATGAATAAACAACAAGTTTGGCTTTCATTTTTGAACGCAAGCAATTTATCTTCAAAATGTTTTGCCAGTGTCCTTTTAAAACTGTTAATTTTCAATAATTTTGCCATCATTAACATTTCAACAATAGTGAAGTTTTCACCACCCTCTCTACTTCTTGCTTCCAGCCCTTGGCTTTAACATCCCTTTTTTGAATGCCTACATACATATATAAAACATTAAAAGTTAAACTACAAAGGCTACAACAAATACTTACAATAAAAAATTTCAATTAAATTTGCATCACTAGTTTTGGGTCGAACACGAAGAATTTGGGGCATATTACGAATGTGAATTTATTTATTTAATGGTTTTAATAAAAATCTAACAAAATAATAACATGGTGCAATTTTCTCCAGCAATCCTTTCAAGTAATATTGAATGAAATAAAACCTTGAAACAAAACACGTACAAGCCCCATGAAAAATAAATTACAAAAATAACGATTTGTTTTTAATTTTGACCCTGTAATAAATGATGTTTGTGTCTCCGGCATGTTAACTGGGTGTGGCGTCAAATTTTGCGAAGTAATTCAGCGATCTATTTATTTTAATGGCATTTTCAAAGGTTACACAAAAGTCAATCACGTGCTTTTTTACATTGCCCACATATTCTATAAAGTTGAATTGAGGTGAGCGATTTGCACGGTAAAGGCGTGACATTGATCAGTACGTGAGCGGGCGGAGTTTTTATTTGGCTTCTTGTTATGAATTTTTTTTTTGTAACATCTCGTCAATGAATCTAGTTCGCTAAAATGTATATTCATTGCAGTAGCTTCTTTCAATCCTCTCTCCGTTCGCATTAGCTTCTCGACTTTTTCAGAAAGTATCTAAGAAGTATTTCTTTTAAGAGCAGTTATACTCTTTTAATGGTCAGTTATTTGGTTTTGCGTCTATATTAGTTGCTGAATTGATATTTTTATCTAACTGAATATGCTTTCCCCGAAATTAATGGTTAATACACGGGCCTCTTAAGCCAGGATTACGAAGTTAGCTCGCACCAAAACCCCCATAAACGTACGAGTCAGTAGCCCATAACTAAGTATGAGTCCTGCTTTTCCGAGTACAGGTTCAAGATCTCATCCAAAGCTTGCCTGGACTTCTTCATAATCCTTGGTGAGAATTTGGACCTATAAGCATCATTGCCGCTTTTTGGGCAATGGCACCCCTGTCGTAAACGCATCAGCACGCCAATACACCGCAAAACAGAAGGGTTGCCGAATTAATCCGGTCCCAAATTGTATTAGAAATGAAAGTACCCGCTAATGGGTGTACAACCACAGCCCCTTAGTTTCAACCTCCACAGGTTCCTCACCGACACCGGCAGGGACGATACCCTGGGGCCCCGGATCCCTGGTACCAGTATACGCCTTGTGAGGTTTCGAGGAAGCACAGACACAACCTCTTCCGTTGAGCGCAATTGCAAAGCTCCGGATTGATCGCCGTATTTCATCATTTTAAGATATGCCACCCTATTTTTCGTCACACCTTTACCTTAGCATCCTTTTTAATAAAATAAATTCAATTTAAGTTTTGTGCGGATTCCTGTAAAGAGTTTTGCCCAAAAGTTACACACTTAGTTCAACAGGTTTTCGCACCCATTGGCCATACAATCGTGCTAAACAGAAACAAGCAATTTTGCACTTAGTCACCCAGACTGAAAATTATTTTGTTGCAATGAAGATATTGAATCTTAATAGGTATCTACCATCGAACTTTATCTTTTGCGGCCATTTTAGGTTCTCAGTTTGTGCAGCTGAAATAAGAAAGCTACTTGAATCTCGAAATATCTCTCTTCAAACTTACAATCCAAAAATTATTTTCGCTTCAGTCTAAGCCTAACTAACTAACACAAGCACAACAGGAACACAATTTTATCTTTTCTGCTCAGTTTAAAGGTTGCTCATCAATCTTTTTCGTGATCTTATTTTCGAATGGTCAAGGTTGGATTGAAAATCGCCGTACACTCTGATTGCGCGCACCATCAGAAGTTCTCCAAAGTTTGAATGACGGATTTCATTTCTTTGTTCCTATTTTTTGCTTGCGAATGGAATTTTCTGTATTCGACCCTCATTCAAGTTAAAAAATGTCCTCTGATAGGTTTTCTCGCATCTCCTAGACACTTTTCTTTGTAAAGAGGTTCGCCTTCATCAGCCTTCTCATCCTTGCAGAAATCTCACTACCTTTGCTCCTCCAAACAGAACTTTCAACCTGTATTGCAGTTCACTTATGATTCACTTACAGTAAAACCAAGATTCTATGCAGTTTGGTTCGGCCAATCGTTCGTGGTCTATAAAAGTTGCCTAAAAAATCTCTTTCTAGTCCTTAATTATTATTTTTAAGACAGTTTGTATCGTACATTCATATGCCTAACATATTTCTTACTACAGTTTAACTGGAATTTCTGTTCAGTGGTATTTAACAAACAACAATAAACAAAGTTTGAAGATATTCTTTTGTTACTGAAGAAGATTTAATAATGCTCATGAGACCAACCACCGAACTATGTTATACCCTTGCCAAAATCAGTCAAACATATTTTGAATCCTCCATTGATTTGATTTAGAGTCGCAAAATGTAACATGTAGCCTTGGAACTTTTGTTGGATCTAATCAAATTCAAATGACACGTTGATGAATCGCTTCAGCAACAAAAACCCTTATCGAACGCACAAGCAACATCAAAGCAACATCAAAGCAACATTTGGTGCGTTGATCGATCATTTCGACTAGTCGTTGTTTGGCGATGCCCGAAAATGAAGCAAGGTTTCCTTTTGTGCACGGCATCGGTATCACCTGGTCAAATCGCTTCTGCAAACAGTTTTGTCCAACGGACGAACCTAACGCGGAATCAATGACAATGAACTTTAGATAATAGTTGACCACAACAGCGGTAGTTTGACTGTGGCATTAACCTTGGCGAAGAATAGCAGCAATGCAGTGTGATTCGCCGGCATGGTTGTATCTTCCAATTGAAATCCCCACAATTCACGTATCTGTTAGATTGTTGGGGCTGTTATGCATTTTGATGCCGGGAACGTGTGAATATGCTAAATAGCCATCATAAAAGCAATTGTTGATAAAATAGGCACGGCATCAACAAACCAGAAGACAAAACGTATCTAAAGATGGACTGGTTTGCATTTTTATTAATGGTATTTTAATTAGAGTACAGTACTGGTTGGTTGCCGTAATTAATTATAGGAACATTTGTGTTTGCATGGCTTCCTATTTCGGTTGAAGCTATCAAAAAATTTCGATTGAAAAGCAGGAAATCGAGACATGTGTGAACGTGAAACTTACTCCTTTTTTCATTTGGATGAGCGTCGAATACAAATTATTCAATATGCAAGCAAAACAATGGAAACAAAGGAATGAAATCCATCATCCAAACTTTGAAGAACTTTTGATGGCGCGCGCAATCAGAGTGTACGGCGATTTTCAACCCAACCTTGACCATTCGAAAATAAGATCACGAAAAAGATTGATGAGCAACCTTTAAACTGAGCAGAAAAGATGAAATTGTGTTGCTGTTGTACTGGTGTTATTTATGTTTCGACTGAAGGGAAAATAATTTTGGATTGGAAGTTTGGAAAGAAGATAAAGTTTGATGGTACATATAAAGATTCAAGATCTTCATTGCAACCGATAGTTTCATTTTCCAAGATAATTTTCAGTCTAGGTAGTCCTTGCTTCCTATACATCAAACATATACCAGATTTGAGGCTACACGCTATCTCAGTTGTAATTGAGTGCTGGATTCAAATCAAGGTGATAACGATGGAGTGAGTTGCTGATCATTTAACCTCCTATACTCAGAGGAAAATCCTTTGAAATCGCACGAAAATATACTGATCTCTAAATATTTAAAACATTCCTTGTGCCATAAATTTTTGCAAACGAGACATTTTATACTGAGCCGCTTGAATTTTCACTACAACTGGGGAAAATTTTATTGTAGTTTTTGAAACATGATTTTCCCATTTGTTTTCAATGCCCCTGATTTGGTTTCCACACGAGTTTTTTCCCCATCTCGTTTTTCGCCTCTTCCTACAGTCTTTCTCTGCAGGGTATAGAAGAAAGAATATCAGAATTGTTTAGATTTGTCACTTCTTGCTTGTTTTGCAATTTCAAAACGTGAATCTTTGCAAAAGCAAAATTATTGGTGGAAGCATCAAAACCTGATCAATCCATTCTTAATTTTTTTTACAGGAGTCTTGAAAAACGTCTAACAACTTGGCATTTTAATGTATGTTAATACTTTAGAGTTTGTTTGAATGCTTTTTGGTCCAAGATTGTTGTCATAAAATAGACTCACAGAAAATGGTATCCGAAAATTGTATGGAGATTGTATTTATACAAAACGCATCATTTTCCATAGTTGTAGAATTTTTTTCATTCTGTTGGTTTGCCGTATGTTGAAGAAAAATTGATTCTAGTTGCTTAATTTTTTCCAAAAGTTTAGCATTCTTGCAAATAATAAAGCATCAAAAGTACAGTGGGATACATGATTTTCTTCAACCAATATCCTACGATCTGCTTCTGATGGTTTAACGAGATCAAGGATTCACGTAGTAGCAACAACAAAAATATCATAGTTGCATCTTTTGAATACACATGACATAACGTAAGTCTTCGTACGCGGTATCGGTATCGCCTGGTCAAATCGCTTCAGCGAACAATTTCGTGCCATCAATACAATTTTATCTTTTCTACCCAGTTTATAGGCTGCTCATCAATCTTTTGCATGATCTTGTTTTGAATGGTTGAGGTTGCGTTGAAAATCACTGAACACTTTGATTGCATGTGTCATCAGAAGCTCTTCAAAATTTGAATGATTGATTCCATTCCTCAAATGATTCTGATATTGGCGTCCATTGGCCCGTCGTATTTGAAAAAAACCTGATTTTAGTTGAATTCCTTTTTTCCCAAAGATTCAACTTTTTTGACTCGCATGAAGAGATAATGTCAAAAGAATGATAAAGTGACTTCTTGCCAATAAAATAACATGAAATATACCGCGAGATACATGTTTATCTAAAACCAATGATGATAAAAAATGTATTGATTTCTTCTACATCTTAAAGAAAATCTATTAGAAGAAAACCAGATGAGAAAAATCTGTGCATCTGAGAGAAATTTATCGTTCATTCATTGTACGACAAAAAGGAGACAGGAAGCTTCTCATACAACATATTGTTCACATTTATTGTCCGCTTCTACAGACACAATTTTCAAAACAGTTCTATTCCCTTGAAAGCATAGACTTTCATCATTTTATAAGTAATTGCAGCTAGTCCTGTCTCATTTGCATCGCAAATCCTGTCAAATTGAGTATCCGTTTTTTCAAAGGCAAAATTTTGGAAAAACCTTTAACACTGCATCTGATGAAACTTAATAGTAAAAGCTAAACAACTTTTTTCTGGAGATTTTGATATGATAATAGTGTCAACTCGGTTCTCCTACAAAACCATCCATGTATCCATCGGAGTTGAAACTTTCAGTCTGCAACAGTTTTTTCCTTTTTTGAAGTTTTTTGAAATATAATTTCAATCAGTGATAACTGTCGATTTCCAAAAACAAGCCATAAAGACATATTTCGAAGGTGTTCCACCAATTTTTCCCGTAGTGAATGTCCATTTTTTATGCATTTCTTGTGCGAATCTCAGCAGTTTACAACTTTTTCGTTTATAATTTTTCATCACTTGTTTTGATAAAATATCCTTAATGCGTTAAAAACAGTTGGTGAATTCCAAAATGCTCTGATAAAAAGTGTATTCTAAGGTACGCTATTTTATAGAAGATTTATATTTTTTTGAAAAAAAAAAATGATGATTGGAATTGCCAGGTCTTTAAATTATTTAAAATATAAATTCTAAATGTAATTTTTATTTTAATTTTATAGTTCCTTGATAGTTTTACGAACAGTTTTCTGCAGCTTGAAAATAGGATTTTATTTAAAAATTCTTCGCATCAAATTTGATCGTAAGAAAACAATTTTTTCCATTAATATCAGCATAGTGGTCACGATAGTAACCAGGATAGTAGAAAAGACAGTAGTGATTTTAAATATGAGCATACTTATCACGCTAGTAGTCAGAATAAATGCGAGTCGAGAAGTCAGAATAGTAGTTACGGTAGCAGCCATGATAGTAACCACGATTGTAACAACCCTTGTAGCTAGTAGCCAGGCTAGTACTAAAGCTTGCAACTCTAACTCGCTGTGGATGATTGTTAATATCTTCACTCTG
Source organism: Oxycera nigricornis (assembly GCA_963942545.1). NCBI lineage: Eukaryota > Metazoa > Arthropoda > Insecta > Diptera > Stratiomyidae > Oxycera > Oxycera nigricornis. The sequence continues at coordinate 7,560,355 of OZ012659.1, forward strand.
AAGACTACAATTCCGCCATAGTAATGGTTTTCATTATCACGTACATATCTATTGCTAAATGGCGCAGCGTGAACCAAAAAGATACATTCCGAGCAAAAGATACATCGGAAATTTTGAATTCAAGGCGTGGACGAAGCCAGGCATTTGGCAATCATCAGCTTTTGTTCATTGGGCGTCATTACAACTTATCTGATTGTGCTTTTCGCACCATGGCGAGGGTCAAACGCGATTGCCGTCATTGAAACTACATTAAATTATGTATCGGCAGTGGGCCGCGGTGCCCAGATACAATTTACCAAAACAAAGTTGAATACGGATTACAAATTACAAAATGCGATGATCACTTGTGTCATTAGCAACTCTCGAAAGGATGATGAAGCAGCGCCAATGCAAGAATCGAAGCATCTAAATTTGATTGTGAAGATACACACGTATTTCTTCAGCGCTAGGTGATACTGAATTTCGGCATAGGAGCACAGTTTTCAAGCTCGATCTAACGAAATACTGTGGTTCCCTTCGATCAGAAAGTAATATTGGCAATTTTCGGTTTCGGGATTGCATGGAAATAAAGTTAGATACATTGGATCAGTGATTTCTTTGTTGAAGATTTAATTGATTGTTGGTATCTGATGCTCATTGTGAAGCAATCTCTATATGTGCTAGCGATTGTTGATTGAAATGCTTGCGATTTGCTAAGGTTTATGGTTGTGTCGATTAAAGATTCCGAGAAAATATCACCTCCTTAGCATGTAATTTATATGTTCGTGTGTGCATTGACTCTGTCTTCAAAAACAATGCATTTAATTAATTAAAGGTTCAGACGATGCATATTCGATTGTTGCTCAAACCATTGAGTGATTATGTGTTTGCTTTTCTTTTTATGAATTGTTTTGAAAGGGGATGATGGATTAAGACATGAGAAACTAATTGAATTCACCTTCAGCTATCATCAGTAGCATTGATTTTAGTTCGGAGGTTATTTTGGATACTCTTATTAAATTGGTGTTGAAATATGAACACATACTTTTTGATAGGAGATTGATTTAAAAAATATATCGTATGTATGTAGGTAAAAATCGTTTTCTTAAGATAAATGACGCATAGTCCTAGAAAAAAATTTGCTTGGATAAAAATCAAAGACGATGCTGTCTAGATACTTTCATATCCCTCTCGCAATTGATTTGCTGCAATATAATCTCAATTTTCAGTAAATGTTATGAATCACATTCATTTCAAATCGAATATGATTGGCGGACAGGATGAATTTGAATTTAGCAGCAGATCCTGCCAAAAATTCAGTTTCAGTTTCATTGAGAACATCAACACTTCGAAACTGGCGCCACGCATTGATTAATCATTTTTTACGCGATATTCAATCAATAATGAATTCCGATCATACACACATAGTTCGCCCTCAAACATTTTCCGTATAAATAAATTACATGTGTTCGTGTTAACATTTACTCACATGCACTATGAATGTGTTCACATTTATAAATTGCATTTATTCCTTAACGGAATACAAATCTGAATCATTTCTAAACTATTTCATCCGTTACGATGATCGTCCATAAAATTAATTTTTTTTAATAATAATTTTTTTTTTATCTTTCTGCTTCAATGATATATCACCGTGCAGCATTGTTTATGGAACCATGTCACGATGCCAGTGGACAATGGCATCTACACATGTTCGGGGAAATACAAAGACGGCGAATAAAAAAGTAGATGCATAGATATTCTTCGTTTATTTGCTGTTGTTGCATTTTTGCTGCCATTAAGAGTCTTCCGTGGAAACACAAGAAAAGATAAATGAAATGCGGCGAACGGCAAGTATAATGTCTTTGATATTTAACTGCTAATGTCAACAAGTTGTGAGTGTTTAAAGGTGAAAATAAAAATATCTAGATGGCAAGACAGACGGTTGAAGAAAAGAATCTTTCACGATCCGTTCATACGCGGTATGAACGGCGAATTCAATAATAATCGGAACGATGATACATGGAAACTTCACGTAAATTGTTGAGACACTCGTAAAATATGAAGGAATTGAAAGAAAGGATTGGTTTTTGAATGTGTAATGAATTAATTTTGATCGTTGTAAGGTGTTTGTTGTATGTTGGTCGTGACATGACTTCTTAAGGAATCGCCTTCCTCCTCTGAAGGGACTTAACGTGCGAGTGTCTGTGTTGCTTTAATTTCGAATTAATAAACGTTTTTATTTCAACAAAAATTTATTGCTTTATTTTGTGTATGACTAACTTAATAAAAAACTATTTTTTAAAAATCAAATGAGGAAAAAGTATACAACGAAAATTTTTGGACAGTCTTTGAAAATTTTTATAATCCAAAAATTACTATTATGCATGGGTTAATGCAAACGCAAAAAATATGCATAATTTACCTCAAACCTAATACAGTCCAGAAAATTTCTAAGTTGCACTAGAAAAACAATCTCAGATCAATAATTCAATAATTATTGACGTAATTGCCTGGTGTATCACATCAATTTACTACATTATAAAGCTTAATTTTTTTAGAAGAGTTGAAATAAGAAATATTAAGGGGTCTATCCTCTTTATAATTTTGAATAAATCGATAAACATATATATACAGAAATATCATAATAAAATTTTAGAGAGCAGTCTAACTGTATTTTTGGGAAACTTTCACTCGATTTTCCATTAAAAAAAAACTTGAACCGCGTTTTTCTCGAAACAACGTTTTTCGACGTCGCGTTGATGAAATCTCGGGAACTACTAAACCGATTCTCACCAAATTTTTACCAAACATTTTTTATGACTACATCTATAGCGGGGTTTCAAAACTTTGATTTGAAATATTTTTTCTGGCCGAAAACGGTGAAAAAAGCCGTAATTTTTCGAAAAATATCCGCCATTTCGTCTATTTTGCAAAAAATCAAAAATCGCGTTATTCGCACTATACCTATTACTATACTGAACCGAAAACTATTCAATTTTTCTGTTTCAGATCGACCATCTCGAAAATTTCTTCTCGTTTTTTCGATATTTTTTCAACCAGCATTTTCATTGATAAAAAGTTCTGTTCTGCCAAAAATATCATGATTTTAAAGTTTTCAAAGAAGTTACCCTCTTTATTTGCATCACACAAAAATTGGCACTTTGAAGCCTATCTGTCGACAAGATAAGGCTTAAAGTTGATGGTAAAATTCTAAGAACTCGACGCATTCGAAGAACTAACAGAAAATGAAGAGAACTAGATTTCTTCTGAGATTTTTTGGGGTTGTGAACAAAATCGATTACACATTAAACTTTCTGTTTGTTTTTTGAGATCTTTCTGAGTCCAAGTTTATGGAAATTATCAATTCAAATCGATTGGAGGCCATTTGACATCCTGGAATGCGATTAAATGCACCAACAACTATTCAAATATTAGTCATTTTTAGTATGGATTTGAACCTCCTTGTCTAGTCGACAACTTCGCCTACTAGTGTGCTTTTTGGTTTGCAATTTGCTAACACTATGTTTGCACATTCATGTTCTAAGCTTATAGCCCGGTATATCGTTAAAATGGTGTGGTGGCGGATGTTAAATGACAGCACCTGAAGAGGATGCCGTCCGTCACCCCGAAACCACACTTCCCATTTTAACTATTCAAAGTTCCTAGCGTATTTAACAAATGACCAGATTTTGTGGACAGATAGAATCAGATCAGATGATTTAGACAAATCTTTTGGAAAATCGCTATTCTAGAGGATGTATGCCTTTTATTTCCTTGTTGCACATAATTTCTGCAAATGAGTCTGTAAGCTCATTTTGACCTCAACAGACATCAAACGTGACTTTGGCAGATGGGAGAAGGATCTGCCTAAAAATCATTCTTTTCATTTGAATGTCGGTCTACATTAAACAATTGCTTTGCAAAATTATCTTTTAAAGTTATTTGCTATCATAAACCTTGGCAGAAAACGGTTTTTAATTGCCAAATCATCGTCAAAATAGTGTTTAGTTTCAAAGTAATGGACCTCAACCCTCGGGTTCGCAACTTTGAACAAACTTGTTTCCATTAAAATGTACTTACACTGTAAATCCTTTAAACTTTACTTTCACTCAATGAAAAAAACTACATTCACTCATATCAAGAAAAACCATTCAATGTACACTTTATCACTTTTTTTCCACTAAACGCTTAAAAAAATTCTACCTTTTTTAGCTGTTTGTTAAATGGCATTGTTGTTCCACTTAATCGCCAATCCATAATGAGCTTCATAATGTCCAACGCGCATTATTCTCAAATTTGTGAATCGCAACAATAACATGAGCATGCATCACGACATTCAACGGGTGACCTCATTCCAAGCACATTCCCAGCATTTGGGTCAGCATTGACCACGGCAGCGTGCAGAGTTCCCTTGGTGGCTCTTGGACTTCTACTTGCTGGTTTCGTTAATGGTCGACCTATGACACAGCACACCAAGTCAGTGAGGCAGCCGCAGAAGCAGAACCTGAATTGTCATTTAAACAGCCATCAGAGATCGGCCTTGAGGATTAAGTGGTGTCTTCACACCTTCACCGTAGCTCAACACCTCATCAGTTACTGTGCGCGCCATGTTCCACCATTAAGTGCTCATCACCAGCCAATGCTCATTTTTTGGTGCCCAACATCGCAGGGTGATTGTAATCAGATCAACCACGATTTAGGGTCGACAAAAGGAATTCGGCATTTAGTCGGAATCGGTGTTGGACGTCTTTCACGGAAAGGAGGATGACGCGATGAGAGCGTGACAAAATCAGCGACAGTTGCTTTCATTTGGTGTTGAGAAAGAGCTCTTCATTGGAAAGTGAATGCGCCTCGAAGATCCATTATGGGTCCAAATGGAAGCGACCTGCAGCCTCCAGGTGTTGGCTTTCGTGGCATGTCATTAGCGTTCCTATTCTGAAAAGTTCACCTACTAAACTCCTGCCGTGTAACGCGGCTCCTATTGAAGACACCGCCCCTGCGGCCGTGGTTAGTCAAATTAGCCGCGAGCTCTTGCATCCATCTAAGCAGATTAGCTGGTACGATGCGACACGACGCCCCGCAAAAAATGTGGAAAGGTGCAAACTCACCACGCCGAAAGGTTGATGCCGACACTTAATCGCGATTTGATGGTGGGCGATGTGCTTCAAAGAGTGGCGATCCTTCCGACCGCATGGGTTTTTCAATCTAAATTTCGAATGCGATTCGAGCAACCTATTTGGAATTATCACGAAATTCGAGGACGGCGTGATATAGTGACTTCGAAGCAATTTAGCAATAAATAAAATCAATTTTGATTCAATAGATAAGATTTTCGGTGAGACTATCGAAGCGTCTTGATTTTGCAACACATAAATTAAGTGGGAGGAGTGCTCCACAAAAATCGATTTAGATGTTCCACACAGGCATAAAGGCGTTAAGAAAAATTAGGCTGCCTCGGGCGAAACACAACACATAATTCATTTTAAAAACCAAAGATACTCATATGTCTGATCCAAACAAAATATATCAAGGCAATTTATAATTAAACTTTAACCCTCTTGCTCCAAATGTGAATGAAAATAAACTTGTATCTGAACTTCAGCGAAATAAAAATAAAGCGCAATTAATTTCAATCTCAATTTCCCGATTATTGATTTTCTGCAAGCATACGTATGATTTTTGGTTCAAGGTTTTACCTGGAAATCTCATTTCGTATCTATTGACGCCAAAGTATCTAACGAAAACTTGTAAATTGCACTCCTTCGCATACCAGAAACTCGGTTGACATTGAAGAGGGCATGCAAGCGCTAACCCACAAAATATCTCAATTCTATGTCTGAACAGTTTGTGCCACAAAAAATTATGGAGAATTTTAAATTTTGAAATTCCTTTCAGATCGAATGAAGCATTCAAAGAAAATTTTTAAATATAAAATTCTAAATTAGAACTTGATTAGTAAAACACGGCATATTTGTGTCAAGCTTCTCAAATTGTGACCTTTCACATGAGATCGAAAAAATTATATCTTCCAGGGTTTAGATCGAATAGCAAACTATTTTCAACGACAGTCTACACTTGGAAGGCATCTATTAATACATGAACAAATTTTCGCTATGGCAAAATCCATTTCGTGATTTGTATCAAACGAAAACATGACATATTTTCGGTTTTATTTTGTTTTTTGCTGACTAAACCCAAACTCAAGTAGATCGATCAAAAGTGGCCCAGAAAGGAGTCTGAAGACGACGATTGAGTAATGTTCAGTGATTTTCAACATGAACGAACTTATGAAAGGTGCTGCTATGCTATGTAAGTTAATAAATAATAGAAGAATGTGCAATAGCTTTTAGATGTATCTTCAGCTTTAGATAGACATCTATCGGCAAAGGCAATTTGTAGTTTAACTTGTAGTGCAGTTTGATGTGGTCTATCTGATTTTTATGTATGAAATTAATATTTTGTGATATAAATAAAAATTCATGTAGATATTATATTTGATTTTTCATGTTTGAAGGTGTTGGACAAGAATAATATGATAAAAAGATATTTTCTCCGAATTTCTTTCTGCGGAAAATGCTTGCAAGTTACAACAAGGATACATTTTTATCGCTGTCTAAGAAGTAAACAAATTATCCAAAAGGTATTTTTTAGAATACATAAATCGAAATCGCTTTGGACAAAAATTTACACCAGACTTGTAAATTTAACAAAATTTCAACAAAAATATGCATTAAATTTAACCAGACTTGTATTTCACAAATGGTTAATTTTTAAATAAATAAGAGGTATGTTTCAACCTAACTACTCAGCCAAAACCGTCTTTGTGACCGCCGAATCCTGTAGCTCGTTTTCGAACTATCTTGCAGCTTATGCCCATTAGCATTCAAATATTCCACGAATTTCGCTTGTTGCGTTGTTCATCGTTTCCAAAGCCCGGAAGAAAAATATGTAAACAATGCTGAGATTCGAACCGAAGCTGTCATGAGTGATAAGCGAACGCTCTATGTCACGATTTTTGCGCTAAATTATTTCAAAAACTTTTGCATCTTATAGTCATTGAACTCATATCTACATATGTAAATGTTGTTCAGCGTAAAGTTGACTACTATTTTAAAAGCAATTATAGAACGTTCCTAATCGATGCATTCCGATTGCAAAATATATACATACATACAGTAGAATCTCGAAAAAGTTAACTCGCTTAAAAGGTAATCGCTCGGTTAAGTTAACTGAATTTCAGCTTCCACATGCCGCTCTGAAAAGTTAACTTTTCAGTTAACTTTTCTGAGCGTACGAATTTTTCAAACCAACCGCTTTTTTCGGTCACTAAAGGGGCAATTTGGCTCCTATCAATACGATAGTGAAGACGACATTCCGTTGTCTAAATTGATTAAATCAAATAGTGCTTACGACGATACACTTCGAGAAGTTCAATTGTTGATGTCGAAGCTGGGTGATAATGTTGACATCAGCATTGATGTCATTGAAAATTGGAACAAGGATCAAATTGCGGAAGATGACGATGATTTCGAAGTTTCCGATGATGATAACGACGGGTCAATTATCGAGTAAGATATTCAACAACCAAAAGTGAGCTTCTCGAAAGCTGTTGAAAGCATCAATATCTTGATAAAATTGTTTGAAAACAATAACGATGCAAATCAGGTGGCAGACCTTGTCCATACGCGTACGAAAATGATAAAGAGCTATTACACAAAAGAAAAGAAACAAACAAGTCTCGACTGCTTCTTCAAACGACTCCATAAAAATTAATTAATATATCGCACGAAAATGATCAATGATCAGCCGGTACAAATTTTTTTGTAATGATGAAAACTAAATCATTGAAATAAATTTAGCGTGTTATTTACGAAAAATCTATACTTATTATTGTATTTTTTTCAATTTTGAAAACCACTTAGAAAAGTTAATAGTTCGAAAAAGTTAATTACCCTTGGGACATTTCGGTTAACTTTTTCGAGATTCTACTGTATTTATTTTTATCAAACAAAATATTCCAACAAAAGAAAAGGTTATCCATGTCTTCCAATCAACTCGAAATAAATAAAAAACTTTCTAATTCCGCATATAAATTATCCAATCAGCATATCAACACCCCAAAATATATCCAAATAAATTCGACTAATCTCCATAATTCGCTAAATTTTTTAACGGAAACATAAATATCTTTCTATCTTTCACGGAAACTGTGTCAGTGTCGCATCGTCCAGCAGCCAAAACATCATTATGAATGCGAGCCGTGGGAGGCGGCGGAGTCAAGATCAATATCGTTTATCCAAATACGGCGGAATCGGTGAAAAGACGAGAATACAGCTAGATTGCAGGCGCAGATACAGCTGGGAAAGTTCTGCAGCCAAGCTTTTTATTAAGGTCAATTGCGTGATGCCGAAAAGTAACCGTCGTCGCCAGGGTTCGCGCCAAGCTGGTGACAACAAGTCCAATTTTCGAGATCAAGATCATGATCGCAGCTTAGCGCCACGACTTAATGAGCGCCGATCGCAAGACGATGATGAGTTTTCTTTTGAGACGATGCCGAAAACGTGATCGCCGCAGTTTTCATTTCACCGAAGGCCGCGACAGAGCTTTTCTCACTGTAGCAATTTTTATGCGGAACAGATAAATTAGCAGTAATGAATAAATTGACGCGATTTGCTAGGGTCACAAGACATCAAATATATTTTCGCAAAAACATGTGATGGGAAAATGTTCATAACACAAGTAAAAGTGTCCCAGACGCAGGCGGAGAAATGGGTCAGCAGATACAATTGAGTATCTGACTTCAAACGCTTCAGCCTAAAATGGATTGCAGAAGACTCCAATCAGAACGCGAGCTGGCAATGATCGGCGTGAACACTTCACCGCCAGCACTGTTCATGGCAAAATAGATGTATCTTTGTGTCTTCCATTCTTGGAGCAGATTAAATTTATGGCCTACAATTTATGTCAGTCGGCAGACCAAAATTTCGTTAAGCAGATAACAAACTCGGCAATTTAAACGAATTTCTGGAGAATACCAAAAAAAAAACTCGCGTAGAGCTAACACGCGGATGCGAGCCGTGATGCAATTAAGATAAATCTGGAAGAGTATCTTTGGCTGTTGGAACCGGACGCATCACGACAGTTTCTGCCACTATTGCCTGCATTGCTGCTATTATTGGTAATATTCTTGCAACTATGGTTCTTGGCTATCCACGCACTTTCCTCTCAAGCACAAACGACCAATTGTTCGCGACTTGGCCAAGCTTATCGCGCGGATTTCTGTGAAACGGATTACATTTTATGGGAATCAGGTCATGTAATGGTCGCATCGAGGAACTGACCTCAGCAATTGATGTGTTCTGTTTCGTTCACGTCACGAGTCACGGCCAATTTCCCAATCGTGTTATTTGAAATAAAAATGAATATGGAACGTTAGCGGATCTCCAGCTATGGACGAATATGCGAATCGAATTATCCCATTTTGGAGGGATACCGACGATTTGGGTAGTCGGATACCTTTATTGGGGCAACAAGCACAGTTCTTTTAAAAAAGGGTCAACTCATTCTATTCACAGCTTTTTGACGAAATTTTATTCAACTTGGTAAGAAAAAGGCATAAAATAGTTAGTTGAGAAACAACATATCGACCGAATATACATATTTCGCCATGACTGCTTCGAATTTGCTTAAAACGAAAGAAAGCCCTACAGTTTTCTTAGAAATCCTCCCAAGCTTTTACAGCTATCAACAGTCTATTCATATCTAGAATAGAACTCACTGGTTTTCTTATAATTACAAGAAGACCTACTATTAACGGTTACCGACGACTACAATTGAAAGACAATCTCCGTCGACAACACAACAATCACACAAATTATCGGCTATTCCACAAATACAATGGATCGTAAAGTATCAAAGTAAAATGAATAATGATAATTAATTTGGTCGCGTGAAGGGAAGACAACAGCTAGAATTAATAATTTAGCATGTGTACAATTGACTGGAAAATAATTATCAATTCATTAAGAATAGAACGAAAGGGGCTTAAATTGTTTTTATTCTCTTCTCGTATGAATGAATGTCGAGAACACAGATAAAGATTTTTTTCAATGTCTTTCGAAATTGAATGAAAATAATATTTTTAATTGTATGTATTCAATGTATAGTATGAATAATTAAATATGATAGATAAATGAATTTGTATTTTTTTAGATTTTTAGGACTGGGTCACCAAGTTGAATGGGTTTCCATTTGAAACGATTTTCAATGATATGCATGATAAAAACTTTTAACAAATTATTGGAAAATTCGCAGACTGGAGGATGCCATCGTTAGACACGACACCTGGAGGCAGTCTTATTAAGAAAGCAAGGATCTGTTTGGATAGGTGCATCATTGGTGATTAAGTTGATGATGATCTTATAAAGCTCAATAATGATATTACTAAACTATTCATCTAATAGTTTTAATATTCAAAATGTTCACTGCTGAAGCATGACGACATAGTCCATTTCATGTTTGTTTTAGCAAAGATATAGTATGATCTTTGATTTTTTGAAGTTTTACTGTAATTTTCACGCTAAAATAATTATTTAAGGCGACATCGTTTTAGATTCGAAAAGTGATCGCCAAGGAAAAATATTTTAACTGTTCAAGTTTATAAACGAAATTAAAATCTTATAACTCCAACTCGTGAAAGAATATATGATCTTCCCATTAAAAATTAAATTTATCGTGACATCTTTCCGGGAAAATTAATGTGAAAAATTGATATCAAGTAAGTTTAGAAAAAAATGCTTGTAAAATATGTATGTAGATAAAGTTCAATGACTGATTTACTCGAAAATGTGTGAAAAAATCACTAAGATCCAATTTGAAACGGTACATAATAAGGAAAAAGAATTTTCTAAATTGTTTCTGAAGCAAATCATTTTACAAAAATGGTACAAGGTTTTTTTGTCCTTTATTTTTTAAACCAACAAATGTATAAGCTTTTATAACTAAAACACTTAATATGCATATAAGTAGTAAGTGAATTGTTTAAAAATTAAAAATCAAGGGAAATGAAAAAGCTCCTTCTTTTCAAGCACTTGAAAAAAAATATTTATACATCGTATATTGAAAAAATCGTGGGAAATATAATAAAATTATATTTTCGTGAAAAAATAGATAAGAAAATTGCAATGAATAATTAGAAAAGCTCGTGAAAGCTTCAAGAAAAATACAAATGTGAAAATGTCAAAATGGTTTGGCATTTTTTTAATGAAAAATTGAAAATTTAACAAAATATGCTCGATATTTTATTAGAAAACCTATAACTTAAACTTTTCTTGTTTTGTTACTTATTACAATATGATAACCGTTGGCTTTAAATATCCTTGAAAAACACAAATAGCTGACGTTAGGCTCAAAAAATTGACCACTATTTTCAATATTTCATCCCTTGGATTTATTACATCAAACAAACATTAATTTTTCATGGAAAATTTGTTTGAGTAATTTTGAAGAGACTTTTAGGTAGAACATATTGTAGAGTACGTTCTGTTAAAGTTTATCAAAAAAAATATATCATAAACTTGCAATAAAATAATGAAATCATGCGAGTTTGGGAAAAGAATTCTATCGAATCAATACTTGAGAACGAATAGCCAAAAACATTTCAACGCATTTTTTGTCCTACGAAAACTCAAAATAATTTTATTATTATTGACTCGACACTAGAACTAGTAAAGTTAAAAAAATATTTATGATTGTAAAAGTGTGCTTTAAATATTATAAAAAATAATTTTATTGTTTAAAGATTATTTATTGAGTAAAGTCATTGATTTTGCTTTAACATTTTTTTAGTGTTTCCGATAAAATTTTATATCGTCTATGATTTGTAGCATTTTTCAGTGTTTTCCAAAAAAATATTTATTTTTTGGGAAAAATGCCATGCAAATGCAAATATTTTTTACTGAGAAGTCAACACAAAATACCATTAAGATTATTCAGTTCTATGATCACATGAACAAGTCTGGAAAGTTAATTAGAAATCCAAGTTAGTGTTTTGCTGCATTGGTTTCACAAGGATTGAACTGTGGCTTCTTTTGAAACTTACTCAAAAATAAATACATATTGCCTATATGGTACTTTGATACTGGTAAAAATAGTGGCATAAACTGAAATTATTCTAGATCTAATTGGAACTCATTTAGCATTTACTTCTGTTTTTAATAAATCCTATTTAATTAATTGCTGCACTAGCAAGTTCAAACCAAAAAGATGCTTGCATATTGGTTTTAAATAATTTTTTTAATTTAACGTAATATCATTTACCATTCATATTGTATCAATTTACACGACCGTAAGAATAAAAAGGAAAGGAAATAAGCGGTTCCGAACAACGTATGGTTACTATTGTTATTTTTGCTCGTTTCAGCTGAAGCCCGCTAAACTAAAACAATCAGATAGTAACATAATTAAATAGGTTCATCATCATCACCAACCAACATCCAATCCAGTCTTGTGGTTGGCGCGAAATCCGCTAGCAGCGTAAATGAGACCCATCAAATCGTGGACTATGACTTGGCTCATGAAAAATGAAATTGGGTCATTTGTACGCGAGAAACCACACCGTCTTGCTGCAATATCTTTGCTATCTGAAGGTGTCTCTATTGATTAGATACCGCGTCTGCACGACAAGCCACGACAATCTTGAGATGTTATAAATTAGCAGAATTTGTTTCTCACTTTCGTGGTTTTCAGGCTGATTGGTCCGAGCTTGACATGGAAAATCAAAACAGAATCAATTGTGTCTTTCTTAAGCCACGCACGAGTAGGCAAGCACTTAGCAGCAACATTTATAAAAAATTATCTGTGGATAAATCGAACGAACGATAGATAGATACTTGACACCTCCACCTGATTTCCAAGCAAGAGGCGATTTAAAGTCGATTCGGATTACACGACGAATGGCTGCAAGAAGTATCTGAAGGGGTTGATCGGTTGAATCAGTTGAGAAGGTGTGTGAACTATTGCAAATATCTGAACTGGAGCTGATTTCAATAGCAGTAACATTTCACGTCGGGCAACCACAAACAGTTTTCTGCATTATGTGTGCTCGCATGTGTACATATATCTGTTATGGTAACAGATGCTTGTAAGCATTTCGTTAATGACTTGCAAAGTGAAGGGAGCTTTAAGCGCCAACACAGTTTGAAATGAGGTGATTTTACCTTTAAATATTGGATGGCTTTCGTAAAAATGGCGATTGAAATCGTTTAACTAGGTTCCTTATTACCTGGAAAAGAAGAAAATTGATGTTAGAATTGTTTTCTACGCGGTGTAAGAACCTGAAAGAAATTTATTGCTGCAAATAAGCAAAAAGAAAAAATATCGTTCACTTTCTGTGAGAAATATAACATGCGCTCATTTGACGTTTTCCGGAAAGCCGTTTCGCTTTTCTTTCTTCAGCTGATATTTATTGCTTGCAGTTGAAACAAGCATACTTGCAGCGTTTAGTCTTATTCAATCGCATAACTACGAGTTTTCGCTTTTTTATCAACAAGAAAAGTATCGGCAAACCTAGTTTTCTATCAATTATTATTCAGGACATAAAAATTCATAGCCAGTCCTTTGCATTATTTCCTGTCGTATAAGTTAATAGCACAGTGTGAAACATCTTCATAGAATTTATCGTCGTTGCGATGCACGATCCCGCAAAAAACCTTGCCCGCGGCTGAATTCATTATTGGATTCACTTGTTCCTGGCATTGCGAAAACAATATGCGCATAAATTTGCGATTTAAACGGGGTGTGTAATGCGAACTGACCATCCTCAATCCGTGGTAAGTTGAGCCCCGAGTCCGCGTTGCATCGTGTCGACAACCTGCCCTGCTGGAATCCATTGGGACACGAGGCATGTTTGGCTCCCTGATGGTATCCCTTCTTTGATCTGTTTGCAGTGCACGATTCTACTCTCGTTTTTATTTGAGCGTAACATCCTTCTTGGACATGTTCCGGACGAGTTGGTTTATTTTCTTTGAGCTGCAAGATTATCTCTGCAGCAGTGGTAAGGATGATCTTCGAGTCGTGTCTGGCCGATTCTGAAGTGGAGTTGATAGCTTCAAGGGCACTCGAAAGGTTCTTGAAGGGAAGCCTTGGGAAAAGGGATATTGACTTTTGGTTTCGTTTTGTTCATTTGCCGAAGTAAACATCGATTCGCCAAATGTTTTTAAGAAATACATATTGCGATTTTTCATTTTTGCATCTTAAAAAATATTTAAACATCCGTTCGCAAATTAACTCCAAACTAATTTGACTTTGATGTTATTTTGTCATTTGAATTTAATTTCATGTAATTGCGTCCTTTTAATAATTTTACATTTAGTTATTTTGAATTTCCGAGAACTTGACTAAAATTTAATGCGCAACTTGCCTGTGAAATTTAGTTGCTTCAGTTTTGTAGTTTTCGACCTCCTGCGTTTTTAGCGTCCACTTGTTTGGATCTAAACATAATATCCACTTGTTTTTTGGTCTGATTTACGAAAAGTGTTTCGATGGCTGTGTCAGACAATGTTATTCTATCGGATTTCTCCCTGAACTCTTCACATTCTTTTAGCATTTGAATATCTCTTTTGGTACTCGCTCATTGTCAATACGTTTAGATTGACGAGTTCCAGATCACCCCTTAACACTACTCAACACGTGTTTATACTGGGCTAATCATCCTAACTCCACACAAACTACACCAAATATTTGGCGCAGGACCTTTCTTCCGAAGCTTTTTAATAGATTTTCTTATTTTTAAATTTAGATCCACATCTGTCGTATAGCACAGATCAAATTATAGTTATATATATATATATATTTTATATATGGGGCATTTCACGTGAAACCGACAACGAAAAAAAAGTGAGGTTCTGAAATTCGTTCATATTGGGCACATTTGTACTTCTAGGGTATAAGAATTTGTACACATAATATTTTTGTTTTTTGATGTTTAGTTGTTAAGATATGGGATTCTATAGAATTCAAATTTTCACCGCAGGGGTTTTTTGAAATTTTATTTTCATATAGAAGTAAATTAAATAATAAATGTATTGTTTTGTTTAGAAAACTTGCTGTTCTTTTTGATTTTCAAATGAGATTCCGAATTTGATTTATTTTTCTAGTTTTAAACCGGAAGTGAATATTTAAAATATTTTTTTCAGTTACTTCGACCATTTTAATTTTAATTTTTTTTACTGTAAAATAAAGCTTAACATGTATACAGTTTACCATGAAAATTTCAGAATGGGATCTAGATTAGTTTAGGAGATATATTAATTAGAGTGCGTGCATGTCGCTCTGAGCGTGATATCTCTCGCTTGTTAAAGCGGTTTGGTGATGTTAAAATACATTAAAACGTTGATAATGCTTCATTAAAATTGATTATTTATTGTTGCCTTACCTGTTTGTGTCATTCTTAAGTTATTTAATACCTAAATTCGAAATAAAATGTGAAACATTTCCATTCCATTTTATATCTAAACTTTAAGGAATTTTTCTTATATATTTAAACTTTCGGAGCCAGAAAATTTAATGGATTAAAGTGCCGATCACCATAGGGAGGCAAAAAAAGTCAATCACTAAGAGGTTAGAACAACATTGAAAAAAATAATGGAAAACAATCGTTGCTTACGTTCATGCTTTTATCTCTTTCTATTATGTAATTCTGATTCGTTTTGATGAAGTGATTCTTTTTGCAATTTAGTGATGGTGTTTTTATTCGTATTTTGTCACCACAATATGAGAAAAAATCACGTGAAATAACGTTTTATTTTGAAAATGGTTTCTACACATAATTTCTTTCAAAATATTACATTTTATTTTAAATTTAGGTATTCAATAACCTGAGAATGACACAAACAGGTAAGGCAACAATAAGTAATCAATTTTACTGAAACATTATCAACGTTTTAATGTATTTTTACATCATAAAACCACTTTAACAAGCGAGAGATATCACGCTCAGAGCGACATGCACGCACTCTAATTAATATATCTCCTCAACTAATCTAGATCCCATTCTGCAATTTTCATGATAAACTGTATACATGTTAAGCTTTATTTTACAGTAAAAAAAATTAAAATTAAAATGGTCGAAGTAATTGAAAAAAATATTTTAGATATTCACTTCCGGTTTAAAACTAGAAAAATAAATCAAATTCGGAATCTCATTTGAAAATCAAAAAGAACAGCAAGTTTTCTAAACAAAACAATACATTTATTATTTAATTTACTTCTATATGAAAATAAAATTTCAAAAAACCCCTGCGGTGAAAATTTGAATTCTATAGAATCCCATATCTTAACAACTAAACATCAAAAAAGAAAAATATTATGTGTACAAATTCTTATACCCTAGAAGTACAAATGTGCCCAATATGAACGAATTTCAGAACCTCACTTTTTTTTCGTTGTCGGTTTCACGTGAAATGCCCCATATACAAAACTTCATCCATCTGCGCCCATTCTGAGTTTAAAATCTTTTAATTCTTTATTTGTGTGACGCAGTGTACTGACTCTTCTTTTAATTTGCAAATAACTAGTGCTGAAGCCAACTAAAA
The DNA here is from genome assembly GCA_963942545.1 of Oxycera nigricornis. Lineage (NCBI taxonomy): Eukaryota > Metazoa > Arthropoda > Insecta > Diptera > Stratiomyidae > Oxycera > Oxycera nigricornis. The sequence goes on from OZ012659.1 coordinate 7,576,929, forward strand.
CAAGAACTTCCCATATACTGGGAAGTTAAAAAGTATTCATGCTGCACGAAACTCAAACAATAAGCATTAATTATTTCTATTTAACGATGCTGCTTGAAAAATTTAGTTACTGATCCTTTCATATAGGAACCAGTAACATACAAACTATCAACGAGCTTGAAATTGAAAAAAACACGTCTAATTTCTTTTATTGTGATCGGAAAGTGAACAAGTTACTGAGTATTAAATTGTATTGACAAATTATTCAAATATATGCAAACCAGCGCCCAACGTGGGCATGTTCTCATATAATTTCGAGACTTATCACCGTAAATAAGGTCGCAAAACTGCGATTAGGATATATATATATATACATTATATATATAATATATATAATATATATATATATAATATATATAATATATATGTATATATATATATATAATATATATAATATATATATATATATATGTATATATATATAATGATGTAAAGCTAATATAACCGAGAAGGAAAAAAATAAATCAAGCAATTGGATTATTTTCATTAAAGCAGTTTTTAATGGATGTATTGGACAATTTATATACAGTGTTGAGTTAACTTGAGGCTAATAAATTTCAATGTGATTATGAACTGTATGGAAATGTAGAAATTTCCAATAATCAAAACTATTTTAACGCAACTGAAGAAACTCTAGTATCAGACTTCACCGTCAAATAGCTATGATTGCACAAAAACTTCAATACGACTAACACTTTGATCCTTTCCCAATTTACCAACTACTTGTACTTGTCTAACCAAGTCAATGAACCTCCGGCTGATATACGTTTATGTTTATAATCGGATATAATGACGAAATGCCCAACCTACAAATCACTTACGCTCAATCAAATGAATTCACTAAAACTTCTTTCGGAGCAGTAGCTTTTCATGCACGTAAAAAGCAGGAAATGCATATAAACCGCACAAATCACGCAAAAATCATCAACAGCTAAATGAATCAAGCAGCACACGACACCGGGGCTGCAGAGTGAACCAAGTTAAATTGGATGAACTTTCTAAACTTTCGGATGGGTGGTAGGTTTAGGCATAGCGTGGTTGTATCGTGCTCATTACTTGTCTAGGTTAGGTAAACGTTATTTAGCTTTTCCGGCCTGCTCCAATGTCTATTAATAGACTGTTTTCTTGGCCGTTGTACAATGAATTTTCACCCAATAATTTGTCCGATAGATCTTCTAGGGTAGTTGAAAAATTGAATTTCTAAAGAGCTTTTCTGATTGGAATTTTGACGATTGTCTCTAATTAATTTATTTATTTTTATGAAAGATTTTTTTCAAATAAAATCCTTGATTCCTTGGAAATGTACTAACGCCTCAAAGAAAATTAAGAAAATACCATTTTTGCCACCCTATCTGAAACTTCTCTTTATTGCAGCAGTGCTTGTGTTAACATAAACAACACATCATGCACCACGGGCAGCATATAAACTCGTAATCATGTTGAAAGCATATAAGAACATTTCGTGTTTCTCAGTTGCGTGCTCCACGTCAATTATGAAAGACCATTCGAAGGCTTGAAGGCTCCCGTGTCCAAAATCGATCCTTGTTGGTGCTTTGTGAGCTCTTCAATTTCTCGCTAATTAGAATGCGCTTTAAATCACCATTGCTTCATGCCTAACGTGAAAGAGTTCTTTGGTTGTTTAATGATTGTCAGGAATACCGTGATGTGTTGGATTATAATTAATTTTCTTAATTTACATGTCTGCAACTCAACTAGTTTCATAGCTTGCAGTTCATTTTTGAAATGCTGTTTTTAGTGTGTTTGTTAAAACATATAGAATATACATTAACACCCCAAGTGGGCTATTCTCTAGCTTGAATAAAGCTAGGATTCAAGAAACATTACACAGAGACTGCATATAAGGTCTGGTTACTGGACGAAACCTGAAGAGCAGCCTGGCAAACTTGGTCTGCACTGCGCTCCAAACGCACCATGCAGCTCCTCAATACGAGCTGTGTAAAATTAGGTTCCAATATATCTGTACTGAGGGAGCATTGCCTGATTGGCAGACGTGCAGAAAGATTTGGCGTTCTTTTTTACCATTTTTGCCAGAGCTGACGATTAGAAACGGTTCAAAAATTTTTGTGCGAATACTCGGCACTGTTCAGAAGATGCATGCAAACCCTAGACACTCCCTTCCTGAATAACCTCACGAAAATAGCTAATTTATATAAAAGCTTCATAAAAGAATCCAAATGGTTTTCATCATCACGAAGCAAGTGACGTCTCAATCTTGGACGGTATCACAATAAGCCTGTCGTAGCTTAAGTGAGCCATCTCTTAAGAAAAATGCGTTGCCACTACAACCAACCAAGGGCTGAAGTATTCGAAGGAATTGTGTGCAAATAATATGCAAAAATAAACTCATAAAAGAATACTACAATTCTAGCCGGAAAACGTTCTCCATGTCAGATCTAAAATTAATAAATTTATAAAGTTTTACAAAACAAAAAAATAAAGATCCGAAAAATAATCCAGTATGAATAACTTCCCGCCAATATACGGGATAATAATTAAAACGTTTACATGTAAATACACCAAATTTGTTTTTCTGCTCAACTTTACTGCAAGTTGGCCAGCGATTCATTTTCATTTAACTCCTACAATCAGTAATCCATTCACTTTAAATCTCTTCCACTAAAGCATTTTATGTTCTCACAGTAATTAAACCCAGAATCAAAGAAACTCAAGTCAGTTCTTTAAGAAATTCCATTCGCATGATAGTCCGTACCAATCGTATGACTTCTGAAGAGACTAACAAATCCAGTTGCAACAATCTTGTACCTATTAGTATTCCACCGAATACAATAGACTAGAAATTAGCAGAATACAAAATGGAACTTCGTCATTCTTCTTTCACCAAAAGATCCATGACGGTCGTCTCTCTTGGTGGACTTGCTTCGCCAATAGCAGAAATTCCAAGTAAAACCACTATGTTATCCAAGAAGAAGAATACACCGCGAGATTTGTTAGAATGATCTTCTTGGCGGTGACATCACAAAGACCATCTCTGCTTACATAACGGGCAAGAAATAATGCGTTGCATCGCTGCTGCTGGTGCTGCAGACAGTCATCTTGGCCAACAATGCGCGCTTTGAGTTCATCGCGGAAAGAAAGCATTTTCGGGCCGCGCAGAAAGTCAAACATCAAAAGTCGGTGAAATTCAAGAGTGTAGCACTTTTTTTTCAATTGGTAAGTGTAATGAGACTAAGCAGCTCAATTTCCATATTGTCACATTCAATGCTTTTTGGTTGCAGTTTTCGATAAGTGAACTCAGAAGCTGAGGACTTGTTGCTAGCAACATAACCAGATAATGTTCGCCAATCAGTCGCATTTGTAGGTCGAATTCTAAGGGGAAGATTATGCAAAATCTGTTGTTGTTTTTCGTTTCTTGGCCAGCTTGATGCAGCTAGTCCGTATAACAGATATTTCGTTTTTAGTTTGCAAACCAAGCGTTAATTTGCTATTTTCAGAAGTCATCCACACTAAATACTCCAACATCAAATGATTAATGACTAATTTCTGATGATAAACCATCAGCTAAGTGCGGATGCTGGGTTCATGCTCTGAAGTCATTCATTACAATTTTCAGTTGAGCTCTGCTCTACAATTTATATTGTCTATGCCAAGAGGGCATACTCTGTTCTAAACCTTCTGACCGAACGAAAGCAAAATGTAAATCTCGACCATCAAGTGGTTACACCTCGCCAATTACGCGGAACCGGAGGATCGCCAACGCAAGCAAACAATAACATGTTCTGGCCGAGATAAGGCCTGTCCTATGCCAAGTGAAGCGAGTAACTTCCTGAATTACAAATCTAACACTAAAGTGAAGTAGCTAAAGAAATGTCGTTCATTGATAGCGAACTCCTCCGGCCCACGCCATCTTCGCCTGCTTCACCGTTGTCCATTTCAAAGGAGCCTTGGCGACATTTATGTCGTGTTCGGTATCAAGATCTGTTTGCAGTGCGTACGGCCGTACTGGACCGCGGACGGAATCAAGCGCCAAATATGCATATTGTACAGATACACGTTTATCTGCAAGTTGCGCGGCATACCGACAAGTTGAAGCAATTCCAGCATTTCGCGAGATTCTACTAGTGCTGGATGTCCGTTAGACGACCGTCACCAAAAAGGGCATAACTGCAAGAACGCGGGGACACCTCATATGACCGTTTCACAAACGGACAGTAGCACGCTAGGAAGTCTCGCTGGATGGAACCGCATGAACAGTAGTTGAACATGTTGGATCCTTGCATGCCATATGCACTTTACATACTGCACTCTTCGGCACTACCGAGATAGAATCTCATCAAATCACTAGTCAGTTTATCTTCAGTGAGTGGACGAGGTGACCAGTTAGATATTAGGTTCAACTTGGAAGTGCAGTTAGATTGCTTAATCTTACATTGCACGGTTTTGGATAAGGTGAAGATCCTTCCAAAAACTTTACGACAAAAAGAAGAAGTTACACTTCTTTCTAATTTTTTTGGATAGTTTAGATGCTTGACAAACTGAAAAGGCAGACTTTTTCAAAAGAAGTCAAAAAGTATGAGCGAAACTGCTACCAGCTTCTACGTAAATGTGTTATAGTTGCTGAAGAAGAAGGAATTTCGCAATCGGCTTCTAGGATATAAGTATAGATTGAATCATAGTGGCACAATTGGAGAAAAGCCAACTCTTCAAATTCACTAGCATTACCCAAATCCAAATTAAGACTTTGAAAAAGAAAAACTAGTAAAAAACAAACCTGGAAAAGTAAAAATTATTGAGAGTATTCAACAAGAACCATTGTACAATATTCAGATCAAATATTCTTTTTTACATTTTTCAAGAATAAATTGGTATCTTTCATTCAAATAAATTTTTTGGATGAGCAACAGCTATCTACTTCATTGCATTATACGGTTAAATTTAGTTCTACCATTAGTAAGTCACCAAGATTCCTCCTCAGCCTGCATGAAAGACTCACCACAGTCGAGTAATAGATCACACGGTTTGTTGACTTTTAGGTTTGTGGCTTTTCAATCCGGCCTGCCGCGAACAAACAGCTATGTTTGAAGGTTACTTTATAGATTTCACCATTTATGGAGGTTCGCGATATGTGTGCGCCAGAACAATTCCTCTTCTGGTTTTCCATCAAACCGTTCTGGGTTTTTGTCATCCAATGATTCCTTCTTTGCTGACAATCTTCGTCGACTTCGCGGTATTGTGTGGTGTTCCCGGGCTAAGCCAGATGGCCTTATGATGGTGACTTGAGTCAAATGCATAATGCATCAAAGTGGCGGACAAACTAACGAAACAACGGTTCCTTCGCGGATTTATTGAGCACGAAGCATGAAAAATTGCAAAAGCAACATCGTCACTTCATTTCGCGCCTGCCGATTGTTGAGGATATGAGTCTGCGGAATATCAAAGTCACCACGATTTCGTAGGTGGCATGATGAAAATGACGATGGTGTGCCCAGCGGAAAGAGGAAGCTCTGTGAACTGCTATTTTCGATTGTTTCGCCAAATCTTATTTCCTTCGTTAAAAGTCCAACCATTTGTTGCTGTTTAACGGTACATCATGGAAGATATCTAGTAACATATAAATATTGTTTTCACCGCAGTTTTGCCGATCACCTTCCTATAAATCGAGCGGTGCAGACCATGCAAAAGCATTTCACTGGCATCACGCCGATTTGGTAGCAATTTGAAGGGTTCGCCAAAACGAATCGCCAAAAATTACATGAATCTCAAACACGCCCACATCGTGAAATTCTCATCTGCCAAAAATAATTGAATTCTTCAAGTGTTTCGATCGAAAACGGGCACACTTTCATCTTTTGTGCTAATTGTGTTGTTAAACTATGTGTTAGCACGCGACCCGGAAGTTCAACGAAAACAATTGAGAAGATGTTTTGGAAGCGCATCTAAACAAATACGAGCATCTTGGCTGGGGAAAGACTGAATACGTTACAACACGTACGAAACATATTCGGACCGAGACACATGTTGTGCAATTGGATTTGGCGCGATTTCAACTTTGTTGTGCACGAAAATCGCCAAAATCAATATTTGAATTAATGAAAGTTTTTCGAATAGATCTGTCTTACACTTGAGATTAGATTGTATGTCTGTTGTTTTCGATGAAAGGTAAAGTGAAATGTTCTCTGCAATAAAAATTAGGCAGAAAGTGTGAGTACTAGATGCATTGATGAGGACTCTGATCAGCATGGCTTGACAACCTGAATACCAACGTATTATTAAAAAAAAATACCCAGGTCGTCTATTAGTTCAGCCATTCTTTGCACGAAATAAATTTTACCCAGCCGGCAATCTGTTTGATGAGCTTTCACATTACACATTCTAATTAGCTCAGAAAGTGTTGAGCATAATTCCGTTTAAAAACTACTACTTTGAGAGTGATGAAAAACTCTTATCGATTAGCAGTTTTTGTGGATTGTTGTCATCAAAGCTTCTATGTGGTCTCAAAAGTGAGCTTCAAGGTATTTTCATAAATTTTGATCATTTTCACATTTGAATCAAATTGTTTTGACGATTAATTGATCCGTTAAACCATCATGAGCAGCTATAAAAAAGGATCACTTTATTATCTGTTTCATCTCTGTGATTAGGACTATAAGAATAATCGCTTTTTCACCTATTTGTTTTGTGAAAAATTTTGTTGCAAAGATTAGTTCGTATAACTACCCGCATTTTTCAAATGTTAAAAGAAAATGTTTTAAAACACACTTCTTGAGTTTTGTCGATACAAAACTTTAATATGAAGAGTGCTTTGGGAGTGAAAAGATTTTGGAATTTAGTTACCAAGTAAAGGCTGCATAATACATTACTTATCCGAAGAAAATCTATTTTTGGAGAACAATTTAAAATTCGTTGACCTTGATGCCACCACATAAGATTGAAATCAAGAACAGTTCTTATTTCTGCTAAATATTTTAAATTTTCGATTTGTGATGCTCCACCCAATGTGATCATTCTGTGAAGCTAGTCAAGCACAAACATTGTCTCATTCATATGTAAATTAGCTTCTTGTGCCAATCAATTCTAACAATTATTGGCTAAACAAGAATCGCGAACCACCCCATTTCCATTCCATCATCAGCACAACACGTTGAAGTGTTATTACGAATATCTCATCTAGGAACAACCTCTTTGGCCGGCTTGACAAGACCGCATCACTCCCTACCTAGAGCATATCAGTCACACCCATCTTGGAAGCAACGGAACTGCAAATTGCTCAGAAATTAATTTGATGTCATCGCTTAGCCAGATTGCAAATTGGTTGCATGAGTGTCCATGACAAGCTGGATCGAAAAGTGCTCCTCCAAGTACCAACAGCACTACCCGACACACCACGGTGGCGTGGATCTGGAGCACCTCACTTCGGACACTGCTAGCCATCTTGTTTACATCGGAGCCGTGGCCGTAAATCTTGGACCACGGAACACTCTCCGTGGAAGATGGTGTCAAGTGTTGGGTGCATGTGTTCAGCAAATAACAAGTCCTGTTTTAATTGCGATCTCCTGATGTGAAGTCATCTGTTAAAGTTGCTCCACTTCCTGGTCTCGCATGACTTTTATCATGTATGCGTTGACCACGTTGGGCGCTAGTCTTTTAGATGGACACAAAAGCTAATCGCATTATATGCCGATCTAAATGCTGTTTGATCATTGTTATGCATAACTTGACCGCGATCTAATTCATTTGAAAATCAAACTAAAACAATGATACTTTTTATTTGTTGGACAATAGTTCAATTATGATTCAACTTTGCCTTTTCATAGATCTCTTATTGAAATAAATTAGAACACGTGCGATCATTGGACGCCCGCCAATTTTCACTGCAGTACGATTGCGAGACCTTTGTCAGCTCTCCACTATCAAATGCAAAAGAGGGTCAAAAAGATACTTTTGTAAGCGCATTCAATGGCGATGTATCTTACACATCTAGATGTGCAGACCTTTCGTGGCACATCGACGGCATGCATATATAGACGAAATTTATAGACTATCGATGTGGGTCCGCTATTGACCGGTTTAATGTTATGAATTTCAAGTGGGCGACTAAACATTTTTCGCACCTTTGAAATCATGAATATCATTCTTAATCGGCCATTCATGCAAAAGCGGTTGAGTTATGCATGTAGGTTCGATCGCCAACTGAAAAGATACGCTGGGCAAATGACATCAACGATAGATAGATATCTGGCCAAGATTCAGGTATTAGAATGATTCCGTTTGGAAAACAGGTCAAAACTGGGTGTTCTAACTCGACAACGATCGAACGGCTTCTTAGAAAGTGTTAAACACGGCAGATGAACTATCAAATGGAGTAAATTTTAAATCATTTCAATTGTGTACCGTAATATTAAGAAAGTGGTCAGCTTACCGGGAAATAAGGAGGGGGGGAATGTTAAGTGGTGTGTTGTGTCGTTTAGATGAAAAGAAATTCTATAAATATGTTTCTTTTTCTTAGTTAGGCGATGTGTGATTATTAGCATTTAAAATATAGCGCCAACTTATTTTATTTTTCAACGATCTGATTTTACTGAAATCCCCATTGATTTCTTCAATATTTGAGAGATCCTCTTTCCATTTCCAATTCCAAAGCAATCTTAAAAACCATGAACTGTTGAATCTTTCTATTGCCACTAGCCTTAAGGTGAAATAAATCTTTAGATGTTCCATGTTTAAAGATCATTCGTATGCTTTTATTGGAATTGCGTGCAAAATGACCCAGCACTATTAACTTCTGCGGTATTTTGAGTGGTTTACCCATCCTAGGCCAGACCAATATTAATGTGTTTCGGGGGTCAAAGTTGAACGTGTGTGTTGGAAACGTGTTTTAGATGATCGAAACAGACACAGTTAAAAGTTCAACGCTCGCCATTGTATCTTAAATCGAAATAGAAATTATGAATGGAAGTCTAGGGTGAAATATTAAAACATTGCATGCGGTGAAGCGATTGGGCTGATGAGGCCACAGAGAAAATGTGGCCTGAAGATCTGAACATTACAAAATATGAAATGTGGCTTGGAATTTTAATGTGATAAGAGATGTTGACTAGATAAACCATTTATTTGCAATGAAACGAAAGTAGGTATATCCGTGTTCAAAATGTTTCTTACTTTAGTTCTAGACATTTTCATATTGTTTAACGTAAATATCTAAAAGTGCAATTGAAATGTCTCACACTAAACGCTGTTGGTAGGTAAAATAACCGAAATCTAAAAGTGATATCGAATTCATCAAATATGATGGCTAGGGAACCGAAGAGTTTACACTAGAACATACAACCCGCCCCCCTCTTAAGTGAAGTGGAGAGGGGTGGAATCAGTGAAAGATAGTTCTCACTAGACAAAATGAATGTTCGGGATGAGGGCAGTGATTGAAGAATTAAAATAAGCGGAGACTCGAGTGAAATGTTTTCAATTCGATAGAGTTTACAGGAATATTACCCTTTTTATAAAACCTCCATCACTTTCTGACCCTCGAGGCTGCAAGTTTTTATCTTGCATTGCCATCTTCATCGCTACTTCCGCCCATCGAAGAAAAAGTGTCTTTATCTACATATTTATCAACTTTTAGCAATTTATTAAAATTCTTCAACGCAAAAATAAACGTTCTTTAATCCTATTCACAACCAATGAATATTTTTTTTATTCTTAACTGCACGATTCTAATGCCCTTCAGGAAAGTTTCAAACAAATAAATAAATAAATCTTCTATAAAAAAGGAATTTGCTAAAAAAGAAAGTATGAATTTACATGTATAGGTTTTTGGTTTTCGTTATTTTATTTCGGAACTGCAAAAAAAATATTTTCAATTTTACCCCTAACTTTCAGGAGAAGATATGAGCTGAGAAAAATCAAGGAATATTCGAATATATTCATTATAAAATTCATCATAACTGTTTTCGAGAATAATTTTGAATTCTTGCTGCATTTTATCGAAAATTGTCGAACTAAAAATTTTCGAAAACAAACCAAAAAAGTTCAAAACAGTCCATAATTGTTAAAACTCGAATGTATACACTTTTCCAAAAACATTTCGAAGAAAAGATTTCCAAAGAGAGTTTCTCAAATTGATCATAACGAACGAAATAGCACAAAAAATCAATGAGCAGAATGTTTGATGTAACCACAATTCTCCTGCAGGAAAATTTATCCTAGAACACTGTATAGATACAGTTGTCGTCTACCAATCGCTGCCTTCATTATTCAATCTGAAAAGACACCAAAATAGTTCTGACTGAAATGCCATTTAGGTTTCTACAGCGTCCTCTTCATCCTAAAGCATTGCGGATGGTTCATTCGCTCCACAGCGATTTATTTCTCACGGAACCAATCCATCTCGATCCACCCTAATCGCTCCCCCATTTCAACTCCATTAGCCGATCCGGAGAAAGGGTTTGGACGGGTTTAATGAGTACTGAACACGATAAGGATCGCAATGCGTCCTATCAGTCCGACTCGCCGCCGAGCCAGAAAAGGCTCCTCCGAGGCAATTTGTTGCAGCCAAAAGCCTGACAGAAGTACTCTTGCATCAACTTGCGTAGGCACTTGCCTCGAACATGGTCGCGGCAACCAGCATCTGACAGACAGTATCATGTATCTACAAAGGTTTCAGGTCTATGAAAACTCAAGTGTAATTTCGCGAGGAATACTGGTTGAATGTTGGTAACTACGCACCATCCACGTCTATAGGCATGTGTAGGGAAGTCTGCAATGCTGTAATGGATGCTGGGGCCAAAGGAACCCAGGAGAGAGTTGGCCGCGATCGATAGAAGCAATGGCAAGGAAGGGAAAGGAACGGATTGAATAGATAGTAAATAGGCTTGGCCAATTACAGAAGCAATACCGAGTGATCGATGCATGATCTTTGGCTTGCGTTAACGAGCGTCAATCACCTACGGCCATGGCGTAGTACACACATAGGTGGATAAACTCCGGTGCCTTCGTGGCCAGTTAGACTTCCTTTTAGTTGGACTTTTTGTGGCAGCCGGCATTCGACTTCAATCTACTCCAGTTCAGCTGTCTGACAATTTCAGATACACACGTACTCGTATGTAAAGTGAATGCCAAAAGAATGTCAGCAGTTTTGAAAGAACAATTATCTTTTTAATTGTCCGCTGTGTGAAGAATGCAGCTCTAGCGACAGGACTTGTTATCTAGCATGACCACACACTTGGGTCGTTTTGGCGTGTTTATTTTAATAGTTCAGAGATCATGGTGGAAATTGAAATTCCAGGATGCATGTTTCAATCAATGTCGTGGCAAGCAGGCGAGTTTCTACCTCGGGCAATAAATTCCCAATTGAAATTAGTAGTTTTCTACTAGCACATCTACGATTCCCAACTCATCAGCAGTTTAGGACGGACACTATGCTGCAGTATTTAATATTGGCTTGCTTTCAGAAAAGGCAAGATTATCCACAAATTAAATGAAGGCAGTTAATACCGCCCCAATACTTTGTATCTTACAGTACAATTTCAACCTTCTTAGTCGACATACTGTAAGACACAACACGACAGTTTATTTAGATTGGAGTCGGTTGGATATGCCTCATGATCTTGATCCAAGTCCAAATCTGAACTTGTTAGACGCTACGATATTGACATAGAAAAAAATTATCTGGAGCCTCTCTCCTAGTCTAAATCTACGATCGGAGTATCTGCAAACCATATATCTAAAAGTGGTTGGGCTGTCTGCCGGTTGGATGGCTGTTTGGTCGGTGCCTGCACTATGATTCGACTATAGCTGTTTTCAATCGAACGACGTGGAAGCAGGAACAAATGCGTAGAGAACTGGTTTCATTTCGCAGTTCACAGTTTGCAGAAAAGGAGTTGGTGGACTGATCTATGGTGTCTTTGAACGAGTTATTGTATGCACCACTAGCTGGCATTAGACGGGCGAGGAAGCTTGGGGCTGTCCCCAGCCGTTTTGTTACTTTCATTGTTGCCCCCTTTCACACACGACCAACGATCATTCCCGTGGTGGTTGATGTTTCATGTTCGATGCTCCATGCTGAAGCTGATGATGATGTGATATGTGATGTCTTCAATCATTGACAATGAGTATGTCGGATTAATTACACGCGAGTTTTGTGAGGATTTCGAAGATACCTGCACGATTTTCAGTACAAGTACTCACACATGTACCGACATTACGTGTCCGCATTGTCTGGTCGAGTTCAAAAACGATTGTTGCAGAAACACTTTGATTGATGCTGATTAAAAGACCATTGTGTAATTGTTTGGATTTCATGGTGAACCATTCTTCGAAGTGAACTCCAGATGGAAAATTGGCATTGAAACGAAATTGGATAATTGTTAATTGGCATACCTGTGGCCTATCTAGATCACACGAGGAAACAAATAGTAGTTTTGTCTACCATACAGCAATGTGAACGTGCTCTATTTTTTTCACGAAAAATCACTATAGCCTGCAATTAATTGCAAGATGTTTATCTTAGGTTCGGAACATAAAAACAGATTTAGCGATGTTTTAAGCAATTCCAGTGAATCTATTATTTTTGTTTAATTTCCGGCCAAAAATCTTTAAATATCTACGGAAGAATGAACTTTCTGAGAACAATCTTAAATTCTAAGTGGTTTATTGCAAATTTCATTTGCATTATTACCACAGAATTGACGGGTCATAAGAATCATTACTAGAATATCAGAGAAACAAGATAATTAACTTAGGCTGATAGTTTTCACTTGGAACGTACGAAATAAGACTACAATAAAGTAAGGTAAAAGTTTCACCGCATATCGACAGGAACTCAAACAAATGGTTTATGAAAAATTTAAAGAAAACAATTGGCTCATTTTATTTTTCTCAGTGATTGACTGAGATCTCCGGTTCATGATTTCTAGCCATTTTTTCATCATTTCATCCTCAGCGAAAGAAAGTAAAAGTCAATGGTCTTCAATTCAGTTGAAATGAATTTGGGATGCATACATAATGTGCAAAATTAAATTGAAAATGCAAGTAAGAGTTCTTAATTTTATTTGTATCTTTTCAGAAGATCAAAATTCAGATTCATCTGAATAAGGTCAAAGAATAAATTAACGATTTTTATTCATTTTTAAGGGTATCGGACAGTTTTAAAGTGATTGAATTTCAAATTAAATTCATAATTGAACACAATTTCGAGATTTTTATATTTCCTCATTATGTTTCATGTACAAAAAAATGAACAGCTTTGATACGACTAAACCAAATAATTAACAGAAATTTTAATTGAAAAACTTATTCGTTCAACGTAGTTTCAATGCTTGATTATCTATGAAAAATTAAAACAAAGCCATTCCAGCAAAATGGTCTCAAATATTGAAATTCTTTTAAAGTTAGTAACGAAACATAAAGTTTATACTCTAATTTGCAAACAAATAAACTATAATTTAAAATACAGATACCAATACAATTAATTTCAGAAAATTACTTTTATGTTTTTATTTTAACAAATAACATTGCTTTCGAATATTTACATGTACAAAAAACAGTATATTTTGCTCAGTATGCAAAATTCGTATTATTGAAATTAGAAACATAAACATTCGAAACAGTGAAATAAAATCAATAAATACTCTGACAGATTTTCAAAATTTCAAAATATTTGTTAGAAAAAAATTTGGACACAGTTTATTGGTACAAACTTTAATCAACGGTGGTAATTTTAAGATTGAATGGTCAAAGCTAAATAAGTTTTACCGAGAATTGTTTTTTGGAACTATAAAAAACTATTCTTCGGGATTTTCTAGGGAAAAACACTTTTACAAACGAAAATTTGTCCAGTAAAATAAATGACTTTCAAAATTTAAAACCAAACAGACAAATACCAATGGAAACATATATCAATATCAAAACAAAACAAACTTGAAGATGCATAGTTTGTTCTCTATTTTTTTAAAAACATTTAGAAAAATTTCTTTGAAATGTGAAAGATTTGAGATGTTTTCAATCGGGCGCATTTTTTGTGGCAAAAAAGCTTTCAACAGTATTTTAAATTAAATCGCAACCAAATTTATTTATTTAACATTATTCAATCGATTAACTCTGCCGCAATTAAAATTTTATGCGAAAAATTCTACCTGAAAAAAATTTCAAGCATTGCATAAATTTTCAAACTGAATGATAAATTTTAAAAATTGTAAGATACAATTTGCAGCGGATTATTTTGAACGAAGTTTGAATCACTATCGTCTTTAGCTGCCATCACTGATTCAAAAACTCTGAAGCTAATCTACGAAAATTGCATATAATTTCCGCCTTTTAAGTTCTGGCCTATTGATTTTTTGGATGCATACAAGGTTTGAGCGAAGTTTTTGGATTTTCATGATAGATTTCAATGCTAAACAGACTTTCAAATGGACCTTTTCTTTGAGCATGAGCATAAAAAGAATTCAGTAAAAAAATGCTCCAATATGAAGCAAATTTTTGAAAAATATATTTTGGATAGTTTTCCTTCTCAAAATTTGCCAGGCCATTTTAGCAGAAAATAATATTAAATGTTTGGAATTTGGTCTGAACCGTATAACTTTTAGTAAATTAATTTTGGAAAAGAATTTTCAACGCACATCACCATTTTTCAAGAATAGAACCTATAAATGTTTTGGTACCTTTAAATTTGTGAACGTGAATAATATTTTAAGGCAAATTATATTTTATGATTTCGATAAAAATTTGCTATTGAAAAACACATCAAAAGTTAATTTTGTGGGAAAAAATTATGTAAATAATTTATATAGACGATCGTCATATTTCACGCAATGTTGTTTCAAAACTTAGCAAAATTACTGGTTGGACACTTGAAAAAGAAAATTCTGCCAAAAAAAAATGTCTTCCTTAAAAAAAACTCATAGGGCTGCAATAAATTGTAATAGAAATCATAATAATTAATTTGGTTTTCGAGCGATTCTTCTTTAAAGTTCACTTTATCACAGCCAATATAACATCGTAAGTATTCCCGGAGAAGCTAGTCTTACTGTTACTGTTGAAATCTTAAAACTGACCAACTTTGCTTACACTTTCGAGTAAGGCAAACTGTGTCCACCATTATTATATTATTTCAATTTCATACTAAAAGAAGAAGAGAAAAAAACGGCTGCAAACAACCATCAACGGTTCTTTAAAAGGATCACCATCAATAGCCACTCCATCTTAAAAACAAATATGCAGAAGGCTCGGCAAACTCGTGGCCGAACATGAAACGCTAATGCTAATGGTCTACCAGTTGCCATCAACTTACCACCGCTGACTGCTCCAAATAAACATTGAATGTCTTGGACTGTGTTCGGGACAGAGTACTGAAGACAGAAGAATTGAAGTAACACTTCAGCTAAAATTACTCCAGGTGTTCTTATGAATGCTTGAAGCTCGCTGGCACACAGAAGGTGGTAGTGACGGTGGTGGCTCCAAGATGGTTTTCGCGGCTACCAGTTGTGCATTGCAGTCCCCAGCAGCGCCTTTTGTGTGAATAGGAAAACAATTAAGACGACAAGCATTTCATATGCCACCTGAGAATGCAGTCTGTCTTGGTGGTGGTTCTTTTGTTGGCTGCAGCACAATAGCAGCCCGCCGTCATTTTCCTGTGGCATTTTCTGAAGAGATGTGGCATGACTTGTCTACGGTTTGTTTTGTTCTACTAAATCATAGTCGCGGGTTTCAAATTGGAAAGGGATGCGTTGAAAGGATTTCGTTTTTCTCTTGAGAATGTAACTCTTGATATGTAATAATTTGAGGTGGGCGTATAGCAACCCTTAGCGAACCAAGCCTGAAACGGAGTGCTGAAGACCTCAACCTTAAAAGTCCTTTCTTCGGAGTAGACAATGACCTTCTTTGCAGTTCATCCAGCATAAAGATACGGCAGAGGATTGTCTGTGTCTTTGCCAAGTGATGATGACTGGGCCATCAGTGATGGGCCAATGCTATTGCCGAAGGTGTCCAGCAGCAACTCATACTAGGGGACGGGTGCCGAGCGAAATCCTTGGCCGTCTCCGGGCCAAGCACCACGTCCACTTGCAGACACATTAAGAAGCAATAATGCATGGCTATGACTAATTCGATTCGATTAATGCTACCATCAAGCAACAGTTATGACTGGCAACAATTGCGGTTTGCTCGGCTACTGAATTTTCTACATCTATTGGTTTATTCACATTCGAAGGTTGCTGGTGGTGGGTCTTTGGCAACATTCGTCAGATCGATTCCACGCCGCGAAGCCTGCCTCCAAAACTCTTAATTTCTGCAAGATTTCTTGGCTTCTGCATCGTCGTTGGTGCTTTTGTCATTCTTAGGCTATTTGTTTGTTGGGCAATGAACGGCTTGTTGCTGGCCCATTAATGATGGAGTGGCAAACAAGTGGTGAACTCTGCAAGCACCTTTGAACGCTTGATTGGATCCAATAATCTTTGGGTGGTTTTGATCGTTACAAGCAATGTGGTGTACGTTTAGGGTTTCGTGGAATCGTTAGTTTTACATTTGGAAATAATATAATTTGTAAAGTCCAAGGAGAGAATTCATGCAAAAAACTGAAGACTTTATACAGAAATTAATTTTATTTTCAAATCTTTTGTAGTAATATTGGAACACTTTTACTTAAGGGAAGAATCGACATACTTCGCTTAAAATGTATCAATTTCATTTGAAATTTTCAATTTGTCCCTAAAGAATCACAACAAAGTAAATCGTTTTAGCAAATATTTCTTTTTTTAACAAAAGCTTTGATTTATATTTGGCCTGCAACTGACATAATATTGAGCAACTCATTTTTTTATGTGCACTGTGAACGATTTTGTATCTGAGAATCTCTACTCTTTTTTTAAAACGACCAAAATCAATATTATGAAGATTGCATGTCTTTTATTCACATTTTCAACTAATTTTCAATATTCAGACCTATAGTATGCCTCAGAAAAGTCCTGGGCTGATGGATCAACACCTTTCAAAATATTGTCATGATGATTTTGACGAAAATGGTACGTTCCATAGCAGACTTTCCAACAGATACTTCAAACATTATTTTCTGCAATGAAGCAATTTCATGTGATCCTTTAAGATTTACCGTGTCGATAATCTATAGTAGCTCTCTCTATAAAATTGTGAGACGTACCGATTCTCCAAAATGGGTCTAAATAGTTTGAGATCGGTTTTGAAGAGTTCGGTATTAATTTGATCACGGTGAAAAATTTAAAAAAGTATCTGAAAGCGTTAAGTTTTGATCTGAAAATAATAACTGATAGGATACCAAAAACTAGTATTTAGCAATATATTACGATTTTGAAATTAGTGAACAAGACAAATTAAATCTAAACAAGATCTTAAGCAGTTCAACGAGCTCCGAACCATTGCCTGAGTGCTTCGAATCAATGAATAAGTCCAATTGTGGACCTCATCAATTCAAAAAACCGAATTCAATTCGACCAGATTCACAACATAATTAATCATTCACTTGATCGATGACTCGTTAATCATACTTCGATACACACCACATAACACATCATCTAAACACATGCACGTTCCAAAGTTTATTCCTTGGAAAAGCATCGACAGTCAGTGAAACTTTGCTCACCTTTGCTCAATATTTCCTCCAGGTTCAGCTCCAGAGTCAGATACTCCATCCACTTTTTTTTTCTTCGTGCAGAACAGCAAACAGTCTTGCAAGACGACAATGTTTCAGGAACGGCTTCTTGTTACGATCACATTCAAACATTCATCATTGTCGCCTTCTTCCAGCGATCGTGCACTATTTCCACAAACTATCTGAAAGTAAGAATGGAGAAAAACGACTGTAGACCAAACAATAGCGTAAAGTTTTCTTTGATGGTTGTTTTTTTTGGAGGAGCAGCAGGCGAAAGGCTATTATTCAAGTTGTTAAACTCACTGAGATCCCTTCGGGTTTACTCAAGGTAGAATGATCAATATTCAAGAAGTGTTGTAGCACCTTTCTTTCACCTATTTATTTGAATTTGTTTAGGAACTGAAACGGCAGTAAATCTTGCACCATTGGAAAAGTGTCATTGCTCCTAAAATAAGCAAAGAATAAATATAGCGAGAAAATGCACCACAGACTTGACCTGTGAGACCTTTTAAAGCGATCTCGGAAAAGAATCATTTGCTTAGTGTTTCAAATTTTTGGTGGGAACAATGCGGATCTGATATTTATGTAAATTCAAGAAAGCCTCTGTTGAAAGTTCATAAATATCAAGAATAACTGATAAAAATCCTCAAAAGAATGATTTCAATACTGGTCAAGGCAGCTTTTATAGATGCATCATAATTTTCTAACATAACAAATTGTTTGCCATATAGCTTTGAATCATAATTTTTAAGCAAATTCGTAGTTTGGAAGTTCACATAGTCTAATTGGGATTGATTCAACTGAAAAATTTCGAAACGTATTTCTTCCACCATTTGTCCTTGAATGAATTCGAATTTCCAAGAACATTTCACAGCTTCCAACATCATTTCAACGCAGCATGAGTTGGTTGGGTAGGTATGCGGCATTGATCAAGTACAATATCCTCTTTGTACGAAATTCAAACCAGAAGATGGATGAAGTGCCAGCAGAATCATCATCCATTCTATGTTCGTTCGTCTGCACAAATAAATGTTGGCCTTGAGCTGGAGGGTTCCATCCGCTTGACGGGAGCAGCTCCGCAAAGTTATGGAATTTAACACTTTGAATATGATTTTGTGGCTTTTTCGCGCGGAATGAGATCCACTTCGCTTGTAGCACATAAGCACACAATAATGCGGTTTTGAAGATGCCAAACAAAAAGATACCAGTGCCCAGCCCAGCAATCTTGAGCCAATGAACATGTCTGGATGGACGGATCAATGTATGTACTTGCAGAATTACAACGAGTGGCAAAGTTACTTCGAAGAAGATCGATAACCCTTCCCGGGTGAAAACATTGCCCCAGAAGATGATGATCTTCGCCATGAGCTGCAAGCATCAGCCACTGTGCTCTGCTAATCGACTAAAGGACAAACAGCAATAATACCTGCGGATAGTGTTTGAGTTTGGGAGTGCCTAGCATTGTGTGGCGGGAAACCACAAAAAATCGATCTTACGATGATGGTAGTCATCTGCAATGATGGTAGAGTAAATAGAAACAGAACATACAAGATGCGAACCCACCAGGAGGTAAATATTTGCATGACATGTGGCAGGTAGATGAGCTGCTGTAAACTAATGCTGAAATGGTGTTTCAGCAAAAACAAAGACTAATAAAGTTCTAAGTTCTAAGCCCTAAATGTTATCTTAATGTAATTTTATATCCATTTTCTAGGGAAAACTTATTACAATTTATTGCCTTCTGAATAAGAAAATGTTGACAGTTATACGTATATTCTTAAAAATGTTACAAAATTTACATTTAGTTCGAATGATTTGTGTCGGAATCGATCGAAAATAAAAAAGAAACAAAAAAATAGTTGCGTTTTAAAAATTAAAGATGCATATAAAATTTAGCGTTTTTCCAAAGTCAAACTACTTGAGGAAGACGAAATAATTCCATTAAGAACTTCAGCATTGATGAAATATCTAGTTTTGTTGATTTTTAGAACTCAACTCTTTTCGTTTAAAGTCCAAAAATTAAATATTTAGTCTTATGTGCAAATGTTTTCGTTAATCTTTGAGTGTTTTTTTCTGAATGAAAAATGTTTGGAAAAGGATTTAGCTTTACTTTGAGTTATAAAAAAATAAGAGGAACTTTTCTCTTTTTAGGGAGAATGCTTACCAATTTGTGTTCGATCTCTTTGGCACATAAATTGGGCAACGTTTCGTCAATAAAATTAATAGCGTTTATTTTCAGATTTTTCGTAGTTTTTTACTATGAAAACGAACAATACAGTGATTATGCCATTTTTTTCCGAGTGTGAACATGAGTGAACATGCCACTTTTACAGGAGGAAGCCATTTTGTTTGCCACTTACCTTTTGTGATTCACCACTCCACGTCTGACTGTCACACGTTCAGAGAGGACCTTCGAATAGTTACCGAAATTCAAGCTTAACTCTATAAGTTCCATCCGGTTCAGCTTGAAACTTGTTGCGAATAGTTTGCAACATGCTTAATGAAATTCAATTACAATAATTTGCGCCAAAACTTGCAGCAATTAGTCAGTTTTTAGGGAGTGTTGCTGCCTCCCATTCATAGGGAGGCCGGTTCGTACCTCGCTTCAGTCTCGAATCTTTTTCTTTTTTTCTCCCCTGCTCCAGCTACAGCTTTCACTTGGAATGCGGATGAAAAAATTAATGCCGAAACGCAGTTTTCCTCACGTGGCAACTAGGAAAATCCGGAATCCGGTTCCAACTGGAAGATAGTGGGACCTTTGCACCAAAAGATGATAATCGATAACGGTGATGAAGAACAAAGAAAAGAGTGTCGAGCGTTGGAAGTAGAAGGTTCCACGTCTCAAAAAAATCGCTGCGATAACGAACAAAAATCCTTTTTGGAAAAGAATTGGAATTTGGGTCCATTTTTTGTCTTTACTATTTTTAAATTGGATTACTTTGGAATAGATGTATATTTTTTTAACGGAATGATTGTTTGGTTTCATTTTATTTCTCAGGTTCAGCATCTTTATCCAATGCCGATTCCAATCCCCAATTATTCAAAAAAAAAACAATACTCACCGGTGATCGAACACACGACGACAACAATTATTCAAAAAGAAAAACATTATCCCGACCGGGGATCAAACACACGACCCCTAGATCGCGAGCTAGTAGCGCTGATACCTACACTGCATCGCTTCTGTCAGATGCAAAAACTTACTAGTACATAAGCGACGCTAAAAATTTTAGAGACGTTTTTCTCAAAAAGGGGAGGGTATTACGGTCTAATTTTTTTAGGATCGAATATCCTTGACGTCTTCTACTTATGTGCCATATTTCATCAAAATCTGAGACTACAAAGTTGGAGCCTCACCTTGTAAGTGTAGGATCAGTATACTTTCCAGACTTTTAGACACAAATTCCTTTCGATTTCTTATAGATTTTCTAAGGTGACTTAATTATTGTATGGATTATTTTCATAATTCACTATATATTATTCTCAGCTAACACTCTTCAGTCGTACTAGCCCTTCTACACCGTGGCTAGTATCCATTCGATATTCCATACAACAACTGTTATTCTCTTGGCGAGTCCAATCATCAAATTGTTTTGAACTTCCGTCTGATTGCACCGTTACCACTAATGTACAATATCTTCACCTTTAGCCGAAGTTTTCTAAAATTACTGAAAATTTAATTGTTTTCCTTTGGCGCACACACAAAAAAAAACTGTAAAAAATTCAGAAAAAACACATTTATCACGTCAAACCACGTCTCAAATTCAAGCTACTTTTTCCTCCATTTTCAATAACACATTTACATTACATTTAATTATTTTCGAAAGGAATTATGCAGAAACAGGTGGTTTTCAAAGCGATCGTTCCGGGTGCATTCAAATTCAGCTATGATTGCTATTATAAGAACGAGGTAAATGTGAAATTTACGCTGGGAACCGTTCAAATGTCTAACACGTGTTCTCAACCGACACCGATCTATTCAATTCTGCGTTCATGTATGCATATATCTTTTGCCCCGAAATGAAAGAAGATACTATTCGGGCATTTGCAATGAAAATTAACGAAATTGCCGATTTTGTTTCCAGTAATTACGAGAAGAACTTATGGTATGGGTTTGCACGTACATCTGCATAGATCTACCATTTGTGATGCGAATATACAAAAGATAGAACAGCGACAAAAAGCCCACCAAGAGAATCTATCTTTTGCATCCGAGTACGGTTAGGTGGCGAGGCAGATTGGAAGTTTTTGGCCTCGCAGGCATCGGCATTTATAATTTACGACACTAGAAAGAAATCAATTTGTGGAGCGTTGAAAAAACCCATCCCAAATGAAATTTGTTGGTGGGTCCATTTAGGTGGATGTCTGGGCGATACCGTCCTGCTAATGCGATCAGACCAAGCCGATCTTCATCGGCATCTTTAATCTTGATTGGATGCGCGCATTAGATACTTGCTTGGACCTCCCCGATGGGAAATATTGTGACACTATCGGCAACTATCGCCCGTAAAAGCATTACGCTCAGATTGACCGGCGGTGGCGACCATCATTTGCATAATGCCGATTGCTAGCTAATTTTTAATTAATCTTCAGATTCGAGGACTTTGGAGTCGCATGATTGGTTTTTTTCAATCAGAACTAACGGTGACCGGTCCAACCGGAGGAGTGGTGGTAGCGAAGAAATCGCACCGATTCAACTGCTCAGCGGTTGAAGTGCTACAAATCGAAGTAATTACTGAGATTCTAATGAGTTTCGTGATTCCGGTCATGGAAGATGAGAATTTGTTTGTCTTAGAGCAACGTCTGAAACTGTATCTTCACGTAGAGTACCGATTGAGCCGAGGTACTCAGAACGATTCTTTCAATTTCCGCTTAGGCACATGGTCGTTGAAGCTACCTGAAATCGGAATCATACAAAAGATACTTCGATCGGACGCCCACACGCGGCTTCTTTGTGAAACGAAGTATGTAGGTCAGATCCCGGCAATAGGTACTGTTGTCATACGCTTAGTCAGTGTGGAAAATCGTGTAATTATGGTCAGTAGCTGAAGTAGTTTGCGAGTCCAGTGACTTACTAATTTGCTGTAAAATAAAATTGATTACGGCTGCAACGATTGTAAGGTCACTGCTTGGCTGCGCAATGGAAGATAGTCTATCTCTTTGCAGCAAAGTATCTACAAGAATACTAGATTGTTTGGTTCTATTGAATCTACTTCATAGAAGACCTGAATTAATACTTTTAATCAATACTCTTGATAAGCAGATAATTTATAGCCAAAACATTTATTCGACATCGCTCCCTTGCGAAGGATTCTTTGTGCTTTATTTTCAGTAAGACCAACAAATTATAGAGCTCTGCAGGGTGCTGCAAGATATATACTACATGTGCTATACCAAAATGATTGTAACCAGGTTCTGAAAACGAGTTATCACGACTGCTTACGAATCTTCTTGTGCGGCTCGCATCAATAATTATTACGATGGCACATTCTGGACTAATTAATTGCTTCCTGCTGAGGTGAATTTAATTTTTGTTTATCTGCGGTTGATCAAAACATAAACTGATCAATGTTTTTATTTTTCATGTTTTTTTCTCACGAAACATTTCGTTCCATCCAGAATATATTGATTTTCATATTTATTGCTTAATTTCTTCGGTGTGTGACTGAGATTTCAACGTTTACAAAGAGTAGCGCAATCTTTCTAATTAATGTGAAAAACATTCAAGATCATTAAAAATTAGTTCTAATTAAGAATTGAGTCAATGTCCTGATGCCGGCAGTAGAAATCTTACAGAATCAAAGCTAAGGAGGGGACAAAATCTTAAAGGGGTCGTAAGATTGAAGCAGTTTAAGAAAGTAGGTGTTTTTTGATTAGAATTTTCAAAGATCGACGCTAAGAGAAATGTGTATCAATGTTTATCAAAGCTGTGAAAAATAATATAATTTTTAAAATACATCAATTTATGATTAATATTTCATGTACAATTTTTAAAATGCCGTCACCTTACTTATTTCAAAAAAGTAAGTTGAAAATGATTAAATCAAGAAGAAACAGATTGATAGTCGTAATTGAATTTATGCAAATATGGAGCCATAATAGCGACGAGAGTAAGGAATATACCTTTTGCTGGTTTCGAAATTTAAAAAAACTAACAATAATTGAAAATCATAACAAAGTTCTCAACCAAAAATATTGATAATGTGGCTGCTGTTCATTCTTACATTACATTTGCAAAAACTAGACGGGTTTCCAAAAATCTGCACGAGATTCATACAAATAGGGTTTGAAAGCGTGATTGCAATTTTATATAAGTCCAAAATAAATAAAAATCATAGCAAAATATAAGTAAACAAAAGAATGTTTTGCCAAGAGTTTTTTTGCACAAAATTCTATCAAAATAATTACCCTCCAGAGCGTTTATCAATTTTGTTATTAAAAATTCACGATTGCTTTCAAGGCTTGTTAAAACTATCACACGAAATTCACGCTAAAATATTTCAAACAAAATTCCAGAAAAAAATTTGAAGGGACGATTTAGAACTCTGGCCATGTTTCTGAAATTTTAGTTTGGAATCACATGTGCTCAAAACTCTTCAAACATTTGCAATTATTCTAAGCTTTAATACAGTAAAAAATTTCGTGAAAAAACAGGAATTTTTTAAAAGCCCACATTTTTTTTTAAAAATAAATAAAAAACACGGGCTCCAGGGACTTTAGCCTTTATCTTGTCGTACATGATCGTTTGCGGATTTTCCTGATTTCTGATAACTTTTAACGATAT
This sequence comes from Oxycera nigricornis, assembly GCA_963942545.1. Lineage (NCBI taxonomy): Eukaryota > Metazoa > Arthropoda > Insecta > Diptera > Stratiomyidae > Oxycera > Oxycera nigricornis. Next base: position 7,601,348 of record OZ012659.1, read on the forward strand.
TATGAAGCAGACTTAAAACCGGCATTTTCAAAGCAACGTTAGAAGCAACCGCTTTGAAAATTTTTTGATGATAAAAAACTTTTTTGAAAAATGTTTTGAAGTTAGCGCCAATAGAGAATACGTAATCACTAATTTAACTCTTTTGTATGCTAAAAACCTTTTTCTGCCAGCCTTATTTTTGAATGCATTGAAAATGTGTGACTCCTTATAATAAGAATTCGAAAATAAATTTTTACTGTACGAGTAAATAAACTGACCTACTTTCCATGTATTTTGACGATTTTCACATCCAAACAAAATGCGAATTAATATCCAAAAAAATATTTTTCAATATTCTTGCTTAATTTGACAGAAATATCCATGTTGACGGATAAACTTATAAGAATAGAGTGCAAGAAAATTTCCCCAAAGTTAACGAAAACAATTCAATTTTGCAGCTCAAAATTTTAGGCTTTAATAAATTACCTTAAAATATAGAACTAAGGTAAACAACACGCGAATAATAATTATAGAGATAACGAAAAAAAATCACGAATTTATTTCACCGCATCTTCAGAAGGGTTTGTTTTAAAGTGCGTCTCCTTTGAACCTTGACAGTGGTGATGCACTCTTCACTGGAAAAAAATATTTCATTTACGCTTGGACAACACTAGAAAATATGAGTTTTATTTCCCAACTCATATTTTCTAGCATTGTTATCAGGCTAAGGTCATTTACGTCATGATGATTATGTTAATGCAACGAATTGTGAGACTTTGGGTTCTGAAAATAAGCGTACTTGTAATTTTTCATTATTTTACATCCTTAATAATAAAAAATGGCGACTGTTGGGTGAGGGTCACCAAATATTTTTTTCTAATAAAACTTCAACTAACATTAAAAAGTCCACTCAATAGCAATTTTTCCTTCGAATAATATGGAACGAATATCTTCTCAGAAATAGAAACAAAAATCATGAGAGAAAAATTATCCGAGTTTACTAAAATGAAATATATGAACAGAAAAAAAATGTCCTAACTGTTTTCCACATAAGGTTCATAGAAAAGAATTTGAAAACCAGTATAAATCATTGAGCAGACTCCACTCAAATAAATTTAATAAAATAAAAAAAAATGTATCATAAAAAAAATTATTATTTGAAAACTTTGTTTTCAGTAATATTTTCACAATGAAAAAAACTTTTGAAACTATTTTGAACTTGAACAAGGCCCAGAAAATTTGCAAAGTCCATCAGGATGACGAATCAGAAATTCAATTTTTTGAAATATTTGACACCAATTTTGATCCCAAAATATGTTTAAAAAACAAAACCACGATGAAACATGTGTGGCAAATCAAATAAAAAGTAAACTTTTCTTGAAAGTTCTTGCCATATTTTTATTTTCAGTTCAGTTATAAACAAAACAATTTCACTAGAAAATGCTTTGATTTATTGACCTTGACGTGGATATCAAATTATGATGGCTTATCAATGCTCCAAGACAACAAGCACCAAAACATGAGAAAATAAGCAAATGCAGTGCTAGAAAAAAATGTTATTTTTTCAAAAGTGAAACCAAATTGAATTTTCAAGTCAATTTTGTTGATTTATGAGCATAAGACACTCCCATATGTTTTCATAGGTTAGAAGAAAATCTCGGTTACTGTGTTAATTCTTTTCAAAAATGAGTCGTCCCGCAGCGTTACGAGCAGCTTCAAAGAATTTTAATCGGCATTCCTGCACATCAGGCAACAGCGTGTCTTCAAATTTATCAGTATTTAAAAAATGCTTGTCGTATCATTAGTCATGAGTGTTCATTGTGCGCTGCTCACTCAAAATACTCCATGCCCATCGACCATAACTTATGAATATTCCAAGTGAAATTTCCGCATGCAGGTCATCTTTGTTTTGGCAATTGCAATCTCTTCAGCCATGACAATAAGCGCCGCAGACAAACGATATGAACTATTGGCTGGAAATCGCTGGCCGCACTTGAAAGCGAAATCAATTTCAATCTTTCACCGCGCTGACCGCATTTCCACGAGTGAATTTCCTTTTCGCCGGGCATTGCAATGAATCAATTCTCCACCGCCGATCGGCGATCACTATCACTCGATGGCCGTTTTTCCTTTTCCATGATATGTGCTTTGGGTCTGATCCCGTCCCCATATGCAGAATCGGCATGCTCGCCCGCAGCGATGCTTAATTGCAATTGACCAGCATCCAATCTAATGGTGGAGCTAGCCTGGCCTGGCCCGGCTAGTCCCCATAGTGGTGCGTCCAAGCCGCCTGGAACCGATCGAAATTAATTACCACCAGTTCCGACATTAGCATTTCCCGCGAACGCCGAAAAACTCTCCATTATGGCGCACTGGTGTTTTTGGTAAATGACCAATGCTCGTCCATCTGCAAGCCCCAACACTAATTGCTAATAATCGAATCATTTGGGTCATTGCGGAAATCTGGAATGATGTTGCTGTCGGCCAGGTAGTACGCCTCGATGCCGAATAATGGTTAATGGCCGATGCTTAATGGCTAATGGCGAACGGCGGAGGGCCTTACCTTGGTTTTCTTGTTCTTCGAGACGGTACAAAGTAAAGCGCAACGGAAGTGTTAGAATCAGTACACATAACAGTGACGGACAATTGAACGGGCGTCGATAGTCAAAAAAGGTGACTAAATTGTTTCCGTTGCGGAATTTTCACTCACCTCATCTGGGCACCACGGTTTGTTGCAGAAGAACTATTCTCTGCCATTTTGCTGGTTAAGAAAAAGGTCCGACCAAAAATTCAGTAGCCTAAATTGCCATTGTGTTTTTGGATGCACTTGCACGGTCTCGGTTGATTTTTGTGCAAGGAATGCGGATATTGAAGAAAATATCGGTCATTAGGTGTAGATTTTTTTCTTTGTTCTAGTAGCACGGTTCAAATGAATTAACGATTGAATTTAATTGCCAAAAAATTGATTGAGCTACTTATGTTTAATGATTTATTTTCAAATTAAGAACTACATATGGCTTTGATGCATACCATCATTTACAGAGGATTTTAAAATTCATCCACAAAAATGATATGGAAGATGATGCATTAAGTTTTGCGATTCTAGTTGATCATCAAAATCTATAAGTAGAAACATTTTCGCAAGCATAACAATTTCACGATATTTCACTTTCCAAAATGTAAACATGGAACCACGAAATTTATGCTAAATATCTCTTTGAGTATATTTCTGCTGAAAATTGATCAGATGTTATTGTAATATTGCGACACAAAAGCCCAACCATGTTCTAATAATTGAAAAAATGTGCATAAAAACATTTTAATGGCTTTAGATTTCATACTTAAAATTCAACAAATATGTTGCGAGACATGGCAGCATTTTTCTAAAAAAAAAAGTATTATAAAAAAAGGCTGTGAGACACTGACACGGTGGGATGTTTAGTCAAGTTTTTCAAATGATTATGTAAAGGTTAAGAAGTTGTATATATATTTGCAGGAAAAATTCAGGAATTAATGTGACAAATTCAAAAATCTAGGATGCATATATGTAATATGACAATATATGAAATTTTTTTATTGCTTTTATTCATACAAAGTAATTTAAAGTAAAAAAAACAGAGGAAGCAGAGATTTGAACCCTCTACCTCGAAAGCAAGAGTCGCGCGCTCTGCTCACTGAACCAGCCGCTCTATTCTTATATTTGCCAATCCTTGCTATGTTTTGTGCTCACTTTGAATTTTAAGACAAATTTTCGTTCGCTTTTTCGTTCGGTACGCTTTTTCTGGTTTTCATTTCGCTAACTTTTCGTTAGAACCTCCGTAAAAGAAGTTAAACTTTCAAAAACAATAAAAATAATAGTGCCAAAACTTTGTTCTTATTTGATTGCGAATAATTAGAAACACTACTAATTTTAAGGCGGGTTTTGAGTGCTACTTAATAAAGTTGTTGCGATAAGTAACCAAATTTCTTCCATCTGTACAACATTCATTTTGTGGCGAAAATTCCAACATGTCTTGAAGATAGAAAAAAATGCTCATACGATGAACAATGATTCTCAAAAGCACGGCATTTGATCGGTTCAAATTAATAGTAGCCAATCATTTTGGAGGCTTTTACCCGATGAAGCTTAATTAATCATATTTTTAAAAGATTTCCAGGAAATCATACTTTCGTGTTGTCTCTCAGGCAGCGGAGGTTATCACAAACAAATTGTTATCTAAATACAAATAATCACAAAAAATATTAAAATTTGGTGGTATTGATCCCGGAAAAATAGAAAACCTATGGAAATGAATTGTCTGAAGTTATTGTATTTGAATGCGTAAAAAATTGTTTGCAGACTATCATGCTCTGCAAATAAATCAGGTTTGTTATTTAGTTAAAGATTTTAATGGACATTTATGCTGATTAAATAAGAATACAGTGCCGAAAAGGACGAAATAGTTCAACGTTATTTTTAGGACTCTCAGACAAGAACTTATATGCATGGTGGATTATTTTTACAATGAATTTATTAAAACATTAGACATGATCTTAGGCTTACAGTTTCTTACGAGATTGAACTGAAATTGTTTGAATATTCGAGAAAAAAATCTATTTTAATCGTTGGTTTAAATAAGAGACAATGGTATCTAACACCCAATGGATCAACATCTTCTGAAAAGTACTTGCGTTTTCATCTCAACTCGTTATCGGTTGCATCTCGAAAACATGCTAAGCTACTTTTCAAATAAGGAATTATGCCAAAAAAATCTCTCCAACTATTTAGCATACATTACATTATCAAAAGCTACCGTAAAAATTATACAAATTGGTCAGATTGGGATTAGTTGGCTGCAGAAAAAAATGAATTAGGTAAAAGTGGGTTGAACTCTTTTACAAGCGTATCCAAAATATTGGAAATCCATCGTCAAAATTGGAGCTTAGGGCGGGCCATTTTTCAATAAAAACCAGACATAATCGATAGATTGGTAGATTGATATGCCGTTAGAAGCGAAAGGGAAATTCGGGTCATATATGTAAGTGTGTTCGATTAGTTTTCCATCTTGACCCGACACGATTCCATCACACGTACGATTGCGCTCCATCGAAACGAAACGACCAATAATTGATTTGAAGCTGGATTTTAACATATAACATAATAACATGATTTCAAGGTTGCACGCGGCCATGGCCAAACGAAGATTGAGGAATGCACCGCGGATGAGTCCGCAGAAGAAACAATAATAGTTTGGGATGAAGCAACATCCAGTCGACGTTGAAGTATTGAAAACTGGAATGGTTTTCCCAGGTCGAGGTCACATGGGCATGCAAAGCAGCTGCGTATTTTCGTTTTTGCAAGACATTGTAGGACACCAGCAGCATTTGCATCAGCGGCGAAAGCTGCTGCCGCCACCTTATGCCCACCGTTCAAAACCAGGAAAATTATGAGGCGGCGAAAAAGAAAACCCATAATTTGTTCACCTTGCCGAAAGCGCGTTGGGAAATTTATGTGCTGCCGGTGGTGCTATCGTAATTTCCATTTCTAAATCGTTGTGTTGTTATTTGTTATGCCGATTACGATTCTGATTTTCAGCCGAAAACTATTAACCCAAATGCATCCTGCCAGGTTAATTTGTTTTGCGTGTTTTGGCGATAATGGAAATTGGAAATGGGGCGCGGATGATCAATAGAAATGCTTACCTAGTTGAGGTGTTGCTGCTTGTTGATATTATTAAATAAATAAATGGTGGAAAGCTACTCACGAAAATTGTATGATCTTTTCTGATGTTGCTTCCCAAAGAAGCGAAAACTTCACCATTCGATAATGGTAAATTATTCAGCATATGAAGAGGGAACATAATATTTTGCTTATCTTTTCATTTATCATCCAATTTTAGTGTGATTGTACAGTTTGGTATGAATGAATTAATTCGCGGATTTTTTTATGGTAGAAGGAAGGAAAATTGTTGAATGGTTGGCACGAATAATTTATTTGGTGATATATTTTGATCGCATTGAGATTATTACGAGTAACAAAGTTTGATAGACAATTCAATTATCTTTCTTACGAAAAGGTTATTTTAAGCCGCAATTTTCAGCAGTCGTCCAGAAGTACAGGACGCAATGAGAAAAACTTGGCGAAGGAAACCCTAAATTCTGGATAAAATTTCAGGCGTAAATTTCTAAAACACATATGATTACTCATATTTGAAACAATTAGTGATGTAGAATAAAATGGAAGAAAAGTTCAAAAAATCAAATGCTATCGACGCTCACTAATTGTTTCATCGTTTATTTCAATGCTTTCTTACGAATTTGTTCGTGCTTCATAGTCGATGCATTTACTTTCTAAGTTTTTCGTCCTTGCTCATTAAATGTTCGATATTCCGTGAAAACTACTTCAAATGTTTGCTTATTGCATTATTTCAAATCAGTTACAATTAAAATAAATACGCTAATTTTTTTTCCCAATACAAATATTTGCAAAGTGTGAATTAGACACTTGCAAGTTTCATGATTGCATGAAGAATTAAGCGTTCTACAGTTAGCTATTTTTATTGTTTTCCCCTAGTTTTGTGGTTGATTTTTTTAATATTTAGTGAGACTGATATATTTTTTGAACGATTTTTGTTTACTTCAGATGAAATTTTGCTGATATTTTGAAAAATATGGAACATATAAAAAAGTGGGTTCATTTAAACAAGGGTTTTTTGTTGACAGATTTTAGTTTACTATTTTTATCTTTTTATTTGAGGGTAAGATTTCAAGTAAAATCTTTTTTATTTGCTCCGGATTCAAAAGATTTTACTTAAAAATATAATTTTATATTTTTCTAGATTCTGCGAACCAACTTAGCCAATCAAGTTGTACAGCAAATTCTTGAGGCTGCATTTTTGTTTAGGATTTTTTAATGTTGAAATGTTTTCACTGAGAAACCAACATTGCCGCAAAAAAATATTTCAAACAATTTTCAGGAAATTTTTCCATGGGAAAAAATTGTAAAATTATATGCCGAAAAATGCAATTTTTTTAAGAGGATGAAGAAATAAATCACCAAAAAAAAATTTGTGCAAGAAATACACATGTTTTTCGTGATTTTTTTATTTTAAAATTGTTTTTCGCCCAAAGAAAGTTGTGAACACGTATTAGCTGGAATTTTTATAATTTTTCAGAAGATTTCCTTAGATTTTCAAAAAAAAAATGGAAAGAAAATTGTTTTATTTTTAATTGTGAATCATGTTTTCTTATCAATTTTGCCACAATAACTATTTTGGGATATTTTTCCATTGCTGGAAATTTTTAGCATATGAGAAAAACATGTTTCTTAGAAAAATGGTTCTTGTTGTACTTCTAATGAAACTAAATTGTTCCTGGAATTTTTTTAAGCTCTCTCTCTCTCTTTCTCTCTCTCTTTTTCTCTCTCTCAGTAGAACTTCATTAAAAATCCATAAAGTATTTTGAAGAATTCTAATGCAAATAAGTCGCCTACAGCTGTAAAATATGTTTTTTTTAATATGGAGAAATGTACAGACACGAAGAAAAGCTACAAGTTTTCTTTAAAATGCGTTTCTGCGTTCGAAAGAAATTTTTTTTTATCCGAAGGAAACTCCATTGCTTCCGAGAAAAGGTTAAATTAAATCGGAACCCCAACAATTTTCGACATACATTTCTTAGTTAAATCAAGTTTTAGGTCATAAAAGATAAAAGTGTACTTCAACCGTTTTCCAAATGAGTAAGTTTGAAAATGTTGAACATTCGAAGAATCCATTGGTGTCCAATCCAACACCGGCAGATTCATCTCCGCTTTCTATTATTGCGTTCCATGCACATTGCGACCTCACCGAAGTAATTCTTCTAGTTTATCAATGTTGGTTGGGTGTTAATATATCTCGTTCTCATAGATCCAGTTACTTTGTTCCCATACGTGCTTATATGAAATCAAAACATTCTCGCTATGTGGATTATCAGGAAAGTGTGTGACTTCCTTCTACGTTCTATCGACGCGCAGCGCAATCTATCATCTGAAGATACACACCACAATCCTCAACATACGGGAGAGTGCGATGCATCTCGGCGTTGTTACAATACAACGGACGGGCTGTTGTTGGGCCGCCGCGGTATCTGGAGTAATTTGCTGGTAGTGCGCTCCAACAGCCTAACGGTTAGGTAATTAGATTTCGTATGTGCAATTAGAGATGGTTGCCCACTTGATTACACACATGTCGGCCAGTTGCACTCGTCGTCCTCGCCATCCCCGGCGACGTTGCGGAAAGCATTTAAATGCAGCCCAACAACTCGACACTAGGCATTATGCGCAAAAAGGTCTTGAATCTGAGCCAATTTGCTGGTAGCAATGTATCTTTTTTTGTAGTAAACAGATATTTAATCAGCACGATGGAGCTGAAGAGATTCGCATTCAGTGCAGTCGACACTGGCGAACTTCTATGGGATTCGCGAGGACCATTTTGCATATGTAAAGATTCGTACGTGAAGTGAAATGGAATCGAAGTGAGCATTAAACAAATGGCGAATTGCACAAAACGAAACCGAAATGTTAATTTTTTGAGCTACAATCGGATTTATATTGAATTACAACGCACGTGTTAAAATCCTTAGCAAAAAATTCGTTGCACAGGCATGCCGTAATAGTGCAGGTATAATAGTTTTGGGTTTCCAGAACAAATAACAAAATAAATTGTCCCCAAATGTCTTTGAATTTGATTTCGATTTAGTTCAGAAATATCAAAGATAACTAATTAAGGGTCGAGATTTCGAAAAAATCCTCCAAGAATTTATTGAGAACAGTCTGTAAAGGTTTTAAATACTGAAAATGGTCTCATGAAAAAGCGAATTTAATATTTCGGAATTTATCAGCATCAGCGACCACAAACAATATTTTGGAATTGTCAAAAAAGTGTTGTGCAACAAAACATACGAATTTTGCTTGTAGAAACATTCTTACATCGATAAATTTTCAGCTTATCAAGTCATTGGATCCGGCAATAATCAATAATCATAATTTTTACCTGAAATGAAAAGAAAAAAATCCATTACATAATTGTAGGAATATCAGTATTCTATAGTTTATTTTAGTCAGATAAAAACTTCAACAAAACTTTTTTAATGTTTAAAATTATTAAAATCGTTGCATGATTTCACTTTTGCTTTTTTAAATAATTTTTTTCTATGAGTCATTATTTTTCGCTACATCACAAATGCTGATAAAACAAATCATTTTCAATGATAGAATGAAATTCAATTAGTACTTCCTGTTCGTAAATGTACAAAAAAAAATTCCAATGAAAATCATTTTATCTTTAAAATATGTTTTGTTGAATTTAACTAAAAAACTTGAAAACATTTTTATTATATCTTAAATCAATATTTATAGTCTTAATATATATAAAAAGCAATATTTAAAGCAATGTTCAAATCAAGAAACGTTTTGAGATGTTTATAATAATAATATATTAAGGCGCATTTTTTTCATAGATGACAAGATCAAAGGATCATTCTAATGAAGCATTTTCAAAATAATATTATAAAGATTGGTTGGATTGGATGTCTATTAAATAGATGCGGAAATCAACTGGTCTTCAAATTTCGCAACAGACAAACTGAAGTTCTAATCTATTTCAATTTATAGCTCCCCCAAAACCAAGAACGATTAAAATATTTTTAGGCTTTCATTAAAAAAAAACTTTAACTGCGTTTTTCTCGAAACAACGCCGCCGTTGATGAAATCTCGGGAACTGCTGAACCGATTCTCACCAAATTTTTAAAAACATTTTGTATGACTACAGCTATAGCGCGAAAAGAGGGTTTTTAAAATTTTTGATTTGAAATATTTTTTTGGCCAAAAAAGCATGTTTTTTTCGTAATTTTTCGAAAAATGTCCGCCATTTTGTCAATTTTTCAAAAATCAAAAATCAAAAATTGCCCTATTGGCGCTATAGCTATCACCATACTGAACCGAATACTATTTGATTCTTTTGTTTCAGATCAACCACCCCTCTAGTTTTTTCTATATTTTTTCAACCAGCGTTTTCATTGATAAAAACTTACATAAACGAATAAAAAAAAATTGAGTATTTCGCGAATGTATTTATTGAGTGTAACCCTTCCTATATCAATATTTTTAATTTAAAGCTATGTAATTTTTTTTTTAAAATCGTTTTTACACTGCTAAAAGAGGGTGGACTCATAACACCGGAGATTCGTTCAGGCAGCTGAAAATTAAATTTTTTATGTTTCGAAACTGTCTATGCCACATGGTTAATTTTTTTAATGAATATTTTCACATGTTTGAATTGTTCAAAGTAATTTTTACTTAATTTTAAAATTTAAAAATGGTGACTGTACAACACTATCATGTAAAATTACTTAATTTTAAAATTTAAAAATGGTGACTGTACAACACTATCATGTGAAATGGATGCCGCCCGAGTTATTTGAAGGTGTACAATTTAGCGTTTGCAATTGATTTTTTATCTTGACTTTTAAAACCCAGACGCTTGATGTGAATTTCAAATCCAAACATAAGGGCCCATCCCAATTTTTAGAGTATTTGTACCCTCCCCCTCAAGTATTACTTAGTATCATTTCCAAAGACCCCCCCCGTACGTACGTAACAAATTCATCGTACCACCTCATACTTTTAGGTTTTTTAATCACACACTATTAACAATACATCTAAATTTCCTTTATCGTACCTAGCGTCTGCTGACACCTTGTGGCACGGAAAATAAATTTGAAATTTGGCTATATGATTTAGTGTGTTATAAAAAATATTTTAACTAATTTTAAATTTTGTTACATAACGTTTTATTAGACCCCCTCCTTCCTCCATGTAACACTTAGAAACATTTTCAAATACCTCCCTCCCTCTTGGAGTGTAACGTAATATATAGATGGCCCCTTAGACAAATTTCGGAAAATTTCGTTTGAAAACAAATTCAATTTTTCATGAATTTTTGTAGTTTTTAGAATTTCCACAAAGTTTCTCGATTCAATTGTTTCTGAGTCATCTCATTGTTGTTGGGGCTCACGAAAGAAGAAGAAGAAGAAGAATCGTTTAAAGGAGATAAGTTTTGAACAAATGCAAATTTCGTTTGCTTCGACGATATTCGGCAATAACGATTTTTAAGTTAAAAAAATACTCAGCTTCACAAAAAGGAAAGAAATATTTTTTTCTGCTTTTTTTACTTTTCTTATGACCTTGCCAGGGATGATGCATTCTTAGAACATTAAATAATATTTAAATGATATCTGGAGATTGAAGTGTCACAAAGAAATAAATCTAAAACAATAGTATGTCGCATGGCTTTGGAGAAGGGGTTCGATTCACAGTAAAATCAGCCAAAAAATTGAAGCGAATTTAACTTGGACGTAAAATGTCGAAGTTTTGATATCCTAGTATCATAATAATCATGATAATAACAAAAATATTAATGATAATAATACTTGTAATAATATAAATAATAATAAAATTAATAATAGGGACTTTAAGTTTTTTTATGTTGTTACAGTCAGGAGTTAGCTTTAGGGCGTAGACAATATCATTATAACTATGTTTCAACTGATATCATTGAATATCCTTGTGTTGAACTCGCAAAAAGAACTTGCCTTTTGAGTAGGAAAACTTGAGAGTGCATCAGCACATCGAAATTCAAAATGAGAATGTTAATTCCGTGCAATGGTTTATCTTTCGAGAGCAACTTTAACACTTCAGTAAAAAAGTGCACCTTCATAAATTTTTCCGATTAGGAGATTTTACTTCTGATCGTAAACCGTAAACGATATTTCGTTGATTTCGTAATTATTGGTTTCCTGCTGTTTATTTAGACGAAGTAAAATGGCTTCATACCCGTATGTATCTATTTGAAGGTCAATAAAATCTATTTTGAATTAATAAATGAAATGCGTTTCGGCTTTTGATCGAATTTCAACACTCTCATGTTGGCAAGCCGTCAATTCAAGCAGCAATCACTTCCGTGAATTATATAAGCACCATTCCATTCCATATCGTATCTTGTTCCGATCACTCAAAAATAATCAAATTGGAAAAGATTACTTGGAGTGATTAACCGCAATCGAAACTTACAATGTATGTATCTCGTTCTGCAAGTGAGCGACAGCCATAAGAACTACAAAACAATTTCACATACTCGACAAATTGGCACTGATCGATAGTTTCGTGGCAACAAGACTACTCTTTTGTAACGCCACCCTGCAGAGTATGTTGAATCATACCTGAGTTTTTGGCATGCCATTCTTCGACAGCCGTTCAACGCACTGCAACTTCCTACTTAACGTGTTGCCTTATTTACACTTGCATGTGTGTTATAGATGCTCACAATTGTGCCAAAATTAAGGCATCGTCCAGCCAAAAGTACTATAATTTTTTTGTCGCTGCAACATGTCTTTGACTGGAGGAATTTCGCCCACAACTTTTGTCTTCAATTTCTTTTGCTTCGCGAAGAGTGGCGGCAACTGTTGAAGTTTTGGACTGCAAACCGGATTCGCTACGAAGAAGCTCATGCATTCGATTTTTGTGATATCAAATACCATTTGGCTGGCGTCAGACACATTAACATGCAATCGAATCAGATTGCCATCAGTCTGTTTGTTTGTTCGCTTGCTGGTCTGTTGGTCGGAAAATGTGCAATTAAAGATGCGCCGATCTTCCGAAGAAATGACTTCTTAAGACATTCCAGAGATAAACGGTTGTGGATGGAGTGACCCCATTCCTATTGCGGAATGGGTTTTATGTCTCCTCGGTTGATTTTGCGGCTTTTTTCAACAGGAGAAATGCCAATAGAATATTTACGATATGTTAATGGAGACACTATCCGATAGAATTCTGGAACTAATGAAAAGCCCGAAGATGGAAACAAGTCCCATACGCGTCTGCTACGTCTATGGATATACAGTTTTTGGCTGATCAAAGGAGTCAGCAATAAAAGTCGACGATTGATGTAGCAATTCAGAATGTGGGGCACACATGTTTGGTGATCACCCAAATTCGGTGGCTTCTATTCAAATAAAACTTTTAGAATCGAGTTTTGCATAACTTAAGCAAATATTGGGATAAGCATAAAATCTGAACTAAAATACAGTACGTTGATTTTAACAAATTTCCTGATAAGTTGGACTAAACTCTTTGCTTCATAGATGCTTTCATGTTCAGCCGACAAACTTGCGAAGTGTTTCATAACCTTCCGGATCAGTCAGCCACGACTGATCGAGTTCGTCCTACAACTCGTTCACAATTCAGACCTATTAGCGAATTTACATAATCTTTTGTTGTGGTGTGGTAGGTACACTAAAATGTCTGCAAACAATAACGAGTAAGTATCGAGTCGGCACCTCGTCAATGTCTTCTACGAAAACGTTGGTGGTTGCACTTTTAAAGTTCACTTTAAGGGGCTTCAATACAGATCACCAGAAAATTCATCAACATTTCATGCTTTCAAGGATAGGCATTTAGTTCATGACTCCTTGGGAGTACTGTAACTCGATTTGCACAAAAGGCGCGACCAAACCCAATCTTTATGGGCAACTTCAAAAATTTCAGATGAATAGAAAGTTTTGTAATGTGTCTGATCGACATTTATGCCTGAAATGTGTTGGGGCGGCATTAGCCCAGTTTTGACGCGAAACGCAGCATTGACCGATTCACGGCGCTTAACGAAACCGCGCCAAGGCAATTACTAGTGCAAATATTAATTACCATAAGCCATTAGTAACAATAGCGATCGAAACGAGGGAGGAACGGCAACATGGTGCGAGAAAACGCAACTGGAAATCAGAGACCCCAATCAAGATCCAGAAGCTGCAAAGTCAACAGCAGTTTAACATACCCCAGATAGACGGTGAGCAGTGAGCAGTAAGCACTGAAAAGAAAGGCCAAGCCCGCTGGGCGAACTGGATTGTTGTTACCATTACGCACCAGTTACGCCGCGTCAACACCTCTTACCTTGGCTTTTGGCGCGGGACATGGGCTCCAACACGCAAACTCAGAGCATTCGGCGTCCGCCACCATGTTTCGAGGTCCCGAGCCGTCGTGGTATGGTGTGCCGCAGCGGCCGCAATTAGTCCCCATATTGTTTATACCGCCGCGACCATGTGGCTGTTACTCAGCATCTTAAGACGCCAACGTCGAGCTGCAGCCAGTCTTTCTAATGTTGCGCGACCACGTTTTGGGTCCAACGAAAGTCACTTGAGTGGCTCGAAGTGATGAAGAGTGAGAGTGCGTTCGAGTGCTGCTGCTCCAGCACAACTAGCAGCTTGCGGAAAAGCCATTTTCCATTCTTTCAGAATGGAAAGCTATAATTTGGTAAAGATAGAAGATAGTTGCAGTTGATGAAGTCGTGGTAGACGCGTCGCGCTTCTGTGCTGTATGAGAAATGGAAAGTACCGGAGGAACCATGTACATTTCAACGAAGGCAACAGTAATGACTCAGCATTACCGGCAGAACTTATGAAATGCTGATAAATCTTCAAGCTAAAAAAATGGTAGTTTCAACCAGTCTCGTTTACAACAAGGCCTTACATGCTGCGGTAAAGTTTCGATACGACACGTGGTCCAAGTCAACGTTCAAGCCTCGGCCATGGTCCATGGAGGGAGCCATGCGCGAAGCGTGTCTGTCCTCAGAGTATGTTGCAGCTTATGCTTTTTTTAATGGAAATTGACGCTAAGGAGCTGATATTTCGTGGCTTAGCCTATGACAGAGACACTCGCTTATTGACAGCGTAACAATCATTTGTTACTGCAACAAGCCCACAAGCACCGAAATCTACAAGAAATCACGAAATTTTTAAGTGCGCGGCAGTTATCGTGCCATTTGTACGGTAGTTGTCGAATTATGAAAAGCGTTATTATGCAAGTTGAATGCCATCGAGGAAGGATATCGACGAGCATGGCTCTATTGTCAGCCCATTAAGTGACAAGTTCGAAGTGGACGTGGATCAATGAAGGTATTGGCGGCCTTCGACGTTCGTTGCAAAATACTTGGCAAATCCATGAAGTTCGTTTTGTATCATATTGCTAGGAAAAAATGATTTGGATTGTACAACTTCGATTAGAGTCCATTAAGCGTGATTTGGTGCAAAAAAAATTTGAATATCGTTCGACGCCCTTCAGTCAAATGATAAAAGTTGCGAAAAATTTAGTGCGAATTTTAAAAAAGATTAGGTTTATTCCACGTAGGGGAAAAACGTTGCATAACGTTTTCTTTGAGCTCAGCTTTTTGATATACTTTTTTTGCTTAGTTTCATTCTAAAAAACATGCACACTCAACAAAACCATAAACTGTTAAAGCTGATACAGCTCTGCTTTGAAGTTATTATGGGAAGTGCATTAAAAGGCAGTATGGTAATTTATTTTTAACGATGAACCTTTCGAGTAACGTCGAAAAGGGTCTGCCTTTAATTCGCCCGCACGATATTTTGGTGACGCATTAACAAATTATGCTTAGACCAGAGTAGGCTCTGATTGGAAACGAGCCCTTTTTTGATCCTATTCAAACTAACTTTTTTTATGAAATGATCTAATTGCTTTATCCAAAAAAAATTCTAGCTAGATTGCAATGAAAAATTCCACATGTTAATTCTAGATTGAATTTCATACAGTAGAGTCTTAGCTATTCGTTATTTCTCAGGATAATAACTTTTTAAACAAATTATCTTATCAAATTATGAAAAATGACCACAGTTTGAGTCTAGATTCAGTCAGGTTTATTCAAAAAAAAAATCAAAAAATTAAAATGTGTTGAGAACTTGCCCACGCTGGGCGCTAAATTTGAATAATTTTAATTCTGGCTTTATCAGGTCAATCTTATGGAATCGTTGAATGATTTGTCAGTCAAACAAGGTATAATTTTATTATGACATATTTTCTGGCAAGATTCAACCATTTTTCTTTTGATAAACTCGCTAAATTTAACGTCCAAATTAGCATTAACTAGGGCCACATTAAATTGATCATCATTGTAAATAGTTCTTTGATATACTTACTTAAATTACAACGGACGTTTTCATGAAGCTTTTCATTAATTTTTCCATGTTGAAGAAAGAACATTAATTGTAAGTGATCATATGTTCAGGCTCGCCTTCCGTTTTGTACGCTACTCTGAGGAATTTTGTTCGGTCGGCATACATCTTTTTAAAAACCCACTATTTGCTGGGAATCATTGGTTTAAGTCAGTGAAATTTTTTCTTCTACCAGAATCTGTGACACAAATTCGAGAATTTTTTTTTAGGCGAAAATACTTACGGAGATAAGAACTCGTTTAAAGTTTCACACCCAAATGCCCACCACTGTTTTTTTAATGAAATACCAAGATTTAGCCAGGAGCACCCCTTGAATCTTAATGCAGCATTGTTCAATTTGTGACCGTTCTGAGCATATGGGTGTATTCCACAATAATCTTTCTCCCTGATCAAGGCAACATTTCCGCAATAGATACTCTCGTCGTCATGCTCTGCCGATTTAATCGCCTCAAGAAACTTGACATTGGTCTGCAGCCCTAAAGCGACAAAACAACACAGCATTGTATGGTTTGAATGCTTCATTGGCGCTAGCCGTGATCGTGGGTGGTTGGTTGTTCCTCAAGTCAGTTACGATCAATCATTTGTAACAAAATCAGACCAGGCAAGTTTCCGTAATGCCAGTATCTGTCCTTGATTGCGAAGCGTGAACGTTCCCTATGGGAGCTCATTTTCGCGCCCACCTTGATCGCACTCTGCACCGTCGATTGCCCGAAAGGAAGCACTCCAATTGAATGAGCCATGTCTGTGACGTCTATGCTGAATCGATAATGCTTGAAGACTTTAATCAAGGATACCACTGAATGCTGGAATGTTCTTTGGATCATTATTGTTACATGTGGCCCTGGCGAAATTGCGGAACCACGCTATCAATCATGCAACAAACGTTACGCCCGGATAAGTAGATGATGCCGAAGTCGACGAGCTAATGAGAACTATGTGGAAGTGTGAACCCCAACATTGGCTTGTCCGGGCCAAGTATCAGTGATCGGCGATCTGAAATGGATATTTCCGACGTCGTGACAATGCACTGGCCATTCTTTCGGCTCTAACTGCGGATGGCCTTTTGGATCACTTGAACAACTACCAGTAATTGAGACGGAGACCCCCTCCCGGCCAAGATCAAGACCGAAGAAAGTAAACCAAACTGAAATTACCAATTTCACTGGTTTCACCATCAATGTATCTAGAGTACCTTAAATAAGTCCCATTCGTCATCCCACAGTCCTCGATTTCGGTTGCCGATGCTTTTCCACTCTTCTCTGTCAACACTGCAATTAGTTGCGATTCTTAGCAGACCGTTATTAGACTGTGACACCAATGTTTCTCTTCGGCATTCTTCGCCTGGTGTGGTACTTGAACCGCCGCGGCTTTTTTCTCAACGTGGAAAGTTATTATGGTTTTCCTCGGCGGTGCGATCTCTTTTTACCAGCATTTGGACCATCAAAGTAGAAGTTATGCTACACAGCTGTGTGCAGATGAAGCATTGTCGCTTTTTCGCAGACTTTCAGGAAACCATCCGCTTTCATACATACCGGCACATAGGTGGATGCCTCCGGCATATGTGACTCTACGCAAACCAACTCTTGATGGCTGCACGACTCCAAGACGATGTGCTGTGCTGTGGTGACAAATAAAAGACAAACCGAATGCGGCGCGTGAAGAGATCTTGTGAAATGTTAATACACAATAACAGCCGGCGAATACAGCTTGTGGCTAATTATTAGGTGTGAAAATAAAAACGAGGTCACCGCCAACAAGGTCGTTCGGCACACATCAGATATCTTGGGCGCAGCGCAGCATCTTGATGGCATGCCAACTCGTACATACTTGCATATGTGCGCGCTTCTTGCATGCCTTCCAATGGTTTCCTCCCATTGTCTTCAAGGGTGCCGAGCAAAAGAAGGCAGCGTGATTCGTTGTCGTCATGGTAATATGATTTTAATGCACTTTTCTTTGATTCATGCTTGATGCGAGTGTATTTCAGGTGAGTCCATCAAAGCAGCAAATTCATGAATGAATGGATGGATGTGATGCATTTCTTTGGCTGAAGACGGCGAATTAATTATTCCCTATTAGTTTTTTATAGATGTCAGACACTTCCTTCTCACTGGTCTTATGAACATTTTGGAAATTAGTGCAGCTTGTCGTTCAAACCGTTTGTTAGTATCTTTTAATCAATCGGAGCAGATGCGGTCGTCCACATTTTGAAAATTTTTTGAAAAAAATCACATTTGAAATTTCACTTTCGTAAACAAATATTTTGTGTTTTTATTCCTGAATATATTAAAATTAGTGTATAAACAATAGGCCTTGATTTTGAATTGGGTTGTCCGACAAGCATTTTACTTTTCATCAGGATGATATGAAATTCTCTTTCTTAACAATTTCCGCATATATTTTTGTGGGCTAAACGAGCCTCGCAAAATGTATTCTACTCAAAATCTGGTTTGAAAAAGAATACTTATCAATAAGGATCTGTTTTAAAATTAGGTAAAATTTGTTGCAAGCCCAAAATATTCACCCCGGACATTTTTGAGAAATTTTCATCAAAAGAAAGAAATGCTGCAACATTTGAAAAGATGATAGGAAGGATGAGGCCTTCAGGAACAACTAACAAGTTGGATTCTATTTTGAATGAATCCACACATTTCAGATTTCAAGTACATACATATATCGATTGTGAACCCATTTCTCCTTGACCCAATCAACAATGGTACAAATTCGTAATAGCGAGAATACTCCATCACATATGTACATATATGTCCCGACTTCGTGACGTCTGACATGAAACTCTATTCATAATGTTATATATCAACGAAACCAAACAGTCAAATAATAGCAACTTTCATCCCCTATTTGTTCGTGTTGATGTCTACAATGGGAATATCATTTAATGTACCCTCACACCCGGTTTCCATATATAATTCGGGCACAACAGAAGTGATTATTGCATGTTGAAGTCTCATATTCTTGCTGAAGTATTTATGTTGGTGGCTTGTGTATATTTGCAGCCCTTCGAGAATGTATGTATGTATGTATGTAGGGTGGATTATGTAGATTGTGTGTTCAATTACTAGATAGTGTGGTAAGGAAGAGAAGAATAAAGCTAATTTGTTAGCTGTTGTTTGATCAGAAGTAAATTATTCCTTAAAAAACATTTCATGCTTCTCGTCAAATATGTCCTTTGTACTAGGAAGCAGTTAGTGAATACAAGAATTTATATTTGTTTTGAAAATAACATATAAGCTAAAATGACGAAGAAGGACTTCCACAGCTCAATATTTTCACCGGGATCTATGTTGTTCGCTATTCGTGAATATTGCGTCACACTTATCCACATAAGATACTTCTCTCATTTTATATCGATTGTAAGCTTCATAACCATCTTATCCTCAAATTAACAACGATATCTAAAATAACAATCCAACTAATGGTATTGTCCATCTGCAACTTGTTTTTGCTGTGCGACAAATTTATCTTGACCATCAAATTTTCTCACTTTTCGCGGTCACATTCAAATTCTTGTTATCTGGCCCGAAACCGTGGCGGCACACAACAGATTGTATCATCATTCAACATAATCACCCGTCAGACGACTTCGTAACAAAATATTCGCGACTTGACAAACCAGAAAACGCGATTAACTTCTTTTCTTCCAAAAAAAAAACACCGAACAATCATCGAACAAGCCTTCATGAAGGTCGTCCACTTTTATTTCACATCCAAAATTTGCCAAGAAGACGAGTATCTTGATCATTGTTTACCGAAATGTGGCGCAGATTATAGATACATTGAACCCGATATGTTTGAATCGATATTAAGCAGATGGATCTTATGTTGGACTATGAATAGATTGTTATCAGTTGATTGAACATTGTTGCTTTGATTAGCGAACGTGCTATTTTTAAAAGTGATTTTTTAACGGAAAATATGGCCGAGTTATAGAAGAAACTAACAATTTTGTCTTTTGAAATTTATCCAAGAAATAAGGTAGTTGCACCAATTTGCAAAGTACACACTAGTTCAGCAAATACATCCTGAAGCCGTCGGCAATTGCTTTACTATCTAAAACTAGTTCAGATTATGAAATTTCCTTCTTCGTGAGTTCAAAGTGAAACTTTGCTTTCTGGGCCACAACAATATAACATAAATATCATGCATTCATGCAACTTAAACTTTAAAATTAACTTTGAAGTATCAACATTAGCATTCGTAAAGTTTGCATAACTTCGAGCTAATTTGGATCAGGCTATTTTCCCCAGATAGTTTGAAAGGATAAAGTTTAAGGGCTGTTAAATAGATATTTTGTTGTTGTTTTTAAATGTCTAAAGAATTGAACAATGCAAAATATTATATTGATTTTTTAAAAAAATTGGCGGTACGTTAAATGAATGATTCAGTAATTTATCTTGAATATCGTTGAAAATTTACAAAACTTTTCAAAATTTACCAGATCTGTTTGGAAAAAACTCAACGTGCAATTTCAAGATACATTTATATTGAATAGATCCTCCGTCGACATATAATTATATACTTCTGAACCACTCAAGGTTCGTTCCACCTCCACTTATTTTCAGCTGCTGTAAGTAATTACTAACATAAACTGTATTTTCCATATCTTTTAATTGCTTTAAATGTACCCTTTTTCAACACCCTTCTACCCGATTTTGTCGACTTCTTATATCAATATAGTTTTCCGACCTCTCGTTTCAGTATTTTTTCCAGCCATAGTGCACAGTTGCAGCTTTTTCCTATTCATATCTGAATTATCCTCTTACATTTCATATCTGTACTTTATGCTTTCCATTTGCAACGTATCCTGAGGTAGAACGGATGCAAAACATCTTTAGTGTTCAATTTTACCCTTGGCAAACTTATAAAAATGTTGGCGCTGATGGAAGAGAGTTTTCCATGGATTTCGAAAACAAAAGAAAAAGCACTCTGCCAATTTGAAGTGAAGTCCTTGAGAGTTGAGTTTAGCAAATAGGTAGCGCCAGGGATAGAAAATCATCATCTACTAGATTTTTGAGTCTTGGGTTTTCTGCAGGAGTTCAACGTTTTCAATTACTTCGTACTTGATACATTTCAAAATATTTATTTTCAAAGGTGGAAAAGAAATCTTCCAACTGTACATTTTCACTATTATTTTAATGCTGTAGTATCACGATTCGCTGGTCTTCATTGGTGATTTATATTTGATAAAGAAAGTGGAAAACTACTGAAGAGCTCCCGGAAGGAAAAAGTTCATTGAACTTTGGCTTTTCACGTCTAAATGAAAATTATTGAAGCAACAAAAACTTTGCGTATTTTATAACGCGAAAATTATTGATGGAAAATTGTTTTCTCGTTGTTACTGCCATTTTTTTTTTGCTTTGCTCCATTTAATTTGAAAACAAAATGGACTCAAATGAATTTCCCGAAAAAATATGTTTCTAAACAAATTAAAATGAAGTTCGATGGTCAGATTTATAAAAATTATTATGAAATATTTTATAAGAGCAACAATTCGGGCTATTTTATAGAGAACCATTTCCAAAAATCATTGCGAATGACAAAGGCTTTGAATTGATTGGTAAGAAAATCAAATGTAAAATATGTTCATAATCAACCAAAATCTTCGTAGATACTTTGATCCAAACATGTAGAAGAAATCTAGGAAATTGGTCCAATATGTAAAATTATATAGCACAATCAGCTAGGCAAAAGGATGCTGACATAGTTGGGTTAAACATATTCAAGATGCTGCCGGAATTATCTACTAAAGACTGTTCTTCTTCATATTTCATGCCAATTTAATGTTTCACATTATTTTTAGCACCAAACAGGCATAACTGATTATTTTACTACTACTTTTCCAATCTAGATTCGCATACTTCAATCGATTAGTTCTAATTCTCACATAATACGAGGATCAAATTTATCGAGTCAAAAAATAATCATTAAGTCGAGTGTCATGAATGCATCATAAATAATATAAATATCATAAATATACTACCATGCTGTTTGTGTTGCATGTGGTGTCAAATGACAATCAGTGATTCGTGCCATGGCAAAACTATGTCATTTATAAATTAATTAGGGGATTGATAGAGTGGGATTTTTGTGGGTATGTACTTTTCAATCAGAAGACCTAACTTAAGGTTAATTTCAGTCGAAAATTGCTTTAAAAATTGTCACGTGGTTTGAAAAACTTAATTTTTTTCCTAATTTGAAGTTAATGTTTTGGTGAAGTTTATAACCCAATATATCCAGTAGTACTAAATCCTATGGTATATAGTGAGGATATATCCGACCACTGTAGTAGTGACGCCACTGTTCTAACACTACTTTGAAAACTCTGTACAAAATATTTAATCCTCCACTTAGAGGTTAAGAAAGAGAAAATCGTAATGAAGAAATTAAATATTAGAACCATAGATAACTTGGATTGAATTTTTGCTTCAACAAATCTAATCAACTAATTTTCGCTCGAGTCGTTACTGAAATAATTTCATTTAGTAGAAAATATAATCGTTGCAAAATATCTGAGAATATTGCATTTTGGTTGCATTAAGGGGTACATAGGTCTTGAAGAAAAAAATAAACGACTTTTTCGAAAAAATTGTATTTTTTTAAACCAAAAATTTAATTTATTTAAAATTTACACACATGAGAGTTGAAAATTTCAAGACGTTGTAAAAAAAATTCAATCAAATTTTTTGAACATTATCAATTTTCCTTCAGTTTTCCTCGTCCAACCTTTTTTTGCGGTTGGCAGAATATTTTGGTGCAGGCTCATCTAAACTCCAAAATTCTAAAATTTTCCTATCATTTATTCCCTTGGCTCGTGTTCGAACGAAGGAATTGAAAAAATGAACTTTAAAGGTTTGAAATGGATTTGAATGAGTTTTCGTCCCATATTTTTTTAACATTTTTCCGATTCTCATCGTTTTTAAAATATTTTTTTCGTATAAACCAAAAACGAGTCGACCAATAAAAATCCCTTCATTCAAGCACGAGTCAATACTATAAAGAGAAACTGTGCAAAGTTTCAGCAAAATCGGTCAATTCGTTCTCGAGAAATCGAGCCTACCGCACGGAAAAACAAAGTTTCAAAATAACGTGTTTAAAGTTTACCGCGATTTAATGAATTAAATTTATTTTTTTAGGGACTCACATCGAATCGTCGATTTCAGGTCCATACAGTAATTCGTTCGCCCCATTCGCGATGTTCAGAGCATCCTTTTGATGTTGTGATGTTTGATGAAAAAGAAAGGAGCTGATTTTACGCGGTAGAACCGCGCTGCATGCGTATAATACGCTAGGTAAGGCAGAGTCCACGTACCGACCACGCGGTATTCAAATCTTTTTAACTCCGGTAATATTGCTCGAATTTACTTCAAATTTGGTGTGAATACTCTTGAAGTACTATACTTTCATATGAAATAGAAAAAATTCGAACGAATTTTTGAAAATACAAGACCTATGTAACCCCTTAATAAAAATGAAATATATACTCTTAAAATACATTAGTATGCGATGCAATTGAGTGACTTAAGCTTCAGCAAATATTTACTCGTTTCATCAAATAGCCCACCACGAATGCAGACAATTTCAAATGGATTTACTAAATACTTTCCATTTAAATTATTTGTTTTTAGAAAATTCTTATATCACAGTTTTACTCTAAACTGAAATTCGAAAATAAAAAATCTACGAAACTAAATCACCAAAAACATCTGATAATAATTTGCACTTAAAATCCAACATCAACAATTAATCCAGCATCGTATCGTCGTTATCCTTCACGCCATTACCACTTTTCGTCTGATGAAATTTCCCAAATGAGAACGTGTTTACATTTACTTACAAACAATCCAATGCAGATTTGAATATTACCTGCAAAAAAAGAAATGAAAAGAAAATGTTAACGAACGTTAATCTAGCTCAAAGCACTTACAAATAATTCGGTCTTAATCTACCAGCAACAACATGGACGTGTTACATCTGTTGGATCTCGTGGATCCGTAGGAAGCACAAATGCATCATCCATGGGCTCAACATTATCGGCTCAGCAACAACCACGGCTGACCTTAAAAAGTGAACATTTCAAATCCAGCTTAAGCGAAAGTCCAAACACTCGAGCATTTTAGTGGCGATCTCTCGTCTTTCCATTAAAAGCGCCAACAAAAAGCCAAACAACTTCTTCGCGAGTGCGCGAAGATATAAGTGAAATTATGTAGTGAGCCCGCGAGGAAGAAACCACCGAGGAAAACTCATAAGTATGAACAACAATAATTGCTAGGCCGTTTTTTTAGTGAAAAAAATCTATTTTTCCATTTGGTCGCGGGGCTTTGTTCAAGATTCGATAAGTGAGCGCCTGCCTACGTCATCGAAGTCATTGGATTTAATTAATGGTGAGATGGCAAAAACCATGAGACTTTCGCTTTTTACCAATTTTACCTTATTTAAAGCGGATTTGATTTTGTTTCTATTGTTGTTATTGTAGTTGAAAGAACGCAAACTTTTGTTTGTGATCACCAAATAAGCACCGCAGAATTTCCAATAGTTGAGTGTCGATGTGGAACTGTTTGTGGTCGAGTATCTGTAACTTATGGTCGATGGAAGTATCTGTTTTTGTGAGGCAGTTAAGAAATAAGAACTGAAGAAATTAGTGGCAATGATCTTTTCTAATAGAGGCAATCATTTTAATTCTGGCAATTTCAGCAAGAAAATAAAATAATGGTAAAAAGTTTCGAATTTCACCATCCCCCATTGCTTGTCGCAATCGCGAATCGTTTAAACAATCTTTTCATGCAACATTCCATGTTTGCTAGCAACAAACAAATTTCTCAGAATTGCAGTAATGCAAGTGATGCTGATTTTGAAAATATGAATTAGACTTTTTGATAAATTATTTATCATGTATTTAAAGCGATCTCATGATGATTTGGTGGAAAGTCAAGATGTGGAAATTTCACCTGCTTGCGTTGCATGCCAGGAGTTTAGTTCAAACGAAAAAGAAACTTAAGTGGTTTCGATTTCAATTTCATTTTTCAATCGACATGACCGCTATTTTTCCTCCACTTAATGAAAAATGTATCTTTGATTTATGTTTGAAAGTGATTGGCAATTTGCTAAGAACTCTTTCTGTGATTTCTAGTTAGATGGCGTATTTTTGTATTGTTTTAATAAAGTGGGCGAGTTGGGAAAGGATGCTGTTAATTGGCCGTTTCATATGTGTGATTCTTTCCGCATTTGTTTATCAGTTGGTCTACTATAACCGGAATAGTGAATTATTCACATGAAATATGGCTTTGATAGCCAAAATGCCGTTGTCGTCCATTAAACGTAGATTGTGCGCTGTCCTCGAGTCAATATTTCACCCACACTCCGTTGAACTTGTTTCTTTCGAACGTGACAAGAATTAATAAGCCTTCTTGTTCGGCTCCGATAAAACTCTTGCGTCTAGAATAACAATGCACCAGGTAATCTCTGTGTACGTTCCCTATTTCAGCCCCAACTCTATATAAAACTCTCAGTTTCACTAGTAGGTGCTTGATGCCGTGCTGAAACCAATAAAAATGGTGAAGATTGTAACATGGAAACCAGTTTCTTGGATAGTTGAGGTCGCGCCGTGTTAAGCTAGCCCGGTCCAGGCCAAGTCAGCCTGGGCTACGTCATACCCCATAACAGGGAGCCCTACAGACCTACCACATAATATAACGAACGAAAGTGAACAACTCTCCTATGCGCGGCTAAGCCCTCGGTCGAGGCAATTTAGTGTGCTGGATTAATGCCTGGATGGCTTAGATTAGCCTCGGCCGTGGCTAAGATTTGACTTGCAGACAAAAGCCAAGAATAAAATCCGAGAAGAGAAAATCCTTATCTCGGCACTAGTGATTCGTGCTGGTTCCATGAATTGTAAGTCTCATTAAATGTCTACGAATATCGATGCAACATTGTGTTCTAGGGTCGAGACAAGAGTGTCTCTACAGAAGAGAGTAGAGAAAACGGCGGACAACGAACTGATGGGATTCAATTCAGGTGCAATCAGATTTTTAGGACGTTGGTCAAAACCTAATCAAAAAATATTGGAAGATCTTTTTATCATCGCATCATGAGTTATATCAATGAAAATCTAACATTTAATCAAATAGTTTATCTCAGATTAATGAAGAAAAGCAACCTCTTTCCCTTTCAAAACTGAGAAACTTTCTCAACATTCAGCAGGTTGAACATGCAGTGCTATCTTCCTGATGTTCAGCCTCCTTGTCCCTAGCTCCTCTACAAAACGATCTATTCTAATGGGACCACTTACACGACCGTGTCCACAATATCCAGATCCCAGCAGCACCACTTCTTGGAGTCACCACTAGCCACGCTATCGGCATAGTTGTGTCATATCACGTTTCATCGTCGTAGTCGCCTTCATAGGCAACCAAGACAAAAACCCAGCACACTTTATTTCGGCCAAGCCGTGAGTTGAAAATCGGACCTGATCCTTAATGGTCCTCCGGAGTGCTGGCATTGTGCCGGTGAACAATGTCATGTCATACCGCACTTTATACGAATAGCGATTCTTTCATTGTTGAATGCCGAACGATTTCAATTGTGACTGGGAAATAAATGATAGCAGTTTGTTCGAAAAGGGATTTAAAAGTGTAATCTGAGATGGAGAGACAGAAGTATAAACGGGCTACTTTATGAGATGTTTTGGAGGGAATTTTTATGTCATGGGAAAGATATTCAGCTCCTTGTCAATTTTTCAAAATGATAAGACTCTGTTTATTGCTGGAAAGGTTTTCGTGCGAAAAATACTACATACTGCAATGCTTAACAATATTTTTGATCACTAATTGAGATACTTAATATTCGAATCATGCCAACACTTTTGACGCATCTCTGATTTTAAAGGAATCTTATGGGCGAATTAGTTAGGAAGTATAATCTACCTCAAGTGGTAGAATTCTTAATGAAACCATTAAAGTATTTATGATGATTTTTTTCTTGAATAAATAGGAATCGGACCTTGTGTTCGCACAGCGAATCAAACCGAATCAAACAAGAACATACTGTAAACAATTTACTGGCTCTTTAATATAAGATACGAAGAGACCTCTTCTTTGTGCAGGGACACTTTTAAAAGCCATAAATTAGCACTGACAAGGGTTGACTGGTCATTTATGAAGGAAGGTAAACTTTCGTTGCATCAGAATGAATGGACCTGATTTTTATCTGTTGGATCTTTTGGTTTGAAAATTAATTTAATCTTTGAAACAAAAATACTCAAATTTATGAAGGTCCAAATATGCGGATCTTCTCGACCATCGAAAACAAAATATTTTTCATATGTAAATACCAGGATTCCTAACCATTTCCTCTTTGAATTTATCGCTTAAACCTTAATGTATGCATTAGAAAATCTGTTCAAGATATTTAATTTGGGATCCTGGTCAAATAATAATTCATGAACAGAATGAATCGAGGCATTTAGTAATTGACAACTCTTAAAAATGTATGCGTATGGATTTTGAATTTTCCACTTATCATTCAAGTTTATGTATTTTTTTCGAATTTTCAAACTCAATATTTTTAATTTTATAGGCTTTCCAATAGATTTTGAAGAAAACCGTGGAGAGCATTTTATGATGAGATCAATTAAATTTTTTCGCCTCAAGAAGCAGAAGCTCATTTCTTAGGAAAGTTCCAACGGAATTGAACTACTACAGAAATTGAACGGCTTCCTGATAAACACAACATAAACAGCAGCAAAGAAACTAAACGCATTAATGTAGAAACTTACTTTCTGAGTTTAAAAATAATTAAACATGAGATGGATATTCCAAAAGAGGACATTTTTATTCCATTCCTATTCTAAGAGCTTCTTCATACCAGAAAAGGTTTCAAAGAGTTCGTGTAAATTTAAGCCATTCAAAACTCGTGGTAAGACCCACGACTTCCCATCTTTTTTCTTACAGCAAAGGCTACACAATAATGTAATTTTTATTTTTTCTATGAAATTGCACCATACCAAAGGCAGCGAATAGACCACCCAAAAGATCAAAATTGTACCACTATGTAAACTAAACCTCCTTCTTTCTCCAAACAATGTAAAGAATTTGAAACAACACATGATATGGCACAGAACAATTTGAATTGCATAGAAAGGAGTTACTCCCTGAATAAAAAAATAGATAATTGTTCTTCAGTACTCAAGCGAATACAGAAGAGTCTCTATAACAAAAAACTCGCTATATAAAGATATTCGGTAGCAGCTCACACAAGTCGTACTGATCCGGGATGAGCGATCCTTCGTTTAGATCACTGATGAACCCAAATAGAAAGCCGGTACTTACGCAGGAATGAAAGAGCGAAATCTTACTACCAAACAAATCACTGCAGTCATCTGCAACACTGTTTCTGTCGAAAGTTAATTGTTAATTTGAATTGTATTTGAGGCTGTATCGCCACTATTACAGACATTCGTCAAACGTGGGCCGATGCCAGTTTGAAGGAAAGTGTTCATCAACATAACCATACCACAGGACGATAACTTCAAATGATTTATAACAAATCATACAAATTTTAGGAGATTTTATTCACACGCAAACCCACGTTGGGCGCCAGATCAAGATTCCCCTTCGAGCACTTTATGAAAAAAATATTTTTATACGTGCTCCAAGAATACGTTAAACGTTTTCCTCATGTATCCTATACAGGAGGAAAATCTAGATTTTGTACGTTAGCCATGCAGCGGTAAAAGCCCTAAACTTTTAGATTCATGAGTTTGGGTAATATCTTCAAAATCTTAACACTCACGCGAACGGAAATGATGTGACTCTTAAATGGGTATCAGGATACGTGGGAGATACAGGAAATATAGAGGCTGATTAGCTCACAAAAATTGGAGTTCATTCTTCTTCATTCTGTTTTTGTTCTTGAGAATCGAATCAAATAAGGAGGTTAAAAAACAACTGGACATGGATGATAAACCTTTTAAAGGTAAACATAAGAAGTTAAATGGACTTTAACAATGTAGAAAGATGGAAGGCTCCATGGATCAGATCTGCAGTCTATATGTTAAGTGAAGACATCAAAGAATATTATATGTGAATGCGATTGACCTTTTTATAGACGACTGAAGAACCTAGGCAAAGACATTACCTGGTTCTGAAGGATATTTTGAGATTTTCCAAGTTGCACAACCCATAACGGCAGAAAACTGAGAAAAATCTTTATAATAAGGTGACCTTGTACATCCCGGCATCTGTTTACTATAATCAATGCATACCATGTCATCACTTTAGAGCTTGAAAACTTTCGATAAAGGACATTCGTGATTTTTGTATGCATTTAAATTTATTGAAATAAATTGAACAGATTTCATTCTTAAATGTAGATAATTGGTTAACAATAATTTTTATCATGGTATATCATGATTTCACTGAACTAAAAGCTCGTTCCTATCAAATTAATATGTCCCGCATTATTTGAAATTTCAACTTATCATTCCCACAACTCAGATAAAGATACTCATACTCAACGCTCAAATACCATTATTGGATAACGGCACACTTTTAAACTATGACATGACCCAATGTTGATAGAGATTGTGATAATGTCTATAGACACAATGAAGAAATGACGGTGTATGATTATATCATATTATTGTGCCCACCTGCGTGGGTTATTTGCATCCATCTATTATAAGCCAAGTATCTTCTCGTCACCACATGAGTACGTTTAGCCAAAAACAATTCCTGCTGCCACTATTCGGCTCCCAGCTTCCTTGGCTCATGTTCATCGTTTGGTTGTTGTATTTGTTGAATGAGGGAATAGACAACAATAATTGTTCCTACCCACTAAGCAAAGTTGTTGATACGAGTGTTACCAAAATACCTTCGAAGACCATACAATTGAAACTACATATTATTTCTACAAATGATTACGTTTAAGTTGATGCCGGTGGCGAATTTTCACGATACTAATGATCTATTAATTGGCAACGTTTTACTACGCGTTATGAGGATAACTAAACTATCCGTTGACCAAAATTTCAAATTCATTGGCGAAAAACAAACAAAAACACAACTCTTCCATTTATGGCAGCACAACGATCATCGTGTGTTAACATTGCCTTTTAAGTAATAAACGCATTTACGATAATTGAAATTGCTGGTAATGTGACTCGCGTTTAATGTTTGAACATTTATTGCAACAACTGGAAACTTGCGTTGGCGTCGTTCAGGATTTTAGAGATCAATAAATCACCCGGTTAAGAATTTTTCCTCTAAAAAGAAGCGACATAAAAAGAGTCCATCATCTTTTATTCTCGGTTGGGAAAAATGAAAAGTTAAGTGGACAGATATCACCGTAATAAACATCTAGCTGAAAGAACTGTTAATGTGTAAAAGTTTTCTATGACTTTAAGGTGATTTAGCAAAACCAACAGTTGTTATGGTAATGGATTTATAAATTCAGAATGGATTCTACGTTTCCTATTTCATAATAGTGGCATCATAGTAAAATTGCGGTTCTATTATTTATGTAATGAATTAATAGTAAAAAACAATTAGCTTACACAACTTTTCGGTATGTGTGATGTTAATCTGCTTATAGTCATTCAACGGATTCATGTAAGATATCAGGTTAAAATACTATTGAATATTTGAAAGTTACACTTTCCGGAAAGAATATCTTTCGAGTTAATTTAGGCGATGTTAAACCCGTCAAGTTTTCTTCTTTGCGAGCGATGTTCTTCGCTAGAAAAATTCTGCAGCTGCAAAAACCTATTGTTATACAATATATGTTCTGCATCCGCTCGGGAAATCCACGGAGGATATCGATTGAATTGCAAAAACAGTCTCTCTAGTCTCTCTTTTTTCAGTTACATCACAATAAAATTGTTTTCTATTGCACTCCTTAAGCGGATAAATGCAATTCCAAAATGGGTAAAAGGAGCATAAAGCCAACAATTACATATATTTATAAACATCTAGATGGAGTTGGACCGCTTCTTAAAAAAACAGTAGCAGTTCTGCAACAAGTGGGAGCTTACATAGACATTCTATGTATATACAGTATGTATTCTGAATCTTCGCCAGACGGTGAACATGGCCTTGTCATATGTCTTGCGTTGCAATGCCAAGTGCCCATAACAACAGTCTTCGGAGTGAATCTCAAGATCAACTATGAAACTCTATACTTTTTAGATGACCAACGCGTATGGTGTTGTGGACACAGGCTTCATCCTAACTTCCAGCCGAAGACGTTTATGTTCATGCTGCTTATTTTTATAGTAAAGAATGGATTCACCTGTTGTTTCTATTTCAATTTGCTTACGAGTACAGTGTGAGAAGGAAGAATTCGAACATTTTTTAAGTTCTTTTGATTTAAAATACTGATCACAGACCATCATTTGATTCTATTTGAATTAAATTGAATTCATTTTCGCAGCCCATAGAGACATAGTCAGCTACGAGTTCCATCCAATATATGTTTTTTAAAATATTGATTTTGTGTGTGTATGCTTTGTTAAGTGAACTACTTTTTTCTTTCCTTCCTGAGAAAAAAATGAGGAAAGAACTACTTCAAGATAATTTAACGATGCATCCAAAAGACCCTGGAAAGCACCCTAATGCGGTTTCTCTGCAAACGCACACATCGCAATCGAACGATCGAGATAAATAGTTGACCATCCCAAGGGTATCTTGTTATCCTTTAAATGGATGCACAGGATGTGCATGAAATCAAACAAGTCACAGCGTACAACGAACACAATGGGGGCATCAGTTCAAATTGCCTTAAGTCATGCATTCGATTTACAGCATATGTGTAACGTAAGAATCTTTAGGTGACGGCTGCTGAAGTGTTAGTTAATGTAAGTTTTTTTCACTTATTATCACGTTGTTGATGCAAGTTCTTCTTCTTTGGTTTTTTACGCAACATACGACGCAGTTCAGAAAGTTTTGATCAAGGATATTGTTTGCATGAAGTAGATTTCCAGGTACTTTGCAAATGATATTTGTGAGATTATTTAGATGATCGGCTTTGAAGATCAGAGATTTATTGACTGGATATTTGTTAGTTTGGATCGTTAGAAAAGCAAATATCTCCAATGATCTACTCCTTATACACCTGTTAAGCAGTTAGAAAAATAATAACGTCTGCAATATAATTATTTTGGAATAAAAGATATCCAAAATCCAGCATATGGACGTCATTTCACCTTGCCAAAATATTAAAGCTACCACCAATTCTTAATGCTCAACTCATACCATCAAAGAATTTATTCGTGTATCTAGGTGTCTGTCTCAATTAATCAAAACCTGAATCAGCTTTTTTTCAGCTGGCTTTAAAATCACCTCAATGTCTGTTTTTAATCAATCGTTTCCTGCAATTTGTAAATCGGTCATTAGTTTAATAGTTTGAATGCCACAACAAAAGACTTAAGCCAGTAACCTTCTTTTATACCAACTATCCTTAAGAACCTGCATCCGATCGAAATTTTCCAATTTCGAGGCACATTATCGCAAGTTCAAGCTGTTCAAAGAATAATTTGACTTTCTCAAAGCCCTCAACGAACCTTCCCAGTACCGTGGCAACCTTGAAAAAAATGCAAAATCCAAAAACTACATTGGAAAAAAATCTCCAAACGCTATTTCACCTGCACTTGATTCGTGCAATCATCGCGCAACAAAGATAGGTGGATGTCTTAGCCGGCTTGGAATTTGAAGAGATCCATTAGCTCGAGATTGACTTAAATCATCATCATCATCGCCAGCATCATCCGTAAGCTTCGTAATAGGGGTACCGCAAGGTTACCAAAGATAGCCACAATTTCAACGTGCAGTTGTGGTCAGACCTAACTATGGTAATCAAGTCGATTCGATGGGCTTCCGGCGGCGTTCAATGCCTGACTAGCGTTTCTAGCTGCAATCCTCAGACTGTCCATGCCATGCTGATGACACTTTTCTTAATTGGATTTATTTATAGAGTTGTTCAGATTACAATAATTATCGTGCGAAATTAATCGTATGAATTTAATTTGCAATGCAGGTAGCATACGCGCAGCTAGCAATTTTGTTTTGAACAAGTTCTCGGCAAAGCACTCCAGAATGGATGATTTGTGTTGCATGATGTTAACCAGGAAGGACGTGTTATGCATCAAAAGAATTACCGGAGAGTAGCATTGATTAATTTGATCAATGGACGCAGGGAGTCAAACAGGCATGCGATACCGGTAATGTAGTTTAAAGACCATTAACAATCTTACATAGTCGTTTCCATTGAGAATGAAGCAGCTAATGTTTTCAAAGTTGCTTCAAATTACTTAAAATCATGTTAAAATCAACTTGAATACTATTCAAAGTTGAACCAATATGTGGGAAAGAAATTTCGAAAAAAACAGCATCCATTTACCGAATTAGAATTTCAGCAATTGATACGAAATCTTATATAACAACTTTCTTATGCAAAAACGTGCAAGGTCAACGACTAGTTCATTGGAATTCAATACTAGGCACGGGTTCAGGCTTTTGCTTGCCTTTTGCAATGAGACAACCGAAAAAGCCGATTACAATAATAGGATTTCAATAAATTTATCGCTTGGCGAAAGGGAGAAAGATAAATAACCTTAACGCGGTGCAATTTGGCAATTTAACCGGATGTTCTTATATCAATCATCAACTAGGAAAAAAAACAATAATCAAGTTTTGAATAATAAGCATGTAGTTACACCGTCGGACCTGACCAAGAAATGAAGATTGCATTGGCCTTTTTCGGAAGAAATAACAGTAGTCAATTGATGTTACTTGGCATGGTCTGCAGTTGTTGAAGATGGACAGAAGACTTGAAAATTTGCATGTTCTCTGCTCAAGGGATATTGCGAAACGAATTTTAAAAAAAGGCACAGGTAGTATTTTCAATCTTCTCAAGGTTTCGAGTTTGTTCAAAATTTATTTGAATTTATGTGGAAACATATAGGAGATGAATATCTAACATGAACTGTGTCAAACACATCCAAAAGATATTGACAACATTTCAAACAGATCTATCAAAAGTCATATGACAATGAGCATTTCGACTTAATCGTCATCGTCCAGTCAAAACGTCTAGCATATCCACAACGTCCAGCAGATCACCAAGATGTGCCATCTCACCTTCTTTTCTTCAGAGTCTTTTTCTGAATTGGTAACAGCGTCAAGGCCCTTTCATCACAAGCGGCCGAACTCAAAACCAATAACAATTGATTCCCAATCGTCCATGCCAACTTCCAGCCGATTTGATAGCTTCAATCCATCTACTTGCCATCCACGAAAATCCATCTTGATTTTTCAACTCATCAAAATACTATCTTTGGTCCGTCGAGTCGCAGCAAAGTATCTGGATTGGAAAGGCAACAAGCGTACGGACTGAGAAAGGCAAGTGCTGGAAAAAACGCTGGACCGTACGTTTACCGAAACTCTTATAATTAATTAGTTTTTTTGCGGGTAATTAATCGGAACATTTTCGCAAATGATGATGCAAAAGTCGTGGCGCAGCAAATCAAATGATGAGGTTTGAGGTAACATCATTGACCACACCCTGCAGATACAAATTGCATGCTGCGAAACAAGTAAAAGGAAAATGTTCGTTAGTTTTTGATGTTGTTGTTGGGTTATTTTTTCGACGGTCATCTAGAATCCAAATATTTGGAGACGAGACAGAATAGTGTTGTCAAGTTGGTCCTGTATTTCAACTGTTTCGAATGCTTCTATCTTTCGAATCTTCACTTAAATTTGATCGAAGATTCGCGAACATTTCAACTAGCAATATTGCACAAATTTGAATAAAAGAAACTATACGAATATTTCTAAAATTATTTAAAAATCGCTTGACTTCAATTTAGCCGCAATTTGGGTATCAATACTAATTTGTTTTAATAAAAATTTATCTTATTAGCAAATTAATTTTTTTCCAAAAGAAAATCATGCTCATTTGATCCCTGGTAAAAAGGGTTCACTACAGAATTGTGCGTCCTTGAAATCTCAAATTTACCACGAAATAGATGACTTCAACAATCTCTTGGACACAGATGGCAACACATTCCTCGACCTCATCATCGATCTGAAGATATAAAATGAACCATGTTTCATGCTTGTTGTTTGTCGAAACGATGATGAGGCTCTTGAACCGTTTTTCAAACTTATTAACGTGAAAGGTAACAAACTCTTGATATGTGCGAAACGGCAAATACTTAACAAACCATAGCAAAGAATAATATGAGCTGTGGGATGGACAACACAGAACACTTTCTTTAGAAGTTTATAGTTTTCCACTTGTAGAAATTGTTGAAAGAAATATTTGAGCACATGACATGGTGCACAGGTTACAAATGTGATTGATGTTTTCAGAAAGTTCATTCATTTGAATGGATTTTTGTTTTAAGTAATTTCATGGTCATTTTGTATGCTTTAAACAATTTGATTCTCCAAGAAAATGAATGTTTTGTGTTTAGGATCTATTGCGAGTATCTTTATCAACTTCATTGTTCAATTTTGCTCTCGCTCTTTGCTCGCTTTTAGTTTTCGAAACTTTTGAGTGAGCCTTTGTTTTCTTTTTAGCTAACCATAAAAGGTCTCACATATGCATTAACAGTAACAAAAACACAAATTTGAAACCAATCCAGAATAAAATAAATTGAAACAATACTTCTTCAAATCAAAAGCAAACATGTGTTGAGTAAATTTTACTAGATTTAGTAGCAAAAATAAGTAACAAATTATGCATTACGCTTAATGCTTGAAATTTTCACCAAGTTCAATTGCAAGCAGGGATTGATTGAGTATATGATTCACTAGTTATTCTCTTTTACTTACTGTTTTCAATGCATCCTATTCTTCTAAACGTTCTTAAACGTATCTATACTCTTATATTTTAGTTGCAACATTTTTTTCACTTCAGCTGGTGTTACTATAGCAAATTCATACTTTTGCCATCTATCATCTCGCCATTCGTATTCTATTATAATCATTTTTATTTTGAGTTGTGAACCTTTGTGTCTAGTCGACAACACCGCCCACTAGAGTGTTTTTGGTTCGCAACTTTGCTAACACTATTTTTGCACATTAATGGAGGTTCTTTTTTGTTTCCAGATTTCTGGCTGGTACCATCATAATTAAGTGGACGGTGTTGTCGACTAGACACAGAGGTTCAAAACCCAAAATAAAAATGATTATATGGAATTGCTACGTATGCATAATATACGCTAACGTAAAATTGACAGTCGTTATACTGCGCGGATACAAATAATTTATAAAATAGTTGAAGTATAATGAGCTTAATCCATCAATAAGCCTAACCGTGGTCGTGCTGTCTGGTGACGGATGGTAAATGACAGCACCTGAAGAAAATGCCGTCCGTCACCCCGAAACCACGTATTCTATTAGTTTGTATACTCTAGTCGTCCGTACTTTAGTCATTAGTGTTCTAGTCGTCAGAATTCTAGATATTCGTGTCCTAGTCGTCCCTATTTTAATCATCCGTATATCACTAGTTCGTACTTTACTCATCCCTACACTAGTCTTTCGTACTATAGTCATACGTGTTCTAATTGTCCGTGCTCTAGTCGTCAGTATTCTTTTTGTCCCCACTTTAGTCGCCTAAACTGTACTCTCAATTTTTCCACCACACATATTTAAAATTCTTTTACATTTAGTGTTAACGTCGCAATGAAATAAATTGTCTTGAAATTAATTTTATAGATAAATATAATCCATAATCAGATATGTTTGAAATTTACTACGAAGCTTTTTGACAAAAGCTAGGAACCTCTCAAGGAAGCCATATGTACCTTATATTGTACCTACTGAGTTCACAGTGAGGTAAATTTATTGAATTTTATTGATATCTTCATCAGTATTAATTTCACGGAATCATTGTCAATTGTGGTGAAGCTGAAGGTAAAGAAAAATGAATATGAATTTGAAAAAACGAATCTTCTTTAGAAAATATTCCGATAAAACGAATTTTACTTATTTAAATGCTAACGGACTTTAGATTCAAATCGTAGATAAGATGATTCAATTAGTTTTTGTACATGCTTTGGCCTCCGCCAACCGATTTTCAAAATATCATTTTGAACCTGTTTTTTCAAAGCCCAACAATGACAATTGCACTAACCACAAGCAAACACTTCTTTCTATTTTCACATTAAAAGTGATATTATCGACCATTTATTAATATTTGAATTTCGCATTCGCCTTATCCGATTCCCTTTCTTTTAAATCTTCAAACACATTCATTAGATACTTTTCTACCAACATCTATTTCATCCCAATCGCTCTCTGAGTTCAAGCAGTTGTGTGTGTGTGTTTTTTTCAGTAACCACGCAAGGCAGAGAGAGAGACTTTCTTTTAAATGTTACGGTATTTGATATTAACTAAATTACAGGTCTTCAATTTCTTGAATTGCTCACTAACCCCCAACACTCCACCGACTTGGGCTTATGACAAAGCCTCCCCACAACTTGATTTGAAGGCTAAGAACTTAGAAACTTAGAACGAATGAACGAGCGATTCGCGGTCGATGAATTCAATTCCCGAAAAAAAGAAGAAACATTATTTCTTACACCATCGGCCAAAAAGTATCTTTGCAGAAACACCAGCAAGAATCGGGGGGAAAACACACCACAAGCAACAAGAATAAAAGTGGTCAAAGAACCAACGGACTATTGTAGAAAATCTGAACCGCCTCAAACGTAAAAGTACTTTATCTGTTCTTAGGTCTTTTTTCTCTCGGTTGGTTGGAAGCATCTTGATTCGAACGACTGGTCCAGCTGCTGCGCCCAAAAGTCCAATAGTTTTTTTTTGACCAGTGCAAAATTATTGTGGGCATGGGTACTCTCACTCCGGAGGAACAGCATCAAAAACTGCTGTATTTCAAGAATTTCGCTTCTTTTTGTTTTGATTTCGATCCAATGATTGATACCGGTTTTCTTTTTTTCCATGACGAGACGTTGAATATTGCAGTTATGATCAATTCGATATGATTTTCGTATCCATGTGCTAAAGAGGATAGTTCTTGTGCATGGATTAAACGGTAACGATTGAGTATACATTGGCCAAATTTGATGGCGGGATGAATGCACTTTGAAAGAACATCGATTTGATAGTAATTTACAGATACTTTTCAAACATGCCGCTTATAAAATTATTTTGACTTGAAATAGAAGAAGTACCAATCAAAAGATATAAGACAAAAAATTTCGAATATTATTTTCAGAATTTAGAATCAGTAAAACTGAAATATTGCTTCGTCATACCCAAAATTGGAGATTATTGATTTTTCTTCCACATGTTTAAATTGTCAATTGATCTGATAGTCAAGCGAGCATTTGTTCTGACTTTATTCGGATGTAAATTTAAACCTTTACATATTTATCATGCGATAAAGCAACTTCACACTTTCGCATTGCATGACCATCCTTTCTACTCTACCCTTGAGTATTATCTATGATGCCTCGCCTCATAATTCAACAGGTTGTCTACTCTGTCAGATACTCAAGTATAATTTAACATCTACAAGAAACTTTGAATCGTACGAATGTCATTTCCTGTTCCATATTTCAAACCAGTCTGTAATTAAGAACTTTTCAACACATCTTATTTTCTTTGATTTCTCGCATCAAATTCAGTTCAGTTTTCTATGCGAACATTTCGCCTACGGTCCGACAGTCGACACACGTTAGATCCTCAATGTCTTTTGGCACGGTGTGGTGGCGTTGTTGGATTATAAAACGGGAAAACCAGCTTTTGCTAGTTGAAGCTAGCCAATGGAGGGAAATCGATATTAGTGTGCTAACAGATCAATATGGACTACACATAGTGGGAGAAGTATGGATTCGATGGGGTAGTTGAAATATGTTATTATATGTTTAAAAACGTCCCCATTGATTTTTAAAATATCGTTTGATAAAATATGTCTTAGAAAATATTTCAATATTTTTTTAAAAGCAAGGTGCTAGATAAATTTGCGGGTTCACAATGAAGAACGGTATCGTCATCAAGTGCTGCCACTGTAAACTTCGCAGGACAGTACGACCGCTTTTAACTTTGTAGGCGGCATAAGCTCTTCATGTTCCCAGCTCCAAACTTTAATAGATTTGCGAAATATTATATTGTTACGTATAACTAATATAGCTCCTAATAGTAAGTGTTCGAACCAAAGAAAAACTAGAAGCGAATCTGAGGTAGCATATTGAACATACTCCAAGAATAACGATGAAAACTCTTCGTTTTAGATTGTTACATGCTAAGAAGCGCCGAATTTTGAATAATGTTGAAAATATTTCACTTTTAAGTGTAAAATGGTTCTTTTTACGTATTATAAAAACTTACAAATATCGGTCAAAGTCTGCCAACAACAACATTTCTCTCTTTGCACTCATAGGTCAGTAATAAAATTCGTTCCGTATGTAATGTATCTAAAGATTTTTCTTGGACCACTGCCACTGTTTTGTCATCCAATCAAACGATGTTTTGTAAATTCTAAATAATAATTTCTAAATCAATAATTTGGTCAAATTAACTTTGAGTTTTACATCAATTTTCCCAAAAAAATCAACAAAAGCTCCGGGAAGTTCTTCAAAACCTCGGGAAATAATGTTTTTTTTTTATCTAAAATTAACATAATAAACTTTAACTTTAAATTTGAAGGTTTATGCACTGTTGCATACTACTATTTCATGAAATTTTTACAGAAACATCCTAACCAAATGTTACGTTAATCTAAGGATGACCTGAAAGAGCTCATAGTTAACAATTTAAAACCTTTTTTGATGTTTTTATTTAAAAACCTGAATATTTTCAATTTAGGGTAACAGGACATATAAAACTGTTCAATCATGAAAAAACTTCAAGCGGTCTAAATTTTTCCGTATTATCACATGAAATTTTTGCGTTTTATCACAGGAAAGTAAGGAAAAAATTAATTTCTTGCTTTTTATAAATTGCCGCAATAATTTGAAGCTTAAAATGAAAGTAGGTTCAATACTTTTATCGAATACAATATACCAATACGTTTTTAAAAGCTTGGATCACACATATCATGCAAAACATTCGAAAATAAATTGGAAGGAATTTATTACTGCCAAAAATTGACAGTGGATGAAATGACCTTGATGGAAGACCAATCAAAAAATTTATAAAGTCAGTGCAAAGTCACATCAAGTACTTGTGATGCATCGCAAAATTTGAAAAGTTGTATTCAAATTGTTTTTGAAAAATTTTCACAGAATTTTCCCCCTGTTTAGCGAATGAATACATTCATTTTCAATTGTAAAATCCTAAAATCATACTTAGCTCAAAATATATTGACAAAACAAAAAAAGTATTATTCAAATCCATGAAGCTAATCCAACATTCCATTCCGAAACAAATGAAGTAAAATAAGACATTTAAAAGAAACACCTTCGAATCATGATAAACAATCAAGACTATCTTCAAAAAATTACCAGTGTTCCTCAAAGCTCATAACTATCGAAATTTCCACTGAATTTCTAAAAGCATATCCATCCATAAACTTTTTCAGGAGAATCCCGAACTTTCAGTCAAAATATAAATAAAATTTTAGAAATTTTCCTTTGGAAAACTACTCGTATTTTTCATCCAAATCATAAAAGACACTAATTATGTTAATTCTAATATATTTCTGAGAAATGTTTCGTACAAAAACAAACTATTTTCACGCATAAAAATCGATTAGCTTTTAGAGCAGATATGTGAAAAATCGCCTATTCAACAAATCTAACGGTATTTCGAAGCAACAGGAAACTCTTTGAAAACTCATGAGGTACTAAATTTTAAATATAAATATTTCTTTACATTTTGGATAAACAATTTCAAAATATAAATTTCACGACACTCTTTACGAGGATTGATTTTACGGAATAAGTTTCAGCCTTACTAAATAATTTATTCAGCGTAATAAATTTTTACACGTGTTTTTCAAAAAAATAATGTTAAATTACTAAAAGCGATTAAGAATTCCTTTAAAAAAAATTTTAAAGATGTTTTAATTGTTTCAATTTCAATTTTATTTTGGTTTGATCTAATTGATTTTATCTGCAAGAAAATTTATCCAAAATTATTTTTTCAAGGGTAAACAAAACTCCAAAACAGCAAATTTACTGAAAATATGAAAGTCATTTTGGTAAATACAATTATTCAAAAAATAGGTGAACCTTTGAACTACGGGGTCGTTCAAGTATTATGCAAGCATGGTAAGGAGTGGCTTTGTTTGATTTTTTAATTTTACTAACAGTAGGAGTATGACGAAATTAAGAATTCTATGGAAATTAATAGCTACAAAATAATAACTACATGTAAAATAAACAGAAGAGATGATGATATAAACTTCGTATTGCTGTAGAACCAAGTACTCCTTGCAATTCCGCGAAAACAAAATTTACTACAGATTTTCACTCCATTTATTGCACTTCATTGTTTAAAAGTATATTCAAAGTGATTCCTGATCGTTTTAATTTCATCCGCCGATAAAAATGAGATCAGCACCGCATGACCTAGTTATGCGTAAAAATGGAGGTTTTCTACATGAATGTAAACTGTAAAGGATTTTTATGAATTTCCATATGTTTATGTTTGTTTCACTATCCAGCCACAACTTGGGTAGTAGAAGAGTTCATCGTAAGCATTATTTTAAAAGTGACTCCCAAAAATCCTTCTTTCTCGAAAATTCCTCTCGAAAATTCTTCTCAAAAATTTGCTGATTTTCAAATGAAAAATGATCATAGAATGCAATAATTTCAAACTGAAAAAATGTTCAATGCCTAAAAAGCTGTTTGGCACATGGTTATGTAAAATAATAATAAGGAAACTGATTGACGCAAAAATGCCGAATGGCTAAACAAAGATGAACTACATCTGTAATCCAACCGAGTCCGCAAATTCAAACCAAACCGTTGAAGACGAGCCATTTCTTATTCGTGATTTCGAAACTTGTATACAGAGACCGCGGTCTAAAGGGGAATGATCCTTGGTTATTAAATTCTAATAAAAAAATAGTTCCCTTATCTTCTCGTTTTAGTCTTATTGTTTTATAAACATTTAATTAATGTTCTCTAACTTCAATAAAAAAGAAAAGAAAGAAGAGCGAACAAACTAGCATCTTTTTTATGATTATTATGCAAATATATGATCAAACTGTTAAATAAACTACAGCTATGTTTAATAAAGAATTTATTTTTAGTATTTTATACCGTTTTTTCCGAAGCATGAACAGTTTTTGAATTGATTCAATATAACAACCCTATTCGTCCAAAAACTAAGACTTTTATGGCTCTTGTGGAGGTTTTCATCGTTATTGTATATGATTTGCTGAGTTGATTTAAGCATACATAATTCAGAAAACATTTGTTCACAAAAGAACATAAATCATTGATTTTTCTGTCCCAGATGCATCGAAAGATGAATAATAAAATCTCATTGTATTCTTCGAGGTGATAAATTTAAATTGATGGATTTTGTCATAAGACCAAACATGCTTTCAATCAAATCTCAAGAAAACACGCTTGAAAATCACTCAGTCAAATATCGTAGCACACTCAAAATTCATTTTCCAAGATAAATCACAAATTGTCGACTATCACTTTCCAATCGTTAGTACGGAAGCTTCTCGTTATTCTTTTTTTTGGGAAATCGTCACCATAAAACTAAAACAATCTAAAGATGATGACGTTTTTTTCTGCAAACCAGCAACATTATCACGCGACAATCACGGATGAGAGTCTTCGACGGTGTTTTTTCTTTTTCTTCTTGAATCTTTTTGTGCAATTATCGACGAAGAGAAAGGCAAACCGGTGGCGCTAGACGAGAATGGCTGTGCTGTAGCTGGTTTTGAATGCCATCTTATTTGCTAGCCAGCCAGACCAACTTTAGACTCATTTT
The DNA here is from genome assembly GCA_963942545.1 of Oxycera nigricornis. Lineage (NCBI taxonomy): Eukaryota > Metazoa > Arthropoda > Insecta > Diptera > Stratiomyidae > Oxycera > Oxycera nigricornis. The sequence continues at coordinate 7,644,289 of OZ012659.1, forward strand.
GTCGGTTTGCAAGAAGCTACAATTTGTTGTCGTCACATACGAGAAACGAGAATGTTTGGGGATGATGGCATGCAATTGCTTTGCTTTTGCTAGATTTAGAGCATCTGAACAATATGAATATTCTTTTCGATGCATCTGATTCCTATCAGATATTAACTGTTTCACCTAACCTTTCCATTCCTGGTCAGCTAGAAGTGAAATACTCAATCCTTTCAATGTTGGCAGTGTATCTTTTCCTGGACATCTTTAGGCTTAGATACTCTTCATGTTAAAGGTGAGTGGATTTAAATGACGAATGATGAGGAAGCCATTACCACTTCACTGGAAGCCGTCTTACATCGACAGTTTGCCATTTTCTGAAGAAGTAACACGGATTGAACTAGCGCTACCATCGGCAATAGCTCAAAGAGTTGGATTTGGGATTTGGCTCATTTTGGAGCCGCAGATCCGTGATGGTGTAGCGCAAAGGTTTTCGATCAGCCCGCCTCGAGTGATCACCTACTAGCTTTAACCCGTTCGCGGTTTCTCTGTTGAGGTGGCCAAACGCCGGGCCAAAGGAGTGCAGCCCGCGCCAACAGCTCTAGCGCAATTTTTTCGAAGAAAGCCTCCATTTAGGTGGTAAATGCGATTTGTTTCAGTTGGTGCTTGCATAACGCATTTTGGAACGCTGCCGCCACGACTCTTGTTGCTATCGTTGTTGTCGTCCAACCACAACTTTAACATGCTGTTGAAGCATTAAAGCCATCACCGAATCCGTGACTATTCCTCTTAACACTGGTTTGGCGGCGACCACTCTATTGGGACCGCCAAACAACCGGTCTTTGCAGATGGATGAGTTGCGCGACGATACCGCGCCGATATCGACAAGGAGGACGATGACGGTGGTGTATTGTTGAGCGCAAGAAGTTGGTGAACTTCGTGGTGGATTTGATCTTTGACTTGAACAGCCATTGAGGAACTCATTATCGGGCAATAAACGTTCGGCTAATTTGAGCGATATTGCTTTTGAATTGAAGATGCCTCACAATATTATATTTCGCGTAGTTTTCGAGCGATGCTCTCGTCTTGTCGAGTGGTGAATGTGCAATGTTGAAGTTGCGTACAAGCGGCGGCACTTCAGCAAATTGCAACACACACTTGTGCGTTTTAATTTCAAGATAAACTCAAATGCACCAAACGATTTTGACCCTGGGGCGTTTGAGAAAGACCCTTTGCGCCACAGCCCGACACGAATGCGATGTCTGAACATCTCTTGCTGCAGAATTCGAAGGTCAACGTTTCAATTTGATTGTTACATCCAAGCAAGCCATCTTGAGCTGATGGAAGTTGTTTTTTGTATTTTATTCGCAACTCCTGAAAACACACCCTTTCAGCGCCGTTCGAAAGGTGATGAGCAGCTTCAAGTACAAAAGCGATTCGCTTTCTGAGAAGTGCTCCACGAGCAAGCATTTTCAGGAAGCCTTCGACGTGGTTCCTTGGGCGGGACAGTGCATCAGTGCCTGGCAATAGTTTTATTTGGAAAATCGCGTCAAGGTAGGACTTTGCAACTGTTCGAGAACTACTAACCGATTTGAATCAGATACGTTCGAAACATCTTCCTCGGGCCATGTTGCAATGCCTTCAAGTGCAATTGAAATGTTCGCTCAGCAGAGTTTGTTTTGAAATATCGCTTTATGGTTAGTTATTTGGTGTTAAGTGTGGCTTCTTGTTTTAGCGATAGTGGCAGTTGATGGGATATTGTGCAGAGTGAAACCTCGAAAGCGGTAAACCAAAGTTTTGCGGTGAACGAAATACAAACGACTCAAACAACTTTGACCAAATATTGTGAAGAGCTTCGTGAAAAGTTTAGCAAATTATCGAAATGTTGGATGGCACGTCAGAAATGTCGGTCCAACTTGATGGATTTGTAGATTTTATGGTTATCTCGGTAGAGTTTTTAAATGTTTAGTTGTTACATAAACTTATTGAAATGTGTTCGTGTACAAATCTAAAGCAGCTATTGAATTGGGAAGGTCATTGCGACGTATGCCTTTTGCAGTTTGCAATACTGCAGTTCAAACACGAAAGCAAATTTGCCATGAAGGAATAATTCGAAAAACATATTTATTTTTTCACTGAATGAAAAGTTGCTTTGCTTCGGAATAACCTGTTAAAACCTCTTTTCTGTGCGAATACCCAGCACTGTCCAGGAAAAGCATGCAAACCTTAAGCTCATCCTTTTCTGACGGAAGTAACTAATTTCAAAATTACCTGGATATTAGTAATTGATTTCATCTTCACAAAATACTACGTGTTGTTTTTTTTTTATAAAAGAAAAACTTCCTTTTAATTTTGTGTATCTTTATTTGGATTCGTAATCGATTTTCGACCGTAATCGTCCAGTCTTCCTCAGTTCTTTTATAAAAAAACAATTACCTGGATAGCCAGCTTCATACGAGAACTCAAATGATTCTCATCATCCCGTCACCTAAGTGAACCATCTTTTGATAATGAAGACTGCCATTACAACCTGCCCACGGACCAAACACCTTATTTTACTTCCCCAATTGAATTTCATGTAATGAAAATTCGGAATATATAGAGTTTTTCAAGCATGAATAAGAATGAAAGAAAGCAATTATTTTCCAAATGAACATGAAAATGATTTTTTTTGAACATCTTCACAGTAAGAAGAAAGTATGCACAGATGAGGCTCTACTTATTTTTGGATGCATAAAATCAACGTATTGTGGTAGGATTCGTTTTTTTGCAGAATGTTTCTTAACATTGCGAATGGAATGAATCAAGGTCCTGAAACTAGGATATTCATCAAAAAATTTCAATTTCGCCAGTGTTACCGAACTTCCTTTTTCATTTCTGACAAAAAAAAATTGCACCTTCAATATAGTTTTATTCCTTTTTGAAAATATGTAAGGAAACCGATAACGTGAGAAAACTTTGAGTATTTTGATTGCTTTCTAAGACATTAATTTTCGAAGCATTCTAGGAACATCGCAACTATTTGCGTGTGAAACTTTTTGTTTACAGGGAAAATTCTAGTATAGTCGCCAAAAAACAGCTGGTGATAGCTGATATCATATTCAGCACAAAATATCCTACAGTAAATTTCGATTTAGCACCGTTCTGGAGTTTCAAGACTTTTAAGGGCGAAGCATTTTTTGCGGAAAAACTGATTCGATCTCTGTCAAAAAATAAAAGTTAAACATGTTCCACAAAAAATATCATCCCTAAATAATTAAAGTTTCAATGAAAGATTCTATTGTAAAATTGTTTGGAACAACGCTTCATCTTTGAATTCGAAAAAGGATCAAAGAAAGAGAAAAATCTGCAGTAAAAATATAATCAGATACAACTAGCAGAAACATAAATACCGAAAATGAAGCTTAACTTTCCTTGAAGTTCTGATTGTCGCCCAACTTTTGTATTAAAAAAAAATAGTGAAAACAATTAATCATGGTTCTCGAGGTCAGAAAAATTTATAAACAAATTAGCTTTACTTTTACGATCATTTCGCTGGTCACTTTCATCTGACATGCCTATTAACCTCATCTTGTGTCCGTGATAAACATAAGTCGCTTGATAAATCTAAATGGGCAAACGGGAACACGTAGTGAAATATTTGGGGCGACTGTCGCAAAAAAAAAATCATTTACAAGTTGTTGACCAATTTCCAAAACTGAACCTCTCCATCAAATTCTCGGTTAATTGCTATTTATAGCCTATAAACATAATCTGAGGAGCACAAAAAAAATTACGTTTGTCCCGTAAATGGATAAACTATCTAAAGATAGTTGGTCACTACCGTTGACCGCTTGCATGGAAGCTCACACATGCAGTACGTACAACGACAACCGTTATGGTCTAGCCATAAATTTACCTGTAGCTGCATTGTCAACGTTGACATTCATTTTCATTGCAGCAAACCAACAACGACGACCCTCAGCGATGGCTACCAACCGTCCATTTTGACGGCACCGAAGACGGCATAATCTTGAAACTTTGCTGCTTTTAAGTTCAATGCAATTTACATAAACTATGCAAATTAATTTAATTAAAAACTTGGATATTTACTTATATGATCCATAAAAACACATTCATACATGCTACGCATGCATAATCACTCGCATTCGAAACTATCTTCCTACATACATTTCGTTAGTTGCGCGAATTAAAAGTTCATTAGCTTTTCGTCCACCAAAATAACGGTTAGAGATAAATCAATTTAAGATACATAGATGCATTGCGTGAGATATGTTTGACGAGTGTGACGGATATTTAAAGCAATTTCTTTTTATTGGACCAACCATCATGGTTATAAATATTTATTTGTAGAAATTAGATTGGCTGGGTAATATCCTTTTGAGCAACACATTAAATAGTGTTATAGTGTCATGTAAATTTATTCTGGACCTTTCCATTAGCTTTCAGATAGACGAACAATTTATGGCTTCCTTGTTAAAAACTTTAATTTGACTATGAACATGCCGGGCTTAGCCGATGGCAATCTTTATTTTATGATACTCGTAAACTTTTACGGATGATATGATTTCCGACTATCAAAATATCTGAAAGTTTGGTTGGGTTCTAGAGAAATTTGGTAGTAAGTTGCATACTATCTATACAAAATACTTAGCGACGTTTCAAACATTTTGTATTGACTACAGGTCGTATGGAAAAAATATCCAGGAATAATAGATTTTCATCAGTAAAACTAAATTCTATTCTTAACAGCAACTTGAATATCCTTGCATGTCAATGTCATGACAAGTGATGTCCTTGCATAAATATAACCAAGTATTATATTCCAAAAAGCTAAATTAAGGCTGATCCGCCAGCAATGAATACTCCGAACTTTGTTACGTATTCCATAATTTCTAAATTAAAATCAAATAAACTTTGCAGACTTCACAATTCATAGTAAGATAGTGCTAGAATCATTTTCATATAATAAAATAACATCATGTTTTTCGTCATTACGTAGGGGTAACCATAAAATTCCTTACGGTTGCTCAATATTAACATTTTCACAGTTTGGTAAAAAAAATGTTTTCCACAAATTATCATTGAGTCGTTAAAAATAACCACATTGGTCTCTAAATTTTAGTTTGGTTAAAAGCGACTCTTTTGGATAAATCAACGAAGTGGTTTGAAACTCATCTTCACATTTAGAACCTGTTTGAAATTAATTTTCTCAAAAAAATATGATAATATTTTGATGTTTGAAACTAGCGATAAGAATTTATGAATTTTTCAGAATTTAAATTATCGCTAATTAAATTTTTCATAGCAATTAATTAGCAATCTACAAATGTAGTCATAAAGGCCGTAGTTTTTAATAGTTTGGAATATAAAAAAGTAATTAGAAAATCATCTCTATTAAATAATAATATGGTAAAATTACTTGGGAGCCTATATATATAACAGTGATGATCCTCGTGTAGTAGGGAAAACATGTGAAATTTATATGAATACTTTTCAAAGATTGATGTACACTATTTGAAGAGGGTCAACCATCTCTCCGAAACAATTATTAGAGCAGAGTTTTTTAGGTATTCAAAAAAGAGGAATATTTTATATATATATATATATATATATATATATATATATATATATATATACATATATATATATATATATATATATAAAATATTATATATATACATATGTTGAATGCATAGGCTGAGATGATTCGTGTACAATTTTGAAATGTGAGCTTACGATTCAATCCCCGATGCCGAAGATAAATGGATTCTAGCCGGAGTAAAAAAAAAATTCTTAAGATTAAGAAAAAATCCCTACAAACAAGACACGAAGCGTGAAATCTAGAACCAAAGTGAACAGCACCATTCGCCCCTGTTTTTTTCACCAGTGATATCTGTGTAATTGAACGTAGACACAACGGTTAAGTTAATTTTACCAAAATTCGTTTGCGGTATCGTTTGTTGCTATCACTGTACATTAGCAGAATTTAAATGGTCTTCGAAGAGAATACGTTCACGTGGTTTCAATTCCAAAATATTTCTGAGCGAATAATGACGAAAATAAATGGGTAATATTTTTTCTTGAATAACAACGTTTTAGATTTCAACATGCTTTAAAAATATAGCAGCTACGGATTACTGCAAATTAAATGTACAACAAGTTTGTCTTAAGATTCCGCAGCTCATTTTGTTTGGAGTGTCGTCCAAATGAGTGAGCAGTGAAAATTCTTGACTTAAACTCCTCACAAGGCTCTGTTTATATTGCAAAAAATCTAATAGTCAATTAAAAACTCATGTGGCTGGATTATAATATCAATTTGAATATGATGATCCAACATAGGGCACATATCAACTACTACTCCATAAAAAGCAAATACACGATTGTTGACTCAAATAAAATGTTACCCTTGTCAAAAGCGGTTAAAAGAACACATTCTAAATTAATTCACAAATAGGAAACACAACAGTCTATGTTTTTGAATATCAGGTGAAGAAATTTGGAAACACAACGATTAAAAACGTTAATTATACGAAAAATAATAATTTGAAATTCTTAAAATTTCCGAATTATTTTTCAAATAAATTGAAAACAAAAACAAAATAAAATTTCTGAAACAAAATTTGATAGGATAAAAATATAATTCAGCTTTGGACAAATCATTGTCTAGTTTGCTTAAAAAATTAATAAACAAAAGTTGACTTATTTTAAATTTAAAAATAAACTTAATATATTCTCGACAAAATTCTACACTGACTTTTTTTTGATTCAAGAACGAATTGATAACAAAATTTACGTCTATCTATATATTTCAAAAATTGGAAAACAGAATCATGCAGCTTAAAAAAAGACGAAAAAAATCTTGTTCGTTCCTTGTCCTAAAATGTCCTTAAATTGAATTCAATTCAATTAATGATATTAATTTGAAACGTTAAATGCTTAAAAGGTGAGCCCAAAATTTGAAATTTTCAATGTTTCTTCATTTATAAATACTTAAAGTGCATAATCTTACATTGGGAAGATTTGAGAATCGTTCTCACTAAGCTTATGTTAACTGATCTTCAAATTTCTCCTATGATATCGCATTTTATTTTTATTTATTGCTAGAAGTTCAATGAAACCGACCGCTAATTTAAATAGCGAGACATCCACGAAAAGAACAATTTGATCTATTTTGGGAATATCATTAAATTAATAAATGCTTTACAGAATAATTCGTTGCAAATTTATATTTTATTATTTTTATGGGTCAGAAAGAGAATTTAACTAATCGTTCATGCTATCTCTCGTGCTGAATTGAACTTTTTATTCAGACATTGATCCCAGAATCGATCTTTTTGAAGATCTCAATTTCATTTTGAAACGATCAAAGACACTTAAACATCAAGAAAAACATCTCTACAATACACAATGCAACATCAACGACGGCATCACAATATCAATCACCACTAAATTATTTCAAACAAAAAAGCGTTGAAAATCAGCAAGACATCAAACACTGTCCGCCAAAATAATAGTTCCCAACAAATTTGTTGTAAAAGACAAAATCAAAATTAAGTTTTCTTTTTCTTTCTTTGATGAGAGCATCATTAAAGATCTTCCGCAAAATTCGAATACAAATTAATTCCATTAAATGTTGATTGCAAATCTAAAGTTTGTTGGAAAAAAGTCCGTTTTGTCATTTTAAAGCAGTTAAATTGGGAATACTTAATTTCATCGGATGTTGTGTCGCAAACAGAAGCCGAAAGCATAGACAGATACATACAGATTTGCATCTGAAACAGATAAAGATCCTGGGAATCAAAAGCTGGTTCAAGATGTGTCAAAAGATCGCCAGATAAATTTTGAAAATAATGTGAAATTTGATCGGATGAAAAAAAAAGGTCTCACGGAAAATTCGTTTGATTAGAATCAAAACGATTAACAAGCTATTCGATCGAGGGAATGCATTGAACATTTAAACAATTAATCTTTGAATGGTTTTTTTATTAAATAGATACATTCGTCTTAGGATTGGGATTAAAAATGTATGTGTGGTCAGTCAAATTACATCTAAAACTAGAATGAATACTTTGTTCACACTTAAATCAAGTACTTTTGAGATGTTTTTCACGTTAATTGCGTGCCATTGAACTTTTTATTGCTTTATGGGGTTTTGATATAATCTACGGATTGTTAACACCAAATAGCGAAATAATTTTTTCACAGGGTACTTAAATTTCTTAAGTTTCTTATCAGAGTTTTATGGATTTTAAACAAATGGGTGTTTAGGCACTCTTCAGTTTTTTAGAAGTTTTTGGAGTGAATCTAGTGGTAAGTTGAACAATCTGAACCTGGCTTTGAAACAAATTGACCGTTTTTTTCTCTCTCAAAAAGATAATGAAGCAAAGAACCATATTTTAGCATCACGATTTTTTTACTGGCCACAACTCAAACGTGTGAAAAACAAGCAATGTGTAACATCCAAATTGAAAACGGTAACGAAAATAGGTGCCTAAAATGAATAAAAAAAACATTTAGAAAGGTCATCCTTATTAGGGGGAAAACATGATCTGAATGCTGCAAAATTCTTCGTTGAATTTCACTGGAAATTATCGCCGCTGTAAACGCACAAAGAGTCGAACGAAAATGAAACGAACTCTAATAGAAGTTAAACTTTTTGGCCATATTTTTAACAAAATACTCGTTTTTCAACCTGAAAAAAAGATGTGCTTATTTTGACATAAATGGGGAAAAAATTGGCACATCAACACTAAAATTAGAGCCTTTGAAGCAACTGTTTCAAGTTATTTTAATTCAAGATGAAGTATTTTTTTGGCACATAATCGAAAGGATGAGCGGTCTCTGTGAAAAATTAAGATTTTCACCATAGTTTATAGAGGTTTTGATTACAGCACTACTGGAGTTATTTCCGAATTGAAAGACCTCACGAGATACTTAGAAACTAAAAGCATTCGCCTGATTTTCACATTGCTTGACAATAAGATAATTTGTTAAGAAAACAACAAATACTCTTCCAAGCATTGCGGATATTCAAACGAACTTTGATGCGAAGATATTCAAGTATTCAACTTATTAATTGATCAAATGTCTGAACAATTTCTTCAGAATCGGCTAAACTTTAACAGAAAAACCTGAAATCGAATTCAGAAATCCCAATTTTTTGGAAAATATTGCCCGAAAGTTATGCAGAAAATTTTATTAAGGAGAACTGAGGATCCAAAATTATTGTTTTATTGAAGGCTGCCTATTTAAGGATACATGTTAACCTTAGTTCACGAAAATATTAGTTGTAGTTGTATTTTTTGGGCTTCTCTTACTTTCTTCCGTTCCATAGAGAACATGCTGATCAAATAAATATGAAAATCATTAAGCTTAGGCAAGGTAACCAGAAATGTTTCTAATTTAATTTTAAATGTAAATCTTTGAGCGCTTCGACAGCGATTTTGTCAATTTTACACAAATTTTTATAGCTATTCTACGAAGGAAGTCATTTTGTTGATTTCATTTTGTCATACAATCAATGTTCGCATTAAGTCTGTCTCGTAAACCATTCTGCACATGATTTGGTAAGTTGTTGACCTTCAAATTTCGAAGAATATCTATGCTGTAAATTGGCTTAAGGTTATAATTACCAAAATACAAAATACTACAAAACGCTTCGATTTCCATTGGATGATATTCACGAGATGATCAATCAATTAATTTTATTGTATCGTTTTTTGCAATCACTGTTTGCGTATTTCAAATGGAAATTAACGAATTTACGGAATCATCTTAGATGAATTAGAAAGCATTTAAAACGTAGAGAAAGCCATCAAATTTGGCATTAAGAAATTCGCTATAAATTGGCAAAATCTGTCATTCACAGTAATAAAATACATTTAAGCTGGATAAATTAGAGTTTTTAAGACTATTTTTTTATTGAACGAATGACTGAAGTCAACAAAATTTATGACTCCTTTTTAAAATACAGATGAGTTAAATAAAAAAATGCTAGACTCAAGACATCTTTGTTTTTATTTCTTTACATCATTTGTTATATTTTCTTAATGAGTTGAAATTCAATATCAAATGATATATTTTTGTAAGTGTGTACAGTGTTCTATAGTTTTTTTCTTAATATTAATATGTGTTGCTTAGTATTCTTTTATATATGATAAATTCGCCCAAATGAAATTTATGGAATATCAGGCAGGGCCAAAAAAATTTTGAACGTTAAAAACACGGATTTTTGAATTTTGAGTCACTAAACGTATTTTATGAGACAAATTTACACTTTCTGATATAAAATTTATATGTCTAGCAATTAAATCGAACTGAAAGTATAATGTTGAAAATTTTAGTACAGTTTACTCTCGTCACATACAAAATTTCCACAAAAAAATGAAGAAAGATTATCTATTTTAAATATTAATAACTAAAGAAATATGTATAACTTGAAAGTATACTGCTCCAAACATTTAGAAAAATATGTTTGTTAGATTTCACTAGGCATGCCGTTCAAACTTGTACAAAATAATTAAAAACACTTCAAAATATTGCACGATAAATTAAGGGAAAATCAATAGACGATTTCTTAACAAATTCAAAAAAACTTCTACCGAAATTGTTTCATGAAAATATTCAATTAATAAACATTTCAAAAAATTTTTCGTCGCAAGAAACACAAGTGCAACGAAAAGGCAATTAACGAAACAATTTCTAGGAAAGCTTCTGAAAATAATGTTCTTCTACATATCACCAATGAGAAAAGAATGACTTTAAATGACCGTAAAAAATTCAAAGTTGTTCATTTCTACGACTTTTCGAGGAAAAACACTACGAGTCATTAATTCGATTTTTTTTAGTAGATTAACATTGAAACCAAGATTTGGATTAAAAAACAATGAAAAAATATCGCAAACAGAAAATTTTTTTGACGTGAAATAACTATTAGTTTAGAAGACACAATAAATCTATATTTTTAGGGGAAACATTTAATGCAAAACTAATGATAAATAGATTTTCAAAAAATACTAACAACATAAGTGAACTCATAAAAAAATGTGTACTACAAAAATGTTTAAAATCAAACGACAATTTTTTTATCAAAAAGTATACAATTATTTTTTTAAAAAAATTTGGCTAATATCAATCAAATTTAGTTGCTGGTTGACATTATATTCATCCCGACAAAAATGATGTTCTAATAGATATTTTAAGGAAAATAACTACAATTTTTTTCAGATTTTCGTTCTATTTTCTTATTTTGCAAAATTTATAATAATTTAAATAAATTCAATGAAAAACTTCACGAAACTAATTTTTGATTCAAGCCGAAGAATTTTTCTAGATGAACTAAGCAAAATGCATAAACTCAAATAATTTCAATGAATTTCCACTAAAGTTTATTGAATTTCTTGAGGAAAAAATCATTCCTGCAATTTCACAAGTTCAGTTTTAAAATTTCATTCATACATTTTCCTTCCTGTTATTCTTAAGCGTTAGATAAATATCTTCCCCTTTACAGGAATTAATGTACTGAACTGAATTATAAAATGAAAGATGACTTATGTTTATAAAAATATTGCCAAAAAATTGTAAAAAAAAGTTTCATTTTCAGCAAAGGAATATAGAAATAAAAAAACTGTAAAATAAATTCTAATTTGGATATAGTATGCATGAACGCTGGTTAGAAATATTTTTTTTTTCAATAGAATAATTTGGTTTAAGTTTGAACGCTTGCAATAGTTCCAAGAGACAGGATATATTGACAATACTATAACTGGGCATCTTTTCAGCCTCTGTCTTTCTACTAGTTGCACTTTGAATCGGTCTGAAATTTTCTTTAAATCTCAAAATATGGCCAATGGAAAATAGGGTTGCTTCAATTTGGAAATTTCAAGGCAGAATAATATCAAACAGCAAAGTATCATATTAAAAATACCTTATGTTGCCCCTATTGAACTCCTTAGCAGCCAAACAATGAAAGTGTTGAAATAATCCTTGAGCAAAGTTGATATCTTCCCACCGACTCTATTCCCTCACCGATCAAGGACACTCGCACCACTCTTCCAATGTTTCGCGGATAACCAGAAGACACTCGTCTTAACGCACTCAATCTCACTGTTTCCAGGCGATTCTCAATATTCTGCGCAACCCCTCAAATATATTTGATTCCTTTGGCGAACCGCACTCCGCGATGCAACCACACTTCACAAACGGACCCGTTCGATGGCACAATCTGCATTTCTTCGTCACGGAATCGCCACGCCGGCCAACAACCACCTTCACCTGGCCAACTGTACCACAAAAGTACCAACTTCTTGGCGGTCATACACTCTCGTTCCAAGACGTTTTTTGGATTGCTCCCTTAATTGGATTTTCACTGCGACTTCGTGCGAACCACACTCAACATAAAAACGGACAAATTAAGAACACGATGATGGTGCACCCGCTCGGCCACTGTTGTTGCTGTAGCTGTAAATTGCAGAAAGTTCAGAAGCATCTTGCTGTTGAGTTCAACACTTGGACGGCGTGCAAGCGAGCAGCACAAGAGGTCACAGGAGGCGAAGGTCAACGAATTCCTGCCCACGATTCAGCGGGGGCCCACATCGACGACACAAACCGAACGCGTTCTGCCTCGACGAGATTGAAAGCTGGACTGAGTTACCTGGCCCAGGTGTGCACGCCAGAAGGTGGCCCGAGAGTCTCAAGACGGCTCGCAAGTAGCGCGTAGCCAAAGCTCTCCAAGAACTGCTACCCAGCACCTGCGAGAGGTAGTACGGCTCTTGTTCGAGACCGTCGCGGCCCAGGTGAACCACGAAGCTCGGCAGGTAATCCAGGTGGAAATGTTGGTTCTTGGAGAGCGACTCTGCTCCCGAGAACGGCAAAATTGGATGGTTCTGAGCACAGTATAGGTAGACCCAGTATGCAATCGAAGCCCAAAAGCTCGTATTTTCCTTCCAAGAAATGGCGCCATGTGCTGGCCATGTGCTTGCAAAAGCTGAAGAATGCCAAGCACTGCCAGATTTGCAGAGGCACAAAGCACTTTCGCGGACTTCATCGTTCACTTCGACACATGAGACATTTTTTCAGTCATTTTGGCTTTTTCTCTTAATCAATTTGTCAAAAGCAAATGAAATTTATGTCAGCGAAGACGTTTCACCATTGTAATTCAATGAACCGAAGTTCCTAACGCCGTTTTTCACGCCTAGCATTAAACGTGCATATACGAGCTCTGGCAGTGCCCTCACCAGTAGATAGCTGCCATTTTGTCATAAATGGCAGCAAACCATTGAAGTTTTCATACTTCAATGCAGCAAACATATGCTAAATGTAAACAAACATATGCTAAAAGTAAACAAACATTTGACGTTTGTCCCGTAGAACCGCGGGCCGTGCTTGATAGTGCGCCTATATATGAAACATTACCTACTGGGTGTACCTATACTGTGGTTCTGAGCAGGCGGAAAGCGTTCTTGGTAGCAGTGTAGCAGTTCTTGCAAGTGGTTGAAGCTTTTTGCAGAGGAGCAGTAGCTGCGAGAGTGAGGCTACCATGCTAGCCTGAGCTAGCGAGCAAGAGGAGCTTCCGCTCGAATGGTGAATTTCGTAATATTTCGCTCTCATGCAAAGGTGGTGAATAAAAACGCCGGTATCTCAAAAAAATTATACTCCAGCCGCAATAAAATAGATATATATTTATATTTGCAGCAATTACGCTTGAACATGTTAGAGCTTCGATTTCCTGCCGCTCAGTTTTCTGCACGATCAAATTTTCTTGAAAAATTTTTAACTTCAAAGGCATCCAGTATCATCAATTTGCTCTTTTGTGGCCCAAATATTCACTAAAATTTTACGGTTCGCCGGAAATAACCTTTAATTTCATCATCACGAAATAATATTGTTGGTAATGAAATCTTTGAGAATATTTTCAGGGGAAAAATCAGCAATTGCAGTAATTACGAAGTCGTTATCAATTGGGTGATGCACATATCTTTAAGCATAAAAAATATAAATCCACCATACTACCATTGATTGAATATCTTTGCAAATGCTTTTACTTAAAAGATATTTCTAAATTCAACATAAAAATGAATTTTCGGTTCGTATTTTTGGAAATAGCTCATACAATATAACAAAGAAATATATTCATAACAGGTTTTTGTAAAATTTAACTGCGAAACATTGCATGAAATTATGAAAAGTTCATTGAAGGAATATTTTCTCCAGGATCTTTTTCAAACATTTCACAATTTTCAGCAAATATTTTTGCTTGATTTTTATCATTTAAAAAGTCACAAAACAAATTTTTATCTACAATTCTTGTCAAGTAATTTTTGAAGAATCAATTTTTTGAATTCAAAATATATTCTTAAGGAATGATAATTTTTTGCAGTGTCTACTTTTTACGGATGGGCAATATTTACTTATTGAAAAACACCATAAGATCATTATATACAATTTTGATTCTCTATAAAACCAACTATTCAAAAACCCAATTTTCTTCGTGACTTATTTAAGCAGACATTTGCAATATTTCCACAGGTGGCCACTCCACGGACAACCAGCCAAAGGCCTCACCAAATTGAGCGCCCCTCACCTGAAAGAATAAAAGATTATGAAGCAACGCAAACCACAAAGTGGTGGTCAAAATGAACAAACTGTAGCCCCACATAACTTACCGATTTAGGGAGCGAAAAAATAGGAAGGTGTTATGAATGGACTTTGATTGGGAACCACACAGAAAATATGCTGGCGCATTGTCGAGGACATTTACAGAATCAATAACAACTCCATTTCACCACCGATTTACATTTCCTTTCGTTTAATAATTTTTGTATTGAGTTCCTAATCAAACTTTTGTTTATTTATTTTGTAATTTCATTTTAGGCAGTAAATAATTGATTATCAACAATGAGTGTAAAACATATTTCATCCAAATATTTTTTTAAACAGCCTAAAGTATGCTTAACGAGAGCTAGTTATTTGGTATGGCAGGAAGCACACTTAATAGATGGAAGATATTCTAAGAGAAAAACATATAAGAATGCGGCTTTTTTGTTACAGGATATTGTTTATTGTTAGTTTTTAAGAATGCTACTTCACAGAAAAATCCAATTACATAGAAGCAATTAAAAGTAACGATTAATTTAAAGTCTGGCAACAAATAAAGATCATAAATAATTATAAAGTTCGGTCATAAGTAAGTGTAAAGCAAATAATTTTAAAAGTAAAAAATGTTATTTCTTAGTTTAATGATATTGAAGAGCAAACTGTATGTGGTTTGTTGACGTAAATTTTTAAATTATCAAGTTTATTTTTTGCGAGTTTATTAAGAAATTTTGGGAAATTATCAGAATAATCATGAGATGCATACATTTGGAGGGACATTTTTACTAATAACTAGTGTATCGTGACAGCATGTATATATTTTTTAGTAGACTCATGGAAGTTTTTGTGAAAGGGTATTACCTAGGCTACGTACAAAATCAAGCATGCCTGAGACCTTTACCGAATCTCTTTTGAAGCTTGTAAGTATTTTTAATCTGGCTGATTATAATTAACTTAGAATGGAAAGACATCAAAGATAGTGTAGCAGTAATCTACGGAGGTTATTTTTTTCAAAGAATGCTCAATTCGGTCTGAACTAATGGTCGCACTGCAATCAAGGCGCGACAGAAGGTCCTTGACTTGATAGCAGGGGCGCCGCATTACTGGCACTACAGCGTGCCACTGCGGCCGCATCCCTGGCCTTTTGGGCGAGCTAGCAGCCGCAGTCTGGGTGCGAAGGCGGGTGCAGCTGAGCCTCGAAGGGTCTCCACGAGGGATGTTGTGTGCCGCGCTGATGTCCCGACGCCAAACCAAAGGCAATGTGGGCACATATGCAATCACCTTGGCGGTCGGGACGGCGCGACTTTCCTCGCAGACCCGACGGCAGAGCACCCGCCTTGGCTGACTTAAAGTTATTCCTACATGCTATCTATCCTACCCTAGCCTACTCTAAAGCTATCTTAGTTACTAAACTGTTGGACCGCCGTTGCAGTCGCTGTCTTCGTTGTTGCTCCAGTCACGCTGTTGGTGTGACGAGCAAGGGCCGCTGTCATGATGGGGCGCTGAAAGGAAAACAAAAGAAATTGGCAAAGTTGTCGTTGATAGAATGGAGCACCTTACCGGTGGTTAAGGGAAGTCGACGCTTTCTATGGCACGGAGGGCTGCACGCTGTTGTTGGACGCTGCCACCTATAATGCAGGGAAGCATTTGATTGTTTTTCAAATTGGTTGCAATCCAATGAAATTACCTTTGCAAGATGTTAGCTGGCACCTGCGACGGCCGGACCACGCTGGGGACGCTTCTGTGCTCCTGGTGCTCCGAGCTGGAAGGAAGCTAACTTGAGCAAATGTACCATAACAGGAGCAAAGCTAAATTACCTCTGCGCAAGTGCTGCATGCTGGCTCAACGGCGCGTGAAGAAGCTGTGCCGTGTGGGAATTGCTTGCCAAGGAGGTTTCGGAGGGAAGTGTGGGATTCAGGATACGTTTGCAACTCTTTGGAATTCGAGGGGGAGTGGGTGTTGCAGGAGGCGATACAACAGCTTCTTCAGGATGTTGTTCGCGCCGTTGATGTCCCTATTCCACGTCCGGTGGCAGTTCCCGCACACTTCGGACCGGTGCGGCGATTTGGCCAACTTGCATCGGTGCAGGCAGACGGAGCATAGCGTCGTGGTCCTGAACTCGTCCACCATCACCACGTCGCATTCCTTGCGCCTTCTGCGGAGGGCCGCCAGCAGCCCCTTCTGCGGCAACCGCGCATAGCCCTTGATGAACCAGGAGATCTGGCCGTCTCCGAAGGCTATGAGCGTCTTGCCGCTGTCCGCAGTCGCCACGATCTGGTTGGCGAGTCGGTCGACGGCGCTTCGCGTTTTCATGTGGTGCTCCCACTTCAGCTTCGCCACCTGCCTCCGGGCATATAGGGCTTGCATGTCGTTGAAGTGGGAGAGGTGGAACGAGGTGTATGCCGTGTAGTCGCATCCTTTAGCCGAATACGCCGTCGCCCCCTTGTTGAAGTTGGCGGCAGCGCGTGCAGTCAGTCTCTTAAAGATGCGAGCGCGGTGCATCGCTCCTGCTCCGTGGCGGAATGTTTTGTTGGGCAGCAGGAAATTCGAAATGCACCAATCCGAGTCTAGGGTCACCATACCCACCATGCACCGGAGCCCCGGATCGATGCCGCACACCTTCGAATAACCTATCTCGCGGAACTCGCGCTGTATCCGATCAAACGCGGCCTTTTCGTCGATTGATGCCTGTCGCTTTGGCCGCCGCAAGTGGATGGACACGTCGATTCCGTTTGTGGAAATGGAACCAGCGAAGGTCACCTGCTTCGAAGTGGACAGAAATTTTTCCAAGTGGAAATAATCCGTCCAATTCGCAGCAGCCGCCGTTCGTTCCACGTTTATCCCAACACTTTTTAGCAGCTCCCACCACGCACTCGTAGTGTACAGTAGGTGTTTGCGACCAAAGCTGAACCGTGGCACCAGGACGAAGCTTTTTATCTCTACAGACGAAAAGAACAGCTGCAGGCTGCGGAGGAATGGGATGAACTTCCACCATTCTTCCTTCGTGCGCATGAAGTTGAGGTCTCCGCAGCCGAATTTCGTCCGAAATTCTTTGATTTCCTCGCAGGGGTTTGGTGCGTTTTGGAACAATGCATCCAAAATCTGATGCACTTCTGCACGCGATTTGGAGCTGTACGCATGCTCGAAGTATCTCTGTACCCTGCGGTACATGTGCGTGCTCACGTTGTTCTTAAAATTCGTCTGCAATTGCTTCGCCGCTTCTTGCACCAAGGCCGTGCGCAGCCTGCCCTCGTGCAAGGGAATGTTGCTGTGGCTGCGAATGGCGGCATAGTCTGCGTCAATTCGCTCATTGGTCACCTTCGAGTTATCTTTAACTTGATAGAACTGTGGCAGGAAATCTGGTTCCTTTGTGAAGCCACAGTACTTCTGAGGCTCTTTGTTGATCGCGTAATTGAGCAGGATAGATGCTTCGACCATCATCTTAGACACGCACTCGACGTCTTTTTGTATCTTGTCGTACAAAATGGTGTCTTTTATAAATTTTCGGAGTCCACATTTCACTGTGAATGTCTCCTTTGCTATGCCACCGTCATTTATCAGCTTTTGACTTAGAATCCGCATCTTGCACTTGGTGCTACTGGCGCGCGCATGATCGGATTTGCCGCATCTTTTGCAGACCTTGGCTTTTGGCTGAAAAGTTATTATTGCGTTAATGTATGTCTATACAGGGAAGCTACATATCTGAGTTGCCACGGAACACCTAACATTTAGCGAATGTACGCTTCATTCATTCGCTAGAATATATGTAATATATATACACATTCAGTAGGAACTCGTTATGAGCCCCTCGTTAATGGCAACTACTCGATATAAGCAGGACACAATTTTCAGTATTTCAACTGGTCTGAACAATATAATACAAACATAACGTCACATATATTTCCATTGTTATGATAATTAATACTAATGGGTGGGTGCACTTCCAGACTTTGGTGCTTCGCCTCGGTCACATGCTTCAAAAAAAACTATTCCCGAAATCCACTTGACACAAATTCACCAATTGATTTGACCCGACCCTCTTACACTCTTAAGAAAGTTAAAGTCCATGTTTTTTCCGGTGGTCCGAGCTGAACAGGCCATCTTGTCGAACATCGCACTTAACCTCCATGTTGTGGGCAGTTGCATTTTTCCGCGATTTATCAACATTAGCCCCGAAAATGGTCTCGCGGCTACAATCGTCCGCGTCGGAGCGGCTCGGGGGATGTGAATCGTTTTACATCAAAGTATAGTGAGCAGTTACCGGTTACATTGTTTGTAGTCCCAATTTCGCGAATTCGGTCAATAGTGTGTGACGTGCTTCATCCACTAATCACGTGATTCCGTTGCGTTAATTAACATTAACGGTTCCGCATTAACAACCATCCGAAAGCAGTGATGCGATTAATTTGAAAAAGAGCTATCTGATCATAATGAAAATAAAACATTCAAATTATTTGTTTTATTGTTTGAATTATGAAACAAGATACAAAGATCTTAAATGCATTATTTTATTTTATTGTCAATTGTTTTATTGTCCACGTCATAGCATCGTGACTAATTTAATAAGGTGATTTCGAAAACAAGTCTGAGAAAGTGCAAAACACAAGTTGGAGCCTTTTGAAACAAATTAATGTGAAATTTTCCAACTTAACCAGATTTAATTTTACCGAATTTAACGAAGGCCCGTTAGTACGAGAACGAAAAAAGAGAGATAAACATTTCAACAAAAGATGCATCAAACAAAACGTTTTAAAATCAGTCAACTGGGCAATTTAGGGATTTTTTCCTCCAACAATATTTAATAAATGGATAACATTGGTTAGTGCAAAAATACAATAAACAATTAGAAACAAACCTACCAACAGAATCAAAGGCTAATTAACAGAAGAAGAAAATTTCATTATCCAGAAAACTTATACTTTTTATCGTGCAACTTCGATTTACAGTGGCTCCCACTCAAAATGGTACAACTTGGTATCAGAACTTTAATAAGTCGGTTCCATCATTAAAACGCGCACTAATAACAAACGAAAAGCGCTCGAATTTTAAGCCCACAGTCAAATTGGTGCAGTTAGCATTCGTTTACTTTCAGTCGGTTTTTGATGAGTCTGTGAGTCAGCTGGGTGTTTTAAGGTACTATTACACTTCTCAAGGCCAAAAAACGATAATTTTCAAGAATTTTCTTCAGAGCTCCTTTATTAGATATCAATACAAATCTTTTTACATAACATTATTTACATCGTCAAATGTCTAAAAACTTTTTTTTTCATTTTGTATCTTGCACACAGATGGCGTCAAAGTCGAGTCCAAAAAAAGACTGCCTTTCCATGCAGGGATTATCTCATGATTGAAACATCTGAAACAAAAAAATCAAAAAGAGTTTTGAAGATTTACTGCTCTCATAGGGCAATTCACCTCAGATAGTGAAAAAATCGGCAAAAAGAAAAAAATGGCGGCTGCCTGAACAAAATGTTCAAAAAACGACCCTTTTTTCGCCCCAATTTTCGTTCACTGAAAATCCATTTTTTGTTATTTGACCTAATTGAGGTGAATTGCCCTGTAGAAATGTTTAAAAAAATTACTGCGCAAAATTTCATTAAGGTCGGTTCAGTAGTTTTGAAGATAATCTCTGCACCGTTTGAAAAAAGGTCGTTTCGAGAGAAACGAGTTCAAAGTTTTTCTTGCTTTTAATCTTAGATAATTTTTTAAAAATCGAATTTCATCTATTACTTCTTTATCAATAACTGCTTTTGTACACGACTAAATAGACACTGAGGATGAAGGAGAAAGTTAACAATACACATACATTAAGAAAGAAACCGGTATTTTGGAGAAGGGATTCATATAAGAGCCGCGCGCTCGGCAGCTGCGAAAGAGCGTGCAAAGAGGCGTAGACACGCATCGCTTAAAACTGTTATCAAATATTTTCTATTAAGAATTTCGACATAATATTTAAGGAGGTAACTTTTGAACGTGTAAGTAAGCGAAAAATGTAAAAAACCCAAAATCGATTTTTTGAAATTTGAGAAGTGTAATAGTACCTTAAATTTAATGTACAGCCAAATTTGTGTTTTTCTGGTGGTCTACCAAGAATTTGCGCCTCAACAATCGAAAATATGGCGTCATACGAAAATTGAAGTAAGGAACCTAGTTATTCACCACTATTAACGTGGAAAATCCTTCCGGGAAATAGGCGAAATTGTCCAAAAAGCCATTCGAAGGTTCAAAATATTGTCGAAAGATTCAGAAACGAAAATTTAGAGGCCGATAAAAAGAAACACCACACAAAAAGTAATTTCTGCTGCAGATGAGAGGTGGACACAACGATTTCTCAAGAAAAATCCAAAAAAATTAGTGCAACAAAATTAGTATCAGAAGTTAAACAGCATTTATACAAGAAAGTTAGTGCTGAAACGCGTGCTAAAAAGCAGGAAATAGAACGGACGGCTAGCTAGAATAAATCCAAAGAAATTGGCATTTCGGTTAGAGAAAGTCATACCTACCGGAAAATTGTCCATTTCGTTTCACCGCAACCTCAAACGTTTGATTATTTGGTGCGGCAGTTTTTATACAGAATAAAAGAGATCAGTTCAGGATGCAATGTTGTTAAGTTAAGTGTATTACCAGAATATGTGTTCACATTTTGTAACAGGTAGTGGATATACAATAATACTTAATACTATTGATGGAACAGTCAAGATTCATCACAAAAAGCAGCATGTGCCCATGGATTCCATCAAAAACTCTTGATTACCAAGCATCAATCGACACTAATAAAAAATTTGCTCAATCAAAGCACAATTTGATCAGCTTGTGTTCTCCGTATGAACCCGAGGTTGACAAACTGGTCTCACACCTTAGCAAATTATCGCACGGTGATCATAAAGTCATCCAATCAACAACAGGTGACCAAATGCACTTCCACCGTCGCCAAAAGCAACCGAAAGGCTGGGCCAGCTGCAAACGCAGAAGAGATGGAGGAATATGCTTACCACGGCCAATATTCGCGTCAATGACCTCCATCGGCGTGATACAAATACTAATTCGAGATTAATCGCTTTGTGCAGCTACTGTGAAGCGACTTCCAAAGAATCACCTGTCGGTGGCGGCAATCTTCACTCGACCTCACCTTCCCATACGTGCCTATGCCTACACATACCTGGCGGCCCGGTTGTGTGCTGTAATCAAATATAATAATCAATACCACCCGCATTCGGTACACCGTCACTTGCTTTTTTTAACTCCCATGCGTCGAACGGTATGAGTGCGGATAAGCTGTTATTAATTTGTCCAACGGTCTGCAAAGAGCGTTTTGCTTTGTACACATATGTACACGTCCATTTCCTGTGCACACATATGACCTGCAGAGACAATAGACCGAAAATTGTTGAGTGCACGGCAACAATTGCAAGCCAATGGCTTTTGCGGCGATCAAGCTGTAATGGGAAAGTTAATGCTCTGTTTATTAATTTTTTTTTGGCTTAGAATCACCAACGGCTGACCATTTGCTGCGGTCACCATAACAGCCCACAGAAATATTAATGGGTCTAAGCAAAGAAGAACCTACCCTATCAGTTGGATAAAATGCTCAATTGTTTTTATGCTTGATCATGTACTATTGCATTTTTCAACCAAGCGTGTCCTAGAATGCCAAAAGGTATATTTGTCAAATTTTTAGAAACACGAAACTAGAGCGAGTATTTCCAACAATAGTGTCTACACAAATAAAGGATGAACGTTGAGAATTAGGCACCACACCAACCATCGAAGATTTGAATGTTGATTGGACGTAGACAACTCGCTGACACACCGACCTAAAAACTGATGCATCCAAGAAAGGATTTGCGAAGACTCCTCAGTTTAAAGTAATTATCCTAAAATTATAGCAATGCTTGAAAAATGCCATTGTGCCAAAAAGAGCATTGTTGAGAGGACATGACGCCACCGTTTTACATGGAAGTATTAGACCGACATTGAAATGTGGATAGAATCTTTTTCTTTTCGATTGAGTTATAAAGAGATGCAAATGTGTTTTCAAATGACGCGTCATGCATAGGCGTACTGGTATATCAAAAAAAATCTCTAAGTAATCTAAGTTATTTTCAAATGAAATACTATAAGATTTTTCCATTTCCATCTTGTCAACACTCTCTCAGTTAATAAAATGACCTATTCCTCAATTAATTCGGCGTTTTATTGTTGTTTGTCCTACTTTCAGAAAAGGATTAATTATATTGGAACACTTTCTTCATCCTCAATTATTAGGTGATCGTCAAAATTGAAACATCATTTGTAATTTTATCTCAGTTTTTTTTGAGTATAAAATAACAAACTGTTCATTAATTCCTTTATTAAGTTTATAGACTGACAACATTGAAACCGACATTTTTGACAAAAATCATTCTGAAAGGAATGATGTGATTTTCACTTTACATTTGATGAACCTATTTCATGAACATGTCAATTGTAAATATAATAATTACCTACTAGACCATGGTGGATCTGTAGAAAAACGACTACATTTGGCCGTTGAGAGTGGGCACGCTGATATTTGCAGGAAAAGTTGTGGAATAACTCGTATAACAATAATTAATCTATGCTTCCTCTCAAAAAAGTCGGGAACATTAGAAAAATCGAAATGTTCAATTTTTAAAAAAAAAGTGTTTTCCCTGCTTATCTCACTCCTAACTTTGAAACGGTTCATTCCAGAGCAAAGTTACGTAAAAATGAAAGTTGCGCGATAAAATTTGCTACAAGATAAGATTGGTTTAAAATTCTAAAACGTTTAACTTGCGGCAAGGGTTAACAATAATTAAAAAAAATGGCAAAAGGCATTCAATTTTTTTTTACCGTTTCAAATAAACTTAGGAACTTAATAAAAAAAAGTAATTGAAAAAAGTTTTCTTTTCTAAATTTGTTTAAACAAATGTGTTGAAATAATTATACAGCATTAATATGACAATAATTGCATTGAGAACATTGAACAGTATATGTTTGAGAAGTTTTTCCCTCAACATAGGAAAAAATATGTTGTTTTATCTTGTTATAAATAAATTATATTTATTTATAACTTAATAAAAGCGTCTTCAGGATTTGGTAAAACAATATTTAGGCTCCTCTGTTTGAGTTACATCGGCTCATAAAAAAAGGTGAAAATCGCTCCACTACAAGCCGAGAAAATGCTTTTTTTATAACTTATTTTAAATTCGTTGGCCGGTTGTATCTCAGAAACTAATGAACACAATTCAATCATGTTTTTAAAAAAAGAAGCGTACTCTAAAGTTTTTTCTCATGTATTTTTTTGAATTTAATTTAAACTCATGGTAGAGAGATATTCAATTTGTTTATTAGCAATTTTTTTTTATAATTTCAATAAAACTGCTGAGGCCGTCTTAATAGTCCGATTTTAATTTTGTAACGCGCATTCAATGCGTAAAGTACTCTTCTATATGTAACAAAAAATTCAAAATTCTATGGCCTTTAGTTTCTGACTTACGAAATTTCAAAAATATTTTTAAAAAATTTTAAAAATTTTGACTGCCATGCTGTTATCTGAAAGCTACTGATTCGATTTTGATGAAATTTTGTGTGCTGTTTAATTTTACTATGAAAGCTTTGTAGCCGAACTATGGATTTATGGAGTTGCTAAGTTTATTTTAAATGGCAAAAAAATTTAAATAAGAAACTGCTTTTCCGCATTTTTTTAGTTATTGCTATTTGGCGGCAAAGGTTAAATGTTTTAGAATTTTAAACGAATTTTGCCTTGTAGAAATTTTATGACGCAACTTTTATTTTCACACAGCTTTGCTCTGGAATGAACCGTTTTAAAGTTAGGAGTGAGACAAACAGGAAAAAAACGATTTTTTTAAAAAAATTAAACAATTAGATTTTTTTATTTTCCCGACTTCCACAACTTTTCCTGCAATAATCAGCGTGCCCCCTCTCAACGGCCATCTGAAAACAGATCCGCCCTGGTCTACTACGTAACTTTCATTGGATGTGAAATTAATGATTTTTGGAATTAATGAGATTTTTTGTGGTTTCATCCCGGTTGTCATATCGAATAAAAACAGCCAATTATCTAAGACATTACTCTTAAAGACCGTTTATGGAAACATTTCTGAATATTCGAGGTTTCGCTACCTAACCAAAAAACAACACTTTTTTCGCGGCCAAATTTGAGCAATATATAAATAAGATATGCTAGAAGCCTTTATCCAAATTTAGACACTGCATCATGTATCCAAAATATTTTCACTTTTAAGGGCTGAAATTTTATATGTAACAACTTGAAAAATAAGGTGATTGCGTCGTAACTGTTTTAATATACACTTGTCTGATGATTTAATATTATAAAAAATAGTTTCACCATTTGAAAATATTTAAATAGTCGGCAAATATTCTGGAAAACTTGATATTATGCCAGTGACGCCATTTATCTAACCATACAAAGGATGGCCTGAACTTTTTACAGACGAGACTATCCACAATTTGTTTTGTTAATGTCGTTTTGCATTGGCAATATACAAAAAAGGCTGGCCTTGCTATACGTAATATTAAAAGATGAAAAAATTCCTCCACTAATTGCATTTTTGCATTTGATGGGAAACATCTCGCATTTTACTTTTTACTTATGTAAGTATATTTTCATTCTGATGCCTCTGGTTATTGTACAATAACTTTCCTTGTTTTCTTTCATCGTCATAGCCTGGTATTCTCCAATATAAAATTGTTTAGAATTTTTTCTAGCAATTGATCGTGAATGACATTACCGAATTATTGCTTAGTTTAGTTTTGAATACATAAAAGTACGTGTTGGAGCCATCTTTACGCATTAATTACGTCACACTTTGCACATAATTTGGTAAACTGAAGATATATCAATAGATTTTCGTAATTGAACGTGTATCACGTTTTCCCTGTACACGAATGACTTTTATAGAGATTTTCCCCCAGATCTGGTATGCACCTTCGGCAGTGGGATATTCGAATCAAAAAGTATTGACCTGCAGGACTATGGAAGGAAGCATGAGGAGATGTTCGTTTTCGATATGTTTCCATGGATCAAAGTTTCAAAATATTTATTGAGTTTCTTTGATGTAATGTTTTTCTAATATTTTATTACTAATTTGCTACTGAAATGAACATTTTGTAGTCAATTTTAATTAGAAAGTCACGATTTTAATTCTGATTGTCTTGATGAACCGTAAAAATATGCCCATTTGCTGCTTCCTTTTGCATTGGTATTGTTTTATAGCTGCTTCTAGCACTTCATTGCACTGGCTTGTCGTATCCAGGCAAACAATCACGTCTACAAGCCATTTAAAAACCATAATTCGAACAACAATGCCACCATAAAATATTGCCAACCATTTATGTATCCATATCGCGTTTTCGCCAACGGTAAACTAAGAGAAATATCTTCTGTATGGTTATGCTTTTCAACTTTCAACTTTTAACATTTCCTGTGTGCGGAAGTGTCTGCAAACTTTAAGCACAAGAATTCGCCGGCATTGCATCTTCATTTCAGGTAACGATAAGAAAGCACGCACCACCCTTCCTGCTTTTCCTTTTAATTAGCGTATTAATGGCTGCCGTTTTGTATTCCAGGTCCACCTTCTCTATCCGTGGGTGCACTCGCCACGGTGCAATGAAGATTCACCGGATTGATACGCATGCAAATCGGCGGAATTGTTGGTGCAAGGATTCAGTCAACACGATGTCTTGCGTGCGAGTGAATTTCGAATGAGTCAACAAGAATGGTTGCTTGAGGAATTTCGATAGTTAGCGCAAACTTTGCCAAGATTATTAGATTGTTCGGGGAAGTCGTGGAGTTGCGAGAATATGCTAATTGTTGGAACAATTTTCGCAGCATGATATGTAGTTTGTCCATCTTAACATCGATGGAGATGATACGGCACATATTTCCTTAAGACCAACCGGACTTGAGGAATATTTCAAAGGACAATAGTTTGTACTGAAAAGTTATTTTCTTGAATTTTCGAATTGCATCTTTTTGATAGCAATACGCCCATTGTGGTTTTGGCTGTTGGTTTAAACTTGTCGACTGTTATTGATTTTTTCTGCCGTTTTTCTTTACTTGAGATAACAATGTACATAAATTACGAAGTAAGAATGATTCTAATAAAAGAAAGCTTATCCAACTAGGCCATTAGATCACTTATTTTTTGGCTTGAATTTTGAAACCATGTTTCGATCATGTTGCTGCCAAAAAATAATACTTAGATTCAACAGTATTATCTATGTATGATCATGGTTACATGGCGTCTTAATGATTTGTAGGAGTTACTAGGGCTGTTTTCAAGCAAACATTCAGAAATTGAAAAACTATGGACACTTAAATGCCCATTAATATCCTAACTCAATGAAGATTCAATTTTTCAAGTTTGGAAACTAACATCGCCCGCCCACTGTCCTTAATAATCGAGTTTGTAGTTTGTTTTAAACGCTTCATTATAGAAAATCACAGCAATCTTGTAAAACGACTCCCCAATTTTTTCTCAGAATCATAATCCAATTTACATGGCCGATACCATCATTAGCCGCCATAAGAACACAAATCCATTACGGACTTCTTGGTCTAGTATCAAGCCAAGATGATGGGCTAATCGCGAGCCTTGGACACTTTTCCGTCCAAACAGCGTTCACCTACTTCGCCAGGAGCGTAAATTGAACGCGAATCGCGAAAGAACCACCACCACAAGAACGCCACGGAAGAATTGTCTTAGCTCAGCGACTAATTAAGAACGCGCGGATTTCGCATCAAGTTCGCATGGAACTGCGGCAAAGTGAAATAAAGTGGAAGACATTTTTAGGTCGCGTGTAGCAAAATCGCAACAATTTCTTTAACAGGAATCATAATGGGGCGTTCAATCATAATTGCCGCGCTCACTTATGCGATTCGCCATATTGCGTTAAGATGGCTATCGGGCCAAGACGCTGAACTAAATTCGCTATAAATGGCGTAAACTGCACTCAGCGTTTTTAGGCCTGATTTCGCGATAAAGAAGTTGACCCCAACAATCGGTCCGAGATAATGGTCTTATGAGTATTTTGTTGTTGTTGTTGTTTGGCTAATGTTTTTGTTGTTTACTGATTTTGGGTTGCGAATTTGAGAAAATTATTTTCAGTTAATAAATGGTTCGTTGATTTCATTTTGTTGATTGGCGTCCATTACGTTTAGAATTAGGAAGAGGTGGACAATCAGCTCGAATCATTTGGGACAGTGTGTATTTATGGACTCATATTAGGCTTGATGCATGATTAGGGTTTTGAGATGTCACATTTAGACTGACTTTTTTATGTGTTTCGAAAGGATCATTTGCTTTTTGCAAGCGTTCTATACGACTTTCATAAATAAAATGTAGTTTTGATCAACGTAACATACAAAAGTTATAGCTGCGGATCGTTAATTTTTGCCCAATTCTGCACAAAATAAGCATTCTCGAGAAAAATCGGTGAATTTGAAATAATTGGGGACATAGTTTAGGTATCTTCGCAAGTACATAATATGTATGTAGGTTGAAACTTTTTTCTGTAACGCAGATATCGCCAAATCATCCCTGTTAATGAGATATGAGTCCATGCAGTGGACTGAAAAAATCTGTAGACTCACTGAAAAAATGCAATGTGAAGAAGGCGACTTCCAAAGGCAATTTCTAGATAGCCGAACAAGTATTGCAGATTACAACAAACAAACAAGCAACAATAAATGTAGTGTACTATGGTGTACTATTGACACAAATACGGAAAATCATTTTTTAAAAAAAAGAAAAGGCAACAGAAGAATCCTTTTTTCGTAAGATAATGCACCAGTTCACACAACGCACATTGCGATGAAAGGCTCTAAGCTGCCTTTAAAAATTTCAATTGGACCTGGCTTCAAGTGATTACTATCTTCTTAAAAATTTGAAAGACTGATGGCTGCCGAACAAGAATATTTTGAGGGAAATATAAAAACTATTTTCTAATAGCGCACAGGCCATCTACAAAAAATATGAGAAGTCTAATAAAGTCGAAGAAAAGTATGTTTAAAAAGAAATTATTTATTTATTAATTTTTTAGCCACCCCTTTTATATGTGTGGAGTAAAATCTATACAAGTTATATACGCATTTCAGTTGCGGATAGTATTCTTTTTCTTTCATTCGTCAACATAATTTCAATTGTTACGAACGCAAAGTTTTCTACGTATGCAAAATAAAAGAGGAATGACATTCTTGGCAACGAATAATTTTAGAGAATCCCAGACCGAATCCATGATGGGGACTACCTAAGCTCTACGACCAACGAAACATTTAAGTAATGAAAATAAATGCATCTGGAAAAGATTCCGCTTAAAGAGGTGCAAAATGTTTCCTTGAAAGAGGCTTAAAAGATAGTGACCGAGTTTCAAACTTCATAAAAGAGGTCTCCAGGTGCGACTGGATTCGTGTTTGTAGAGATATTATAGTTATTTTCTCACATCGTGCTATTAATTAACGAAATTATCTAGTGTTTCTCCAACTCGACCTTTACTGGCGCGGACGTATTAAACCTTGTACACAATCATCATCATGCATACGTAAAATACATGCGTGATAATAGTTTATCATTTCAAGATAAATGGGACAGGAACCTTACTTTAAAGTACAAAGGTTTATTTTGAGAATTGCAAATAGTTCGACGGTCACCTTCTCTAACACTTTTTGTCAACTTAATCTGCATTTAAAAGTGCATTTCTATGTCTAAAAACTTATCTGGAACGATAAATGAATATTGACGCGTTCCCTGCTAGCCTGCGGTCTTTTCTTTCCTATCTGACCTAAATATGCATTCCCATAAAGTGTAGATATTTCTTAGAATTTGGTGTCGTTTCGTCGATCCAACTCTCATGAGCTTAGCGACAGAATAAAAAAAATAATGCCATCATAAGCTGGCTAAGAAAGCCATTCCTGTTGCTTGTCATCATCCGCTAGTAAATCATGATCGTCGTTCGTCCATGTCATCTGCAACAAACAAACAAACGACACTCTGAAGAGAAATCATCACGAAGCTGGTAGAATCGAATCACAATGCGTGGTGTTGGGAAAGAAGACAAAGACCCAAGTTCTGAACCATACTCCGGTCGCCAATCAATTTTAATTGAAGCTGTTATGTCGCTCAACCTATTTGTCGTCAGACAATTCCCACGCACCTTCGCTGCTTTTCCATGCATCGTTTTCCAATTTCTCCAAACGATTAGTTGCGACACACTAACCAACCTTACCGTGTCTCTATGCCTTTACCTAGCATATCCAGCGTTCTTTTGCCTTACCACGACAGGATTGACTGATGTTGTTTGTGGACCTCTCTCTCGTGTGTTTGTTAGCGAAGACTGATTACTGCCGTTGTCGCTAAGTCATGATCTTCATTCCTCATCAACATAGCGTTTGACGAGGAGACACATAGTGCCTACAGTGCCCGTTTCAAGTATCCATCTCAGTAACTATACTGAACTCTGTACTTTGTTCTAGGACAACTGGAAAATTGACCCGGACGAAGTTTGCGGGGTAATTTGATCCATTGGCCGAAAACCAAAGAAGAAGAATCTAGGATTGTTAGATTTTGTTTTGAGGAATCCAACTCAGAAATATAATTTTGCCAAGTATCTGAGTCTAGGAGCGTCTTCGTTCCGGAAAATTCAGAAGACCACAATTGAATTTTCTGATGAAACCAAGACTAAGTTCCAAACGCAGAGATCACCTCCACTCTAGCGGCTGGAACAACACTTTTGCAGCATTGTGTACAGAACAAACGCTTTAATTGCTATCCATCTATCCCGTCAAATCCAGATCCAGGTTTATTGAGTAACGGCTCGGAGCCCGCGAATTTATTGTTTTCCTATGCTGATCGATAGCCTCGTAAAGTCTTGACAAGCACCGATCCGAGGGCTGCGATCGCCCGAACAGATTCTGGATACCAGACCAACTCTCTATTGAATCTAGCACCGGGGACGAATGCACAGTATGTAGATCTATCAGCATGTCTCCAGATTTGATGGCTATCGTTAACATGTGTAACTTAACTGGCATTGCTCCGCCATGGCTCGATCGCTGCACCGCTTCATACCTCCGCTCCGGTCGAAGTTAATTCTTGAAGACTTCTCGTTATCCACGAATCGATTGTTGGATCGCGGGATCGATGGCTGCCAAAACGACGAAATCAATGGATGAAATACAAATGAAACGAGTTGAGGCAATGATCGACAAGCCAATCGATCGTTCGATCTATGGAGAAATAATATGTATATAAATGTATATAAATTCAAACTGACGCTTTTGTCTAACCAAATATTTACCGAATCATATCTACACAACTAGACTTAATCGTGGTCTTACTAATTTAGCATGCGAGTTCTATTTATAGTGCCGCGCTGTACGTGAATACCTACTGAGTTTACACAATCGATAAACATAAGTATCGTGCAAAAAACTCTTTAACCATCGCCTCCCAATTCGAATTATTAATAGGCACAGCGTTTAAAAATAGCTATGGCACACATTACCTTCAGTTGTGGAGTCTGTCTCACGGTATTCTAAAAATACTTCGATTAAAACCAAGAAAAAAATCTGGACTGATAAGTTTCCATGCTTTGCTATCGTCTTATCTATTTCTTGTGTTGATAAGCTCGAATTAAAGCTGCTAAACTGCACTAATGACGAATCAATATTGTCCGATATTAATTTCCGAGGCAACATACCTTAACATGATGTTAAGGAAGTTCAGGTTTCAGGAACAAGTTCTAAATTCAGCGCATCGGATACAAACGACAAAAACTAATAAAAAAAGGTTGAATCATCCACCTTGGCTCGGTTTTTCATAACATGCTCATATCGTCTTATGCTGAACTTTAACATAAGCACTGCTTTAGCGAAACTCATTTGGGGCTAGATTAACTGACGCTTTTGTCTAAGCAAATATTTACCGAATCATGTCTACACAACTAGACTTAATTTCTATGAACTATCGACTGGGCGAAATGCTCAACATGAAAATTTAGAATCATGTCGTTTACCGACTCGAAAGCCAATCTCGCGCCACATAAACAAAACACGAAATGGTTCTTAACCAAACAATGCTGGTTGGGTTGGTGGACCTAGGGTGGCGGTCTCGCGGGCTTGCTAAGATCTTTGCCATGATACATATTGTCGCATGTGAAAATCTTGAAGCGTTTCAGATTCCAGCAATAAAATTGGGATTGATGTTTACGTTCCCGTTGCCGATAAGCGAAACACAATATGTGGCTGCGCGGGTGTTTGTAAACAAGTGCACTCACAATTTCCGAGACGGCGATCATCGCGAAGGGCTGCGCAATCGATCGCGATTCAGTCGTCAACATCGCGAGTGAAAGCCGACAAGTAGTGCGTGTGATCTTGTGTCAAGATCAAGAGGATTAGTTTATATTTTTACTTTTATCCGATGCCGAAGAAGGCGACACCTAAGGTAAGACAATCTTGTACCTTTTCTCTCTTTTTTCAATCTCCACTTTTACGATTTAAAGTCCTTGTTAGTAAACAACAAAGAAATTATTACCTTTTTTCCTATTTTTATAGAAAACAACTCCACCAAAGGACGCGAAAGGGAAAGCTGCAAAACGGAAAGCTGTGAAGGGAAAGGCTGCGAAGCCGGTGCCCCAGAAGGAGGAAGTAGAGGTGAGTGAATTCTAATATATAACATAGACATATTACAACTTCAATTTATTGCAACTTTAATTTATTCCGAACTTGCATCACTTTGAATTTTATCTTAGACTGCCCTGCGACTACAATCAGATATCTTATTTATAAGTACTTATTGTTTATGTTAAATGATCTTATTCGCAATTTGTATCATGCACTGAAAGTAATTTGATGTCGGTGTCAATGAGTTGGATACAGATCATCAAATTATGATATTATTTATGCAAGCGACAATTAGTTTCGCGAAATCAATTAATTCCTAATGATTTCGTTTCAATCAATCCAATTCTGTCATCACTGAGCATAATGGCTTTGATTGTTTATATCAAATGGAATTGGAATAATAGATGAGTCATATCAACATTAATAATTACATGACTCATAAACTTTGTGGAAGGAATGGTAATAGAGATGTACGTGGTTTAGGAATAGGGGAAAATGATGTTGTGATATCAGAATCGGTTACAGGTGTAGTATTTGATATTGCAGGTGTAACTCGCGCTGATTTTTACAGGAAAAGTTGTGGACTCATTCGTATAACAATAATTGATTAAACTTAAATTCATGATTACCGAGATACTCAACTTGTTCATCAGCAAAAAATGTTTATAATTTCCAAAAACTCCTGAGGCCGCCTTAACAATTCGATTTTAGGTTTGTAAAATGCATTCAATACATTCAAGACAAGATCTATATAAATGATATGAAATCGTTGTTCAAAACGACAACAGTTTGCTTCGTGGAAAAGTGACGGTTTTTTTCCATTTTAAAATTAAAGTCAAGTGCGTGGAGCAATGTGTTTTGGTTATTTTTTAGACTCACAGCAATTTGGAAGTGGATAAATTATTTTTATTTTATTGCTGAAAACATTTGGTTAGAAATCCATAGCTTTGCTAGATTTTATGTGGAGTGTTTAATTGTAATAGGCCTGACCGCAATTGACGTTCGAACCCGGGAGTCGACCTGGAATAGTACTGACAGCTATGCTTAATTTGATAAGCTTGAAAATCTATGCTCGAGATCCTGTCCAGCACCAAAGTCTGGAAGTGCACCCACCCATTAGTATTAATTATCATAACAATGGAAATATATGTGACGTTATGTTTGTATTATATTGTTCAGACCAGTTGAAATACTGAAAATTGTGTCCTGCTTATATCGAGTAGTTGCCATTAACGAGGGGCTCATAACGAGTTCCTACTGAATGTGTATATATATTACATATATTCTAGCGAATGAATGAAGCGTACATTCGCTAAATGTTAGGTGTTCCGTGGCAACTCAGATATGTAGCTTCCCTGTATAGACATACATTAACGCAATAATAACTTTTCAGCCAAAAGCCAAGGTCTGCAAAAGATGCGGCAAATCCGATCATGCGCGCGCCAGTAGCACCAAGTGCAAGATGCGGATTCTAAGTCAAAAGCTGATAAATGACGGTGGCATAGCAAAGGAGACATTCACAGTGAAATGTGGACTCCGAAAATTTATAAAAGACACCATTTTGTACGACAAGATACAAAAAGACGTCGAGTGCGTGTCTAAGATGATGGTCGAAGCATCTATCCTGCTCAATTACGCGATCAACAAAGAGCCTCAGAAGTACTGTGGCTTCACAAAGGAACCAGATTTCCTGCCACAGTTCTATCAAGTTAAAGATAACTCGAAGGTGACCAATGAGCGAATTGACGCAGACTATGCCGCCATTCGCAGCCACAGCAACATTCCCTTGCACGAGGGCAGGCTGCGCACGGCCTTGGTGCAAGAAGCGGCGAAGCAATTGCAGACGAATTTTAAGAACAACGTGAGCACGCACATGTACCGCAGGGTACAGAGATACTTCGAGCATGCGTACAGCTCCAAATCGCGTGCAGAAGTGCATCAGATTTTGGATGCATTGTTCCAAAACGCACCAAACCCCTGCGAGGAAATCAAAGAATTTCGGACGAAATTCGGCTGCGGAGACCTCAACTTCATGCGCACGAAGGAAGAATGGTGGAAGTTCATCCCATTCCTCCGCAGCCTGCAGCTGTTCTTTTCGTCTGTAGAGATAAAAAGCTTCGTCCTGGTGCCACGGTTCAGCTTTGGTCGCAAACACCTACTGTACACTACGAGTGCGTGGTGGGAGCTGCTAAAAAGTGTTGGGATAAACGTGGAACGAACGGCGGCTGCTGCGAATTGGACGGATTATTTCCACTTGGAAAAATTTCTGTCCACTTCGAAGCAGGTGACCTTCGCTGGTTCCATTTCCACAAACGGAATCGACGTGTCCATCCACTTGCGGCGGCCAAAGCGACAGGCATCAATCGACGAAAAGGCCGCGTTTGATCGGATACAGCGCGAGTTCCGCGAGATAGGTTATTCGAAGGTGTGCGGCATCGATCCGGGGCTCCGGTGCATGGTGGGTATGGTGACCCTAGACTCGGATTGGTGCATTTCGAATTTCCTGCTGCCCAACAAAACATTCCGCCACGGAGCAGGAGCGATGCACCGCGCTCGCATCTTTAAGAGACTGACTGCACGCGCTGCCGCCAACTTCAACAAGGGGGCGACGGCGTATTCGGCTAAAGGATGCGACTACACGGCATACACCTCGTTCCACCTCTCCCACTTCAACGACATGCAAGCCCTATATGCCCGGAGGCAGGTGGCGAAGCTGAAGTGGGAGCACCACATGAAAACGCGAAGCGCCGTCGACCGACTCGCCAACCAGATCGTGGCGACTGCGGACAGCGGCAAGACGCTCATAGCCTTCGGAGACGGCCAGATCTCCTGGTTCATCAAGGGCTATGCGCGGTTGCCGCAGAAGGGGCTGCTGGCGGCCCTCCGCAGACGGCGCAAGGAATGCGACGTGGTGATGGTGGACGAGTTCAGGACCACGACGCTATGCTCCGTCTGCCTGCACCGATGCAAGTTGGCCAAATCGCCGCACCGGTCCGAAGTGTGCGGGAACTGCCACCGGACGTGGAATAGGGACATCAACGGCGCGAACAACATCCTGAAGAAGCTGTTGTATCGCCTCCTGCAACACCCACTCCCCCTCGAATTCCAAAGAGTTGCAAACGTATCCTGAATCCCACACTTCCCTCCGAAACCTCCTTGGCAAGCAATTCCCACACGGCACAGCTTCTTCACGCGCCGTTGAGCCAGCATGCAGCACTTGCGCAGAGGTAATTTAGCTTTGCTCCTGTTATGGTACATTTGCTCAAGTTAGCTTCCTTCCAGCTCGGAGCACCAGGAGCACAGAAGCGTCCCCAGCGTGGTCCGGCCGTCGCAGGTGCCAGCTAACATCTTGCAAAGGTAATTTCATTGGATTGCAACCAATTTGAAAAACAATCAAATGCTTCCCTGCATTATAGGTGGCAGCGTCCAACAACAGCGTGCAGCCCTCCGTGCCATAGAAAGCGTCGACTTCCCTTAACCACCGGTAAGGTGCTCCATTCTATCAACGACAACTTTGCCAATTTCTTTTGTTTTCCTTTCAGCGCCCCATCATGACAGCGGCCCTTGCTCGTCACACCAACAGCGTGACTGGAGCAACAACGAAGACAGCGACTGCAACGGCGGTCCAACAGTTTAGTAACTAAGATAGCTTTAGAGTAGGCTAGGGTAGGATAGATAGCATGTAGGAATAACTTTAAGTCAGCCAAGGCGGGTGCTCTGCCGTCGGGTCTGCGAGGAAAGTCGCGCCGTCCCGACCGCCAAGGTGATTGCATATGTGCCCACATTGCCTTTGGTTTGGCGTCGGGACATCAGCGCGGCACACAACATCCCTCGTGGAGACCCTTCGAGGCTCAGCTGCACCCGCCTTCGCACCCAGACTGCGGCTGCTAGCTCGCCCAAAAGGCCAGGGATGCGGCCGCAGTGGCACGCTGTAGTGCCAGTAATGCGGCGCCCCTGCTATCAAGTCAAGGACCTTCTGTCGCGCCTTGATTGCAGTGCGACCATATTAAAAACGGAACTTTGCTTGAATCATGGCTGCAGCTCAGCTCAGCTCCGTGCATCCATTTAATGGTTCCATCAGCCACAAACGTAGCAGGGCTCCCATTAATGATGGACGACCATAAATGGTACCGGTACGCAGACTTTATAACTTTAGCAACATGGTTTCCGGTGTGAAGTTCAAATTGTCATGCGTGCAGATTGCAAAACCGGTGGATTCATGGTGGCGGTACTCAACTCGTGCATAAAACATGATTAAGACTGAGAGAAAAAAGTGCGATTTACTTAAGTACTTGAAATTTGTAATGCTGGACCTGTGCGAATGTTAAAATGTCTTCTGAAAATAATTGTTTTCGAAACACAACGTTAGCCGCTCGATAATATGAACAGATTCATACCAAGGGTAACTCATATTACTGGATAGCTCTTTGTTCCGAGCACAATATCTGTCCGTATGGAGAAGCATGAGATGCTCACATGGGTATTAATTTACTTATTGCTCTATGATTTACACATTTCCCAAAAAAATATTGAATATTTTCCTTTTTTTAAAGTGAAGTTGTATGTTTGGTCTCTTTGCTAACACCAAATTTCACCCCGTTTCCTGATATTCTGTATATTGCTGTAATATTGTGTATGGAAATCCTATGTCCTATCCTATGCTTCAAGTCATTCTGCTTAATTATTAGCAGAAACCGAAGCCTCTGAATTGAAGACAAAAGTCCTCTCCTTGCTGCTTCTCATTTTCTTTATTTTTGGATTGACTTACTGAGTCGATAGTAACTGATATCAACAAGGTAGGTGTCATTCACCGTGTCAGCAACATCCTGTTGTGTTATAACTTCTTCCATTATATTTTGGAGTACAGATTAAATAGCAGCCCGATTAAGCCGCGATAAAGGGACCAAATCTTATTCTGCACATCTATCGCACCAGCTTCTGGAAAAAATAAAGCGCCAACTCTTTTTGATGGTCGCTAAGGAAACATTGGTCCATGCAGAAAAAGTATTGTTATCTTCAAGAATATGCCCTTATGCGTTTTAGACATATCTTCTTCCGAGGAAGTTTTTTTATCTTTTTAAAAAATGATTTTGTCAGATTAATAGGGTTTTGATCCAAATGTTTGGAGGTAGGAATCTAATTTTGATAGTGCCGTTCGCATTTGGAAGGCTTTCCGGATCGCAACTGGAATTATCTAATGAAAGAAGTGCCTTTTATTGACGGTTTATTTTGATCAACTTGAAATGCATTCGTTAAATTCGGTACAGATTCCAAAGCTTTTGGCTTACCTCTGAAACAACACAATCATAAAACCATTCTCTAAACACCATTGATGCTATATAAGCAATAATATTTCCTCTATAACGAACATGAAGCTGCTGATTTTTAGAGCTCTGGATCGGCTGCTGTTCCTATTATTAATGGGGTAACTTTGTGTTCACGAGTACTATTACAGCACCACCGAACTGTGACTCCTTTTTTTGGTCACTTTTTTTTACTTAGAACACATTTTTCGAGCCTGTAAGTCATTGTTTAGTCGGGCTTTAATCTTTAATATAATCCTGTTTTGTCAACATTATCAATTTGATCTCTCGTATTTGTTTGTAAATATCATGTGAAAAGGTATTAATGACCTCAGAATGAATTGAAACCCTTTCTCCAGTAGCTTTAGAAAATATTACTTCATGTCGTTTTCATCAATTTCGATATCTGTCTATCACAAATTTCAAAACCTGGACATTCTTTAAATTTTTCATTAATATTTTTTTCGATTTACTCATACATAATTGATGTGAATCTCTGAAATTCTTTTGACTCTGTTTCGAAAACCATTCAAAGTGAGCTTCCTTCATTTCTATCAACTCTGATTTTTTAAATGCCTACATTTTTGCAGCATTACTTTATATTTTCGAAAAAAGTCCAACATTTTAATTAATTCAATTTGATTCCACTTATTGTAGATTTGTAGATACTATCAGTTTTAGAAAAGAAGACTGTACTCACAGTCATTTCTATTTTTTGAAATATTGATGTTAATCTTCAAGAAATCAAAACTGATGTGGTTTACAATTAAATCTCATTTTGTAACTTTCACTATTGATATCAACTAAAATCAATCCGACTGTCGAAATTTGTACATATTACTTGTATTCAACATATTCAATATACGTAATATTACATATCTCCTGTTATTATCGTTTTCTAGTTCCAATAACTGCTAAAAATCGTTGTATTTTGAAAATTTCAGATCGTTGTTGTATTGATTTTTTGCATTTTCAATAAATGCTCCAAAATATAAAGTGCACTTCATATTTTGGTAACCGTCGTAACATTGTTTATATTCTTATACGAGCATGTACTTTACCAGTCTTTTTTGCGTAGAACTAATTTTTCCTGCCAGTAAAATATGCAATGTTGAATTTTTGAATTAGCTTCTCACAATCGATAAACATTTTTGTTTCAAGTTTCTACTAGATGTTAAATTACTAAAATGTAAAATTTGCAGCCTTTTGAATAACTTCATTAATTTTACGATTCTTTGTGTAGAGTTTTCAAAAAATTAAGTTCTTTTCAAAAAAAACTGTTACTGATATGTAAAATCTTTTTAAAAAGAACTTTAATTTGGAAAACTCTAGGTTTGGTCAACATATTTTCCAAAAAAATACAATATTTTATTTTACTACATTAAAACTGTACACAGGCTTAATAGAATTCCGATCCACTTTTTCAGCCCTTGGTCATATATTTTGGTACTATATTGAAGTCATTAAACTTACATAATTTTTAAAAACTGCTTTGTCTAAAGAAGTAAATCATTTATATGCCGTCTAGTGCAACGTTAAGTCAATGACTTCCAACAACCGATGCAACTCTCAAATACCCAATATTTCTATGTCCTGCCAGAAAGATAAATGACTGTAAATACAAGACAGCAAACTATGTGAACTTCTTTGCTCCCGAATGAACAAACGATGAATGGGTTGACTGACTCAGACTTTGGTAATGCTGTTCTGTTCTTAGACCGAAGAAAAAATTCATTGATCATAATTCACCGCGCAACAACTAATGACTATGTGTGACACTGTCGCCAGGAACCCGTTACACCAGTCATGCCCCTTTAATTGTTACACATTTCTTGTTCTTATACGAATCCAATCGAGTTACAAAATACTAAACCACTCGACAGTACGATAAATCCAGATCAAGTTTCAGAGCCGGAGTCTACAATTCAGACTTCTTGCCGAAACATAGAATTCATGATAGATAGAAGTCTGCAAGCCTGCCGCCGTAAAAGATTTAAATTACTCCATCAAAAGATACACACGTAACTTCCGAGATATTGTTCGTGCGATGCAGCTTCAATGGACGGATCAACTTGGCCCCGAGGAACTGTGCTCAAGTCGTCCGGCTTGTGGCCCCGCCAGCTAGCCGAGGTGGTTCAGTCTAATAAATCAAAAATCATGCTTCATGACATCATCTGAACCGAGCGCAAGCAACGCCTGCTTCGCTAATAAATAATTAGCAATTATTTATTGATAAGTTGACGTGGAAATTATGCAAGTTTTGAATTGGTTCAAGGCCTAAGATTACCATGGCATGTCGTGTAATTGATCGCACAGAAATAGACCAGGTGTATCCCTTTTGTATGTTACGATAGAAAGTTCTCTCTTCTATGCCCTCAACCTGGGGTAGTTTTTTATTTTAATAATCCACTTAATGAATTTGCACTCAACACAAAACATGTCCCCTAATGTCCAATCAGAACAAAGTCAATACATTTTCGAGCAAAAAATGATATACTTAGTTCAGTTGTTTACTTTTTCGTACGCTTTTCATATCAATAATTATAGACTTCTTGGCGAAACTCAACTCAACTATTGATCGCTTATAATTCTGAAATATTTCAACAACCATTGTAAAGTTGAAACAATTATTTAATTTGCACTCGAAAAGACTACTGGTTTCGAAGTTTTTGCATAGTTCAAGAATTGAATGGTTCTCCATTGTTAATTAGCATCTATTGACTTGCTTTTGACCTGCTTCTGATTTTTTTCTCTCCCAGCAATAATCTCGAAGCTATGTATGGAATCTAAAACGAAAATTATAATATCTACAGGGCTTCAACTTGAAGCTCAGCGGTCAGCCTTATAAAGTCGACCAATCCAGAGATAATTGATGAGAATATGGAGGCATTGCTTTTTGCCGTGCATTTTTAGACATACTTACTTATTAGCTACTCCCTGGTTTTAAACGAGGTCAATATGTTAGCACTTGCTTAATGCCCGGTTAACAATAGTGACCATGATGGTACATTTAACAAGTGTTCAGCGGCAAGATTGCACACCAACCACCGTTCGGGACCATTATCATACGTCTTCGTCTAACGCCTCATCAAATAATAGCCCATCAGGAATCCAATTAGGTTCTGATGAAACCCTGTTTCAGTTCATTTTAACGATGCTCCCCCGGATGGTTTTTGTTCTACGATTAATGCGAGCATTGCCCAATGCAGCGGTGCAAGCGGTCCATTCCGAACAATTAAAATAACAAATCACCCGACTCCCAAATTCTACCTATGACCCAGTCCATGCATATATATGTGCTTCGACTCAATACGCGCGCACCTGGATATGAAAAGTGAAAGCAATCACTTTCATTGTTGTTACCGCACACCAGGCGAAACCATATTTTCAAATTCACTTGGCTACCACAAATAGAGTTCGACAGGTTCGTATATTAGCAATTGTCGGGTGGATTGGGACCCTGCATGGGTGCAGAACTGAATACGCTGGGCAATCCGCGGTATTTGTCAATAATAAAATCGGCCTACACGCCGCGAACTCTTGTATACGCCGCAAGCACTTCTAAAGGCACTCGAACAAAAAACCAGAGCAGCTAAAATGTTCCTCCATAAATTTCGCTGCTATAATGCAAAGCAGCACTTTTGCAAATTCTCCGCATTGCATCATTGCGGCGAACCCGCTGCCGGAGTACGTGGTGGATACGTAACCGCAAGAAGACAATCAGTCAGCTTCCACTTTCCAGCGGCTGTCCCGTTGTTGTTTGGTCCTTGAACAGATAAATAATGCAACTATGACAGTGGCCAGATTGTACGTTAGGCGCTCCGAGGCTGGTTTGCATGCAAGATATTCGCGGTGCAAAAGATCCAGACGATAGGGACCTTTGCATTTATTTGCCGTCGACGAGACAAGAGCGACGCCACAAGTTAATATTTGAACATTCTGCTCTTCACTGGAATGCAGACCAGCTTCATGTGGCGGATGGTAGGAATTTCGGGCCGCAAACCAAGAAAAAAACATCTCTTTCTGTGATTGAGAAGCCCGAAACTGAGGCACATGAGTGCTTGCTACATTTCCACTTACAGATACGTTGGACAAGATGGCAAAAAAGTAGCAAATAAAATATCATCTCAATTTGAATATCTTACGTAACAAATGTTCTTGTGCAAACATATTGCGAACATTGCCTACGAACTTTGATGTACATACGTATGTGTTGGATATGCCATGAAGAAGTTCGGCATGAAATACTGGCTCCATTTTTTGGCTGGTGTATGTTATTAAAAGCCTTTTTTATTAGGAATTACCTTCACTTTGATTTTTGATATCTT
The DNA here is from genome assembly GCA_963942545.1 of Oxycera nigricornis. NCBI lineage: Eukaryota > Metazoa > Arthropoda > Insecta > Diptera > Stratiomyidae > Oxycera > Oxycera nigricornis. The sequence goes on from OZ012659.1 coordinate 7,686,156, forward strand.
GCGAACATATTTTACGCACTCAGCACCCAACAGGAATTTCACAATTACTTCAATTTTATTTTAAGTAATCTCCTTCGAAGGATCTTCTATACATAAGTTATATATCTTGCATCCTGGAATGTCACTCAATGTTATGGACCGTACAAATAAGAGGCGATTCAGCATCCACTTTTGTACCCATAACTTCTGAAATAATATTTATTCTTAATTAAGAAAAACTACCAATGCCTCATTTAAAGAAGAAATTGTTATATTGTTTAATTTTTTAAAAATAATTCATGAAAATATATTTAGAAAAATCTGAAATATTAATTTTAATGAATAATAACAATGAAGCCAACGAAAGCCATCCGAAAACAAAGCACTTAAAATGTGTCGAAAATATCAAACAGTTTAAATAATTTTCTGTCGCCGAAACTTGATTAAAAAGAATGTAAGATTGAATAAATTGTGGCATGTGATAATTTCAATTCAATTTCGCGGAAAATTTCATTATAAAAGTCAGCCTATTACGAAATCAATGCCATATGAAGTACAATTATTTGTCGTACGACCATTTTATATTCTAAGACTGAAATCATCATTTTGTTTCTAGAAGAGCTCATGTCCAATTTTTTCCGCTTTACGAATAAAATCTCGACAAATTTGTTGCTAAAGTACTGGTACAGGGAGGTGAATTAAATTAATAATATGGACTTGGCATAGAAACAGAATTTGACGTCAAAAAATATTTAAAAACTGATAAGGCATTGAACAATTGTTCAAATATATTTGAAACTAGCTGCCCGGACAGACTTCGTTCTGTCAAAATTTATTGGTCTGTCGCAGTCCAATAGAAAAAATTAATTTTATTAATTGAAAATTAAATTTTTTTTAATTTTTTTTAATTTTTCTCTCCGTAAGAACCATCCTTGTGCATTAGGGAAAATATATTTAAAAAAAAATAGCCCAATCGGTCGAGGCGTTCTCGAGTTTTGCGCTTAGCAACACATTTGGCAGTTCATTTTTATTTATATAGATTATTAACTAAATTGCAGATATCACACTATCTCTAAAAGTGGGTGATTTTCAATTGAGCTTCCAAGCAATACCAAAATGATTTTTTGTATGTTACCAAAAATGTCCTTATCAAAGAATCTTGAATTTTTTGCTAGTTTCGTGCCGAAAATTTTAAAAGTGCGATAATGTTTCAGTAAACAAAAAGTTATTTTAGTTAGTTTATTTTTATAATTTTTATTTAGATTATTTTTATAATTTCGCTCATTTATTAATAACTTTAATCATTTTCCTTCATCATTTATTTGAGGTAAAAACACTATGGTTTTTTTCAAAACTTTTGCCACTGATCTTTCTCGCTCTAAGCTTTCAAAAATGATCCTTATCTTATTAATGGGCGCTTCCTAAGAAAATAAGGAATGCAACAACTTTTAATGCCAAGTCGTGTAGCATTTTTCTTGGTAAGAAAAATGCTATATCAAGCTTCCTCCAAAAAGGTCAAAGATTTTATGAAGATTGCAAGTAAGAAAATAAAAAAACACTAATGGCTCGACTAGTTTTTAAAATTGATAAGAAAATTTTCACATAAAATTTTCGAATAAATGTAAGAAAAACTTCGAAAAAATCAATTCAGTCAACTACACAACCAAGATTTATCTGAAATGCATTGTGTGTTCATTTTATGGGAAAATGAGAAATATTTGAGTACACAAAATATCGTAAATGTCATACACTTCCAGCATCTTTTTCATTCAAATTCGAATACGACAAAACGAGAGAGAAAACTTATAATAAATACATATAATACATACATACAATAAGTTTAAATCACTCCGAATGATTTTTTCTCCTCATCACCTCGCTAAAAAAGTGAATGAACCAATCTCTGCTTGCTCCTAAAGTTACTATGGTAAAACACTCAGTTTACTAATTTATTCATCTACAGAATTAGAATTTTCTAGCAATTGATCATTTACATGGCTAGTGGAAAAAAACGACATTTAAAAACAGTTTCAAATATTTTCTCCACAGAAAATCAGATAAATTCGTTACATTCCTGGTTTTTATTTATTTATTGGACCACTTATATGTCCTTAAGAAAAAAACTGTTCTCTCAAATATACATCAAAGTATCGCACATTACCGCAAAAATTCAATCTTGCATCTGAGAAAGAAAGTTTCTGGGTTTCATAGAATAACTGTTCAGCGAATTAAGTGAATCATAAAAGATTTATTAACAACTGCATTGCGGAAGCAAATTTTTTCATTGTCACTTCGATATGGCGAATCATTTTTTTTTCCAAAAAACAAATACTGAATAGGTAGAGATTCTGACTTTCAAATTACCTCAATTGTTCAGCTAAAAATTGTCGCCATTTTGAAGTGCTTGGTCTCAAACAAATCATTCCCACCATCATACTAGACAGAAGCATAAGAAAAAAACACTGCATATACAATTTATTGGCTCCACTTTTTCACAATGTACAGATTTTATAATTCGATGAAACTGAGAATGTACCCTTACGCCCTAAGGTTCATAAACTATCTACAGTATTGACATGAGCATATTTATTTCATTTAATTTATTTAATTTGCTTAATCAGCTAGATGTCTGTTTCCTGATACGATTTTTTCCGTATTCGGGGGCAAATCCAAACAAGTTTGGCCATTAGCCTTTGGATGTACTTGATGGTAAACAACAATTATGATCATAGCTCGGAAGTCTTCTACGAAATTTGCTTGATGCTGACTCGAGTCACGGACGTTTGTACTTATTGCACGTAACTCGTATGTAACACACCAATCATCTACCATCGAGTTTAATTGATGCTGTTGATTATGGTGAAAGAAAAAATCCTCTTTTAGGTACAACAATGCATGTTTGCAGTCCAAACAAAAGTGGCTTCGCAGATGTTTTTATGATCGAACAATAAACTTATCAGGTTCCATCAAGATTGCGTCGCAGTCAGCCTTGACGATAGTGTTTTGTCACAAAGCACCGACCAGGAAACACATAAGGATCAAGATCATACCGTTTGGGCTGCGTCGCTGCTCAAACAAAAGAATATCTTTATCGACAGAATCTCAGATTGAATCGAATCGAGTTGAATTCAATCAAGAAAATCACTCAATGGATCGACATGCGTCCAAAGACACTACTCGCCAATTAGCCTGCGCTCTTGTCGTGTCTTCGAAGTTGAAACCGTGAAGGACACTTCACTTCGCCGCGTATGTGACTTTTAATTTTGTTTATAATCACGACAATAATACACTACTTAAAAACCATACGAGCACCCAAATTGTCGTGGAGCCACACGCCAAAAACGCTTTTGAGCTGGATGTGTTTTTTCCAAATGCATTTCGTGGACTCCACACTCACATTCGCGATGTTAATCTTTGCCCTCAGCACAAACAGAAGAAACATTGACGGGGTCTTAAAATTACTAACGGCAGACATGGATCTTAGGAAAATAGAAGACATGAGTGACGGGGCATTTTGAGTGTACGATGGCCCGGGGTACAATATGGGGCCTCGTAAAACTCGCTGATTATTGCTCGTGTCACGAGTTCGCATGTGCGAATAAAATGCAATAAAGTGAGCGCGACCTTCGCCATTGAACTGAAACGCCTGATGCCCAATGATAAGATTGCCATGCCATGGATGGAGTGTCAAAATTGCGCTAACGACCACAGATTGTGTATCAGTGACAAAACCAAGCAAATGTAGAAATGTGGATAGGATTGGGTTACCATACCACTATCAACGCAATCCAAGGAGAACAGCAATGAGAACATGCGAAGAAAGCCCAAAGACAACGTCTTCCAGAAATGAATCCAACCCATCTATGTAATTATAAGTTCTTTTTTGTGCCACAAAAATATATGAACCCATAAGATGGAGTAAATACGAATCATGTTTATGTTCGAAATACACATCAAAAACTATACAAAGTCTGCATTTGCGTCTATGTTCCTTCCATCGTTTACAAAAATTAGATAATGTAGTGTTCTTTCATTTTTAATAATAGACAGTAGCTTTGCTAGTCTTGAATTCATCCCTTAACAAAAATAAATAGGTTCAACGGCCCTTAGTCTTCAAATAATTTTTATTAGCTATAGTCTTGTTGAAAAATAAAAAACGGTAGCATAATAAATTAAACTGTTCTATTTAGTGAAAAATTTATGCAACTGACTCAAAATATTTTTAACTCTTTTCAAAAATCGTTCACATAAAATTCTACATGATTTTTCGCATTAGTTGTTTAAGGGGGTAGTACCGGCTATTTTTCATTTTTCAATTTATTATACCTGCAGAAATCACGTCTCAAAATTTTATTAAGATATTCCCAAAAATAAAGAAGGTACGGCAGTTTGAGCGCGCACGCCTTTTTCGCTTTGTAAGCGATATTTTCGGTAATCGAAACTTTAAATGCGTTTTTCTCGAAATGACGTTTTTCCAACTGGAGACACTTATTCTCCGATTTACTAATATAGGCTAAAAATCAATCTCAAAAAATTTTGCAAACGCAACAAAATGAAAAAAGCGATATTTCGAAGGAAAAAAAATCAAAGGACCGCTATTTTTTGATCATTTTTTTCCCAACATATTGTGGTACGTGGTAAGCAACATTCCTCTTAAAAATGCGGTTTAGTATTTTTATTTCAAATTCTTCATTGCTGAAATTATTTGTCCACAGTGGGACGAAGCATTTTTCGAGACATCAACTTTGCCGCCCTCTATAAATTAGTAGAAAAATGAAGGAGAAAAATTCAAAATGTGTGTTTTACCCATGCAAATTATAAAATTTATATACAATAAAGGAGCTGGAAAAGAAATATTGAAAATTTGGCTGTTTTTTAGCATTCTAACCGATACTACTTCCTTAATAGAACTTTTAAATTGAAGTTTATATGTATTTCCATAATTTTTGAAAAGCTCTATGAAAAAATTTGTCCACCATAAATTTCTCAGAAAACAATATTTTGTAATTTTTTTCCTAGAATATTGTTCAAGACTTTCCAGTTGTTTTCAATAAATTTATTGAATGCACATTTTATAATTTCGACAATTCCTTTATATATTCACTTATGATTTTTTCCAAAGACATTTCCCTAAATTATTTCAACAGTTTTACTTACCAGCTTTTCTACATAGTTGAATCAAAAAGAAACTATAATCAACGAAACATTTCTTAGGAATTTTAGCAGTTTTTCCTATTTTTGTTTTACATACATACATACATAATTAATTGTACCACAATTTTCGTTTTTAATTTTTTTTTAAAAAAAAGGTTGAACATTTTTCCATTATTTTATTAATATAAAAGCTTTTCCATGTAATTTTTATCGGGTTCACCGTAGGAAAATACTGTCCGAATTGTTTACCAAAATATTTTCAAAGATTTCGTGCAAGAATTGCTGATAGTAAGTTATTTCCTCAGATTGTATGTTTGTATAGGGTGTCCTTTCAGAAGCGTACAACTTTTAAAACAAATGGAACACAGATTAATTATTCAAATACTCAATTTTGTGGGTCTTTAAACTTGCGAATTTCTGCCATATGACCATCGCGACTACGTCTTAGGAAGTCCATCCTGTCGGTCCAATTTCGCACCACTTTTTCCAGCATAGCCGATCTTATTTCACCAATAATGCGTCGAATGTTGGCTCCAAACTCATCAATAGTTGCTTTTTTATCATCAAAGACAACTGATTTGCCGTGCAACAGCAAAAAATAGTCCAATGGAGTCAAATCAAAAAATATGAGCCGTCAGTTCAAAAGGTTCATTTCTTGAGATAACACGTCCATCAAAGATTCGGTCCAAAAAAGTAGTGGTTCCACGCACTTTACGGCATCTTGCGCCATCCTGTTGGATTTGTCCCGCACACGATCAGACGATTGGCATTAATGTTGGGAATCAAAAAACTAGAAATTAATTGTTGGTAGCGATCACCATTCACGGTCACGTTGATTCCGTCTTCAGATTTGAAAAAGAAAGGACCAATTATGCCGCCGTTATGCAAACTACACCATGCAGGGACTTTTTCAAAATGTAATGGGGATTTAAATGTAAAAATGCGGTTCAACTTCCAATTTATTCTCAGCCCATTCACCGAACGTACATCACAAACGATGGTCTAATACCTTCACTTGCTGATCTAGTTGCATCTTAAAGAGCTTTTTTTCAAGATTTTTCATGAAACAGAGGTTAATGTTTTGAGAACGGCGTCGAATTGATAAATTGTGATCCTAATTAACACTATCCACTAGAACAGCAATAGCTGCCTCGCACTGTTCGAGCTCGTGTTGGATGAACATTGTCCAATAAAGTCTATGTGAACATAAACCATTCCATCGTATTGGATTTTCCCTCATGATGGTTGAAGTTGTTTCCAACATCATTTATTGGAGAAAAACTTGTACCGGAAAAATGTTTCTTTATAAAAAACGATCAAGATTTTAAGATTTCAGTAAAAGTCTCGGAGATATTTTAAATCAAGGATACTAAAGTTAGCGGACAATTGACGGTGAGATCGTATCATCCTATTATCCTATCATTTTTGAAGAGAATCTTTAGCGTATTACAAAATGCTAGTTTCAATTTCGTCTTTTTTGTGTTCTTAGTTGAAATTTGGATCTTCATTTATAGTTGACTTGATTGATGGTATTTAAGCTTCCTCAAGCTGTGAATTATCTCCTAAAACTGCTAGTATTCCTTTTTCTATTCTCTTAGTCAAGGCAACACAACCTCTTACAATATTTGATTTCCAACCCAACGCGTACTACAACTTCACAACGTGTATCAAATCTCCAGCACAATCTGGGGCCAAAGTTTACGCGAACAAGAGGAATAACTATCGCAACGAGAGCTCGTTATGTTGAGAAGGAGAGGTTGTTTTAATAAGTTGATGAGTGCCTTTGCGATAATTTCGATTCGTGAAAACAGCAACCGACCTCTGTACGCCGTATCGAAATCCTGGCTGGCCATCAACTCCACATCCCAATTACTAAATCAATTTTCGCCACACTTTATCTCACCACGTCGATCTTCGTGACAAACAAAAGCCCGACGAAGATTGTTAACGAATTTCGCGATCATGTTATCACCTTGGGCGCTACTGTTTGTTCGACTTCGTAATTTGATTGAGCAGTTTCGAGCTGAAATTATATTTACACGTTACTCAAGATACTTTTGTAGATAACACCACTTCGTGGATAGATCGTACTGGGAGCTTCAAAAAGTGTGTTCAGTTTTCGAATGCAATATTTAATATATTACGATTGCTGACAGTCTTTGTGTAGCAAAAAGGTAAGCTTTCGTGAGTGGAAAACTATAACAAATACCTTGAGGCTGCTGTACATTTTTCGTTTCACAATAGTTGATCTTGTTTCAGATGATTGAATGTGCTGAACACTTGCAAAATGCAAAAATCTACAATTGAATGTTTATGTGTTTATTTAAAAGCTATAAAGCGTCAAATGGTTTTGAGCTCCCGAGGACCTATTCGGCTTATTTTTTAAACCAAGCTCCGCTGCCTGGGAATTTTCAGGTAAACATATTGTGGTTTATTTGAAGATCAAGCAAGCTTAATTTTGACATAATTGAACCTCGACGAGTAAAAACTGACTCAACCACAATCAATATTCGCCAGTAAAATCAAAAAGAAAATGATCTAGACAGTTTTGTAACACCCAGAAAAACATGTTGTTCGGCACAAGCTTTTTCATACCGCGTTTTCAAGGTTTTCTCGTGCAAATTACCTTCGTCACGGGCGGCATCACTTTTCATGTTCGCCCAAACTACTTTTCAATTGTGAATACTCGGGTTCGGTCTCGGTCTTTGCATAAAACCCCAATTTTGCCTACTCATCGATCCTCCTTTGAAGCAACCACCAAATGTTCTAACACGTTGATGTTCGTATGAAGACGTCAATGGTGTAAGCGGTAACATCCGTGATTGATGTCGACAACACGAGCGGAAAAAACGACGACATGATATCACCTTGCGTTGCACGTATGTGGTCCGAAATTCGAAACTCATTGTGTTCTCATTAGGAAAGGATATTTACATCATCATCGTGGAATCTGGATTTCCGACGTGTCTGTTGCAAAAACGCGAAGACATCCCATATCCCAGCAGCTTCGGAAAAAAAAATCATATACTCAGGCACCCTGTATAGTTTGAAATGTTCCACGAAACGAAAGACTCAAGCGAGTAACTTGAATTAATTGATTTTCAGGCATAAAACGATTCGAATTCATTTCAACATATTTTTCGGGGCGAGATGCGAATGGACAATGAAAAATTAGCAATTGTAATTTAAGAGTCGCTATGACAGGCTTCCTTAGGAAACTAGCCTGTGTAAAAGGGGCGCGGGAGAAACACACAGCATGGAATCTTCCACAGACAGTATCTACGAAGGTTAAAAATTAAGACAAGACGTTCACAACCTCTTGCTACCTACCACTGAGTTTATCCTGAGAAAATAAGTTATTTTGGTTTTTGAATTGTGTTGTGAGAGGGTGATGACTAAATCAACATTGTTCTTCACTACTGCCGTGAATAATAATTGAACCACCCTCTTAAAGTATCATCAATTTGACTAGCAAAAGCAGAGCTTTTTTGAATGCGAGATACATGTTGACAACTCAACAAATAACTGGTATTTCAATTACAATTTGGAAGTAGTTTTTCATTCATTTTTGCGTAAAATCATAGCTTCCTAAATCAACCTCATATCAACTATTTAATTTGGATTTCTGTATGAACCATCAATGATTCTTTGTATCCACTAATCCACTCGCTAAAAATATTGATTTTCTGATACGTATCGCGGAAGCTTGTAGTTGAGTCGGTCTACTCGATACAATTTATTCATTATCTGATCCAACTGAACGGATAGTGTTAAAGTGCCACTCCAGCAACCTCTTCACTATTTTTCATAATTAATACTAGGTACATGGAATGCGTTAAAGAAAACGTCCATTTTCTGTGCATTCTAATCTCGCAGCCATGATTCTCTTCGCCCAAAAATTAACGAATACAAAAAAAATGAGTTGTATCGCGAAAATTTTAAGTATCAAGAAAGGAAGTGTAATTGATATCCATCAACTATTAAGCAGTAAAATATGCCTTAGTGAGAAAAAAAACAGACCACTTGCATCAGACACGTTGACTATGAGCCTCTCAAACAAGTACCAACTGGATGATGTCTTGAAAACAGTCAAGTTGGTATCAACTTACAGATAATTGGCTAATTTTCTATAACGATTTCCTGCATTCCGTCAAGATCGTATTCAGGGTATTTTGGTCAGTGTCCTCGGGGCTGAAATTATGATATCTGAACTATGACAGCATCTCCTAACAGTAATCCTCAACCGCAGATATTTCTGCGCGATGCCTGTTCTCCCTCAGCACAGCTTCGTATCGCACAACCATCCATCGTGCCAGTCATTTTCCCATCAAAACCAGGGGAAACACCCGACGGCCTTGTAACGATTTCGGCAAGATGCAGTGTCTTCTAGAATTCCAGCGTACTTGTGGTTTCCTCACTAAGCGTTTTTTCAACCACTCCAAACCTGCCGCGTACAAGAGTTGCCGAGGTGAAACTTACCTCGACCAACAGTGACTGAACTCGGACGCAGTGCGATTCTTGAAATCAAAACAAAAGACGGTCTTTGCCATCATGCAACACAAAATTAACAAGAAATTGGGAAAAACAAAAGAGAAAATATAATTCTTTCACGTTTCTTGAATTAGACGAAATTGGTTCTGCACACGAATCCACGGATATCTGCGAGTCTGATATCTGGACATTGTTGTACAGTATGTAGATGCAAGATGTGCCTAAGTTCAGGCGGCGACCGACGGCGCAATCATCAACCGCAACAACCTGGGTTCTATTCAGGTTCGAGGTTCGACGAGTTGTGCAGAGGTTCTTCGCCAGTTACGGTACCACGAATTATCCAAATTATACGCCAGATGATGTGCACATGCTTTGATGGATTGCTGATGTGTTGTTTGTTTGACCAAGTGCTTGGGCTACATTAACATTAGTATCATTTCAGGTTCAATTACACTTCGCGAAACTTGTATACTGCATCCTTCCTCTAAGGATTGATTGCATTTCAAGAACGCTTTCTAATCAATAAAAGTTTTGTGCGTTTTCTAAATGGCATGCTTGCAAATGTTTTGGAAAACAATCTTGCAGCCACAAAAGTTAGATTTCTCAACAATTTAACAGAAGTTCAGATGCTTTCATGCATCTATCCTTGATTGTATCAATTCCAAGTCTAGTTCAAGAAACCTCTCCATGCTACGAATATTGAGGGACTGTTGTAATATGATATCCGTTTGGGGTCGTCCTGATGGGGTCGCCAAGTTCGCTTTGATTGCGTACAGTTGATGAGGTCAATACGCTTTACAATTTTGCATTGCACAGATGGATCGGATCGGATCCATGGATGAATATGTTCAGCAATTCGTTTCCATCTGGAATTCAATTCAATCTCGGCTGGTCCGAGCAACGAACTAACAAACTAACATCTCATGTGATGTAATCACTAATTGTGCTGTTCGGATAGTACTTACCTTGAGATTACTCTCTGCACTATTGCCGTGTTGAAGCCACAATTTCATGACTATCGTTCGCAAATTATAGGTAAGCTATGTATATAGTGCTGCATGGTTGTATGTTTTCAATTTGAACCTTAATTTTTGGATGATGTCATTGCATTGAATCTGGATTTTTTTGGAGGGGCGTAGCTGTAAGCCAAGAAGAACGATTTTCAATTTTAGAGAAATTATTTCATTTCAAAGCACATATTGGGTGTTTTTTGAAAGGCATAGACCTTTTTCAACAAATAAAACACATATAAATTATTTAAATGGCTATTTTTCCTACAGTACGTTGGGCATTTCATGGCATATGATGTTTTAAAATATTTTTTGCATATGAACACTGCGACTGCGTCTTAGGAAGGCTGGTCAAATTTTGCACCACTTTTTCCAGGAAAGCCGGCCTTATTTCGCCAATAAAGCGTCAAATGTTTGCTTCCGAGTAATCAATAGGGGCGGGTTTATCAGCATAGACACATGATTTAGGCAGCTAGTTCACAGATCCATTTCCATTTTCAATAATGTATCCACGTACTTTACGACATGTTACGCTATCCTGTTGGATCCATTTATGTTGAAAATCACAAAATGATAAATCATTTGTCGGTACCGATCGCCATTCACGGTAACGTTGGTTCCATCTTTGGGTTTGAAAAAGGATGGATCAATTATGCCGCCGGCATGCATACCGCACCATACAGTAACTCTTTCAGGATGTAATGCGCTTTCAACGTCTCATAAGGATTATCCTCACACCAAAACTGGCAGTTCTGCTTATTTACGAACCCATTTAGCCAAAATGAGCCACATCGCTGAAAATGATTGGACGGTAAAAATAAAGTTCAACTTCCAACTGATTCTTAGCCCATTCACAACTGCTGCACTGTTCCCAATTTATAGGGCTTCAGTTCCAGGTCATTCCTCAAAATTTTCCTTGAAGTGGCTGAACAGAGTTGTTGAGAACGACGTCAAATCGATCAATACAAATTTTTAATCACACTACCCTCTTCAGCAACGATAGTTGCCTCGGTACGCACTGTACGAGCTCGTGTTTGATGAACGTTGTCTTTACTCTGTTGGACATAAATCTTTCCATCATATTGCGTATGAGCTGCTCAGATAGACGATTATGAGCACCAAAAATTTAACGAAGGGCTTTATATTTTTGTCAGACAGAACGCGTATTTCAAAAAAAAATTCCACTATTCTGAGACATTGTTCCGATGTAAGTGTTGGCATGGTAATTTTCCAAAGTAAATCAAACAAAATGCAAAACTGACAGTGAAATTTTATAGTTTCAATGACAGATATCCCTATCGGAAATTTTATATCTTAAAAAACACCCTATATAATTTAAAAAGAAAATAGATTCTTCATACTTCTAAATCAATTTTCTGGGCAGAAGAGGGTCGTGTGATTCCTTGAATTTTAGTGCTAGAGTGAAAACCAAACGTGCTGGTCATTAACAAGGCAGATTTTATGATCATTGAAAAATTCTTTGGCACTAGATTCTCGAAATAGCATGAGAACTTTTTGTAGTCATTTCCCGATAACATTAAACATGCAAGTATTCTCCACAGCAATAAAAATACTCAATGAATTTCGAAACCCTTTTAAATGGAAAACACAATAAAGTTTATCGCATTCTTTTCTCAAAAACTAATTGCATTAAATTTATGTACGTACAGTAAATCAAGCCAAACGTCGACATATCACTGTTGCTATGGGTACTATGCCTGAGCCTGCATATTTGCCGAGTGCCTCCCTTTTCAACATGACAATGGAGTTGCGCAACACGTCAAGCAGCCATGTCTGGCACCTATGTGCCTACCTCAAGAATTCCAAGCAAACATCAAAGATATGGGTAACAAAATTTATAATTTGCACTCGCAAACGCACACTTGACACTATTTTATATATCGAGGGGGCCAACATGTCAGATCGGTATGTACCCACGGCACAATGCAGTTGTTACTACAAGCACGCAAGTAAGTACAAGAGATAATCATAATGCCCGAAAATTTTGCAAATATTATTTTGCAATTTGCCACATGCACTAGGGCTAGGCTTGAGATATAACGTGTACATACATAGTTCAGATTGAATTGTTCGCATATTGTTACACTGATTGACTAACGACTTCAGCCAACTGAATTTAAATAATCGAACTATAAATGAGCCATACATAAATCTTCTCGTCATGTACTATGGAGAGTAATTAAACAGAAATATAAATAAGCTATTTTCCTCTTGCTTCTTGTTTAATTTCTGATTATTTTCTGACTGATAACTACTTCACTTTTAGTAGCATCTTGAAAATTACTAATTCAATAATCAATTGTAAGCTGAAATTCTGCAATTTTATTGCACTATCAGTTCCGGAAATTTTCGTTTTGCTCAAACATTCAAAATTGACTAAAATTACCTTTTCAACGCAATTTTTTTTTAATTTTATCTTGTTTATTTGAAAATGACAACTTTAAACTCAACAAAAATCATCAAAAGATTGACTAACCTTGAGGTAATCGTTGCGTTGAGAGAAGAAAATACGAACCAAACCTTTGCAAGCAAACCGACTGTTCACAATCTAAATCGGGCTATTGTATCTTTATACTTTGCTACATGGAATATTAAGATACACCACGCCTAGCTTAGTAAAGTCATCGATCTTGTTGCTTTCAATTGACAAAATCTTGATCAAAAAATGACCCACACGTGCTACAAGCACGCATGAAAACCGATTGGGCCCATACGCTTTACGCGAGGGTGAAATGATTTGAATATTATTATGACATTGACTTTATCTTGATGTCGCTGACTTACAAGGAAAACTGTACCAATTTGAAGTGCTGCTACGAACAGATACAATTTCGAGAGTTTTTCAATGATTTATTGGATTTTTGTTGTTACTACTTTTCAAGTGGAAATGTATTGTTAGTGCATTAAACCGAAATTGGGATATGAATCAATAAGTTTCAAGCAGTATTGATGCGTTGTTGAGTCGTAAACTAATTTTCCAATTTAGATTAATGAACAAGCATTTAATTGCCAGGTAATTAGCACCAACAGTATCTTCGCATTTCAGTGTATTGAGCTGTAGTATTTTCAATTTTAACTGTTCGTTTAATTGTCTTACAAACTTTTCAAACAAAATGAATAAATCTCAACTCAATTGTCTATTAAAATGCAAATTTTCACTTTTCGTTTCATTTTAAAACCTCTATCTTAATTACACTAACTAAAACCAACTTCACCAAACCATTTCGCATTAAATGTTGAATATCAACCGATTAAGCAGAGAAAATAAATTATCGTTGATGAAGTCGAACCTAGTTAGAGTCGAAATATAATTTTGGAAATTGGAATGAAGATCAATAAAATCATCTTTTCTCTTTCGTGAAATTGGCCAATATACATCGCGCCATACAACGTAAAGCCAATCAGAATATCATCAATTGGTAGCTGCAAAAGCAATCATATTTAGCGGCCGAAAATTGCACCCAAATAAAATTTAATGGGAATAAGATCTAAAACAAAACGAACACTACATGCCGTGTACTTGTTCATACATTCAACCGAAACGAATAAATAGTAAAACATTAATCTATTCGAAGTAGGTCACTGTAATGAAGCCTATTTATCCAATAAAACAACAGTCGAGCAGATTATTTAGCACTTTCTACATGATTTCACCTACAATACGATAGCGAGTTGTTTCATAGCGAGTCTGTAAATTATGACTGGTTCATATTCGAGCAAATATTTAACAGACTTTTGAGCTAATGAACATCACTGTCTTACATGGGCCTCCAACTAATTTTTGCATTGAACCAACATCCAAGGACCAGTGAGTCTCTGTTTCTGCTACGTATGTATCTTAAGCATACGTTCACCAAATCGACAAATGCGCTAAAGCTATTAAAAATTGCCTGAAATACTACCTGAAATACAATTGAGTGTGTTTTTTAACAGTATAGACATTAATTAGTCATCGTAATGTAATTGTTTGCTAATTTTGTGCGAATCTGCGCTCAACAACAAAAGACCTGGGCGCGAAGCTTTTTGGGCAGAGTCTTGATCGATGGCGTGGTCTCGTCACTTCATAATAATTGGAATGGTACGAATTGATTTATCACAGCAATAAAATGAACATCGCATTGTTAGCCAAAATCAAAATCAAAATGTAATTGTTTAATGACCAAGGATAGTGTTGGCGAGTCAATAAATCATGTACAATGAGTTAGAGGCGTTGCAAAGCATTTAAAGTCGAAGAAACTCGTGGACGTAGGCACACTTTATTGTGATTAATGTGAGATATAGCTGCGAAAAATATGGATTATTAATTTCATTGAATTTTACGCAATTGAAAGTGTAACGCGAACATTTTCTTTTAAGTGGATACCAACCAATGAGTACAAAGATACATAGAATTTACTTAAGCAAAAAAAAAATACAAAAAAAACTCATGCTTATGCTCAGAAAACATTCTTTAACATGAAAAAAATGCTGTAGAGCTTCAAAAATTACTCAAAAAAATATTTCAAAATAATGTTTTCTTGTGTCTTGGAAGACTGTCTATCAACAACTTTTGTATATGCTAACACCTTGTGTTTTTTGTTGACTTTTTCGAAGCAAATTGTTTCATTGAACTACTTACCAACATTTTAGTAATTTTAGACTTAAAAAGGATAAACATTGCAAAAATTCATGCAGAGCTCGATTTTGATATAATATTTCATTATGTAATTCTTATGAAAAGCCCTGTAGAGTCCCTTAAAACGCATCTATCGATTTGAGACCGGACCCACAAATCAGATAAATCATGCAACATAAAAAGAGTGTAAGAACACATGTGAGGGGAATGCGCAACTTTGCAAATTACATTCATTCATTCAATGTGTGATACTACACTTTGCCCTTAGCCAATGCTAAGATGCCACACAGTATTTTATTTTGCAAAAAAAATGGACAAAATAAAGTATATTGCGATAAAAAACAAGATATGGGCAAAAAAAATTGCATTTTATAGTTTTTTTATCATTTTTTGAAAAATGTTAAAAATAAGTTTGCCATATTGTAAAGTTTTCGCAAATTGCACAATAACGCCATTCTTTGACTGAAATTACCAATTATAGCATATCTCGCTATAGGAGCAAAATACAGACATGCAAAAGTCACTTTTTTGAAAGGTTGTTAACTTTTTTGAAAGGTTTTTAACATTAATTTCTATTTTTATGAAACTGAGATTGTTCATTTTCTTGGAAGTTTTTAAATATATCACATGTTATTCTAAACACGGTCGTTATTTGTAGTAGTAATGAAAAATATGATTAGTATATTTTTACTGAAACGTTTGAGAGGAACAAGTAGACTTTATTGTCAAAAAATAAACTAAATACAAAAAAAATTAAATATTAACTTTTAAAATATAATATATTATTTTTTTTTAAATATTTACAAATCTTGAAGAAATGCAGAATCTTTCCTATATAAACGTAAAAACCTTCGAAAAATTCGCGTTTTGCATGTCTGTATCTTTTTTCTATAACAAGACATGGTAGAATTGGTAATTTAAAAAGAATCGCGTTTTTGTGCAATTTTCGAATATTTTACAATATGGCAAACCCATTTTTAACATTTTTCATTGGAGGGTGATAAAGCCTTTAAGATGCAATTTTTCGCTCACATCTATTTTCAATTGCGAGATACTGAATTTTATCCAATTTTTTAGCAAAATAAAATACTGTGTGCCATCGACGGATGAGGCGGCTAATTTATTACTCGTTAATAAATCGTTCTACAACTGTAAGATTAGACATGATGAAGATTCGTCTATTATTACCTTGAATGTCGAAACATAAATAATCGGGTCACTATAAGTGAAACAATTAATTTCTGGTTTTGTGGGTCACTCATATTTTGTATTGCCGGGTCTTGCAAACCGTATGCGTGAACATACACTTAGGGTATGGTGCGGAAAGAGTGTTGCGATTCCAAATTAGATCTGCTATCTCTATAGGTAAAAAAAACCCAGTATCGAATGAAGTATTCTTACTTTCCTGGTATTACTTCATCATGTACGAGTACAAGTCTCGCGCGGGTATAGTTCTACGTTGCATATGAAAATTCAAAGGTATGCGAAATATTCTTCAGTTAACTGAGGCCTCTGGTTTTTTACAATTTTGCAATTAAAAAGTGCTTTCGAAAGTTAGTATGTACTAAAAAAACTATGCACAATCAAAATATAGTGTGAGTCTGTGACTATCATTCAAATCTCCCTGCGATTGTAACACTGAATCAATAAACCTACATACGTATACAGAGGAACATTTCCGAGTATTAGCCAGGTAACTCATTTCAATAGTTTCATAGTTCTAACTATTGACCCAGCCGGACGTGTGTAACTTGGCCTCTTGCTTTTTCGCTGATATCTCGTAATCGTTACTGCCTAATTTCCTAAATTTTCAACGCTCGCGTTGTTCCAGTTGCTGTGCGTGTTGCCTCCGCAATTAAACATTCGGTGCTTTCCAGTGCTTGGTGATTTTAGTGAAATTTAACAAGTTCTTTGTTGCTTCCCGTGCTTGGTGATCTAGTGAATTTTGAACAAGTTCTTTGTTCGCTGGTGCTCTCTGCGTGTGGCTATTGTCCAGCGTTCAGTTAACGGCTCCCTAAAGTCCCAATTCAATTGACATAAACTTATCAATCTATTCGCTTTAATTGGATTCCGTTACCGCTATTTTTTTTTTTGCTCTTCTAAATTTAACTACCCTTTACATTATGGCTTTTGATTCGCCACCATTTGGCTCCTTATGTGCAATTTGCAAACAGCCTGAATCCACGCGCTATCGCTTCATCTCCTGTGACGGGTACTGTGGAAAGTGTTTTCACGCGAAGTGTATCAACACTAACGTTATTCTTGTTGACATTATTGCCAAGCTCCCCAATAACGTTTGCTATCGTTGTGATGCGTGCAAAGATACCACGCTACATGATGTGATAAAAATACTTCATCAAAATTCCGCTACACTCACTGCTCTCACACAGAGAATGGATGTAATCTCTGGTGCCTCAACGCCACCATCTTCGAAAGCTGTATCTAACGATGCTATCCTCAACCATCAAGGTGCGATACCTAAATCGGCACCTGCTCTTCATCGCAAAACTTCTGCTGAATCATGGACTCGCTCATCTTCTTCCTCCTCAGCACT
Source organism: Oxycera nigricornis (assembly GCA_963942545.1). Classification (NCBI taxonomy): domain Eukaryota; kingdom Metazoa; phylum Arthropoda; class Insecta; order Diptera; family Stratiomyidae; genus Oxycera; species Oxycera nigricornis. The sequence continues at coordinate 7,703,980 of OZ012659.1, forward strand.
TCAGTCTACTCCTGCGACTTCGTCGGTCCCCACACTATCAACATCAGCATCTTCCTCAACTTCAGCATCTTCTTCTTCTACATCTACATCTGATGCGTTACCATCTCTTTCCGCTGCAACAACTTTATCGGCTGCAACAACTTTATCATCTGGTTGTCCAACAACATCAACGTCACTTGCTACTGTCGCAAAGCCTCCACTTGTGACGCCAAACTTAAAGGCTCCGATTGCTGCTACACCAGCTTTGCAACACTCTCCACCCACTGCTGCTTCGTCGCTTCAAGCTGTCGCTCCTCCTCTCCAAATATTTATTTCTCGGCTGGCTTACTCCACATCTAAGGATGATGTTTTGAACCACATCCACGCCAAACTTGGATTTTCTCCTACCTTCATAAACTGCAAGAAGCTTACGAAAGACAATATTCCGAACAAGTTTATTGCCTCCTTCAAAATTACGGCTCCTCCGGAATTTAATTCCCTACTTAAACCCGACTTCTGGCCAAGCGGTACACTGGTCAAAGCCTTTTCTACTCGCCGCTCTAAGGATTTTCGCCAGCCTCGTCTACACAGCTCTCAACAGTAAGTTCATCATCGTTACGTGAAGTTTCGTTGTACTATCAAAACTGTCGCGGTCTTAGAACTAAACTGCATGAATTTCTCTTATCCTCTTCCTCTGCTAATAACGATATCGTTTGCTTATCTGAAACTTGGCTCAATTCTAGCATCTATGACAAAGAGCTTTTCGCTTATCATCATGTCTTCCGACATGATCGTAATCCTTACTCTTCCTTGAAAAGTGACGGAGGTGGAGTTCTTATTGCAGCAAAGCCTTCTCTTAATGCTTCCCTCTGTACCTCTTTTTCCCCGGTCTCCTTTACATCCATTATTGAATGGATCCTCATTAAGATCAACACACAATTTAGTCCTCTTTTTGTTGGGTGTGTTTATATTCCTTGCAATTGCCCTGTTGCCGTACTCGATAAGTGGCTAAATGAATTTTCAGCTTTCATTAATTCTTGTCCTCCATCTTCCCACTTCATCATTCTCGGCGACTTCAACCTTCCTTCTATCAACTGGGATTTCAACTTATTTTCTCCTGTTACTTCTGTAGCCAGCCCTCATCTCTCGATTATATCTTCCTTTTTAGCTTCAGTATCTTTCCACCAATATAACACTATCACTAATGATAATAACAAAATTTTAGATCTTGTCCTTTCTTCCCTGCCTATAAACATGTTGAACCTTGTTAAATGTATCCATCCCTACACTAGGGTCGATCCTCATCATCCTCCACTCCTGTTGGACGTCTCCTTTAAATTTGACAAGCCCAGGATCACTCCAGTCTCTCTAAAGCCGAATTTTAGAAGAGCAAACTACCTTGCCATCGAGTCCTCCCTCAACTCATATGATTGGCATCATATACTTCACAGTCTGGATTGCGAAACTGCCTTAAATTCCTTTTACTCTGTACTTAATGACCTGATCCATCACTATGTTCCCCTAACACGTAAAGTTAAATCGAACTCGCCTCCTTGGTTCTGTCCTGCAATTGAGTCTGCTCTGCGTACCAAAAATACTCTACGAAGAAAGTGGCTGAAAAGCCAACTTGTTTCAGATCGAATTAGATACTCACAGAGTAGATCCATGGTGAAACACCTTATCCGCTCTTCCTCGAATGATTACATTCAACGCCTCGAAGCATCCGTGACCAGGGACGAAACTAAAATGTTCTGGTCCTATGTTCGCTCTCTACGTAAGTCCTCTCCTGTTCCTTCCGAGTTGACTCATAACGGCCTCATTGCTCGCTCTCCTCAGGATATGGCAAACTTATTTTCTGACTTCTTCTCTTCTGTCTTTTCATCTCCTATGGCAAGTCCCCTCTTGTATTCCTATTCTACTCCTTCTTGCTTACTACCTTCTAATTTATCTATCTCTAAACCTGAGTTAGAGATCCTAATCAATGGAATTGATCCTAATGTGAATCCTGGACCAGACGGTATTCCTAACTTGTTTGTGATCTGCCTCTCTTCCTCTCTTAGCCTGCCTCTATCGATCATATTTAACAAAAGTGTCTCTGAGGGCACTTTCCCTGCTTCCTGGAAACTTTCACATACAATTCCTATCCACAAGTCTGGACTCCCTTCCTTTGCACGCAACTACCGTCCCATAGCCATGTTGTCTTGTTTTTCGAAACTGCTCGAGCGGTTCGTCTACAATTCAATAATTACTTCCATCAGACCTGTTATCACTAATGCACAACATGGGTTTGTTGCTGGTCGTTCCTCACTTACTAACCTCTTAGAATTCTCCGACTTCGCGGCCAAATCTCTGGCCAATAAAGAGCAAATTGATTGCATTTACACGGATTTGTCTAAGGCTTTTGACTCCGTTGACCATAATATTTTAGTGCGTAAGCTGAAGAGCTATGGCTTTCAAGGGTCTTTACTCAGATGGTTCTCTTCCTATCTGGTAAACCGTGAATGCATTGTCTCCTTCTGCAATCATACATCTGCTCCTTTCTATCCATCATCAGGTGTTCCGCAAGGCTCTATCCTGGGTCCTCTTCTTTTTTTACTTTTCGTCAACGATTTGCCCCAATTCATTCAGTCTCCCTGCCTCCTATACGCTGACGATTTTAAAGTCTTTAGGACAATCAACTCCATTATCGATTGTCAAACTCTTGACCAGGATCTATGTGCGTTTCAATCCTGGTGTGACCTCAATAATCTAACGATTAATGTTGACAAATGTCATAAACTTACCTTTTCCCTCAAATTCAACACTATTGTTTTTCCTTATTCCTTACACAGCAGTACTCTCAATGAAGTCGACCATTTCTGTGATCTAGGTGTCATATTCGATCGCAAACTAAAATTTGATCATCATATTGCCAACATTGTGCTTAAAGCGTCAAAGCTTTGTGGACTCTTACTAAGAAATTCCACTGCATTTCGGAGACCCGAAACTAGTATAAAACTTTTCAATTCTCTTGTACGTAACTTGGTCGAATACTGCTCCCCGATCTGGTCTCCACACAGCAAATGTGATACTAATTTGATCGAATCTATTCAACGTAAGTTTACCCGCACTCTATTCTACAAATTCAATATTCCCTATGCTCCTTACGATGATCGTCGCAAACATTTCAACCTTGCCACTTTACAACAACGTAGAATATATTTAGACGAATCTCTCCTTTGCAAGCTTTTTTTGAATATCCTCGACACTCCTCTCTGCAATGAACTTCACTTCCGTCACTCTTCTCACCCTTGTAGAAACCTTACTATTTTCGCCCCTCCCTTCACCACATCTAACCTATATTATAATTCTCCCCTGATTCGTTTACAACGAAACCATGACCTTATGCAGTTTGGTTCTTTCGGTTACTCTTTAAATACTTACAAGATCAAACTAAGAAATCTTATATTCTCCTCTTAATTTTAGTTCTCAAATTTTATAACTCATTCGCCACTGTTCTTTATTCTTACTTCCTATACTTATTTCATTAATTAATTCATTTATTCTTTAGAGTTATCTTAGTCTTAGTTTTTAGCTCATCGCTACTATGTAATTGGAACTCTTCTGTTTAGTAGCTTTGTCAACAATAAACAATAAACAAAGATACATATTCGAATTGAATAGCATGCATATTACTCCACTCCCATCTAATTATCCGAAGAAGCGTAGAATCAGCATCTCTTGACCAAATGCTAAACGCATCCACGCATTCACGCAGCCTGATCGCGCACCAAACAAATGCCTAGCCAACATTAAATTGCAATATGGATAATTAAGTGGTCAACCATACTCTGACGTCGGGAAGCAAGCTACCATGTTCCTGGGCAATCCAAGCCTCCAACTCCATGTGACCATGCAGAATACTCTATCCAACCGCGAATTTACAGTTAGCACGGCAGAATTCAGAAACATTTCCAACAATCGATGGACATAATTCTTGCATCGAATATGTTATGTGGCTCCGCCGACCAACAACTATACACACTTGCGTGAATCATACGTGGGAAATAGTTGATGGTCGCGAACAATGCGACAACACTATACAAAATTGAACTTTTGACTTTACCATAAATCCACCGGATAACTGTCTTTACAAAGAAATTCAATGCGAACGAATAACAGACGGAACGATTTACAACACGTGTAAGATACCATTTTAAGGTAAACGATGTCTACAGGTTTGTACCTACACAGAAACGGCATGGCGGGATGGTGGCCGTTCGGTTTTTGATAAATTGACTTCACTTAGTATTAATGATATTTGCATTTAACTTACTTGCAGCCATTTTGGTCGGATGTTGTCGACTAAAGAGATTCTGGGTGCCGAGAGCCATCCCTCTTTGGGGGAGTCATCGGATTTTGTTTGGTCGAAAGACATAAATCAAATTGTTCATTATGGACGAAACGTTTTCGGAGTAGTTTCATGGCCACGAAAGAGGATCTTGATCTATGGATTAATATTCTATTGACCGATTCATTAGTCGATAGCATCAAACCAACTGCCGTAAACTGTTTACCCTTTTGATGCACCCGTAGGACTTAAGATTGGTTCCAACTGGAAGTTATGTGCAGCCTGGAAGATGTCTGACCTACTTAAATAATAGCGAATAAATGTTATTATGAGGGATCCGCTTAAATCAAAATGATTACCCCTCTGTTTCTTGTATTGTCCAAAATAGATTTATTAATAGACAAGCCTTGTAAGGAAGATGCCGGTTAGTCAGACGCAGGCTCGTGAGTGTGTGACAAATTGTGCAGACCAAAAGCCAAACACCAAAAATTTACCAATATTTAGAGCTACGAAGTTGACCAAATATGTATGTTTTTTCTCTGCACTGGAAAAAGGAAAACTTTTAGACTATCTTAGCGGTGTAGGATTCAGACCGAATGAAAAACACCCATTTTGAAGACAATTATAAATCAAAATATTATATTAATATTTAATGTGTAGAATTTTTAATTTATTCTCCGAATAGTCATGAGAATAAAGCATATTTAGAGCTATGTATACTGACCGGAAAAAAAGTATTCGCACAGTCAATATTTTCAGAAAAAAGACCCTTTTAATTTGGAAATCAAAAATATGTTGAGATAAGTGATGTCGGTATTGTATTATTCAACTTGTTGCCTAGTCAATATGAAAAAATTATTTAATATCGTTACGATTTGAAATGGGCAAAAATAGCAAATAAGTAGAAATCCATATTTTGTTCACAAAAAAAAACATTGGCACACTATTTCCAAAAATACTAAGTGCTTCTAGAACCGGAAATTCAAAATGTTTAGCAAAACAAAAATTCGTAAAATACGTGTCTATTATCTAAATAATAACAAAACTTTAAGCAACTTGAATGTAAAGAATAGAAAAACGAGTTTTTAAACTAATAAAACTCCATTTTTTGAACTTTGTTGATTATGTGATGCTTTCTAATCTGCTTTTCGAGTTCATCCCGCTTTTATTCGATCGGATTCAAACCAAGGGATTGAGGGGGAGTATTTGAGGTATGAGGGTTGTTGTATAGAACCCATTATCGCACTAGAAGGATCCGAAGCAAGGTCGTTATCATGTTCAAAGTAAAAATCATTTTCAAGATTCAATCTTTCGCAACTTTTTTTTAAGATTCTTTTTTGAAATGCCCATGTAAACAAACTTATACATAACTCCTTCAACAAACACGAGCTTGCCGCTTATGGAGGCTTTCTTCTTGGCATTCTAGATTTGTAACGATCCTATTGTAGAACATTTTATTGCGGTTCTGTCATCTATGTCAAAATTACCTTTCAATCATTCTAGCAACAGCTCTTTGTTCTTTATTTGAAAATTTTCTCAGATGCTCAGACCTCACTTTTGAATTGGTCTATAACACTTCAAACTGTAAATTGGCTTTTGTTAACTATTTCACCAATATCACAGGGATTTCTATATCAAGGCAGTTCTGAAATGATCTTTCTTTCCGAAACTCAGGTGTTTGTAAATTTCCTTCCCGCGATTTACTTTTTTGAACAGCACTTAAAGAAATTTCCGTCAAACCAAAATGGTAAATGGGGAATCCCCTTGTTTTTGATAACAGATGTAAACTAACTAACTAACTAACTAAATTTCCGCAATATGTAAGTAGAATTTTTCTATTAAACAAGAAGATGATTGAACAAACAAAACTCCCACCTTGAATATTAAAAATAAAATGTCTGCAATATTTGTCATACACTGAATTTCTGTTACTAAACTTTCATTGAAATAATGTTTACTTGCTTCGAGCAACATGTTGAAACCATTTTTATATAAAAAAAAGATATTAAAATGTTCCAATGTCTTCTTAGTAAAAATGTAAAAGATACTATGCTGACAGGAACATTAAAAAAATAGTCAACGTTCTAATATGGCTAAAATATTTATTGACTCTTCATTGAAGACACTTTGACGTTCTATTTGAGCGATTCAAGGCTAATTTATACCTAAATATTATTATGAAATAAAAACAATTGCTGACTGATTTTTGTTCTTTCAAACAATTCCTTTCTCAAAATCAAAATATCCTCAGATAATACTCAATGGCAAATATGAAAATGAAAAGTGAACAATGTCCATTTTGTCGTGCTTCATTTGATCAAGGATGCCATTCAGGCAATATGATCTTCGGTTTGAAATACATTTAGCTTTGATAAGAAGCCCAAAAAACCTAAATATCTCATGGATATAAGCGGAACTGTGTTCTACATCAAATTAGACTTTAAATGGGTCGAAAATTTTAATCATACTGTCAGCAAGTTGAAGCTTAGGAAGCAAATTGGGTCCAGGCTATGTTGGCAATTAAAAAAGGTTGATAAGGGTCAAAACTTTAGTGATAATTTCAAGGACTTTGTTGCAGAATTGTTTTCAAAAAATATTCAAGGTGCTCGCCATGATGTCATTCCTACATGATGGAGTTCTTAAAAGGAACTTATCTAGTCCGCATGCATTGATCTTACCAGGAAATCACAACAAGGTAGTAAAAGTACCAAAGATGAGAAAGTATGTTCGTTATTTCCAGTAGTTTATTTTACCTAATGGTCTAACAAACCATTTATCTTAATCGGAAAAACGCTGAAACAGTCAGAAATGTGCAACGGTTAGTAGCTTTCATCAAATTTTTGAGCGTTACTAATGCCGGCAAACCCATATCATATATCTGCCTCAAAAAATGCTATTTCACATATGAAATCTATAACTAGTTATTTATCGAGAAGTAAAGTACCATTTCGAAACCTAAGCAGTTCATAATAAGTCGGTCACCGCCGAAGAAAGGCCCACCAAACCTACTGTGTCCATTCTAGCTTGCTGGTGGTACAAAATAACGAGCCTCCCCACATGCTTTAGATACGAACAGGTCAAAGATACACTCACGAAATCCAAGCATGCCGACTTCGCCCTAGGGTTCTCGTTTCAGTACCAAATGCACTTTGGGTATTCGAAATCTTCTTATCCAAATGGGCACCTTACGAAACCATTTAATGCCCTTTCTGGTTGCATCTAATCGCGATTATGCGGTCCGTTATTGCCCAATTGTCGATTATACATCATATGCGGGCACACACCTAATCACAGAGAAATGTGTTGTGGAAAATCACTTCCAGTATCCAGTATGGATGTTGTCATTCGGATTTGGGCTACTTAGACTCTAGTTCATGACCCACACTATCATTGGCACCGAAATCCATCTCGATAAGTAAGCACAGGCCAATCATTATGAATTATATTTTAATGATTGATTGAAAGTTGCTGCCAACAGTCGCGCATGAGGACAGACGTATTTACTCTTATCTAGGCTCATGGAAAACTGGGTAGTTTTCATAGATCACCGTTTCGAAAGTTGAGATAATTTTATTTTGGGTTAATCTGTTTATTAAATTTAATCATTCATTATTAATTTTCGCTTTCTGAAATCATGGGAAAGAATCGCAAGATGATCAATATGGATAAGCGGGTCGGCACCTAAATACGAAGATCTATCAGCAAGCAATAAAATAGATGCAGCAAAAGTCCATGAGAAAGTCGTGTATGAATGATGTTCACAGACGATTCTGCTGGTCCTAGAATCAAGTACAAGTTTATTTTGAAACCAGGTTTTTAGTACTCAACAAGGTTGATCGTCTTATCAGATGCTTGAAGAGTGCCGAATTTAAATAATTGATTGTGATTTCACGATAAATATGCTATTTTTATTTACTAACTGTTTTTGCAGGTGCAAGGATACAGTGTTGATTTTTCGGATCTTCGATTCGTGGTCTGTTTAGAATTCATTATGAATAATGAGTTCTATCAAGTATAGAGCTCAGAAAATAAACGTTCCTTTGATTTCCTTGGAATAAAATTTGAAATGACAAATACGCCGGCCCAAAGTTGATCTGAAGATCTAAAAGTCTATTGGCTAAATGAAAAATAAAACATTTTTTGAGAGAAACAATCCTTTGTTAACTTCCCAGTATATGGGAAGTTCTTGTAATCGCCTCGAAAATCGAAATTGAAATTTTCAACATTTCTTAACGTTTTGAGGTCTATAGAGTATATATAAAGTGTTAAAGAAAGGGAGATGTATATATATATATATATATATATATATATATATATATATATATATATATGTGTGTGTGTGTGTGTGTGTGTGTGTGTGTGTGTGTGTGTGTGTGTACGTACGTTCGTGGACAGTTTTTTCTGCGAGCATAACTCACGTAAACAAAGTCCGATCGACTTTGTTAAGGTGTCAATCGAAGCGTCTTTGCAATCTTAAGAGCTGATTAGTTTTTGGAAAACTTCTGTCGGGAGGGTTTGTTGTTTTGCCCTTTTGAAGGTCAATTCTGTCATGCGCTATATCTCGCGAACCAAGCATACGTTTTGCTTTGTTAAGGTGTCAATCGACGCGTATTAACATTAGTGAATCTGTCAAACTTTTAAAAAAATTCTTGGAGCCGTTTTTTAATTTAGGGAAAAAAGTGCAAAAAATTAGGTTTTTTTCATAAATAATAAATTTTTAACCTGATTTGCGGAGCCCAGTTATCAATGTTTATAAAATTTATATACTCCAAATAGTTTTTGTAAAAACACCATGATTACGTAAAAAATTTAATTAAAAATTAAAAAATCATTAAAAGTCATCATGACTTTGAAGGTTATTTTTATCATGCACTATATCTCACGAGCCAATTATGATTTTTCGTCCTTAAGGTATCAATCGACGTATATCATTTTTGTGATGTTTTTAACTTTGTAAAACAATCGTTTCAGCCGTTTTTTAATTTATTAATAAAAGAGAGAGAAAATAAAGTTTTTTTTCATAATAAATAAAGTTTTTTACCTAATTTGCACAGCTCAGTAATAAATGTTTATAAAATTTATACATTTCTATCAGTTTTTGAAGAGAAACCAGCAAAAATATGCATGAATCTGGAAAAAAACAAGCCGTGAGGTGCGACCCATGAGGTCCACACGGTCAACTTCCCAGTAATATCTACATAGATATTGAAAATATTAAACACAATAATAATTATGGAAATAATACTACTTCAAATAATAAAAATATACCTCTCATAAAAATTATTGGAATGACTTAATATTAATCGTAACATCTACGGAACTTTGATTGACTTTACAACAATGTCTTTAGAATGAGAGATTTAAGGTATAATGATTCGAATGAACCGTTTTTACATGGTGACTTTGAATGATTTTTTATTTTTAATTTAATTTTTTTTTAACCATGAGAAAAGTTTTTGCTGGTTTCTCTACAAAAATTGATAAAAGTTTATAAGTTCTATAAACATTTATTATTACGATGTGCAAATCAGGTTAAAAATGGAATTTTTTATGAAAAAAACACTACTTTTCTAAAAAAAATTTAATAAATCGTAAAAAATGCTTTAACAATTTTTTTAAAATATAAAATCATCATAAAGATGTTGATACGCGTCGATTGACACCTTAATGATGGAAAGATTATATTTGGTTCTCGAGATGTAATGAATGACATAAATAATCTTGAACGTTTAATGATTTTTAATTTTTTATTTAAGTTTTTTTGTAAACATGAAAAAAAAATTTTGCTGATTTTTTCACAAGAACTATTTGGAGTATATAAATAATATAAACATTGATTACTTAGGTTTGAAAATCAGGCTAAAACTTTTGTGTTTTTGAAAAAAACCCTAATTTTTTCACTTTTTTTAAAAAATTAAAAAACGGATCGAACGATTTTTTTAAAAATTTGATAGATTCATAAAAATGTTAATACCCGTCGATTGACACCTTAATGATGAAAATCGCATGTTTGGTTCGTGAGATATAGCGCATAACATGGTTGACCTTCAAGGGGTGAAAACAGCAAATCCCCCCGACCGAAGTGTCCCAAAAACTAATCAACTCTTAAGATTGCAAAGACGCTTCGATTGACACTTCAACGAAGTCGATACGACTTTGTTTACGTGAGCTATGCTCGTAGAAAAACTGCCTGCGAACGCACGTACGTACGTACATACACACACACACATACATACTTCTTTCTAAAAACACTTTCTATATACTCTATATACCTCAAAACGTAAAGAAAAGTTGAAAATTTCAATTTCGATTTTCGAGGCGATTACAAGAACTTCCCATATACTGGGAAGTTAAAACTAAATAAAAAATAAAAAATCATTCAAAATTACCATGTGTAAAGGGTTCATACGAATGATATAACTTTATATCTTTTATTGTAAAGACTTCGTTGTAAATTCAATCAAAGTTTTATCATATTTGCAAAATTTGAGCAGATTTTAAATAGTTTTCCCAGTGTTTTAATCTTAACAAGAAAATTACTTAAATTTTGAAAACCAAAAAATTTCAATCACATTTGCATTTGTGGTAATCAACGCTTTGAAGGGTAAAATGATTTGTCAACACTTTGCAACATCATATGCTTTAAAAAGCTTTCATCAAACAAAAAATTGTAGTTTTTAGAAGATTTATTCTTTAGTGTTCGTAAGATATCAATTACTTCCTCCATTATCTTTTGTAATACATTTTTTTACAAGCAATTAAACTGATTAATAACTGCATATTTATTGATTCTCAAGATCAATTGAATCAATTACTTTTATGAATACTTCTCATTATTATTATTTAAAGTAGTATTATTTTCATAAATATTTTTGTGTTCAATATTTTTAATATTTATGTAGATATTACTGGGAAGTTGACCGTGTCGTGTTCAAGGGTTGCACCTCGCGGCTTGTTTGGTTTCGTATTCAAGAATTTAAGGAACTATGACTCATCAATTATACCGATCGAGAAATTTGTCTTGATAATTGAATGCGGAAGTTATTTGATTAATTTTTAGTTACTTATTGCAAATAGTTTTCAAGTAATAGCATTCACAATCTAATGAAATGAAATAAATGTAAATATTATTTCTACAGCAAAAGTTGAACATTTTTTTTTTGTTTCATTTGATAGGATATGAGTTTATTGCTAATAAATTGACAACAAACCCACATTTTCTGCTGGCTAGTTTTTTTTCTCCAATTCAACTCCATTCGTGCTGAACCGTCCCTATTGATCAATGTTGCTGCAATCCCATCCAAACTGATATTTCGTTTTCGTACAGCTCACTTTCGTGATTAACTTCTTGGAGCCTAGTATGAACAACATTCAGCCGGTTTTCGATGCATGATGGATGCAATAACGAGTCGCAACACAACTCCTACACACCCTCTAGTGCAATCCAATTGAATTGAATTTAATCCGTACCGAACGTGAATGCTTGAACATCTGAATAAGCCAGTAATTACTGCGATGCAATCTCAGTAGAAAGATTCAATGAAAATCTTTTCCGTAGTAATCGTATGGGTGGTGTTCCTGCACGCATACAACATCCGTGTAACTCTGGAACAATGGAGAAAGTGTTGGGCTTGGTGCCATTTAAGATAAGCATTGATTGCTGCCACGAACAATAGATTGATTCATTTAAGGGGTGTAGTGTAGTGAAGGTATTCAATCAGGAGGAACTTTCACGAAGCAACTTTAGAAATTTTGGATCGATATCAACTTTTAACAAAAAGTACAAATCAGAGAAAAAACATCCTTTGCTAACAAAAAGCTAATTTTTTTGAAAGGATCTGCTTCTGAAATATCTTAAGACCTCACAAAACATTGTAATGTCTTTGAAATCAGTCTGATCGTTGGTCGAAAAAATTAGTCAGCCTAAGCCATTCTAGATGATGTCCAAGATAAAGTAGTTAGATGAAACTCGGGAGCCCAAAACCACAAACCGTCCAGCCTTCAGGTTTCCGGTAAATCATTCTCATTGTAATATTTATAAAGTATTGCTTATTACTTGGAAGATATAAAAAAACCACTAAAATCCCCTTTGCCCCCTTAAACCCTAAATGCGTACCAAATTGCCAGTTTATTCGATCGATTGTGTCCTCAATTCAATACAATGAATCACAATTTGCTAATACATACTGACAAATAAGATCGCGCATACAACCCCATTCGATTCGACCCGTTAATTTCTAATTCATCTGATTTTCCCGAAAGCCTTCCGTCCATCTGTATATTTCCTCCTTACATATTTCCATTGCGGACTTAATGAGCACACCTCCATGCTCGCTTGCAGAATATCACTAAATCCATTTCAATTTATTCGTTGTGGGTGTAATCTTATCTTAAAGATTATTACAAATGCAATTACATTACATAATAATGGCAAGACGTTGTGGCACGATGGCGGCTTAATGAATATTTAAATAAAAAAAAACATTGAAATTTAGATTATGAATCCAAAATGTGATTTCGGTTTGGTATGTTTTTTTTTCATTGTGCGTAGCAATCCTAAGATCTAGTGTTTGAATTAGATAATAGATATACTAAATCAATTGTTAGATTCATTTTGAGCCGCGCAGCTGGTTTCACTTTCTTCGACATGATTAACTAAATTGATATGTGTTTTTTGCTAAGCTGAACGACTTGATTGTTAGTAATAATCAATTTTATGGCTTATAAATGTTGCAGTTAATGAGAGTTATGAACATATTTTTTAGGGTTGAATGAAGAAAAAAGTAGCCAAGTAGTTTTGTCTGTTTAACAGAAGTAAATTGCATTAGAATATAATGAGCAAAAAATATGAATGGCTAATCTTTAATCTATTAGCTTAATTGTGATAAATAAAAGCAATCTAGGAGCTCAGAATGTTATACAGACATCATTAATTGGTAAAAACTGAATATGAAATGTCCTTACTATAAACTTTAACAAAAAGCCTGGTTTTATTTTCTACAAAACTATAAATTTTATAAAGTTTTTTCACACTTTCCCGGAAATGAAATCTTATAAAAACAACCTTCCTTTTTTCTGGCTTTTTTATAATTTTTTTTAACTATGGACCAGCATGTTTTCCATTAAAATCTACTTTATTCAAAAAATTCCCACAACATTTTTGAAAGCATTCATGATTTTTTTCTATATTGTAACAATTTCAAAATCATATGCGTATGTGAGTATATTCCATAGTATTTTGTAAGGACATTGACTTGACTAAGTCATCATGCAATGATGTAAGCGGTGTTGAATTTCCGTATGGCTCATTCATGCTATATGAGTGGTAAGGACCATGCTTTTCCATTTTTTTATTCAGGTGTGCCTAAAGACAAACAATACGGAAGTATGATCATTTTTCAGGTTTGCCCCTTATGTAAAAGATATGGAAAGAGTAGTCTTCTCGAGCGAAATATTTTGTTCTTTTACTTCGTGAATGGGTCTGAATGGGTTAGATCTTGAATGCGAATTTCTATGCGAGATATGCTTATCTATGCGACATTTGGATTGAAAGTGCGATACTGCAGGCATTGTGTGGTAGCGACATCTTCTGGTGCTGTTGCACTTGGCGGAATCTCGGATGAATCTAACTCGCGAATTATGTGTTACTAGTGACTCCTGTGTAGTTCGGAATCGATGCATGGGAAAACAGTGGACATTTGCACGATCGGCTCGGAGTTCGGAAACCGAACCTGTGTGCATCTCGTTGAGTCATGTAAACGTTGATTATGATTTGGCTCGTGCATTTCCAGGGTATCTTTGGATCGTCGTGAGCTATCTTCAATGGTGGGACGAGGCAGGAGCATGATATTGTTGATTTGACTTGTGGTGTAAGAGTGGGTGAGTGAACTTTGTTTACTTGGCTGATTCCAGCTGCACTTATATGGATGCAGAATTTATTTTTATTCTGAATCAAACAATTAAGGATACGAGAATATTACCTATTGAAGCGGTCATGCTTAGATACACGCTCCACAGATAAACAACCAAGCGAATACTTTTCCTGTTGTTTTCCAAACCAAAATGTAATTTAGTTCCTTCCGGTAGTCTGGCACATGAGAATGCCACTGATTTTATAATTTCCGAGTCTTTTTATCTTGATTTTCTACATACTGTAACGACCTCTTGCTCTAAAAACCACCTATTGACAAAACAGAGTTCAAGTCATTGAAAACAACAGTCAAAATAACACCCAACTTTATACTGAATATAAAATCAGTTTACGAAATGTTTCTTCATCAAATAAATGAGCGTTACCAACAATGTTAAGATTCGTGAACTCAAATTCGATTCACAATGCTTATCGCTAATCTAGACTTTTTTGATACTATGTGAAGAGAAGCAATCTTAATCTACCATCTGCTTTTGTGAGACTACATCAAATGATTTAACATTTGCTGTAGGTATTGAAAATTTCAAATTCAAAGTCAGAGTCTGAAATATGTTTTTCTGATGTTTTTTGTGGCATTTCTATAAATTTTTATCAATATACTCACTTAAATTGAATAATTTGCATGTATTCACGTTTTTACTATTTGTATTAACAAGTCTTCTCAAAATATGCTGACTCAATAGCGTGATCAACTGTTTTTCATCATATTACCGTCACGGCAACTATGAAAAGAGGAAAAGCTTTGACACTTGTAATGATGAGTTTGTCACTTGCCATCGGATACATCTTAACAATAAAACTTGAAACATATTAATAGAAACTCATTTCAAATATATATTATTAATAAGAAGCTTCACAGAAGAATTGAAATAAATACATGTTACAATTTTCACGCCCAAAAGCACTTCTATATTCAAATTTCGACTTCTGCTATCAAAGTTTGATTGTGTTCCGTTGCCAACAGCTGTGGTTCACGCCAGAAATTCTCATAACCGAAAACTGTACGGCTGTCAGTAGACTTTTCAACGGTCCAGCAGAAGCGATGGTCGCAGTTTATCGCTTTCACTGGGTTTATTAAATATTGAAAGTTAAGAGGCTACTTAAATCATAGAAATAATAAAAAACGATGTTAAAATCTATAAGCGTTTTTAAGAAAATAACTTTTTAGGAAAAAACAACTGATGAAAATATTTTAGGAAATTACATACACCAAGGGGTAAGAATACCAAGATTAAATTTATCGAAAAATCACTTACTGTACCTTTTAGAAGATAGATGAAGAATTTTAGGTAGAGCTTTTGATTAAAAAATATCCAAAAACGTGTAAATTTTATTCCTTACACGATGGATAAATGGTGATATTCTTCTATAGAAAACAATCTTTATTTATTTATAACAAAACCTTTTTATATTTTTTATTACTTTTTTTTATATTAAATAAGTATATAATATGTTTTAATTAATCAAAGCTTGATTTATCTACTATTGTAAGGATCCACAGCAATTTTTTTTAACAATCCAGCATATTGCAATTGATTTGAATTTGCGACAAATTTACCAGGCAAATTACGTATTCAACATTTTCAAAAAGAAGTCACAAGTTAGTTCAATGGTTGAAATATTGCATGAAATTGTCTTCACGTTGGGTGCAATAATAAAAGCACAACAATTGTTAATTGTAATTATCATTTTGAATGCAAACTGACTAAATTATTTTGATGATGAACACAGTTTGGTGATGAACACATTTAAAATGGTATTTGTTTTCAAAATTTGCTGTACTTTTGATTTTGCGCCCAGCGTGGGGACAATTGCATGCAGTACTTGGTTATAATGCTAGATTTTGTTGTTGCTCTATTTAGCAGACTGATTAATGACTTCAGTGCATATATTGTATACAATTCTGTTACTCGAAGCTATTTATTCAACAAAAATACAATCAAATTTAAACGCAAATACAACCAAACAATCTTCGAAAACAAAATAAACTAATTGAAATTAATTATCAACGGGCATGGTAGTATCACTAATTAAATTCCCATTAAAGCTCACTTGGGCCACTTAAACACCTATTACACTTTCCAAACAAGTAACAATAAGCCTGGAATAGGGTCATTTGTTATAAACAAGTAACCATAAATTTCATTGTTCTAGAAATCAAAGTATTCATCGAAGCAATTATCATACAAGAGGTTCGTGGGAAACCACTAGCCTGCCTAATCGAATGCTGATATCAACCAAACGTCCGTCCATGCAGCACTTGCGTGAAAACAGCAAATTGAGTACTTCTTCACGTTAGCGCCGACTGAGACCCCATGCAGGGCACATTTTCCAATTGTAGGTCAAAGCTATAAAAATCGAATACTTTTAATTACTATTCATTTATTTTAAGATAATCATTTTGGCTTCTTCCCGACTCACGGGCCACAGCTCCTGAGAACTCAGAATCTATCGAAACAGGTGGGACTAATAACATCTTCTGGCAATGTCTTGGATTGTCTGATGATCATCTTAAAGTTACATACAATGGATACTGGTGCTGCGATGACCTTTGACGACCGCCTCTCAAGACGTTCCTATGCCATGAGAGATTTTTTTACAGCTTCAACTAGCCGAAGTTCTTTTCTGGCTGCGATCCACCCAATTCTCAGCGAGTGGAGGGCATGACGGAAACACGGCGATATGTTATTAGAAGAAGCGGTAATAAGGGATAATTTGCAATTGAAATGATCCATAAGACAAGCAGAAGTGACATAATGTAATGCTAATTTGGTGGCTCTGATTTGGGCGTGCTCCTTTAGAATTTCGGACGAACTACATACGGCGGTCCCAGATTCTGGCATAATTTCAAAGTTTCCCTAAAAAGCCAATTCATAATTGTGAGCTTGAAAGTCAATTCACTTCACAATTAGGTCAGAACAAAAAGACTTCATCATTTAGTTATAGTTTTCATTCATAGACAAATGATGACTAACTTTATTTTCCCACACATCAGCTACGGCTTTAAGGCGGGCTTAACTTGCTCTGTAATTAATCGAAGTGCGTTAATTTGTATATATTCCTGCAAATAATTTTAATAATTTCGGGATCATTGTTATGGACAACGCTACTACAAAAACACAGAATCTTTTATTTTAGATACACCTTTGGTATAACATGAGTACCAAGCCTTGCAGAACTCATCACTAAGCGGATTTAAACACATCTCAAGGCTTTTTGGCTAATGGATTTTTCAGCTCGGCAGTTTGTTTCCGGAAAGAATTTGTACTCTAGCGAATGATGGAAAGGTGCTTTTAAGAAACGTCGGGAAAGACCTCGATCCTCTTCAATCGTGGAATTAACGACAAGCCATTTAATGCATTTCGACAGACTTACTAATAGGCTACGAGTTCTTCGGTCTGTTTTGAGGGAGTTTTAATCTGTCTTATCGATGATTGATATTTGATTCGTATCCATTAAATACTATTAACTACGATTAACATTAAATAAAATATTGAATAAAATAGAGGCTTTAACGACCACATTTGCATCTCCCATTTTCAGGTAACGTCCCAAAATCAAAGCAGAAGAAAACTGCTTCTGCTTGTTGTAGCATCAACTTTGATGGCCAAAATCTTGGGCAAAGGGCCAAAATATTTTCATGAAAAGGTGACAGCCAAATTCGGCTTAGTCAAAGGCTTTTCATTTCGAGAAAGCGAAAACTGAATTCCAATGATCAGTTTTGGATGTTGGAAAGTTGGCACGAAAAAAATCTTTTAATGGATATTTAGTAATATAATATTAGAGTGCATTAGTATAAACCCGAAGACACAACTTGCCTTTCGTAGATATTACCACAATTTTTGATCCAAAAAAGTTTCTGCTCAAAAATCGCGCCTAGATTTTTATTTGAAAAATAGCCACAAGTGGAAGATCGTGTAACTTTTAAATGTTATCAACTGGACTGGGCTTTAAGGAGAAAGGTGTTTTGGAACATTTCTAAGCATTGAAGTAGAGAAAATTAGTTTGACTCTAAGAATCGATCGCATACAATACTCTTCTGGGCGAATAACTGTAAATTGTTAAGCCACCAGCATACAGAAGACACTGAGTTGCTACGACAAGGGAAAAATTATTTATGTAAAATGTAAAAAGAAGAGAACCAAGGATAGACCCCTGAGGAACATTAGAGGTAGGATGGCAGAGAGAAGAATATGCTCCACATAGACTAACTTGGCATGAACGAAAACTAGTATAGGACTTAGGTCAGGATAGGCATTGACCAAACAGACCAAAGAGAGCTGAATTCTGAAGTAAACATTAGGATTGACGATTTCAAATGCCTTACTGAAGTCAATGTACACTAGATCATCTTTGGAACGATTCCCGCGAGCCTTCACGGCAGTTTGGGTAAGTTCAAGGAGATTTGTGTCGACTGAACGGTTTGGAAGGAGACTATATTGGAACAGATATGGTGTATTTTACTGTAGACACTGTCGAGTTTGGGAGGATAAGAAAGAAACAAAATAGAACGATACTTTGCAGCTTTGGAAGGGAAACCAGACTTGAGTACTGGGAAAATACTAGCTAACTTCCGTTAATTAGAAAGGATGCAGGGGACAAAATTAAAAAAAAAAGAATTTTGATAAAATTCAATGTTTATTCTTTAATGGACGAAAGTTTTATAATATTTAAATAAATACGTCTACTAAAAATATCGTGTAAAAGACCAGACTGCCATTAATTATTTAATTGTTATTAAACTAGCCCAGCACTTATTTTTACTTTCATCACAAACAAAAAAAACGAGTGATTGCCAAAACTATAATAGATACGATCAACACAAAAAAGATACAACATATTAGCCATCGGGTCAAAAATCATTTCAAAACTGTCCACTAGAAAACCTTCATTATTCCTAACTGTTCATCGTCTCCTTGAATTCCGTAGAATTCACTTGAATTTGCGACAAAAATTAATGACACCCATCACTGTCTGTGGCCCTCGTCAAATTATATAAATTACCATTATTCTGACAAGAAAATTAAAAGACTGTTGTCCGTAGCCGGCGTTGTTGTTTTTCCAACGCGAACATGAAACGTTAGAACAGTCACATCGCAAACGTATTTCACATTCATGTCTGGATCTATTTAGTGACTAATTTCAGAAGATGTTCTAACGGTTCCGCAACCACTTTAATCACGCTATTTCAGGTACAAATAAATTAATATATGTATGTATGTATGCGCGTGTTATTTATTAGATGTCAAATACCTTTGGCCATTTCTTCGTTGTTTTTTAACGGCCTCCACTTTCAAAATTCATATGTTTAGCGCTATTATTGCAAATTATGTCTGCTCCTTTGGCCACTTTGATACTGTTACTGAATTTATGGTTATTTCACTGTCATGATGACGATGGTGGGGTCTCTTCAGGGTTACACATGCAATAATTTTATATTGACCAAGGTTTATTTTAGAATCATCATAAGTTGTTTTTTTTTTGTGAAAGATGTTTGAATTTTTTTCATTGATCGTTTTTTTTTTTGTTGCAGATTTTATAGGTGTAATTTCCATGTATCAAATGACTTATTCTAGTGGATAACTGTCCTTATAGTTGGTTGTGTTTCAGCTGGAGTTTGAACTATTTGTTGCTGTTAGGTTGGTGTTTACTGCTATCAAATAAAATGATGTCTGCGGGAATTCTTTCATAGATTATCGTTTTAGTATCTTATTTTAAAGCCATGAAACGATAGTATATTGACCATGAAAGTTCTTAAAGTGACAAGTCTGTAGACTATAGACTGCACTTCATAAAGGGTTACACGCAATTCTCTTTGCAAGGTGCTTAATTTTATTGCTATTAAGGACACTAACATGTATTTTATGGACGATGTCAAATGAGACTTGCTTTCATATTTTATCCTATTAGTTGAGAACAGCCGATAAACATTGAGGATTAATGAAAATGAAGTGCAAAACACTTTAACGATCTAATATCTAATTGAAAAACTATCGTTAAGTGCTTATATGTCTTTTTCAAATCACAATATTATAAAAAAATTTAATCGAAGCAATTCCATATTAACAAATTTCCTATCCTGAACAAAACAACAAAACAGCTCCGTAAGTTCATATTACTTTTTGCTGAAAGTTGTAATAATATGATTATTTTAGCACTCCAAGCATAGAAAAACATTGATAAAAAATATAAGTAGGTAATAGTTAGCTGAAACACATATAGCTCAGGAGCGCATTTGTGCATTCCAATTACACGTTTCCTTGGCCACATGTGATTTAGCGGACAGGGAACGTGTTAAATATTAGACCACGTACAGATGCGGACATATAATAAGAAACACTTGTAGTTTACTAAGAAAAACCCAATTTGGCAATGAATCCTGTTAAATAATTCATTCAGCTAGGGTTTGTTTTTTACCTATTTCAATGAGAATTGAAAGAGGCAAAAAGTTAGCCGATACTTCCTCCCAGAGGACGACAGAACAATAAAGTTTTGGAAAATCCTAGACTTCAAGCGAACGCCTAGTAAGAAATACGTTAAAAGCATTTTAAAATTCATTTATTTAAGCAAATATTTTACAGGGGAAACCTTTCTGCTTCACAATCTCTTGTAGGCGATTCGGCATTGTCGTTATAATTCTTCTGCATCTCTCCACATACATATATGGATGCCCATGCTTCTTTCACCGTTTTAAACAATTGGTCCATGGTTTGTTTCATGTCTGCCCAAAAGTATTCCAGTGGATTTAAGTCCGGGCTCGTGAAGGGACACACGAAAACGACGACTCTGTTGTCCTCAAGATCCTTGTGGAAGTTTCTCTTCAGCTCATGGCAACATGATGTTTTCTATGTTGTCAAGGTACTTTTCCTTGGTTAATATTTTTTCCATGTTGTGCATTGGTCCAATACCAAACCACGAGAAACATCATCAATCATTGATGGAACCACCTCTAGGCTTAACAACAGTTCAAGTGTATTGAGGATCAAATTCTTTACTTCTTGGTGGTCTTACATATCTCCTGCCATTAAGGCGAATGCGATTTATTTTTCTTTCGTCACTCCAAACAATTTCCACTCATTTTCCAGGTTAAATGTTCCCATGCGGAGTCCATTCTTTACTTCCGATTAGTTGCCATTACCAGGGGTCTCTTTCTGTCGATCCTGCAATGTACTGTGACTGTTTTCACCAAAATATCGCTACCTTTTCCAAAAAGTCGACGATCAACTTCGACAGCTAATCTTTTTGGGCTCCGTTTCGATTTCTCGATGTGCGGACAATTTATCTATCCATACTTTACTTAGTTTTCTTTCGGGTTCTTTTATTCCGGGGAATTCTGCAGCTTTTCACGTGAATCAGTGCTTCGTAAACCATTTTTATAGAACACTCTTGGCGGCTGGCAATTAGTCGATATGACAAGCCTGACTCTCTCAAGCCTACAATCTTTTGTCTGTCTGGACATCGTGTCGTTTTTAAAGAGGTAGGATTGTCCAAATTTTTGCCTCCCTCAATTGTTATTGAATCAGATAAAAGACAAATCTAAGGCTAATGATTAATACTGAAGAATCCATTAACAAATTGGATTTTTCTTAGTAAACTGCAAGTGTTTCTAATTATATGTCCACAGCTTTCAATATGAGCATAAAGTTAAGTGAATGCATAGTACATCTTATAATTGCATCCAATTAGTACAGCTCCTATTCCACATCGGATTTAAAATATGCAAATAGCTTTGATTGATAGTCGTGTCAAGAAGAGGTGAATCAAAAACCTTTTAATATTAGTTTTCATGAAATCATCCAATTTGCAATATTACACAATACATAATAACAACGGTCTATAAATCAATAGCAAACAATTTTCTTTCGCACTTTTCGTTTTGGCATCCATATATCATTCCAATGGCATGCGATTCAGGACACGTTTCGCGGACGTTAAATATTCACTTTGAACGCATGGGATTATAATGAACTTTTACCTGAACTGCTTGACACTCCTCCAGTTCATTGTTCGCCATCGTCGTGGTATTATCGTCACCACGTTGGTGGGTATCGCGGCATTCCATTCCAATCGATTTCACTATTCTTGAGCAAATCGAATAATGTTGCAAATCATCACCTCAGATGTAGTTACACAGACGCAACTGACGTCGCGATAAATATTAAAATAGAAATATTAATACATGCGGAATGGAATGAACGAGACACTTTTTTACATGAGGGAATCGATTCTAGGTAGCGGAGATAGTAGTCAATATGTATATATTTAAAAGTTTTATTGAAAAACTAAACAATCAACTTCAAACGATTTATGCACTATTTATTTACCTATAGATTTTGAAAATGTAGTCCTGAAAACTTTTCCAAAAAAACTATAGTTTCTCAACTGAAAAAATTGGATAGAATGAAATAAAAACCAAACAACTTTCAAAAAAGTTTTCCAAAAACAAATTTAGTACTAATTTTTTTATAAAAAAAATTGTGTATCTTCGCAAGTTTCTTATTTTTCCAACTTTTAAAATATCTAACCGAGTTCCTAGAGAAAAAATACTTTTTTGTGTTAAATGTCGACATATTATTGCATTAAATGGCGCACCAACCCAAATCGAGCATTATACTCCTGATATTTTCACAGCAATCTGAAAATGTCAGGACTAGCAGGAACGCAGGAACACCATCTTCGTCATTAGTTGGATATAAAATATAACAATGAAGTAGCGGTTCATTTTTTCATAATCATTTCCGAAATAAGTTCAACGAAAACTTTCATTGAACAAAAATAAAGCAAACAACTTTTCATTCAATTTTCAAAAATCAATTTTACTTTAATTTTTTAAAAGTAATCCTGGCTATTTACTTAAGTTACAATTATATTTTACGTAGTAAAATTGTTAAAGTCGTGTTTTTACTTTACCAAATCTTTTATTTACGACATATGTATATTTATTTCGTTAACTACCTACAGCCTTCGTCCATGTTTTGTTGTGAATTTTCTTGGAATATTTTAAGAAATTCCAGTGAAACGTGCAATCTTTGAAACTTTTCTACGATACTTCGTAAAAAAGAATCTACTATTGTCACATTTTTGATGAAAAATTTGCCATTTGCAATTGTTTCAACATCTGTTGGATGGCTAAAACTTTAGGCTACACGTTTTTTATTGAAAAACATTCCTTAAAACTTGTTGAGAAATTTGTCTCATATTTTTTTGTAGTACAATTTCCAAAATAAAATTCCACGAAAATTTATTTAAAAAGTATGTTTTTGGAAATATCTATAATCAATAAAAATTTACGGAAAAAATATTTATTTGATAAAATATTGCAGATCAATCGAAATTTTAGGAAAAAGCAACTATTTTGAAAAGGTATTGATGATTCGTATATCCTTTAAAACTGTGGCAAAATTTAGGAGAATTAGAATATATTCTGAGCATGGGTGCGTGAAGAAAACGATAGACCAACTTTTGTTGAAATAAGTTAAAGACAAACACGAGGAGTTCAGTATATTCGTTGATTTTGACTAATCATTTAAGAGTCCAGATTCTAACGTACTAAACAATGTTATGCTGGAATTTTTATTTCCAAGAAAATTAGTCAGACTTTTGGAATTTCCGAGGACATACTGTATCTTTTAAGATATCATGAAACAGAATATCTTATGAATATCAACTTAGACATTTCGAATTTAATCAGGAGATCACCGATTTTATGTAACACTTTAATTTGGTAAAAAAAAATGCTCCTAGCAAGCTCTTTGATAAATCCAGCCAAACAGTGGCATATCCAAGCAGCCAGAATGATTCTTAAGATCCACAAAATGTTTATTGACCCCTAAAAGAACAGCAAGTTGTATGCACTTTTCAACGAGCCAGGAGTATATATGCTGGCAAAGCTGCCTCGCATACAATGGGTCAACCTTTTTGGACTCATAGATTATTGTAGAACTGCAAAGCGCACTATAGTACAACTAGCAGTCGCACACCAGGGGAAACCACGCAAACTCTGGAAAGACTGTACGCCGATAGAAATGAGAATTGGGAATTGGAGGACGAACTTGCTAGACCGAAACAGCTGGAAATTGTGTCTTCAGGAAGCTGAAACTTAATCTGAGTAGGCACTATAGTCATATGCAAGTTGAGGCAGTTGCTATCATATTAAACTTTGGAATTTACATAGTGCTAAAATCAACGAAGCTTGTTTTCTTCTAATATTTTTTATATTTCTCATCATTGATAACGTTTAATGCGCAAAGATCCTAAAATCTTTTATATTCAACGATTCAAAACCTGTTAGGAAGCCCTTATAAAAATTGAATAGCTGCATTGAACGAAGACAACTCATCACTATTCAAACTTCATAGATGAAGGATGCATCATCTTATTGTTGAATCTAAGCCTTGAGAAGATATGTTCAATTATAAACAACGACGACGATATTTCTTTAAAAAATCATTCTTTTCATTTTAAAAATATTATCGTTTCCTCCAAAATAGCTCATCGCAAAAAAATTTTGGATCAGTTTTTTTTTTATAATTTTACATCCTATTTTGAAAAAAAAAATAATGCAAAATATTACGGCCAGAACAGTGAATAGTTTTATCTTAGTTCGTGGTGGTCTAAAATGAAAACATTAAATTCTTTTTTACAAATGATCACCCTTATCACGCCTTAGACTCGATTAGTTGCTTTCTGACAAAGAGTTACTAAAAGAAATCATCTCAAAATATAAAAAAAAACACTCTTTATTTCAAATAGTTTTAAATTATCCAAAAATTAAAGCGTCTCATCTGATTTTTATCCAAATATTCAGATTTAAAGAATAGAGGCCTAATGATTCATTCTTCAAATCTGAATTAAAATATAAAAATCAAATGAGGCACTTTCATTTTAGGATAATTTAAAACCATTTAAAATAAAGAGTATCTTTTCATAGCTTGAGATGATTTTGCGCAATTTATGAAAAAAAACTAAGTATTACCTTTTCATAACCACTTGCATCCTCTTTATTGACCTAAGATGTCCTGACAGTTTTGTTGGATGCCTCAAACCGCAATCCAATCGAACTCCGCATCTGCACAATGAATATTGAATAACAAAAGAACATATCTCATAGTTTCAACCGCATCCGAACATGAGCCCAAGCTCGATTCCCTTTCGTCACATAGTCCTAGTCCAGCAAAAGCACATATCTAGATAAATCCCGGTATGTATGCTGTAGCCTGTAGATTGTTCTTACGCCGAGGATGCACGCATGACCACAATATGGCATGCATGTCTATTATATGTTTCGGATTGTTCGCAGATGCACATAAACTCTACACTTTGCGGTTTCCTTGTTGATATGTCGACTAACGAAAGTAGCGATGGCTAGTGGCAGCCTGCAGACAGGTAAATGTCCTTTAGGCCGTGCCAGGGTTAAGGTATTGACTTGTGTTTTAGAAAGAATTAATCAAGACGACGCACGGTCATGCAAAGACCTTGGTTCACGATATTGATGATGACGGTGATGATGTTGCTGAAGAACAACCTCATGCTGGCCGGCATCTAAGAACTAGTGGTGTTTTATTTTTGCCGCGTTTCACATCAAATGCCGGGATGTGAGCACTTGGCCACGTACATTTTCGCCAGTTTTCCGTTCTTGAGGGATGAACGGCACGCGTGTTGAGTCCATCCGCCAAGAAAGTTAATCATTCGGCACACGCCGTTGCTAATTTAATGCGGGCAAGTGTCCTGCCACACTGCCATGTTTGAAGATGATCCATTTTAACGTGACTTCAAGATCAACGAAATCGAATCGACTTCAAATGTTGTTCACCTAGAAGCGAATGAGGAATATAACAGCCGAGAATTGCTGTTCAAAAAAGAGAAGAAAAGGATATTCGATCTTTGAATTTTTGCTTACACCCGCCGATTTTCTTTTGAACTTCAACCGAAGCATAGAACTTGAGTCTCAATCTAGTTCTACCAACTCTATCAGCAGTCCTTTAATGTATAAATTGTTTTAAGAAGTATTCTTGAGTATCGTTTCGACTATCGTTGATTATTTTCTGATCTAAGTTAATAGCAAAGTGGTGATAAAAATGGACTAAGAAAAGAATAAGACGCATACCACCAAAACTCACAGTTTTGCGACAGTCATGGCTCAAATTAAAATTTGATAAGCTTAGCTGCTAACTATTATAGCCTTTCAGTGAAGCTATTAAAAATAACCTAATTTTCATGTTTATATCTCTTTTTCAATCTTTCTACCTACATCATTGGACCTATCAAAGCTAGGAATACGTAAACTCTAAGCAAACTCTGAGTCTCTTTGGGAATTCTTCCAAATTGTAGCTATGCACATGTTTAGTGTCACACTACCAACTTCAGGATAACAGACTGTACTTGAGAAAAAAATTGCATTACAGGATTCGGTCTCACGGAACCAATTCCTCCAATAAAAAATGCTTCATTAAACCCAATTAGGTACACATGATTACCTGCACGGATTTGCTCGAGACGAGAAGCTCAATTGAGCTGATCTAAAGTGCATTTGATTTTGAATGGGAATGCATCCAACTGTGAACTTTAGCACAACACATAGTTCAGATAGCATCGTATAACGAATGAAACTTCCATATTCCTTCGCATCTTTCATCTATCGATCCGACCATTCGTCCATCCATGCGTTTCCGACCTCACCATAAGGTCTTCGAGTTGCTGACAACGAGCTTTGTTGAGGAACAACTGAAATGCGGGGCCTGCAGCGTCAAACATTGTAGCCTCGGTTTGTTGACTATTTTTTTTTCAGGACGTACAGATAGATAAACTGTCGGTGACGATTAAAAGTTGTTCAGCTCAACATAATTTGATGGACATTTTTTCTAATTGAGCAGAACAAATCGCTTGCCAACCCGCTATTTTCCTAAGAATTAGGTTGTCTGCTTGTTAGATAGTTACAAAAAGTTATAAGGTCAACAGCGTCAATTAGAGTTACCATTTTTGTGCTCATTGATTATATGCGTTCAGTGAATTGAAACAGTAAAACAATTTTGTGAAAATAAAAGAATCTGTTTCGAGCTTTAACTCGAAGGCTTGGAAAAAACTTTACGAACAAAGAGAAAGAAACAGCTTATAGTTCAAAATGGTCCACTTCTTAAGCGAATTTTTGATTTTTCTAACACTAGAAATAGTGTATAATAAAATCTTTACGATGATTGTATATCAACTATCCTATGTATTTTATATTTATAGTTTCAATTGATTTCATCATTTCTTGGGATCATCTGTGCAATTTTCACCGTCCAACTTTTGCTTCATAATTTCTTGTAAACATTTTGTTTGTTTTTTCAACGAAAAGATTTGTTGGTGCTCTTTTTAATGAAATTTAATGAAATTATTCCATGTAACTATTTTCAAATGTTTCCGCAAGCTGTTGATTGAAGTTTTTAACAGAATTTATTTTGCAAAATACACAACAGTAGTGTTTTAATATATTCTAAAGA
Source organism: Oxycera nigricornis (assembly GCA_963942545.1). Lineage (NCBI taxonomy): Eukaryota > Metazoa > Arthropoda > Insecta > Diptera > Stratiomyidae > Oxycera > Oxycera nigricornis. The sequence goes on from OZ012659.1 coordinate 7,731,701, forward strand.
AGGAGATAGAAAGTATTTCATGCATTTCTTTTGCCAAAATTGTCCCTCAAACCTTTCAACCATATTTTTATTATTATTAAATTGCAGAATTTATTAATTTTGCAGAATTTTTTTCAGCCTTATTAATTTTATATAAATTGTAAATTCCTTTCTTGAATGAAAACATTTGACTTTAATAGAGCTACATTTTTAGAGTGAACTATAGCACAACATACAAAACATAGATGTATTTTTTTTATTTTCGTAATATGCATGCATATTTTTGTACAAAAGTTGATCAGTGAAAATTTGAAGAGTCGAAATTTCAAATTTTTTATTTTATAAAACGTAATGCAGATTTTAAAACCATCTATGCAAAAAAATTCAATACACCGCACTGGATTTTTCTACAATATTATTTGATGAGCTTCGGTCATTAAATTCATAAATAAGGATATAAAAATTTAAAAGATTTTTTCAGGATATTATAATAGTTTGGCGGATGTTCTAAGAAAATGGAGCAAGTACAAAAATGTGCACTGAGCGATGAATATAGCGGTTAGTATGTGAAGGAAAGGATATCGAGGAAGGTAAAGAGATTGAAACAATAAACGTAGACACGATGAAGAATGAAAAGCACAAAGTTTTCATCGGTGGAAGGAAATCGTGCCAAAAAACTATTAAAGTGGCAAAAACGCTAACCCGAAGCAGCAAAAATGCAACACAGACCGCATTTAAGGGGTCTACCCTCTTTATCATTTAAAAAAACGATTTTTTATTGCATTTTTGGATAGTATATACATATGCAGAAACATGATATTAAAATTTTATAAAGATTGGAGCAGTCCAACTGTAATATTGGGCAACTTTCAATTTGTCACCCGAGCGTGATTCTTCATCAAAAAAAACTTTAACCGCATTTTTCTCGAAACAACGTTTTTCGACGCCGCGTTGATGAAATCTCGGGAACTACTGAACCAATTCCCACCAAATTTTTACCAGGCATTGCTTATGACAACAGCTATAGCGCAAATAGGGGGTTTCTGAAAATTTTGATATAAAATATTTTTTTGCGCTAGAAACGTTGAAAAAAGCATGTTTTTCCGTAATTTTTCGACAAATGTTCGCCGTTTTGTTAATTTTGCAAAAATCAAAAATCGCTCTATTCGCGCTATAGCTATTAACATACTGAACCTAAAACTATTTGATTTTTTTATTTCAGGCCCCCCATCTCGAAAATTTTCAACCAGCATTTTCATTAATAAAAACTTTCATAAATGAATAAAAAAAATTGTTTATTTCGGGAGTGTGTTTATTGAATGGCACCCCTCTTTTATCAATATTTATAACTTAAGTCTATCTAAAAAAATATTAAAAACAACCTGTTTTTACCCTGCTAAAAGATGGTAGACCCCTTAAGGATGGCACCAAGAGTACTCAGCGGACAAAACAGCCAGGCGTATGTCTGGAATATATAGGCAGGCGTAGCTGTGGAATATCCAAAAAAAAATCCTGATAATGAAGATAGATCGGCACTTCTATTCCCTATTGGAGATTTTTGCTGTGTGTGCCAAATTCGGCGATGAATCGACGAGAAGCTCCCTAATTGGGCTATAATCAGGACGATAATTTAATTTTCCACAAATTTAATGTGAGAATTAAAATAGTCAACAAATAAATTTCCCAATTACTTACCAAAAAAAATTAAATTGGTTCTAGCTTTGAACAAAAAAGAAAAGCATGGATTGATTTTTTTCCGCTGTAGAATTTCAATAGCAATTTTATATTTATTCAAACAAAATTGAAAAAACAGGGGCGAAGATCAGCGGAATATCACATGGTGAAAAAATTCATTTCAAAAATGTAACGTAGAATCTTGATTACGAAAAGTTGTCAAACTCTATCCGAAACGGGCCGTAAAAATATTTTGTATCTCAAGAAAAAATACCGTACTTGAAATTAGCAGAAAAACTCTAGAGAAAATTATTATGGCATCAACCTGGGACATATATTCTGCTTAATGCCATATTACATACTTTAATCAATAAACTTGCTACGAAAATATTTTTTTTTTATAAATTTCATTAATACCAAATATAAATGTATCTGCGAAGAAAAAAAAGAAAATAGTCAAACGAGAATTTTATTACATGATTTCATGGCTCGAAATTAGCGGAAAAATGCAGAAATAATTTCGACGAAAAACCAATTTGAACAATTTAAGCGGCATTTTCTGAAAATAAGTTCAACACTTAAACCTCTACTAATATGCTTGGTCAAACACACGAAAAAAATTCTATAGATAGTTTCAAAAAAGGCAACGATGAGGTTCCTTTTTTAAATTTTATCTATGAAGAATACACTTCGACGGAGTTTTAGACTTATAGTAGCATTTTTTTCATACATATCACACGAATAAAAATAACCCATCGTGTTTTGATGTTTTAATTTCAAAAAAATACGTTCATCTTAATCTGTCATTTATTGTTCAGGCTCAAAAACTACAAATTTTGGACCAGTCATATTAGAATCTTGATTTTGAGAGTGCACTGGAATGAAAAGAATCAAAAGGCACTAAAATTAAAAAAATAAACTGTGTCCCTTTGAGTAAATGAGCCTCATTTATCCATATCAGTAGACAGTTTTTGATTTAAAATTTTAAACAGACTGAATACTTCCCTCAACAGAAACCCCTGACCAAATGATGTTCAAATGTTCACATGAAAAATCATATGTAAATGATGGAACCACATTGTCCAATTCTTTCTCTAGTCGCGCTAATCTGTAACAGGTAGGATGACTTGTCTTTATCAAATGTGGCTTGTACCTTATTCTTCAGCATTTCTGTTTCCATTTGCATATTCTTGCAGACAGGCTATCTAGCAATCTAGCATGTATGCGTATATGCCGTAACTAAGGCTTATAAACAACGCTTGTAATTCTGATTGACACCATCATCATCAACGTCCAAATGTGCTGTGCAGAACAAGGTGGAATCATTCGATTACGGTACCATACAATTTTGTCAGGTTATCATTATTAACAATAATAAGTCGTGCCGGCGTCAAAATTATGTTCGTAACGGAAGACTGTCATAGTTGAGTCGCTTAATTCGGTTATGTGTCTTCAATATTTGCCCAAATTAAATGAATGGGACACGTATTTTTGGGGTTACTATTGGCCACACATGAGCGGTAAACCATTTTATTTAGTTCCGCCAGCATGTTTCGTGGCTTGTATATTGTTCTTTTATTTGAAATTTTAGTTGCTGGTAATGTAATTTATGTAATACGCCACTTCTAATTGAAGATAAAGATCTTTTTACGAAACGGGATTTGGTAATCACTGGAAAATGAGGTTCCTTAAAATTTATTTTTGAATGATTTCCATAAACAGTTTTCTAGCCCAAATTTTTATTGAGTACAATCATTTTTTGTCAGGAAATGGCGAGGCATCTTTTTCTAGTCCTCGATAATGCTAGTAATTTTCTTGTCACGTTTAAATCTTCTACGTAGAGAATTTTATGCTAATGAAGACAAGGATGAGTAAATAGCACTAAAAACATTATTATATTATTATACGTTTTAAGGAGTACTCCTTTAAAATGCAAATTTTAAAAAAAAATTTTAAGCTGCTATGACGTATACCCAGACACGACGAGAATGAGAAACACACAAGTGGATATTGTCCCAGGGTCTGGATCAATAAGAGCCTAGCATCGTCATAAGAAAATATAAATACTGTTCAAAACTTTAAAATAAATGAAAAATCAACTAACAAAACTATAAACATTTGCATTGTTGTTTTGACCTTCCTAGAATCTTTTTCTCTTCATGCAAATCGCAGACACATCTTAATTTGATTTGGGAATAAACTTTTTTCGTTGCAAGAAGTAACTTCCACAATAAAAAAGCGCTATTATAAACGAAAAATATCTTCCTTGGCTAAACAAATGCACGAAATATTTGCTGACATTTCATAATATCATTCGGTGAACTCATCGCTCGTCACGCTTAAAAACAACCAGCCAAAAGCCTCACTGATTTGAAAATTTCCCAACTAGCCGCATGTGAGATGATTCTACGATTCTAAGGCCTCATCAGTTTGAGCGCACCGAGGAGAAACTTTTTCCGACGCAAGTGGCTGACGAGAGGTGACACCACAGTGAAGAATTGATAAGACGACCGTATCATGGTGACTCCGATTAAATTTTCAAAAACCTGACAAGCTAATCGGACAGGCTTCATTAAATATACTGTGGACATGTCGTCAATGGATTTAACCTTGAAGTTTAGACAACTGTAAACAATGGCAGACTGATGAATTGACCACTTGAAGCCGGTACGTAACGTTTCACTCGAAAATGTTCTACGACCTGAGAAGCACGTGGTCAGCACTTAATTGATTTGTTCACTTTAAACTGGAGACCACTTGACCGTCATTTTGGATTCAGCCGTTTTTAATTAGGTGTTGATGCTAGGTTTTGCAAAATTCGTTCGTTTCTGCGCACTTGGTTCTCAAAAGTGTGTTCGAGCACTACAACAAAAATCTGAAATTTCGCTACTCACTCGATTTACTCTTTAAAACTCAAACCAGATAAGAAGCCACTGGGAAAATACCATCTACATCGCCAATAATTCACCAAAGAGCCGCTTTTCTACCAAAACTCCACAGTATCAATACTTTTGCTACACGTCTAATATCATTGACTTTTCAAAGTGCAATCCCTTTTTCTGAAAATATTCAGCTACTAAAATCTTCGCTACGCATCCAACGTCATCGTACTTTCAACATACAATTCATGACTATCCTTTTATCGTGACGCGACACCCGGTGATTCATCCGCAGCTACCCACGACAGCACTCAATTTACTTACTAACAGTGAATTTCATAGGGATCATGAGTGCGGCAGGGACTCCAAATATTATCAGGATTCAAGACAGACCAAATCGACAGTTTCTAAAGAGCTCCACAAAAAAACGTCAGACCATCAATAAATTATATTTTTCGATAAACAAATCGTTGCCAAAACAGATAGAAGTAGAAAAAATCTTATGCTGTAGAGTGTGTAGTAGGATACTTCTCGTCCTCTTGTAAGGTATGCGCAACATATTTTTCGTCCAAGCCAGCAGTATTGATTAAACCATGCAGATTGTTGAACAATAATTGATAAAGAGAAGCAAGATAAATCCCACCTCACAAGAGCCACAATCCAATCCACACACGCATCTTTATTAGTCGTTTGTGGATGAAATGGGGATTGCGGGGAATGAATCTAGTTGGGAAATTTTGAAAAAAAATAACAATGACGTTCAAAGAGTCTGTGCTGATTTTCAGCTCTATCAATCTAATTTTTCTTAGGTTTGGAGATTTTTGTCTATTCGAAAAGCGTAACTAACAGTTTGGCTAGAATTTTTTTAAGGAATGCTCTAATGTATTGTGTGTTCCGAATAACAATTATTATTCATAGAATTTTCGAGCTGATGTTTCCTTCTTGTTTGGAATGTTTATGATGTGTATTTGAAAGGATTTTACGTGCTTCTGCTTGCCAGCAGCTTGAATCTACCATTAAAGTGGCTCTCCACAGGTCTGCGTATACCCAGGTGTCTAGACATTCATTGTTGGCTGTTTTTTCAGCATCACTTAATTGAATACTCAGAGTAACTAAAAAAACAATGCATTTCTGGCGATACCGTTTTCAAAATATCTTAACATATTCTCATCGACACAGATCTGAAAATGTTCCTACAAAAGAACTTTACAATTTCTACCTAAACATATTAAATCAAAATGTTAATCATATCTTTTGTTCTTAGCAGAGTCTGCCTTCATGACTTGTGAATCACTCAGCTCTCTTGGAACACCCCAGAATATTATTCACAGTCAAGCAGATATAAGTACTTCCCACTAGATTCGTCATTAATCAACTAAAGATGTCTTGATTTCTGCAAAAGCACTTAAGATCGAGACGATCTCAGTTGGTTGCTTCTTAATACTCGAAATGTATTAACTGTACACTTTAATTGAGTAACTCCCGACAATGAGGCATTGTTTCTTACATTAACTCCCATAACAACCAATCATTCCGAGCCCCGAACAACCCAGTGCCGGCAGATTAATGGTCAATTTGGAAATGAGGTCAATTTTATAAGCCCCTCAAGTGTCAATAGGAATGGACGACCATTCTTTGTGGGGGGCCAAGTCTGCAACGCGTAGTCATCCACAAAAATGAAAGTTAAACCCCTTCGACACTGCAGAATTTGTCTTGTTTTGCTTCAAAGCCGGCCTGGCCGCCGTGGACTTTGAATCACCTGAAATTCTTGGGACAAGTGCTAATTAAACGACTTGTGGACAAACACGGCTCGGAAGGAAATTGTTTACCTGTACTGTGCCGTGTTGAATTGCTTCTTACGGTGCAAAGTCATTGGCCGTAGGTTTAAGTGGCTTATGATGTTTTGTCATGGCTAGAAAGTGGTAGAAGTGGTTCTACAATTAGCATAAGCTTTCAGTTTTTTTTTGGTTAATGTTTACCAATAAATATTACTTTCGCTGTTGATGGAATGTGATTTTTCACTGAACCGTTGGTGAGGCCAAAAATTTGCGAAATTGTAAGTGAAATTTTGTAATTGTTTATTTGAACTTCGAGACTACTAGTCCAACTGTTCAATAAACTATGTACTACCAATTTTCAAGGACATTTTTTCTCTCGGTTCCAGTGGGTCTAGCTTTTCGTCAGGAAGAGCTTGATCTTGGACTCTGTCACTACTACATCATGTTAAGCTTGGCTCGAAAAATAGTTATGAAACAAATATTAGGGTTTTATCTTGGTATCATTTTGGTTTGTTAGTTGTGGGTGAGTGAAACAAATAATACATATATCGAAACTAATGCGGATTCATAGATATATGATGTGTTGAGATACAATCTTCAGAATAACGTGAAAATTGTTTTTAACAAGCCGCGAGATGCGACCCCTACAGGGACAGGTTCCCAGTGATATCTACAAAATACTACTAATAATCATTTCTTATTTATCAGTTGATCTTAAAAAGAAACATTTGACATGCAGTAAATAATCGCTGTATAATTATATGTAAAAAATATAAAATAAAATGAAGATGGAAAAAGGAGCCATTGAAATCTTACGAGCCCATAAAAACTAAACTACTAAAAACTACGATTGATTTTCTGATGAGAACTTTTTAAAGCATCTGATTTTAAAATAACTATTTTACCTTATAAACACTAACAATCATTTCTTCTTCTTCTTGGATTTGTTCAGAAAACAACAAGTTATATGCAGTAAAAATTCGTTGTCTGATTAAATGTAAGATAGAGAGGAAAGTAACTGACATCTAACGAACCCTTACAATCAATGAACTCAAAAATTTGACAAATGATCCTTGCATATTTAATGAACGCTCCTTTATTCATTATACATATCCATTGTTCATTGTTTCTATAGGAATTTTTAGAGTAGAAAAAAAGATGATTTTTTATTTTACGGGAACTTAAAACATTGCATTCCGAAAAACAATGATTGGCAGAAGTACAAATTGGATAAAACATTTTTTTTACCATCGCAACAAGTAAAATAAGGTAATATCGTTCGTATCAACTTTGTAATCATTGCGACTCTTCTTTTGTTAATGTTTTTATGTTGATATTTTTGTCACCACGAAAAACTCTAATTTATTATATTTTTGATATAACTGTTTATCTGATTTTGATAGGCATTTATTGCTTGTAGTACAAATCAGTATGGAAATTTGCTTTTTAGAAGAAAAACACCTTCATCATTTGCAATTTTTCAATTAATTAAAAAACAGTGGTATTAAATGTGCTCAAAATTTTATATGATCATACAAACACGAAAACGCTTTGATTAATTTCTTAATAATGAAAGCCCAATGGTTGGTTCGCGAGATATGGTCCTAACAGAAATAACCTTGGAAGGATGAAAACAAAGAAACCGCTTCTCCGAATTTTTACAAAATCTAATCAGCTCCTTCGATTGCCGCCTCAACAAGGTCAATAAAACTTTTCCAACGTGAGCTATGCTCGTAGAAAACATATCCGTAAACTTATGCACGTACAGACACACACACAAACATACACAGACTTCTGTCCAGAAAAACGCTTTAAGGGGTTACACCGCAGTGGAGAGTGAAAATCAAAGGTTTTTGCGATTTTTTTTAGATGGAAGGAAAATTAAGAGGGTAGTTCTTTTTGTAGAAAATTGAAAGCATGTTTTGAAGTTTTTTTAAAAAAATTGTTTATATTACAAAATGGCTGCCCAACAGCCGTTTCTGCGGAACGGTTTTTTAGGGGCTACGCGGTACTTCAAAAATTAATCTGGAACAATATAATTTTCTTTTTAAACTACATTAATATAGCTATAGATATACCTAAGAGATTTTGAAAATATTAATTTTTGTTAAATTGGCGAGCATTTGAAAAAAAAATTCATTTTACAACCAAAAAACGGAATCTTAATTGTACCTAAAAAAAAATCAAAATATTAACTTATCGAAAATTGGCTACGTATTTCTATGCGGAATGTTGTTTTAAAGACGTGATATTAATTTGGAGTGAAAAAAAATTTCGAGCTATGCCGCGTGCCGATGTAAAAAACCGTGTATCGAGAAAAACGCGTTCAAAATTTTGACTTTACTATACGTCTTCTCTCAACATCAAAGGACGCTGAACTAATGTACTTTGTGTTCAACATCCATGAAAATGTTTCTAAGAACATCAGTCTATTACAGAAGTTAGAAACCGAATGGTAAGACAGAATGCTGTACCCGACGAGCATTGTAGGTACCGTAGGTAGTCTGAGCAGTCGGGAGGATCGAGAAAGAGCTCGAAATTCCAATGAAAACGATTTCTGCCAAGTTAGTCCAGTAAATTGGGAGTATAATTAGCTCAAGTTCAATTTCCTGCGATCCCCGATGATGGCGTTTGGACTCCATTTTGAAAACAATAGAAAGTGGGACACTCCCATATCTCCGAAACGGTGGCTTCCATAAGAAAGTTGTGTATCGCAAACTTGCGTAGAATATAATTTTTAGCAAGCCGGTCATACATAACTGTCACGTGGTGTCAATAATAAAAAAGATACAATCCAAAAACTGTACTAAAAAAGGGGGGAACAACTTTCGGGCGCCACAACTTTTTTAATTTTACGTTTAACGCGAAACACGTTGGGATACTTTTCAAAAATAATTTTGTCACAAATCGTTTGCAGTATTGATTGTTCCAATCACTGCACATTAAGTTATTCCATCCCAAAGGGAAGAAAGTCGCGTGAAATGGCGAACCCTCCGTTGCGAAACTCGCTGAGCATTTTGGAAGGCAGCCGGATTTTTGGCGCAATGTGTAGTATGTCTTACTGTGAGCTTAAATCCAAGTTTCTGGGGTCGCAGCCCCAATCCTCTGGAATCCATCTTGGAAACAAAAAATAGTGAGACATTCCCCATATCTCCGAAACCATGGCTCCCACAAGAAAGTTTTATATGGCAAACTTGTGAAGAATTTCATTTGCAGCAAGTCGTGCATACATCACTTTTACGTGATTTTAACAATAAAAGAGTAACAAGCTCAAAACAACATCCAAAAAGGGGGGAACATCTTTCGAGCGAAAATAACTTTAAGGCAATTTTGTCGCAAGTCGTTTGCGGTATTGATCGTTTTGATCGCTGTACACCGGCGGAACCTATTGCATCCCAAAGAGGGAAAACACACGTGAACGCATTTTTAGGCCAAATAATCGGATTCCAATCGCAAAACTCACATTGAAAAACTCACGGAGCATTTTAGTGGACAGAAAATTTTTAATTGCAATGAGTAGTATGTCTTCTTGTGAGCTTAAATTGAAGTTTCTGGGGCCGCAGTTCCAATCCCCTTGGCGCCATCTTCAGAACAAAAAAAAGTGGGACGGCCCCATATCTTGCAAAGCACCGCTTCCAAAAAAAGTTTAATACAACAAACTTGTGTAAAATTTAGTTTGCAGTAAGTTGTGGATACATCATTTTCACGTGCTGTCAATATTAAAAGAGTTACACGCCAAAAACGACATTGAAAAGGGGGGATCATTTTTCGCGCCCCACAACTTCTTTGTTTCCCCTATTACCGCGAAATTTGTCCGAAAATAATTTTTAGGCAGTTTTATCAGCAAACGTTTGCGGTATTGCGTTTTGATGACTGTACCATGCCGGGAGTTATTGTGTCTCGAAGGGGGACAAGTCACAGGAAAAAAGCATTTTAGGACCAGATAAAACGCTTTTTTTCGTGTGACTTGAACCACCCCCCCTCCAATTAAATTCTACGCAAGTTTGCCATACACAACTTTCTTGTGGAAGCCACGGTTTCGGAGATAAAGGGGTGTCCCAATTTCTTTTGTTTTCAAGATGGAGCCCAAACGCCATCATCGGGGACCCCAGGAAATTGAACTTAAGCTAAGTATACCATTCCCCATGCATTGCAATAAAAAAATTCTGCCTTTTGAAAATGCACGGTTTACGTCCAAATTACGACGCTTCGACTGTACTAGGTATAAAACCGTTTGTCTCTTATTCTAGAGGGTTCAAAAGATTTTTTAAGCCAATAAAAAATATCGACTTTTCAAAACTTCTACTGTGGTGAAACTCCTTAAGGTGTATTTATTTTAGATCTAAATCTAAGGGCCGTTTCGAGAGGGAGGGGCGTGGTCAAATATAGTCACTAGTTATGGTGTTCGAAATGTTGATTTTTTCCCTTTAACACTTGCCTCAAGTTTTATTTGTTTGCACCTGGATTTATGGAGGCATCAGTGTTTTGACTAAGGTAGACCTTATGTGAAAGTACAATTTGTTAAGAACGTAGTATTCAGATTATTCATACAAAAGTCGCCATGGCTGAGTTTTCTGTGATTATTTTAGGGAATTCACTTCAGAGTACTTTTTAATTGGTATTCGAAGTGCTGTGATTGGCTGATTTTTTCAGTTTTGCTAAAAACCTTGTTTTAGTGATTACGAAGCTATAACAATTGTTGCTGAGTTCTTGGCGAAATCATTGCTGACGTAGTTATTCGTCGATAAATAAACAGATTATATATTTTACAAAGAACTCATTAAACTTGTCCCCGGAATTCGAACGATGCCAATTCCTCAGGAGCGACCACTGTATTGATTAGAATCCGGCAGTTAACGAACTCTAGCTTGCAACTGCGGAAGGTGGTCCATCATGTTTGTTTGGATGTATAAATTCAAATCAGAACTATTTCACTAGTGACCGCTGGATTTTATCGTGGCATTTAAAATTAAGACTCTATCAATTTGATTTGGCTTCATTTGAAGCTATTTATGCATTCCGAGTAGCGTTCCCAGCTTTTACGACTCGTCCAACAAAAGCAGCCACTTTGCGGCAAGTGTAATAAATGTTTGTCCGAGATCAAAACATCGTTCATTCGACGTGGTTTCTTTTAATGTTCCATCGCGGCCACATTGTCATTTCTATAAAATAATGAAAAATTATCTTCCATCTGCTGCCCGCCGAGAATAAGGGAACATTAAATTTCATTTTTACCTGCATTCGATTCTTTCGAAGCGGTAAACGCGGAGAAACTCAAGTCAGGCAACATCAATCTTTTAATCTTTTGGGGATAGGGCAGAGATGCTAGTGAACAAGACGAAACCGTAAGGTCACGTTTGTCACATTTTTCAGGTTGATCCCCAGCGCGGACTGCACGCCAAGAATCACATCTCGTGTTGTTGGGCACAATGGCAAAAGAATAATGTCAAATTTAAAGATTTGATGATGGCGGATAAGAGAACACGAACGGGTTGCATGGTTGACAAGGGCACAGGCGAATGCACGAACCGTCGGGGAAGCCCCGACTGTGGGAATAGCACAGAGCCTCAGTGATCTATTAATCGAGTGGCCGGAATGGCGGCGGACGCGTCCAGGTAAAATGCATGGAAAACATCAACATGCAATTAAAGAAGACAATAGAGCAGCGTGTGTTGTTATCCAACAACAATGATAGTTGCGGATCAAAAAAATGCTCGGAAAAATCTAGAAAAGTTTCGAAGAAGAAACGTGTTTGAGTTTCATACAAACTGAAATCGGGACGTGGTTTTATCATGCAAGAACCGAATCAAAATATCAAAGAAACTACGGTAATCAATGTAGTTTATAACGCTTTTTAAATTTTTCGACTGCCCCACAACCTTTGAATTTTTTCTGACAACCAATTTTGGTGTTTATCAATTTTTTGGGGAAAAAATATCCACGTTGAGTCTCCGGACTTTTTGCTGCGACCAAAAATATTAAGGTTTTGTCTTCAAAACTATTTTAGAACCACCAAAATTGTTTGACCTACCAATCGTTTCTAGATCAATTTTTGCAGTGCTTTTCATTTTTTTGGTGGTTACTAAAGTTTCCTTTGCTCGTTTTGATGAAATCATCATGGTTTTGTTGGTCAGCTTCAATTTCTTATTTGGTCCATATAAGTTTTGCTGAGTTAACAAAACGAATTCATGTTATAGGATGTATACTGAAACTCATGTTGGCCTCTTCAATTTTCCTTGTCGAATCATTTGTCGGATCAGCCGTGAAGCTGGTTCCACGTGACTTGTAGTGGGGGCAGTTGCCAACCAGCTATCTTTTCATACAATATTTTTTGGTTTTAACCTACATACATGTACATACAGTTAGTCAACACGTCCGGTACTACCTCATGAGGTCGCCATGCTTTCCACCAAAACCGAACGTTACTTCAGCTATCATTTCATTTTTAAGGGGGTAGGGAAGTCCTTTGATTCTATGTAGAAACTCTAGATTTTTTTTAACATCACTGAATTTTTATTTGCCTCAGTAAAGTTTAAAGGAAGACACTTGTTTCTGGGCTAATGCTCTATTATGCTTAACAAGAATTTTTGTTCAGATTAATTACGTTGAAACCATCGAAAATGTGCTGGAAACTCACTGAATTTTGAGGCAACAATACTTTAGAACAAACAAAAATTTTGGACTCTGCTCATTCCTCGAAATTTTTGTTTAAGTGCTTGTTTGGCTTATAATCAGTTTGCGGAAAAACATTTTTAAAATTTGGTACAAATACTGAATGTCCTTACACAAATATGAGAAACTCCAAAACTAATTGGCTTCAGCTATTTAGTACATAGTGCATTGAAAAATTGAAATGAGCTATTAACGGTAGAAAAGCTGCCTGGGTCAGGGTCCTGAAGTTGAGCGAAAGCTAGAGAAGATCTACAAAAGAAACCCGAATCTTTCGAAGCATGTTGTGGTTAGCGAACACAACACCTTTCAAGCAACTGTGGATAGGACGAAAACTAGAATTGAACTTCGTGCCTTCAAGGTCCAAAAAGTGCCTGACCAACGCGGAAATAAAAACGCGATCGTAAAAGCCGCGAAAGAAAGTTATATGAGATTTTTTTTTACAAAGTTCGCATGTTGCAACATCCCGAACACGGTCGCACAACTGGCCCAGTGCTAAGCCATTGCTGGCTGAGCACCACATTACGCTCGCTGAGTCTCGTTCGCCAGTGCTGGCCCAGTAAGTTAGTTAGCTTTGCATTAAGAAAAAAATATTCATATCAAACTAGATCAATAAATTGCTTTTTAGTCCACATAAAATGTTTCAATGAAAGCTCGATGAAAGATTCCTCGTCACATTTTTTTTGCAAGCAAAATTAAGTGTTATTAAAAAATTCAAATATTATCAGGAAAATTAATTTGGTCGAAAAATGGTCAATTAGTATTCAACAAATATTTCTATCAGAAAAAAATACGGTTAACTTTTTCAATGGACGAAATTTGATTTAATCGAACAAAACTTTTTATGTCAGAAAACGCTGTATTTACGCTTCAAAAAGATTTCAAAATCATCTTGAACGTTTGCTGGTTTTGCTGAAAACTATTCAATTTAGTTTGGAAGAAAAACTTGCTACGACATCCAAAATTTATTCGTACGTCTAAAAAATATTAAAATACTCTTGAAAACATACTCATTTGTTTTCAAGGGACACTTCTAGCTCTTGTAAAAAGCAATTCGGGTGTAAAAATGAATAATGAAAAATTGTATACTTGTGTGTTCGTTCTAAGAACAAAAAATAACGTGACTTTCGTGCCATTTACCTGCCTGCAACACATTTCTTCGAAATATCGACGACTACGAAAGGGAATACTGTTCAGCCCACACCCACAAAATGAATGTTTATGCGTTCAATCAATATTAACTATGAGTTCAACAACAATTGCAAATAATGCAGTGATTTCTGACATGTTTTCTTTGCCATTCACTTTAAATTCGCGCATTATAGCTAAGCAATACTTATTAATATAACGAACTTGCACTGAAGCTCACTAGTGATCTTCCTCCGAATCGTTTAACATTCTGCTTGTATCATAAATTGTTATATTTCAGTAATGGCTTCAAGCATTGGGCCAGTGCCGATCGCCAGTGCTGGCGCAGTGCCAACCCCCAGCACTGGGCCAGCACTCGAATGCACTACTGGGCCAGTAGTCAGCCAGCACTCAGCCAGCACTCAGCCAGTACTGGGCCAGCACTGGCAGCTGACCGTTGGCCGTTCGTTGTACGCCAATGCTTGGCCGACGCTTGGCGTTGTTTCCACTGCCATGAAACCCTGCTCGGGATGGACGGCGAGACATATTGCGTTGCCGACTTAGCCTAGATTCGAGGACAAGAATTTTATGTGGCAAAATCAAGCGGAGGTGCGTCTGAAAAGTTTAAAAACAAGAAATATCCCAGAAAAGATTAGTTTGCCAGGCCATTTGTTCATGTCGTCGAAAAAGTCGGGAGTTTCACTCAGAGAACTTTAAATGGAGAGATGTATGTCACAGAGTGCTTGAAAAAAAAACAAATTTTTCCCTTTTTGAGATTTCATACTCTTACATCCTTTTTCTGGCCAGATCTTGTGACCTGCTATTACAGCTTCCAACTAATGAGGGTGAATAGGAAACATGGCATACATATCATTTCTAAGCACCACAATCAAGTATTGGGCTCTTATGAAAAGGACATTTAAGGTCACGAAATCGAAGATCATCACAGTACAGTAGTTCTGTTGAAAATGGCGACTAGCAGCAAATGCGTTCGAAGAAAAGAATGTGCAAGAGTTTATGACCGGATGCAAAGAAAAAATCCATGGATTTTTTTTAGAACGAGTGAAAATCATGGTTCCTTCAAGCAATAAAACTTCAACATTCACGGGAAAAGGAGATTCTTGCCAGGGTGCGAGCACTTTTGCGGTTTACGCCAAAGAGTCCTTTGTTTCGTGGGAAAATACCGTCACCAATCGGAGAAGATTACAAAATTGTGTCCACACTCTAGTTATTGGATGTGGTCTCATCCATTCTCGTTGATAATGTGGTGCCTGCACAATGTTCCCGTCTTCTTGGACGAGGCATATCTATTAACTTTTCGTACTACAATTTAATGTTGGATTCACCAACGTGTGGACCTTTCAATTTATTTGGGGAAGGCAAAAAAAGGTTTTGTACCATCCAATTTATTGGCATAGTAATATCATGCTGGGTCTCTCTCAATTAAATTTTCATAAACCCCCAGCGTTTTTTAAGTACCCAATGACTTTTTATAGGAATTTTTCAATAGGTTTCGGAACTAAAATAAAACCAGTAAGGCTCTATAGCTTCATTTGCTCCCAGATTTGAAATATGTTCACACCAATCAGGGACTGGTATGGGGGCGATAGAATCTACTTGCTTTCCTATGGTAGAGATCGTTTGGATCAGAACTTCCTGAACTCATATCACGACGTATACAAGCTGATCCACCTATGGTCAGCAATAAAAGTGCTTTTAATTCGCATATGAACAACCCCCTGTAATCATCGCAACATTTTATTCCCCGCAATAAAAATGAACATGTGATTCCCTCAAATGACGCCAGATTGATCCATTCCATCCGTTCATCCATCTATCTATCTATCTATCCATCGAGCAGCTGAACAAAGTTCTATTGTAGACGCAATGCCATGGGCCAACATTGTTGCTGAGAAAATGGTTTAATTATTGCAATCATGCTAGTTATGGCGAGATCCATTCCCATCCCAGCCCATCTCATGGCATCGCTCCCATCTTTGTCCAAAGACCAATACCGGATTCAGGCAATGTGTCGTTTTGTGGTGATGCCTCTGCCGAACGATGGCAGCTGGACCAGCCCTCAGGAGCTGCAGGCTCGGGCTCTGATTAAAACATTCCGTAATTAGGGATTCTTAGAGGTAGCTAGCAGCGCTAGCCAGGCTAGCTAGCTGCCCGATATGTGTGTTCCCACAAACTGTAAATATGTTTCTGTTGCAGACTCTGGGCCGAAGGTAACAACATCAATTACGATTGCATGCGATTCATCGTGGCACGTACTTTTAATTTGTCCGTGATGAGGGAAAACAGCTTCTGCGGCCCATTATGTCCACCCGATCGTTATTATTGATTTTGTGGGAACGCCAGAGGTGCATGCGACTCAAATTTGTTGGAGGACGACGGCAGAGGCGTGAAAACCTTGTGTAACAAAGACGAATTGAAGAGATCCAGAGTTACCCTTAAGTAAACGCAATTACTACTGATGGTTACTACAAAATATAGCTTAAGGCCTTCATTTGCCAGAAACGGAGCAGCTTAAAATTTCATAAATATTTTATTCAGGACTTTCAATCACTTTGGTCTGCAATTATTCTCAATAAAAGGGATATAAATTCAACCGCACTCCTTTCACTGATATTTTGATTTTTTAGACTCTCACATACAAATGAACAGCAGAATGAGGGCTAAAAAGGCTCTTGTAACAACATTGACAATGTGAGCACCAAACTGATCGAATATGACTCCAAGATCTTTCGCATGAAGAACAATATTAACCGGGATAAATTCAATAAGATACTCAAAGGGGATGTGAGAGGTCTTGCGAAAGAAAAGCGTTGCAAAACATTCAAGAATATTAAGGAAGACCCTGTTAGTTTTACACCAAGGACTCAATGAGACTGGATTTTTTGGGGAGTTTTGCAGTCTTCAACAAATCATCAGCATAAAATATACAGAAGTAATTCAACATAGAAAGAAGGTCATTTATGAAGAAAATGAAAAGAAGAGGGCCAAGAATGGAGTCTTGAGGGACACCCGATTGAGAAGCGAATAGAGCAGAATAATTACCAAAAACAAAAACACGAAAAGTCTTTTAATGTATATGAGAATTCAACCACAAATGTAGGAAACCTGGAACCCTAAATAGCTCTTCCTTGTGATCATAACGCCTCAAAATTTTTAGGAAAAGCTGAAAGGCGGAATGTGGCACGCTAGTTTGAAACTGGCGAAAGATGAACAGAATCGAATGATACTGAATGAATGATGAATGATGAATGAGGAATGCCATCAGGATCAGCACCAACATTGGGATCCAAAGAATCCATAACAGAATTTGCTAAGAAGGTAATCAACTGCGATTTATGAAATCACATCATTAGAAGAACTTTCATCAGAAATGTTAGTGGCTGTGAAAAAGGAAAAAAACGTTAAGAAGAAGTAGGACAGGAACATTTCATTGATGTCAGCAGTAGATAAGGTGCAGTTGTTATTCCAGGGTACAATGCTAAAGAAAAATGAGAAAGTCTTTAGGAATCGTATACAGGACCAAAATGCTTTAGGCTGATTAGGAAGAAGTACGTCCTCAATAAAAAAAGTGGTAAAAGAGAATGGCTTGATGAATTTCCATTTTGGCACAGAACCGAAGCCTTCAAAATTCAAATGGAGCAGACATTTTCATGCGCAGAACAAACAGCATTATCAATTATATCAAAACTATTTCATTGGACATTTAATGTTTGTTACTTTATTCAAGAAAATTGGACTTCAGGATCTTAAAAATTAGAAATATAATTAGCATGTCTCATAAACGCACTTTACTTGCTATAATGCTGTTTCCATCTTCATTTCAAAAAAATTAAGGACCAATTATGCAACCACTTCAATCCCTACACCAAAAATTCACTTTTTAAGAACACATTGAGTAGTCGTCGAGAAGCTTCGTGTGAACTTTCGGAACCTTAAATTCAATACAACTCTATATATCGACATGGTCTCCAAAATGAAAATGAGCTTCCGAAAAGAGCTGCTCAAGCGTAAAACGATCTACTACTTAAAGAAGATGTTGAACACTACAATATCTTTCAATGTGCCAAGCGATTTGCTCAAACCAAAATAACAAAAATATCATAAAACAACAAAACATGAATCAGTCGAGTGGTATTTTTATATACAGGGTTTTCTAAATATATAAAACTTTTATACCTACTTTTTACCTACTTTTTACCTATCATTTTAGCGGTCAAATTTTGCTGTTGTTTTCACATTATTTAATTTAATTTACATCCGAGAAACGTTTCAAAATAGTGGAAATTTATGTCCGAAATTCGCGTTCTGTGCACCAAATTTTAAAAGCACGTCGTCCAATTTATTGCGCTCATAATTATCCATCTGATCAGCTCATACGCGATACGATGGAAAGATTTATGTCCAATAAAATATGGCCCACGTTCATCCAACACGAGCTCGTATAGTGCGTACCGAGGCAACTATCGCTGCTGTAGAGGGTTGTGTGACTGAAGATCCAAATTGATAGATTTGACGCCGTTCTTAACAACTTGGCCTCTGTCCGTCCACTACATGGAAATTTTCATGGAAGATCTTGGACTAAAACCCTATAAGATGCAACCAGTGCAGCAATTGAAGCCATTGGACCATGGTTTGTGTCAGCCGTTTGGTGATTGGGCTGAGAGTGAGTTGGAAATTGAACTACATTTTTACCGTCAAATCATTTTCAGCGACGAGACTCATTTCTGGCTTATTGGGTTCGTAACCTAGCATTATTGCCATTTTTGTGTGAGAATAATCTCCAAAAAGTCAATGTAAGGTGCAGTTTGCATGCCGACGGCATAATTGATTTTATGAATGAAAATCGAAACAAATAATAGTGACAGCGCGGGAGAGAAATGCGTTTGCAATATTTGTGCAACGTGTTATAATCAGAAAAGTGTTATATGGCTACGACTTCGAACAGTGTGAAAAAGTGGCGGAGTTCTACGGAAAGGAAATAAAGTTCCTTCTTCGATGGTATATTTATTTAGGAATATAGAGCAACGAAGAAGGGATTGCATTTCCTTAGAACTGTAACACAGAATCAGTGGAAGCTTCTTGCTAGTGAACATGTAGGTATCAATAGTTGGGTGAAATTATAGTGAAAGACTCCGCGGTAACGTTATGTTTGTATGGTTTTTGCGTTCGTTTCCGATTATCAGCTCTGAGTGATGAGTAAAGCGTGCCAGAAACCGAAAATTTGCAATTCAGTGAATGGAAGAGATTACAAAGAACTTTAAAAACCCAATAAAGTGTAAAATTAACAAATTTTCAATTTAGTAGTTCTGCTAGAACACCATTATTATGTTATCCAATATTTATATACAGAATTTTTCAATAAAATTTATTGCTATTTAAAATCACGATGACGTGGAGCTTCGTTGTTCCTATTGATCAGGCAGCCCTAAATGCTTCAATCGCTCCCGTATTCACATCGGGTACTCGCTGCATTCGTTGATTTCACGAATACTTGCGATAAGTCAGCTGATTTAGGCATGTACACGTACACGGTTAACTTATATAAAATGGTCGACTTTGCCTCTCTACATATGCACAACACGGCCTGGAAAAATTTGAATACGAATTTTAACCTACTCTTTTGCGCGCGAGCTTGGAAACGAAAGCCAGAGCACTATCTTTAATAGGAGACGTAATTTAGGCATGTTTTGTCTCAAGTCGACTTTGACAGCTCGGAGTGTCCGTGCTATATATTTTTTATCCTATGGTCTGAGTGGCAAATAGTTGGAAAAAGTAGTGCGAAATTGCACGGACAGGACAGTTTTCATAAGATTCAACCAATCATTTGCCAGAAATTATTTTTGAACACTAAATGTCTTAAATTTTGCAAGCTAATGAAGCCATAAAATTGGCCATTTTAAAAATTTATCTGTGTTTTATTTGCCTAAAAAATTATATACGTCTAAAACACTATATACTACAATACCATAAAGCATGATGGTATCAAACAAAGGATCCATTTTGTTGTCTCATTTATTCAAACTAGAAAAAAACATATATTTTGCAATACGACCAATTTCATTTGGATCCAATATTTCTCTCTCGATAAAATCCAACGATATATCAAACTCAGCAAACTTAATTGCTTGACAAAGTGTTTACTGGATTAAATGCTATTTTTAGAGAGATATCGTGATCACATTTATCGATCTTTTGCCAATCATTAGCAGATGAATGTGTCGAGATTATGTTTGGTGTATCCTTGAAGTGGAAGACTTTTACGACAGGCCGAAACCACGAAAACAGATAACCATCTGTCGATTTTTTTTTGGTAATCATGATGAGGCAGTAAGGTGGTAAGACACCTGCTGTTCGAATGGTTTCACGTTGGAATTGTAGGGGAATGTCGAGGTAAGCCATTAGAAGAAAATTCTAAACGTGAGTATGGATCATTTGAATTAATTCATGATGAGCTGGTAGCTGGTCGGTATGATATTTCTAGCGAATTTAATACATGTATTTTCTTTAGGACCCTCAAACCATTCGAGTCTCCTACACGCTGTATCTTTTTCGTTATTATAACTATCGATATGTGTTTTTTGCTGATAATTAATCAACCGGGCATAACATACAATGCCGTACGAAAATAGCAATTATACATATTAACAATCTACACCTTTTCAGATACACTTGCCTCCAAGATCGTTCTTGATCAGGTAAGTAAATAATTTTAGATGTGATGTAACCGTTTTCGCGTTGCGTTTTTCTCGCACACTCCACGCAAAACTTCCGCGCTCGATTGTCTTGTTCTGATGCTACAAAGACAGAACTTTTTGCCAATATCGGTTCGGAATGCTGAAAAAACCGCAGCGTTCTTATGAATATGCTGGAATTTAATTATAGCAATGACAGCAGCAACAAGTTGATATTGAACAGACTTTTTCCAATCAATCGGACTCGCGCAAACATCGCCGGCGAACTCTAATTTTCCGATAAAGATGATTACATGCGCCCTTGGATTAGTGAAGGTCGTTAATTGGCATCGTGCATGTGCTATTAGTCAACCGATTGCGGAGATGTGATGATGCTGGAGATATACATTGTAAATGGTGGTTCTTTTGATTGGAGCATTCATCAGATTGTTCTAACAGAAAAAAAACCATAGTTTTTTCCCTTTCACTGAGTCAAACGCAGAAGTTAATAGAAATGATAAATGTTGGACGACGTCGAAGAGTTCGAGGCAGGTGTACGAAACGTGTTTCGTTATGAGTCAAAGCTACCTGTGCCAAGCAATCTTCCTTTATCTGCTAATCGTATGGTGAATTTTATCTCAAAGATATGCTTAGTAAACATTTGAGATTCAATTGGCGATGTCGTGTACATAAATTAGCTACAATACATGCGGATCATATTGGCTTGAATAAAAAGTCGTACCGAACCGAATTGAATAATTGTATAAACAGAAAAAATGTTAGAAATGCAAGATGAGATCATCAGCTGATGATAATCTGAATATGCAGTGAATTCACAAGTCGATTGCTTAAGGGAGTAAACAAAGAAGTATAGAACTTCCCAGTTTAAAAAATTCACATTGAAATTTTCAACATATCTTCACGTTTTAAGGACTTTAGAGTATATTTAAAGTGTAACACAAATAACAATTAGTACGGCCACTAAACCCAAATTGCCGCACACCTGTAATACAATTTACCATGTAGAATTTTACACGCGCATAAGTGTTCTAATTTCCGTCGGTACTCATGTTATTCGCACCCTAATTCGAGAGCGGCGTGTATACCACAGTATAGGTAGACCCAGTATGCAATCGAAGCCTTCAAACACGAAATTTCCTTCCAAGAAATGGCGCCATGTGTTTGCAAAAATTGACGAATACCAAGCTCTGACAGATTTGCAGAGGATAAAGCAATTTCGCGGACTTCATCTTTCACTTCAACACATGAGACATTTTTTTTAGTCATTTTGGCTTTTTCTCTCAATCAATTTGTCAAAAGCAAATGAAATTTGTGTCAATGAAGACGTTTCACCATTGTAATTCAATGAACCGAAGTTTCTAATGGCGTTTTTCACGCCTAGCATGAAACCTGCATATACGAGTTCTGGCAGAGCCCCGACCAGTAGAAAGCTGCCATTTTGTCATAAATGGCAGCAAACATATAATAAATGTAAACAAACATATAACTTTGTTTCGTAGAACCGCGGGCCGTAGTTGATAGTGTGCCTTTATATGAAACATTACATACTGTGCTCATGTTATTCGCACACTAATTCGATCGCAGCGTGTATACATACACGATTGCAGCCTTGCCACAATACATTTGCCCAATTCCACATGAGTGAATTTCACTGCATGTTTTCACCCGTTCTTTCGCGCGCGAGTTTGGAAACGAAAATCAAAGCACTCTCTCGGAAGAAAGGCTAATTTTTTCACCTTTGGTCTGATAATTACACCACAGTAGAAGTTTCGAAAAGTCAATTTTTTATTGGCTTAAAAAATCCTTGGAACCCTCTAGAATAAGAGACAAACGGTTTCATACCTGACAGAAATCGTTTTCATTGAAATTTCGAGCTCTTTCTCGAACCTTCCCGACTGCTCCGAAACGACTACTTGCGTTAAATACGACACCTGCTCGTCGGGCACAGAATTATGTGTTAGTGTTACCATTCGATTTCTAACTTCTCTATTACACTAATAGATATTCTTAGAAACATTTTCATGGATGCTGAACACAAAGTACGTTAGTACAGCGTCCTTTGATGTTGAGAGAGACGTAAAGTAAAGTAAAGTCAAAATTTTGACCGCATTTTTCTCGATACACGTTTTTTTAAAATCGGCACGCAGCATAACTCGAACAATTTCTTATTTTTTTCACTCCAAATTAATATCACATCTTTAAAACAACATTCCGTATAGAAATACGTTGCCGATTTTTGATAAGTTAATATTTAGATTTTTTAGGTACACATAAGAGCCCGTTTTTTGGTAGTACAGGCAGGCCTCGATTTACGTCTCCCCGATTTAAGTCGTTTTGATTTACGTTGTCTTACTTTTTAATTCCCAGTTTCGACTTACGTCGACAAAATTTCAATTTACGGTTATCGGTTAAATAACTATTTTTCGTCACATTTTTCTGAAATAATGTTACTTACTTACTGTTATTTTTTATGTTGGATTTAATATAAATGTTGCTTTTCGTTAATAAAAAATCTTGTGCGAGACACGTTGTTCATTTTCATGGGCTACATTTCAGTTAGATTCAATATACGTTGTTTTGGTTTACGTCGTCATTTTCGTCATTTTCCCGGTCCCGAAAACGACGTAAACCGAGGCTCGCCTGTAAAATGAATTTTTTTTTGTGAAATGCTCGCCAATTTAACAAAAATTAATATTTTTAAAATCTTCTACGCATTCCTATAGCTATACTAATGTAGTTAAAAAAAATATTTTGTTCGAAATTAATTTTTGGTTTTGTGTACCGCGGAGCCCCACCAAAAAAAACCGTTCCGCAGAAACGCCTGATGGGCGGGCATTTTGTAATATTTTTGGATGAACAATTTTTTTTAAACTTCAAAACATGCTTAATAACATCCTTAAAAAAATTACCCGTTTACTTTTCAAAAATCGCAAAAACACGTTAAATTTTCTCTACTGTGGTGTAGTCCCTTCATAGTGTTTCTTTAGTTCCTCCTTTTTGGATACAGAAACACTTCAACAAAATAATATTAAATCAACACACTCAAATGTATTGATGCCAGGAGTTTTCATGCTAGATTTATAATCGATTTACACTGCCTCGAAACTATGTATTTATGATTGACGCATTTCAAAATGCATCGAACCGTTTACATGATCCTAAGATGGTTACGTTTATCAGATGCTCAAGTTCAACAGTTGCGTTTTCAAAATATTGAATGGCTAAATATTTATTAAAGCTCTTATGATAAAAAATAATCTCAGAAATGTCAATGTTCCTCTTGAAAACCAAAGAAAAAGTCGATGAAAATATATTTGAAACCGTTTTGGGCATTCGTACCTGTTTGAATGCTATCAATGTATTTTTCATGCAGTGTACAAATTCTTGCTAAGAGCACTGCATTTCCTTGACATATTATGTCAAACAGGGTCGAAAATTAAACTGGCGACATCTGCGGCTTATTGTAACATCGATTACAACCTTGTTTTGATGCGCGGTTTCGTCCAAATTACGTTTTGAAGGTAATTTGGAAATGTAGGGAAAAATACGTAGTTTTGAACCCAATAATGGTCAAAATTACGAATGGAGCCAAAACTATGTAGTTTTGTGACAATGTTAATCAGTTATTAGAGATTTTTTTCTCAACAGGATTTTAAAGTTATGTTGAGAAATTTTCATTTGATTTTTTTACATCTTTTTTATTTCATTTGCGTTAATTTTTAGGAACTTAATGAAATGAAACCGGACACAATATCGTCAAACTGAAATGAAGAGGAGGAACGAGGTCGTGCCCTCTCCTTGTTACGCGAATTTTCAGGATTTTTTTGGCAAAACTGTATGGGTTTTAACGTTTTTAAACGGCTAAAATCAATTAATATATATCAACTTTTTTTAAAAGGTCACTATGAAATTTCATTGTTGTTCTTGTTTTGATCGATATGATCTTTCATGAAAATTTTACAACAATTATCAACGAAAATTTTTGGAAAGAAATTCCTGATCGTACATTATAGTTCAGGCATTTAACAAATGAGAGCTAGCTAGCTAGAAAAAGGTACCAAAATTTAATTATACAATATTGTTCACATATTAAGATAGTTTTGATTAATGAAAGTTGTTGTTTGGATCTTTTCATTGCCATCATTATGTCTCATATCTTTCCATTTAATTACTATCAATCTTTAAGTCATTTTTATTGTACATGTTATTTAAACCATAGGGGGTTCTTAGTTTCCAGGTTATGCTGGTTCATCGGTAATTTAATGGAAAGTGTGGTTTCGGCGTGACGGATGGCATCCTCTTCAGGTGCTGTCATTTGCCATCCGTCAACGAGGCAGCACGACCACGGTTAGGCTTGTTGATGGGTTAAGCTCGTTATAATTTAACTATTTTAATATTTGGTATCTGCGAGTTATAACCCCTATTAATGTGCAACAATAGTGTTAGTAAGTTGCTAACCAAAAAGCACAAACTAGAAAACAATGTCGTTGACTAGACTAGAAGGTTCTAACCCATGACAAACTAGAAAACTTAGCAACGTAGCATATATACGAACCAGTTTGACGGTCGTTATAACTCGCAGATACCAAATATTAAAATAGTTGAATTATAACGAGCTTAACCCATCAACAAGCCTAACCGTGGTCGTGCTGTCTCGTTGACGGATGGCAAATGACAGCACCTGAAGAGGATGCCATCCGTCACGCCGAAACCACACTTTCCATTAAATTTCATAATAAATAGTATATAAATAAAGGAACCATCAGGCCAAAAGTTATGAAATTAACTTGGTTAAGGATATTTTGGGTTTTTAGGGTGAAATTAAATTTCACTATGAATTTTACTGAACCGTGTGGCAGCACTGGTATATTGACATAAATTTATTTATAAGTGTTTTGTGCGGAATTTGTATTTAGCAGGAAAAACATCAGCACAGAAATTTCAGCAGTTCAGCTTTTAATTTCTATAATTGCTGTTTTTTGAGATCTACCAGCCAAAATTCATTTAGCTAATCCTCAAACCGCTTACTTCTTAACATATGTCAAATAAATTTTGCACAACTATGTTGGCAGACATGCTCGAAATGCCATGCACTGGAAAGCCAGTAGAAGCGTTGCGCAGCCGCATTCCACGTGTGTCCATCTTCAACACTACCGCAACTCTCGCACGCACACTGTCCGAATGAAACACGTTGGACACGCTGGCGCGAACAAGGTATATAAACTAGACATGGTAACATCTTCCCGATTCCCAAATGCGTTCACTACTGCGCATGTACGTCACTGATGCCAGAATTCGCCGAAAAGTGCCCAGTAGGAATAGCATCAACACCTTTTGGAAAACATGTTCCGCCCAGTAGGAAAGGGAAAATGGCAAGTGATGTTGGAAATAAGCTTTATTGTTGCTGCTATTGCACCCACGCACCGAACAAGTCACCATCGTCACTTCACTTGTATTTTGTTTACAAGTTTCCCACGCAGTGCACCGACTATCCGCCGCCGATTTCCGCCATTTATACATTTTGAATTGTGGCGCCTCGTTTTCTTTCGCCTTGCCAGATGTGCACCCTATGTTTTGTTCATTTGGCAGCCCGAATTTTTTGGGCAAAATGGCGCACGAAAAGCCCGCTGTGCGAGCGAGTCGGAAGAAAAGCTGCGCACGGGTTTACCATGTCTAGTTTATATACCTTGATTTTACCGCCACCATACAGTGCTCCTACTCGCACCTGTGTTTGTTGTCCCGTTCCGCTTCGCGCGCGACAGAGACGTCAACTGTCAACCCGGCTTCGTTTGTCTCCGGCGTGAAAAGCGATCAGTTTCGTTTGGGTTCGGCGGCATTTGTCCAACACAAAAAATCGCGGAAAATAAATTCGGTGAGTGGCGGACGTCGCTTTTGGCGCACGATTTTTCATTGTTTGCTGAAGGAAAGCGTTGCGGCGCGAACAGCTGCGGCTCGACTCGTTGGCCGGGAGTGCGCCTTTCATCGTCCCGCGAGCGCGTGCCGGGAAACGTGTGAGTTTTCCGCGGTGATTCGGACGTGTGAATCCGATTTCCCGGGCACCCCAATTTTCGCAGCTCGTCCTTGCGGCTGGATTGCAGCAGCGTGCAGACCCGGTGGCGAGGACTCGCGGTCCACGGTCGAGTTTCCGGGCTGTTTGGGCTTCGCTTGAGTTGCGGGCGGGCCCTCGTGCCGGAGCGCCACGACGTGGAACTGAAAGCGCGTAAACGTCAAAATGGGGGCCTACCTGTCAGCGCCCAACACGGAGAAGTCGTCCAGCAACGCCGCGAACGAGTTCCTGGAGGTCGGCGCCAGCTCCATGCAAGGCTGGCGGATCACGCAAGAGGTAGGTGCTGCGCATTTGCATTTGCGCGCCCCCGGGGCCAACAACTGTCGCCGCTTGTTTGTTGTTTTCAGGACGCGCACAACTGCATTCCGGACTTTGATGCGAACACGTCGCTGTTTTCCGTGTACGACGGCCACGGCGGCGCGGAAGTAGCGATCTACTGCGCGGAGCGCCTGCCCGCCTTCCTCAAAGACCTGCCCAGCTACAAGACGGGCGACTTTGAGCAGGCACTCAAGGATGCGTTCCTGGGCTTCGACAAAACGCTGCTGGACGAGAAGGTGATCGAGGAGCTGCGGCGACTGGCCGAGAAGAACCCCAACCAGGACAGCGAGGGCGCGGAAGACGCCGAGGAAGAGGAGGAGGACCTGATGGAGCTGTGCCAGGAGGGGTCGCTGCCGCTGGACCAAGTCCTGGAGAAATACAAAGGTTGTGCGGCCGCGAAATTCCCGCAGCTGAACAAGCTCAAGGAGGACGACGCGGGCGCCTCTGGCTCCGGCGTCTCGAAGCCTCTGTCCCCGTTCTTGCGCGGGCGGCGCAACCTCGCCGAGACGCAGAGCAAGTTCGAGGCGGCGGCAGCGCTGAAGCTGGCCATCGACGCGGGCTCCGGTGGACCGTCGAGCTCGACCGCTCCGATCGTGGCGAAGGGGTCCAATATGCCGGATCTGGGAATCGGCGACTCGCTCGTGAGCAGCTCCTGCAACAAGAGCGATACGTTGGAGCCCGAGCTCCTCAGCAGTGGAAGATTGGTGGAAACCTGCGAGGCCGTGTCGAGCGACACGAACGGCGTCATTGCGAGCCCCACTGGCGCGGCCGACAGCTCGTCCTGCGACACGACCAGGTCCGAGGTCCCAGTGCTGGTGAAGAAGAAGGTCCAGAACGGCGACATCACATCATCATCGTCGGGTGCGTCCTCCGAGGCCAAAAAGTGCCCGGGCGAAGGCAACGGCGAAGTCTCGAGCAACACGAGGTCCGCAAAAGCCAGCAGTGGAAT
Source organism: Oxycera nigricornis (assembly GCA_963942545.1). Taxonomy (NCBI): domain Eukaryota; kingdom Metazoa; phylum Arthropoda; class Insecta; order Diptera; family Stratiomyidae; genus Oxycera; species Oxycera nigricornis. The sequence goes on from OZ012659.1 coordinate 7,759,855, forward strand.
ATCGTCGTCCAGCATCGCCTCCGAGGCCGCCGCAGAAGGAGGCCCCGTCGCGAATGCCAAGCCAGGCGAGATGACGGGCGAAACGGACGACAGCAGTTCGGACGACGATGCCGACTTTCACGGTGAGTGCAAAAGCTGGATTGGTTAAGGATGTGAAGTAGGGTCAGGTATGTTATTAATTCCCTTCCCTCCCTGCTTTATATTGCAGCCGAGGAGGACAACTCTACCACCGAGGATGGCGAAGAAGATTGCGAGCCTTTCGAGGATGACGATGACTTGGACGAAGAACAAGAGACGGACGACGAGGAGGGGTTGGTGGACGATGACGACAGCGCCTTCTGCCGCAACATGATCGAGGAGCCGGGCAAGGACAGCGGCTGCACGGCCGTGGTGGCGCTGGTCAACGGGCGCGACCTGTACGTGGCGAACGCCGGCGACTCGCGGTGCGTGGTCTCGCGCAACGGCAAAGCAGTCGAGATGAGCCTCGACCACAAGCCCGAGGACGACGTGGAGACGGACCGCATACAAAAGGCGGGCGGGAAGGTAACGCTGGACGGTCGCGTGAACGGCGGGCTGAACTTGTCCCGCGCGATCGGCGATCATGCATACAAAATGGTAAGAGCAGCGGCGTTCGTCTGTCGCCCGTTGCTAACACGCGCTCGTTTCAGAATCACGAACTGCCGCCGGAAAAGCAAATGATCTCGGCGCTGCCGGACGTTCGGAAGCTGATCATTTCGCCTGAAGACGAATTCATGGTGCTCGCGTGCGACGGCATCTGGAACTTTATGTCGAGCGACGAAGTGGTGGACTTTGTGAAGAAGCGCTTGAACCAGCGATACGACAAGCTGTCCCAGATTTGCGAGGAGGTAATTTCATTTATTAACCAGTTCAAAATTACAAATTGACATCTGCAAATTCCTATAGAGGCAATATAAATACGTGTACACAGGCCTGGCTTAGTTAAAACCATCTTACAGCTAACTTGACCTAAAGACTCTGTCGAATTATTTTTCTTACTCGTCGCGTATATAATACATTCATGCTCATAAGACAGTATAATTGAATATGTAGTTTCAGAACACTTGTTTCATTGAAGCATATCTTAGAAATCATGATATTTTCAATATGCTTGTCCCATTTCATATTAAAGTCGAATATTACTCCCAGGTACTTCCAACTGCTTGCTCTGTTCAACTTTTGTAAACCTATTTTAATTTCGAGACTGTTGGCAACACTATCTACATAGCTTCCAAAGGTTATACCCCGTTTCCATCTACGCCAAATCTCTAGATTTTGTCGAAGTGATTTGGTAGTGTTTCCACTTACAAATCGGATTTTGGTTGTCACTGTCATTGCATGAGATGACATACAATTTTGAAAGTAGATAATTCTCGTTATTGAAATCGTGGTGTGTGTTTCGCGATTGCGTAGTTGTTAACAATTGGTAGAGAGTGGAATTGCAATGGATATCGACGATAAAAATTTCGTTACCTTCATGTGACACCAAAATGACTTGTCATTCGTATTCAAAACACAATTTGACACTTGCTGAATGTGCTGAAATACAATTATTTGCAATGCTGCCACACGCAACCATGAGATTTTGAGTGGATTTCGATGAAATCTAAAAGATTTACGATCGACTAGATTTCGATTTTTATATGGGAAATCTACAAGGTTTCGATGAGGATTTGGGAAAAATGCCTAAATCTAGAGATTTGGCGTAGATGGAAACGGGGTATTATATACACGGTTTTTCCTACATTCAATGATAATTTGTTTAATGCAAGCCAGGATGCAACTTTCTTTAAATGTGTATTCATTTTATCTTGAGAAGTTATCCAATTATTTTCAGATGAAAGAATAACCGTGTCGTCCGCATACGATAGAATAGAATCTTCCGGCATACTTTTAAGTAAATCATTTATGTAGAGAATAAAAAGCAAAGGTCCCAAAATTGTTCCCTGAGGTACACCTGTGATGACTTCGTTTTTATCACTAATACAGCCGTTTACTCTTACTCTCTGTTTTCTACCTGTAAGATAACTTTTTAATAGTTCATATGCGTTGCCTCTAATTCCATATCTGTACATTTTATTTAACAAGATGTCATGATTGACAGTATCAAAAGCTTTCGCTAGATCCAGAAATGTGGCAATAATTGGTTTACTTTTATCAAGTTTATTATATGTTATACTTGTAATATATTTTAGTGCATCCGTTGTTCCTCTATCTTTAATATATCCAAATTGTTTGTTTGAAAGTATGTTGCTTGTATCAATGAAGCAATAAATTCTATTGTAAATTATTTTTTCGAATATTTTTGCTATGTTGGATATAAGAGAGATCGGTCTATAATTAGATGGATTCTGATTACTTCCTGCCTTAAATATTGGTACAATTTCAGCTTCCTTTAGGCATTGAGGCCAAATTGATTTTTCTATGCATAGATTGAAGATGTGAGTTAAGGAATCTGTTATACAATTGGATAACAATTTTAACGTCTTGATATTTATTTTATCTACCCCTCCAGCTCTGTTTTTCATGTTTTTTATTATTATTGCAACTTCATCTCTGTTTGTAGGATTTAAAAAGATAGAGTTACAATTGTTGAAAGGTAAGGTTATTCTCTCATTTAACGGTGGCGTAATTTTATTACTAAGTTCCGCTCCAATATGACTGAAATAAGTGTTTAGTGTATTGGATATTTCTGAGGGATCAGTTATTGTTTGATCATTTTGCTTTATAGATTTTATTGTCATGGCACTAATCTGCTTTTTATTTCTGTTTAATTTGGAGTTTATAATTCTCCACAGACCTTTTGGGCTTTGACTGTTTCGATTAACTTCTCGTTTTTCATAGTTACTTTTAGCTTCTTTGATACAATTTTCTAAAATTTTCATGTAATTTTTGTACCCATTTTTTAACACTCCGTTAGTTAGATCTTTTCTCCATAAACTATACAAAGTTTGTTTGGTATTAGTCGAAATGATTATTCCTTTCGTGATCCATTTTTTTCTAGGTTTATTAAAAAATTTCTTTCTTTTGATAATGCCCGTCAACATACCTTGAATCAATGGAACGTTTTTTACTGTTTGCTTTCGCAGTTGTTTGACCATTGCCTCGCGCCGAACACAATGGGCGACGGAACTGGCTGTGATAACATGACGGCGGTTATAGTGTGCTTCAAACCTGCCTTACGAAACCAGTCCACGAAAATCCCGACAGAGACCGCGGCGACGAGCGCCGCATCCTCCTCAACCGCCAGGAAACGTGCGGCTCCAACGCCGTCGTCCAACTCGGATGTCGTCACACAGAGTCCAGAGAATGAGTCGTCGAGCTCCGATGGACTGGCGGACACTCCGCCAACTGCCAAGAAACGACCTGCCTCACCGACCCCAAGTGACGAAGCAATCATAAGCAGCGGCGGCGCGCAGCCGAGTGAATTCGCCGCATCCAGCACGGATAATGCCAGCAAACGGCTGAAGACCAGCAACGATGCAGAGGCAACTGTCGCGGCTCAGGATGAGGACGTCCCGATGTCGACAGTAACCACCGAGCCGGCCTCGTCTACAGAAGCAGCATCTGCAGCCGCGACCGACCCCGACCAGGATAGCTTGCTGGCCACGACCACATGAGCCGCGAGAGTCCTGGCAAAAAAGGACACACAATAGTTTGTTGAGCGAAGCAATTAAACAAAAAGGAGCTGACGGTGCCGCCGAGTGGAGGCGCCACGGCGCACAGATTTTACAATGATTTACGATTCGACTTGAAACGCCGGAAAGAGAGAGAGAACAGAGAGACAGTTTTCGTTGTTTTTGAGCTTATTATTTCGTTTAGTTTATAAAAAAAAAATGAATTGGTCCCTTATTATTGTATCCCAGTTTAGCTTTTAGTGGAATGGACGCGCGATATATCATAGTTAAGTGATCCCCCGCCCTTGTGTGTGTTTACTTTTCAGCCAAATCGATTCTGCCTGCATCCTAGTCTAGCTTTCGTTCCAGCCCCTTTGTATCGTTCAAGAATTTTCGTTTAAGTCACTTGTGAAACTTTCCTGTCGCTCATTCCCTACCATTGAGACTGGAACTTGAGGACACTCGCGATGAGTGACATCTCGCACAGTTGTCGGTCATTTCTCAATTTATATTTCCTTTTGCAGTAACGTACGATCATCTCCCACTTTCTTACAATGATTGTTAATTCATATTTATAAAATTAAAGTAACCATAAAAATATGTAGAATAAATGCTGAAGGAAAAACAGCTGAAGAATGTATTGCGATAAATAAAAACAAATATATTTCAATAAAAATGAGAATTCTAAGGATAATGTTTGTCCTGAAAGTGCTGCGAAAATTAAAGACCTGTCGAGGAACAGACAAAGCTACGGTGGATGCGTGTGTAAACGTTTTGGATAGCATTTTTGGATCTGAGGTGTATGTTTGTAGAAAAACAAATACTGAATTCAATTTCAAACATACCAATCCCACAGCCAAACACGGGGGTGGGGCGATCATTCTTTGGGGTTGTATAAGGGCTTCTGAGCATGAAAACTTTGAAACTATAATGTATCAGTCGAAATAGTTTCATAATTTCTGCTTCTTTTTTAAATAAATGAAACCAGATTCAATTTATCACGCCTCATCACCAATTCCTATACAATATTTGTGGTAGTGTATGAATAATTACCTAGAAATCTCGTAATGCAATTTATCAGTAAATAATGAATTGGCGGTTAATTAATTTTAAAATGCCAACAATAACGGAAACAAGCGTAGTGGCGGTTATGCAAGTTCCGTGTCGCTTCGATACTCGAAGTATGAAGGGTCGCGAAATGTCTTCGATAACTGTCACAACATGTAAACAATGGGCAAACGACACGGCCACGCAACTGACATTATGGGTGAGTGTAAATATATTAGATTCCGATCGACAATTGCTAATAGAACTGACAATCCCATTTAGTCCATCATCACACGTCGTCGTCGAACAAACGCCACAAAAAACACAAAAAGCACAAGAAGAAAAAGGTCGACTATGACTCGGACACGGTGGATGTTGTCAGCGAAGTCCCGATCACCCCTCCCATCCGGGGTGAAGTGCCCCAATCCGAAGCGGTTGCTTCGTCCGAAAAGCTTAAGCTGCCATCGCCCGCCTCGAAAAACACACCGCCGTCGGCGAAATCGCAAAAGCGCAAGAAAGGGAAAGGCAAGGACAGCGAGACGTCCAGCGACGAGGAGCGATGGCTGGACGCAATCGAGTCGGGCAAACTGGAAGAGGTGGATGACGAGCTGAAGAAGATCAAGGACCCGAAACTGATGACGGCGCGGCAACGGGCCATGTATGAGCGCGGGACGGACAAGGAGCCGAGTCCCGGTGGCGAATTGCTCATGTCGTTGCCGACCGGCTACAAGGAAAAGGTCCTTACGGCCGAGGCGATTCAAAAGGCGCAAATCAAATCGCAGAAGCGGAAGCAGCTGGCCGACGAAAAGCGCGAGAAGGACAAGAAGAAAACGATGGAGCGACTGCTGAAGAAGCAGGAGTCGAAGGCAGCCAAGCAATCGAAAAGTAAATTCGCCAGGAACTTGATGCCCGTCATTTCCTACAGGGACACGCTGGAGGGTGCCACTGTGTCGTTGCCGCCTGGCGTGGAATTCCCCGTCGCACCGCAAGTACAGTCGGATCCACCGAAACCAACGCTGTGCGCTATTCCCGGTTGCTTCAACATCAAGCGCTACAATTGTTCAAAGACAAACGTTCCACTGTGCAGCTTCAAATGCTACAAACAAAATGTCGCGTCTTTGAAGAGCATCATCTGTTAGAGTAGTTAAGGAAATAGCTTTTAATCAGTTCATCGAATGTGTGGTAATAATTCTATTCAGTAAATTCTTCCTAGATTGTCGCCTTGACTTTAATTCTCACGATTCGTCTTCAGGCGTTGGAACTTGTTCGTCTTTGCGCGTGACCATTTTTTCAATCTGGTCACGTTCTATTTGAAACTGTTACAAGGGTTAAAAAACCGTGCATTTATGCTAGAAAGCACTCCAAAAATCCTTGCTGAGATCTTTTCGAGCTTCACGCTAATGCTTTCTTTGGAGAGATTCATTGTTAGGATATGAAATGCAGCTTTCGCTCTTGTCCAAGCCGGGATGTTAGTCCAACTCTTGATGGACCTCAAGTGGTTATAGCGGTGATCATTTCTCAGTTTATGGAAGATGAAAAGTTCTTTGTCTGGCTGCTAAATAATTATTCTATTTAAATTTAAAGTCAATGGAGTTTTTCTACGTGATAATCATTTAGTTCTATATACTTAAACGGAAATTTCACCAATGAATAGACTCCAGCCCGGAAGGGGATTCTGGAAAGTCTACGAAATCCTCATCCTCAATAATTCTTCAAAATTTGGTTTGGATGGAATTTACAGGAAGCAGAATATGGGAGATACGAGGCTGGGGTGAAAATTTTTCGGGCTGATAAAATTTTTTTTTGTGAGTTTTAGATTTTACTTGCCGACATATACTCCATGAAAACTGCATTTTTCCTAAAGGTACTTTAATGCAATGATACCATTTCTATAGTACGATTTATCAAGCTCCTGAAAAATACGCACTTTCAGCATTGATAACTTCCTCGTTGTTCTCAATTTTTTCACCTTCGAGTGATTTTTTGAGGTTAGGAAACAAATGATAGTCACAAGGAGCTAAATTTGCCGAATATGCTGAATGGGGAATCAATTTGAACTTCAATTCGTAGATTTTAACCATCGCGACGACCGAGGAATAGACGGACGCATTTTCGTGGTGAAACAAGATTTTTTTCTTCGCCAAATGAGATCGTTCTTTCACTACATCCTTCAAACCATAGCATAAATAATACAAAGCAGGGACACTCCAGCCAATTCGTCACATATCTGTTATACAACCCAAGTGGCCAGCCGGTGCCTAAGTATAGGTAAATGCATATCCGTGTACCCTGGCATGCGTAACAGAGTAGGCAAATTGCATGTGAATGGTTCGTGCACGAAAGACAGAGATGCACATAGAAGCTAATTTCGTTAATTCGTTGAATCGCGACTGACAGCGAGAAATTTCAGTGTGTATTTGACAATTCGCGAGTGGAATATCGCGTGTAATTAGATTTTTGATGTTTTTAATGAAAATTGCAACAAATCGTAATGACAAGTGCGGAAAAACAACGCGCTCAAAATTTGTGATCGTCGGTGACCCACGAAGCAACGCGAATTAACTGGCGAAGTGTTTTATGGCCATAATTCAAATCAATGTGAAAAGTGGCGGATACTTTCCAAAAAGGAAATAAAGTTCCTTCTTCGGTGGTCTATTTATTTAGGAATATAGAGCAACGAAGAAGGGATTGCATTTCCTTGGAACTGCAACACAGAATCAGTAAAAACTCCGTGCTAGTGAACGTGTACAGGTATCAATAGTTGGGTGAAATTATAGTGAAAGACTCCGCGGTAACGTTCTGTTTCTATGCTTTTTGCGTTCCTTTCCGCTTATCAGCTCTGAATGATGGGTAATGCGCGTCAGAAACCGAAAATTTGCAATTCAGTGAGTGAAAGAGATTACAAAGAATTTTAAAAACCCAATAAAGTGTAAAATTACCAAGTTACCAATTTAGTTGATATACTAAAACACCTTATTCATGTTTTTCAATACTCACCACACTTTTCAATAAAATTTATTGCAATTTCAAATTGCAATGCCGCGTATTTTCGTTGTTTTTGTTAATCGGGCAGCCCTAAATGCTTCGATCGGTTGCATATTCGCATCGGGTACTCGCCGCATTCGTTGATTTCACGCACACTAGCGTTAAGTCAGCTGATTTTGGCATGCTCACGTACACGGTTAACTTTTATAAAATGGCGAGCTCGCATCTCTACATATGCACAACATGGCCTGGAGAAATTTGAATACAAATTTCAACTTACTCTTTCGCGCGCAAACTTGAAAACGAAAGCCAGAGCGCTCTCTCTGATAAGAGGGGTAATTTAGGCATCTTTTGTCTCAAGTCGACTTTGACAGCTCGGAGTGTCCGTGCTATATATTCTTTATGCTATGCTTCAAACGTTGCAATAACCCTCATATATTCATATAACAGTTCAGGTCCCAGAATATGTATGCAAAAAAGATTTATAAAAGTTTAATCGTATTTATTAATGCTTTTTCTTGATCCGCTTTCTGGCGCCTTCGCTCTCACTCGTTACTCCCTGTCGTTCGTTGTTGTTTTTCTTCCGTGCCAGTTCCACCGTCCTGCCATACTCATCTCCTTTTTCGTGGGCATGCCACACCTTGGCCAGGCATTGCCCGCTTCGATATTATTCAACTACAAAAGCATTTATGAATAAAGATAATCTCATGAATGTCATTATCACGCTTGAAAATCAAAGGAAAAGTCTATGAAAATATGTATGTCAGAAGCAGTTCTTTGCATTCACGCCTGTTTGAATTCGATTTATTTTCCATCCAGTGGGGAATGTCTTGTTAGAAGCACTGCATTTTTTTGACATATTGTGTCAACCAGTGTGGTGAATAAAGAAAATATGTGTAGGGCTGTCAAATTCACCACCGAGTATGGGAACTCGCCATCGTTGGCAGAGTGGCGCGACGAGCGCATTATTTATTTACCAAAGCAGCAAAAAGGACCACTCGCGTTGATCATACCAAAGGTGTCGCACGTACATTTGTAACATTGTATAATCGTATCTTAGATAATAAAGTTTGTTGTCGTTGCACTCCCTGTGCTCTTTTATTTGTTGCCGCACCCGCTGTGCTCCCAACAAGTGGTGACCCCGTTCCGACTTACAAATTATTATTTTTGAAGAAATAAGCAAAATGGCGGAAGAAGATAAAAGTGACACCCAGGCCAGCTCGATCGAAAGTTTAAATAGTATTTTGACTTTCAAAATACCGGAATTTTGGCGAGCTCGCCCAGCGTTATGGTTCGCCCGTATCGAAGCCCAGTTTCGGACCTATCGGATATCAAAAGATGCAATAAAGTTTGACAAGGTGGTTAGCGAGCTCGATCCGGACATCTTGGCTCAAGTCGAGGACATCGTGGAGAACCCACCTGCAACAGGCAAGTACGACGCAATAAAAGAACGCATGCTTAGTGTTTTTGCGGCCTCTCCGGAGGATGAAATTCGCGATCTTCTCATCGGCTTGGAAATTGGAGACCAAAAACCGTCTCAACTCCTGCGCTCCATGCAAGCAAAAAGTAGAAATAAATTTTCGGAGAGCGTGCTTAAGTCTCTTTGGCTTCAAAGACTCCCTGTTAACACGCAAGCCATACTTAGCGCATCTGACTCGATGAACCTTGAGCAATTGGCCAAAATGGCTGACAAAATTGCAAGCGTACGAGAATCTTGCAACCTCGCAGCGGTTGCAGCTCCGTCACCGACGCCTTCCGACGCCATCATTAGCGAGTTAAATGAAATACGTACTCGGCTGGATCGTCTCGAACCCGGTACTTCACACAGCCATCGTCGACCAAAATTCCGTCACGATGATAATAATCGAAGAGGCAGCTTATCAAACAAAATTTGTTATTTCCACAAGAAGTTCGGTGCCACTGCCAGAAACTGCAGGCAGCCATGTTCTTGGCGGCCCAATAATTATTCACAGTCGGAAAACTAGCTCTGACGCTGTTGCCTTTGGCGGTAAACAGCGTAAATTCTCAAAACCGCCTGCATATTGCTGACAAACTATCCGGATTAAATTTTCTAGTCGACACCGGTGCCGACATCTCCGTCGTTCCGCCCACACGAAACTCCAAACGTTTTCCGTCACAATATAAACTTTTCGCCGCCAACGGATCAGCAATCAATACCTACGGCCATCGACTTCTTACCTTGAATTTAGGACTAAAACGCGAATTCATTTGGAAGTTTTGTATTGCTAACGTGACAAGACCCATCATAGGCGCAGATTTATTAAATTATTTTGGACTGGTAGTGGACATCAAAAACCGCCGTGTGATAGATCCGCACACAAAGCTCTCCACAGGAGGTTTTATGAGCTCTGTCAAACACATAACAATTTCGACAGTGGCCGACAACTCTCCTTACCTTAGCCTACTCAAACGATTTCCGACCGTAACAAACCCTTCCTCCGCACAAATTCACGCGAAACACAACGTTCGACATTATATAACAACCAATGGCGCTCCAGTTGCCGAGAAAGCCCGCCGATTAGCTCCTGAAAAATTAGCTGCAGCTAAAACGGAATTCGACTTTCTTATCAAAAAAGGTTACTGTCGCCCATCAGACAGTTCGTGGGCAAGCCCACTTCATTTAGTTCCGAAAAAGGATGGCTCCTGGAGACCGTGTGGAGATTTCAGACGTCTTAACGCAATAACAACTCCTGATAGATACCCGATGCGGCACATACAAGACATCACCGCGAGTCTAACCGGGAAGCGAGTGTTTTCCAAATTAGATCTCTTGAGAGCGTTCCATCAAATTCCAATAGCCGAAACGGACATTCCAAAAACCGCCGTCATTACCCCTTTCGGCTTGTATGAATTTACGGTAATGACGTTTGGCTTGAGGAACGCTGCTCAATCGTTTCAACGCTTCATGGACGAAGTGCTAAGAGGTCTCGAATTTTGTACTTGTTACGTCGATGATATCCTTGTCGCATCCGAGACTCCACAGCAGCACATGGAGCATCTAGAACTGGTGTTTGATCGTTTAAATAAATACGGTGTTGTTGTTAACGTAGCAAAGTGCATGTTTGGCGCCGACGAAGTCGAATATTTAGGCCACAGAATCAACCGAAACGGCATTTCCCCACCAACGTCTCGAGTGGAAGCAATTAAAAACTATAAACGACCTACCACAGTTAAAGAGCTCCGACGGTTTCTTGGGACGTTAAACTATTACCGCAGATTTATTCCCAACGTTGCGAACCTACAAGCTCCGCTCCACGAATTCTTACGCGATGTAAAAAAAGGAGAAAAGTCAGCTATTCAATGGACTTCGGAAACGGACAACGCGTTCAATGCCTGTAGAAACAGTTTGGCCTCAAGAACTCTCCTCGTCCACTATCAACCGAACCGTCCCTTAGCCTTGGTAACCGATGCTTCCAATGTCGCGGTTGGCGCAGTATTAGAACAACATCAAGGCGACAACTGGCTGCCTATCGCCTACTTCCAGCGTAAACTTACAGCTGCTGAGAAAAATTATAGTGCTTATGATCGAGAACTTCTTGGTATCTATAGCAGTATCCGTCATTTTCGACACTACCTTGAAGGCGTCAACTTTACCATAAAAACGGATCATAAGCCATTAATATTCGCCTTTTCGCAAAAATCAGACAAAGCATCGCCGCGGCAACTTCGCCACCTAGACTTCATTTCTCAATTTTCTACAAACATAGTTCATGTCGCAGGTGAAGCAAATACAGTTGCAGACTCGCTGTCTCGGGTGGATGCCATTTCAATGCCAACACATGTTAATACCGAATTACTACTTGCTGAACAGGCAAAAGACAATGAACTTCAAAGTCTCCTGATCAACAACACGACTTCTTTGCAACTAACACCAGTCAACGTGGGGAGTACAAAAATGTTATATTGCGACAATTCAACGTCAACCGTCAGGCCTTTCGTCCCGGTTTCCTTACGCAAACAAATTTTCGACACCTTCCACAATTGCTCTCACCCGGGAAGTCGCGCTACCTTGCGAGCAGTCAGCCAAAAGTTCGTATGGCCATACATGCGAAAAGACGTGCACCTCTGGGCGCGTACTTGCATTCCTTGTCAAAGGTCGAAAATTAGTCGGCACACCAAGAACAACTTTCAGCCTTTTGCGATTCCAGACAAGCGTTTCCAACAAATCCACATAGATATTGTGGGACCGCTTACACCATCGCGTGGTTACCGCTATTGCCTAACCATTCTCGATAGATTTTCCCGTTGGCCCGAAGCTATTCCGATGGTAGATCAAACTGCAGAAACCGTTGCCGAAGTCTTTTACACCAACTGGATAGCTCGCTATGGAGCCCCCAGCGTAATAACAACAGATCAAGGCACCCAATTTGAATCAGCACTGTTCCAAGCACTTGTAAAGTTTTTAGGCTCAAAACGTACGCGTACTTCGCCATACCATCCGGCATCTAACGGAGCAATTGAAAGGTGGCATCGCTCGATGAAAGCTGCTATAAGATGTCACGAAGAAAACGACCACTGGGTAGACATTTTACCCACCGTATTGCTCGGCCTTCGCAACAGCATAAAAGAAGACCTGGAAACCTCTCCCGCTGAAATGGTTTTCGGAACCACGTTAAGATTACCAGGCGAATGGTTTCTTAATAATAATAGTAACGACGAACCTCGCTTATTTCTCACCAAAATTCGCGACCAAATGAGAAAACTTCGGCCTAAAGAAATTGTCCATCGCAATAACAGGACAACATTTGTTCATAAGGAGCTAAGTACCTGCTCGCACGTTTTCGTCAGGGTTGACGCTATTAGAAAATCGCTAAGCCAACCATATACTGGACCGCATCGAGTATTGAATCGTTTATCTGCTGCTGTTTTTACTGTCGACATCAATGGCAAGCGAGTCAACATTTCAACAGAAAGACTGAAGCCGGCGTATGTAGCCATCGATCCAGACAGCCCTACAGTACTCCCCCCGGAGTGACATTGTTTTCAAATAACAATGTCACTCCGGGGGGAGTACTGTAGGGCTGTCAAATTCACCACCGAGTATGGGAACTCGCCATCGTTGGCAGAGTGGCGCGACGAGCGCATTATTTATTTACCAAAGCAGCAAAAAGGACCACTCGCGTTGATCATACCAAAGGTGTCGCACGTACATTTGTAACATTGTATAATCGTATCTTAGATAATAAAGTTTGTTGTCGTTGCACTCCCTGTGCTCTTTTATTTGTTGCCGCACCCGCTGTGCTCCCAACATATGTATTAACTAGTGACATCTATTGCATATGTCAACATCGATTGCTAGTTTGTTTTGATTCATAATTTTGTGTAAATTACTTTGCGGAGGTAAGCTTAGTACACAGCTCGGTTCGGCGCAGAAATTTGTATGAAAATTCTGCAGTTGCAGAAATTCCGCACAGAATTTCAGACTGAATTCTGCAGAAACAGTACACAGTTTTCTGAGCAGAATCGATGAACTCGGTAGATGGCAGCACCGCAGCACCAAGTACTATCCACACTTTTCAGACTTGAATTTTAATTGTTTCGACATTTCTTTTGATGCAGAAAGTTTACGTTTCCAGCAGCAAATTATTTACCAAATGTGGAGACATGCAGAATTTTCTGTTCTGAACCGAACTGTGTACTAGGCTGTAATTTGGAAATGGATGGGGAAATACGTAATTTTGAATCCGAAAATATTCAAAATCACGAATGGTGCCAAAACGAAGTAGTTTCGTGGCAATGTAATTAGGCTATTAATCTTTACTTGATTATTTGGAAGGCTACCGTTTCACAAACTTTTCGCTAGTCGTTTGATTCATTGTGTCTCAAGTCATCTTGTTTTCTAGTTAATTACGAGGTTCTCGATAAGTCGTTTATGGAAAATTTCCGTGTAATCTAGGGGTTGGTCCGGTTGGTATTTCTTGAAAGCTTTTGGGAGAACTAGAATATGAGAATGATTGAGTTGAGTAACCAAGACAGACATCTGTAGAACGTTCGTTACCTTCCAAGGCTCTTCCCAATGATTCACTGCTACTAAAGGTTTTTGTATTTGAAGACTCACGGCTTTGGAATGCAATATTTACGACAGTATGTGTACTTTTGGAATAAGCGAACAGTTTGTATCTGATGCCCGCAATAGTGCATCTATTTTTTCAATTTTGATCGCTACTACGTCATTGGATTCTTCTGTTTAATAAACAATAAATATCATGCGACGTAAAACAGAGCCAGCAACAGCACAAAGGAAATTACCGATTGTTTATAAATTAAAAAAAGCCTGGTAGCGATATTGCGTGTAGAATTTTGAACAGATTTCCAAAACAGGAAACTAACACATTATGATTATACAGCTAGACTTTATTTCAGTTAACAATCACATGTTTCCATTTTTATTTAATCAATAAAGTGACGTTCGTCACAGCATTCACAAATCTACGTTTATTTCTTTGCTAAAATGTTTTTTTTTCAATTAGAAAAAGTATAAGGATTTAAGATAGACATTCATTTCAAATGGCATCCATTCAAAAAGCGAGTGTGTGCCTCGTTTTCGACTTTAACTATTCTAGTACATATTTATTTTTAACGGTTAAATATTTCAAAAGTCTTTCGATTGATTAATGCTTGCAGACACGTAACAACGAGACGCTTTTTATTTAGCGTTATTGAGCGAATGACTCTGTTGGATACACTTCTACGAGCAACCCACAAATGCTTAATTACTTTCACTTTCTGTTTTGTTATTTTCGTTAATAATAACGGTTAAGTGATATTTTTGCTAGTATTGAGCGCGTTGCGATACAATGATGAACGGTTAGATCAAAATTTTCATCTATTTTCCCGGTTTAGTTCTTGTTTATCCCACAAAAATGCGTAGTGCGAAAGGAAGGTTGCTTGCGAAAACGTAATGTTGGTGGTTACGATAAAAGAATGGGTAAGTGTGAACTTTACAGATGGATTGGACTCATTTTCCCGGGTAATTCGATGATCCATGAACTAAGCTACGGCGGATGAATGAAAGGGTTCGGGCAACGAATTCGGGGCGACATGGGAATGCAGACAGAACGGACCATAGGAACGCAAAGTCCTATTTCTTCTTTGGCAACAGTCCATTTTTCGTGATCACTATCAGTTGGCTCGCAAATCATATCGGGATGTTCGCCTGTTTCGATCGATTCGGCGCCAAGCCACTTCGCTCCTCCTCTTCATCGCTGGTGTACAGTTGCAGACCACCGCCGCCGCCGCCACCTCCGCGCACCGAAGACGTTGCTTGCAGCAGCTCCTGGTCGGGTGCGTTGCGGTTCTCGTAGAGCAGCACCTGCAGCGTCACCTCGTATATCCTTGCTTCCGGGAAGTCCACCTTCGTGTGCTTCCTGTCCGTCGCGTACACAATGGACGTGCAGCACACCTCGGCCACTCGCTTGCCGTGGCCGTAGAACAGCCAGCAGCAAATCTCGCTCGACCCGATCACGTCCTTGATGAAGAGGATCCTGCCGCTGAACCGCAGCGAGAGCTTGTCGAACAGTTCGATGTTCTTGAGCAGGTTGTCGTCGGAGGTGCTGGTGTACGAGTACTTGTTGTTGTGCCGGTTCACCACCAGCATCACCACCGGCTTCGTGGAGTTGTTGATGAGCATTTGCTCCTCCTTCTGCGACGTGATCAGCGGGATGCGGCATATTGGCTCGGGCTCCTTCGTTTTGACGAGCGCGCGTTCACAGGACAGGGCCAAGTCCGTGATGCAGTAGTATTTCACTTCGGCCAGCAGCTCCTCGATCTCCTTCCGCGACTCTGGCAACGGGACGCGGCCGTCCCGCAAGTAGTTGAGGATTGTGCCGAAATGTGTGCCGCTGCGGTCGATTAGAATCCACCCTGGAAATTCGGAGAATGGATTAGTCACGCTTCCCTGCCTATATCAGAAAGAACAATCCACCCTAATATATTTAAGGAAATTACTAAGCGCTACCGATAACAGAGATAACATTTTTCACTTGAGAGTCCGAGCGCGCACTTCGAGTCTCGAAGCACCTCCCACGACCTGTCATCCGCATCTTTCCAAATACTTAATTTACCAGCAATTTTGGGAATTCCTACCTTCGGAATCGGTCAGGACCTCCATTCGGCCGCTGAACATTGCGCTCAGCATGCAGTCGTGCTTGGTCAGCGTCCCGATCGTGGTGTAGAACAGACATCCGCCTACGTTGAGCTTGACGTACTGCGAAGGACTACTACCCTGAAGCAGCGTCTTGTGGTCGCCGGACATTTCCTTTTTGTCCGACTCAATTTTGCAGCCGTCTATCAATCGAGCACAACCAGAAATTCACTAGATTCGATGGGAACGCAACAATCAATCCAAATCGCACAGAAACTGCAGAAAACAAGGTAGCGAGCGCAGCAACTTGAGCGAAAGTGCTTGACAACTACAACAATGTACGAGCTGTCAAAGATGATGGCCCCATAATTACAGTGCAAGGGACTGGATAGCAGTGAGTGTGGCAGCACTAAAAGCACCATGGAAACCGAACAATGCACATTCTCTACGAAACAAATAAGGAAATTCGTGAAAAATGTCGGAAGAATTGCAAAAAGTGGGTCTTTATATCGACGATATATTTTACTTGAGAGTTCTAGATCCACACATCGCAACAGAAACAAACGATTTGAAAGATGAGTGCAACGAATATGCTGATAGTGAGTTCCATAAATCCGTTACGAAATATTTAACGTCGCACTTCGACGAAAACTTAATAAATTCCAGAGCTGCAGGACTTTAAAAAGATCGTAGAAGACTTTCTTCGGATCGGAGATAAATATGCGAAGGATGTCGAAAAGGAAAAGTTACGTGCTATTAATACGCAAAATTTATTGAAAACGGTGTCCAAACAACGCGAGGGTGAACAACAATTTTTTCAGGTATGATTTCGAGTAATGTGAATTGTTTTAGTGATGGCGCGCATTTTGATTGCAGGCACAACTATTGGAAAGAGCTATGGAATTGGATCGAATCAAAACGGAATATCAATATTTGCAAAGGATCGAAACCGAGCAACAGGAGATTATCAATAATTTTGTGCAAAATCAATAAAATTATGAAATTTATTGAATGTAGTATTTCCGTCTTAAAGTTTTTCAAGAATTTGTTTCTCAAATACTTTATTATATATTGACATGAATCTTTTTAAGTATTATTTCATACTTGAATAATACAAAAAACATATATTTTTTATTAATTATATTTTTTTAAAGAGGGCGCTGAAACTAAGCTCTGAAAAAATCGTTACACCACGGCAGAGAGATAATCTACGGTTTGGTAGATCTGAAACAAAAAAATTTAACGTACACCGTAATCCATTACCATGTTCAAAAAATATCAGCATCAAAAAATGGAGGACTTTTGAAAAAAAAATGTTAAAAATCGACCCTATTTTTCGTAGTTTTTTGACGCCAAAATTTGTTTCCTTGAATTTTTTGATCATATTCTGGTGGATTACGATGTAATATTCTCTAACAAATAAAACGCATCAAAGATTTTGAAAATCGGTTCGGTAGATGCGGAGATTATTTGTCTGCCATGTTAGAAAACATTGTTTCGCGAAAAACGCGTTTAAAGTTTTTGTTCCATTTTGTTGTTGTTTAAAGAATATTTGAAAAATGAAAAATTTGACATTTTTTTCAAAAGCACACAATTGATATGTAGAAGTCAAAATAAGCACTAAGCACAGATAAAAAGCTGCAAATATAATGTATAATAGAGAAATCGGTATCTTAGAGAAGGGGAACGAAAGAGACGCTGCGCGGACGACAGCTGATGGAACGAACATCTGCAAAGAGCCGAAAACGCGCACACTCAAAGTCGCTATTTATATATTAAACTTTCGAATTTCTTGAGGTCATTTTTGCAGTTCTAAGGCGGCCCATTCACGTTCAATAATATTGCGCAATATTTATGATTGCACAATATTATTGAACGTCTAGGGATAGTATTGACGGTTGCACAATGATTGAACAACATATTGAGCAAGTTTAAATTTTATTGCACAATATTTTTATATTGCGGCGTGTGTGTGTGATATTGCGCTATATTTTTATTTTTTGATAAGGTGAAATTGCTTCCCTCATAACCGTGTCCTTTTTCTGTATAAGAGGTTTCACTAACTGAAACAATTCTTCAAACTTTCCAATATCCATTCTCATATAAGGTCAAGTCCTTTAAAAGTCTTTCGTGGGTATAGATTGGCCTTCTTTTTAACCATTCTTTAACCCAAAATCGTTTTCTTTAACTTTTTTTAACAAAATAACCAGCGCGGTCGCTGCCAAAACTTCGTCATCTGATATGTTCCTTGCAAGAAAGTACTAACCCGAATGCCATGTCAATTTTATTGATTTATTATTATTGAACATGTGTGGTGCAAGAATGTGTTCAATAATATTGTGCAATCATAAATATTGCGCAATATTATTGAACGTGAATGGGCCACCTAAGAAGTCGAAAAATGCAAAACCAAAGTTTCCATTTTTTGAAATTTATATAGTTGACTAGTGCCTTAATTCCGAAAATGTGACGTTCAGTGTATGAGTCTAACTTCGTATTTAAATAAGCAAGGCATTTTGAATATAATGTCGTTCCAATAAATAATATTTCGAATGGATACGATAATTAGGAAATCTAGATTTGTTTACAAAGTTACATACTGACATACACAGATTCGTTCTGCAGGGCTCCATGAGCGGTCCCTTGCTCTAGAACTCTAAATTGCGCAATGTAGAGCGTGCATTATCTTTCGCAAAATAGCCGGAACTGTGAGGCCCATCAACAAAAGGCTGCTGAACGCACACACTTATTAATCACCGGCAGGACTGGGTGAGCAGGAAGAAAGGTGAAGCGTATTTCTATATACACCAATTCTTGAGTGACTATGGTGGGTTTTGCAAGGGTGTTCGGCATGAAATGCGATTTGCCCTGAAGATCCAAGGCAAGTGTGGATCTGCCGTAGATATCAAAATGTTGTGAAGAAATGACATCTGGGAAAGCGTAAACTCATGTTTTAAGAAACTGAACAGCCAAGAAAAACGCCAATAACATGGCGATCAGCTAATGCGAAGCCTGCCTCGTAAAGTAATAAGGTACATGTTTCTGCAAATTAAATTTGACATATCCTCAAACTATTTTGCGGGAGTCATGGTTACCAAGATACAGAATGATGCAATTTTTGCCTTCTTTTCAAGATGGCGGCCACTCTCATCATTTGTCTGACGACTGACATTTAATTTAGGTATTGCTAATATCTAATCTATCAAATCAAATTAAAATTGACTGGCATAAAGCGAATTTGGAATTTGCAACGCTGCCTCCTGGACTATATCTTGTACAAAAAGAAGGTAAAAGTGCTAGCAGAAATGATATTAAATCCAATGTAAATTACTCGTGATGTGTTTTCATTTCAAATTATATTTTAAATAAGTACATTCAAATTATGATATTATACAAAAATAACTTAATTATTATATTAAAAACAAAAATCACATGATAATTAAATAAGACATTAAATAATTACAAGACTGAAAAATTGAACTATATGCATGTGAAAAAGAAACATAACAATTAAACACATGTCAATATTTTTCCAAGCAAAACATAATGGTTTAAAGATGGCGAAATTCAATATTCGACTATTTACAATAATTTATTAACAAATATTATTTCCATTGCTTTGAGATTTTTCACGATATTTTATTTTAACATTATCTGTTAAATGTTGCTGTTTTATTGCTTGTTGCTGATAAATAATAGTCCTTTGCCAGCTGAGTTTTATATGTACATTTTGGAACTGATATTCGGTTCCTGGAAGCGTTTAACCGAATATTGAATTGTTTTCTGTAACAAACAAGAGAAAACATTTAGCAAATTGTACATTAAGTAATAACAACTCACATTCATCGGAAATTTTGTTGTATGAAAGTCTAACAGGCCAGAAAAAATTGGTGAGTTATAGTTTAGCATAAGTACAAACCGTATTCCTTTTCAAACTTTGTGGTCATTTTATAATAACTGTTGCTGAAGTTTAAATACTAATCTGAATCTGTATGGTGCTTTCGAATTCTACTCTCGTAATATTTCATCAATCGTTCCATTTTATGATGCACAATTTAATAGTATCTAATTGGAGGCAAGTGATTTCCGCATCGTGGAAAATCTGGAGGAATGGGCGGAAGATCTGCCCTGGTTCCTATATGAACAATTAAATTCATTCCAATGACTGTGTGGAACAAGAAATGACAATGCAACAGCCAATAGCCGGGATTGTCTGCCCGGAAACGGAGCACTACATAGCCGTTATTGGGCACAGCGATTGTATCCTTCATCGGTGGCCTGATGAAATCTCTTCTGATCATTCCTCGTCTGTCCAACTCAAGGGCATGCTTCAAATTGATTTTCTTCACATTAGTATCAGGCGATCTTCCCATTCCGATCACGTGATACGCCATACCATGCAAATGGAACGGATGACTTAGGTTCACCTGTTGCACCTCATCAACCAGAACTATTTCCACAATGGCGCCCAACGGTATGTCCACTTTGTGCGTGCACATACAATTCGGTCCACAATTTGGTGGTCGATTGTCTCCATTGCAAAATTGTTCAGGTGGAATGTCGTCGATTTGCGATAAAGGTGGTGCTGGTGGATTGATGAAGGTGATTTCATCAATCAGCGAAACTAAATGGTCACCACCAGGAGCAACTGAAAATATGAGACACACAAATGAAATTACAATACTTCTAGATCGATGGACTGTAAAAGAATACTACAAATTATAAGAAAAGCTATAATTGTTGAGTATATTCCAACCAGAGAAAATTTCTACGACAACATGACTTTCAAGTGCACCATTTTGAAATTCTAACAACGATATCCGTCTGTCACAAATGTCAACTAGACAGAAGGATATGATTCACTCGTAAAAAATGTCTATTTTGTTATGTTTGACTTGCTCTAGAGACGATAAATTTATAGACCACGAAAGAAGCTGGAGGTACAATTGATTTTATAATGAACATTTAATTAAACGAAATAGACGTTTGCAAATAGTACATTATTTTTCTGATTTCATAAGTAATATTTAAAAATTAAATCATACCTAAATATGTATCGTACGTATTTGGTGTGAATAGTTCCTCCGGTCTGAAGAAGTAGAATCGAAATGGTAGAAAGATTTTAACATCTGGTCGTTCAACAAGAACTCCTTTATCCACTCGTCCTGCATTCTTCAAATTGCTCACGCAAACAGCGTCTCGTCGTTTCACATCACAAATGGCGTCCAATGGGTTGAGAACCTATACAAGCGTACCATAAATTCTTTAAATCAATCATACAACACAGGTGGAGTCCATTCTCTTTACATAGCCTTACAGTCAAAAGAAAACAGCGATGAAGACATCATTTTTGAAGATAATATACGATAGAATCCAATAGAGAAAATTTAATAAATTTCTCAAAAATAAATGTACAAAATTAAAGTACTAGTTGGCTTTACACGTGTTAGTGGAAGTTAATTAATTTCGTCTACTTAGAAAACATTTTCGGTTAGTAAAATCGAGAAATGGAAGAAAAAAAACATTTTCCAATTGTTTTTTTAACTTTATAATTATTGTTTATACTACATAAATACAATACATACAAAAACTGTTCTTTCTCATATTTTTCACTCTTTTTCATTTAAAATATACTTTAAACATTAGAGCTATTCATAGTTTTAAAGAATGTTTTGCTAGTTTTTTTTTTCATTTTCTATGTTATCTTGGAAGCCACGAAATAAATTTCGAATCGTTTGACTCTATCATAATTTTGATTTCGTACGAAATTCGCAATTAATTTTAAATTCGGTTTCAATATCATTCTAAGGCGGCAAGATTTGGCGACAATTTTTTTTTCACAACGCCTATTTTCACTAGACATCCTTTTTTGCAAATCAACACTGTCATGTCCGATATTCATGCAAAAGTCCGATTTGTTCAAGATTACGGTGTGTCCAATAATAAAAAAAAAGTTTAAACAAAATAAAAATTAATGGCAGCTATTCAGTGTTGAGAATATTATCCATGTTTAAAATAAGGCAGTGGATGCTGTTTCTCGAAAACCGTGTAACCGTTTATTGATTGATTCCAAAGGAATCGTCCAAGCGTCGGTTATTCAATCTTCTTGTTAATTAATTTACAGTCTTTATCGTTGATCGTGAAATATTTAACCAGTTTTATAGTTTTTACAATGATGCGTGCAATCGGCGTTCCGATTTGCTGAATAAGAATCTCAAAAGTTCATTTATGTATACTTATCGATATAAGAGAAGCTTTCAATTAAACAAAACATAAAAAGCATAACGCGAAGAAGCAGCTAGGATAAATGTTCATACTATGTTACAGTGTTAAGTGGAAAGTATAGTTGTGTACAAGAAGAGATAATTTACAGAAATGGGTAAAAACATTTATAAGTACATAAAACGGTAACCTAACAACTTATTCCTTCGCTTAACTCAATTTCAAAACCCTTTACCCAAATTACAGATTTTTTACAGAGTATTAGTGGAAGTTGTTCAAGTCTTCTCATCATGCAAGGTACGCTGTAGATAGATGGAGTGCAATAGCTCATCGATCCAAAAACAAAACACAAAATCGCATAATAAATATCTTACAAAATAAACGGAAAAACATAAAAGATTGACAAGAATTTATACAAAATGCATTCGCTTTCAAAGTGCTGTCCTCCTTCAAATGGTCGATGATTATTTTCAAATAAAAAGCGAATAAAAAAAACACGAACATGGAATGATATGAACGACAAAAAAATTAACGCAAATATTAAAGTAATATAAAAAAAACATAAAAACGGATACAGATGTACATTTTATACACTACGAGGATTCAGGAGCATGTATCTGTTGAGTTTAACTTTTCGTTTTAAAAAAACATTGTTATTTTTTCACTGAACCGTTGCCTTTTGCAATCGTTTCTCGCGATCCTGGATGGAAGTGGTTGCAGAGAGAAATGATGGGAACATAGTTAACTTGTAAAAATTCACATCTAAATTGGATTGATTTCGTTTCGAATTGAGTCATGAGGACTTGTCTTGGATTTTTTCTATTTTACAAAATAGGGACTATTCAATTGCGGGCGTATGATCCCCACAAGTTGGGAAACCGGGCGGCACTGGTGGTAGATCTGCATTCGTTCCCACTTGCAGAATTAGATTCATTCCTATGACGATGTGGAATAAGAAGTGACAATGGAATAACCAGAAACCTGTGAAATATAAGAAGAAAGTTTTTTTTAGTATTATTATTCAGTTTAAACATTTATTCATAACTTAATGTGAAATATAAAATGTATTTTATAAAAATATAAGCGGTAAATATTATAGCAGCAAGACATTTTTCCCACCTTTGTGAAAAACAATAACAGTATTGAGGGCCATCTTTTTAAAAGCATGGTGAAATTGATCAAATTCTACCCTTGCGAATCTCAGAAAATTTCAATCAAACCGAAGTGTATTTATATAAAAATTGATTCCCGTACTGGCCTTGCACGGGCGGAAAATAACTAGACCAAAATATAGAATCGGGATGGGTACCTTAGTTGTTAAAAACACGATAAATAAATTCTTCTGTGTGGTTTCACTGAGACTAATTTATTTTAATATCTCTGTCCCAATTGATAACCAGTTCAAAATGTATTGATTTTCCACACTTCCTAATCTCGATGGGCCAACATAGAATTGGTCGGATATGAGAAAATCATTTTTATCGGAAAACAACCCCATCATATTTATATGCTTAACCACGAGATTTGTTGATGTTTATCGCAAATGAAAATTTCTCGGACATTGGAGTCTCTTAAATTGGAATAGTAAGTTTCTTAGGATAATGGGGATGCGTGGATTTTGTACCTTTTTCTAGCTGCTGGTCCTGTGAGGATAAATGTCTATATTAAATTGTTCATGTACGCTTTAACTTATAATCTTCTCCCTTTGCATAGGTTGGAAGGATTAAAGTCACACATCAAAATGATAGGGACATGGTATTGTAAATCTGATGGATTGAGGGAATCGAAAAAATATCTGCAAATTCTGCATGAATTATCTTATCTGTTGATTTTAAGGATTTTTCTTCATCTGGTTCTTTTTTCAAATTACGCTAAATTTTACCTAAATTGAGTAAGGTAAATATTTCCCTATAAAAACTATTAACTTATATTTTCCATGCTTATAAGACATGTTTGGAGAAACACTGAAATGTGAGTTTCATAGTTTAAATTATATAGTATTTATGCAAAATTTCAAGTAAATCGACTAAAACGAAAACGTTTTTCCATGAAAACTGGGAACCCAAAATTCACCCTCTTAAAGGGCGGCTTTCCAAAAATCCTTTCTTGTTGCGAGCCTAGATCATGGAAGGTACCTTCGTGCTTCTAATTTCAGTAGTTAAAGATCTGCGTTGATGAGTCAGCCAGGAGTTCCCTCTTTATTATAATAAAGTATGGAATAAAATTAAAAAAAAGTCGAAGACACTACAAGGTGAATGTTGCTTCATTTACCACCAAATAAAGAAGAACATTTTTTTGGAATACGACTTCTGTAAAAGTCTTTATTTTTAATGATTTCTCATAATATTTATGCTTGGAAAATTGACTTTTCTACTCCATGTCTTCTTGTGATTAAGTTTGAGAAAATCAAAAGAAACATTTTAAAAATATCCGCGGGAGCATAGATTTATTTAGCATTGATTAGAAGTCATGAGCGCTCCCGTCAAAAACTCAAAAAGTGGGATTTTCAGTGATTTTTGAAATAATGCACGCCCCGCTGAACTAAGTTACTAAGAACTTAGTTAATTTCAAATAGTATATGATGGGAGTCTTCAATTTTTGGAATTGTTCAGCTCTTGTTTTATTGAGAAAAAAATTCCCTCAAATTGCAAAAATTTTCAACTAACTTTCAAATTTCAAAAATATCGCACGTAAAGTTTTTTTTGATTTTCTTCCTCTTTTCGATGTCAAAGTTTAGAAAAAAATCTGATACAAAGTGTACGTTAGATATTTTCAAAATGTGATGATTAGTTTAAATCCTTGACAATTTGGTGAAAATACTATTTCAACAATACAAGAGCTTCACATTTTTTGTTTTTTAAAAATCAGAGACTTTGTCCGTAAATCTTTTTTTGAATCTTTAATTAGTTCCGCGCGATGAAAGTTATTTAAAAAAGTCCCTTTTTAAGGGTTTCGTGGGGGCATTCAAATGCAAATGCTAGATGAATTTATGTTCATTTGGATGTTTATTGTGGAGCAAATGGTTGCGCTAATAAAGTGTTTCTATCTGTTATTGTAGTCGCAGCACGAGCACCAAAAGGTCAAAAAAATTACAGTCCAAAATTTCCAAACTTAAAAAAAATGTTTGAACAATTTTCGCGAAAAAAAAACGAGAAAATCTGTTCGTCTTTGAGACAAGCTGTATCGATCAAAATCAAAATCTGATTTTTCCGACCACCAAAACTTTATTGTGAATGATTTTGAGAAAAGTACTAGACTATAAAGTTTTTATTTTCATTGGTGGCAAAATCACACACGAATTCAAAGTATTAAAAGACAAATTAACATATTTTTTAATCAGTCAAGAAATTAATTGGGTGGGTCTATTGAAATGGAAGGATAGTGATTTGTGATCATTTTATTTTGGAACTTCAACCCTTAGTTCCCGAGAAACCCTACTGGGAGGTGCTCTTTCTTCAACTTCTAGTAGAAAAATAACAAAAAAACCATCCCAAATGTATTTTCGATGAGCTTTGTGCGAAAAGTACCATCTGAAGTGTTCAAAATCAGATTTTTGCAGTCATAATAGTTTTATATGAAAGCTATATTGTGTATTTGATTACTATTGTCATACGTAAGATTGTTGAAGTTTCAACATAATAATTGCAAAAAAAATTCAAATTTTACTTGAGAAAACAATTGGTGAATACCAAGAAAGATTTCAATCCAACCCATTAAAAATATAGGCTAGATATTCGCAGTAAAAAAGATGCTGGAAAATGAATGGAGATACAATATTTATTTTTACCAAGGTCTTGGTTAGCCTGTCACAAAAAAAAACAGGTAGTATGCACTAGTGTATATTTAGTATATTTTGTATGCTTGATTTTGAAATATCCACTATACTGTATGACCGAAAAATTCCAAAACCGACCCGTAGATCCAAGGTCAAGGATGTGAAATGTAAACCCTAAAAATGGTGTTTTAAAATTAATCAAATTACTGAGCACCACATTCTCCGATGTATCCTGGAGCCGATGGACGACAATATCAAAAATTCATCATAATTGTGATTTGTAAGGTTTTTGGACGAATCAGTGGTATCAATCCTGATGAAGCTGTGTAGACTTTCGTGGACTGACCCAGTGGTCACCATGAAAAGACATGCAACTAGCAACTTTCCAACCGGGAAAGTCACAAAAAATTGGAAGGAGTCAGTAGGTGTAGATAAAAAATCATGTCCTTTGTGTCGAAACAACTGGAGACTATGTGCAAAGAAGGTTAAGATCCGACTAGGACTGATGCGTCTTTGGTTCTGAAACAGCTATCGTTGGTGAATGTTGTTTTCGGTCTTATTACAAGTACATACGAGTTAAAAATAAATTTAAGGATTTTAGCCTTTTGTATTCTTCCACAATCTACCATGGCCTTTCATTTGACTAGACATTTTTGATAGTATTAAAACTTGAATGGGCTCAGATTTTTCTTTTTAATGTATTTTTGATAACGATAGTAACAACTGAAATGCGTCAATTTTTTATATGTAAGCAGTAGGAGTTTTAGGTTCAAGGACAATTTGTTGGTGCATTTCTTTATAAAACAAATATTTTTTTGTTGTGATCCTTTGAACTTGAATTTCAAGTCTTCTATTTCATTAAAACTAAATTGATGATCTTACCTGGATTATCAGCTCTAAATCGCAATACAACGTATCCGTTATTGGGCACAGCGACAGTATCTTTGCCGGGTGGAGCATTGTATTGTCGGTGCAACATGCCGCGTCGATCTAAATCGAGGGCGTGCTTCAAGTTGATCTTTTTCACGTTGGAGTCCGGCGATCGGCCAATACCGATCACATTGAATGCGTAGCCGTGCAAATGGAACGGATGACTAAGATTTGGCTGTTGCACTGTGAAAATGAAAATCGATCGTGTGGAAATGGTGGAAAATTAGCAGTTAGTCATGCATGCCGCTCACGTGGAAATTCGATATATGCTTACCTTCATCGACTAGAACGACTTCGACGATCGCATTGAGCGGGATATCGATCTTGTGGGTGCACATACAGTTTGTACCACAATTAGCTGGACGATTGTCCCCGTTACAGAATTGTTCAGGATTGATATCATCGTACTGGGAGGTGAGCGGTGCCGGAGCCGACAGGTATGAGATTTCATCGATCAACGATATTACATGATCACCAGTTGGGGCGACTGTGAATGAAGTTAACGTTGAAAAAGCGTAGGGTTTTTTAGTGTTAAATGAAAGCCGATATGTTGATAGTGGTTAGCCGACTATTTGTTTTGCTAAAGTTATGTTAAAAATCTTGAACCAAATTCGAGCAAAAGAAGTGGTTAAATAAGATTCGAATCAGTTGCTGTCGAGGCAAGAACTCTGATATGAAAAGTTTGTTTAAAAAAGTGATCGCTTCGAT
Organism: Oxycera nigricornis; assembly: GCA_963942545.1. Lineage (NCBI taxonomy): Eukaryota > Metazoa > Arthropoda > Insecta > Diptera > Stratiomyidae > Oxycera > Oxycera nigricornis. Next base: position 7,787,261 of record OZ012659.1, read on the forward strand.
CCCGGACTTCCATCGCTCAGCGAACGTTCACTTTCATCTTATTTCGAACGGAATCAATAAGAACTTGTTTATTTTTTTTGTATTATCTTTTGGAATACCCTTTTTTTACATCAAAATCAGATCAATCAGTAACTGCAATCACTACTCACCCAAAAATCGATTGTATGTATTCGGCTGGAACAATTCTTCGGGACGATACAAATAGAATCGGAATGGCAAGAAAATCTTCACGTCTGGTTTCTCTTGTAGAATTCCACGATCAATTTCCAAAGCATTTTTCAGTTGACTAACACAAATGGCATCGTCACGCTCCCGGTTACATTGGGCATCCAACGGGTTAAGAACCTATTCATTTTTGTGGTAGTATTTTTGATAGGCACACACATGCGGTGGCGATACATGTTGGATCCCATTGTTTGTTTGTTGGTTTGTTTCATATTTATATTTAAAGTCAATTCATGTGATGATTTATACAATACATTACATTTGTACATAGTTTGTAGATTTGTATATGAAAGGATATTTCAAGTGTTTTTGGTGTGTATAGTACAGCAGTGTAGTATTGTTGCAGTTGGTGTTTGTTTGTTTGTTTTTTTACGGTAGAAAAAGTGTACATTATTGTAGGAAAGTATAATTCGTTGTTGTGTATTTGTACATTTGTACATTGTAGAAAATTACATACAACAAAGAGAGAGAGAGAAAATATAAAAAAATTAGATGAGAAAATAGTAGATACGTTTATAACAATTGCATGAAACATATAGTACAATATTAAAGCATTTGAAAAATACATATGTGCAGTGAATTTTTCTAAAATTTACATTCAAAATGGAATGAAAGGGGCTTTTTCGAGTTTCCACGATTAATAATATATTTTGATCTTTTTCCATATAAATATAATTTGGTAGTCCTTTTGAAAATCTTGAAAACAGGCTTGGCAAATAGCAGCTTTCCAGACAAGTGGATATGATGTTGTTGAAACAAAAAAATGACACTGAATGCAGCATTTCTTTATGAATGGCAAAAATTTTAACATGTCTGTTTAACTCTATTTTTATTTCAAAATTCTTTTCTTTAATTTTCGTTCTCTAAAATTTATTTTTTATTCCTAGGTCTATGAAGAATTATTCATCATATCTTTCAAATACTAGGTGGGGTGAAAAGTAACCTCCTTGACCGCCAGAATACGCTGCTACTGCAAAAAAAGTTATGGTGCCTTGAAGTCCGTTCATATTTAGGCAGACGTGCCAAATGTCAGTGCGATACTGTCTTTAGTTTTGTTTTGACAGCTGATTGTTGTTGACGTGTTTCGCATCATGTTGAGTATGGACAAAAATGATTTTCGTTCTCTCATAAAACATTATTTTCTGAGAGGCAAAACGGCGAAGGAAACAAAAGAAAGGTTGGATAAATATTATGGGGCTAATGCTCCGTCAGATTACACCGTCAAATATTGATTTCGAGAGTTTCGTTGTGGCCGCGACCCCACTACCGATCAAGTCTGCAGTAGAAGGCCCTACGATGCGATTACAGAGGACAATGTCAAAAAAATACGTGAAATGGTGTTAGCTGACCGGGAAGTAAAGGTGCGCGAGCCAGCAGATATCACAAAAATTATTACTGAGGGCACACGCCATATTTTGGGCAATATTCTGCATACGAAAAAGTTATCCTGCCGCTGGGTGCCTCGCATGGTAACTCCAGACCAAAAACACAAACGCGAGCGCACTTCGAAAGAGTGTTTGGACTTGCTGATGCGGAATCGGGTGGACTTTTGGCGTCGATTGATAACTGTTGATAAAACCTGGATCCACTATTACACACTACAGAACAGAATGAGTACCCGGCAATGGACTGAAGCCGGCACGAGTGCTCCGAAGCGGCCAAGGGAGGCTCGATGGGTCGGAAAGGTTATGGCGTCGGTTTTCTGGGATTGTCATGGCATACTCTTCGTGGAATACCTTGAAAAAGGAAAAACCATCATTATTGGAGCGATTGAAGGTCGAAATCGCTGCAAAACGGCCTCAATGCGCCGGCGCACAAGAGCATCGCAACCACGGCAAAAATCAATGACTTACGGCTCCAATTGCTTTCGCATCCACTATATTTGCCCGATTTGGCTCCTTCAGACTATTATCTCTTCCCAAACCTCAAAAGCTGGCTCATCGAAAAATTCAGCTCACGCGAGGAAATCATCGATGCCGCAGAGAAGTATTTTGCAGATCTTCCGGAAAATTACTTTTCGGGATCAAGAAGTTGGAAAATCGCTGGAATAAGTGTATCGAGCTAAAAGGGGACTATGTTGAATAAAATAAAAAAACATTTAAAAAAAATATTTTTTTCATTGCCATGGAGGTTACTTTTCACCCCACCTAGTAAAAACGTTAACAATTTGATTCGTATTATTTCAAAACATATGCCACTAAATTTGAAGTGCTTTTATGAATATTTTAGGCTTGAAATTCAAAAAATAAATGACCAGAACTCTAAATGGAAGGTTTGAGTTTCTGTAGCTTTCAAAATTTCTTGCAAATTAAATTGCTCATGATGAGAAACTTAATACAAAACAATTATTTATTGTAAAAAAATACTTTTATCAAGAAATTTTGCCATAAATAATTAGTGACCACAAAATTGATTTACGTCCAGTTTTTCAAATATTTCCAACTAATTTTCTTGCATAAATTACAGTTTTTGATTAACATAGTCTACCATACTTAACACTAAGTTAGCAAACATGTCAATTAAACCTACACGCCCACCAACATCCAAGTAACAAATATTACTGAGTTTTGTTTGTACTGAAACTCACCTTTTCTAATGAAATAAATTACTTGATCTGGAAAAATGCTCTCCAAATGGGAAATTAATATGTTCAACGTGATTTTATTATGGATTTTTGCATATGCATATAAACGAGAGAATTCATTGCTTAGGTAATAAATAAATATAAATACATATTTCAGAATTACTGCATTAGCCAACTAAGCGATTTTTCGCTTAATCACGGTGGCTATAAAGCATTGATTGCAAGCAATTTATCTTGCTTGGTTTATGAGTTGCCAATCTCATGTTATAAATACAAAGATATTGAAGCAAAATTTTTCAGATACCAGGATGCTGGTTTGAAGGTATGAACGGTTTAATTTTGATGCTAGCGGCAGTTTAAGCTTGTGGAATTTTAATTATCGGCAAATCGATTAATACAACTGCATAGTATTTATGTATAGAGTGTAATAAAATCTTGGTGCAGTTTGAAAAAAGATCAAAATATATTGAAATCGTTCAAGATACTTCGAAATTATGTTTCTGAAAATTTAATAACGTTTTTATTAGTCTTTCGATATTTCAATGGTGAAGTTTTCCCTATTTATTTTTTAATCGTCATATTTAAACTGAATTTGTGCCTTACACTGATTTTAATCACAATATTTGTCCATTGAAAAAGATTTAGTTCGATTTTTATGATGTTTTGTAGAAAGGCAAATATTTTTCGCTTTTATGACAACGAAAAGATTGGGAATAATGCTACCATTTCGAGGAAATTTTTATTCAAAACCGAGTACCAATATTTTATTTAAATTCAAAAGAGGAATCATGAATGAAACTTACGTTAGATCAAAAATTATTTCAGCATCAAATGTATAGCAAATGTTCAAATGCATAAGCGACAAATTCGGAATAAGGTTACTCGCTTATGTCTTTCGTTTAATAAGTCAGCCGATGAGGAGTACTGGTCGCAACTCGAAAGGTTTTTATTTCGATTTCGGTTACTTTAAACATGAAAGCAGTGTTGAAGTTTAAATCAACCGATTTTTTTGGTAAACCTTTGACTGGGACTACTGTTAAGAGTCTTCGCAGTGATGAGTTGGCAAAAAGACGTGCCAATTCACAATCCGTCTGGTTTTCAACGGCAAAATATCAAGTCATGCACTACAAGCGTTGAAATTCTAAAAGACATTCATCTACTTACCACACCCTGCGGTATACCAACGTCGTAGGTTGGTGCTTGCGATGATGGCTGATATGGACCACGAGCGTAACGTAAAATGGCCAATTGTTGTACTCGACGAATACCACATTCTCCCAGGCCGCGCACTTGCATCCAGTATGCACCAACTGGCTGGTCGGCATTGATGACAAAATCGTAACGTTCACCTGTTTGACATAGATTGGCATACAGAAATTGATATTTAAAATTGAAATTGAAATGGAAATTGAAATGGCATTAAAGGCGATTACGGCGACTCCGGGTGGAATCGTGACCATTAATAATTCATTGTCTAGTTGATAGTGCACCCGATTTAACCGCTTCGGCTAAATTGTGGGATAGATATTTTTTTATTGGTATTTGATTAGCAGTATCGGGATAATTTAATAGGTCATTTATCATTTTCTAAGTTGGCAACTAATAAAGATGTGAAGTATTTTATGGGAAAAATATCACTCGGCGATGTGAAAGTTCAATTTGAAGGTGAAAAGTTAGATTTATTGAGTGCTTTGATTACGGTTGATTGTACCATAAATACATAGAGGCCACCTTGAAACCTCACAGATATGAGCGCACACAAGGAAATCTATACAAAAAGCTCAACACAGTAAAAAAAATCTGGATAGGCTAGCTGAACATACTGTGTTCTAAAGCTATAATGTTGCCTTACAAGTACATCTACTGGATGGACCAAGAAAAAACTGCAGATAATAACAGAGAACAAAGAAAAAGCCCTTCGGTTTACATTATTTTGCAAACGCCTTTCATTTTGCTTAAGGGGTTACATAGATCTTGTATTTTCAAAAAATCAATCGAAAATTTTAAAGAAACTTCAAGAGTATTCACACCAAATTTGAAGTAAATTCGAGCTATACTACCAGAGTTATAAAGATTTGAATACCGCGTGGCTGGTACGTGCGCTTTGCCTTACAGAGCGTATTATACGCATGCAGCGCGGTTCTACCGCGTAAAATCAGCTCCTTTCATTTTCATCAAACATCACATCATCAAAAGGATGCTCTGAGCATCGCGAATGAGGCGAACGAATTACTGTATGGACCTGGAATCGACGACTTGATGTAAGTCGCTAAAAAATAACTTTAATTCATTAAATCGCGGTAAAAAAAAAACTTTAACCGCGTTTTTCACGAAACTTTGTTTTTCCGTGCGGTAGGCTCGATTTCTCGAGAACGAATCGACCGATTTTGCTGAAACTTTGCACAGTTCCTCTTTATAGTATTGACTCGTGCTTGAACGAAAGGATTTTTATTCGGTCGACTCGTTTTTGTTTTATATGAAAAGAAATATTTTAAAAACGATGAGAATCAGAAAAATGCTAAAAAATTGAGACGAAAATTCATTCAAATCCATGTCAAAACTTTAAATTTCATTTTTTTTTCAATTCCTTCGTTCAAACACGTGGTAAGGGCGTAAACTAAAAGAATTTTTTTGAATTTTTGATTTGGGATGAACCTGCACCGAAATATTCTGCCTATCGCAAAACAGGTTGGACGAAGAAAACTGCAGGAAAATTGACAATTTTCAATGTTTTTAGCTGAATTTTTTTCCACAACTTCTTGAAATACTTAACTTTTATGTGTATGTAAATTTTAAATAAAATAGATTATTGGTTTTTAAAATATTTTTTTTAAAAAAGTTTTTTCTTCTTCTTTTCTTTCAAGACCTATGTAGCCCTTTAAACGTTTGTGGCATGAAACATTTGAATGAACTTTATTTGGGCATTTGTTTTCATTTTCAGAGCAATTTCATGTCTCGAAAATGAAAAGTTACGGCGTTCACATATCCTGAAAGCCAAAACTAATATGATTTAAATCTAAATCAATGTTTACTGCGGTTGCAATACAGTTTTTCGTAGAAATAAATCTATTTTGCATTTCAGAACACGATCGTGTCCAGGATATGCACAATTGTTATTCTTGGATACAATCGTAGTTTCTCTAGTTGTGCCATTTGTAATGGATCACGCCTCTTCACAACATGCTAATTGAGTTAGCATCAACCATGTCGATTGTTGCCACCAGCATTGCTCGTTGCACTTCTGTAATGTACTCACCTGAGAAAGAAATAATCGTGTTGACTTGTCTCGGTTGTACTGGTTCACCATCAGTTGCAATTATTGTCATGGTGTGGCCTTCAATGGTCAATTGTTGTGGACATACTGACGAAAATGCAGTGATCATACGGAAACGATAGCGACGTCCCGGTGTTATTGTGAATATCTCTAAGGGTGTGTTTGTCATGAAGCCAGTATTTGGATCTCTGAATTGGCCTTTGCCGTTGATTAAGACCGATTCAGGATCTTGGCCCGTATTGACGGCCAAACGACCCGGATAACGTTCGGCAGCATCCTCATGGAGCCAGTCGGTTATCAAAATGATGTGGGTGGTAAGATCGAAGTCATACAGGTGAGAGTTGGGATCACGTGAGGGTGGTTGACGAACTACTATACTGCCGCAGAGCCCGTCAAGCTTTTGTAGACCAGTGTGCGAGTGCCAGAAATGTGTACCAGCATTTCCAGTCCATTGATATCTGAAAATAATCAGTGAGGTTTGATTTTAAATTCTAAATTAAGTTCGCTGGTCAATTTCATAACTAAATTTTTTATTTCGATTTATAAAATTTACTTTTAAAACGAAAAACATATTCGATCTCACCTGAATGTGTTTCCTTGTTGAATTGGACATTGCGTAACAAATGGCACGCCATCATAGTATTGTGATCCTCTTTGCCAGATACCGTGCCAATGGATGGTTACTTCCATACCTTCCATATGGTTTTCAACATCAACAACGACACGATCATTCTCGCAAACTTGAATACTAGGACCCGGAATCATACGATTTGCCGTGAGGATACCACGTTCAACACCATCAGCTAAGACACATTGACAATGACTCCAGACGGTATTGGTGGCATTTGGGGTGCATACTTGACAAGCACTAGAAATAAAAAGAAGATATATTTTTTTAAAAATGACAAAAATACTAAAGGTTGTTTTTCAAAATCTTCAATTTTAGAAAATAAAAATTCAGAGAATTTTTCTATCGTTATTAAACGCAAAATTGAAGCAGGTTTACGGAATTACATATTTTGGAATTTAAATGAGTAGCGAAAGCTAAAACTCTGGGCATGTACAGGAAATATTCGATGCTGTAATACCTGTGATCAATCACAGTTAATAATAAATGTGGTAAAATATAGAAATTTAAAAGTCTTAGAACCATATTGATTATTATTTGCCATGTAATTATATCTCGTCAACAATACTATATGTACGCATACCACTTAGATTGCTACCGAGTAAGTTTAGTTGATACAAATCTATTATACATAGTTTCTGACTGAAGTACTTTTGAAGCGCCGAAGGCAATATAGTACCTAGGGTGCATGTAGGTAATAGTTATTGGAATAAATCATAGCTTAAAAGGCTGCTGTTAGATAAAGCTTAACATTGTGAACAGTAGTAACACAGAACAGTAGCAATCGACCTCCCAAGTGCCCGAGATTGAACGTAGGCTCTAAACAAGCCGGAATTGATGACAGGATAAGTGACTGATTTATGGGTGCATTGGCTTGTAGAAGGGTTGAAATTGATGAGGAAGTCAACAGGTGATTGACTTTCAGCGTAAAATGAAAGTAAAGTGCATATTATTATTGTGAAATCTAAAATATGTACACGAAAATTTTGGCATTTGACACGCAATCTACAACGAATGTGCAATATGATATTATGTTGAATAAAGATTAGCTTCATAAATATATTTTCTAGTAGCATACAACAGGAATGAATGAATGCAGCACCTACATTCCCAATAATCTTTGTATTAATAAGAAAACATCAGGCATTTCCATTATGATCCAACAATAATTTCCACACTCAATTACGATTTTTTGCAATACAATCAACAAAACATTAGATAGAAAAAAAAATCGAAAAATCTAAAGTCACGCATGAAAAACACCTCTTGAAAAGTGCAACTGTTTTTCTAGATAATTATATCGTACAGTTAAAGAAATGAATATCCAACGTTCGAAGGGCGTTCAATCGCATTCCCAGATAATTTACACAATTAAATGAAACGCTTCATTACAGATATTTTTCAAATGGCCAATAATATTGAATTGTTTTCGTTGTACAAGTAAATAAATACTCAACATCGTATTATCGATTTTGAACTGTTGCAAAGATCATTAGCTGACCTTGTCCGCCCATTGTTAGTAGAACTTACATTTTATTAGCGTTACCAACGCAAAGATGCCCCTTGAAATCTGAAATGAAGTCGTGTCGTTCCAGCCGAGGTATTGAAGGTACGTATTTGTGGTAAGAGATACTTTTTGAATTCTTTTGTTTTCCAGTTGCAATTTTGCTAGTAATGTTGATTCAACATTTCGTGGGTGTTGTTAGAGTTAGACGATCGAGCGGAGAAAATTTGAATCAAAAGGATCTTCCCAATGAGTTGATTAAAGTCTTTACTGAATTCGATAGATGTTGCAAGACCAATAGTTCTAGGTGTTACTAGCATTGAAACTTATGAAATATCAACGACCTTACTGAACAATATTCGGTCAATGTCGGGCAATCTGTAATATTTTATGATGTTTGAATCGTTGAAAGATAATCCATTGGCACGGTATCGCACGAAAAGGTCATGTCGTGTGACATTGAAGGCTACACGGAAAGTTTTTTGTCCTCATTTCCGAAAACACTTGATGAAAAGAGCGCGTGATTATCAGATTTAGATTTGAAGTTTTATGCCCTGTAGCACATATAATTTAGATTTGAAATTGCAATTTTAACAGGTGAATAGTTCAGTTCAATCATAGGATATTTTCTCAACATCCGGAAATCTTCAGCGTGACTTATTTTCAGGAAGGTTTGTCTGCACACGCCGGCCACTTTACTCACATCATTCACACAACCTTGGTTGTTACAATTTATAATCAGAGTAAAAAAAATAATTGCGTAAATTTTTTTTTATTAGCCGCACCCATCGGTTTCCATCCGGAATTGTGTAGTCCATTGGAAAATACAAAATTAAATCAATTTGTTGAGTTATTACTTGAACAATTAGACTATAATTGTTGAACGATTTGCTTGGAGCGGCTGATTGTTTTGTTTCATAATGGCACAAAAAGATTTAAGATAGCTGAACAAATAATTTATGAATGGCAGTCAATTGAATACAGTAAGTATTGTAGGTATTAATTACAAACTACAATGCTGTTTTTATTTCATTTTTCAATGCGTTAAGGAGGTGTGACCCTCAGCAATGGGTTTAATATGATACTTGAAGGTACATATACAGTTCCGAAGTAAAGTTTCTTATTCGATCGACATTAAAATGCCAGACTTATATTTATGGAAACATTATGCCATGCTCAAGGAATGCAAAATTTGAACAATAAATCAGTCAAAATAGTTTGCAATCTTTGACATGAGATATTTCATATTCTTTTTTCACCAGCAATTAATTAATATTCCTATGACGTGTTCGGAAATATTTACTTATGATGAAGAAACACAAAAAAACCATTTCGAATTTTAGATCAAAAAGCTTTAAAACTAACTATTCGACATGTAAGATGAATTTGAAAGAACCACGTTACTAAATTGTATAACGTGGATTTTTCCATTATCAACTCATTCTCATTTATTTATCATTTTTTTGCAATGCTGGGTAAAAATGCATAACTTTATCCTTTGGGGCCATCGATAAATTACGTAACACTCCAGGGGGGGGGGGGGTGTATTTGAAAATGCTACTAAGTATTTCATGAATGGAGTTGAGGGGAGTCTAGCAAATTGTTATGTAACAAAATTTAAAATTAGTCAAAATAGGTTGAAAGTAATTTTTCTTCATATTATTTTATTTTATATAATAAATGGTAAATAATAAAAGTGTTTCTGGTTGAAAGTATTTGTATTGTTGATATGTTTTGATAAAAATATTTAACTCTGAGGGGTTCACGATGAATTTGTTACGTAATAAAAAGGAGGGGTCTTTGAAAATATTTATAAGTGTTACATGGGAGGGGGGGGTTAGAAGTCTCTAAAAATTGCGTTACGTAATATATAGATGGCCTATTTACTAAATGATAAGGAAAGGCCGTCAAATACCACACTACTGATTAATTTCAAAATAAACGAAACGCAATAGCTTTCAATAGCAGAGCTATTTTAAATTGTATGATTTTGTTCTTTGGACTTGCGAAATTTGAAAATGTCAATAGTTACGATGCAGAAGAGAAGACGCATGAAGTTTTCTCCCAATTTTTTTTATTTTCGTATTACTTACAAGTACTCATATTGTAGAATTAAACCTATTTGCCTGAAGTTACTAACACTGTCTCAGATTCAAAAGAATTAATAAAAATTGAGATACCGTTTAGAATATATTCTGATGTAAATTCAGTCAAACCACAGCGTGGATTTCTTTAAAATCGCATCTGGTGTGTTAAATTTTGTCCACGGTACGATATTAGGGAATAATCGATAGTAAAATCCTTTTGGCAACAAAAGTATTAGGTTTTCATGATGTTGCAAAGGTGCGTTACAAACAGGGCTCCCCTGATATGGACCAGTGATCTTTGACGCGTAATTATCAATTTGTAGTTCATTGTGAGTCCGAAATTGAGGGAATTTGTGGATGTTACATGTATATAATTTAATTACTCAACAGTTAAATTAAGAAATGTTACTTCGTAAGTGTTAAGTAGTAATATTTACTGATTGTTCAACGATGCTTAACTACCCCGGTTACATTGATCAATGGAAAATGGTTGGAGCTACAGCTACCTATGCACCAAGTGTCAGGTTCAATGCTGCTTGGCAACAAGTAATTTTTTGAAATTGGATTTGGTTTCACACTATCTGTTTACTCAGTTGTAAATGAATACCTGAGTCAAACTAGGGTTATAATCGTGAGCATGTTGATGACCACTTCATCTCCTAGTGCTTTGTTTGTGAGGTAAAAGAGATAAATCCAACATGAATGCCTAGGCTCAATTTTGTCTGTTGCGCCATCGATTATTATAATAATCGCTGTGAAGCATTTCTGCATACAGATAGTATTGCGGCCAAACCAATTTTTTTCTTTTACGTTGTGGCGAGGATTGACCTAATCTTTGGTGCATTGAATAATGGTACTTCATTCTCCCCTTGAAATAATTTTGATCGCACAAATAGCTAAAACGTTGATTGATAAGAACATTTAATATATGTGGCGCGAGCAGTTGATTAGGGGTTCATTTTGTACGGGTTGTATGGACTTAGTTTGTTTATGTTTCATAGTTTTGTTGACCAAATTCCCATATGTTGCTTCTTTTCGAAAGTTATCAGGACGACTTCCAAAAAGTCAAATAAATCACTACCAAGCGAAGCTGGTCTATGATTGTGTGTCAATTTTCGACACATATTTTCCAGCATTTTTTAGTGACTAACGATCTATTTCGTACAGTGCAATATTGAAACTACATTGATATTATTTCAAGTACATTCTTGTAGATGATATCAAAATTAACCAACAAATAGCCCACCCTAGATGTATCTCCACATGTTAAGATAATTGATTTAGTATTGGTGAATGTGATCAAAAACTTTATCCGGCATACCCAGGAAATTTCTTTGAATGTTTGAACATAATAATTTTGTGCCAGTTTGTACGTTTACCCCTGAAATACTTTGATTATTATATTTTGATATTGTAATTCAAACCAAACTATTTTGGCTTTAATGCATAACTGACAAAGAAACTTTTGAAATGCATAGAAGAGTTCACAAATAGAACATTGTTTTATAAATTCTGAAAAAAACATTAGTGCACCAAATAGATATTCATTGAAATTCCACGACTGTTGAATCTACTTGGAAAGCCTATCAAACAAAACGAAATGTTCTAAGACTATCATTAAATATCTGAAACTTCCTTTTTATTCATGCAACGAAACAAATTTACACACCATTTTATTTTATTATATGGGTCGCAATTTTTTGACTAAGAATTGTAATTCAGACGAGAATGTTTAATAAGCTGCTAAAACAAATTTTCGGCGAAAGGATTCAAAAATTGCAGCCCAAAAATTAACAATGAATTTTATTGCATCATCATAAAATGATTTACTGAATTACTATTGCTGCAACCAAATTACTAGAGAAACACTCAATATCAATCATTCCATAAAAATGTTGCCTAAATGTTTTACATGAGAAGGACATGAAAATAGTTTGGTGTATAAATTTCTACTAGTGGCAGTCTACAATTCTCTTGAATAGCACTGTTTAAAATAGCGCTGATTCCATGCTGTTCTATATTTCACCCTTTAATCGATTATATACTATTTCTCATACTTGTTCTCGTTTTGCCCAGTCAAAAATTGGATTTTCTTCCATTTGGCATCTTTGTTTCACCACAATAAAAGCTCACTGAGTGCAAAAACACAGTTCGTCTACGCTTATACAATGTTATAAGCTCATTTGCACTTCGACTGAAGTTGAAATGTTGATTGAAACAAATATTGAACGTTTTCTCACGATGTTCTAATTAGTATTCCAAGACAGAATCGATATGTGAACATTGGAACGTGCACTGATTGTAAGTGAATCACTCCTTCAATCTAGTGTGACACTATGTTACGGCTTGGCTATGATAGAAGTTCCCACGATGTACAGTTCTAGCTCTAGACTCAAGTTACGAGCAAAGATAGTGTGGGTACGGTAGTGAAATCAAGGTGGAACAAAGCACATATGATTGTTTCTAGTTCTGTATTTAAACTTTGTCGCTTTGTATCTTAATATATTAAACTCACATGAGGATATGTGGCAGTGATTCATCGAGTATCTGTTCCAGATAATATTATCAGAGCAACAATTGGATAGGGAAAAAGTGATAAAAATTATGATGGTGAGTGGGCGCTTGTAGAAATTTATTGGTCAGTTGTTGTCAAGCGTGGCAGAGTTTCAGAGTTCTGCAAATGGAAATTAACACTTACGCTCCAAGCACGGTGTAATATTCCAAGGTGAAGTGATAGTAACACGTTCTGGGTGGTTCTCCTTCTCGGCAGGCTCGCGCACATTCATCAGGTGCTGACAAACTTGGATTGCGTCTCAGTTCAGCCGTTGCACTCGAAGCAAAATCCAAATGGTGGAAAGGCGGACGCCTATTCGAGCCAGCATTTGCGATACGTCCTAGTGGTGACCGCGGCACACCAGCAGAACTACCCCCGCTCCCTAGCGAATTGCTGGTTAATGGCGATGGCCGTGGTATGCTAGAGCTGAGCGAGGGATGCGTTTGGACTAGGCCATGGGTTGCAGAGTAGAATTGTGGATCAGAAATTGGTGCTTCCGATGGTCCAACTGTGACTTGCGATTGCCACCACGATGCAGCTGTTGATTGATCCTGTTTAGAAATGGCCGCTGAAAAGGTATAGAAAATGCATATTAGATGGTGTTCAGATTAAAATTAAACAAATTTATATAACTGTAAGTAATATTATTCTAATGTATCTACTTCTGCAGTAGCATTAAAACTTCAGCCTTGAGCCAACGACCAATTTATGAGCTGATACCTTATTCTCCGTATATGATACTCATATGTACTACCGCTTCGCAACGCTCCATTTATATGCATCTGAAATGCACATTACTATTTGTTCTACAAATTATGTGAAATTTATTCCTAGTGTAACTCATGCATGAGTAACAACATTTTCATGCTTGTTCTCTGGTCTTGTAGCCCGAATCGTTAGCAATCACAGAATTATGCAAAACTAATTCAGCTTAAAGCCTCAAATCAACTGGCAAACGATAATCGGTTAAATTTGAATGGCTTAAATGTTGAATCGATTCAAATCATATCGTCTGGAATTGAAACAAAGCCACCGAGTCCATTTGAATGGCATCTAACCTTCCACCGAGCATTTTAGTGTAATGTCCCGGCTTCAGGCTGCATCCTAAGCATCACAGACTATAGCATTAACAGTGGTCTTTCATTTGGCAAATGGACCGTTTGATATTAATGCGATGATTTTCGAAGGAAACAGGCTTTGACCTAGGGGTAAAAAAAGTTGATTGCCAAACGTCTCAAATGTTCTGTAAAACGATGAAGGTTTCTAGTCACACCAGCCAAAAAGATTTGCCATGCATTTCTTGTAGTTCCATTTTGATTCCGTGCAGAAAAATAATTTGCAGTCGCTGCAAACAAAAGACATTTGAATTTATTTTTGCCAAGACCTTATGGTCGTACGGTCGAGAAGCTATTTATGGAGGTTGGGTCCATTACCAGTCAATGGTTGAACTGACTCGACCCGATTTTATTGTCTATGCTGCAACATAATTTCTTGGACGAAATGGAAACAATATGCAATTATAATGGCTAGGGGTTAGCTTATAAATTGGACCAGCATTTTGGCACGAGTTCGAATTTGTATCTTTCTTTTCTTTGCTTTCGGCTTGGATACAAATTTTAATTGACTGTTAGACTCTGTGAGTTTACATGATTTCGAATGGATTAAGCTGGCTTTGGGGTAAGTTACATTTCCGTTTCGTGAAGAATGAATGATTCATGGTCGTGATAAGTACGAGTATATGTTTAGAATAGTTTACATTAGTATTAAATAGAATATGTGATTGCCTCAAGCTGTAGAACTGGATATAATTGGTATGGCATATTTGGAATTTATGTCCTTGGGTCTTTTGAATTGAATTTGAAGTGTAGAATGTGTCCTGAAATTTATGATCGAGTGTGATCAGTAATTAATGGAAATGCGCCAATTTTCATCACTCTATTTTAGAAAAAAAATCATTGAATATATTCCAAAAGAAAAGTCGATAGGTAGTGCAAATAACCAACAAACAAATCAATATCAATAATTTGCGAACACGAATTTATGGTTAAAAAATTTTGAAGTTACTGTTTCTCTTGAGTAGAGTTTTTCCAATCTGAAATTTACATCAATATTTGAGTTTTCCAAACATTAGTGTGAGCTAATATTAAACATTTATTTGTATAAAGTTTCGTTTCTGTCTCTGCGATTAATATAGATTTTACGGTGCCATATAAAGTACAGAAATGTACTATGTTTAATGGTTACTTCAAAAATTGGATTTATTTTCAACCTACAACAATTTTCATTGAGCTTTTAAGTTTCTAATGTGTTTATATGATTAAATCATTGAAAGAAAATTGATTTTTTTGTAAAATATATTCTTCGAACTTTGAAATTATTTGCAAGATATTTTTTGTAGCTATTTTGATGCCCGGAAGATTCATTTCTCTACAGCCATAAGCTGTTAGCATCTAATGATAAATATTGTAGATAAATTGATTAACGTGACTCATTCACTAGAACATTGCTTGTATTTGAAGAAGCATCATGATTCTCAAAATGTTTAAAATCAGATTGGATATCGACTCTTTCTGCAAGATACTTTGCAGAATCTTTTCTAAAATTGCGCTCTTTTAAAGCGTTGCTTTACTACAAAATACTACATTTATATTTCAAAAATAATTATAATGTTTATTGATGCTGATGATTATTACTTTATTATTGCCATTATAAGATTTACGTAGTAAACTATTCTAAATATAAATGTAAAAAAACGTCTCATAAAATTTTGTTTCTTTATTTTAAATTTTTTTTTGTTCTTTCTGCATTTTACTAGGTAGCATTCTATTTTGTCCCATCTATCTCCACAGATTCTGTATGATTATTCCAAAGGTTTTCACGATTTGTTCCTATTTTCTCGTTGTTTTTGCGTCCGTATCTAGTTGTTAGTTTGAATTCAACTTCTTTTTTAAGGTACGTAGACAGCACCAAATAATATACATATATACTCGATGTTTGCTGTCCTATACTGAATCTGTTGCCGTCATTACATGTCTCTATTTTTCAATTCATTCAAAATTATTTTCCCAGACTCCTTTTGACGTCCATTATAGTTTTTCATCGCTCGATTTCGGGCCGTTTTATTTCTTGTCCTGATACATTAATTTTTCTGTACCAATTCTCGATTCTTTTTTAAGTAGTTTGCTTTTCTAATTTTGCATCCTTTTGTTGCAAGTTGAAAGCTCTTACTTCTGCCTGAAGGGTTATAGTTTCTATTTATGCTTCCATTTCTAATGTCTGTACCTTTTGTACTTAACCTGAGTCAAAGAATGTATTTATAGTATTTTCTCTGCATCCTTTTTATCGCTTAGTATTCCTTGAATCTCAAAATTTCGGATTTATACAAAATTTCATTCTGTGTGACATTGTTGAACATTTGTTTAATTTATTTGTTTGTGAAATTTCATTCGCCAATGTTCGACACTAATCCTATCATTTGATTCGATATAGTTATTATGTTTCCCATTGATATTGAACATGAAAGTCTAACATTTCAATTGTTTCTATTGTCTCTAGTCATTTTATGTATGTAAAACTGAACGCTTTTTTGGTTCCAATATGAAATATATCTTGTTACATTATTTACTTCCTTTCCTGTTTCTGCTAAGGTTATTGTTTGTGAATAGTGATCTGAATGAATTCTATTTTATGGATCCGTTGATGTTTCGCTCGTGAAAATGCAGTCGATTTTTGTCCCATCTATACAACACCGAGAAGGTGTAATTTCCTTCTTCGTTTCCCTTTTTTATTTCCATTTAAAAGATTTCACAGATTTAGTAAATTCCATTCATTTCTACCGTTCATTATTTGTCACCTTGTCTTAAGTACTTCTTGTTCCATTTATTTTTTCACCCAAGATGTCCTGCTACAAGAATATTCTTTAAGCTGCGAAGAATATTTAGGCGTTGTACAAAATCATCTTCCCAAAAGACAGTGTAATAATTTCTGTTCAGGAAAATAAAAAGGCCCATCTTACTTACTTTCGAATAAAAAATGCAATAAAACACATTGAATATCTTTGATTATCAGTTAGTTTTTGTATCTTTAAAATATGACGAATCTTGTATTGACCTTCCTAAATATGAAGGCAGATAAATATAGAATGAAGGAAAAACAGCAGCAAATTACTTAGAAAATTTGTAAGTGTATTTTTAAATTTAAGTTTTATACCTTACATTATTGGTATTTTACATAAAGACTGGATGAAATCAAGACATCCTAACCAAAAAACGTTAAAATAGAATACCAAATTTTGTTAAATTATCAATTTTTCCTCGTTGAGTCTAAACTCTATTTTGTATTGCACAAATATAAAAGAGTCAATGTTGCAAAAAAATGTCTTTATGCAACGTCCAACCAACATCCGTAATTCATCTTTTCGAAAGTTCGTCAAAAGATTCAAAGTAGGCGTCAATCCGCCCAAAAGGAAACATATTTGATGCAGAAAAAAAGCGTCGAAAATTGCAAAATATTTTCTGGACATGTTACAACAGCCACACATCGCATTATGAACGTATAATTACCTGAAAGATGCCAATATCGAGCGACATAGCCATTGTTAATTGCAGCTTGTTTTCATGCTATTATTTAATTGATTGGAAACATTACTTGATTGGGTTCCCTGCATGAGTGCCGGCAAGTGTTGATTGGCACATTCATTTAGCAAAATGACGAGCCTGAAAGGTAGCCGTTGCTGCTTCGATACAAAACGACTTATGTGCATGTAAATCTGTAGAGTTTCTGTTCCTGATATTCAATTTAAATATTTCAAATCAGAGAGTGTGTCAAATTTAAAGGGAAAACCCCGAGAAAGGTAGAGGAAATTGGAGTGAAAGTCTATAAATTAAAAAAAAATACCAAAAACATATAGCTGCGAGTTGAGATTCGATAAAACATCAACATTTTTAATTTACGAGCAGAAAAGCGTTGTGAGTGCTTCAGGGTTCGTCAGCGAAAGGTTATTATGTACAAGATCATGTCAGATTGTGCAGAAGTACTTTGGAAGCTAGTCCGCTTAAATGTCGGGGAACCGAGATTGAGTTACAGGCTTCAGGCCGTACGCGTGCGTACAAGGATTAGTGCTTCGCAATTGATTGATTATCCACGAAAGAATGAGTCTGCAATGTTTGGCGGCAGTTATGCTCGTTCGGATCTGCATTATGTTGAAAGTATGGCGGAATGGAATGTTTTTTGTGGTATTTAGTGCTGAAAGCGAAAATGCTATCCAATTTCAGTGAATATGTAGTTGACTTGCATATTATGAGAATCGACAAGTGACATGAAGTCCCGACAACATGATTTTCAATTATGTGATGGTATTTGGGTATGTTTGCAGAAATTAAGCAAGTAATTCGTTTTCAAATGGTGCTTGTTGTTAAGAATGGTGATTGTTGAAAATAAAAAAAATATATTAAACCAAGAAACATAATGATCTGTAAAATTCATCTAATGAACGGATTTCATTTAGACCAGATGCTCTCTTTTTATTTTCCAAACTGTTGAAATTTTTCGTCACCTTTCAGTGTACAAGATCCTTGTTTGTATCTAAGGACTGCAACGGAAAAAATAGACCTTTAGTTTTTCCTGCATAGCTCTTGTTTAGGATAAGTTTAAGTCTTCATCAGGTATGCAAAATAAGCTATAAAATTCAATAAAAAAGAATGTTTAATCCATTCGTATTGGAAGATCACTCTTGAAAAGATGTCATCAAATCAAGAAAAAGTGCCTAGTTTAATTGTGTGCAAATATTTGGAAAATTTTCTTCGTAAATATTCGTTACTAGCAAAGGAGACCAATTCGTCGATTGCAACAGTAAAACGAACGATTATGAAGTACAAAAAGGGTCTAAATGTTGCTAGAAAGTCTGGATCAGGTAGAAAAAAAGATCCATCCGATACAAATTTGAGACGATAGGTAAAGAGTCCAGTCTCCATTCGAGATATGGCTCAAAAAGTGCAAACATCGAACGCAATCAGAGGATTAATAAGCATTATATTCTTAGATCATGTAAAGTCCAAAAAGTACCCGATCGATCCGAGGAAAAGAAGAAAGAAGCGAAAAATCGGGCTCGAACGCTATACAAGGATTACCTGACCAAATTCTTTTATGTCCTGTTGGACGATGAAACAAACGCGAAGGCCGATTTCGCACAGTTGCCTGGTCAGGACTTCTATACCGCAGGATCAAAGGGTGGTGTTAGCTCAAAACATAAAACCAAAAAAGCACCAAAATTCTCAAGCGGCATATGATTTGAAATGTTGATGTGGTCTCAGATCAGAGGAATTTGTAGCGAAGGGTACCATCAACTCAACAGTATACATTGGAAAGTGTTTAAGGAAGCGACGAAAATCATTTATCGATATAGGCAGATATTGGGCCGGAATGGATCAAAATAATTGGAGAAATGCATATAAGGTGCTCGATGACACTATTGTACGGAACTTAATGCGTGGAGTTAACGGAAAGGTCCGAACGTTTTTTTCTTTGAGATGAAAATTCATTGAATTTTATATATTATAATAAAAGAAGACAAAAAATAAATTCGATGAAGCAAATAGTACCACTTTTAGATACATAATTATAAAGGACAATTTTTTTCGATGGGGCGATGGAATGGTCCACTCCGTCTTCTACTAGAAGGCCCATAATATACCACCAAACTTGATGCATGATTCTGCTCAAAAAAAAATTTGGCTGTTATTTAAACGAACTAAATCATTCAAAAAAATTTAGAATTGAATATTTTGAATCGGTAGAGAGTTTAGCTTTCAATTAATTTGTCGAAAAAGAAGTTGAAAAAAGCAAGTTTTGTAAAGTCTAGGTTACTATAAGTCGTGACTCTAGTCAAATTCTTCTAGGAAAGTAATTTTAAATTTCATATCGAAATGTTTGCTTCAGGAAATTTATTTGTGACGCACCCAGGAAACAGCTCCGTCTGAGTTATGTACGCCGCCTTTGTGGCGGACATGCTACGACTGTCTAAAGTCAGTGTAAAAGCGAAGGAAAGAACGAACCGAGTCTCAACAAGGCTTGCTAGACAGGCATGAGTTCAAAGGGAGGAAGATACTTTATCTCTGATAAGGGATGGTAGTCCGTTTAGGGCAGAAAACTACAGCAAAGTCTAGCAACTTTCGCTGGATGGTCCTGATGGGAAGTGATGCCCCTGAGTTACCCATGTTTGGTGATCTACATAGTATCTTGAATCTAATTAGGGGTCAATCTGGTATCACGGGTTCCGAATCCCCGGAGGACAGCCTTCGCTGGTTGTGGTGAAGGCTCTTAAGTGAGTTGAAATATGAGAGTTGTGGTTTGATATCTATAGGAGATGATTTTGCATAGCTCAGTATTTTTTCAGGCTAAGGACTCTTCTGCTTTGAATAAGTGTATCAGAAAACATTAACACTACTTGGAAATATTGCGTTTTGCTATAGAACTCCAAATATATTTTGTTCAACTTAACTCGAATCAATGAATTTCAGCTTATTCGAGTCAAAAAACTCTTTTAAGAAATACTCACATGACAAGCTCCATATGTAGCTACGAGTCTGCATTCAAAATACAATGAGGAAGAAATGTTGGGTACAAAACTGAGAAAATACATATGTTTATAAGCGTATCTGATCTAAGTAAGTAATTATAAAGGTATGACAACAATCGCAAACATTCAACCACCAAACATTGATAACAGGAAGCTTGGATCCCCGGTATTGTACTTATAGGGCAACATGAGTACCACGGATATCAATTAGACCTCACAAATGGTCCAGACAGCAACAAGTCTTCAACATAGGAGACATAATCACGTCCGACATGAGAATATACACCGTATAAATGGCTGATCTCTCTGTAAAAGAATGATCAACTTGAGCATAGGATGGTATGCATCATGAATAGTAATTATTTGTAAAGTTGAATTATGGTTGGAAGTATTCAATAATTAATTGAATGCAAGGCAATGACACTGCTATCATGGAGACATTGGGGCTAAACACGTTAAGTTAAATTATGTAATTTTCACATTTTCCAAGTTCGTAACTGATAATAATCGAAGGAAGTATAACTTGCCATGGGGCTGACTAGACATAATATTGCAATCAGGAAGCAAATGATGACTAGTAATTTCTAATTATGCGAATTTGGACTGAAGAACTGTCGGGGTCCATTAAAAACAAGGCTTGAATCAAAGATAATGAACCACCAACGAGGCAGCCAAATGTGTGAAAATTATATCATATCTGAACGATGATTATGAAACGGTTATCATGCTAAACATTTCACATTGATTGTATCTTAAGAAGGTGAAAAAATTCAAGAAGAAGCGACTCATGTTCGTTGAGTTGGTATGTTTATGTAGTGGATTGTGATACGCAATAAATTGTCCTGTCCAGTAATACTCAATTGGAACAGCTTAAATCATGGGTGTCCAACCGGTCGATCGCGATCGACCAGTCGATCGCAAGCCAATATTTAGTCGATCCCGAAAACCATCATGAATTTTAATATAATAGTAAAATGAAAATGTAAAATATAATTCTAATATAAGAGTAAAATGGACCCCGAAAGTCGAACCAGATGGCTGGAATCAACGAATGGCGAAAATAAAGGAGACCGCCGTCGCATATTGTTTAAGAACGGTTCTCAGGATTGCTAATTTTGCAAGCATCTCGAGAATGCATCTCTTTGAACATTAAACGGCAGCTTCATCGTAATAGCTC
Source organism: Oxycera nigricornis (assembly GCA_963942545.1). Taxonomy (NCBI): domain Eukaryota; kingdom Metazoa; phylum Arthropoda; class Insecta; order Diptera; family Stratiomyidae; genus Oxycera; species Oxycera nigricornis. The sequence goes on from OZ012659.1 coordinate 7,808,870, forward strand.
AAATATTACAATAGCAAAGCAAATTTAAGTAATGCTGGGTATTGATGGGAATATAGCAGCTGTGCCCATTGTTTTGAATGAGTTTGCCGCAATCCAAGAATTTTTATCTATATACATATCTATTGTTTGAATGGCCGTTCGATTTCATGTTAAAATTGCTAATCCATAACACGTGTTCAAATGCTTTAAATAACGATAGATTTTAGAAAAGAGCATCACTTCGTTTCACGGTTTTGCTCTTTACACACCTCAAAATCTCTGCCGTGTCTCTGTTGCGAATCTGCTGTGAATCTGTTGTGGACAAAGAAGCGGTTTTCAAATTTTTTAAAAAAAAGTGCAAAAAAATAGTTTTTTTTCAAAAACAATAAATTTTTAACCTTATTGTCAAGTCTTAGTAATCAATTTTTATAAAATTTATGTACATCAAACAATGTCCGCAAAAACGTCATCAAAACGTTTTCTCATGATTACGTAAAAAATAAGTTAAAAATAAAAAATCATTAAAAGTCATCATGATTTTCAAGGTCATTTTTATCATTCACTATATCTCACGAACCAGATATAATATTTGCATCATTAAGGTGTCAGTTGACGTGTATTAACATCTTTGTGAAGTTTTTAACATTATAAAAATTTTTTTTTTAGCCGTTTTTTTAATTTAATAGAAGAAAATGCGAAAAATCATGGTTTTTTTCATAGAAAATATTTTTTAACTTGATTTGCACAGCACAGTGATACTAGTTTATAAAATTTATACATTCTTATCAGTTTTTGGAGAGAAACCGGCTAAATTTTATTCCATGATTATGAAAAAACTAAATTAAAAATAAAAAAATCATTCAAAGTTATCATGTAAAGAGGGTTCATACGAATGCTATTACTTTATATCTATTATTCTAAAAAAATTGTTGTAAATTCAATCAAAGTTTTAAGATATTTGCATAATTTGAGCAGATTTTTATTAGTTTTTATAGTCTTTTAATTAAAAAAAATGCTTAAATTTTGAAAACCAACAAAATTTTTCAACACCAAAAAGGCCCGCACCGATTGATCCGCGTGAATATTCAATCTGTCCTCATCGACCAAAAAATTACATAATCAATGGACCTGTCTATAAGATTCTTACTAGAAGTCGATTCCGAGGAAATTTAAAATATAAAAGTAGCTCCCAGTGATCAAAAGGTTGGACACCCTTGGCTTAAATTTAAAATACTTTCGTAAAAAACATAATTTGAAGTAAAATATGAGCCGTTGCTGCATTTTCGAACCAATTCGAACAATGAAATGAAATACGGTAAATATTTGAGAGTAAGAAATATTGCTTTGCCCTCGATGATCATCAGGCTGTATTTGAGTGTGCCACTTTATGAAGGAAAAAACCAAGCAGTAAACAATCAAACATTTTTCAACGAACTTGTGCATCCGTGTCTGTGAGACCTTAAACTGCGAATTTACCTACTTGAAAACAAGGCACTTCAAACTCCTCTACCAGATCACTCCAATGGACCATAATGAATTATGACCTGCATTTATTTCGCATTGTTAACACAGTCCCATCTTCAATTTAATAATAACAATGCACAAAAAAAATCGTTGAAGTGATGCGCTCTACATAGTTGAATCGTCGCGAATTCCATCGCAAACTAAAAAAATATTGTTCGGTTACCTACCATAGCGAATGTTTCAAACATGTCTTTTACAAACAAACTGGTTTCGATTTATTCTTTGCACTGCGAGGAGACGTGGTAAGAAATATGGCCACGGATTAGATGATCTAATATATTGTAGACCATAATAATAGCAGATATTATGCAGTGTTGAGTATGAGACTGCAATTTCATTTCTCTATTGTTTGTCTGCACTGTAATTGAGTGAAGATATGATTTCAACATTTTTGCTGTCCATTGAATGTGTCTTGATTTATGACGGAAGATGATGTCGGCATGAGAAGGAGGAAACGCATATTTTTGTTCAAGAAAATGATATTTTTGTTGTCTGAATTGGGTTTTTTTGAGGAAAAACTGTAATAAGAGTTATGTGTTGATATCGAAAAAATTCTAATGCTATTTCATTGAAAATGAATCGAAGTTGAGTTGAAATTAAGGCTGGATGTTTTACTAAGTATACCGAATATTGAAAGACTTCTGCAAAAATGTGAGAAGTGAAACAAATGAAGTTCAATGCAAATATGAGTGTTTTGGAGATGCAACAATAGTTTATGGAAAAGACATTCGTTCAGGTACAAAGGCTAGGTTGTTGCAGATTGACGACATTGGATTAGGTAAGATAGTCATGATAGATGCTGTACAAAGAGTTAAAAGGAGATTTTAGAATATTCTGGAAGTGATTTTATTATTAGTCATTCTGAAAAGACAGGCTCGATAGATGACGAAGAAGATAATGACCATTTATTTGATAATAATGATAGGCACAGTAATAATATTCAAAGACAAAATAGGAGAGATGGAGATATTTGAAGCGAACGTAAATGAAACAAACAGTGAAAATCACCACTTTCACCTGAAAAAAATAAACTTCCCTTTTAATATGTCCATCTCAAAACTAACGAATCATCATCAACAATTTATATCTAATGAAATTCGAATTGATAGTTGAAAAACAATGTACATAAGCTTCTGTCGAGTAATAATGTGAGAAGAAAATCTACTTATTGCTAAATAAATGAAAATTATTCTCGCTTTAGGCTAAAGGTGGAACTCGGGCATATGCTTTCGTTTGAATTATATTGGTCTGACACGAAATTATTTAAAAATTAAATGACTTATTTCATGGAAAGAAGTTTTTTCAGGTTTTGTTATGATTTCAACATTCCGGAGAAAATATTTCAAGTAATAGACTTCATTAAGTATAGCCGTTAATAGTCCTCTATTCAGTCGGAATTTTAAAAAACAAAAGTTATCAAAGAAAAATTGATGGTTCTCATCACAGATAGGTAAAATTTTGAACAGTTTATTCGTAAAAAAGCACATTATTATGAAATTAAACCATTTCAACTAGGCGAGCAGATCGAAAGGACATACAAAAATAACCCAAATTGTGGGGCAAAATAAAACGAGCGCAACTTTCATTGTAATGTCTTTCAAGGATGGGTTTCTTGGTGAAAAAAGAGTTTTATATTCTGATGGGTATTATATCAATCTTTTTTCCATTCAGATGCTTCTTGAAGTCACAACATTCAGTTGGTACTTTCTGTAATACTTAAGGATACTTTCCTAAAGACGCTACCGGTGCTAATTGAAGCGAGAGAGTAAATTTCTACCTCAAATGTTGATCTAAAATGGAGAGATAAGATTAATGTCTTCTTCCTTTGAAATTTTTCGCATACTAAGTATCAATTGAGAATTAGAAAAGAGCCAATAAAAAGGTCGTCAAGCCTGAAATGACAGTAAATTGTAATAATATAGACAATGCCAAAGATCAACTATCTTCGTACAACAGCTAAAGAAGGATCTTTATTCAGTTAGAAAATCTTTCCGCTGGTGTCGGACGGTGATCATTGATTCAATTTTTGGTACACTGGAAGTACATTCTTACTTATTTAACTTACGCGAAATGTACGAGAAAAAAATGCAACTTTCACAATTTTCTGGAGATTTCTGTTGATGAAGAGTTTTCTCCAGATCCAAGACTAGGAAAAGCTACTAATCTCCATTTATAGCTGAGATCGGTAGAACTGGTACAGAAAAAAACAATGTGAAATCAAATACATGATGTTAGGAAAATCTTTAAAATTGTTTCGGAGCTCTACGACAAGTTTGCACATAGCAGCTACGTCCGGAAAGAATCTATAGATTAACAATAGTATACACACCGATTTAGGACCACACACACCAAAAATTAAACAGAAAACATTAAAACTAACTCAGAGTCAGGACCTTGCTAAAGGAAATGTGTTTTTGGAACGAGGCGGGATCAAGTGAATGGTAAATTCAAGGCGCTACAAAAAAACCCTAAATAATTTATGGGTTTTGAAGGTTCGTTGGACAAATTCAAAGCAACATCCCGAGCAGGGTTTCATGGCAGTGGAAACAACGCCAAGCGTCGGCCAAGCATTGGCGTACAACGAACGGCCAACGGTCAGCTGCCAGTGCTGGCCCAGTACTGGCTGAGTGCTGGCTGAGTGCTGGCTGACTACTGGCCCAGTAGTGCATTCGAGTGCTGGCCCAGTGCTGGGGGTTGGCACTGCGCCAGCACTGGCGATCGGCACTGACCCAATGCTTGAAGCCATTACTGAAATATAACAATTTATGATATAAGCAGAATGTTAAACGATTCGGAGGAAGTTCCCTAGTGAGCTTCAGTGCAAGTTCGTTATATTAATAAGTATTGCTTAGTTATAATGTGCGAATTTATAGTATTGCAGTAATATTGGAATGTAAAGTGAATGGCAAAGAAAACATGTCAGAAATCACTGCCTTATTTGCAATTCTTGTTGAACTCATAGTTAATATTGATTGAACGCATAAACATTCATTTTGTGGGTGTGGGCTGAACAGTATTCCCTTTCGTAGTCGTCGATATTTCGAAGAAATGTGTTGCAGGCGAAGGTTAATGGCACGAAAGTCACGTTATTTTTTGTTCTTAGAACGAACACACTAGTATACAACTTATCATTATTCATTTTTACACCCGGAATGCTTTTTACAAGAACTAGAAGTGTCCCTTGAAAACAAATGAGTATGTTTTCAAGGGAATTTTAATATTTTTTTAGACGTACGAATAAATTTTGGATGTCGTAGCAAATTTTTCTTCCAAACTAAATTGAATAGTTTTTAACAAAACCAGAAAACGTTCAAGATGATTTTGAATCCTTTTGAAGCGTAAATACAACGTCTTCTTGCATAAAAAGATTTGTTTGATTAAATCAAATTTCGTCAATTGAAGAAGTTAACCATATTTTTTTCTGATAGAAATATTTGTCGAAAAATGGTCAATTCGTATTCAATTGACCATTTTTCGAAGAAATTAATTTTCCTGGTAATATTTGAATTTTTTAACAACACTTAATTTTGCTTGCAAAAAAATGTGACGAGGAATCTTTCATCAAGCTTTCATTGAAACATTTTATGTGGACTAAAAAGCAATTTTTTGATCTAGTTTGATATGAATATTTTTTTCTTAATACAAAGCTAACTAAATTAGGCTGAAAATATTTTTTGAACTACTAGATCTGTGAACAATCATAACTTTTTGTTGATGTAGAAATACGAACGAGCTACGAGAGACTCGCAAAAAGACAATTCTGAATGCAAAAGCTTTTTCATTTGCACTTCAGCAATTGTTCCTCATACAATGCAATTAATTGCAACGCAGTCGACTTTGAAGAAGAGACTTTTTGTTTTATTCTTGGAATGTTGAATTCTATTCTTATTTTTTAATAGAAGTTCAACTGATAGACGTCCCATCGCAACAGTGCGGTGGCAGTTTTATTGATTTTGTCCTTGGCGCCATCATTAAACATAAATAAAATAAATTTAGATGGATGATTCAGAATTTTATAAAACTGCATTTTGGCCATGTTTGCTGGACATAACATCTTCGTGCGAGTCGTGCTTTTCGAGATATTGATAAAAATGACTTCTTCTGCAAATTGCATTCATATCCGCCACTAAACGGATGACTGGCACATTTCGTGTCTCGAATAAGCAACATAAACGAATATTTGCAATGCAAATGTAACGTTACAACGCTCAGCGAACACTCAACGAGGGTGCCTTTTTCTAGCGCTCCCTAAATGCTGGCAAGTCGTCACATTACAACGCTCAGTGCTATTTCGTAGCGCTCCCCCATTGCTGGCATGATGCTACGTTACAATGCTCAACGAGTAGTGCTTTTTCGTAGCGCTCCCCCATTGCTGGCAAGTTGCTACATTACAATACTCAGCCGACGCTCACCCGTCGCACAGTGACGGAGAGTCGCCGACGGCGGCCCGCTCACGCTCTCATCGATGCTCGGCTGACGGCTTGCTTTCAGCCAGTAGTGCGCCAATGCTGCTTGTGGATCTTGGCCCAGTACTGGCATACAACGTCCGCCCGTAGTTATCATCCAGCACTGATATGTTACTGGGCCAGCACTGGCGAACGAGACTCAGCGAGCGTAATGTAGTGCTCAGCCAGCAATGGCTTAGCACTGGGCCAGTTGTGCGACCGTGTTCGGGATGGTGTCAATTTTGACAATATACGTAGCGTTCATAAATTGACTGGCCATAAGGATGACTATTGCCTTGCAGTTTATTGGGTCATTCATTTTATGTAAGCATATGCATAGTAAGGTACTGGTGCCACCACAGTGGGACCTTGCATTCACAGAAAATTTATTCAGCCTAGCCTTCCACCCCCTGGATGGCGCAGTACGTGGTAAACTATTCCCTTTTTCAATGTAAAATAAAGGCTAAGCATATTGTAACTAGATGTTAGGTAAGAAGAATTTATAAAAAGAATCTTTGCTTACGGACCAAAAGAGATGTAACTATAAGATCAGACTTATCACATTTGGCAATAAACTATACTTGAAACCCCTTACCATGATTGTAAAATAGATAATATCTATACTTTGGTTGGCATTATAATGATTGAGATTATAATTCAAAGACAACCTGCTAATCGAAAAATATAGCACTTTTTGTAAAACATCCTCTGAACAACAAGCTTTGTGGTTTGATTACTTTGAATGAGTTCCGAGTCCAAATAAATAATGATCTCTTGATTTGAACTTGCTTTCCATTGCGCTTGTGTATAATTGGGTGGTCAAGAAACAAATACATTTTGAAATGGCACAATGGTCATGAGAGGAAAAGTTACCGAATCCGTTGGCGTATGCTGTACTTGTTATATTCAAGAGAAATACCATGTTTCCAGCTAAATTTCCAGTACAGGCGGGAGACTATGAGGGTAGGAATATGTAATTTCCTTTTGATGTTTTCTCGACAACTATGTTTTACCGTAAGAATAGAAAATTTTTGAGGAATGTTGTATTTATATTTGTTGAAGATGTTTTAAGCAGAGAGATGAACACTTTGGAGCAGAATTTTGTCACGTCCTTGTCAGACCCTATAAATGAGGTGGAGCTCGTCATGACTTTACGCAGACGACTGAAATCCTTGAAGTGTTCTATTTCAGTACAGAAACATCTTCACAAGGTGCGTTTCAATCGAGTTTGAGCTTGTCGGAAGATCAATCATTGGAATCTTTAACCTGATTAAAGGACTTCTTACATCCCTTTCGCAACTCCACAATGTCTCTGCTTCACCACGGAGGCTTCAACTAGCCCCTGAGTTTTTCTAGATTGCATGCGGACTTTGCTAATTCATAGAAGGCAGATGTAAGGGCCCCAATGGTCTTCTCAGGACCGCATGTATTTTCAATTTTTGAGGGTCGACCTTTGAGCGCAGATCCAAATATTGTTGATGAAGGTTGAATTTATCGAAGGGTCAAATGCCAGATGGAACTTTATATATAGATGATCAAAAAACAAGCATTTCTGGGATACGTGCCATCTCTTGATGGCCTGGTGAAAGTGTTCGTTAGTTAGAGTGATATACAGTACCTTCCTTCCGCTTGCTGGGGCTAGGTTATGCTGCATTCGAAAAGACTTAAAGAGTAACTCACCCCGTCTGAACTCGATTATAATAAAATTGATCAAAAAATAGCTGTCCTTCTTATTCCAAACAAAATAAACTGAGGTGTATTTTCCAAGGCATTTAAAAAAAATTAACATTCATAATATTGATTTAGTTACAAAGCACCATAATAAAGAAAAGTCTGTCATGAAAATTCAAAAACTATTTAAACGTTTTTGTTCTTTTGCAACATTCATTTAATACATATTTTTGTGCAATATTAAATTACAGTCTTTGAAATTGTGTTGTCAATCATACAACATACCACCATCATGCCACACCGGTTTTAATAGCGGTGTTGACGATTGTTTAAGCGTTTATGAATTTTTGCAGAAGTTGCCATTGGTGTTAGGTGGTTAATAAAAACATAATTTCAAAGAAATAATTATCGTAATTATTGCGGCACTGAGTGTTATTTGAAAGATTTTTAAATGAAACATGCTGGTGGTAAGTCCTCTGCGCATGAATATGTGCATAAATTTGATAGAGAGTTTATGTAGGCTGCTAAATGGTTTACGGAAAAACTCCAGGTTGGTTGATTGTTGACAGAATAATCAGTATCTTTGATGCATATTATGTTGATTGTAGTAATTATTTTGATTGAAGAAGTGAACACTTCAAACTAGGTAGGTACATAACTTCCTGATGAACTTTATTGAAATGGTGTTGCAAATTAAAAATACCATAATCTTATTGATATTTCAGTAACGCAATGACTGCTAGAATTTTTGAATCATCAATTTAATCAAACGTTCTTCTCTCAGCACACTCATTATGGTTCAATAAGAAATAAACAAAGATATGTTTGTCTCAACACCCAAGAAAATGCAGCCAAATTTTTCTATGAAATACCAAGAACACAAGATCAGCACGTGTTGCCAAACACATTCAAATCAATCATACTTCTGTTCCACAAGAAAATTTGTTGTAACTTTCACTGAACTAAATTGAAGTCACGATCTTCTAATTTATTATTTTCACGCAAATTCATTTTGGCAGCATGCTGTCCTATAGATAAGATTACTCATTGAGATCGATGTTTGTATTAGAAGTAGGTACAAAAAATAACTTAACGAAGAAAACACTTGGACGTGGTTAATTAGTTTACCCCCAAAAAAGCAGATGATGTCACAAGTTGCAGAAGCCTGAGAGAGATTTTACAATGTTTGTTCTGAGACAAATTTCAGTTAAGATAAGATTTTGACCGTCTTAGATGGAATACAAATGAAAAGTATGGTTTTAGAATAGATATTTCCAAATGCTCTATGCGGAAGTTTTCGATACTTAAATCGCTTTGATAGTTTTTTTCGTTTCAATCGAAGTTTTATCTATTTGTGTCGCTTTTTGGAGTAGGAGAATGCATATGAACAACATGTTGCTACACCAGACATACACTTTAGTTTTTTGACCAAGGTGTACATTTTTGTCTGTTTTTGTCGGTGAAATTGCAGTGAAAAAAATGGGTGAGAGCTGTACCAGACCAAATTGAAATATATGCCAACTTGAAGCAGTCTAGTCATTTTTTGTCGCTGTTCAAGCATTTTTAAAGCAAACTGAAATGTATAGCAGGGAAAACGTTGACCCTATAAATTCTGATACTTGAGATTAAACAATACACACTACCATAAATAAATTTAGTGATGAATCTGTGAAAATATGTGCGTGTAATGTTTTCAAATGATTCAAACAATAGAAGAGCAATAATTAGTAGATATTTTCGTTTAATGAAACTTGAAATTCTACCTTGCTCATGAACTCAGCGATGAACTATAGCATTTGAATTTATTTAGCAGCATAATAGATTTCAAATGCAACCAGGTTCCAAAACAAACATTGAAGCCTAGTCAACTTTAGGTTGAAATATCTCAACTTTCAAATGAGCTGCATTTTCTTATTTCTCTGCCGTGACATTTTTATTCTACAAAATGATAAGATCTTAACATTTCTTCCTTATTAATTGTTTGATTAAACGCTATTGGACTCGCTCTCATTTCAGCTTTAGTGCTTTTCGTGACATTCAAGCATAATGCCAAAGACTTATTAGCGTTTGCACTGATGCAGTGGAAAATATGGCGGAATATTAATTCAAGAAGAACGCTACAAATGCATAAACGTTGCTTCTTAGACATAACCATTCAGTTTTCAGCCTATAAATAGTTCATGGAATTTTCTTTATTGTTTTTATATCGCATGAATCTGTGTTCCATAGCAACATCACCCCGTTTAACCTTTTCAACGAAAATTGAAACGAAAGACTTAGGCGAGTAACCTTGTATTGTCAAATATGTAAAGTCGAAAAAGGTAGTGATGCAATTTCGTAAGTGAATCAGACTCAAGATACACATGTAAAGATTTGATGTTAGTTATTAGTATAAACAGAATATGTTCAGGAATGTGAAAATTTGAATGGTTGATTTTTGTCATTCGTGTGTTGAGAGTCTTGAATTTTAGCAACTTGAAAATTTTACGATGTTGTTTTGGCTTTTCATCGTCATCAGAGGTTAATTAGAAGCATTATTGGAAATCAATCAAAAGGCAATCAATTCCAAAATATATCAAATCAGACAATTTTTGCATGTAAACTGTGGTTTGCATTGTCTTTCCGTGTACTTGATTGGATTGCCATTGTAAGATTTTTACTTTCTTTGGCAATTTTGAAAATTTCTCATAGAAATAATACCATGTTATTTTCACTGCCAATTGAATTTTTGATGATACCATAACTTTCAATTTCATTCATTTCATAGGGAAATTCAAAAATACCTGCCTGCAGCAAATAAGATTATGGAAATTAATTTAAATAGCGATTTTATTCATAAAATCATACCTTCCTTGGCAGCAACATAGAGAAAGGCATGGAAATTAAGACGCAAATAAAGACTTTTCGGATTTATCACGTCTAATGGCTTTGCTGATGGCAATTTGGTTGATTGCCATCTAATTTTAACCATTCAAAAAATTTGTTTTTGATATGTTTGTTTGCTGACTTTTAAATTTAAAATACTATATTGAAAAATGCGAATAAGAATTATATTCATTTAAAAATAATTTCTATATTTTCCAACTTTTGATTGTTTCTTTTCAGTTGCATTCAATAGCAAATTTGCTGGCCTTCGGCTAATTATCTATTTCAAACATTTGAAATTTTATTAAATCAATAAAACTTTTTTCTAACAGCGGAAAAAAAAACAAACGTCACGTACAAAAGCTTAATTGACGAATACTAGAACTGTTAAATTGCTGTAAAATGGGTCGGCCTTGATGGGTTTAAATTTATTCTCATTGTTAAGCTTTGTTTTGTTGCAAAATGTAACCAAAAACGTTAATTAATATCAAGGTGATTCGAATTTATCAATGTTTTGCATATATCAATTCTGTGTGCTAGGTTTTACTCAATCAACCAAAAAATGTTAAAAAGAGAATTTTTTGTTAGGCCTTTTATGAACAATTAAAATTGAAAAAAACTGAGATTAATTTGGCGTGCAAATTAAATGAGCAGCTCTAAGAATTGTTGAAATAAATTTAATCAAACAAAATATTTAAAATAATGAAAATAGCTTCCTGCACTTTTTGTTTAGTTTTAATGCTGCAAATCCGTACATTCTAGATGTGATTTGAACAATTTAGTACCTCTAAAGATAAAAAAACTTTATTAGTATATTGAATGCATATTTGAAAACTATGTAATTGAAAAGTCATTTCAAGATGTAGGTATGTTAATTGTAAATATGGCTTTTTGTTAAATTCTTTTGTAGTTCTAGGCACTTTAAAAAAATGAGGATAAACTTTTCAAAAAGACTTGTTTAAAGGAAAGAAGTAAACATTAATTATTTAGTTTTCTTAAATATAGACAGCTCTCAACACGTATTTAGTCAATGGCTGTTCGAAATAATTTTGGGCTAGATGATTTTAAGTCTAAACTGTGTTTTCATTTATCACATTGCACGAAACTGCTTCCAATTGTCTGCATAAGTGTACGAGCAATTACAATTTGATGTGAATGGCTAATAATTTCAAGTACAAGCATTATCCCGGATAATGTAATAAATCAGATGCAAGCAAATATTGGAAAATAAATCGTGGTGTTAAACACAACAAAAGATACTTTCCACCCTAGACCAATTGTTTTTTCACGGCTAGTGAAAGTCATGATCACATAGTGAAGAATAGGACTACGATCTGTACGGAACAACTTGTTGCTACCTCCCTTCAAATTACCAGCTTCAGTTTGCCATTGGCACACTCTTGTTTGCAGGCGTGCATCAGTCCAGGTGTAAGGTATCACTTACCGACGCAATTCATGCGGAAAATTGCTTGAAAACTCTCGGAAATTTGCCAAGACATACTGCATTAAAGTGGATTGGTGGATTTCACATTAGATTGCCGACTATAATGCCAACAGTTTATAATTTTCCAATAAAGGGCTTATTTTTGAGTTGTAAATGTCTCTCGCACTTATTTGCAACGATAATGAAATAGATTGCAACGATTTCACCTTAACGGTTCAATTAGTAGATATTCCCAATCGGACCAATGCAATTTATTGCCTATTGTTTCGATAAAGATATTATGCTAATGATGCAATTAAAAGAAAGTGACCTTGTCTTCAGTAAAAGGTTTTTGCTTTCATGATATCTTCAGACAATAGGAAGATGTTAATGAATCGTGAAGTCAGTTTGTGTTGACACAGAAATGAAACAGTTGGAATCGAGAGTGTGGGATACGGGATTGAAAAGGTACATCGGGCTGTTTTCAAATGAATGCATTAATGCTATAGTAGAGGAAATGTTAGAAATCATTTATTCCCTGCCATTTTCTCTACAATAAACTTCTTCATAAACCAACCAGCAATGTGCTCCAGTCACGAACGTTTTCCAAAGATTTTTCACTCAATATACTATGGTGACTATTCTCAAACTAAAAGTCATTAAGAATGTTGACATGATTTGTTTCAATTAATTTTTCGTAACATAATCATAAGCTCAAGGCAACTATTTTCTCATTATAAGTTCTCAGAATATTTAATCCAATGTGTATCTGTGATGCAATCTTTCATGTTTTGCGGTTACAACAGTCTATGCATTGGTTTGAAGATGGTCTTCATTTTCAAGCAATTCAATTCGAGCGACAAGAGATAATTTGATATCTTTATAGATACATTTTTTCAAGAATGAGAATAAAGATTTGATCTTGTTTTTAATCAGAATTGATTCTTAAGATGTGCTTCTGTTGATGGTGCTTAGTGTAGTAAATATTCAGTTATGAATATGAGTTTAAATTTAAGAAAGCTTAAAAAAAACTCAATAATGCCTCTTGAAAAATCCAGGTCTAGTGAAAAGACCTCCAAATAAAAATGTTAGTGCAAGTTACTCGCTTACGTCTTTCGTTTCAAAATTCGTTGGACGTGCGTATAACACTCTCTTGTATTAGGTAGAGACATTTGAATACTGAGAATAATAAAAGCGTCAAATTTTGACAATTTTGCGAAGCAAATATTATTTAAAAATAATTATCAATCATTAACTATTTAAAAAATTGGACACATCTTGTAGATAAGTTCTGTTTGATGTTGTTTTCCATCAAAATTGATTCATGTGAAGTTGCTTTTGTTAGTGGTGCTAAGTATAGTCAATATTTATTTATGAATATGAGTATAAATTTAAGAAAGATTGAATGTTTTTCTTAATAATGCCTCTAGAAAAAAATATCCAGGTGTAGTGAATAATATAATCAAAAGGGTTACTGGCTTAAGTCTTTTGTTTCTATTTATGAATGTTTCACGTCATAAGAACACAAAGAACACAAGACATCAAAAGTAGTTGCATTTTTATATTTATTCCTATAAAATTTCATTCCATTTCACATGATATTGAAAAACTGGGTCAATGATCTTTTAATCTATAAATTCCATAATTTTTTAATCGGCACTAATCAATGTTTTATTTTTCCAAGCGGGAAGTCCAAAAACATAAACAAAGTTCTATATTTTGTGCTATATTTTTTCTTCAAGTAACACTTCTTGTCACGAAATATAAAAAAAGAAAATTGATGGAGTGCAACCCTTTTTGCAATCAACATTTCTGCATTGCATTTTCTTGCGAATATCATTCATTACTGCACCCACAATGGTAATTATGGTCAATTCTATGTTTCTTTCATTAGCGTGGGAGTTCAATTGTGGGTTTGCTAGTTCGCGAATACGTACAAGCGTATTAGTGTGGCTGCTTTTTATGTCGTGATTCGTAATGCAATTTAAAACGCTTGATTCAATTCATTTTGTGTTCCCAATTCAAACGAAAAGGAGAAAAAACCATTTCTCACGACTCTGAAAGCACTGAAAGCATTTTCTTGCTTCATATCCGTTTGTCATCGAAATGAAAACATCGTCATAGGACAAATAATTTCGTTCTGTAGCAAATGTTATTTTGTTTCAGGCGCTCTTGCTTCGTCCTCATAATGAAATTAGTATGGCGTTGATTGCTCAATGTTTTCCACAGACAATGTTTATTTTTGCTTAGTTTTCCCATCTTGCCAGATTTTCATTGCGTCTCAGTGTGGATAATTTAAAATAAGTTTGGTTTTTCTTATCATAATCAGAATGCAAAATTGCACGGTAGTAGTTACATATTGATATGGATCACTGAAGGAGATTCGAAAGAAACCATTGGGTGTATTCCCGCGTGGCTAGGGGATAATTAAATTTGATGACAGTGTTAGACAATGTGGGAATCATCTTGATATCTTGGTTGCACACCAAGTACAATTTTAAGTGAGGAAAGTTTAAAAATGTATGTTTGGATAAATTGTTGAAACATTTTCTTTATGTGATCAAGGATGTATTTTTTTCTCACACATCAAAATTTTCACATTGCTCACTTTTATTTTATATTATTTGTATTTATGTTTGGATAGAAATTTAAAATATTCTTGAATCAATGTTGAATTATTCAGCCAAAGTTTTTTTTGAGATTCATAATTGTGCGATTAAAATATTTCCAGTTGCATCATACGCAAGGCAAACGCCTCTAAAATAATTGTTCAATTTTAAGCAGAAATAATTGAATGACGGTAAGATTATCGATTGCATTTAATATTTGGACTATTTTCTTGAAAAATAAAAACAAACATGATATTTTAAACGAACAGTAGATATTATCCATAGATGGCTACGAATAAGGTGATGATTTAATTTCATTACATCGCAATAGCCTTATTTAACAGACCACCAAATTGAGTTATTTGTGCAAGTTACTGGCTTAAGTCTTTCGTTTCAAAATCATTTGAACGTACATAGGACGGTCTCTTGAATTAGTAAGAGGGGTTTGAATACTAGGAATTGTTAAAACTTCCAATTTAGACTATTGTTTAATTCTTGATTCTCAAGGCAAATATTATTTAGAAATAATTATCCATAATTACTTATGAGTTTATAACCTCGGCAAACTTTAAAAAATTTGGACGCGAATTCTAGATATGTTTTGTTAAATAAAAATGTTTCATAAGTAAATTTAGTGCAAAATTATAATTTAACGAAACATATTTAACATGAATTTGCATTTGATATTCCTTTGAGAGCTGTTGGAGGCGTCCAAAAATACATTACCTCAATATTCAACGAATTATTTGAAAAATTTCAGAGCTCGCTTATGATTTGAAAAGCTCTTTGTCCATTGCAATATAGTTCACAGAATGTTACTGTACTCCCCATTGCTTTCAAGCTAACTTTAATTCCACTGTCTTCCACTGCTGATCCCTCCATAATTTATGCTCGTGCCTTTTTCGTAGCAGTGGAAAACATGCTTCCCTGTACATACTCAGAACGTACCAACGGGCAAATTTATTTGCACTGCTGCTGCTCACCTTCCAGCATGTTTGCTAAAGGTCCGATAGCAACAAAAACAAGAAGTGCAACATCAACAGCAACACGAACCAATTTCAAAATATAAAATAATGCTAAGCGACCATATAACGATAATGGATTATCGTCCGGCAGCTCACCTGGTGCAAGTTCAATGCATTTTTGCCGCATTAATCGTACCTGCATCGAAGTGTACAGTGCCAGCATCAAGAATTGGAACAACACAACAGTGGTTTGATAATAGGAAATCCGTGTAATCCAATGTAAAGTGCAGACTTTAAGGTTGTTTGTGTCGACAATGTGTTATGGGCACATTTGTTGGTCCTAAGTTGGTACTAAATGACTTCTTGCTCACTGTTTACTGGCTTGTTAATAAATTGCATGCAGCCTGCGATATTGTGCAATTCGTTGGATATGTGAGAATCTTGGTAGGCGAACAGTCCAGCATATTCGGTTATGGCACAATGGTGTAAAAATATGCAGCATGTGAAGTTATGCGATAGCTGAATATCGTACAAACAATAAAACAATGTTCTGTGTGAGGAATGAGGTAATCGGTGTGTTTCGCGTGGTTATTGGCAGGTAGCAAAATTGTTAGAGCTTGCGGTTTCACTTGAAGATCAGAAAAAGCATTTAAGCGTAAATTGCATTACAGTTTACTCGAAATTCAGTCTAAAAACGGTTAACTCCAGAGACTTTTCTCACTTATCTTAAACACCAGGTAATGTTCAAAAGATTTTAGATTCAATTTAAATGAATTAAAAATCATATACTATAGGTTTTGAACCAATAGTGTAAAATTTTTATTTAAGCATAGACAACAAACAAAATTATTTCTACCCCGAAACTCTTCCTGCATGAAATATCCACCTGAAGCTGTGTTAACACTTTATCATTTACACATTCTCACATTATTACGACGATTGCAGCGTATTGTATAATTTTCAATTGTTGCGGTAACTTCGCGTTGGTGCCCATTCCAGAAATATATTTTGTATGTAAACATTCAATTGTTATTTTCTAATTTTCCACTTTCCTGATTTCTTGTTATGAATATGATGATTACAGTTAAGTGGTAAGTGTTATCGCGATCACTGAAGACGATTGTGATGGCTAGTGGGTTGAGGTGTTGCTCGTGGGTTGTGAAAATTCAAATGAATTCTTCATGAGCATGATGGTATCTTTGTTTTTTCTTGCAAGAAGTATTTATTACTTTGGCGTGAAAAGTGAAATTCAAATGATAATTATGGTTATGAATGAAATCAGTGTGGATAAATATCAATATTATGCATGCAATGTGTATAAAAAAACAAAAAGTGTTTTATTAAAGCGAAATATTTAAAAGATTGTTGGTGCAATCGAAGTGAGCAGAGTTTTACGTAAGTAGAGTAAAATTATAAGCATATCAATTAATTGCCTGTTTTCTTTAATTAATTGATGCTCGATATGGTTTGCTGATGGTCACAATTGGATGAGTGTTTGGGGCAATGATTATTGCCCATGCATAAGTTGTGGTGATTGAAAGAAGAAATGCCTCAAACAAAGTGGTTTATGCTACTTAAATTGGTGTTAAGTACCACTAATTTTGTTTTGAAATTATTCGAAAATGTTCTTATTTTGGGATCTTAACGCCATAATTCGAAAGTATTATAGTGTTGAAAGAATAGTTTATATTGGAATTATGTGTAATTCAAATCCACATGAAAATTAATTTTGTATTTAATTTGCTCTCTGTGCCTTCTACATTTGATGTATTTAATAATTTAAATATCACTTACTTACTTACTTAAATATCACTATACTTAATTGCGTTTTCAATACGTTGTGAATTTCAAAAAAAAACAAATTTTCTTTTTCAAAAAAAAAAATATATTCACAACAATGTTTTAAGCACATGAGGTGTATTTTGAATTTATTTTGGTTTCAGCAAACTCACAATCGGGAAAATTTTGTTAGAACACTCACACAATTTGTTGCTAACAATCGCAAATTTACTTTAATACCATTGATTGCTTTCTGAAAATTGATTTTCACTTTTTGATTGCTTGATCTCTGTTGTTTATTATTATAAAAACTAGCTCTATTAAAAACAATTCATAAAATTTATCTAGTTTTTCTGTCCAGCTAATTAACATATCAAGATAGAACATACAGTTGGATAATATTCAGAGCTATATTTTTCATTTCAATTGCATTCTGGTCACTTTTAACTACTGTAATTTGCCAGTTATTGTATGATTATGGCTGGCAAAGTACTTCGACATTTACATGTAAAAGAAAATAGAAATGTGCATAAGTAGAGCTAGGTTTCAGGTCACGGACTTAAGGTTAAGACCACTTTGCAGGAATGTGAAGACTGTATATTAAAAAAATTATTATGATACAGGTTTCTTTTGAAAATTTAAATCATGGTTAACGAGTACCAAAAATATTTAAGTGTGTATAAACATGCGTTCACTATATTGCATTCTATTTGAGCCTATGAAATAAATTTTTAAGGTGTTTTTTGGAATAAGAATTTTAATATTAATAGTAAATCAAGTGCTATCCTCAGAAAAAAATGAAGAGCAATCAAAGATGGTTCACAATTGGACGAGGCTTTGTATGTTTGAATATCCAATTAAATTCTGGCATGCTGCGATATTCAAAGCAGAGCTCATCTCAGATACCAAACACCTTCGAAAGGTTGGAACATTAAGTAATTTGTGAAGATTGCCGAACCGATAAAACAATGAGTTGCACGGTCTTCACTATCAGCAAAAAACTTCAAATGTAGTAATGCTTGATTGGCTGCAATAGACTAGCCCAAAGAAACTATACTTCCCCCTGACTGTGGTGAGGATCCCTTAATAGGCTGGAACTGATGGTTATGAATACATTCCAATGCGGATAGAACTATTATAGTTCTCACGAGTATGAAAATTTCTCATGAAACTCTGAGAATTCAGAGTGGAGTTGTATACAATCATTTTGATACTGTGACCGAAATATAAGCAGAGAAATAAGATGGGCTTCGCTTCAACCAGTAAGTGAAAGGTGTCTTTCTAGAGGTAGAACTTTTCAAATAAATAGAACACACTTGAATTATTGAAATGTCCAATTTTTCACTTCATAAGCTTGCAAATTTTATGACATTTAATCTTTAAAAAGAATTTCTTCCGTATGACCACCGCGACCGCGTCTAAGGAAGACCATTCTCGGTCCAATTTTGCATCGTTTTGTTCCAGCATAGCCGGCCGGCCGGTAACATTGGTTACGTCTTTAGAGTTGACAAAGAAGGGACCAGTTATGCAAACCTCACCGTATAGTAACTTTTCGGAATATAATGGGACTTCAAAATTCACTTGAGAATTATTTTCACACCGGAAAGCGCAGTTTTGCTAATTTACGAATCCATTAAGCCAGAAATGAGCCTCATCGCTGAAAATGATTTGACGGTAAAAATGCATGCAATGGTACAACTTCCAACTCATTCTCCTCCCATTCACCGAACGTATGACGTAACCAATGGTCCAATGGCTTCAAATGCCGCAATAGTTGGATTTTGTAGGGTTTTCGTCCATGTTCAACATTTTTTCTCAAAATTTTCCATGTGGTGGACGGACAGAGACCAAGTTGTGGAAAATGGCGTCGAATAGATAAATTTTGATCCACAGTCACAGTACCCCCCACAGCAGCGATAACTGCCATGGTATGCACTGCACGAGCTTGTGTTGGGTGAACATTGCCTAATAGAATAATGAAGTATACATGATCATAAATCGTATTGCCTTCAAAACTGCTCAAATGAACATTTATGTGCACCATAAATTAGACGAGGTGCTCCATAAGTTAGGCGCAGAGAACGTGAGTTTCGGAAATGAATTTCCACTATTCGGAGACGTTGTTCTACTTCTGACCCTACACTTAGATTAGACTGATATTTTCATCGGTGTATAAGAAGGTTAGGTTGGCGCAATGTAACAAACCGCAGAGAAAGTGGAAACAGGCTCTTCAAGCTAGGACACAAAGTTAAACTACAGGAACAATCTGATCATCTAGAAGCATATGGCGAGTAAAGATAGATCCAATAAAAATGATGGGAATACGCTGCCGATACGAATGCTGGAACACACATCGACTGAAGACAGAAGGGTCTAAAGACGCTATCAAAGAACCGAGACAATTAATTTGTTTTATAAGTACTTTGATTTTTATAATTTTTGTGCTATGAAAATTCATTCAAAGCAGATGTCAACGATTCCAGTAGCCTCGAATTAACATGAAGTGTTCAAATAGTACTAGCAAGGTTTTTAAACCTCATGATTATTTAAATGCAAAGCTTCTTTTTAATAAAGCACCCTGAGAAACACATTCACGTATCTAAACAATTTTAAAGGATTGATTTAATAAAACATTTTAAATTGAGACACATTTTTTTACTAAGTAAATAAACATATTTAAAAATCAAATCTAATTATTTTGACTTTTTCATTGTGTCAACATAACTTCAATTTAAAAATTTGAACTTTATCACGAGCAACATTTGATGGGATT
Source organism: Oxycera nigricornis (assembly GCA_963942545.1). Classification (NCBI taxonomy): domain Eukaryota; kingdom Metazoa; phylum Arthropoda; class Insecta; order Diptera; family Stratiomyidae; genus Oxycera; species Oxycera nigricornis. Next base: position 7,828,903 of record OZ012659.1, read on the forward strand.
GTTGCAACTAATTGATATCATTGACATTCCGATTTACCACAATCCAAGAAAAAAACAAAATCTTTATTGAAACCAATTTAGCCTCGTTTTCAACTATTTCAATAAGTACTTTCACTTTTTTACCAAAAGGCAAATCTTGTCAAACTGGATCCACACAAACAAACATTTAATCTATGATTAAGCCGAATAGGGTGAAAAAACAGATTCAATTTGCATTTCCACTTAATAGGAACTTAAATATGTGCATAATTTAAAGTTCATAAGCTTTTGATTGCATGATACTGACACACCTCTCGTTTTTGGCCTCCTTCAATGCATCAAAGAAATCAGACGACACATATTTTATTAAAAAAATATGAAAATTTCCATAAAAAAATGCAACAATTTTAATTGTACATGTTTCAAAAAATTCGAAATATTGGCAAGGACATTCATAAATAAAATTTAATGCGATTGATTTCTAGCATTGACATTATCATTGGGTATTATGGCAATAGAAAAAAATATCTATTGTGTGTGGCTGAAAGTGAAAGCCTGATGTATGGTTTTTCCAACTTTTTTTCACATTTAATTTATTTCCTTCATGTGAAATATTCTCACCCTCCGTCAAGGATGGTTATGTGCATTTCCTGATTTATGATAAACGATGATATGTCTGGTTTTTTGAAATTTTGTGAAGAGAATGGTCAGTAAATCCACCCTTGACTGTTTTGACTCAATCATAAAGCTGGTGAACATTCAAAATAATTTTGATCGGCTAGACTTTATTGATTTTTTTTCATGATGCACGTCAATGAGAATTGTATCTTGTTTTTAAATCAATTAAGGAAAAGCTAGCCATGTTGGCTTGAAAATGACATGAAAAATTATTAGTCAAACATACAAACAAGGATAAACATGATGCAGTTTAAATTAATGCAAATCGTGCAAATCAATAAATAATCTTTTCAGTGTTTTCAATCAAATTTTTCAGGAAAGGCACCACTAAATGTCAATAAAATTAATCTTAATTTGACATGATTTTACCCTGGACATATTTATATTGAGGTCTAATTTTGGTTGACGAAGAACTGAAAAAAACTAATGGCAAGGGTAAAGTAGCCGTTTAGTGTTGGTTTTTATTGAAATTGAATTTTTTCAGCTGCTTTTGCTTTCAGATCAAATAAAAAATACTACAAATGCATTAATGGCAACGTTAAAATGCATTTAAATATTTTATTCGTTCGATATGACTTCGATTAATAAGACACCGCGGATTACTCTTCTTGATAAATGTTTTATGTATATTTTTCAATTTTATTTTAGTAGTTTAGATGCAATTGGACAGATGAGACAGTAAAAAAGGCGCAATGTATTTAAAAAAAATTATTTAAAAAAATTGCAGTAAAGATATGAAATATTGATTAAATTGAAATTTTACTCTCACATAAGAATATTGCGACGAAAAAAAAATCATCTTACTTATGAAGCAAAAGTAATAAAACAATGTCTCGAACATTATGAAAAGAGTGCAAAAATAAATGAACAAGAATCAAGAAAGATCGCGAAATGACTGATGTTTTTTTTTAATCTTGAAAATTTCTTTAATTTTAAAAAACAAGTCTAATTTTCAAGACTAGACTGGTAACTAAATTAAAATAATTATTAACTGAAAATTGTAGTAAATCGGCTTTCAATATACATCACCGGTCAAAAGTTTGAGACCACTATAAAAAATATAAGAAAACAAATAAAAGTCAACATATTGGAAACTTTATAAAAACAGGTTTTATTTTAATGTTACAGATTTAAAATTCAAAAATTACAAGAAGTCTTGACGAATACAATGTTATAAAAAAACACACAAGAGAGTTTAGACAGATTTTTCATCAAAATATCCTCCATTGCATTTTATGACCCGTTTTACCAATCTTGGCATGCGAGCAATTAATTTGTTTATAGTCTCTTGCGAGTGTTTATAGTAGTTCTTGGACTTCCGGAGCGCGGACGATCTTGATTACTGCCAGTTTGTTTGTACCGCACAATAGTGCGATGAACACAAGTCTTCGATAATTTGAGTTGAGATGCAATCACTCGTTCAGATTTGCCTTCATTATGGATGGCAAATCGTGTTTCAATACTAATTTCACAAACTTTTCCCATTTTAGAGACGTCTTGACTGTAGGTATTACAAAATCAGACTAAGTGCGGATATTCGTAGAAAACCCTGAATATATTCGGTTTAAATAAACATCAGACATATTTTTAGAGTTTAGAGCAATTGCATTGTAAGTTGACGTATAATAAAAAAAGTGTCGGTTGCGGTAATGAGTTAATAAAATTTTTACAATCGATCAACGGATTAGCTCATCCTCGACTCACTTTGGAAAGTTTGGAAACAATGCCTGTTTATTGCCCTTTTTTTGGCTTATATGCAAAAAAATAATCTTTTAGTCAATCTTTATAAACAATAGAATATGCAAGTGTGCAAATTACTTTTTATCACCAATATTTTGGAAATATTTACTAATAACAAAAGTTTTTTCTTAGTGGTCTCAAATTTTTGACCGACAGTGTATCTAAATGTCTGGCATGTTTGAGAAGAAATGAATTTTTAACAAAATTTGCTTATTGAACAATATTTTTGTAGGATTGTACCATATTTCAGAGGACATTCTATGATGGTATAGCATAGCCTTGATTAAAAAAGCTTAGGAATGCAACAAGCAGAATGATGTGTATACATGAAGTGATGATGTACGAACTGCTTGAAAATTTGCCGGTGAAATAAAGCCTGAATTTGCAATTTATGCAACCTTTAAATTTTCACACATACAGTCAGCGAAATTACTATAAGTGCATTCGTGAAGTACAAGATAACTTCTGAAGCAAGCATTTTCATTTTCCTGTAAGTCAATCTAAAGTTTTTAATTGCCTAATCACATCTGCAAAATCAAATCTTAAAAAAAGACTTCTATTTTCTTCAATAAAAAAGATGAACTGTATAACAGCCAAATATCAGTGCGAAATTCAATGAGTGCACTTAAAAACAAATTAAAGTTCCGAATAATTAACTTACGTTGAAGCTTATTGTTCCGTAAATACGGTAAGTATGCAAGCTTTCGAAAAGGATCATTATGCAATTAAGTAACTAACTATGCCCTAGGGAAAAGTTCTCAACGATGAAGAAAAAATAAAAATACAGACTCTTAAGGCCAGCGGTTCTTTTAAACGACAAATAGCGCGCCTTATTAAACGTTTCGAGTGTATGGCAAATTTTTTTTATAAAATTAGGCACAAAATACGGAAAACATGTTATAAATAAAGGAAATACCCAGCTTAATCGAAAGTTAGTAAATTAATTCAATTCCATGAGAGGTTGCAAACAATAAGTTAAGGGCATCACAAATTGTGACCAAATTGAATTTTCCTGACAAGAAAAGGTGAGTGCAACAAATTTTGCATCATAATTCACATTTAATTTATAAAAACCAACGAGGAAATCAATGCATAAGGTGCATCATAAATGAGCATCATTTTCGTTCGCCAAAGATCACATGAACTTGTCTAGAAAATGGAAGTCAGTTATTTTCTCTAATGGAAAAAAAGTTTAATTTAGATGGGCCCGATTGTCTTAGTCCACATTTCCACCATGTTTGCAATGAATGGGATGAATTTTCGACACTTGAAAAGTTAAAGTTGTGCTTCATGTTCACCAAAATGAATGCAGAAAAGTATTTTGAACTTTTTGGAAGTGCTTTTTTGGAAAATGTTTCCGATGGTAGGAACATTATTTTCCAACGAGATAATGCCGCATTCCACACAGCACGTCTAACATGGAAATGGTCACCCAAATTAAGATGTTTCGTCATTAAAACGAGAAATTTGCAAATGTTGGGAGGAAGGTGATTCTGTAACGATTGACAATCTATTAAAGTCCATGCCCAATCGGATTTTCGGCGCTATTTGAAATAACGCCATACAAAATACTAAAATCGATAAAGTGATGAAGTAAAACTTTTTTTGTATTTTTAAAATAGTCAAAACTTTTATGCACTCATTGAATTTTGCCTTAAAATTATATTTATTGGTAAAATTCTAAAATTTAATCAATATCATGCTCCGCTATTTTATAGTAGATTATTTTTTCAAGGGAGACATCTTTTCTCAATGTTATGTTTTTATGTGAAATTCACGGTAATCATCGGTTATATAAGTCAATTTAAAATGAAAGCAATTCATCAAAAAACAAACAGAATTTCATTTTTGAACTAGAAATTGACTAAATTGTGGAAATGCAATAACAAAGAACTCATTTTCGTTGCTGACAACTAACTTTTCGCTTCCTCCAAGACTTGTGAAAGAAATGTCACGATTTCATTGTTTTCTAAATTGGATTGTTTTTTTAAGTGGATTCGTCAAATTCAAGCAATAGAAATTTGCTAGTTAAATGTTTAAAAAAAGTTAATCGACGGTTGATTCGACTTATTATTTTCTGTTGGGAATCAGTTGGTCATGATTAATAAATAGCTTATGTTAAGCAGATCGGCAATTTTGGAATGAACTTTGCATCCAAACGGATTGACGAGTAGGTTGGGTACATGTTTTGTATGGAATCAACTTTATTTCAAATCCAAACTGGAACTGTTTCAAATCGCATGAAAATATATGAACTAGATAAAGAGGTAAATTTATGTCATTGCACCGCCCGTACCCAGAAATATGTATATTTCAATACGAAATGCACAATCCATGTTCAGTTCAATCGTTACATAAGATAAAATATTGTGGGCAAATGTAAATTGAAGCAAACAAAAAAAAATTGGCGCTTAACACTCCAATTTGGGATCACGTCGAGCCCAGAACCCACACTATCTATTATTTATTGGTTGTTGCAACAGTATCTGAATTGGACTTTTGACCTACTAGTCTGCAAAGTCATGAAAAATGTCTTGGGTAGTTGTTGCCAATTCGAAAAATTAGTGATACTGCGAATGACTTCACCAATATCCAAAACCTGACAATCATTGCAGCAAATCTTCAGCTGGAGTGTAGGCTAGAGTGGGTGGTGCTTTGAAGACATCTAATCTTTTTGGATGAAACGCATTGCAAAAACATGGATTTCCTGCTGATCGAGGTTTGGATGAGTGTGTAAAGATTTTTTAATACGGGAAATGGAAAATTGTACTGGAGATTAATTTAACAAATGAAAATATTGGCTCCTATTGCAATACATTCCGCTGCATTTCTATTACAAGAAATTGCAGCGACTAGCCTGTAATCTGTTTAATAGCTGATGCAGCCTCGAATGCACTGTGCACATTGCACGAACATTTTCTTTTTCTCTGAATTATTCAAAGCAATTTCGACGGCAATACGCACTGAAGCTTTTCACGTTTGTTGATGTCTACATACCACGAAAGAATGAAAATCACTTGCTTATGCAGAGAGACAAATCCACGTACCACGAGCAATGCATCGCTACTGGTTGGAAACGATCTATGGTCAACAACGGAAAAGTGTTGGATGAGCAGTTTTCGATTTCATCCTCGTAGCAAACGGAAAAGTGTCAACTTTCCCAAGATAATCGATATCGTGGCAGTTTAGCTGGAAATTAATGCATTAGGCATTTCCCAGCTGCATTTTGTTGGGGCAATGAAGCCCACGACGATTATGATGATGATGATGATCGCGATGAATTTATTGATGAGACGATTGGCCACGGTTGACCAGCATCGATTGCTCGGAGTCTGGGCAATGTTAATTAATTTGCAGTGTCAGATAATTTACAAATGTTTATGAATGGTTGTGGTGAAAACCCATTGGCAAATGGACATTGGATAATTTATTAGAAAGAAATATTTACAGCTGGAGCTAGTTACTTTCTGGTGGCAAATACATATATGGTCAGGATGAACAAAAAATTATAAATAATAAATAAATAATAATAAATTTAATAATTATGCGTTTGATTTATTCATTTAAATGCGGAAATCAGCATTGAAATTTCATTTATAAAAAATAATCGATGGCGCGGCAGCCCAAATCGATCCAAAGTTTTTAGGTCATGCCAGAGTCATTTAATTTACCTGCGGATCACTATTTTAAATCTTTGTAATAAATAAAATGACAGCATTCTTAACTTAAAACAGTAAAATAAGTTAAATATCAATTACAAATTTTATTAAGATTTATAAAAAACTCAAGAAAATTCAAAACAAATGCTGAAAAGGCATTCGACCTATTTTGAAGATTTTATTATCATATAAGCGCTAATATTTTATTTAAATTTTGTAAATATTTAGTGACAAGAATGATACAGCATGATCTAAATCGTTATAATTCTAAATTTTTGATTCAGGAAGCCTTTGGCTAGATCACTTGCAAAATTTTGGATATTTCCAGTCACTCGAAATTTTTAATTCAATTTGGTTGGTCGAATTGCAATTTTACAGATGCAAAACGAATTGTTGCAAAATCCAACTTGGGACTTTCTACACATTAACATTGAACCATCCAAAAGTGGGCGCGAATTTCGTCGGTCGGCAGTGAGACAGCTATTTGGATGCCATTTGAAAAACCAACCTTTTGTGGTTTTACATCAAGGCTTCAAGATACCAAGACCTGCAGCTATAAAAGCATTTGATCAGAGACCTAAAGTCGAGAGGAAAACCACTTAGAAAATTCAGATACAAATGGTAGCAATTTCAGTTTTTCCCCCGGTGAGTAATTAACGAACTTGAGAGATTGGAGCTAATTAAAAGGTTTTCGATCTGATAGCATGTATGATATATATGTTGATATAGCAATTTATTAGATGCACTATAAAAACATTTTTCAGACCAACTTGGGAATAAATATCACATTGGAATGGTGGTTGCACTTGTCCGACAATATATAAGTAATAAGAGAGCAATTAAAATTTCCAATTAATATGATCCATGTTTTTTTTTATTGGAATAAAATCCAATTTATTTCGTGCTAATGTAGAGAAAGGAGTTTGGTGATAATATCACTTCAATAATATCAGCTACGTGATTGACTGCTAGGAATTACTGATTTCTATTCACGTATTAAAACTTTTAATCTTGAAGCAGCAAAAAGTCCTGTACCCAAAAATAAATGCAAAATTTTAGTATCCGCATATATTTTCGATAAATGCCAAAAAGTATAAATATTTATCATTCTTTTCAGTTTCATGGAATATGATGCATGTTTTGAATGTAAATTTGTAAATACTTTCTTAGAAAATGACAATTTTGAACTTTTGGAAGCTTTCAATTTCATCGAAACTCAATAATTCAGTTATCGTTTAAAAAGTTACACAACAAAAACAAATCGTGAAAGAATTATGGAAAACCAATAAAGATCCATTCAAAATTAGAAACGCATATTTTTCTAAAGGAAATGTCTGTTTAAGGTATATCAGAGTAAATCAAGTGTTGGCAACATGGTGATTTTTTACATAAGATATTTCATGTTAAATTTATTTGAAATTATAACTGAAAAGTTTTCAGTGAAAGTTTTATTATAGAAAGGTTGAAACTAACATTTGTGTCTCCTAAGATTTGCTAATCAGTATTTTTTTCTCTAGAAATATTTTACAGGATTTAGCGAAAAATATCTTCAGAAAGTAGCAGAAAGTATTATTTTTGGTGAAACGAAAACCATTAAGGTAAAAGAAAGGTTCAACTTTCCGTCAAAAAACACCAAATTTGAATTCATAAACCGGCAACTTTGACAAATAAAACCTTTTTTCAACCTTAAATACAACTTCTTTATTCTAACGATATCAGATACGTATTTCAGAACCTAATCGATTCCTTTTACAATGTTTGACAAAGTGTTGAGACGGTTTTTGTAGTTTTTTTTGTAACAACTTTGTAATGCTTTATTATTTTTTCTGTATACAATTTTTATTTATTATACCTTATCCGAAAAATCCATCGTAAATAAAATAAGTTAAAAAAAATTTCACCTAAAACATTGAAAATTGTCAATTTTCCTACAGTTTTTCTCGTCCAACCTGTTTTTTTGCGGTAGTCACAATATTTCGTTGAAGGTTCATCTCAAATCAAAAATTCGAAAAATTTCTTATAGTTTACGCGCTTGGCTCAAGCCTGAACGAAGGAATTGAAAAAAAATTAAATTTTATGTTTTGACATGGATTTGAATGAATTTTCGTCTCATATTTTTTTAGCATTTTTCGATTCTCATAGTTTTTAAAATATTTTTTTTTTCGTATAAAACAAAAACGAGTCGACCGTATGAAAATCCCTTCTAAGCTCGAGTTGATACTATAAAGAGTAACTGTGCAAAGTTTCAGCGAAATCGGTCGATTCTTTCTCAAGAAATCGGTTCTACCGCACGGAAAAACAAAGTTCCGAGAAAAACGCGTTTAAAGTTTTTTACCGCGATTTAATGAATTAAAGTTATTTTTTAGCGACTTACATCGAGTCGTCGATTCCAGGTCCATACAGTGATTCGTTTGCCTCATTCGCGATGTTCAGAGCATCCTTTTGATGTTGTGATGTTTGATGGAAAAGAAAGGAGCCGATTTTACGCGGTAGAACCGCATCGCATGCGGATAATACGCTAGGCAAGGCAAAGCGCACGTACCGACCACGCGGTATTCAAATCTCTATAACTCCGGTAAGATTGTTTGAATTTACTTCAAATTTGGTGCGAATACTCTTAAAGTACTCTACTTTTATATGGAATAAAAAAAATTCGATCGATTTTTTGAAATTATAAGACCTATGTAACCCCTTAATAGATAAAATGCATAGCTAGACTTTTTTTCAACATAAAGTCAAATGACTAACAGCACACAAATATTAAAGAAACATATACGCATATGTTAATAATTAGAATAAGCCGAATTTAGATGAATTATTTAACTTTTCAACTTAGATGTTCATTTTTCGGGGGTTGTTTGATTTGCATCGTAATGTGTGGAAGTAGATTAAATTTTCGTTTAATTAAAATTAAAACACAAAATTGACAAGTCTAGCGCGAATAATTTTTAAAATTGTTTCTTAGTGAGGTCTTGTAACTGACACCATTAATTTTGAACTACAGAATTATGCAAACATTCATCTAATATCTTAGATAATCTGAAGTAAAAAAATAATATTGAATAATTCACCATTTAGTAACGAATTATCGAACGAATAAAAACTTTTCCAATTACTGCTACCTTTTCTTATGCATATCTACTTATCAGAGAAACTTCCTCGTGATATACTTGGATGGTTATTTCATACATGTTCGCATGTTGAATGCATCAACAACATCATTCGCCAAAGTCTCAAAAACACAACATAATAACATGTTTCTCTCAGCTGGCCGTTAGTCTTATTAGCGTAGTAATTGTACTACTAACGAGCCAACTAACGAATTTATTGAAATGTTTTACATCGGATCAATACTACCAGCCTGGCTAATTTCTTTTTTCATGCTCCACAAACATTGTTTCTTGTTTTCCACGGAACGCGGACCAGCAAATTACCTGAAGTCGCTATTTCGCCGGCATAGTATAGTTAGTAGTATTGGTTGATTATGGCTCGTTGCCGAGGAACGACTTCAACGCGGGCAGGCGATGAGAGATTGGAATAAAGGAAAGTTGAGTTATAGGTTTATCACTGTTTCTTTCTGGCTGGCAAATAAAAATAAACTTAATTTCTTATTGTATTCGCTGCGAATATAATCATGTTTGTTCACATTGGCTTTGTTTTACGAGTAGAATGGGTCGATCCCATCCTATTTCTACGCCGCACTGAACAATAGATGCCAGTTTTCGGGCAGACAAAGACACAACTTGTTGCAATGAAGTTGTATCATACAGTGAAAATAGAGTTTTACTGTCGAAAAACTTTAACAAGGTGTGATCGCTTCTTTTATGGCCCGATGAATAGAAAACATTGATTGCGATCAGTCATAAAATTGCAGAAAGACCAGGAACCGCAGCAACACTAAAGTATCTGCATGGTAATTGTATCTCGGTTTCAACGATTTGCAATACACCCCAGAGTAATTTCTCGACCTCCATTCTCAATTTTCCATTAGCTTTAGTTAATTTTTGAAAAAAAAAAATTTTTTTTGCATTATTAATTACACTCAAAATCGATACGATCAAAAGGTGTGTAGTATCTTAATTCGAGCTGTTCAAATATTTTGAAATTATATCGCATCTCTTATAGGACAAAAAAACGGGAAACACCACATACGCACAATGAATTGTGGCTGTTAAACCTTCTTGCCGATAAATTCAAGCAGTTTTCAGCTATTATGGCGATAATCTACTTATTTCGCATTAGAGCTTACATGAAAACTCCGATAGATTACATATTCTCATGCATGTGTGACAAATCCGATTAGCAATCAATCTTATTTTTTTTAGTTTCGAAGGTAATTTGTAGTCGAATTCGTAATCTTGGTAGATTTGAAAATGTACAAAAATTGGGAACATGTTTCGAATGTTTGTACAAGTCATTGTTCGGTTTGAATGCAACAAATATTGTTTTTTTTTGTTTTTATCTCCAAAACCGAACCAAGGATTTATTGCATGTCAATGGATATGGCTATGTCTGTGGATAGAATGTTTGAAGATATGACACAACTGCTGGTGATTGATCATTGCGATTTTCGATAGAATTTTTTGATAGTTGGAAGATGTGTGAGTGTTTTATTTAGATAAATTTGTAGCGCCATTGGATGGACCAACTTTATTAATAAAATTAACAAAGGTTGGCTAATACAAAAAAAATCGAAATAAATTGAAAACAATAAGTTCAAGCTGCTTAGCAATACCAAATTATTTTGAATATTGCGTCAACATTTGATTTTAAATAATATTTGAATTATGTTTCAAAATAATTGCAAATAAATTTTTTCTGCACATCGGTGATTTTACAAAATACCAAAGGCTTCTTAATTAATAGGATCTCTACACTTTTTAGGAGACGACTTGATGAGTAGAATGCTTATAAATATTAAAAGGATAGAAATAATACTTAAGTTTAGATTGGAAGTATCCACGATAAATAACATTTCCAATAATATTGAATCAAAACTAAGAATGTGCATAAGAAATATATCTTAAAATTAAAGTAGTTTGTAAAATTAATATTTTGATTTGAACTAATATGATAAACGAAGCAAAGCCGCAATTACGTACACTGAGAGGCTGTTCTTTTTTCAAAAATTAATCCACTTAATTTAAAGAGCTCAACTATGTAATGACAGTTGTAAATACTTACGCTTGCGAAAAACAATATGTACATCTATTATACTTTAAATTTTTTAAGAACAAACCTACAAAAGAAAGAAAAAAAGCTTTAGAATAAAATATTCATTACTAAATTTAAACTTATAAACATGAAATGAATCAATATTAAACACACTCGAAAGATAATGAAATAATGAGAAATAATGAACACTCATTCTTTCTACATCTATTCTATAAGATGTTTTTAAGACGTATAGCTTTTTGATAGAAATATTTACCATTGAAGCTGTTCAATTTCGCTGTTAGTTTGGCACTATGTTGAGTTAATTTTAGCAAACTACTAAACAAAGACTAAAATCGCAAAATTATCTAAAAATAGTTGAGATTTTCTTTTCGAAATTCGGGTTTTGTGCTCCAAACTTATAGAGCATTACTTGTGGTTATAATCGCTCTTCTGAGCAGCTAATACTCAATATCATATTGGGTAATGTTCATCCAACAAGAGCTCGCAAAGTGCGTACCGAGGCAGCTATTGCTGCTGTGCAGGCTAGTGTGACTGGAGATCCAAATTTATCGATTTGACGCCGTTCCCAACAATAAATAACATGGAAAATTTTGAGAAAAGATCTTGGACTAAAGAACATAAGATTCAAAAAGTGCAGCAATTGAAGTCATTGGACCATCGTTTACGTCGTACATTTCATGAATAAGCAAAATTGCAATTTTTGGTGTGCGGATAATCTTCAAGATATTTCGAAAAAGTCACTCGTGGGGTGGTTTGGTTCTTTTTTTAGAATCTGAAGACGGAACTAATGTTACCGTTGATGGCGATCATCCCCGACAAATGCTTCGTAGTTTTTCGATTCCCAGCATCAATGCTAATTGTCTGAGGGTTAAATGATTCTAACAAGATGGCGCAACATGCTCTACAGCTATTGATGGCTTGAAAGCCAAAATTTAACAAAAGCGAAATAAAACCGGCTCTGCTGGAAAAGTGATGCAAAACTGGACTGAAGCATGCCAGAAATTATTTTCAAACGCTAAATGCCATAGCACTTGCAAGCAGTTCATTTGTGTTTTATTGGTTGAAAATTTTATGCCTCTAAAAAACACCTTATAAATGCTTTTTCAGGACACCATTTGTAGTTGGATTATTTGAAATTTGAACAAACCGCACACTCCTGTAATCATTAAAATATATGAGTTGAAACCAATCAAAATACATTTAACGCTAAACCAATTGTGGTGCAAAGCAATCCTGCTGAGTAACTTTCAAAACAAACCATTTGCGGCATCAAAAATATACCATTACCAGAAAAATTGTCCATTTTATTCCTCATAACTAACCCAATTACAAAGAGCAAAAGCAAATGCATCAGGCATCCAAATTAGCGATTACACTAATTCTCACTTTAAAAATCCATTACAAATGGTCTGAACATTTTCCACAAAAGTATAATCGGTTCAACGATGCTGTTACACTATGTGGTAATTCCTGTGGAAATCTGGAGAAGAAGTAAAAAGACAGCAAGCAATCTAGCCTTTGGTCGCACTATTCTTCTGCGAATGTTTTTAGCTTCGGCGGTTGCGTCAGACCGGTAAGTAGGCAGACAGATGGACAGATAGACAGTTAATCCAAGCCAGCGTCGTCATCTGCAACGAATTCGTTGCCATCATTAAAACGTTCATCGCGCCAACAATCCAATCTTCAGCAGGGATACAGGCAATTTGCTGATTCGGGAAAAAGCTTCTCGACGCAAACGGCTTGGTCGCGAAATCCACCAAAAAGTATCTGTCAATTACCAACGATCTTAAAAGGCGATCTAATCAACACGCGATCCAGATACTTGACTTGATACCGGCAACATCTGTATCTTGGTGGATGGTTTGGCGCGGTGAGATTGAGATTGGTTTGGGTTTTGTGGCGTTTAGCGCAGATTACAGCGATTTAATGAAATAAATTGAAACAATCGATGGAGTGTATAATATCTGGAAGGGATTCAAGCTGCATTCGTTCGCGGTGAAAGATTGCGGAGCTGCAGGATTTGTATCTTTCGAATTCGGACGTGATCTTTGGCATGCGAACAACGCTTGGTCGGATTTAGCAATTGAGAAGTTGACGGCGACTGATCAATGCCGTCAAAGCTTTCAAATTGAATTCAATTAAAAAGATTCGGTCGGACAACAGACAAGACCTGCTTTTTCAATTCGGATAATATTTATGAGCTGCATATTTGTCTGGTCGGAGGTGCACATTCTTTGGATAGCATGCGTAGTGCTTAGTGGTGGAGTTGCGGTGACCATTAGAAAGTGGACATTTCCAGCTCTTATTTGAAATCGAAGGTTCAATTCTTCACCACCGACTTAATTTTTTTATTTTCGCTACAGGTTTTTTGAATTTAAATAAATTTAAATTGCCTGAATCAACTTTTGAAAGTACCATAGCATAAATACAAGAAAAAGGACACATACGAAAGGAAAATATTGGGCACCTTTCTTTTTCCTTTCCCTCCGTATTATGGTTAGAATAGGTATCCTTTCTCAAAAAAAATCTTACGATTCAATGGATACATTCGAGACACAATAGCTCCCGCCAGTGTACAGCGATCAAAACAATCAATAACGCAAAAGACTTGCGACAAAATTGCCTAAAAGTTATTTCCAATGTGTTTTGGGGTTAAAGTGAAAACATTGAAGCTGTGGCGCTCGAAAGATGTTCCCCCTTTTTTAGATGTCATTTTGAGGTTGTAACTCTTTTATTGTTGAAACCACGTGAAAATTTTGTATGCACGACTTGCTGCACATTAAATTATTCACAAGTTTGCCATATTAAGCTTTCTTGTGGGAGCCATGGTTTCGTAGATATGGGGAATGTCCCACTCTTTTTTGTTTCCAAAATAGAGCCCAGATAATTAGGGCTGCGACCCCAAAAACCTGGATTGAAGCTCACAGTAAGACATACTACACATTGCGCCAAAAATCCGGCTGCCTTCCAAAATGCTCCACGAGTTTCGCAACGGGGGGTTTGCCATCAAAAGCCGGGTATTTGGCCTAAAAACGGGGTTTTCACGAAACTTTCTCCTTTTTGGGATGAAATAACTCCCGTTAATGTACAATGATTGCAACAATCAATATCGCAAACGATTTGTGACAAAATTATATTAAAAAAGTATCCGAAAGTGTTTCGCGTTAAACGTAAAATTAAAAAAGCTGTGGCACCCGAAAGTTATTCCCCTCTTTTTGGGTATGGTTTTTGGATTGTATCTTTTTTATTATTGACACGACGCAAAAGTCATGAATGGGCGACTTGCTAAAAAAAATTATACTCTACGCAAGTTTTCCATACACAACTTTCTTGGGGAAGCCACGGTTTGGGAGATATGGGGATGTCCCACTTTCTTTTGTTTTCAAGATGGAGCCTAAACGTCATCATCGGGGACCCCAGGTTCTAATTATACCATTCCCCACGCATTGCAATAAAATTTCTGCCTTTTGAAAGTGCACGGTTTACGTTCAAATTACGACGCTTTGCTTGTACTAAATGTCCAGTTTGGCTAAGAAAATTTTTAACATACTTGGAGGAATATTTTCATGCCAATGACGACCTTGAGGTCAACCTGACTAAAAGTCAAATAGTCCTCTTTCAAAAGAGTGGCTTTGGAAATAAATCTAAGCTTCGTCCTTTCCTCTTTAATAACAAACAGGTCCAGTTAGTAAACTCCTGAACCTACTAAGGCGTTTTGTTTACTCATTACGACGATGGATTTATCTATTTCGCATTGTGTTTAGTTTTTCGGGTAAAATTCAACTCTGTTGGTATTGTTTTTTAGTTTTTTGTAGAGACCATTCGATATTCCGAAACACAAATTATTTTTAGTATTGACCCAGGATGTAAGCCATCATCAAGTTAAGTTTAATCAAAATTCTTCCAGTAGTTTTCATCTGATGCGGATTAAAGTTCTATGAATTTTTTTAACATCATATCCAACGAATTAATTCGTTGTTATCATTAATTAAGAAAATATTGCACTAATTGTTTCTTCATTGATTTAAAGCACTTTGATTGAAATGTTTGTCAAGAATCGAAAAGCATAAAGGATCGAATAAAATTGTTTAAGTTCCCGGCTTAGTTTTAAATGAATTTCCATCCAAATATGGTTCGATTTGTTTGAGACTTGGTAGTTTTGTAGAATAGTTTATTTATTAAAATTAAAAATATTTTTATGGGAGATCAATTTTTTTTGACTGATGAAATAAAGTTGAAAAACTTTATTTTCTGAAAAAACGGTAACTCATCGTTTGTATTTTTTACAATCTTGATTTGACTACAGTCAACTCAAATGATCACAAAATACTGTCGTGATTTATGATTTATTCATATAAAAAATGAGGTGAGATCTATTAAAACCATTTCGTCTCTCACCTTCAAAGTCGGCCAATCGATTCTTTGATCAATTTATTAGTCCAATCAATCGGTTTTATATAATCGAGCGCATAATGATCATCTTAATGAAACCCAGCCCGGCCAATTCCAATCGCCAATTATTGGTAATCGTTAGACACACTCAAGCCCCGCATAATTGTTTATCATTGAAATGTTTATTTGAATATGGAAATTCGTTATGGGAAATTGCAAGTTGATTTCTTCTCGTGTTGGGCCCCGTACGTGCATATATGTTCGAGTATTTGTTGATTGTCATCCCCATTAGTGATTGTCAGATCACAGTTGTTTGATTTGTCTATTGTAAAAGTGGCATTTAAGGGGCCTTTCAGATAGTATCTTGGCTCAGGTAAGTGAATGTTGAATGTCAAGCCAACGGTTTGGTTCAGGTGGTTTTCAGTGTTTTTTTATGGTCCTCTTTTGGGTTTTGTCTCTTCACGGTATTTTACGATTGAAAAAATTGAACAAGTGGAATTAGGAAAGGATCGATTTCTTCGAGAAGAAAAAGTGAATTTCTCTTATGACCAACTGAACAATTGCTTATTGGGTTTTGATTTTCAATTGATGAAATATTTATGGCACCTTTGTTGTGTAAATATTTTAAATTAATTTTTTTCATTCCTGTCGAAATGTTTTGATTTAATTGAGTTTTCATAATATTTTTCTTATTTCTTTTTCTTCGAATTGCTGATTATGCCTGAAAAATTTGCTGATTTAATCACAGAAAACAAAACAAAGGTTTATAGTTTAAATGTTCAAAAAAATATTACCAAATATTTTACAAAGCGTTGTTTGTATGCATTACGACACAACTGAGTGATGCAGCCATTTGTTGAGTCGTCATCTTTTTCGAAATGAAATTCATAAAATTTCATGTGATTTACCAGAATGCTATTTTCTGGACACTTTCACAATGAATGAGTGTTCATTGAAGGTGATATCATTTTATCAAGGTTATTAACTACTTCCAATTGATTCACCACTTCATTTAAAAAGCATTTCGTAAACTAGCTTTTCATTGAAATTTATGTTTTATCATCAACTTGGAGTCCAAATATGATGCAAATAAACTTTCAATACGACATTAATTCTGCAAACACGGTCTTTTGATCAAGAAACAGCTATATAAACTTTTCAATTGACCACTTATACGATATTCAATAGATACTTTCATAAATTTAGAGAATTATATCGTAGTTATGCTATGTTTGCTTCGAAAATGGTCGATATGCAAAAAACGTTATGAATTTTATTAGGTAATAGTGAGCGTGTCGGTAGGCCATAAATAGAAGTGCACTCATTTAAGATACTTAATGCAAAGCAAGCAGTTGATCGTAAATTGATTACAATCTATGTGAAAATGGGTAAGCTGTATCCAGAAGCATAAGTGCTTTTGAAATTCCTTTTAATGGTAGTATATTTTTTCACTTAGGCACCTCTGAAATGTTTAAGTTGTGAACAGTGGATGGCGGGATTTGAATGAATGGAACTATTTTTAAGCAATATAAAAGCTTTAGAGAAAAATGCGGTGGTTTTAAACACCATGCCATTAAATTCTTTGTCGAACAATTGATTATTTATAGTAAAATTCATATTTCGTCAATATATTTGCAGTTTTTAACAAGATCAACATCATTGAAACGAAAGACTTAAGCGAGCAACCTTGTTTCAATATCAAGTGAAAATCATGAAGCACACATAACACAGGGAACATTAATGTGGATTTTTTTATTTTAGAGATTTTGGTTGGTTTTGACATAATTTGGCATAAATGTGTTTTCTACAGATCTAATTGAGATGAAAGCCCGTTTGTTTGAAACATAGAAAGGATAAAAAATAATCTACCGATAAATAATACTTTGAACAAATAAATTTCATTTTTTCTCCCGAAAAGATGCATTGGATAATTGTTTTCAGGAGTATTTGGTAGGAAGTATTTTTCAAAATTATATTCATTTGAGAAAATACTGGCCAAAGGAGTAAATTAACAAATTTGAAGGCTTTTTCTTGAAATTTTTGACTGATTTTGATCTGTTTCCTTTCATTTTTCTGCGAATCAATTTAATTTCCCTCGTTGCCTTTTGCAACTAAAGTTTTATTATTCACCAAAATTTTAAAGCTATCAACTATATGCAAGTGCCCACAGGAAGCTCATCGGAACATTGTAAGAGGAGTCCTTTTTTTTAATTAACGTAAAAAGAATTATAGGAACATTTGGTTTGCCATGCAAAGTACGTTGGAATTACTTCACAATTTTTTGTACTGCCATAGAATTTTTTTAAACAATTCATGTGCTATTTCTAACAAAAAAAATATCTGTCAGCATTTCTTGCTACAGGTTTTCTTCTTCGAAATTTGATTCTTCACGTTCTGTAGTATCATGCTTTTGAAGACAAAACAATTATGAAATGTAATCTTGAGATTTAATTTTTCAATTTTTTGTAAATTTATAGGTTAAAAGTCATTTTACTATTAAATAAATTAAATAAATTTTCATAGTAAAAATTTAATTTTAAAATTTTTTTAACTCGAAATTGTTCAAGGGGATGAGTTAACCGAAAATTATTTGGCAACTCGTATTCAATAGTTTTGTTTTGAAAAGATATTTTCTAGAATGTAACCACGGACATTCAAGGATATTGGTTTCTTGTGCCAATTTTTGTCTGTATTTTTTAATCGTTGTTCTTACAACTTTTTATATAGAAAGTTAACGGTGTCGTTTTCCAAGGAAATATTTTATGAAATTTTTCCTTAAAGAATTTTTATAAATTGTGTCCATTAAAAATATTTTCTTTGAAAGTTCTCTTCGAAAAATATTTTATTTTTTGCAGTTGCTATTCTGAAATTCTCCTAGCCGTAAATTATTACAGCATATGGATTAACCGGTGAAAAAATTTCGATTGAAAATTTCAAGTGAAATTTTTGATGTCCAAACTTTAGATAGAAAATGTATGATAAAATTTTTATAGTGAATATTTTCATAAATTCAAGCCCCATTTGTTCTCTGGTGATTACGTTTGAACAACTTTCTTTTAGTTTGATGCACCGAGATTTTTTGTGGAACTAGGCTTTGTTTGCCATTATTTTAAAAATAAAAATGTATCGGCAAATCGCTGAAATTTGGCAAGGAAAGGTTATTTTAATCAGCACTTATATTTTTGAGCTCAAACCGGTCCTTTTTTGGCGATATGTGGATTGCTTGCATTAACAAGCCAGCCTTGTGTCTTCCCACATATAATCGCGATAGCTAATCCAGTGCTGACTTACTAGGATAGTAGCTAAACCTTAAACTACAGTCCTTGTCCAAATAAAAGATGTGATAAATGTTATAGATGAATAATCAAACCGGCCCCAGTGAGGACACAAAACTGCAAGTCAAACTCAAATAAAATAGATCTGGAAGGTTCACAGCCACTATTCTTCAGGATCTAAGCGCCTGGTAACAATTCAATCTATTGATCCACAGATACTAGATTGTCATGCAAGCGACCCGATAATAACTCAATGCAACTTCAGCGATGTGTTGACTAAATAAAAACGCATGATATAATGCCCGAGATCTCTTCCTCATGGTGCTGAGGACCATTGTGAGCCGTGGCTCATTTTCATCTGAAGATCAATCGCTGTGGAAATCTTGCTTTTTCCATGTGCAGACTTCTAAGCTGTAACTGTTGTTGACTTTTCAATCGGTTTTCTTCTTGCTGCGCAACACGAATACGAGTGTGCTTCGATCTCGTTGTTGTCGGCAAACATCGAACATGTTAAAAGAAGTTGATTATCTTTCGTGGAAGATTACGCAATGGAATGGAATGTGCTGGTTAACTAAATTCTTTGGAGTTGGGATGGATGATTGGACAACAGCAGTTGCCAGGCTGATGCTGATGGTCTACGATGGTAGCTAATGCATGTAGCTTCTGACGACTTGCAGAGTCCATGCTGCTGGAATGGTGCCTTCGATGGATTATAGATGGATTTCAGATCGATGCGATGTTGATTTAAATTTGAATAGGGTCACTGGGTTAGTTAGTTTGTTCGCTGAACGTGCAACGATGATGCAAAAACGGAAGCCAACTGTTGTCGAGCTAATGGGCCTAGGCACATGACAAACAGTGCATTTTTTGTTACTGAATTCTGCTGGTATGTAATTGCATTATGTGATGCAAAGTTATGCAAATATCAGATCTAATAGGGGATTTTTTGGAATGTGGACGCATGGTTGGTCTTGGATTATGAAAGAGGAATTTGATCGAAGCAAGTTTTTGGTCGTGATTATATGAAACGGTGGCTTCTCTGGGAATTCTTTCTTTCCCATCATGGTGAAGAAAATGGCAGAGTACAATTGATGCGTATGCAACAATATCAGGGCAGGTCCACTTTAGGCATTTTTTTACCTAAGTCTACTCTCACGTCCAAAATGCTCCCTCGAACAAAGAATAAGTTAAATCATTGGTAGCGACCCATGCATAGTTGCATAGAACATAAGCGAAACAATGTTTGTGACACGCCTTTAGAAATTAAATTTTGAATGTTTTGTAATTTTCCAAAAAAACATGAGCTGACTCCTTTTTGCTGCAAGCGCTTTAATTATCGTTCGCTCATCAATTAAGCTGTACGCTTAATGGACCCCATCACAGAGAGTACTTGCAAATTAATTTATAGATGCAATAAGATTGCAACAGGCTCATCAACGTTTCGATCAGAAACCAATATTTGTAGAGAAATGTGTACAACAAGCAAGCCAAACGCAGCTCCAGCCCAGACAACTCATTTTTCTGAACACTAAATGCCAATTAAATATAATTCTTTGATTTATGGAAAATCATTAGTAATAAATCCATGGATAAACCTAATCGCGGCAGTTTCAAAGACTATTCACCTAATTAATAGTTCAATTGACTTTGCAGTGCACTAAGTTGTAGATTGTTACTTTGTCGTTGAAAGTGATGTAATATCAGTTTTTTTTAAAAAACGTGCGTAGTTAACGTCACATACGATTCTCAATCTATGCTGCTTACATAGCCTTCACTTAACCAAAAGTATCATATCATAGCGGTGTCAGTATCTTAACTAGCATAAAAAATAAACTATGTTAAATGCTGTAGTTCAAATTAAAACTTGAAAAAACTTAAAAATAAATTCCAGCAAAACACTAATTGGCACGTTTGATTTGTTCATCGGATTGTTTCGCAATAAATGTATGTATACGATCTCGAGAAAATAACCGTTCGCTGTTAAAATAATAATATGGGAACAAAATAACCCTTGCGTCACAAGCATTTGTAACTGTCTTCCAGTGAACATTAATATTCTCTAAAAAGGTAATATACAGGCAACCATTTCAAATGTCCATTTCATATATCTCCGGCTCTTGCTCTTGATAATCTCAAGAAATCGGATGGTTGTACACTGAAACTGTCTTGTGTTAATTTGCAGGCTATAAAATATGATTAATTACTAAAACAATGCCGTCTCAAGGTTGACTTGGAAGCTTGACCATGTAGTTTTTCTTCATAAATTGCCCGGTGAACATTATATTCAACTTCCTTGTCCACATGTCGACCATTGCTTACGAAAATGCAGAATGAAAAGAGATTATCGCATGGATTATAGACGCTTGCGGTTGTGCAGATTTATTCTGATTATAATGGATTTTGCGAATATAACATTTGTTTGTTTGTGTTTACAACAATCGAATTTGTGGCATTTTTGAGGAATTTGTTTTATCATGGATTGGGTAGGCCAGCAATGACCTTATACCAAATTATGTAGGTAAACTAATCAAGATTGAATGATATTTGGAGTTGTTCATGTTAAAGGCATTTTTTAGGGTGAATACATATCAGCGGTTCTCTCTTGTGAAGGGGTTTTAATTAAATTAATTGAAGAATAGCTTGATTATTTCCTATGTTCAAATGGCTTTCAATTATGTACAGCCGAAGCATGGCCAATGACATTAGAGCATAGCCTCTGATTGAATTCCAATAAAAAATCAATTATATTTTTGTAGTATTTAAAAATTCTTTAACGATCTCGTTGTTAATATACAATGTCGATGGGCTTTGTATTGGTTGGCCCAGTCTATCCTTAAGTTGCTTATAAGATTATTTTAGATTCGGCCAGTAATATTTTAATGCAAGAAATCGTGTTTTAAGACTAAAAAATAGTTTCGATTTTAGTACAACAGGGGTAACTTTGACCCGAGATACATAAAAAAGATTCTTTGTTTTGTATCTAACGAATGGACAGTGACTATCACTCGGTTGTTGCATTATTTAATAGATAGTAATACTGCCTTATTTTAGTTAGTTCCTGAACTTATCATCATTTTAAAGCTGGTGCATTTTGGTATGACTAAAAGATAAAATGTTGTCGTATTCGATTTTTTTCTCAGAAATGTGTTATAATTCATGATTCAGAGCAAGTAAGGGAGTTGTCTCAGTGTATTTATAATTGTTTCAATTATCTTACTATCATCTTAATGTGTTCCTTGGTTGACAAACCAAAGAATGTTAATTACATTAGGCCATGTTTCACCCAGGTCTTGCGGTAACTTTGACACAAATTTATTATTTTAAAGAACGATGGTGTTAAATATCCTGGAAAGATTTTAAGCTTGTCGGATATTGAATGTATGACAAAAATTACAGTGGAAAATAGTGTGTGAGAAAATCTCTCTCCCAAAAAATTGCATAAAAGTTTCTTCTCAATAGTATGGACTTAAAATTTGTGAAGAAGAAGACGAATGTCTAGTTGCTGTTTTACATAGTATTTGTTGCAAGTTCCTATCGTCCAATTTATGGTGCTCATAATCAGCCATCTGACCAGCTCATATGCAATACGATGGAAATATCTATGTCCAAGTATACTCTATTGGACAATGTTCACCCAACACGAGCTCGTACAGTGCGCATCGAGGCAGTTATCACTGCTGTTGAGGGTGGTGTGACTGAAGATACAAATTTATCGATTCCACGTCGTTCTTAACAACTTGGCTTTTGTCCGTCCACTACATGGAAATTTTGTGGAAATATCTAGAGGTATGCTGATGAATCAGGAACCCTTGATGACTAAGAAGCCAACATTTGACCCGTCATTGGCCAAATAAAGTCGGCTATGCAGGAAAAAGTGGTGCAAAGTTGGACCGACTGAATGGCAGTTGCGGTAGTCATATTTCAAAAATTATTTTTAAACATTTTTAAAAATGTCAGAAAATTTGCAAGCAAATAAAATCAAAAATTTGGCCCCTTGAAAGTATCATTTTTGACTTGTTTGAAAAGTTCTATGCCTCTAAAAAACATCTTTCATTATCACTACACACTTTTATGCCATGTTGAAAACGTCTGCATTAAATCTATGGTAGAAATATGAATTTTTCATAGAATTTAAAAAAGCTTAAAATGTAATTTGGAAGATTAAGCAAAATAATACCTCGTTTTTTTCAGTTCAATTTCGAATAAATTCCAAATTATGGAAAAAATCAGACGGTTTGCTTTCTTCTGTGATTTTGTTTTAAAAGAAACGTCTGTGACAGTATTTTTATTATCTTGAAATTAACAAAACATGTAACTTAAAATCACGAAAAACAGAAAATAGAGTATAACATTGAACCTTTTAAAATTAATTTTGACTAACCTTAATGAAGCTTTTGCAGCGTTAGAAGAATAAGAATCGGCACAGTAACAACAACAATTGAAGAAAAAACACGGATTAACCGCATTTCACAATGTATCTCAAAACATTTTACAACCCAATGTTCTTTTTCGTTTGAAGTAAATCCACTCAAATGCCAATACGCGCTTTGGTTACCGCGCGAATCTTTGCTGCGGTTTCGATTTGAAACACTATAAGCCTTCGTAGTTTCGTGTTTCTTTTGTGCACCTCACGGACCATGGCTATGGTAACAGTCTCTAAGACAACTAACCAGCCAACCAGCCATTTAATCGGCCATCGGAGTTGGCTGTTCTTTGGTTTTCTTTAAGGTTCGCCTGCGTGCTTGCTTGTTGGGATCTTGAAAAGTAGCTTAAGGTCATCCAATCTACGCGATAAAACATTTCAATTGAATTGATGAAGTTAGGATGGTGGTGTTGCAGATGCAAGAAAATGTCTCAAATAAATAGTGTTTTTCTCGCTGTGGGTGAGCTTATGTTACAGCTTACGACGGTTGGGACCTTTTTTCGTTATTGTGTCGTCTTACAGAAAAATACCATATTTGAAACAATAACGGTTGGTTGGGAAAACTTGAACTGCGATCTACACGACAAAACATTGTTTGGTTTTTCCTTCGTCATGGGAGCTTTTTTTGGTGCGTTCATTTACGGCTTTTTTAGTTTCATTGCTGGCATTTTTTCAGGGATAGAAAGACATTTAAAGTTGAGAACGTGTGCTGATGGGCCTAATGAAACAGAGTAGCAATTGGTACGACATATGGACACTCGGTGGACAATGAAAAATGCTGAAATAAAATGAGTTTTGTCTTGAATCTGATGGACGTTTTCGAAGTTTCGTGACTGAAAAGTGTCAGACGAAATTAATTCATTGCTACGAACTATTACAATTTGTCATTAAGTCAGGGTGATTTCACGAAAAAGGTTGGGACCTGATCGGTCAAGGTGAGAAAAAAGTCGAATAGATTTCCGCTTGTTGGTTGTTGCCGAACTTCAGACTTTTCACCTCTTCAGGTAAGTGGTTTCGGAAATAACATTGCCATGGCGTGTGTCACCTTGCAGACTGAGCTTTGAAAGAAGTGCCCAACGTTTGTTTTAACCTATGTAAACATTTCAAAATGGATAGTGTTGCATCACAAATATCATTTTCATTACATTTCATGGTTGGATTGGCAAATCAAGTCGAATCGTAATTCCAGTGACATATCTTAAAAAGTTTGTAGATTTTGAAAAATATTTACATGAGTTTACCATTGAAGATTCTTGGACAGTAAAATACGCATTTTCGTCATGTTTGTGGCAAATGTCGCGAAAAGCGTCTGCTTCCCGATCATGGTAGCCAAAATTTAAATATCAGCGATTGTTTAAAATTTTCCTTTTGAGACTGTCTTTATTTTGATTGGGTTTCTATTTAAATATGTATCTAACATAAAAGAAAAGATTGCGCTTGTACTACATAGTTTTAAAAGATAATTTTAAAACGTAGAACGACGTAACACCTGGATTATGAGGTTACTGATATGGACATTGATTTGTATCAGCTACAAGAGAACTTACAACCAAACTACGGATTTCAAACATCGCAAAAAGAAAATTCTCGCAAAGTTTTTGACTTTTTCTATTTTCGGGAGGTGGCAGTTTTTTTCCAGAATTGAGGTAATTTTGTACTACCCTCTACAATTCATCCCAATAAATTGTGTTTAATCAGCGCCGAATTAGAAATTTTTGAGGCCTTGGAGTAAATTTCTACGAAGGTAACATAATTGGAGCACTGTCATTTTCTTCAAAGTCAGGGAACTCAGCGGCTTCGATGTCCAGCTATCTTTATGCAAACATTAAGTTTTGAAATTATTTGGGATTTGACTGAAGAGGACTTTTTCAGATTTGATGACCTCTCTAGACGTGAGGCTTGAGGCGTATCACTACTGTTGCCCGCCGCCCTTGCCTAAATATCCAGCAACTTTGAATCTGGTAGACTTTCAGGGCATTCAGTTTAGAGACGTATCAGTTATCACTAAGATGATAAATTCACTGGGTGTCACGCGCAATACCGCATAATATGTGCAACTAGGCCCCGAATTCATTGTGTGAATTCTAACTACCTGTGAACAACTTTCCTCAACGGCGATTATATGAAAAATGTTAATCGTGCCGACTTTTTAGCGACCACAATGATCACATTTTTGTGCTGTGACTAAGTTCATTACTAAGCCTTGCATATTAAAGCAAATTGATGAGATGAAATGGATTGGAAACATTAAAAATGTGTTGTGTTAATGTTTCTTTATTTTAATTGCTTTCTATCAAAACTGTTCAATAATTAAAATACAAAAAAAATGAAACAAACTGCAAAAGGTCTTTTCATTTGCCAATACGCAATTGTAACAGGAAGGGATAGTCAGCAAACCAAATAAATATGGAATCAGAAATATATTGTCCATTTTAAACTTTCTAGTCTAATTCATAACATCTAACAATTAGAAAATTTTGTCTGCTTGTTCTGTGCTTGCTGTTGAAATAGGTTTAAAACGAAGACCGTCAGATAAGATTTTTTTTATTGTTACATCCTCATTATTTTGTAAAAGCAAGAGTAAATGATTTCACTTAGAGCAGAATGTATTTAAATCAAACATTCTCCGTTTGGATGCTGATGGGATCATTGATCAAATGATTTTGTGTAAATCCACAACTGAAAGTTGAATTGAATTGCATGTAAACCTACAAAAAAAAATTTTATTGATTCTATGCATAATAAACACTAATATTTGTCAACCAATACAAAAAGAAGCCTAATTATCGATAAAAAGAAAACGAGCCTCCCCGAATTACATGAATAAGTTACTCGCTTGAGTCTTTTGTTTCGGTTAAAATTTAAGTTGCTTTTTCTAGTTAGTTCTTGAAGGATGGGCTTGGCGTTGGCTTGTTTAAAGAAGAAGCAGCATTCTACATATTTTTTCGGATTTTTTTTTTTTTCGTTAATTAGCTTACCATCTCGGAGCAGTTGGTGGTCAATAGAGGTACAGTAACGTAATTCTATTTAAGGGTTTGAAGTAAATGAATGTTTTATATTATCAAATTGATTTGCATTAGCTTGTTGTGATTTAAGCTTATTTGAAATGATTCAAATCTTAAAAACAAAAATTACAAATCTAGAAATGGCATGGATGACATATTGACGTCTCACGTAACGAACAATGTTGAGTTCGTTGAATCTTTATTTACTCAGATGACATCATGGTTCAACTCGAAATCACAGTAACACTTCACAAACGTGAGATAAAATATCCTAATGACTACTGTTCTTCTTTTATTTTCAGGGATTGTAGCTGTGACCAAACCACCTATGAGACTGGGAAAAAATATTCCAAACTGTATGGAAACTGTTACAAAACTGGATTCTTTTTTTCATCGTCTGAATATGATAATCTTAATTGCATGCAAAGAAATTCATGCAAAAGTGCAAAGAGGTCACCACAAAATGGTGTAGTGCAAGCTTGATGCTAAAGATAACTCTGCAGATTTATGCATTTGAGTTGAGGCTGTTTTCAAAATACAGTGTGTCTCATACAGGTGTCGATAGCTTTCCAGCTATCGTTTTGTTTATTTTTAAAATAATTTTGAAGTAAATGGTTTTCGAGTGATTGTGTTTATAGTAGTAACAAAATTTCATCAAATAGTCTTGATATAATTTTCATGCATATTAGTTGCTGAATATTCATTGTAAAAGTCTAAGACTAATTTGTCTTTATAGGCTTACACACTGTTGCGCAGCACAATCTGCACAGTTGTGTTGAACACATATGTGCAATGAACAATCTCACCTAGCAAAGACAGTAGCTGTAATGATTAGATGAAGACAAAATGACTGCAGCAGTCGTCAACGATGGAAATAGCCCACGGCAATGGTAGTAGTACTATGCAATGTTGATAACAAGGTGCACATTACCAGGTGACTTATGTTGGCAATATGCTGGCGATAATTTATGATGTGTCTCATTAGCAAGACCAGCCTTTTTTCCACAAAGTTGTATATCGGCTTGAATGAAACGCGGCAAAAATTTGTCCCTCCCAGCCTGGGTGAGAAAAACGACCGACCGACGAGGCCATATGATAAATAAGCATGTTTTTGCACAAAACAGACGTGTGGGAACATTAACTAAATACTTTCTCCAGATTTGTCATTGTCTCTAATATGAAATTTTGTAGGCAGAGATTTCAGAGTATGTCTTTCAAGCATATTAATTGCAAAGCAAAGATTTTTTTCTCAATTACTTGAATTATTTAATTATTAGAAAATATTTTTACAATCATTTTCAGAGTGTAAATGATTTTATAAAAGTGAAACTTACTTAAGTCAGTATTTTGGACTCTCAGTTCCGGAAAAGAAAGACTGTAGGTAACAAAAACGATTTCGTGTAAAAAAAAATTCTAACTTATACTCGCAACTTTTTTTTAGACTTGAAGAACTCGTTTATCAAATATGGAAACAATTTTTAAGTCGTTCAAACAATCTTTGAAAAAATGTGAAAATTGACCTTAAATTAGTCTTTTAAAAACTTATTTCAGTTTAAGTTCGTGTCCATTTCTAGTCAGTCATAAAATAAAAAAAGGCTAATGCTTTCACGAGACACGTGCCAGTAGTAGCTCAAAGAATTTTCCAATAGCTAATTTGTACATTTCCGTCTCCCGAAGATGCAAAAAAACAAAATCTAACACAAATTCTTGTGTTGAAAATAGCGTATCAAAAAGGTGTGGGCTTTTGAAGTAATGTAACGAATTTATGCTAATTTCCTATGTTCGGCGACGGTGTTTGTTGCTTTCAGGCTAGATAATCTTTGTACAGAAAAAATGATTGATCTCTTTAAGTGTTCGTAGTGAAATTTATGAAGTGAGCTTCATATTTCTTTCTTTGAAATTGAACTATCGAGAAGAAATCAGGTCTATTTAGAATTGTTTCTTTCAAAGAGAAAAGAATCTGTATATTTGAATTGAAATGTAAAAGTTTTGCATAAGCCCATAAATAAAAAATATTGTAGCAAACCAATAGAGAAATATTTATTTTTCATGTTAACTGGCATTGAAGAAAAAACTCTAGCTTTTATTTCAAAGAACAATGATTCTTGTTAAAACAGAAATATTTTTTTTGGAATGTTTGCAATTTGTTTCAGAGATTTTAAGAACAGTTATTTTGAAAAAAAGGACTTAATAATTACTTATATTTACATTTATTTAGTTTAAAGCTGAACGTCAAAGTTTTCAATTATCAAACGAAGAGAAATAAAATAATGTTCAATTTATCTTTGAGAGAAGTTCAACTATTTTTCCACGTTCGAAACAACTTCTTTTGAACAATAAATCAGCACATGTACTAAACAGAACAGCAGTGCTCTTTAAAATTAACCAAAAATAGAAGGTTTTCTTGTTATATCTAAAATTAATTGCGTCAAGGATGATTGCTTATTGTTGTTTTTGGAGGTTTAAATATCCATGACCTTGAAAAAGATGCTGATCAAATGATTCAAAGAGTATGTTTCTTATCAAAAATGTTTCTGTGTGATAGAAAATTCGGAGTATATGCAATTTGTTTGAAAACAGCTCTAGAATGAACTATATTACAATAAGCTTGTGATGGAACTTATATTTTCAATGAAACAATGGAAAGCCGACTTTTGTGAAAGGTGCTACGCTGCATCATTTTTCTAATTAAACCGTAAATACTGACTATGTGGTACATATTTTATGGTGCCACGTAATGATTCAATTTTTTTCTGTTGGATATTTTGGGCAAAAAATGAATATTCACCATTTTTCAAATGAATTATATCAGTAGGGAATATGCAATGCATAATGGAATAGCATGAAACCAATTTCAAATTAGACCTACTCTCGATTTTATTATGGAACATGGAAAAACTCTCGCTTTATAGTACAATCGAATCACGCTCGTTACAGCCATCCAAATCAACAAAAACTGTCGATATCACGTTACAAAATGATTCCTCGATAGAAAAAAAGTATCTGCTTGGTATCTGCCGTTCACATAATGTTCCCATGCTCGATGATGTAACTACTCGCATCTTTTTCACGAGGCTTTTCCTTGCTAGCACCGTTTGATTCATTTCGCAATAGGATGACTGTGAAAAATCAATCGGTTCACATAAGCTACCCACATCGGACAATGTCACGAAGATAGATACAATGCATTCAATCCTGTTCCGTGAATTTTGCGTACTATATTCCCGAAGATCTATTAGCGCAGCGGGATATCTGCGCTAACCGCACCAACTTCCGACTCAATGCTGTCTTGAGAAAGTGGTATCTAGTTACGCACGCGAAGACACAGTTAATGGGTAAGTACTCGAACGTAGGTGCTTATGGCAAAAAGATCATAGCGCATACTTACAAGTGTCTTTGGGCGAGGCGATCACATGTTAATCCTGGACCGATTAGTTATGTAAGTGCGATAAAAGATATTTGATAACATTCTTGCAAAGATATTATTGATCTATCTGCCCTGCGGTTACTGGTCTGCTCGTTTCGTATCTGATACGAAGAGGAAGTTGGCTGTAGGGTGTGAAATTGTGTGGGAATTTTGCGGCAAGTGAAATGAGAAAAAGATGAGTTACAGACAAACCCTATTCTGTATAGCAGAAAAAAATACACGAAGAAGCTTTTGATTGGACGAAATTTGATGGGTTGAAATGAATTTATTTTTACATAAAATCAATGCTTATTGAATTTATAACTATAGCTGAGAATTTGACGAATTCCCAATTGAGTTCAAGTCCAGATGAACGGATCAACTAGGCTGCAAAAATGCATTTGATATCTAAAACACAAAGATCTCGTATGAAGAAAAAAATTGTTTTCTAATATAATTTTTAGCTGAGGATTGAAAAAGATAAAAGGTTGACTAGCGATTGCCATGACTAACAAAAAAAATCTCACTCTGTTGAAGATAAAACTTTGTGTAGTCATTTAATATATATTTAGACTTATGTATATATCCTCCTCTTTCAAAGTGAATATATGCTTCATCTGAATTTGAATGAGTCTAAACACAAAAACAGCTTTGAATTCAATCGCTAAACAGTAAAAAAAGAGTGTATTACTTTGAATTTTGTCTAATTTAATGCATCTTGGTTGAATGAATTAAGTCGCATCCATCCTAAATTTCAAGCAAATTGCCATTACATTTTTCATTGCAACATTCCTTTAAATTTGGATAGGTACTCATTACATTCAAAGCACATTTCACAATGAATCGGCTTCCAAAAACCTAACAATGTTCAATTACATGGACGGAAAATCTGCGTCACTCCTTCTTGGAAGGCAATTGGAGCATATCGAAAGTACTCACGTGCAAAAGTAGTAACGCACTATCAAAAGAGTTGGTAAAGATGTCAATGAAATTCATGTGCACTTATCTATGTGTAAATACAGAATTGAAAGATATGTTTTTCTTCTTTGTTTTAATTGATTTCTTGCGCTTAACAACAATTGGCACTCATTTGGGATGTTTGCAGCCCAGCACGAATATAACATAATCAGATGAAGTGCAAGACAAAACATCGTCTGCGTGAGTGCTTTAATTCACCTTTTGTACTTTTAATCATGTATAAGCTGTGCACTTCCATTTGGCATGTAAAATTCAAAATTTATTACACCGCTGCAATGAATGTTTACATGGTCGGTTGCGCCAATGTAACTTAACAATTGCCCAAAAGTGAGCGTGTTTGGACAAATGTACTTGGTCGTGTGATTTGAATATGGAGGACGGTAAGGTAACAAACAATCCTTTTCGTGTTACTTTGATTTGGTCGGCTTGTTTCCGTGTGGTAATGATGGCGAAAACTGTCCAACTGAGAATTACAGCTGCAATGCTTGTGTTCGGTGCAATTTTCAGTTTTGCGTTACACTCATAAATTGAAAGCAGGTATTATATTAACATGTCTTTTCGAATGCAAAAAAAAGTTATACTTGCACAGGCAGCGAATGCAAATCGCACTTTAAATATACTTTGATCCATGACCTATTAGTTTAAATTCGAAAATATTTAAAGAAATCTTCAATGGTCTAGAGCACGGATATTTCAACTCTAGAAAGATAAAATATATTTACTGGATTCTCTTGCTTGAACTGTGAAAACAGTTCAAAATATTTATGTTTACTAATTTTAAGCCATTTTCTGTACTAAAGGGTGTTTGATAAGGACTAAGTTCATGTGCAGGCGACATAAGGCTCAATTTCTGCACCCAATTTAATGGATGCTTCCTCGGTAAATGAGTTTGCATTTCTTGATTTTATACCCTCGACTGTAAAATGAACAATTGAGTTCCACGCTGATCTTGAGAGTAGGCTTGTTCTTTCTAGACTCAGGGATCACAGAATTTCGAATGTGTTCCTTGTCTATATGCAGAAATCACAGTATTACAATTGTATATACGGTCAAACCAAGACCAGCTTTTGCGATGTTGATACCATCCGTCTATCTATTATGCTTGGCTAGAAATAACTACAATCCAAGCCGAAAACTATTTGTATACCTAACCCCTGCATGATTGTGCTAATTTCACTTCTTTGCTTCACTAGGCAAGTTAACTGCACTAGAAATTTGTTCGTCCTTTATAAGAAATATTCTCTGTCTAAAAATTTTCTAACTGAACTGTGGTATGTTATGAGAAGCAACCTGAACAAACTCTTCCTAGACGCTAAATCTTGTCATTTTCGTGTACTGAAATACATAGAAACTTGGTTAAATGGGTCTCAGTGCAACGAAAAAACTGTCGACAGTAATGGTCATTCACAGACCATCTCAACACTGACCATATTTGATTTGATTGCCGTCAAAAACACTCTTTCAAGTGAGTTTGTTGAGATATCTCCTCATATAAAGCATTTTAGCAAAAAACATTCCAGCTTCTTTTATATAGGCATTATCTGCGTTTCGCCCAAATTTGACGAAGCCACAAATGATGATATATGCAATATGATCACACTTGGTGCAACATCCCTAAATGAAGATGACAAAATACTAATCTTAGAGGATTTCAATCGCCCGAATTTATCCTTCTAGGCAGATGAAAATGACGATTAGTTAATCTTCCTGATTGCAACTGTTTCAATCTTGTTGGTACATTTAATGGTCATGATTGCCTACAAGTCGCCGCGACTCCCAATCAAAATGATAATTGGTTTGATCCCTTTCTTCCTCCGCAAAAATATTTCACCATACTTCATAGCCTTATTAGGTTGAGGGACTCATTTTTCAAGACAGGAAATTATTAACGCCATTTAGCACTTTAATATGAACATAATTTACGGCCCTAACCTTTTTTCCCTTTTTCATTTCAGTTAAGTGAACAACTTATTAAACCCCTCCATATCGTTTTTGGACAAATCTTTTACTGATGGTATTTTTCAAACATATTGGAAGTCTTCACACTTGATGCCCATTTTCTAAAATAATAGCGAAGGGTTCGTCCGAAACTGCAGAGGTACTCCCATACTATCCGGATGATACCATTCCCAAGTTATTTGAAAAAATTGTTTATGACAAACACTCAAACGTCTCTGATAGAATTTTGTCTAACTGAACAACGACATGGCTTCCAAAAAGGCAGTCCAACCCTCACCTAATGGAACTAGCTTCAAAAGTTCTGTATGAAATTGAGGAGAGATACCAAACAAGCAGCAATGATACGTCTGTGAGACATTGTTCCTGAATGAATGGCAATTTTTTTCATTGTAAAATAAGGCACTTCATAAAACAGGTTTTTTCGACTCAAATATTGCTCACCAATGTCTGTGGACAATTCACCTGCAACTACCTCTACCGTAAACTATATACCCGGCTAGTTTGAACTCTATAGCTGCACCAGCTTCCATGAACTCCATTAAAAATTGCTGCAGGTCATGCAGGTCTTCGTGTTTGATGTTTGGTTCAATGGAAGAAAGAGATATTGTAACAAAAAGATGGGATCTCAGTCGTTAAGTATTCATTTTTAATTCTATTCTCTTAAAAATGAAAGGTGACCTGATGATGTGTAATAATATTACTGTTGTATTCTACTTTTCGTTTTTAATCTCTTCAACTGAAAATCTCGTAAATCTTACTCCTACTCCTTCAGCGTTTAATTCAAAATTGTCATTTAGTGTAGCAAATTAACAAGCCAATATTATGTTCTAATAAACTTTTCTTATCAAAATATCAAATTCGGAAAATCTTTTTACCACCAAGCTGGCTTGAATTCCATCATTTTTGGTGGTACAAATGCATGAAAATGTCTATCCATCGGTCGCCCTGTCACGAGTCCAACCTGCAGCATTAAATTGCACGTAACGGAATTGCTGAGACTAAGAAATAAACGTTAGAATGCAAATGTTTCCACTTAATATGCAAATGTTTATTTACTGTGACCGGGACAGAAATACGATCGAATCTAAACGATTATGCGAAAACCAGTCACGATTTAAGTAATCGTAAATTATAGGAAAATTATGTTAAATTAACACTAAATAGGTGGAAATTATATTGGGGTAAGAACTGTTTTAAAAAACGGGGTTATGCCTTTCAAGACAATATTATTGGCATAAAGACCGGATTTTCTTCTGGAAAATGCATTGAGTATGTTGAAATCGAATATTAAAAAGAATTATTTCAGACAAAAAAAATTTCGTTTTATTTAGTGTACAGAATTGCCTTACATTTTTTGTTAAAATATTTCAAATGCAAAGCAAGCCCTGATAGATACATATATCCCTAGGAGACTCCTTCTCAATATCACATCCTTAGTCAAACAATATACAGTCATCGTCCAACCATCACAGCTTGCAAACTCATTATTTCCAGGCAATTACATCTAAATGTAATCAATCTTTAAATTTAGACGAAAATGTTTATGTAACGATTGTCAGTCATCGTATCTAGTTTGATCGTCGTCGCAACAAAGTACCATTAATGTATGCCTTAATGTCTTTGAGAAAAGTGATCTACAATCCGATATTTGAGTCGTTTGAAAAATCTAACACTGTCCGTGGTGTCTTTCATGTCTTTCGGCTTGGAATTCATGAAAAGGTGACTTTTGATCTTTAATTAATTGAATATTTTGAAATGGTTGATTTGCCGGGCAGTTAAAGTGACCGTAAGATGAAGTTGAATGATTTGTAGGATTGCATTTTCACGAAATTGAGTCGATTTTGTCGATTGAATTATAAGCGTGACTACCAGCTATTTGATGTGATCGATCCAGTCGCATAAATGGATTCTGTGAACTGTGTAGAGTAACGTGAAGTCGAATTTCCTTGAAAGACCGAATCGCTTTTCAAAAACTTGTCTGTAAATGAATTTTGATGAAATTATTAATAAATGTCTGGCTTCATCAAAGCGTGTCCCAGGAGTAATGAAGCTAGTCATCCGAGATCCAACACACACAGCATGGTGAAACTGCAAACCAATGGCGATGGTAAGATCCCGTCACCAAATTTGGTTGGTGGTAAGATAAAATCAGCAACTTGCAAGAAGCGGAATTTATGAGGATATACTATTTAAAAACTCTCTGATAGGCGCATGACCTTAATGACTATTAAACGGGCGATAGTTGAATGGGTATGAGTCAATTAATTAGTGTATTTACGATCAGCAATGAGATGATGAATAGAAATGTGTATTGCGCTAACAAGATCTAGTTAGATCGATAGCATGTCTTGTTAACATCTAGATAAGGTAAGCAGCTATGATTAGAGGCGTTTTTGTGATAAAGATGTGTTTCAGCTACTAGATTGGCTTGATTCATTATTGTTTAGAACACCTTTAAATATTCTTATTAAAATGGTAGGAGTTTTAACGGAAGTTGGGTTCGCTATGTTATTCATGCTTAGCTATTGCATTTACCAGAACTGATTGGCTGAAAAAGACCCCTTAAACAAAGCAGCTAACTTTTATAATACACTACCGGACAAAATTAAAAACATAGCGAACTCAACTTCCTTTGAAACGACACTAAAAAAATATCTCCTTCAGGACCAACATTCTAAGTAAGTTACAACTACAATCAGCTCCACTAAAATCAAAGGCAAACATGAAATCAAC
The DNA here is from genome assembly GCA_963942545.1 of Oxycera nigricornis. Classification (NCBI taxonomy): domain Eukaryota; kingdom Metazoa; phylum Arthropoda; class Insecta; order Diptera; family Stratiomyidae; genus Oxycera; species Oxycera nigricornis. Next base: position 7,864,308 of record OZ012659.1, read on the forward strand.
AGGAAATAATTCATAAACATATAGTCTGAACTAACTAAAAGGACACTAAAACTTACAAATTTGCTACTACCCCTCATACCGATTCTTATCGTCTGGGAAGCACTATGTACCGAAATTTTAAATACGAACAATTACTTAATTTGATGGAGAGAGTGATTGAAGGAAACCGAGGTGGTTTTAGTCGGTAAAAATCCGGCATGCCAAGAAGCAGGAGCTGATCGGTATCTTTTGAAGATTTTCACCTCCTTACGTTGATAAAAAGAGATATATTCAATTTAAGGTAGCTTCGGAGAATTGTTGCATTTCACTTGAACGATTGACCTATGATGAATTTCATTACAAAAAATTAACAAGCTTTGCAGTACTCTCAAATGACCAGAATCATTGAAAATGATTATGCATTCTTTTATTCTACCATTTTTCTGGTCCTAGCATAAAGTTAAACTGCGTACAGACATATCTAGTAGCATACTGCAAGTGAAACTGTGTGAAATTTGACGCAAACTACACTCACACTCTACTGTAAAGGGACTTCTAGTACATTCTCACTTTTTTGAATAATTGAATGTGCGTTTGGCAAGGGTGAAGAAAAGCAAAGATTCCTGGAAAATTATTCATGTCAGCGCTGAGATTCGAACCTTGGCTGTCATGAACTTGAAGCGGACGATTTTTGTGGCAAGTTATCGTTATACTAACTAGGAGAAGCTCAGGTTATGGAATCTTAGATTTGGACGAAATTTGGCACATAAGTAGAAGACGTCAAGGATATTCGATCCTTAAAGTATTAGAACGCAACACTCCTCCGTTTTTGAGAAAAACGTCCTTAAAGTTTTTAGCGTCGCTAATCGATTATAAAGTTTTTATAGCTGGCAGAAGCGGTGCAGTGTACAGCACTACTAGCTCGCGATCAAGGGGTCGTGTGTTCGATTCCCGTCGGGATATTGTTTTTCGTTTTGAATAATTGTCGTCATCGTGTGTTCGATCACCGGTGGGTACTGTTCTTTTGAATATTCGTGGATGTAATTATTTTAAGGTAAATCAGCAATGTTCAACTGCAAAAACATTTATATGCAAATTATGCAAGAAACTCATTGTTGAACGGATAGAGTCTTAAAAACTGTTGTAATCGAAGCAAAATCATAGCTAATGTTAAGATCATCCTTTGTTCCTCGAATCAACCCTGCTTCCTCTTTGTGTCTCAAAGCCAACTTGGCAAAAAGCAATAAACCACGGTGACGCCCACCATAACATTTATGACTCGATACAATACATTTTTAAGGTCAAAATTATATAATTTCTTCTAAAATTATAATCAAAACGTGTAAAAGGTGTATAGAAAACTATTTTATTCAAGTCTGGAATAGATTTTCTTTTAAGGATGCATAGACACTTAGTGTGAAAATAAGTGATAAAACTTACTCACTTTCACGATGAATTGAAATAAATTTAATTTAATTTAAATAGCCAACCGTTCATCTGCTTAGCTATAAACAAGGAATTCAAATTATAAATTGAACTATTGGAGTTCTGATTATTTAAACATAAAATTATTATAGAATCCATGAATGCATTTTAATGTTTTTGTGTTGTAAAAATCAATTTTTGCGATGCTTTTTATCTCTCAGAATTCATGTTTTTGAATGATTATTTAGTATTCTAATAATTGATTCAAGCTACTTGTTAGATTTTAAATCGAATCGTTAGTTAACTGAATTTCATATGCTTGTTGTAACTATTCAAACTAAAGAATGATATATCTGCGATGTTTAAACTAAAAAAAACGGGATAAATATGAAAACTTATCACCCTCAATTGTTCCCCAGTCTAAATTGATCCTTGAATTCTTTCAAAAGCTAAATGATTCAAACAAAATGATGCAATTTTTGAACTGAAATTTAGTATAGAAGAAAATTGGTTAATCGTGACCTTACGACGGAAGGATGAAAATGGAATGAACAGAAAATAATTTACTGTTTCTTGTCTTTAAGATTATCTTTCGGAAAGATATATCATTTTTCTGACTGAAAGATATATCATTTCTCGGACTTTTTCCAGTTGACTAGGATTTTTTCTCAAAACATTCAATCTAAGTAATATGTTGTTTTGTAGGCGAAAATTTAAATAAATCGTATTTTTTTTTCAAAAATACCGGAAGTAAATCGTTATCTTCAATCCTTTGAGAAAAACATGTAAATGTTTTGGGGAAATGTACAAACTTTTTTGAGAGAAGGTCCAAATCTTTTGGGCATTGGGATTGGAAAATGTTGTAAATAAAATTTTCACCCGAAAATCAGCTATCGGTTCACATTTTTTTCATTGAAACGGACTAGACATTAAAATTTCAACTACTCACAATAGACTTCAATAGACAAAAGTATCGACAAACGCAGTTATTTCATGTGCCATTATCTTACCTGAAATGAGAAGAGAAAAAAATGAACGTTAAATATGGTTTCAAGTTCTAAATCTATAAAGAATATAAAAAATGTTGCAATTGTTAACACTGTGTTATTGTTTCATCAACTAAATGACGATCTGATACATGTTTGCCAAGAAAAATCTTCATAATGTGTCGAGAAAGACTGGTGAACAGAGTTCCATTTTCATATTGATTTGAGTCCATTGTCGGCCTTTTTGAGTGAAAGTTATTTTCAATATCATTGTTTCAAAATAGAGCTTTTTTGCAATGAATTCTTCATTTATGCAGACAGCCATGCAAAACCTAAATGAATTGTGTCCAAAGTTAGATTTCTCCTGAAACATTCAACCACGAACGTTACAAGACACTCGAAAAACCGCTGTGTAGGTATCTGTGAAACCAATAAACAAAAAACGCACCACAATAAAACCATTAACTATCATTTATATCGTCGTAAAGCCTTGTATTTAACAGATCCATTAATGAAATCGTAATTTGATTCACTTTATCTTGACCAAGTGGTTTCCTCATCAATAAAACACCCATACGTACTTTTTGCATATCCCGAAATGCCATTGAATTGCCTCTTATTCAACAACTCCATATATCATTGGCAGTAAGTTTCAGTTTTTTCGCAAAGATGTTTCGCTGATTTTAAACAAATAGAAATGCAATTTATAAATTCAAATTTTATCGATTAATTCAATATGGAAAAATATTCGCAATGACCATTTGCCGCAAGAAGGACCTTGGAAGGCCGCGCATTCAATTTATTTTGCACTTGTTTCGCAATCACTGCTAAGTTATTTGTTCAGTTTGGATTGCACGAGAAACCATGCCAGCCAAATGGATTTCTTGTGGGCAAGGCAGCTTGAGGAATGTTTAATTGTGCAGGTTTTTTCCAACAAAAATACCATTTTGTTATTTGGAACACTTCTAGTAAAACGGCAGCAACTTGAAGAAAGTCATAAATGCTTGACCTTTTCGTCTCTCTCTCTGATAGTAAAGTTGCCATTATGGCTGACTATCAATTTAATGTTTATTTAAAGCTATTGGTTTATGATAATTACAGCCAGCGAGACTGTGCAGTTGAACGCTGAATGAATTCTTGTGTGGTAGGCACTTGAAAATAGATTGAATATTCATTGAATTCACTTGTCGCAACCTTGTACGCAATACATACATAGGTGTGTAGCGCTTGTCGTTCCCATGAAATGCAAAGAGAGATGAAAAAACTAGGAAATATGTAGTATTCGACCGTTAAAAAAATCACAGCAAGAAATCGAGATTACAGATCGCCTTGAGGAGATGTCAATCGGGCGAATGAAATAGGAGTTCTCCAGCCATAGCTGCATGATGGTATCTTTGGAACAGTCAAAGATACAATTGAGCATCTTGTAGGCTCATAAAGTGGACAGGTGATTGTACATGTTCATCTACTGTTCAAGGATAGCAGTTGCGGAAGCTAATCAAACGCGGCAATCATAAAATAATTATCTACACTCGGTAATTGAAGTCGAAGATACAGGAAAACATTTCGGACACGATGGACTCGAAAATTGTGCCCTTTTAACGTGCAAGACTTGCTGAATGGACAGAAAGAAGAATCAAAGTTATCTAACATACGTATTGTTGAGGCCGAACATTAGAAACCAACTCATTATGCGACAATCTCTTCGCTTGTGCTGCGTTCGGTACCTGACAATCAATAAACATCTCTTAATGAAGCGACATCGACCGATGATGGTGCACGAATATCTCGAAGCAGTGCAAAGTTCCATAAACAATTCCAGAAATTTTCTGCTCAACAGCCTACCACAATATGTAAACGCTTGCGAAGAAAGCGAGTGTCCCGAGACATTTGTATTGTGAGTCTTATTGGCTAATAAAGCAACAAGTCTTCTTCCGACTTAAAATTTTCCGGCAGAAGAAAAGTTAATAAATCATGCATGTAATGACCATATTAAGATGTATCTTAAGTGGATGTTACTGTTCGTATCACATGGTTGGTTGACGATAGCAAAACGATTGCGTTATCATACTCTTTAAAGGGGGCTATCATCCGAGTCCGGATTGGTATTATACGCAACACTGAGCAGTTTGAATAAATATCTATTGGAGTATCTCTTATTCAAAAAAACCACTAGTCACAATTTGTTTAACCGAATCAACTCGAACTGCTGCACCTGTATGCTGCCCAAAAAGATACGGATGACAAATGACGGTACGTTTCGTGGAGAGAAGAAAAAAAATAATCATGACCATGATTCATAGATACTTTTTAGTCATGCCACCCAAATGGCCCCCTAAAGCACTACACGGATTGAGTCTTCGCCTCTCATATCTCGGCATAACTGCAAAGACATTAAATTTATGGATGACCAGAGAAATCAGGCTTAGAAGCCACTCGTTTTACTTGAACATACATATCTGACGACTCCTTCGGATAGCAATGGACAACATTGGGTCCACTAGTTGTTGTGTTCAGATAATGATGGTCATTAAATGAAAAGTAGCCATCGATATAATAGGGTTTGAGCATTTCGAACAATCGACTTTAATTTTTCAAAATGATGCATTTTATTGGACTTAATGCTTTCCAATGGTCCAAGAGATTGTTAACAGCCATAAAAGGTGTACAAATGAGCTGTAATAACACGCGCCCAAAGGCTTTATCCGAAATCTATTAAGATAGATTGGGAATAGTGAAAGTGATTTTTTCCCCAAGTTAATGGTGACAATTTGGATAAGTTTCTTACAACAGCTAGGACATATGTCGATTAGGTGAATGCAACAAAATTCAGAAAGTCTTTGCAGAAAAATATGGTGCACTTTCGCGGACAAGGCATGACTTCAGGCGAACATTACCAAAATCAAAGTTGACACGGAAATGGATTCTATGAAAATGGACGGGAAATAAATAAAATTGAATTATAAAATACTTTTTATATTTAATTTAGTTGCTGTCCATTTTCAAAGTATCCATTTCCGTATCAAATTTGATTTTGGAATAGCAGAACTGGAACTAAAACTACAATTGCTTTCCAATTTGCTGTGACAAACACCATTAAGATTAAAATGTGTGTTTTACGAAGTAAACTAAAGTAGCATGAGTTAGGTGTTACGTTAAAAAGAAAAACCAGTTAATCGCATAAATCTTGATTAATCTAATAGAGAGTGCAAATAAATGTGATACTAAAAACATAGATTGATTATGTTGATTTGGTGCTGATTCAGTAGATATTTATCGCTGTTGAAAACTTGAAATGTTCAAGTGAAATAAAACCTGGGAAAGTAAGTTTATTTTATTCTGAAGGACATTTAAAAATGTGTATATTAAAGCGTATTAACTAGATCTCATTTCTAAAGGAAAGCGATTTTGATTAATTTAGTTTCACGAATTTTCAAAAAAATTGAAACCACACTCATTATAACTAAACATTACGTCTAATATTAACCTAAATATTATTTAAATTTTTAGATATGAAAAGTGAAATCAATAGCTTGATTTTTGAACTTTAAATGGTTTGAAATTTGAAAAGACGATAAAAAACACAAATTATAAGAAAAAATTCTTCAAACTACTGAAGTTAAAGATTATGATAAACAAGAAGAAAATTGGACCGCTTCTGCAGAAAAAAAACTGAGATTTTAGAGGTTAATCAGTTTCAAAATTATCAGGAAATATCACCAGTTTCATTTGAGAAAAATCATCATCATTGCAAAAAATTCGAAATATGTATTTATGTAAAATATGAACAGTTTATTGCAGATGAAAACTGTATACTTGAAATGGCAACAACTTTTGGTTGAATCTTATCAAATCGATACTAACTAAAACCCAAATTAATTTATTTAATTATTTTAGACACTATTGACAGCGAATGTTATAGAATTTTGCAATGTATATTGAAATTTCGTGATATTTATGATTGTAGGAATTTTTCATCACACCAATCATAATCCACCAGCGTTACAGAAGAAAGTATTTTACTGAAAATGTGTAACATGGTTTGTTTCAAACGATTTCAAATCATTTTCTTAAAAGTCAAACGCAAAAAAATTGTAATTTACGAACAATAGAATGTCACAGACACCTTTTGAAAGCAATTTGATGTATGAATGCTGAAATAATTGTAAAGGAAGTTTTTAGAAAATAGAACTTTTGATAAGGATATCTGTTATTGTAGTTGATGATATCATTTCAACATTAATTTTAATTAATTTATCATTTCAATTAATTTATCATTTCAACATTAAGTTTAATTTATTTTAGCAAAATAGTATGCATGTATGTATTACACCATAACAACGTTTCAAAATGATGGAAATTTATTTCCGAAATTTGCGTTTTGTGTGCCAAACTTATAAAGCACTTCCTCTTATTTATTATGCTCATAGTCATCCCTCCGAGCAGCTTGTACGCAATATAATGATAAGAAGAATGTCCACCATATTGGACAATGTTCATCCAACACGAGCTCGTACAGTGCGTACCGAGCAAGCAATCGCTGCTGTTGACTCTTTTTTGTGGATGTACGTCAAATCAATTGTCTTATATACAATTTCTAAATCGTTTTCCATGAAAACACTCTTTTCTATATTATGAGATATCTTTCAAGGAATTGAAAATTAAATATTCGTCTTGGAGAATGCATCAAATACTTAGTTATTTTAATGGTCCGGAATTTATTCAAAGAAGTGGCTGATTTAGGTCAATTTGTGATTTCAAAGAAATCCCGAGGCTGAAAAAAAAAAACATTCATCATTACAAAAAACGTCACAAATAAATTGTAGGCATATTCAACAAAATACTCCAATAGGATGTGCAACTTTCAAACTTTGTAATCATTGCAGTTTTCCAAAAAAAAAAAATTTGGCGATAACTCTAAACTGAGGGTGCTAAAATTAGGATCCATTATTTTTTCATTCGAAACATTTGCCCAAATTCAGTTCTTTCTAATTATTGTGAGTATATAACAAACCAGAAAACAGACAGACAAATTCGTTTGTTTTTTAACTCTTGAAATATATTTCTGAAGAGAAACGACCCGATTTTCAATACTTCTATTTCTATTATTCTCTTCATCCATAAACACGGAACACTAACAACAGAAGGCAATTTTACTTACATTCATGTACCTACTATGTTTGGAGTTTCACAGCGGGCACTACCAGATAAGTATCCTTATTTGCATTTTCTATGTTATCAAGTGATCCATGCAAATCATGTGTTCGTCGCGATAATGGCATAGGATCTTTTCTGCGGTACCTTCCATCATTGCGCATATTGCTTCTTTGACTCGAACTATCACTTGAATGTTTTGTTGCACTTAAGAAAGGCTAAAATTCGATTGCGTAATACTATCTGCACTCAATAAACGCAGAGTTTCGAAAAAGGTGCCCTATTATTCACATCATTTTCGTGGAATACTTTCCGGAAACGAATATCGATGTGCAGATACTTGTATCTTTTCAACAGGTGCACATTTTCGAGCGAAAACAATTTTTAAATAAAAATCCACAATCGTAAATCCATGATGAAAGGATAATATGCTATCGTGAGACATTTTTCACATTTGCCGCCACAAGATTTACGTTTCGTTGGTGTATTTTTGCAATTTTCTGAATAAATTTCGACCAGAGAATCTGACTGTAGTCGCTCAACGGTCAATTCGGTGTGCAGTAACACTTCTAGTAGTTGGCTTTAATTGGTCGATCACTTGCAAGGAACCACATATCAGATGTCTACGTGGTTGTGAAAGCATAACTAGAGCACCCAGATGTTTCGAAAAGTCTTTCGACTTATGTAAGCTCTAGTTGCATGCCACGAAAACAAGTCAATAGTCTATCGAATGTCTGACTTAATTAATTTCTAATTTGTATTCAGTTACCACTTTTACTTTGAGGCAAGTAGGTACACAGAATGGTGAGGAATTCGTTCGGATCTCAGGTTGTTGTTGCAGCACAGGTTTGCCAGGTGAACCAATTTTTTTCTAAGGACAAAGCTTGGGGACCAAAGGTGACTCAGAAAAAAACCATATTAGTGTTATAACTATGCAGACGGGTTTCCAATGGTCAGATACGCATTGTACTGATGGTTAAAGCACGTAAAAGTATGCGGCGTACTGTTAATTACCTGGAAAAGTTCATAATGCTTTAACAGCATCGAACTAAGTAGATCTCCAGGTGACTGAAGTTGAAATGTTGCCGAATTATGAGTCCATCAAACGTGTCACCTGACACCGTGGTCGCCCACTTTCTGCGTTAAACACGGTGTCGCACATCACCTCCACTTCAATTAACATCTCGACACATTCTTTATCTGCTTAAGATATCATAAGCAACCTTAAAACAAGTGAAATTCGTGTCATGTGCGGTGTTTACACGCGAAATATTGGTCCGGGGCTAGCTGATATTTTTTTAAGCTTCGATTTATCAATCGAAACGCAATGACGACATGTGATGCGGTTGCGTGTGCAATCAATCAAATTTTTGCTCAAAGACATCGTTGGACAGATTTGTGGGTTTCAAGTGAAAGTCGTCAAAACTTTGGACAAACTTAGACCAAACATAGAAATTTGCCATAAGGAGTTTATCACATAACGATTATTTTAGTGTTGAAGCATAAATTATTTAAATAGAGCAGGCGTTAAATAATTCGGTGTTTATCAAGTGAGCTGGCATTTATCGTTTTTATTTTATAAATTATTTTTATTATTTATAACTCGTTTCAATAAACGCAAGTTTTTTTCAAAATTTTATGACAAAAAAAAATATTACACAGCTTGAACCTGTACTTAGGTACCTAAATAATTCATTAGCAATACAAAATATTGTTTAAAAAATACACATATGTGAGGATAGTTAAAGCTAAATTGAATACAGAATCGATTGTTTAATATGTGAGTGTTCAGCATCCTCTTTGCTTTTTTGACGATATATATATGTTTTTGTTAAACCATTTCGATCTTTTAAGAACAAGTTTTACATCTTCCAATACACAAGCCAAACTGGATTTTACAATTTGCTTTTGAAATATATTTCTACAATCTAAAGGTACGAAATGGCCTCAACAACATCAGTTTGGTGAGCACGTGACACATGAATTTTTCGAAACAATATCGCTAGTATCCTCTTGGTGCAATTTACTTCAAAAAGGGTTGAAATCATGAAAAAAAGTCCATCATTAAATATGGTAGCCATTGCATATATGTTTTCAATTTTCAGGTCTCATTTTTGAATCAGTTTGTTGGACGCATCACAAAATATTTACCGAAATTCAAAACACGCTGAAGTATTGACTAAAAATCATTACCTGCCAAAATTGAACAGTGCTTATTGACAAAACCATTCATTCAACAGTGAAATTGATTACAAATTAAACGATGCGTTCGAATCGTCATTCAAACTGATTAGTCATAGTTAATTTGGATAACTTCAACACGTTACATGATATTAGATGCATGTGCATCTGTACATGGTGACATAATTTTGAATACACAAATTTGACAGATGTTAACTAATTGCACAATTTAGTACTAAACGCTCAAAAGCTGAATTTGTCAAACTGGCGGCCATAGCTAACTTTGAAAAACACAATTCAATATAACAAGCGCTGTTAGAAATATGATGGCTAGTGTTAATACAGCAAAATTACCAATATCAAGATCTCATGAATGAAATTGTCTCTCAATGAAAGTTGACAATAAAATAACAGCAAAAATATGGTAACATGTCAAATGTAACACTGAATAGAAATGACACAAGTCACTGATGATGATACAAAACCGCTAATCGTGTTCGCTTGCAAGATGGCCAACGCATGATGTAAACAAATAGCTGTCACTGTCATTCTTCTTTCAAGCTTGCAGATTATATGAAAGAAGGCACGTACTTATGAGTTAAAATTTTGTGAATATCAAAGATTTGGTGAGCATCGTTACTATAAAGTGTTCATAGATGCCATTTTCGTTACGATGCAAATATCAGCAAATTTTTAATACTTTGTGCACTAATCTACGATGAGCTAGATGTGAAATACTCTATTGTAAAGCAAATCTGGCAGCTGTATCAATTAAAAGTTCTATCACTCTACGTATTTTTTTTGTATATTCTGTTTCAATTGCATTTAAAAGCGTTTGAAAAATTTCAAACTTCATAGAAATTGAGAAAAGAATTAAATTTGAAGAAATTTTTCACGGAAATTTCAGGCATTCACACTTTGAATTGTGTAAAAAAATTTGATTGGGTAATTTAACTTTGAAGACAAATTACGTATATTGAATAGTAAATGAATGAAAAAGAGATAGTCGAAGTTTAATTATTTATGTTTCTGACATTTTGAATGCATGGAATAAATGTTTAGTAAATCAAACCAATGTTGCTGACATTTTATCATAATAATAAATAATTGAATAGCATGAACGTTGAGGGTAACATTTTTCAAAAATTGTGTGATAATATAGTTTATTCAATTTATTTTTCATTTGGATTGGATTAATTTAAATAGATTTCAAAGCTTCTCTTTACGAGCACTTATTTGAAAACTGTAGTCTAATGCCTAATTTTGTATTGCAGTATACCAATGCAATTTTCAATACGAAAAACATCACGAAAGTGTGGTAACATTAGGGCAGGCCCATTCTTATTTAGCCCTATGTATGACATATCCACGGAGGGCACATGTCAGTATGGCAGGACGGAAGCTGTCAATTAGTCAAATGAAGCCAAATGACAGCGTAGCGGTCGGTTTGGAATCGAAATAAATAAAAGCCGTCAACCGTTTGTAATGATATATTTTATTCAAATAAACCGAGTTTATTTAAGTAAGAAAATTAAGAAGTGAACAATTTTCTTACATTTCGTAGGTTGAATAGATATGTGTGCTTTTTCTATGCACTTAAACACTGAAGAATATTCGCTAAGTGCAACTTTTTTCTTTATTTTTGCAGGCACTATACATACTAAATCATATAAAGCAAATGTAAAACAATCATTATCTATAATAACAGACCAATTACAAAATTTCAAATCAAAATAAGTATTATTCAAATTATGAAACATTTAACTAGCCATCGCATCTCAATTAATCTTGCACAAATAACGCGATTAAAAAATAAACGACCAAAAAATTCAACACGCGACTAATAATGTCAAAGTCAAAACCATATTCATGGTAATTAGCAAAATGTATATTTCCAGTGATTTTCACTGAAATGAAAATAACAATAGCTTGACATTGTCATGGCCTACTTACCGCCAACCCAACCATTTTTCTTGTACATCCAAAACAGCGCGCTGATTTTGGCTCTATGAGATATTTCCACACACTTATTGTTAAATGTTTGCAAACTAATAGTGGAGTTTTTTTCACATTTTCTTGACGAAAATTGTAATTTGTGATTGGGTATATGTGTGTGTTTATTACTGATTTGCTAGCGGACCAAGATCAATTAAAATTATCTTTGCATTTGAAGCAATGCTGCAAATAGGCAAGCAAGTACCAGGCATCCCCGTAATGACGTTGTTTCACGATTTCTATCTTGATGCTATTGAAGGTAACTTGCATCACGACATTTCAGTTACCTATTTTATGATAGTTATGTGGCTGCATAAATACCATCGAAGACATTGTATTGCAGCCATTATAGCACCACCAGCAGCAACAACAACAAAAACCGCAGCAAGAGTGACGCTGTGCTAGTGCAAATCTTCGGGATCTGAAAAAATTGCAATAAACCTAACAACAATAAAAATATCAACAACGGCTATGGGAGGCTGACAACGACCTGGAGGATTGGCTTTAGCAGCTAGCAAGCCACGTATTGCAAAAATGTCAATACTAACAATCGTCTTGTCGCACGGTATGGTAAGAATGTTGGAAAAGAGATGCAATGCAATCTGGCAATGTGCAGAGGTATGTGTGGTAGATATGACTTATTTGATCAAGACAAACTGTGAAAGATAGATTTATCGAGCGGGATCAGATTCCTATCGTCGAAGTTGATGTTCAGGAATCCTCCAACCAAACTGCACACAAAAATATTTGCTAAGAAAAGATACATTCATGCCTGGATGATATCTGCGTGTAGATTTGGTTGCTACTCTCGGCTCAGTCCATTTTGCATTGCTTCTTCGCAACGTGGACAACGACGGATCTAGCCTTTCTCTAGAACTACTCAAGATTTTCATCACCGCTTCACCAACAATGCTACCAACTCGAATAGTGCCGTGTCACAACCGCACTATCGCCATTTGTTATAGTGAATTATGGCGAATTGTTATTAGACTGTAACAGACATGACTGATGTATGCGCAAACAAACATACAAGCAACACTAGCAGACATTTGTTTCTTCTAAAATCTCGGTTGGATTTGTTGTTGTCTGGCGAAATGCAAATAAATTTTCACTTTTATGGAGAATTGTTTCATGTCGTTCCAAGTGAATTTGTTGGATGCCAAGACACTACAGTGGAAATGGTGGGTGAGCCACGGGAACTGCCATTCCAATCTAACGAGAAAAAATGTTTAGGATTGGAAAGAAACATTCAGTGACTCAACATTTTCAGTGGAAAGGTCAAGATGATTTGTCGGTGAGTACTAGACGGAAATTAACAGCCAAATAGAATGAATGTGCATATATGTATGTTGGCTGTATTGCACAGTTCGTTCACATGAATGGTTTTTGTGCAAGAGTGGTTATTAGCGGAAAATAAGAGTGTTGATTGTTGTTGTTGTTGTTCAATGATAAGTTGATGGTTTCATTGGACTTTGAATGTTATCGATAAGTTTTGAAGACATTCGCAACGATGGAGTTAAGGACTTGTCCATCACGACAATGTGATGGAAAAAACTTGAAACTTCTACGAAGGTGGAAATTTCAATGTTTAAGCACCCACACTTTGCGGGGTTTATTTATATTCTATAAAAAACTATAACACAACTGCCATTCTCCTGAAAACTCTTTACAGAAGGAAACTCCCGTCTAAAAACACCAGTAAAAACTTTGAACACGCAATGAAATTTGCAACATTTTAAGTTGAGTAGTTGCTCAGCAGATTTACAAGGAACGACTCTCCCTGCATTTAAGCATTTTCTTTTGAGTCTATTTATCAGAATTTAGTGAAATTTTAAAAGTGCCTTCATAAATGTGCTTAACATTATAAATTGAAGAAATTTTGATTCAATTTTTTTTTCATAAAATAAAAACTTGAAAAATGAGTATTTCTGCCGATTTTTTATAAATTTTAACAACGATATCTTGCTAAATATTTTAATCAACAAATGTTTACTCTATTTCATTTAAAAGAATTAATTTTTCTTTTTGTCATTCTTATGAGCTTTTTTCCAAAAAATGATTCTCCCCTAAATCAGAATTAGGTAGAAAATGGAATAATACCATTTAGTCCATTCAAAATGTTACAGTAACATGAGCCCACCATAAGAAAACATTGGCAAACTGCTAACGATCCTCGCTGCAAGGTGAGGGTAACCAGCTCAACCTGTCTCAGCCTCGGCTTCTAATATAGAAGAAAAATTCTTGGTTGATAAGTTCATTGATTTCATCCAAAAATAACTTGATTTCCAAGAACAACTAAAACCACTACGATTTAAATTTCCTGGTCATACTAGCATTTCCAATCAATTTTTCATATTTGGTTTAGTATGACTAAAAAATAAGTAAATTTATTTCACACGAATCAAATTGATATATGAGTGATTGCTTCAAAAATATTTATGAAAAGAATAGTAAGTTCTAACTAATTTCATCATCCGCTTACTGGCTCATCATGGAAAACTGACTGCAATATTTTTTGACAAACATATAAGGCATCCTTGGATGCATCAGAACATGAATTTTTTGAGGTACAAAAGAATTAATGTATATTTTCATTTTCTCGACCTACTCTTTATAAGATAACCATCTTGAACATCCTTTTCGCAAGAGTTTCAAAATGTTTTGATATACTTTATATCAAAAAAAAGGAAAGGTCAATAGATCCCGAAATTCATTGGTTTGTTTTTTCAAAGCTTAAAAAGGTTTCATTTAAAATTTCAAGTAATTAATTTGCTTTAAAAGTTTATTTAAACAACCATCTATCAATATTTGATTTCTCAAAATTGCAAGTATCGGAGAATGGCTTACACGCAGCAGTTTTTCTGTTGCGAAGCTGCTGTTTTTCCATTCAAAAATAATGGGGAAAACTGTCTATTTTCGATTCAATTGCAAATATTTGCTCTTAGAATAAATTTGATTGATGACGCAAAAAATAAATACATGTGGATTTTTGATGCAGTAAATTCGGAAAATTTTAAGACCAGACTTTATTTAAATAATAGCATAATTAAATGTTTTTTAAAGTAAACATGTGTTTTTAAATAATTTTTGGGTGTTTGTTAAATTTTTTTGAACAAACTAAAAGACAGTAACCTCTTTGAATGTAATTGGTTTTCTTATTTTTGAAGAAATGGTTGAGGATATTATTTTTGGAGTCATTCTACTTACAACGACGCTTGACCAGAAAAAAAATTAAAACATGTTTTTAAAAAACTATATTCCATTATAAAACAATATTTTTTGGAAACAAATTGTTCTCAAATGATCTATGAAAATATCATGCAAAAATTTGCACACAATAGCTCGTATGTGAACATTGAGAAGCAAAAAAAAAGTCTTTGAAATAAAATCTACAAAAGATGTTTCGGAAAATTTCGTTCATTAAAAAGTTTCTGAAAATATTTTTTGTAAGAAAAATTTCTGTCTACATAAATAAACTAGTATAAATTTTTTGATGAAGTAGATGAAAACATTTCCTTAAAAAAGGTCAGACCAATTGTTAACAGGAAGAATTGATATTGCTCATTTAATTTCTGAAAGTATCATTATTTTTGTTCTACATTTTTTTTGATGCTGTAAAAATGTGTGTTTATCTATCACCAGGTAATATATATTAGGAAAATAATCAAGCACCAAAGTTTTTGCATTTTTATTCAAATATATAATTCGAAATATGTAGAAAATTGCTCAAATTTATTCGTTAAGGTTTGAAAATTATTTAGCTATATTTTTTTAAACGATCGAAATAAAATAGTCCTTCATATCTAGAAGGTAAGAAATGATATCAATTTGTGAATGTTTCAGGACCTCAGATGCTCGCAAAATGTTTCTTATTTAATATTTATTACGAAACGATATTATGGGTATTTTAGATTTTAAAAAAATCTAAGATTGGATAATTTACAGTTTCAATCTTTTAAAATTACGTTTTATTGAATTTTGGTTTGTAGCTTTGGTTTTTTAAATATGAGTTTTGTTTTTCTACTCCATTTCTGAGCATTTCAATTTTTATTGCTAATTTTTATCAATCACTTTCAAATGCGAATGCCAAATATTTGAAGCGGCAAGTTTTTGCAGAAAAAAATTCAATAGATTTGTTTTAATTGCACTCAATTAATTTGGTATAAGATAATGTTGCTATGCTGAATAGACTTTTTTAACTGGCTTACTTATAACAGGTTGGCTACTCAACTACCATCTAATATATTAGACTGGAAATTATGAATTTTAATTTTGCATATCACATTAATGAACAACTTGATAAATCAATTGAGTTTGAAGCTTGATTTAATGACCCGGAAATTTAAATTGATTTGCTATCAATCAATTTGAAGTGCTCTTAAACATTTCTAAGTTTCGAAAATATTTAAGCATTAAACCGTGAATAAATTCAATGGATCCTAAAAATATCATGGAAATATATTGATTTCTGAGTTTAACTTTATAATTTAATGGTGCTTGTTTTTTTACATCAGAATCAAAAATTTTACTTTGAATAATTTCCTAACGAAACAATACCTTTTTACATAAAATTGATTGCATACAATACAAAATTGATTGCAAAAAATTTCATGAAATCAAGCGCAAAATTCAAAAACAATGAGAATGGCATCTAAAACCAATCGTTCAAAAAAACAGATCAGCTAGCGATAGACTATCGAACGCAATTAACTTGATTGATTGCCATCCAATTGATTGTGTCCAAATTCTCTGGCTAATTTCTTGCTAGTGCTTCTTCCAGTAGTCTTAATATTATTGTACAAAACCAGAGATCACCTACGGTCACCCATGTTAATAATGAAGTATATTCTGGCCAAGTAGGATGAATAGCATTGAAAAAATTTGAAGCACTTCATTTCTAACTCTATGCATATCTCTAATCCAGTCATCCTACTTTCATTGAGATGCATAAAAAAGAGCCACTCACATGATGTCTTATAAAATCAACAGAAGTTCCAGTCCATCCAGTTCGACTGCTTCTTATTCATGGCAGTGGTCCACTCAAATGGCCGAACCAGTCATCGGACAATGAGTGAATATATCTAGAACGAATGGATTCTCTGGACTCAATGGTAGCTGGTAACAATCGAATGGACTGAATGAAAATAAAGCTATTGTTAAAGTCTGGTTCGTATCAAAATGATGATTGAGTTTGCCTTGGATCAACAAAAAGAAGATTAATGGTCGTATATCGAAAATCTCTTCAGGCGAGTCAACAGCTCAAATTTTATGAGTAACTCATGTACGAATAGTCTATTACAGCTGCTCGTACCACCCTAAGCATTCTTTTTACTGCCGAATCACGGTCATCACGTAGTGAACTTGAAATTGAAAACAAGAAGTTGATGCCATGCAGAACCTGTTGATGACCAGGTGTCAATATACTGCAGGTCCATAACGGAGCGTGCCAGTTTCTTTGAGATTGCTGGCTTTCATGATCTTCGGATGAGGATTAGCTCAACACAGACGTTAATGTGGAAAGCAAAGATGCTTTGCCAAGTATGTCGTTCATTGAATTCTATTAATTTTGGAATAATTCAACTTTATTTTGATTCTGTTCCAATGCACTTGTTGTGTTGAAATCAAAATGACCCAATTTCTAATTTGTTTGAAATTAATGCTATTCTAAATTTATTTAGAAAAAAACCCTGAAAACATCAGCTATAGCTGAAAATTGATATAAAATTACTGTTCGAAATTCACAGGGTGTGGTGAGGCGAAACTTTTGCCTTGATTTGCTTGCGGCTAAAATGAAGCCCTCATTAAAAACAATGAGCGTTCGTTCGCAAAGAAGTGATCCTTGAAAGCAGCAGGAGTATCATTATGAAAAAGTTGAGAGGGCTCCAAATAGAAGCAAAGATGTCTTCAACTGACTTGCATATCGTGAAGTCACTCAGAAATCACTGAGTATTTGCTTATGCAATTTCAAGGAATTATATCGTGAATTGGCACAACGTGCATGAAGCAGAATTTAATCGCGTGTCTGGTAAAACACGAACAGCATATATGATAGTTTGGTGTATGAAAACGTTTCATTGTCCTGTTGCCGCTTGTTCGTTACATGTTTCACTCAACACTCTTGTGCAGAACACAATTAGTGGCCTGTTGCTAAATTGAGCTACCGCATCGGCATTTCAACGATTATCCAACAAAATGGTGTGAGAAACAAGAGCACTTTTTGTTGTTAACACAAGTTAATTGTGGATTCCTAATTATCTTTTTGAGTCGCTTACATCTTACACAGTAGGCCGACATTAAAAGCAAGTATTTGAATTTCATTTTGGTTTTGCTCGCCCGGGTGGTTGAACAAAGTAAGCACCACCGTTTTTTTGGGGACTACGGACTACAATTGCGTAAATAATTGTACGTATTTGTGTCAGCAACATAATTTTGGGCGAAGTGATTCGTATGTAATTAAGTGCGAACTAGCGAATATTATGAATATTGAAGTGTGTAAATTACAAGTGGCAAAAATGACACGCATTTATTCCTGCAACTATTATGACTGGCTGTTATGTAAATCAATGGATTTAGCATGGATTTCATGTAAAGTTGACGAGAAAATTCAACCGACAGGTGTCTGTTACAACAAGGAATTCGTTTGAAAATATTTCCTGCCTGTTGTAGTTTTGAATGGTTTCAAACGGTGGTGTATGCCAAGTGGACTTGTTACAGTTTGGCATGCTTTTTTTCAAATATTCATTGATGTTAGATAAGAATTCGTACTTCTTCAGAAAAGAAGGCTTCCAATTAAAGCAATTAAGGTAGATCAGACTCGTTGAAAAACTCACAGCATAAAACTATTACGAAAGTCATACTTGAAGACTTCAAATGAAATCTAAATGCAGGTTAGTGTCTTAAGTCTTTTGTTTATACTTTACTGTTTGGTGTATACAATCTAAAATGAATTCGAATTCTATGGAGAGTAGTCGGTTTTAATTTGTCTACAACAGAAAAAAGTCTACAGGAATAGTATTTCAATGAAAAACTCCACGAACCGGACCTTCCAAACATTTTGAAATGTAGAATTGTTGAAATAAGGGGCCGAATGCATCCATAGAAAAGTTTTGGTATTATGAACGTTGGGCCTAAGAAAATACAGTAACTAGTATAAAATTTTAATATTGTACTCTACTTGGAGTTTAAAAGACACATAAATCCATCGTTCAGCCTTTTTACACAATAAAAAATGCATTGTGCGAAGAAATGAAGTGTTGCAAACAAATTGACAATTTCAGAAGCATTTTTCCAAAACTTCCAACTAAAAAATCGCCATGAAAAGATTCTCATAGTAAATAACTTGTATTTTATTGCAACCAAATTTTCAAATAGACGATTATTGTTTCCACGCGCAACTTGTGCAACAATAAATCCATAAAAGTGATGAAATTGTGAAATAATCGCCTCACAAGTCAATAATTTCGATCTGACTAAGAGAAAGTGATGTGTAATTATCATACCTTATCTCAAACATACCAAAAGAGCACATGTCTGCAAAAGATGCTCACATCTATGGTAATTTGAATCGATAGTCGAAAACACGAGTGCATAGGCATCGTCAGCTCGTTTCACATCAAAAATTATTTAATCGAAACATTATTTGTATTACGAAAAACTAATTGGTTATTTTGGAAAACAATACGTAAATGTTGATGGAACAGTAGCTCATTTTCTGCACTTCAAACAATTCAATTTATTTCAGCTCAAAATTTCTCTTTTTTTCCTTCAAAGTATAATTTCCTTAGTGAGCTATAATATTTGTAGAGGAAGAGTTAAAAAAAATTGATGGTACGTGTGTTGTTGAATGCAGATGCAAGTTTTAAAATTACGAAATTGAATGGTTGAATGAAAGCTCCCTGTGCCAAGAAGTGTTGAGAAAATGATTGGTTTTGATAGTTCAGTTGCAACAATCAACCATAAAAGATGCGCATCGGCTTCAAGCGATAAATTTTTGAAGCTTCTCTATGGTTAAAATATGGTAACAAAAACATATAAATGAGGCTAAGGATACGATTTTCATTGCAACCTTGAATTCACCAAATTAATTTTTAAGATTATCATTGATAACTAGTGTTGGTATATCCTATTTTTGGTGAAGCGAAATAGGTTTGAGTCCATCAAAAGCTACGCAACTCCAAATAAGGAATAATTTTTTCCAGACGGCTAAATTAAACTTACAGTTCTTTCAAAAAATTCTTCGAAAAATTGATCTTTTACTAAAAATTTGAAGAAAAAAATATATCCGTACAAGGTCATTTGAATCAAATAAATTCTGTGCTGCAGCGTAAACTTTTTGTCAGTTGAGTAGAAAGCTAAAAATTAGCTAGTGTCCATTCTGTGAAACGTTTTTACTTGCGTGTTGTCAATCAGAGAATCTATGATTTTGGAACCAAAAAAAAATTTAAAAAAAAGGTTTTCAAATTTCAGAGTTCAGAAAAATTTGAAAAAAATCCTTTTTGTTTAATTGTAAAGTTTTGAAAACTAACAAAATTTTCTTTCGCTAATTATTTGCAATTACTTTGCCGGCATTACTGGTAGTTCAATTATATAGTACGAAAGATTTAAATTTTGGCACAGTCTTTGTATCACTGAAGGCACCAATGAATCGTAAAATCATCCTTTAATTTGTGCTGATTCTTAGGAGATGAATTTCTTTGCTTTATGTTACCAGAATTTTTGATCATTGAAAATTAAAATAGTGTGTGCAAAGGCTACCACTTAATAATTTATCATTGACACTTAACTGATAATATCAAAGCTATTTTAGTAAAAGAAAAAAAACTATTACTATTGAATTATATTTGTCCAAAAATAATTCGTCGTAAAAACAAAATAGCTACTTCAGAATCTAATAAAATAAACTTAGGTTACTCGCTTATGTCTTTTGATTTCACGTTGATGCAACACTCGAAGCGGAAAACTCAGTATTCTGTACTGATTTTGGAAGCTGAAACGGTCATATTTTGTCACTAAGTTTCATATGGAGAAAACTGGAGTTCCAACAGAAGCCATGGAGAATTTTCAAATATAAAACTCAACTTATGCAAGAAGGGAGACGGATGTACCCAGAAGACGAATGAATTTCCGAATTGAACTTGGCGATCAATTTAAAAATTTACTAAGCAAACGCTTACAGCTTTTCACGACTTATTGCATCACGCAATCAAATCATGCTTTATGAAATTACTTTCTTTTTGACCCTTTCGAACTTTCCTATCCCTCTATATACACTACCTTAATTTCACTGATGAAATTAGTGTTTTTTTATTGATAGATTTTCTAACGTGGGTCCTGCCCACCTCATTAGTTATTTTCAAGCAAAGATATAGGTTTCATTTGGATACCAAACCTGGCTAATAACTATCAATCAGTGGAGCAAATCTAGAAGACATATTTTTTGAAGTTTTTGATTTAGTCCGTGACTGTTAATCACGACCTTCGTAAAAACTGATGTCCGATTGCCTATAAATCATGCATGTCCAACCGGACAATCGTCATTGATTTACGCACTCAGAAAAAATAAAAGTACCCAGCTGCGATCGATCACGATTGATTTTTTCCCGAAAAGCAAAGGAAAAATTATAACGATTTTAGACGATTTTTTGATGATTAAAATTTTTTTTCTTTTCAAAATAGTGACATCGTATTTTTTAGTGTGAAATCACAAAAATAGTTCCAGGAACATTTCTTGCAGACAGTTCGATAAATCACTCACCTTTTACACGTTTAGTCTGCACTCGTACACCATCGGCAGTTAAGCACAGCAGAGCGACAACAAGAAGCACTGTCTTTATGGATAATAATCCACGATCACTAAACTTCCACTTAACAGACATTTCGTTGATTTCGTGGATATATCCTTTGTGAAAATCCAAATGAAATTTAAATTCCTTGCTGTTTTGCGTTTGTTGAACGACCGGTCCGAATGTTAGTTAATCCAAGTATTGTAGGCTTCAAGGATATCCCAGAATGTCGTTCAAGTACTATCAGTCAGTCAACCCCAAGATCTACTCTCCGATCACTTTGTATCACTTTCATCCATTTATCGAATTATATTCAAATAAAAAGGAATTGTCCGCCTCGTTTGCGGCCACTTCAGTGTTAACCAAACGTTCACTGGAGTGTCCTTTGCTGTATGCAATGTCCACCTCGAGAAATGGCCGAACTGTTCGATCTCGTCTATCTACTCAATGGAAATCGGCACTAGCCAGGATATTGTGTGGCCAGTGTTCAACGAGAAAAAACGGAGAAACAAAAATTAAAGGAAGTACGCGCCCCGCGTCTTAGCACCAAACTGAAGCAGACCGTCTAGTCAAACGGATATATAAAACCTTCTGTTGCTGCAGCGCCATCCACTCGCCGATCACTCAAATGTCTCCCAGCTAACAGCATAAGCAGCTAAGATCTTTGAAATGCCTCCGCAAAGCTGGTGGAGGTATCTTGTAGCCAAAGCTGCACTTTTTCAGCATCCTAACAGCAACGGCACTACACCGCATTCCGTGGGTCCCCTCTCGACGGAGATCGCTCCATTTCTTGAGAAGTTAGCGTTCACTCTCAATTCAACCAGGTGAACTGATTAGAAGGCAATTTAACAGTGTAGCACTTGGCTGATACAGTGAACCAGTGACCGATTGCCAGCCTCCTGGAACTGGTTTCGCTGAATATACCGTTAGTCTTAAGACAAACCATCGGTGCTCTTTGGCACAATCTCTTTGCGCGCTAGCTGCGCTAGAAGCGCTTAGCTCTCTTAGCTGGCTTGTTGAAGTGGCTGAACCAGTTCCCCATATGGTTTCAAGAAGTTGGTGGTGGTCGCACCGTTAAGAGGTGAGAACGTTACTTTACCATGCAACCATGCTGGTCTCTAGCTTTCAAAGCCGCCCAATATCTTGGAACTTTCATTCCGTTGACATCGAAAGTGATTGCCGCTGCTGTTGCCGTCCTCAAAGTGTTAAAGCTAGCGCACAGCTAGCACACCAGACTAGTCTTGAGATACTCCAGTGAATGAAGCACCACGCATCGAGTGCAATTGGCGGCCTTTGATGGTCACTAGACGATTAGGCAGTTGCTATTCAGAAAAGATACAAGTCTGGAGAAGATATCAGTTCGTTTTTGAAGCTTGAATCGATAATCTGGTGTTGGTGCATCATGTGGATGACTGGAGATATTTTATTCTTCCAATTCATCCAATTGTTTATGATGAAATTGTTGAACGCTGACTCTAAAATGCAGCTTTTCAGAATAAAAAAATTCTAAAGATAGACCGGAACCATAAATAAAGCATCCTATTTTTGAAAATCAATTCTTAAGGCAGAAATAAAAAATTCTGCGAACCAAACGCTAAGTTTATTGCAGCTTCATTGAAGATACTTTGTATCTACTACGAAGCCTTATCAGAATGCTCTGAAAGAATATATCTTGTAATTCATAAAGAGAACGTGAAGATGCCATCGGTAAACTTGTATTAGATGCAATCTTTAGATGCTTTTCGATTGTGATTTGATTTGGATTTCATAAGTCCATGCGGTGGCATCGAATGCATCCATTGACAACGGGCCTTCCACATCTTTGATCAAAACAACAAGATATCTTCTTTTGGAATTATAGACGAGTCATTGGTCTTCGTCAAGGTAGATTGCATTCAGATTGAAGGCTTGTAGGATGTTACGAATCTACATATATATCTTGTGGAAGTTGATTAGATGTGGATTAAAAATTTGCTGTCGATAACATTGATGGTGCCACGATTCATTAAAAATTTCATGTTTGGAGCGACAACACAATCACGGTTAACTACAGAAGGAATGCCGACAAATCATGATGGTTGGAATTTTGCGGGTGAAAAGAATTTATAGCACGTGTTTGACGAAATTTGATTCCAGTTTCAAATATGTTGATTGTTTTCGAACCAATTTTGCCACGAAAATAGTTGAGCTTGAGAAGCTTGTTGAAGAATTTCTTACGCGATGAGTATTAACTCTGGTAGAAAGTATAAACATACTATTTATCTTCTTGTGATGTTTTCTAAAAGTGCGTTCTAATTTAATTTTGTTTTAATTTGACATGCTTTATACAGCAGCTAAAAATACACAATCGGTTTTTAATAAAATTGGTTGATTGGAATATTGATCAAATTCAATTTTTCTCTCGGGGGATAACAAGCATAAAAATTGTATTACTTGTCTTACAAGGCCATTTCAACGATATTTTTATTAGACAGTGTATCAATTCAAAGCATTGCAAATTAAATTGTAATGTGTACAACACACCTTTGCTATTTGTGTTGCGTTTTACAAACAACTGAAACATTTTTCCAAAACATTTAAACCATTGTCCAGTATTAGAATTATGTTTTGTTTCATTTTTCTACTAAAAAAACTATCAGATCAAGATATATTTTAAGAGATGCGTTTTAGTAAAGTTTAAGCTGACTGAAAAATGCCAAATGTCCAAAGCATTAAAGTGGAAGGTATAAAGTGAGGCAAACATGAATAGTTGCATACTCTACTCTTACTTTTAAAATTATATTAAAAATTAAAATAATTGACATTTAAAGTAAAAAACAATTCGGCAGCTTTCGACACGAATCGTTTCTCAATATAAAAAATATCATTATGCAAATTACCTCTACTAAATGTTTGAAAATTGTCACATATTTCAACGGTGTGCTTCTGCCTGGCGACCTGCAGCCAAAAGCCTCACCAATTTGAACGCCATCCAACCAGAAGCCACCTCCGCAAACCTTCAAAGATTGGTGAACCTACGATCGCAATTAGTATTTTTAAATTCTAGCCGGCTGACCGTGTCATGGATGAGTAAAAATGAAAACAGTTACGAATTTCACTTTAACCGGTAGTCAAACATAAAAATACATGCTATCGTACTTCGAAAAGGATCGTACAAATCTGAACTATTCATCTTTCGTTTTGATTTATTCACAATTTGTAATTTATTGCCTAAAACTTTGTATTAAAATCTACTAAATAAATTTCCACTTCCCGACGATTGATATTTTTAAATTTAGCGCTTTTCAATCTCCTATTTTATTTATACTTTTATTTTGTTTTTGGGCATTCCATGAGCTTAGTTAGGCTAGGTAAGGTTCTGAGGGTGCTAAACCAAACGAATGAACCATCTTGATTTCTTAAGGAAACCCAAGAGTAGTTTCATTGAATTGGTACTTAGAATCTTCCGTTCCAGGAAAAAGGATGCCTCTTAGTGTTTACGTCGGCTAACAGTTAGAGCTAGACATTACCACAAAAGGTGCTCTTCTGACTCTGTCTCCTCTTTGTCGCTGCAGCTCCGATATAGATCGCTACCTGGGAGCCTGATTCTCGTTGTGTATTCACCGAAAGCCACACGGCTCGTCAGTTAACTCACAAGATTCCTTGTTAAAGCTTTGTCCAAAGCTAACAGACCAAGAAAATTAGCCTAGCATACAGTATGTGCGCAAATTTCTACAGCATCTTTATACTAGCCGATACCTTGATATCCTTGCATCAAACTTTGCCCAGGAATCTAGTAATGCGTTAGTTTGTTCTTTAAAAAAATTCTTTTCAGTTAAGACCTACAGGTTTCAACAAATGTAGCACTTTTCACGTTTCTACTTTCATTTGTACTTATTTTTTTGGTAAATTTATTATTTGGCCATTGAATCAACAAATAATTGAATGTAATTCCCACAATTATTGCCTGTAGAGCTACTCTGTACAAAAAAATTGCCATTGTGAAGTTAAAAATAATTTTTTGGAATCAAATCTAAAATCGGTATTTCATAATATCAGATTTTCTGATTGAAAAAAAAAACAACAAAAAAATGCAACGAGTATATTTGCTAGGATCGTGAAAGAGAATCTGCAATGAATTCGTAGATTGATTTTTTGACAAATTCTTCTCTTTCGAATTTTAGGGGTAACGAAAGAAAGAATTTGAAATATAGTTTTTCCCCATTCCCGCCAAAAAATAATGAAATGAATAAACATTTAAACAATAAGAATAAAGTATTCAAGTTCAAAAGTTTACGTGCTCAAACAAGGTGGTTGGAGTATCTAAACTCTGTACCTAACTATCATTTATCAGTTAAGAAATTTGGTAATGCTACAGAAATATCTTGGGTAATTTCCTGGCGATTCAAACCAAAGATACTTTTGAAAAACTAAGTGATATGAATAGATAAGACTGCTGAAAATATGTTCATAAAAATGTATGGAAAGCAGGCAAAATGTAGCTTTGTGCGAGAATGTTACATTTGTATGAAAGCAAAATGAAAGTTTTTCATCACAAAATCTACAAACCGTAAGTTTTATCATAGAAGAGATACGAAATATAATCTGAAAGATGTTTTTAAGTGGTTTGATTTATTTGATTTGATTCAAGTTCAAGTTAAAAGTGACTGTGGATTAGTTTTAAAAAAAACTCTACAGCTGGGCTCATTGTCTCAAAAAATGATAATTAAAGCAGAGAATTTAGCTTATTAGCATAATAACAGTTTGTTAACAAATTCGTTCAAACATATATTCACCAGCCAGAAACATTTTTTTCGTTTCAACCTCTCCTCAGCCAACAGCACCAAATTGTGCGTGAATCAAACAAGAATTGTGGCTTTCGAAAGTATTTCTCTACAAATTATTGTTAAAATTTCCGTTCTAGTTCCTCCCTGCGTCAAATCCGGAATCCAATTGTCTATTTCGGATTTAATTGGACAAGGTCACGTTGCAGCAAACATTCTTCTGCTATACTTCGTCTCCGCACAAGACAATCACCATCGAATTTTTATCAAAGAATTTAATCGCAAATTGTTTGAAAGTAAAAATCAGAGCCCAAAATGTCGGTCAAAATACATTCCATGCTGACAAAGTCTAACCGCAGGCTGTGACGAGGATTAAACGTGAACTGCTCGCCTTTTCCCGGCGCGAATCTGGGAAACAATCGTTACACACTGTTCCAAATTGGCCAGTTATGTATCTAAACATTGAAGCTTTCCGCGCAGCGGGAGAGTATCTTTCCATCTGATTGCGAGCCCGAACTGCGCTCGCATAATGTCTGACCTCTTACTAATTAGACTAATTTAGCGGCAATAAGCAGTGTGTTATGAACAAAGGATTTGGCCAGGGATTGCGACTTGCGTCATAGCATATGAGCGCATGAGGCAACGCATAAAAAATTGCGAAAAACTTATAAAATTTGCTCGTTCAAGTCTGGGATATGTCAATTTCGTGATTGTTAAGGTCACGAATGATTTGGCGCTTAAAATTATTCGCAAGAAACGAAACAGCACAGCAAAGGTGATTGCGATTGTGCTGACCAATTTGGAAGTTGGCCATAATTAGTAAGATACGCTTGTTTGGAGGTGATTTGTTTGTTGGCTCCTTTCGGAGAGATCAAGCGAGCACGAAGGCAACGCCTATTTGCATAAGCATTACTACATATCAAAGTCAAGTATTCTGATTGAAGTGTTTGTTTTTCAGGGTGCAATGACTTAATAAGGAAGCTTTGCACAGCGGAGCTTTAGGTCCACTTAATAATTCTTGTGCACTTAAAAATTCTTGCGCTTTGGACCACTGTTTTTCAATGGATGGACCACGAAATTTTCCAAATGCGTCGTGAAATCTTTGGATAAACATAAATTCTGCGTCAGCGAACAATAAGCAGCTCACAAAACTCATGTTGATTTGTAGGTATGAATGAAACTGAAAGAATATGAAAGAATCCTAAAAATGTTCAGTTGGCAAACGCTTAGT
The DNA here is from genome assembly GCA_963942545.1 of Oxycera nigricornis. Lineage (NCBI taxonomy): Eukaryota > Metazoa > Arthropoda > Insecta > Diptera > Stratiomyidae > Oxycera > Oxycera nigricornis. The sequence continues at coordinate 7,891,804 of OZ012659.1, forward strand.
ACAGACCTTGAATATTCTTGGTATTTTTACTTCATTAAAAGTCAAAATTTTGCTTAACACTCAACTTTACATAAAATATGCAAAGCATATCATCAAAAATAAAGATTTGTTTGGTTACCAAAAACCAAACTAATAAAAATATTGTTATTAAAATTTTAATGGCATAATTATTGACGTGGAGAAAAATTGTTTTTTGAATTTTAACAGTAAAATTAGTTAGCTCATCGTCAAGCGAAGGTAGAATTTCAAATTATTTTCACACAAATTTCAGAATTCATTGGATTTACATACATACATACATACTCACGTACATACTTACACAAAAGTTGTGAGAATATGCTTTGCATAGACAATAATCAAATTATATGTAAAATATTATAATGTTATCATCCGATTTCAAAGAGACATTTTGTTGAAATTTATTAAATTATGTGCCTAAATTTCATTACAAGATACTTAACCTAGTAAGAATAAATAATTCACGATATTGCAGACAAAAATATTTCAAAAAACACATTGTTCCGACCAATTTAGCACAAAAACAAAATTAAATAGTTTTTTTTACCGCAGCACACGATAACATCAAACACAAAATACATCACTACACGTCAAAAGATCTCAATATGTCATGCGACGGTGATATAAGTATCAATAGTACATATAGAAATTCGGCATATAAAAGCAGAAAGAATTTCAAGCGAGTCAACCATTACATTATTCGCTGTAAATACATCATTCTATGTTTGTTGCTTAAAACCTGTAAGCCAAGCAACGTGAGTCGAGGCGTTCGGCGTTACCTTTTCACCCACCGACAATCATACATCCTCATTTAAACTAAGAAACAGCAAGAAAAGCTACAAACATTGAGCAAACGTTCTTTCTGCTTTGCAAGAAGGCATCCTTATTCTTAGTCTATAAATAAGGAGCGGGAACTGGTCGGTAGGGATGATTTATTTTAGGTTAGGTTATGAGAGTGCTTAGCCAAAACGCCTTCAGCTTCACCTAGACCTAGATGGATGATTCATCTTAAGCACTTATTCAATTTTTGTGGTGTTTAATTAATTTCGTCTAAAACACAGCTATCACCTCTGAATTGTATAACTTTTTTAATGTAAAATATTTAATAATTGACTAAAAAAATAAGATCATCAAAAAACTGCATGTTTTGAACTGCTATTCATTCGTTTTACACAAAAACTCACAACAATTCATAGACATTTCGGAGAATATGTTAAATTTCTAGAGAATGATTTGATGGTTTTCGAAATAATTTCATGTTTGGAAGGACACAAAGCAAAAATCCGAAAGAAACTATTAGGGGAAATCAACAGCAAGGGTAAAATTATCAACAAGAGTTTTATAAAAGTTGTTTGAAAATATTTTTTAGATAAAATTGCTTGTAAAATTCCTAAATAAACTATAAAAAATTCACCATAATAATAATGAATAATTTCATCGACAGCTGTATAATGATAATTCAAAACAAAAAAACAGGCAAAAAATTAAAAAACAAAAGTCATAAGGAAATGTTTCAACTGAAAAATTATTGAATGAAAAAAAAATTAATTAGGACGTGGGGCAAAGCACTAGAAAAGGCTGCAATCTGTAGGCGGAGTCTGTATTTATTGAAAAAAAACTTTCGTAAAGCATAACCTACGACTTTATTCAAGTTTAATTTTTTTTACTCGAATTCTGACGCATACAACTAAGGAAAAACAATTTGTTGATCAAAACATAGTCGAAAATTTTGTATCGATTAATATGGCGAAACAATTTTATTCTACATGTAGGGGAACATTGTAAAAACTGTTCTAGGAATATTTTTTTTCTTACAAAATACATGAAATTGTTAGAATATAGATACATTAAAAATTCGTTGAATGGAGGCGAATTTCATACTTTTATGGTTTTATTTTTATTATAAGAAATAATTACAGATTTTATTGTCTTCAAATTAGTTATTTTTCGGCCGGATATATCATATGGTTTTATTTTCTTAAGAAGTTGAATTATTTTAAATTCATGGCCGATAAATCTATTTCAAATAATAATAATTGATCAATTTTATTAGATTTTAATTGAATTGTTTTAATTTTTTTGTATTTGCTTTTTAGAAGTACAAATATTTTTATATATTATTTCTATTTCTATTTTATAAACCCATTTATTTATTGATTCCTGTTTTGGCTTCTTTTGGTTACAAACAGTTTTTCTGCATTTCTTGTTTATTGAGTAAAATAACAGGCAACATTGGTACCATATTTCATATCAGATTTACGAAATAAAATCCTTTTAAAACGGCATCTTCATTTGAACGCAGCAGACAAAAATGTATCTTCTCCTTTTTTGAAAATGATAACATTTAACGCTTTTCAAATGAGAAAAATTTACACGGTCGTAAATGTAACCAACTTGGTTCGTATTGACACAATTCCGAATCGATCCGCTAGAAATGCGTTAAAATTTAAACTCGAAATTCATGCATTTCAATACGCAACATATTCTAAACAGTGATAATTTCAATGGCATTTTAATGCAAGACTACGACACTGACCTGAAATCATTTCCAATGTCTTTGGTATATAGTTAAAGATGTGTCGAATTGTAATGGATACGCGAACTAATTAAAATTAACCTGAATTTTGGCCAATCTATTTGAACTCTTTGCTAGTTTTTTCAATGCTTATTTCAATATTACATGCTCAGACAAAAATTGTATCAAATGCGTGAAAATGATTGGAGAATTTTATTTCAGCTTTTCTTGCGATTTATGAATTTTGGAGAATAAAATGTTTAATTAGATCTAATGTTGAAATGACACTTTCAATTGAAAAACACGCGCAGAGAAATTTTCGATGGTTGCAAAGATTCGTTATTTTGTGAACTCGATCTTCAAGAATGAAAACATTGAATTCGAATCCGAAAATTGCTTTTCTTTTGCAACAACACAAACATATCTAATTGAATATGAGATGGAAATCATTAAATGTCCCCTTCAGCCAACATTGGCCACTATCAACGTTGGTCATGACCAAATACCATTCCATTTTTGGCAATCAGTTAAACGGATCTACGCACATCGAATTTGGCGAAGACATTGCTAATTGCGTGAATACTTTGGCGCAATTGCCAATCAGCGAATCTCGCTTGGACGTGCCGAGTCATTTCAGGGAAAATCAATCAATTCGGAATTAGCCGGAGTTGATGAATTGATTAGCAAAGCAGGCCTACTTCTTCTGTTTCGAGACCAATCCAAAATTAGGTGCTGACATGCGAAACGCCAGTGATCCGGAATAAATTAGCGCGAATGGAGGCATTTTGTTTGCTGAGCGACTAACACCGAATAAACCGCATGAGTATCTTGGAAATCATGTAAATCAGTTGGATGGAAACTATTCGGCGTTGTTTCCATCCGAGTTGCCACCACGCCGTGCTAGCCGTGCAACGCCTTCAAGGACGAATTCTTGTGCAAAAGACCAATGCACGCCACCGCGCCTCCGTTAACAATGGAGCCGCCACAAAAGATTTTCCGACTCACGAAAACCGCAATTAATCGGCGCGGTGCCTTCTAACGCTGCCCAATTAGGTTACCTGTAGCCGAGTAGTGCTGCTGGTCGCACTACCTGTACTAGCCATGGCTTCGCTGCAGCCGGCTGTTGGTGTTGCTTGGCTTGGGCCTGGGAGCGGTGGTGAATGAGGCCCATTTTGCAACCAAGGTCACAATTTGGCGGCTCTAGACATTTTGGAACAATTGCGCCCACGCTAATGGCCCTCTTAGTTTTGACTGGTTAACATCACAACAACACGGTGGCGATTTTGGCGGCTTCCATGCTCGCGGTGTTCATTGTTCGGATGGCCACGTTTGGGTAATAATTACCACTGTTGCAGAGGATGATTAATGGCGTTTTGGTAGCTCTTAATATTGGTAAACGCTGGCATCTGTAAAAATGGATTAATGTCACTGCTGTTTGGGTTTTTGCAAAATTGGATGATTGGATGGTTGCTGATGACGTAATTGCAAACAGAATGAATTAAGTAATTCAAAGTAAATGAGAAATAAATGGAAGTCGAAGCTAATTGGAATGACGCGTAGTGTAGCTCTCTATTAAAACCACTACGATCCTTGAGAATGAATAGAAAATATCGCTCATTCTCAGTACACAACAAAACCTAATTAGAAATACAAGGAAGCTACAAATCAATTTGATAAACAATGTGACTGAAATTAGATTTTAGTACTTGATATAGGCTGTTAACTTTCAGAGTATCAGATTGAAAAAAAGATAAAACGACTTGATGGTCTTAAAATTATCTAAAACAGAGAATACAATGAAATCCATTACGACAATAAAAAAAATTAAGAATACCAAAGACAGCAAACATGAGAATATCAACGGATCATTGGGATCAATATCTACAGAACGTTTGGCCGCAATTAAAAGTGGACTATCTTTCTTTATTAAATCTATATTAACGTTACAAACTCAGAACATTGAAATGGTTAACATCTCTTCATCCATCGGTCTGCAGGAATTCGAACTCGCTCTACACATCTGAACAATTGCAAAGCACCGAGAACTGATGATATATCCAACCAATTTTTCATAAACCTACCAAGCAATGTCATCAACCCAATTTTTAAAATCCTGAATGAACTCTGAAATAGGAGGATGAATATTACAGCGATGGCTAATTCAGTATACATGAAAGAAGACCCTAAAAAAACAGAAAACTATAAACCGATCGCACTGGAAAACAGAATTACCAAATTTTCGACAAGAATACAAGTCAAATGAATAATAAACGAAACGTGAACAAACAACACTAGAACATCAAAATGGTCTGAGAAGTGGTAGAAGTTGTAGAAATAGAGTCTTTACAATGGGATATATTTTCGACAGAAAACCACAGCAAGTTTTTAGTGCCGCTTTTGACAGCATTTTACACGACAAATTATTGAAACACCTAATGGGCAACAATATCAGTTCAAAAATGCATAAAATAATTAGCGAAAATTTGTAGCTCTGTTACCGAAGCTATAAAAACGGGACTGAAATTATTGAAACTAGAGTGTGAATCATAAAAATATTCCTGCAAAGAAAATTGCTTGAATCCACTACTATTTAATTTATTTCTGAACCAAATAGAAAAATTCTTACTAAGGTTGGCATCGGTAAATGAACATACCAATATACATAAATAAAAAGAAAGGACCACGTTTCCATGCATACCCTAAGCATGTGGTTACGCATAGGATCCACACGACCCGGCAATACGTAACGTGAGTGTCCCACAAAATCATAAATTAATTGTTAAACTTATGGTGAGGTCCTTATTTATGTTCCAACACTCAAGCACTCATGTATTCTATAGTTTTAGATTGATTTATTAATGAGTAATAAATTAGCCATCCCATCTGTTGATAGTGCTTCAACATTGGCTTTGGGCAAGGTGTAGTATTACACATTGAATAAATGAATAAAATTGGCAAAGTTTTAAGAACACATGTGAGGAAAATTCACTTGTGTTCTTATAACCTTTTTGTTTAACATAAGTAATTTGCTTGGTGAGTGCGGTCTCATATCGGTGCGTGTATTTTTAGGGATACTACAGATCTTATAATACTCGTAACGCTTATTAAATGGGTAAAATGAACAACAAAAAGATACCTTAATATATGTCTATCAAACTAGCCGAAACAAAAGAAAACAGCAAACATTGGCTAGAGAACCAGCGAAAAGTCCTACAAAGACTGGATATGAAAATAGATTTAAAAGAGAACAGTCAGACGTCCGATCATAAAACAACGATAAAATAAATTATAGAATATATATGGCAAAGGAACAAGAAGAACGTCGAGAAAGATATTTTCTCATGTTGGTATAGCATCTTAAAAATCAGAACTGACTAGCCAACGTAAATCCTGGCCAAGCAGCAGCGATTGTACCTAACACGAGTCTTGAGTCAGATCAGAATGATTTTGCACATACTACCAAAAGATATACATCGGCAGAAATATCTATGAACTCAAGATGGATATAACCTGCGCAGTGTTCATTATGAATAACAAGGATACAATAGAACATTTAACACAAACAGAACAAAATATATATTAAATTTTAATGACAAATTTAAACTAGCTAAACTATTAAGAACTACTGAACCCGTAGAGTTAAGAAAATTATATCTTTTCGCTCTGGAATCTCTAATTTTATTGACTTTTTTTGCTCAAGAATGACAATATTGAAGCAATAAGGCAATTTTTCCTTTACAAGTAGATAATAACAGTACTTAATAAAAAAGAATTTATCGCAGAAATAAAAGACTGTTAAATTGTCATATTAAGCACCTCTTCACCTTTTTAATAGTTTTTATTTCGTCTTATTTTATCCTCCAATACTATTACTAAAAATATTATAGCTTAAATTAAGTACGGGTCCTTGTATCGATGGTCTACCAGCAGAACTACTTTGAAAACGAGGACGATTCCCAACAAAACTCCTGAAACAAATCACCTGCAAAATTAGTCAATAATTGTCACAAAAGCATAGTATTTTTTGATAATGATGTCAAAGCTCAAGAGATATCCTACGATGTTGTAGTATAGAATTGGCAGAATGGAAATCATAGAGATGGCATTTCTGTATTAACGTTTTTATTTATGTATGTACGCCCAATCTAGTTTTGTCTGAAGTAATTTAAGAAAGTTTGACACAGAACATAAACAACAAGTTCGTGAATACTAAGGTGCGTTTCTTGGATAAAAGGAGACAGTCTAAATCCAGTTTCTTTCGAAAAACATGTTTACCACCCAAAAAAATAGTTATATGCATATGAAATGATACAAAACATTAAATTGAGTGTCATTTAATTCCAAAAATAATATAATTTTCGTGTTACTGCTTCCAATACTCATTTTTTATGCAAACCAATCGAGTATATCAACAAATCAATTGATCCGCCAGTGCTTCATTAGACAAATCAGCAGCTCCTTGCCTACAATCTCGCCTATAAAATTGACCGTTGAAATATCATCGCCTCGCAACCGCCATTCCATCTTCGTTAATTAATGAATAAATCATATTTATTGCAGTGAATGCAACTCACCTGCAACGGTAGCCATAATCCGGTTAGGCTTCTTCATTTGGCTGCAATGGCATTGACAGTGAGCCCGCGATTCAATCCAAAGTGCTTTGCAGGTATCAGGTTCCCATCTATCCATCCATCCATCCATGCAGCAACAAAGAGTCAACACTAGACCACGCTTACCTTGACAAGGTGAATCTTTTGGTAGCGCGGTTTGCTCGGATGAATCTTCACTGAACTCCATCGACTCGGGCTCCCGGGCCAAAGTACTCTACCGAATCCAGCTGAAGCGCCATTCATCACAATTGTAGCTAAACTGACCGAACAGATTCACAGATACATCTATAGATACTCGATTGAGCAATAATGTTGTTACGGCTGTAATTCAATTAAGCTTACATTCAAGTACATCTAATCTATTAAATGGAGAATACACCAAGACGAAATGTAATTAGATAAAACGATTAGATAATATTTGATTAAAAGATTGATTCGATAATTTGTACACAGCATGATTGGCTACACCTTTTATTTGAACTAATCAAATATTGTTTCTTCGAACAAGGTGTTTTCAGATAGATATATTAGATACATACCATTTGTATGTATTTTTAATTTTGAAAAGATTGTTTTCGGTATAGTCTCACGTTTTATATTACAAATTAAATGCGATGATGTAAAAAGTGCATGTAACAAAAAATGAGTCCTTGGGGTGCATCCATTGTTGATACAGATTGCCTTGTAAGGAAGTCGAGAAGGATCTTGCACTAGTTTTTTTTTGAATTTGAAGGTAAAATGTTATGAGTACCATAATTTTTAAAAATATGTTTGTAATTGAGATGGATTTTCATTGTATCTGTTCAATATTCTCCAAGACGGCAATAGGTTTAGAGAGATTGAACTATAAATCAACAAAGAAGCAATCGGGTCAGCTTGTCTGCAGGCGCGTTTTGGGATTTGAATAAATCTTTATCTCAGTATCTTTATTTATCTAAATGACCAACAGTCAATAGATTTGTTCAAATTTCTTATGCAGAACGGTGCTGTCTGTTTAACCCAACCTACAACCCATCAAGATATGAACCTCTTCACATAAAATATGCATGTGCACCGTGTGTGAAGTATGCGGAGTGTGTTACCTTCAAATTACATATTCAAGAAGATACTTTAGACAATCAGAACAGGAGCCGGAAACTAGACCAACAGTCGCGATTACCGTCATCGTGAAAGGCTTTTAGCCTGATTGAATAACCGCGCGAGCATTTCCAATGGTGATTATACCATCGTTTCGTTGATGAACTATGTTTGCGCCAAATGCTTTTCAACATTTCTACATAAAATCCAAATTTAACGCGAATATATTTGAATTGCATATGTTTATTGTAATTTGTTTTTAGGAAATATTTGTTGCTTCTACAATCGCGCGATGCAGAAAATTGAATAGTATTTGCATGTTTATGATGTGTTTTGCAAGTTGAGAGTGAACTATGCAACGAAATTTCAGGTGACATAATGTCGTTTTGAAATTCTTTAGCTGATATTGGTGCACGTGTGTGAGCATGAAGTGGAGCAGGAGTGTTTCAAATAGATGTTGAGTTTCTGCTTATTAGCGTATTAAGACAGTAGACAAAACATATGCTGTTTAGTGCAAAATGATGCATCAAAATGCAACAAAAATAATATCCAGACATTTGTTGCTGAATGGAGCTTGAATATAAAAATTATAAATATTTTCCTGATCGAACGATGGCTACTTCATCTTTCTTCATAGTTTTTCCTGGGTATGGATCCTCAATTTTCTAAGTGCCATTATAAATTTGTAAAAATTGAAAGGTGATTGCGCTAAGTTGGCAAGTATCGCATTAAACGTGTCCCATCCAATCGATCTGAAGCCTTTCAATATATTATTTCATTCTCTCGGCTTAGCTAAGGCTAGAAGAGGATAAAACTACTGCATTATTCTGTCCAGGAAACATTTGAAAACCTTAACTTTAAAATTTAAGAAAACAGCAATGATATTATTATGACTGAAATTGGTTTCATAGTTTGTTTATTCGTTTTGCAGCGTATTGAAGCGACTAAAATTTTCATATTTTGTTGAATTTTCATTCAAAATCAATTGCCGTTTTCACCTATGACTTGCAGACTTTATCAATGCTCTAGACCTTGACAGCATCGATTAAGGGGTTACATAGGTCTTGAAGGAAAAAAAACTTTTTTAAAAAATTGTATTTTAAATACCAAAAATCTGTTTTATTTAAAATTTACACACATGAAAGTTTAGCATTTCAAAAAATTGTAAAAAAAATTTCAGCTAAAAACATTGATTGTCAATTTTCCTGCAGTTTTCCTCGCCCAACCTTTTTTGCGATAGGCAGGGTATTTCGGTGCAGGTTCATCTAAAATCAAAAATTCAAAATTTTCCTTATAGTTGGCCCATGATTGAACGAACTAATTGAAAAAAAAATTAAATTTAAAATTTTGAAATGGATTTGAATGAATTTTCGTCTTAATTTTTTTTAACATTTTTCCGATTCTCATCGTTTTTAAAACATTTTTTCGTATCAAACAAAAACGAGTTGACCGAATGAAAATCTCTTCGTTCAAGCATGAGTCAATACTATAAAGAAGAACTGTGCTAAGTTTCAGCAAAATCGGTCGATTCGTTCTCGGGAAATCATGCCTACCCAGCGGAAAACCCAAGTTTCGAGAAAAACACATTTAAAGGTTATTTTTACGGCGATTTAATGAATTAAAATTATTTTTTCAGCTAAGCTGAGGTACAGAGCGCACGTACCGACCACGCGGTATTCAAATCTCTATAACTCCGGTAATATTGCTCGAATTTACTTCAAATTTGGATTGAATACTCTTGAAGTACTGTACTTCCATATGAATTAAAAAAATTTCGATTGATATTTTGAAAATACCTATGTAGACCTACATATGTAAACTCTTAAGGGGTCTACCCTCTTTTAGCAGTGTAAAAACGGGTTATTTTCAATAATTTTTTAGATAGGTTTAAATTATAAATATTGATAAAAGAGGGGTTATACTCAATAAATACATTCCTGAAACACACAAAAAAATTTTTTTTCTTTTATGTGAGGTTTTATCACTGAAAATGCTGGTTAAAAACAGGTCGAAAAAACGAGAGGGATGTGCGCTGTTGATGAAATTTTCGAGATGGTTGGTCTGAAACCAAAAAAATAGCTATAGCGCGGATAGGACGATTTTTGATTTTTGCAAAATTGACAAAATGGAGTACATTAAAAAAATACGAAAAAAACAGGCTTTTTTGCCGTTTGTGGTCAAAAAAAATATTTCAAATTAAAATTTCGAAAAATCCCCCATTCGCGCTATAGCTTTAGTCATAAATAATGTCTGGTAAAAAGGGAAAGTTGCCCAAAAATACAGTTAGACTGCTCCGATGTTTAGAACATAATTATTAATTTAACATGATATTTCTGTATATATATATACTTTCCAAAAATGCAGCAAAAAATATCGATATTTTTAAAATGATAAAGAGGGTAGACCCCTTAAGCCTCCAAATCGTTAGTAAAGTTTACATATAGTATTAAAATGAAAATCAAGAATAAAGGAACCATTTCGGTATTTTTAAATACTTGAAAGTAGATGCTAAGGAGAATGGAAGAGGTCAAGAAATAAAGAAACAATTCGTACTCCATCCGTGAAATGCTGATTCGGCTGATTCGGAAATAAATATTGTTTATTCGGATAAAAAATCAAAATATTTAATTAATTACTATTGGTTCAAAAATACCATCATCTATCAATTGGTGCCACTTCATCAAGAATGAAGTAGAATTTCAAAAAATTTGAGGCAGTGAAGGAACTATTTTTTTTCAATTTAAAAATGAAGTAAATCTACTCCAAAATGAGGAAAGTGTGAGCCCTGTTTATGGATGCAATTTACTTTATAAAGGATGTTTAAGAAAAAGCTAAGCTCGTAACTATTGTGAGCTGCTTTCGGAAGATGGTTTTGCAGAGGTAACATACATATGTAAGTCATGGCGGAATAGATGAAAGGACAGTATGTAGAACTACTTCCAGTTAATGTTGAAGTCGATGATTTTCTTCTTTTTGACGAAAACATCTACGCGGAGGGGATGATCATCAAGAAAACACCCTCACTTTAGAATTGTAATACAAAAACAGTACTGTTGGTTCTGAAGCAGAAAATGTTTACGCAACAAAATTCAATGTTGTATTCTGTTTCCCTTCGGTTTGAACCTATCCAATTGTAGTATGTTTCAATTGATATTTTTAATTTATACTCAGCAGGAAAACTTTACTTTACACCATAAAAATTATCAGATCCAAGCCCTTTGGAGAGATTTTGGGGAATTTAATACATCCAAACAAAATTAATGTTTTCCACACTTTTTATGTTTTTAAAAATTTCGAGAATAAATGATCGCAGACTTCTCTGCTGAATGTAAATCTTCACAATTTAACATTAACCACTATAATTTCTATACTATTTTAAATACCATAGATATTCCTTCAAGCCATATTGCGCTTGATACTAACCAAGCTCAGATAAAAAACGTGAATGTATCTTCTATCTTGGATACATTATACTACGCCCGTCTCGAGATGACATGCAATTTTCACACAGAAACCTTGCGCCAGGCTCTTTCAGCGCTTGTAATCATGGTAATTTTCTTGGTAAACGAGCGTGGCCTGGAAATGTTACCACCTGTTGGCTGCGCGCTAGTATCCATCATCATCGTTACCACCACCGCGGCCGCGTGCAGAAATCAAAAGGTGCAGTACATTGTGGAATATTGTGCGCGCATATTTTCATGACTTCATTTAAATCGGCAGATCTGCAAATCAAGGCTGGGCCCGGGCACAGGCCACGTTTGGTGGTGCAGCACAACTGAAAAAAAACTGAAAATTGGCCATGGCTCGTGGTTTGATAACGAACCAATGCATAATTGCCCAACAACTAATTTACACTTGCTATAATTATATGGCAACGGGTTGAGAAAATTAGTCCGGTAGCAAGTCGCTAAGGTCCGCGGCCAGGAACGTGTTAGATTCCATCAAGAATGTTTTTTTAATATTTAAAAAATTAATTGACTTGAAAAATTGAGGGCAATGCAAAACGTACTGCCAATTATTGCATGGAATCATAAGCCAATTTTTATATTGGTGGATTAGGACCAGCATTTACGGACAACATAGACTTTTGAAGCCATTAAAGATACTTCTAATAGATAGTAGTGCAAGAAAAGTGGTAACACTAGGCTAGGGCTGTGACTTACTTCGCATCACTTATCAAACATGCATGCATTCAAATAGGCATCCTTCGCATACCTTAGCGTTTTTCTTGGGCTCCGCCTTCGCTACTCAAGATTAACTGCTTTTACATTCGTCGGCAACCGCCACTGCCGTGCAAAATGTATCTCAGTTGATTGGCAGTCGAAAGCGCGCACGAAGATATTCATCTACGAGGAAACTTGGCCTGCAGTTGCAACCCAGCCGTGGACACTTGGAACGCATCGCTGAGTAATGGACTTGCGAATATTAATTAGCTTTGGCCGTAATAGAGTCACTGACTTACATGCTAACTTACGGTAAGGGAACACCTGTTACTCTGGGCACGTACTAATCGTTGTGCACAAATGCCCATCGACTCCTGCTGAATAGGAAATCGTTTTGGTATTTTCCGCAAGTAGTTTTCAGTTTCTCGCTAAAAGTGAATTTGCCATAGAAAGTCGATCTTGACTGATGCAAGGAAGCACCTTTCTAATAATTTTCAAAGATGAACTGGACGTAAGATACATTTTTTGCTTTGATAAGGCTCTAAGCTAGTGTGATTTTCTTAGACCCTTTTGACGAAGAAAGTGCATGAAGACAATGTTAGATGCATGCCTTTTTGGTAATTTTATTGTAAAACCGTTAACAACGTTATCTACAATAAGCACGTGTATATCAACGCATCGAAAAATTGGATTAACCTTGTTCTTGTATTTGTCCAGCTAAACAGTGGGTTTCACATGACCCTACAAGGAATAATGAAGAAAAATCTTGAAAGGATAGCCACAATTTTTCACAATGATTTTTTTAGAAATCAACGAAATTCATTGAAATTATGAGTGCAGTTTGCACTAAAATAAAGTTCAATTTTTTCATCATATAGTTACAACTGTATTACAGAAAGAATAATATAAAACTCTAAAATAACATTCTGGATTACTTTTCCTGGCTGTAATGTTTTTCGACTGAAATTTTGCACGCTCCCAAATTCAGAATTTTTTCTTATTGACAAAACCATCCACTCAAAAGACAGTACGATCAACTATGATTAACTGGACGTTGTTTTGTGTCGCTAAAACCGTTGATAATGTTAATAGCTTCTAGACGATGTATCCCGTATGACTTGACAACTAAAAATGAATGCTTATGTCAAAGAGGTTTGACAATGCACAACCAAACATGGCGACTGTGTTGACACATTGATGATGGCACTCTATAAGTTACATACACCTGTGAGATTAATCTATAAATATATTTTTTTTTTAAAGATAATGATTTTATTTCATGCAATAAATTCAAAAAAGATGCAATTCTTTGTAAACCTTTCTTAAAATATAGTGAAAAACTCATAAATTTCAGCTCGAATAGAACATTGACTCCCTTTATCAATGAACACACTGTGGAGAAAAACATGTGGCGTGGATCGCTTAGACCCCGTGTCACTATCAGAGTATTTATCGAAAATAATATCAAGCTCATCGCAAAATAGTTTTGTTTAGTAGAGTCTTTAATTCAAAACATTAAGTTTTTTAGATATCGATATAGATAGATAGATATTTAAATTATCGAACACGGAACGAAACGTTAGCTGTTTGAACAAAGGGGTAAATAATTTCCATGAGCTACCGTAGAAAGACCGAAACTCTTTTAAAGGTGTTAATAAGTAATATACTGTTCCAAGAGTTTGACTTTAACATCCAAGTCATCTAGAAACGATCTCATGGTGCGCCTAGCTTCTGCCATGTGTCCATCTCATACTTACAATATACCTTCATGGTCCAGTTTTATTTCACTTTCAATCTCACACTTGAAGTGCCCAATCAAACCATAACTCATCGAAAAGAACAAAAGCTGCTACCACCAAATTGGGTCCTCACGCACCTCCACCACACCACATTTGGCTCGTTCTGAAATCGCAGCTTAATTAGTTTCACAGGTGCAATTAAGCAATTAAAGGCATTTCGAAAAGGAAATAAAACTTCAGCAACACCAATTTGTTTGGATTCGACATGGTAGGAATTTTGTTCGTTGGAATGCCACCAAACCGTCAGCATGGGCGATTCTCTGCAAGATTCAATGGAGGCAGGTCCAAGTTGAACGGGGAATTAAGCCACGACAATTTTTTCAGGAGTTTCTCACCACGATTTAGCACACTTTTTGCACTACGACAGTAATGTGCAATCGAAAACGAGTTCGCCTAGTTCGTGGAGCGTAAACGTGAGATTAAAAATATTATGACATTGCTCGAATTTTTTTCGTCAAATTCAAGTCAATATGAAAAAAGTTGAATGGAATGGTGATTCCTTTAAAGATTCGTGGAATTAAAAGCACGTTAACTGGTGTACGATCAATCAATTTTGTGTTTTAGGTGTTTTTTTTGAAGATATACAAGCAAGATATTGGGAACTAAGATATGAGAAAATATAGATGTTTGGTTCAAGCGGTTTTCAGTAAATTGGTGAAAATCGAGTTAATTGACAGCCTCATTAAAAAGGTTTTATCCATTTCATATACTCAGTGATGTAACACCAGCACATGATTGAGATATCAAACCAAAATGCTGCATTTCCCATTGACACTTGTCCATCGAGGACATCGAGATACGCGCATCGATATTCTGACGTCGCAACGTATCCGCTAGTTAGTATCAAAATTTCAAATTGCACTTCATTTCAATTCAATTTAAATTAATCACACGAAATACTATTACGCAAGTTCGCTCAACTTAATAGCGAATAAATCACACATTGGACATTGCTCAGATTATTATCGTGACTAGCGTGCTGAGAGATACAAACGTATAATTGCATCGAAAACACTTGTCCGCAAGTGCTTGTAACCTGTCCCAAAACAGATTTTTATCGAAACACTCTTTGAATGGAACTTGAAAAAGATATTTTTGCTTCCAAGAAAATACTGAGATGATAGAAAAGACGCGGGTAATTTGAAATGCATGCATTCTGAAGTGAGGCTGGTTGACTCGTTAAAGTGCTGTTAAATCTAGCACGCATTCCAGATTTTTCTTGATAGTTTTGTTGGATGGGGATAGTGTTGCAAAGTGAAATGTTTAACACGAATTCCAAATTTCAAATTGAGTGTTTTTAGTTTGAAAAACTTGCACTGTAAATATTACAAACAACCCAAAAGCATTGAATGAAAGTTAAGTTTTTTATTCAACAAACTAGTATGAAAATTGTGCCTCATTGAATCTTTCAACGGTTTCAATTACGCAGTTGTTAGTTCAAGTTTACAATAAAGATACATTGCATTTAACAGTTTATGCAAAAGGAGATCACATTGAATGGTCCAAACAATTATCAGAGGAGTATTAAAATCGTCCAAAGAAAGCAGTGGTAGTGTGAAATTGAAACTTATAGATTTATGATTATTTTCGATTGTTTCGCTTTCAAAATGTAAAACACAATAAGTTTAGCACGCAAGTTACATGTTGAGTTACTGATGCACACACTACGTTTTAAAGAACTGATTTGAGGTAATAGTTTGCAGTGAAGTTTCCGGTAATCCCCCATTTATGTGACTATACGCAGACTTCTCTGTTGACTTTTTGTGACTATTTCCGTTTCGAATTCTTCATTTCGATTGTTATAAATTTCAAATTTGTTAAATACAGTAAAACCCTGATTATCCGGGTTTCGATTAACCGGGATTTTCCTTCGTTTTTTCTTTAATTTTCCTGATTAACCGGGGATTTCCTTTATTAATTTTCCTGAACGGTGAAGGAATAGATACTCGTATGTACATATGAGAAATGAATTTTTTCTGAAAAGAAATTATGTATGAACTTCTCGTGTTGACACTTTTGAAAAGAATCCTTCGTCTGATGTTTACGTTTGAAAATTCAGCGACTCTGTTCCCCTAATTATTTAAAAATAAAGTAGAATAAAAGGAAAATTTGTGGGTGTCTCAATTTTATAAATAAAAAAGTTCTACTAACAGCGGTTACACATCTATATCTTCCCCTAACGTTTTACGTCATAACATCTTATTTTAGTGTTGTTCAATAATTTGAACTGTACGCATCGTAAATGGCGACGAAACGTAAGCGTATCGTTTTATCACTCGAAAAAAGTTGAAATTATAATCTCACGTTGGTGATAAAGGTGAAAGTGTAAAGAAAATCACCATAGAATATGGAATTGGCGAACAAACTGTCCGGGATTTAATAAAAAATTGAAAAGATATTCTGCAATTCGTTTGTTCGGCGGAATCAATTGCTTCTTGTTCTTCCCGGAAAACGTTGAAGAAATCAAGAACGGTAGAACTCGATAGAGCCGTTTACCAGTGGCTCAGACAAAAAACGATCAGAAGGACTTCCCATTTCCGGACCGGTCGTAAGCGAGAAAGCTTTATGGTTTTATAAAGAGTTAAAAAATGATGAGCCTTTCTCTGCTTCGCATGGTTGGCTTAGTAATTTCAAAAAACGCCACGGTATTAGGCAACTCGAAGCTCAAGAGGAGCGTCTGAACGCCGATATTGGTACTGCAACATTTTTTAATGAAAACATTGCCGCTTTAAAAAGTCAATCAAATTGATGTTATAACAATTTTATGAAGCTGATGACACCAGTTTATTTTGGAAGATGTTGCCCTCTAAAACATTAGCTTTACAATCGGAAAAATCAGCACCTGGTCATAAGTTCAGCAAAAAGAGATTGACAGTTTTAACATGTTCTAACGCCACTGGGATACACAAATTAAAAGTAGCTGTATTGGGAAAAGCTAAAAAACCACGGTCATTTAAGGGAATCGAAGTGAAGAGTCATCCTTGTGATAACTACAATCATCCTAAAGCCTGGATGAATCAAGCAATATTCACGGCGTGCTTTAAGGAGATATTTGTGCCTTCCGTGCTTGATTTTAATTAATTCAAATTACATATTTTTTGTGATTCTATAATTTCTTAATAAGATTACATTGAAAGGTTAAAAGCTACTTTAATTTAAGAAAAAATCGTAATGAAAATGGAAGTCGAGAGGATCTTCTAGGGGCAAATCCATATTCAAATGGTGAAGACTTTTCTCGATCATTAAATGTTTTTTTTTGACAGGATTGATGCTAATAATATTACAATTCTTGAAATTAATAAAATAAGTAGTATTATTAACCTTATTGAATTATTTACGTATATTAATTTATTAGACCTTATGATTGGAAATCATATATACTGATTATACTATACAAATGATTATCCTCCTCATCAGCAAATTGAGACATATGAAAATAATCAAACGATTTAAACGAAGTGTCAGTATCAGCGTACTGCTTCGAATTCAAAATGATGGGTTTTAGAAAAGTGGTAATTTAGGTGTCGGAATAAGCAGAAAATTGTTTGCAAGAAGTTTAAACATTTTATCTGACAGCCAAGCTAATATCCAATCATTATCCAGCGTATACAACTCTTCCAAAATTGCTATGAAATGTCGTGCACAGCTGCACGAGATGTCCTATTATAATGAAGTGACCCTATTCTGGATATCGGAATATAGAGATCTTCCCGGGAATCGCGAAGGAAATGCCCTATCGAGAGCTGACACTGAGCTTCAGGAGGACGGCTGACCTAGGGTGTTAGTGTATACACTAACACCCTAGGTCAGCCGTCCTCTAGTATCAACAAAGCCTGGTTCCTGAATGAAACTTGTAGAACAACCAGGCAAATTTGGCTTGCACTGAGCTCCGAACATACCAAGCAACTCCTCAAAATGAGTCGTGAAACATGAAGTTTTATCATATCTGTA
Source organism: Oxycera nigricornis (assembly GCA_963942545.1). NCBI lineage: Eukaryota > Metazoa > Arthropoda > Insecta > Diptera > Stratiomyidae > Oxycera > Oxycera nigricornis. The sequence goes on from OZ012659.1 coordinate 7,909,937, forward strand.
CTGACGGGGCACTGTTTAATAGGTAGATACGCAGGACTATTGAGCGTTCCATTTAACGGTTTCTGCTGGAGCTGCAGATTGGAAAAAGAGGAAGAAATGGTCTAACATTTTCTGTGGGAATGTTTAACACTATCTAGAAGACAAATTCAAATTCTAGGGGAATTCCCAAGTAGGAGACAATCTGATCCAAGTAGCCAATTCAAATAATAGCTGCTAAGGCAGCTTGACCAGCGAATCCAAAGGGCTCTCATTATCTCATAGCAGATTTCTGGTACCGTCTCAATTTTTTTTGGTCTTGAGAAAAAGGGCATCCATGACAACTAAACAACCATTGAAAACTAGTGGAAATGATAAGGGAGAAAAGATATCACATCAAATATTATCCGATAATTTTTTTGTATCTTTTCTCATACTAAAATTTAACGTGAATCTAACTAAGTTTCACCTTTGAAATCCCAAAATTTGTATGTTTTTCTAGCATAATGAACAAAAATGTACTTATCTGCTAGAGAATGCAGCTAAATGGTTGTGGTTAATCACAAGCACGTGGCCTGCCGTGGAAGAATTCATGAAGTCTATTCTGGTTATAGGATTCACTTAAATATAGACAATGATTTGTTTTAATTTTGATAATTGATACGTATTTTAGGGCTTAGTTAGTATCTTATAATTCATTTCGTCTTACTTTTTCTTTGTTTTGACGGTTGGATGGAATTCTTCTCCACAGGAACAACATGATTCATATCATTAATTTCGATAAATCTACGTTTTCGCCCCTGAATTTTCTCACTTTTTCATCATAAAACATATCATAATAATAAAAAATACTCTTTTTAAATGCACTTTTATCATAATAAATTGAGAGTTCAAGGCTTCAGACCATGTTTTCGAATTATGACTCAATATCAAATTCAACAATTTATTCACAACTGTCCAATCAACTTGTGAGCTACTTAAAGACGATTATCTTTTAATGAAAGAGACTCACTTTTATAAGCCCCCAAAACAATAACGAGGGGAGTTTCGTGATTAATCAAAAATTTTGGAAGTTCATTTCAGTGCATGCCAAAATTATGTCATGCTATTCTTTGGCTAGTCAGTACTCGTATTGATTATTCACATTGGTAATTTTCCTTCTTTCAAATATGGTCCAAAGATACGATCTTGATGTTGGGTCCAAGTAAGATCTTGATCGATTTCGTACCCTTGTAACTACAATTCAAAAGGATGACCTACATTTTTGACTCACAGTGACCAAAAGGTTATCTATTGATGTAAGTAGACGTGACCAGAAAATGTTGGATATAATTAGTTTTTTTGTGTTTTTGACGCGTTGTTCGGTACCGTCCTTCTGACCAACGATTGCCAGTTGATCACCACTTTTGTGCAAGAAGGCAAACGGCACAATACATTGTAATTAATAAAACAATCATTAGCATTTAAAGCTAATTCGCAATTTAACCACTAGCGTTGTTCTCAACTGTTAAGACATGAAAGGCAGCCGCTCGCCATATGTTGAGATCATATAATCGAAGGTGGATTCTGAAACAAATGGCAAGCTGGGCTCTGCAACTTATGGTTTGCCGGATTCTAGCGAAGCACGAGTTCTTGTTTATGTTAATATTTTAGGAATCGAAGTGCAGTGTCTCGAAGAACGTGAATGCGAGACCTAATCGATTTTAATCTGAAACAACACTCGATTTTCTAATATTGTTTATTGAACGGTTTGCACTAATTAACTGTAGGCTGTGCTGAGACCGTGGACATTATTCAAACGGTTCCAATGGAGCCTCTGGCTCTATCACGAGCGCGACCTGCAAAGAAGTGGCCACGGTAGCCAGCAAGTTTGCTAATCAGCAAAGTTCTCATGGGTGGCACAGGTTTATCGGCAAAACGGTACAATTATGGTGCCCCCTGTTTATATCTATGATGGTGAAAATATGTATTGTATCTATTTCAGCAGATTCCCAACGTTTCCAACCTTCTTTCTTCATAATAGCTCGGAACTAGCTTTGAAAAACTAAAGGTAACTTTATCTTCTGCTGAAATGTAAGGATAGATGGTTTTTCATTAATATTGACTAACCGGGCCTGTCTAACGTATTGAAAACATATCGATTTTCTTATACAATCATTCATTTCATTTGTCTCTCCACTTCAACACAAGCAGTAGATACAAAAGCCAAATCTTGACCTTGTGCTTGAACCGCGCAAATTAATTGGCGGATTTCAATCAATCCAACCGCTCGACAGAGTCTATCCTTGAGCCAATGTGTCGTCAGAGCTTACAAGAAAAACTCCGTAAGTGAGACACCTGCGTTGCACGTTCTTTCCTCCTATTTCTAAATTTCAGACATTTTATTCAATTTATTGAACATTCGAAAGGTATTTGTCACGACACAGACATACAGCAGGCAAACCATGGTGCATATCGGAAAACAATTAGTCGAAAATAGTCTTTGTGGATTTGATGGTGACGGAAAATCGAAAGGAAAATTAAGTTGGTCTGCACGATCTTAAAATATTTCTGCAAAAGAATGAATGGTGGAATGCCTTTGGTCCAGTCGAAGTCACGAAAATTTTCTGGAATGATTTTTTCATACCTATTTTTGCGATCTTAACACACCCACAAAAGGTAAGAGCAGGCGAAGAAAATAAATTGAGTGGAATTTTCGTTGGCGAAAACTAGATTTGGACAGCGAATTTTTTTTCTTATTGGACGTTGTAATTAAAATTTCAAATCACACAAAAATTCTCAAAAAAAATCCAATATACATCAGTCACTTTTAACCTTCAAGCTGTCGCGTGGTAGTTTCAAACGATATCAGTCGAACGTATTCGATTTGATCTCTTCCATTTCCAGACATTATAAAACACAAATGAATAAAACTTTCATTATTTTTATTAAATACCAGACATTTATTTTTGATACGAAAACGATTATGCTTGAAAAATCTTCCTCAAATCGCCAAAAAAATAAGATTTTCTGAATGAAAATTTACCAAGGGCGACCGCTTGATTGTTAATTGGAAGAAAAATTAAAAGTATAACAGTCCCCGCTGTTGTGTCTACTCAAATTAATGTTAAGGAAACGATGGCTATTGTTTCCAAGAAAAACTGCCAAATTCTAGATATTCTCTAGAATGCAATGTATCTTTGGTAAAATTACTTTATTTTTTTTTTCAAAATATTCAAAAAATAATAACTAATGGTTATATACAATTTCTGAGGAGATAATCACACAATTTAAGAATTAATTGAAAATTTTGAGCTTTTTTCTTTTCTCCTGTGTTTTTGTTTGTCAAAAATAAATGTTTATTTAGAATATTAATCATAAGAAGAAGAAAACAAAGTTCGATTGTTTTGAAACAGTTTTGCAGTTTTCTTGAAACTAGAAACCAGAAAAAATCTGTGAGCTTAATAAATCTCACGCTGACAATTCTTCGCATTAATTTTTCGAATAAAACGAGTAGCTTTTTTGAGGAACTTTTGTAATTTCAGCAATGTTTACTGTTCAATTTTTTTCTGGGTGACTTCGAAAAATACAACTTTTGGATGATGAACTTGATGAATAAAATGTTTTGGTAATAGATTGAGACTATTAAAATTTCTAAGAAAAATTCTATATTGAGCTATTTGATGATAATTTCGAAGTACGTGTTATTCCAACATTGATAACAGTGACGCGTTTGAATTATTTGATCATATGTCGACGTTAATTGGGCAGTCTCACCCAATTTTGGTCAAGGGATTTTATGTTGCACGCAAAAATTTTATGAAAAGAAACTTACTAAATTTCTTGAAAATTGGTCATGAAATGATTTCCAAAATTCCAAAGTCTGCAAACGTAAGATCTTCGAAAAATTCGCTACGACAATATTGTAAAATTTCATGAAGTCGACTTAGAAAAAGACTATGAATTTTTTTTAATAAATTCAGAAGTCATAATTATTACCAACATTGATTGGGAAATTCTTGGAGAATACTTTCTGGAATGCTCTTAAGAAGAATTTCCGCATTGACTGATGGTAGCCTTTGATTTCGAAAATATTGTGTAATATTGAATTTTTTTTTTTTGTAAATTGGAAAATTCTTTTACTACGACAGTAGCTTCTGTTGAGTTTGGGACTTGTATTTTCTAATTCCAACTTTTCGCATAGTTTCAAATTGAAATCACAAATTTTAATATATTTTTAACATAACTAAAATTTTAATTTGCCGTTTTATTTATATTTTCCTTTTTAAAATTTTCCTATAGACCAATAAATGCACGAAAAGAAAATAGAGAATTTTTAAATGAGCCCCGTAATTGAATAAAGTACACACGAGCTCTGAATTAAGTTTTCCGTAAGAAAACTCATTAAAAAAACTCCTGCAAATGTCTGAGTGCCATAAAGGTGAAAAATTTTCCTACCTTATGCAAAGAACGTGAATGTAGAGTACACTTATTTACCAATACAAATGTATCAGCAGAGTCTTTTAGGCAATCGAAGTGATAAGGTATTCTCGTGTCATTGAATTACATAGATTGTGAAGTTATTCAAAAAAGATTTCATACAAAGAGTACTTGTTTTGCATTTTATTTCTTATTTTATTCATTTTATTTCTTTATTCCAGTATGAGAGGAATCTTGAAACTTGTCGATCAATTTCACTCATACTCGTCGACGGCAGATTAAATTAAATTTAGCCTAGTTTTCAGAGTATTAATATTTGACTGGGGAGAATTTGGTTGCCAAAACTTAAAACAATTCCGACTTCAGAAAATTGAAGAAAATTATTTTTATAAGCGAAAACTATCAACATTAAATTGTTAAGTAGTATGACCGCATTTATATGTATGAATATATAAATGCGGTCGTACTACTATGTGGACGATTTGCGAGGTAGTACTTGAAGAGGATGCCACATCGAAATCTCACATTCCCCCAATGAAAGCAAAAGCCTTTTGTAAAAATTGGGTTTCAAACCTTTCATGTGAATCTCCCACATGTTTTGATTTATTTTTGATAAAGGTAGATTTACTGGAAAAATCTCCTCAACATGAATGTTATTTATGTTGACTAGTATAGTTGGTACTTTCTACATTATAGTTTCCTACAAATTCGATGCAACTTCACTCAGGGAGTCGATTGTTCGACCATTTTTTCCAATAAATCATAGTAGAAAACCGCGAAATCGATCATTCGAGTCAACTGAAAATCGCAACTGTGTGGACTCATTGTCAGCTCATAAATCAATATCCTCTTGTGATTTATTCTGAAGCAACCTTGGATACTATTAAACCTCCAGCTACTGTTCACGCCAAGCCGCATAGGTACAACCCATATGTGATCAGTAGCATAGCGGAACCAACCTAAGATACAGATACAATTCTAAGATATCTGAAGCATTTGTTCGTGATCATTGCTGTTCAAATGCGCCAATGATTTCCCATGGCGGCCTGAACTCTATGGGAAACGCCTCAATCTATGATCTAACATCAATTATCGTGCAGTTCAAGTGCATTGACGGCTTCCTTTACCATTAAGATGGTATTGTCTTGTAGAGCATTAACGAACAGTGATAGATAACAAGTGGCCAGGTATTTGGTTCCGGTAAACTTTTTGGCCAGCTAATTGGTTGAACGTGTGCACAATAGTGGTCTTGAGGCTTTTAACAATAAATTAACTGATGTGAGAAAAGATTGCATTCCAGAATAGGACATTATCATGTTGAATAGAACCATTGTTGGAGATTAATATTTAAGAGTGATTGTCAGCAGACAAAAATGTGGTAAAGTGAATTTTAAATTTACTTTCGAAAAATTTGGCGGAAGCCTAGAAAATGCCACGCATTAGAAACAAATGGTCTTGATTTGTTATGGGTTTAATCGGGTTTATTTCAAATTAATATACATTTCATATTGACACGAAATAATTTTCGCTACCAACAAAATTTCAACAGATTTTTTTATAGTACACGTGGCCAAGAGGCCAAGTTGATGAAAATGGCGTTGAATCGACAAATTTGGATCCTAAGTCACACTACCCTCTACAACAATGATATCTGTAGGATCTGATCATACGCACTGTACGAGCTCGTGTTGGATGAATATTGGTTGATGGAGTTTATGTGGACATTCTTTTTTCCATGTTTTCGCGTATCAGCTGCTCAGATGGACGATTATAAGCACCAATAATTCGACAAGGTGTTCTATCTTGGCGCGTATAACGTGAATTTCGGAAATAAATTTTCACTATTTTGACACTTTTTTCAGGTGTAAGTCTTTGCATGGTGATTTTCCAAAAAAAAGTTAAAAATATCCTCAAAATGGCAAATGTTTTATATCTTTTAAGAAACACCCTATCTTTGGTAAGGTAATTTGTGGGACTTATCGTTTTTATTTATTAATCATTTGGGTGTCTTTTCATCATTTAAAATTCTTATGAATTTTTAATTATTTTCGTTGCGCAAAGAGTAAATATTCACCATTTGCCAATTTATTAAACTTTTATTGGTTTGACTAGTTTTGATTTATAAAGTTAAAGTTATTGGATTTATATTCGTATTGAATTGTAGTGTGCCATTGAATCTTTGGTTTTTAAAGACATTAATTACTTTATGGCTTATGTTTTTTACGGAGCATTAACGCAGCCATGATAATTTGAGATAGTTTCGAAGCTTTCATAACTTTGCTTCCAATTTCAATTTATATTGTTTTTCAATTTTACGTTATTATTTGTGAAAAATTGAATAGAATGCAATTAAAAGTATTGTTTTAAGTTTTAACAATTAGCAATAAAGGAATGCTGAAAGGAGAATCAAAAGAAGATGATTATTAAGCAAATAGGAGACACGAGATCTCCACAAAATGTAAATTAGCTCCTAAATATGAGATGAAGCCTGGCAGACCAAACAATCAAAATCATTTTGTGTTGCCTGTATAAATGTGTTTTTAACAAATTGTTTTAGAAAAGTACCTTAGAATGGACTGAAACAATTCGAACCTCAAACTATAAAACGAAATTGTTTTTATAACTTTACATGCAAGTTTTTCGTTATTCCAATATCAGACACCTATTTCGAAGCCTGGTTGATAACATCCTTCGTGTTTAATACAATTTATATTTATTTTTACAATAAAATAGTTATCACGAACAAAATACATCATAGGCTCAAATTTCAGAATGATATTAAAACTAAAGTTTTGTGGCCTAGATGTTTTCGTAAGTCGCTCATGGCAAGCAAGAAGAAGAAGAAAATGTATTTCGAAGACGATACAAAAATGTTATATTAAGAAAACATCCCTTTTCATGTCAAGGAAGGCAGTCAGTCTGATTCTTCAAATTTTTTCATTAACAAGACGGAAATGAAAATATTCAGGAATCATGTCAACACTTTTTTCACTCTTAAGTACAACTTGAACATAAAAGAGATTGTGATATAATTTTTTTTTAAAAACGTACGTATTTAAAAGATTGGAACTATTTTCAATTCGTTCCTCTTGGTATTTTAATTCAGATCCTATAATGAAGAAGTGCTTAAAAATTTTCATTTTGGTATATTTTCCTTAAGATAACTGGACAGCAGTTCTCAGAAACATACTTTTTACTAACCCAAGCTCCTCGAGTTTCATACATCGAATATCACAAAAACCTACTCAATTGAGACATCCAAACTGTGCAATCTCATCTAATCATATAAAAACAGGATCCATGCCAGCTAATCTAAAACATGCCACTGATGAAAGATTATGAGAAATTGGCCACGAAAATTATTTCACAGCTTCAATCGCAAAGTTTGTACTTGCCAAGCGTGAATACCACCCGAGGGACATTTTTTCCACGTCAAAGAGTTTATCTCATCAAACCTGTAATTGAAGTGATATTTTTTGATTGAGCACTTATTATTTCAATTCATTTATCAGTCAAATTTTTCAATTTGTCTGCAATACAATTTCGTTTCGTTTATTATTGATTTCATTTTGTCATTTATGTATGATTACGATTGTGAGGAACGAATTGGCGCACAATTTTTTTTGTTTAATTCATGGTTGTGTGTGGAGTCGTTTTTTTTATTAAATCTTTCTAAATTATTCAATTGTTTTTACACGAACACTGCTGGACCATTTGTAGCAGGCCATACAGATATGCACTATTAATCATTGAAATTAAAACGGAATTTCGTTAACTTGTTTCCGGGCATGTTTGTGTGTTCATACGTCGTAGTTGTATCTGAAAGAAATCGTGTTGGAACTCATGCATGGTCCATGTGAGACTGTGGGAAATATTTTTGAGTTTGTTAACGAATTGATGTTGTAGTTTTTATGCAAAACACTTTAAATCATGCAAGTGCTAGTAGCTACATCCTTACTAATTCCTCAATTCATTTACAGATCGATTTTCGGGCAAAGTATCTTCAGATTATCATGATGATTTGGAGTAGAAAATTTGGACTGTAAAATCAATAATGTTCCCATAAATTATCTTTAAATAAAAGATGCAAATTGAGCTGTATGATTGATAATTACTTGCGCATCTTCACATTGAAAAAAATGATACATGCAGGCAAACAAACAGCCGGAAAAAGATATTAATATCTTCCTCAACGGAAATTACTTGCGATTCAAATTTTATGGAAGCTACCATCGATTGGAACTAGTTATGCATTTTCCAGGTAGCATAGGGTGATTCCGGATGGATGCAATGAAGAGATAGCCATTGGCAGAGAAGAAGAAAACACAATCACAATCACTAATTATTGACTCTTTAATATGAAGAGCAGTTTTTGAGATCCGCTTTCCTACTGTAGATTTGCTGCCATGCAAAAAAAATCGAAGATACATCTATCTGTGTATTTTGCGTCAAATCAAAATTTATTGCGTGCGAGAGTGTTTTTATCGCTATTAATTTTTTGTGGATATTAACATTTCAAAGCATATCGGAAAAATGAGGCATTTTAGAAAGTCAAAGTCGTAATCGAAACGGTCGACGGCATGCATTCAATCGATAATTGATTGTGTTGCATAGCATTTGGATCAATTATGTACACGAATATGAGTTTTTTCGCATAGTTTTATATTGCAGCCTCATTAGTACAGGTGTAAAAAACTGTTGTTACGTAGCTTTTGCGTGAAAACGATAAAATCGTTGAATAGAGCTCATATACTTTACACTTGTAGATCTATTCATGGTACAAGGTTTCGTAGACTGATCTGAATCAGTTTCGATTCATCGAAGACAGGAAGCGTTTATCTTGAACTAATTTAGCACGCTTAATTCAGCATTATTAAACTTCTGTAGAGGATTTCTTGATTTTTATGGCTCTTTAGTGTCTATCACATAGAAAATCGCTGTAATTCCTTTTCAGGAAGTTCACTTGATTTAGCATTCAATGTAGCGATGATTTCATAAGCGCTTAAATGTCGAATTTTGATATTGTATTTGAAACTGATTTTTTGAATCTTTAAACTTGCTGAATGATTGACCATACTTCAAGGGAATTTTTTAATGGTATTTTATTTACAATGGAAAAAGATATGTGATTTTTGCCTTAGCTATTTCTATTCTAGACTTTTTAATGCACAAACCACTTTTTCATGGTACTGTTCTCAAATTATTTATAATATCCGAAAATGTTTTCGTATGATTGTAGATATCAAAAAAATATGTAAAGCACTATTTGATAGTAGTTCAATGCGGCCAAAACTAAAATTTGAATTTTTTTTATTCAGGATCCAAAACGAATGTAGTTTTCTGAAATTTTATTTTATCCTTTAATACACTATATATTATTTGAGACCAAAAAAATTCACAAAAGTTCCTTTGGAACAGTATTTATTGTTCTTAATTTACCTTCTCGGTATAAAAATGAAATAATGAACTATGTTTGAATGTTTTTACACATTTTGTAGAAGACACAAGGGACAGAAATATATTTAATGAATTAAGTGAAAGTGGAGGAGTTAAAGCAATCAATCATAAAAAAATAAATGGATATAGTCGTATAAAAATTGAACTAAATAACATTATAAACGGAATAAACAACTATTGGATATCGCCCCAAATATGAGCACTAAATAAATATGAAAAACCTTGAAAAAGAAGCCGTTAACGCACTGATTCTTCATACTTCATTTTCGGCCATACATGACTCTTAGTGGAATATTATAAGGCTTTATTGGAAAGATCTCTGGAAGACAAATTCTAGAATAAAATATGAGAAGCTAAATTCCGATCTTCTTGTACAGAATAAAATGTTTAGGAAGTTGAGGAACAAAAGAGATTTATGGTAAAGCAATCATCACTTCTTATTTAAACTGTACTTAGTTTTTGATCCATTTTTCAACCAAATGTAATCGTAAGGGTCAGTTTTTTATCAATGTTGTTTTTTCGGCACAAATAATCAATTGAATTTTTGAATAAAATTTAAATTTCCAACTTGTTTTTAATGTTGTACATTTGAAAAAGTTTACGTTTTTAAACAATTGGAAACATAAGAGCATACACAATATTGTTAGTTTTGCTTCCTTGATTTTAAAAATACAAAATCACCTTCATCTTTGCAACTGGGTATTAATTCATTAATAAATACTGTTGTTTATTGAGATTTCTGAACAATTTATTTGAAATGTTTATCCAGAATCTTGATTTTTGAACCAAAACCGTGACTTTAGAAAAAAATGGCACTGTTTGAGACTGAAATAACCTAAACACAGCTCAAACTACAAACATCACATAAGTCAACATTGATTGCGGAATGGCTTGTGTTATTTTCAAGATAATCATTATAATTATAAGATAAACAGATGTTAAGTAATATTTTTACAAAAGTATTACAGACTTACAATTTTTTCCTCAGTGAATCAACAGAAAAATGTAAAACGAAAAACGGTTTTATTCTCGATTTTGCAGCTCAAATTGGCGCATTACTCGATGCGCTTTTTAGTATTAAAGCAATATAAAATTTCAACAAAATAATTAATTTCGAATTAGTTACTAGACGAGTAGGTTTTTATATTGTTTTAATACTCAAGCACATCGAGTAATTCTTTAAAACGTTTTTTGAGAAAACATATATCAAATGTCACAGCCGCCATTCATGATTGTGAATTGTCACAGTCATGTGACGTTTGTAATGACATTCGTTTGACAATTAGTCACAGGCCAGCAGGTCGATCGGTTCAAATAACATTTCGATTCATAGTCATGCTCCTTTTTGGATGGATGGTATTGTCAATAAGCCTATCTAAACAATTAAGTCAAGGCTGCTTTCACAAATACTTTCCTTAATTTTGAACTTGAATCTGAAAGGAAGATTCTTCTAACTTTTTTCAAAATACAACTACAACAAAAGATGGCTGCTATCGTCAAATGACTCCAATGAACTGTTCGATGCAATCTGCGTGATTAAGTGGCTAGAACGCTTGCTTCCTATGCATAGAGTACCAGGTTTGAGACTGATTGTCAAGAAGTATTTTCCGGTAATGGGATTTGGCACCGGACTATAAGTTTAAGAAACTGAGTCATATCAAGGTAATAATCAGGTAGGTGACTACAACTGAATAATTCACCTCTTTGTGTTTCGTTGGTAAAGCAATTGAAGTAACTTTGACATTGCGTCAAGTTCTTGGCCTAATTTGGGAAGTTAAGTCATCAGTTTAGTATTATTGATTGAGGTGAACTGTATGGAATTAATTTTCATGCCAGCGCTTTTGGAGAAATGGACACGATGATACTTACTGTAACAATTGTAAAGAAACTGTTCCGTTAGAAAATCTACCACCAAACCAAAACCATTTTTCCAAAAAATTAGGTATATAAAATTTTCGCTGTAGATGTGAATCATCTGACTGAATTTTTGTTGTTGTTTTTTTTGAAATTTTGCACAGTCTTAGCAATTTTTCTAACATTCCTAGAATGGACCAGCATTCTGCAGAGTTCTTTTAGGATTCGGCTTATTTAATTTCAGCAATATAAGAAAATTATTGATTATTGAAAAGGACGATGTTCTCCAAAAAGTATTTTTAAAGATCAATTGAACGAATAATCCCTGGTATTGTCCTGTACTTAGGTCATTCAGCTCCGCGAAGAAAAATGCCCGAAAGTGCTAATGTCTCCTAACAGCTATCTCATCTCTGTGACACCAAAACTTCATTATGTGCTAGTTACCTAACCGAAATCTTAGCATAATCTTAACTAATAAATGTTTTAAGAGCCATCCTGTGCTTCACATAAATTTCACATATGATTGGTATTTTATTAACTTCCCAGTATATGGGAAGTTCTTGTAATCGCCTCGAAAATCGAAATTGAAATTTTCAACATTTCTTTACGTTTTGAGGTCTATAGAGTATATATAAAGTGTTTTTAGAAAGGGAGATGTATGTGTGTGTGTGTGTATGTACGTACGTACGTACGTACGTTCGGGACACTTTTTTCTACGAGCATAACTCACGTAAACAAAGTCATATCGAGTTCGTTGAGGTGTCAATCGAAGCGTCTTTGCAATTTCAAGAGCTGATTAGTTTTTGGGATACTTCGGTCGGGGTTGTTTGCTGTTTTCGCCCCTTGAAGGTCAACCATGTTATGCGCTATATCTCACGAACCAAACATGCGATTTTCATGATTAAGGTGTCAATCGACGCGTTTTAACATTGATATGATTCTATCAAATTTTTAAAAAAATTCTTAGAGCCGTTTTTTAATTTTTTTAAAAAAAGGGCAAAAAATTAGGTTTTTTTTCAAAAACATCAAATTTTTAATCTAATTTTCAAACCTAAGTAATCAATGTTTATATAATTTATATACTCCAAATAGTTTTTGTGAAAAAACCAGCAAAAGTTTTTTTCATGATTACGAAAAAAATTAAATAAAAAATAAAAAATCATTAAACGTTCAAGGTCATTTACGTCATTCATTATATCTCGAGAACTAAATATAATATTTCCATCATTAAGGTGTCAATCGACGCGTATTATCATTTTAATGATGTTTTTACATGTTAAAAAAATCTTTAAAGTGGTTTTTTAAATTTATTGAAAAAAATTGGAAAAGTAGTGTTTTTTTCATAGAAAAATTCATTTTTCACCTGATTTGCACATCGTAATAATAAATGTTTGTAGAATTTATAAAATTTTATCAATTTTTGTAGAGAAACCAGCAATAACTTTTCTCATGATTACAAAAAAAAATTAAATTAAACATAAAAAATCATTCAGTCACCATGTAAAAAGGGTTCATTCGAATTATAATACCTTAAATCTCTTATTCTAAAGACATTGAAAAACTGCTTTGTAACCTGTCCCCACTCCGATGAATACTCAATCAATGGACGCTCCCGTAGATGAAACGATTAATATTAAGTCATTCCAATAACTTTTACGAGAAGTACATTTTTATTATTTGAAGTAGTATTATTTCCATAATTATTATTGTGTTTAATATTTTCAATATCTTTTTAGATATTACTGGGAAGTTGACCGTGTGGACCTCATGGGTCGCACCTCACGGCTTGTTTAATATCTATCTTGTTACGTGCAGTCAATTTTAACATGTTTTCTAAGTAAAATTCACGAATGAACGGAGAAAATATTTTGAATTATCGTTGCCCATCATCATCTTCACCAACAGTAACAAATCGCGATGTACATCGTCAGTTCATCATCAACGCGAGTTAAGTCCACAATGGATCATGAAGATCAAGGCATCAATTTCGATAATAACTGCCATCGAGATGAGTGTCTTATTCATAACGTCTTTAACCGGTGAGTTGGGCCATCAGCTTCGGAAACAAATGGATGACTTCCGAGAGGAAATCAGGAAATTATTGCATGTGAATCGAGAGAGTTGGTACGTCTAATATGGTCTTATATTTTATTGCGAGCCGTGAATGTTAATTTCCTTGATACTGGATTGCAGATAAGTGTTTGATTGAAATAAGCTGAATAAGAGATGATGTTGTTTTTAATCTGAGGCTTTTCAGGTAATTTGGCTGGGGTTTGATTTTGAAATTTGAGAAAGCTCAAAACTATTACGGAGAACATATTCGATTGAAGGCGCAGCCTTCAGTATGAATAACATGGTATATATTCCCTTGTGTATAAATTATACCGATTTCGAATCTTTCCAGTTTTTTTGATGATGAATTAAGCAAACGCCCAGGGCACTATCAAAAGCCACCACGGACATCCGAACGGCAAATTGAAAAAATAAGTTTTCGAGTCTTTTTAAAAGAAGAACAGAGTGAATTTTTTGAAATTTTATGCTTGTATATTTTGATTTAAAAAGAATAGAAGCAATAGAACCACAATGACATACGAATCTTCAAAATAATAAAAAGAATCTAGACTCTTTACAATATACTCAACGAATTACGTTAAACTCAATGGAAAATGCAAGACATGAAACTATTAACTTATATTTTCAGAGATCTTTACCCTCCCTAAGAGATTTAAATTTATTCTATGTACGATTTAACCAGGCAAGTGATGTAACAGTTTTCAATCGAATTGGATCGAAAATGGAAAAAGAAAGAATGCAGTATCCAAATTTGGAGATAGTTGCGTTAAATACAATGAACTGAAGTAGACAATTCGGATTATGCAGAGTTTTTGTTGGAAAGATTTTAAAAACATATCTAAATTGCAACAATGAGATTCCAAAACGAAAGCTACAATCTAATGTTGATTATTCTTCAAATTATGTAAAAAATCAATCAAGCTAATAATGAGAGTACTTGTCTACTTTATGTCAAATTTTCAAAAAAAAAACATCAATTTTCCCTGCTGAGCCCTTCTCAACGTGGAGTAATTAACAAGAAATTTTCAATCAAACTAAATAATATACGAGTCCAACTTAATCTCAACATTAACGACCGTTAATTACACTCCCTAATTTTAATTGGTCTGATATAATAAACTTTCCGATGCGTTGACCAGTCACACTCATGTCCAACATGATATACTTCACATTTCTTTTCAATGCAAAAAAACAACAAAGAAATGTTTTACTTTCACAACAGACCTCACAGATTGTTATTTGATGGACTGGTCTGGACGGATGGCATCCAATTGGAAAAAAGATACTTCTTCCGTCGTCGTTTTCGTTTAATTTATATTAAAACTATTTTTTTGTAGCACTTTGCATTGCTTCAATAGAACAAAGTATCTATCACTCGTCTGCCCGGTCGAGAAAGTTGCAAATTGAAAACGGATTTGCTCGGCATCTCATTTAATCAATTTATTTATATTTTTTGCATATTGCGCCGACGACGTGAAAAGATAGTGGAGATTAGTTTGGTGGCGGAAATAGATAGTGAAAGTCCAACGTCTAAAGTTTGTTGCGCTAAAGACAAACGTGGCGTTGATCTTTTCAATTGTTATTCATTTTTTGCGCTTGCGTGAAAGACATCCGTTTGAACTTTGGTTTGAATCAAATGAGGAGGCAGTAGTGGGTCTAAGATTGTAGTAAAATTTGCAATGAATGACCAGTTTCAATACTAAAGATACTAGTTGCTCAAGTAGATAGAGCCTATAGATGGATGGTCCATGAATGAGGTCTAAAAATTTAGACCGAATTCATGTTTCAGTGTTCGTAGCAGTTAGGTAATGTCAAGGAGGCCTGTTACCTTCTCAAAGGTATGCAAGAATGTGATTCGATTTGGGCTGGTGTGCCAGTGACGATTATGACGGTCATCAATTCAGGCTGTTAATGGAAATGCTTTGCCATAGATCAGGGCAGACTATGAAATACGGATGGATGGGATTTTGTAGAGCATTTTATTCTATTTGTTTTATGCAATAGGACACGACACGATAACATGATTTAGCTATTTTTGGTTTGCCTTTCAGCTAAAACAAATGCGTTTACAACAAGATAATTGCTCCACATTGAGCAACAATAGCAACATTAACTAAATAAAATGACTATCACTTGCTCAAACACTGTCGTCATCGTCAAAAATTGGATCACAAGATAAAAACCTCAACAAAAAATTTGCCAAAGACAGTTATGACCGTCGATAACAGCGAAGTTGCCTTTATTTCAAACTATTTCTGCGAAGAGAAAAAAATCCGCATCGAAATTAACGACCTCTAACTGCTGTAATTATTTGACCGACCAACTGTGCCTCAAATGGAAATGGCCATCGTAAAATTTCTTGCAATAAAACTGTCAATATTAATGAAAATAAACAGCAAGTGATTTGCGAGTATGTCGTTTTGGGTTGCGAATCGTAAGGCAACTTACGTTGACTGTTAACTTAAATTCAGAAAAGCAATTTCACTTCTTACGATCAGCGGCATTTTGATGCTGCAAGATTTTTTGGAAAGAAAATATTTAAAAAAAATTGTATGAGCTGTCTAATTAAAGTGAATCAGTTTCACAGCAAAGTTACACCCAAAATTATTTTGGACTGCAATTTTCGCACAAACATCAACGGTTTTTATATGAATTTTTATTCGAACGTTGGTAATTTTCCTAAAAATCAGTGAAAGTATTGCAACAAATTGTTTGATCAATATCACGGTGACACAATACAAGAAATTTATTATTTTTATACATGAAAAGACTACTTTCTTCAAACAAGTTATTCATTTTCAATGGAAACCATATTTATTTCATGTTTTTTTCGCATTTTAATTGAGTCTGTGGTTGTTTTTACTACATCCAATATAAAACAACATAAATAATGAAATTTAAAATAAAATTAACTTAATTATTACATTATCCATGCATACTCTTTTTCAATGCAAATTGTTGGCAACAAATATAAATTTGATTAGTAGAATGCAAAAGAGTCTTATTAGTCCAAACAATTGAGAATAAGACTCACATTATGACATGGTGCGTTTATAATTATTTTCATAAACTTTTATTTTAAAATAATTATCAAAAATTTGATTTTCACCTAAAGGTGGTTTGTACATTTTTCAAATAAAGTTTAGTATGAGTTTTTTTTGGAAAATTGACTAAAAATGACTTTTTTTAATTTAATCACTTTCACTGAATAGTTTTGTCTTCAATTCAGGCTTTGTTCGGATCAAATTGGCTATTTTTCGAGTTCAATGTCTGTTTTTCCAAAAAAAATTTGTTCTTTTCCAAATCAAATTGTCACTTTACAAAATCGATTGGGTTTGATTCAGAAGATTCAGAAAATAGTCGATTGTAAGTTGAAGAAGTTGAAGGGTAATATGTCAAACAAAATATTGTCAAACAAAATATTGCAAGTCGGTAAAATGTTTTATGTGAAAAAAATAACATTTTATTTATTCAAGAGATTTTTTCTATTAATTTATAGTGCGTACAAAAATTTCAATTATTTTTTTATAAACTATTGCACGCATCGTGAATTCTTCAAGACTGAAAAATATTTCTTTATACAATTTTAAGCCCGTAGAAAATTTTTTGTGTCTCGCATTGTCTTCAAATCTGTGTATGAGCTAGTTTGAAAAACTTATATATTTTTCGTAAATTTTGTGATTAAATTATTTTCAATTTCACAATTTTGGTGTTTCTCTTTACGAAATATTTCTTATACTTTATATAATTCTATTTACAACGTTTGCATATTTCATTCCTTTGGGAAAATACTTTGTTCAACTAAAAAAGATTTTCAGTTTGAGTTTTGAAATTTAGGCGAGTTAAATTTATTGTACTTACATCATACAAAACGGAAACACCCAAAACATGGATTTCTAAAAAAATTGTTATTAGAAAATTTCTGACTTAAAGCCGAGTTAGAAAATATTTTGAAATAAGCGCTTAGAAGTTTACATTGTGTATGTACGTTGCAAAATTTCAAATATATTTGAATCAATTATTTCAGCCCACATAATAATTTCGTGCACATTTTGGTCAAATAAAGCTGATTTGAACATTTTGGTTGATATTTCTGGCCATAATTGCCAGGACTGAAAAATCTTTATTGTATATTTTAAGGAAACAGTTGGGATCACATAACAAACTTTTGTCTTATTGCAAATATCAAATTTTCAAAAAGAAAAATCATGCAAAATATATTGAAATTTTATATAATTGCTAACATCGGACAGATCTGAAGATGCAGAAAATTTAAATCAAAATGAAGACATATGGCATTTCCTGATAGATTCCTTCACTAAGCTTTTTTCTGACATTACAACACAAAAAAAATCAGCAAATATTGTATGACCTATTTGGCAAGATTTTCAAACATACATGCATTACAACTTTTTGTGTTGATGAAAAATGTTTCCCCAATATCCATCATATTGCATACTATAAATAAAACAAAAAAGTGTGTGACTATGGAATGTAATGGTTTTCTTCCGTTGAAGTATTTTTGAATATCACTTCAGGCACGACTATCACACCCATTCAAATTCTGTGCAATAAATGCATATATCTCAATAGTTTCTGCTGAAATGATTTAAAGTTTCTCTATCTACCCCCAAACTAATTACGCATTCAAATGTCTTTCACTTTCCCTTGCTTTAATCGCCATCAAACTGACATCAAATCAGTTACTCTGAATCCGTGCAAAAAAAATTTCTACCACCATACAAACACGAGTCAACCACATCCGAATGATAAAAACTTTTCCTATTTTCTTTTTTCCGCGGCAGTCAAAGTCAAAGGCGACATAATGCCGAAGCATCGGTTGCCATCATCATTACGGCCGAATAAATACCACGGCGGCATGTGTCGCGCAATCAAACATTTTTCGCAATTGCACTCGCGAAATTGCATGGATTCGCTGCATTTCTCTGATTTGTATGCACCAGGAAACGTTTCGGGAAAAGCGAAAGACTCGCAACTCATATGCCCCGTCGCATCGCTGTTCGTGTCAAATGTTCCGATGCAGCAGCCATGATAGCACGAATTGCAGTTAATGTCTTGAAAATGATGCTCGGCTGCTGCAACGGATTGAAAACTAATGAGCGACCACGCCTGCATATCATGACGTTGTCATTTGTTGAGTGCGTCGCAAAAAAGTTCATCGTACATTCATCACTCAATCAAACACACATGAATGGTGGATGAATGTTGTTGGGTTGGATGATTATTTTTATCATTTAATTGTGGCAGATAAGAGTTTTACTCCACAATAAACAGCATTCAAATAAGAGTGGATAGAACTTTTGATTGCCACAGCCGCCATATTTGCTAATGAACTGTCAGAGACTTGTGACATTTGCAGTCAATACAAGTCAGACAGTGCGTATAACCTATTCAAGGTTGATTCAATTACCCAGCTCACTTTCATATGGATGGTTTTGTCAATCAGCACTAATATCCTCAGTGAACAATTGAATATGCATCGAATTTAGAAATTATGGGATGTAAATTTCAAACTGTGGCCATTAACACTTTGTTTTACACAGCATGGAGAAGGTAGGCGTTCAATTTTTACAGGAAAGTGTAAACTATGATGTTTATAAATTTTTTCTCAATGTAACTTAGGTTTCTCGTTTTTCAGAAGACAATTTCAAATTCGAAATGCAAGCAGGCAAAAAATCAAAAAATCTTTGACTTTCCGTCATGAAATAATAAATCCTTTACTCCAGCAGTGACTTGCATATTTTCTTTTAATTTTTCCTAGGTCACTACGGTAGACATATTAAAATTCCACCGACCAATTGAGACCATCACAATGGGCTGACCCAATTTTGATGGGAAAATTACTAAACTGTATCTTAGATACACAAATGTCGGAACCTTGAAAATTTATCCGTTGGCTCTTCTCAAAGACGTCCAAATGCATAAAAGACAACTTTCTTCCTTGAATCTTGCGTAATTGCAATAACACAAATCATTTCTCGGCGTGGTGCCAGCAGACTTGCTCCATTGTTGGCCGGTCCGAACCACGAACCGTGCTTCTGACGCCGTTCATAGATACTCGAATCTTTTTGACTGCAGGTTATTTGCGAATTGATAGAAAAATAAAACGATCGAAATGAGTATTTGCATGCAATGGTTTGTTCAACATCGAGCGAAGGGTAAACCACTTGAAACAAGGTCTGCACTGATTTTTTCCTTCAAATCTGGATTGTTTGTAGGTATTTCGCGTTGGAATGATATGCGTTTTTGGCTGTTGTTATTTTTTTTGGCAATTTACAAACGACAATACAATATTTTAGGAAGTATTATTGCAAACGGCGGTTGAGGAGCTACAGCACGTGTTAAGTAAACAGGTATGCGGTGCTCATATCAATTGAACTTTTGCGAATACGATTGAACTGTTGCGTAATGGCAAGGCTAGCAGCACTGGACATTGAAGCGGGATAGGAAAATACTTGAGCAAAGTATCTGAGCCTGTTTGTAGATTGCAGCGCAATTAGCCAACCCATTATTATGTAAGAGCAAAAATAGCTTTTCCACAAATTCATAGCCCTTTTCATAAGCGACTCAATGGCCCACTCAAACAATTCGGAAATCAATTTTTAATTGTTTGGTCTAAATTTTCTTAATTTGAAATTTACCACGGCAAATCGAAGTCAACTGTTTGATTTACGAAATTCAATCTAGGCTTGCAACGATGATGCAACTTTTGAGTCTTTCGTGATAATTAGGTACGGTCACAAAATGAAGAAAATTGAAAATTTGGAAAATTGAAAATTTGGAAAATTGAGGCAACATAATTGTACATGGTATCCCGTCGACAATTGAAAATTGCTGTTACGCTTGTATCTGAAAATCTAAAATAAAGGGCCACGCTACACGATAAACTCAATAATCAATTACGTTTTGGGTAGCCGTGGCGGGAACTTAAATATTGGGCAATTCTGTTGCTGAGAATCTTACGCGGATTGCTTTCTATGAGTTCAGTATCCGTAAAATATTTTCCCACGTTTTGCTATTCATTAGATTAAGTTTAAATATTAATGACTAAAAAAACGGTTTCAACTAAAGAAAGTTTACATTTATTTCTGTTCATAGTTTTTTTGCTTATTGTAGGTGAGCTTCGAGAGATCTTGTTCGAAACATAAACATATTACATATTTTAAAAATACCAGAACAGAGAAAATCTCAATGCAGACTCTGATTTTGAATATTGTCAACCATAAAAGTGTAGCCGACAAATACCGAGCATATTCAAAATACTTTGCAGAATTTTGAAATGCAATAAAGGAATATTTTAATTAGTTGGCAGGCAGATTTTTATTGAAGAATGTGGCTAGTTTAAGAGTGCCCTTAAATTCAAGTTTCCAAATGTCAGGCTCAATCCTCTGGGCCATCTTGAAAAGAAGAAAATGTGGGACACGCCCATATCTCGGAAGCCATTGTGTGAAATTTATTTGCAGCAACTTGGACAAGCATTTCTTTCACGTGGTGTCTATAGTTAAAAAAATTACAAACCAAAACCGATACACACAAGGATGTGGATCATTTTTCAAATTCAACAACTTCTTTGCTTATCGGGAAACATGTTTAACAATTATTTTAAGTCAATATTGACAAAACGTACTAACGGCAAGATGGCGGGTACAATACTTTAGAATGGGATGGTGAATTGTGCAATACAACAATACTGCGCCAGACAGTTTGTAATTCATTCAAATGGTGCATCAACCGTGCATTTTGAGCTGAGATGTAGTATTTTTTTGGTATATCTGACCATATTTACAGTGAATTAGATTCAAGTTTCTTCGTTGACAGGCACAATCCCCTGGGCGCCATCTTGAAAAGAAGAAAAAGTGTGACACCCCCATATCCCGCTAACGATGGCTTCCACGAAAAAGTTGTATGACAAACTTGAGTAGAATTTAATTTGCAGTTGTGTGTGTGTGTGATTAGTAAAGAAGTGGAGTCAATAATAAAAAAATTACAACCCAAAACCGATACCCGAAAAATAGAATCATCTTTCGATCACCACAATTTCTTTGTTTCACGTTTATGGCGACACACGT
This sequence comes from Oxycera nigricornis, assembly GCA_963942545.1. Taxonomy (NCBI): domain Eukaryota; kingdom Metazoa; phylum Arthropoda; class Insecta; order Diptera; family Stratiomyidae; genus Oxycera; species Oxycera nigricornis. Next base: position 7,931,806 of record OZ012659.1, read on the forward strand.
TTAGAATCTATTTTTAAAGAATATTGACTAAAACGGACCAACGGCAAGATGGTGGGTACAATACCTTGGAAAGGTGGCACTGTTGAAGCATTTCATTGAGGCTGAGAGTTGGTAATTGGCTTCAACATACATTTGAATGCTCTCCGAAAAAATTCTTCCCATTTTTCATGCTAGTAGGCACTTCTTGTACGCCAAGTCAGCTCATCTTTATCTCCGGAACATGGAGAAATTACTGAAAAAAGCGATGTAAAAAATTGAAGCCATAACGTGAGAGGTGGGGGCGTTTGGCTGGATTTACCATAATGGGTACAAATAAATTTTGAAGTGGAATAATATCTGATCAAACCATAGAGTAAACTCTCATTAGAATGTTTAAAACATGTGGGAGCTTATCCCATGGTCATGGCATAACCGGCAGCACGCTTGCTTCCTGGACCTTGGGACTGGTATCCTTGCAGGATGTTTGCGATCAGATTGAAACATTTTCTGATGTATCACGTATCGCGTTGGCAAACGAGGATGTTGAAAAAGTAGATAATTGGTTTGTAAATCACGATCAATTTTCGGAAAGATCGGACCTCATGTCTGTTTCAACGGATGTTTTCAGTAATAATGCTATCAAATGCCATCGCACAACAGAAAAAGGTGAAGCGATAATCACGAATATTTTTGGTCTAAACTTCAACACTTTGAAGTTCAAAAGAAAAAAAACACAGTGCCTTCTTCAAGTGTAGTTTCCAGCTCTTTTGAGATTGAAAGAGCACATGTTGCCATTATTCCTTTACTTCTCTTCTAACTCAAAAGAGTATCCATGATTTGAAGAAATATTTTGGATTTGAGCTCGCATCTTCTTCAATATCACTATTTTCGAAGAATGCATGAGGAAACGTTTCAAGTCAACGGTTTTTAATGTGTTTTCAAAACGCTCAATTCTGCAGATTTAATTTCCGAGCTGCATGGCTGAACTTTTGGATTTAAACTAATAATCCTTTGATATGTTTAGGATACAAAAACTGTCTGAAGTATGCAGTAAAATAGGAGTTGGCTCATAATTAATGAGATCGAATTTGACCTAAATTCTTACTCAATCAATTTAATTTTTAATGATTTCTTAGATAGCCTGAATACGACTAGTGCTTCTTTTCCTTAATCTTTTCGATATTATATGGAAGCGTGCGCTAGACAACTAATAATGATGGGTGAATGTTATGTACACCCGTATATGCGGTTGAATTGAAACAAATATCTCTCATTCACCGGGAAAAAAATTAAACGCATTTAGAGTCACAGCACGCAAATAGCTGATCTCGCTATGATTTAACTTCCATCCGTGTTTTGAACCTTAACACATTCAAAGTGAAACTGTTGATAATTTGGTTATATTACACCGAGTTATGCAACATCTTTGTATCCCAACTACAAATCACAACTGTAACTTCATACAAATCTGATCACAATCTATCTTTTGCTAGGCAACGAAAACGTTAATGTTACTACCGATTAAATAGTGGATTTGTATTTGTATGCTAATTAAGCTTGGATATTTTGCATTGTCAAATGCGAAATTGATCCAAAATTGCACCCCAAACTCCGTTTTGGACAATGTGTTGGTCAATTTGGCATTCAAAAAGTAAGCGGCACGAATTTAAAGTCCGATCTTATTGAAAAGATCAAATGTGAACAAAAAACCAGCGAAATTAACGAAAATAATCGAAAAATCGTGCAAATTGTGATTGTTTCGCATATTGATGTGAATTAACAAAAATAGATTATGTGACTCTTGGTTTGTTGGCGCTTATCTTTCGGAATCGATGAAAGAGGTGACTTTCGTGCAACTGATCAAAATCGACTTGGATCTTTTGTTGCGTGATTTGGACTTAACTTTTATCCTCAGACATATTGGATTTCATACACAGAACTACTCCGCAATGCTCGATAACTTTCAATCCCCCATTAAAATAGCTTCTTCTTCTTGGATCCCAAAAAATATTTGTAACTATCTTGTTTGTTATGAATGTTACACGTATGATCTTCCACAAAAATTTCTGTGATCACCTGTTGCATTAAGTCTTCAGGCCAGAAAAAAATTCAACAGCAACTTCAGTTTAAATTGACAATATAAACGTTACGAATTAGAAAACCACAATTTTTATGGGCGTGTGCTGTGTCCACTAATAGTATCTTATCGATAGCAAATGTTCCAACCGAAAGCACTCTTTTGATCTTAATTAAACGTTTCACATACATCAAAATCGCTGCAAAGTTTGCATTCAATTTCATCTTTTTCTGATTTCTTTTTTGGTCCTGCCAGTCAAAATAATTTCATAGTGTTCAATTAAGCGTTACGTAATGATCGAGTTGCTGTAGCAAGTTGTTGAGTTTTTCTTGGGACAGAGACTGTTAGGTGCTAGTCTGATGTCCTTATGTCTATCGCAAGAAAATATTGCTTGAAGCTGACCACGCGGAAAAACTAGTTAAACTTGCAATTAAAATTGACGCAATGTGTCGCTGATAGTTTTTAATATGATGAATGTCTTAGTAGTGTAAAAAAATATGTAATAATGTGGCAATTATAAATATTTATTATAAGCCAAGTGTTAAAGAATATTTTCGTATCATTTAATGCATTCCAGTGAATGTTATTTGTTTAAGTGACAACTTGCTCCAGCGACAAGAACTAGCTGTTAAGTGTATTGAGACATTTATTACATACGCAGAATATTTCTCGAATTGGTCGAACCTGGTTATGTGTACACATACATTTCAAATTTATATAAATTACAGAACTCCGAGTTCCACTTGAAAATTTAATCGATTGAACTTTTGCGAAAGATAAAAAGATTATGTTCATAAATATTTTTGCAACAGGTGCACGTAAGTGAATGAAAATTAAACATATGAACATTAGGCTTTGATTTAGATAATTTCTCAATTTTAAAATAAATCCACAATGGAACCAAATTATTCCGTTGTAATGCAATTTTTTTCTTCATTTACTGAAGATATATTATAAGAATCTTGTTGCACTTGAAAATGTCAAAAAGCTTGAATCTTATGTAAAATCAGGCCTTCCTCCCCAGGACATTTGCAAGATATGATTTCGATAGTGATTACGACAAGTAAATGCTTCAAAGTTTGCCTGCTTTGCCTTGGCCATCTAAATAACTGACATCTGTTAAAATAAAAGCAGTGGTCAATTTTTTTTGACTTGTCGAAACGTATTTTCAATGTTCACACTCAGTCGTCTATACTTGTTTTGATAACATCAATTTATTTTCAACAATTTTATCTTACGAGCACATTCTCCTTCAAGCAATCTTTTCCACAGAGAATCTTCTTAGAGCTGTTTTTGCTTATTTTGTATTCTTTTACTTCTGAACATCTTTAAGCCACATTTTTTCACTATCTTAATAAAATTTAATTTTTAGAGATACAAAATTCTCGATAAGGATATTTGTCATTGTAACTGTGAAATTCTTTTGTGATTTTGAAGTTATTTTTAATTTATTTTGGCGAATTACCATGCAAAAACTTCCACCCAAACAACGTTTCAAAACAATAGAAATTAATTTCCGAAATTTACGTTCTGCGTACCGAAATTATAGAGCATTTTGTCCAATTTATGGTGCTCATAATCATTCATCTGCACAATTCATGGGCAATACGATGGAAAGATTGTATGTCCACCTATACTTTATTGGACAATGTTCATCCAACACGAGCTCGTCCAGTGCGTACCGAGGCAGCTATTGCTGCTGTAGAGGTTAGTGTGACTGAGGATCCAAATTTATCGATTCGACGTTGGTCTCTGCACATTATTTGATACATTTGAGACCATCAAGACCAGTACGCAGTACGGTTTCGTAGAGGATCAATAGTTTGAACTATTTCTTCTTTATTGTATGTTCGTAAGTGAAAAGAAAAAAATGAGGATGTGTTAAGAGATAAAGAGACTATCGGCGGTAATTTCGTTAGGATTTCGAGACCTATTGTTGAAAAATGGTTGTAAAGGCAGTTGGCAATTTGGTCCGGGTCACTGCTTATCTTGTTCGAGAGAAGCAGTCTGTGTTTCTTATTTTTTTTATCTCTTATTAGTACACCGTCAACTAAATTCCAGAATTTGCGCTGATTTTTGTGAAGTTTCTGTTATTTTTAAGATTAGAAGGATCCTTAATTAGCATTTTGTAGGCTTTGGTTGGTTTGAATATCTGTTGTTTTAGCTTCGAAATAGTTCAAAAATTGCTAGAAAACGTAACAATTTCACATTCAAACTACAATCTGTAATATTTGAGAAGGACTAATAAGTTAATTTTATTGTACCCTACATATGTATATTACGAAAGTGTTTAAATGCTGAGCCTAAAATTACCGTTTAAGTTGAATCGACCGCGTTTAGCGACAAAATAGTATCAATTCAATTATGCAAACAAGTTTACGCTGAAAAGGGTACATTCAAACAATTTGTTAGCAAACATGAAACCAACTGATTTCAATTCTACCCAACTGTTACGATCGAGATAAAGTGTCAACAGCCCCGGCCACATATCCATTTACAATTATTTCATCATATTCAAATGAGCAACATTTAATGGCGAAATCAATTGCAGTTTTGGCGCATTTGCGCCCACTCCATTAAGAAAGTGGACTGTGCAATTAATCCGGCCCGAAGTCTCAGTTCTTGCTGCCTCCTACGGAGCTGACCACGACACGACATTTGTTGCAACCCCGCCAACTAATTTGCAACATTAATACAGCGAGTGCAAGCGTCGAGCCACTAAATGCCTCGGTGTAAATATCGGGAAACATTGAGTAATTAAAGAATGTACACTTCTTGCAGAGTGGAGCCTTGCGGTCAGCCACGGCGGCCCAGCGAATTTCGCCGGGTGGATTTGGTGGTAGCGCGGTTGTATTTTTGCACCATGGCTGCGTGCCTCGGTGGCGACAACAATCACCAGCTCCCAATTAACGGAGTGCGTTTTATCCAAGAAGTACCACGGACTGAGATGCAAATTTTTGGCGGTCGGATTTGGTCGCTTGATTGTTAGAATTTGATGTCATGGAAATATTGAATTGCGTTTGGTGTGCATTTTCATAGGCTTGATAACGCTTTGAAATGAAAATCGGATCAATCAAAATCATTTTAACCCTTAGTATGCCGTCCATCTTAGAATTGTCTCAAATAGCTTCATTGCTTTAAAGTTTTTCATTGTTAATAAGTTTTTTTGAGATATGTGCTTATTTTTTTGAACTGAATCGGTCTGCTCTTCTTGAAGATGGTTCAAAAGATCTAGAAAATATTTTCCAAAAATTTACTAATTAAGGAGATATGACATACATCACATAGTCAAGTCAATTATTCGGAAAAATTATTCAAACAGCACTGATTTGCATGGTTTTTTCGCTCCAAAAATTCATTATATTCAATTATTTCAAATTAGAAACTTAACATTTTCGCGAGAAAATTATTAGCCATGTTGTACTTAAGGTACCAGTCCACTTTAGAAGGCGAAAAAAGACCATTTTTCAAGCATTTGTTTCTCAGAAACTTTATTATATATTGGCATGAATCTTTTGTTAATAGTATCAATTCATATTTGAATAATACAACAACAACAAAATTTTATTTTTTATTTATTATTCTCTTTTATAGAGAGCGTTGAAATTAAACTCTGAAAAAATCGTTACTCCACGGCGGATAGATAATCTATGGATTGGTAGATCTGAAACAAAAAATTTAAACGGGTTTTCAAAAAGCAAGGTCTCCTACAACGCAACCCACCATTGTTTTTAAAAAATCAGTTCCAAAAAAATGGCGGACCTGTGGAAAAAAATGTCAAAAATCAACCGTTTTGAGTAGTTTTTTTTTCGTAGTTTTTTTAACGCCAAAATTCTTTTTTTTCAAGTTTTTGCAAATATTCTGGTGAGTTACGGTGTAATAATCTCTAGAAAATAAAATACATCAAAGTTTTTGAAAAACGGTTCAGTAGATCCAGTCTGCCATGCTAAAAAACGTGTTTAAAGTTTTTGTTCCATTTCGCTGACAAATATTTTGTGAAAAATGAAAAATTAGATATTCTTCAAAACCACGCAATTGATATGTAGAAGTCTAAATGAATACATGCAATAAAGTCTCAAATATAATGGATATAGGAGAAACCGGTATTTTAGAGAAGAGGAATGAAAGAGACACTACGCGGCCGACAGCTGTTCGAACACCTAAAAAGAGCCGAAAGTGCGCCATTTATATATTAAACTTTCGAATTTCGAAAAGGTTTTTCTGGAGGTGATTTTTGAAGTTCTAAGGAGTCGATAAATGCAAAAAAATATCCATTTTTGCAATTGGTAAATTGGACTAAACTCTAAAAAATTAAACTAGTTAAATCTCGATGCAGTCTTTCGTTGACTCCGAAACATGGATGTAACAAAAACGTGACTTCCACGTCATTCATAATTTTAAAAAAATGCTTTTGGATTTTTTTGGAATTAAATCCAAAATCCAAATCCTTGAGATATTGGGCAACAGTTGTTTTTGCTCGCAAAGCACCTGTTACAAGACGAAAATTTCAGAAAAATGTGGAAAATATGATAAAGGGAAGCATGGAATAGAACGTAAAAGCATCAAACAAAATGTTATTTACGTTTTTAAAATTTATATAGTTTTCAACCAATTTAAGATGTGTCGTCGGTATTTACAGAAAAATTAATTCTGGTGACACACATCATTCCCTTCCGTGGAAATATGTGTGTTCTGATTTTGGATAATCAATTTTTACAAATATATGAGGAAAATTTATCAAAATCGCATCTATTTTGTTAAGTTTAAAAGTAAAAATTCTAATTTATTCGACTAATTTACATGTTTAGTTTAAAAGTAAAAATTCTAATTTATTCGACTAATTTACATGTTTAGTTTTCTAAGCTACACCTTTACGAATTATAGTAGTTTCATAAAAGTTACTATCAATAAAAGATGTTGTGGGCATTAATCATGGAATGCCTTGAATTTACAACTTCTGTGACATAGAAATCGACACTCACCACAGGAGTTTGTGTCTTCAGCTCAACACTTGAGACACAATTTAGATGCTGCTTACATCGCTCGAGCATAACACGCTTCGAACATATCAACATATGTACATATGTAAATTGCAGTTCATCAGCATAAATTAATGCCATCAGAGCCGATCATTAGGATGTTAAACTTGTCCTTGCAGAGCATCTTTGCTGCTTTCCACGTATCGCAGATTACACTCTTATCGGCTTTCTGCAATCAACTGGAAGTTTGAGTTTTCATTTTCATGTTAATATTATTTTTCACTGATACTTTTCATTTATTATTTTTTTCTCTATTTTTGCTGCATCAATTGGAGATTCGAAAACACTTTTTCCAAAAACGGGGCTAGGTGAACCACTTGACACGTCGAAGTGCATTGGCTGAACTCGATTAATACCTGTCTGATATACGCCTATTCCTTTGGCAACAAGTTTCACTCGGACATCAAATCTCGATGGTTTGGATAACCAGTGTATGTACATATGTATTTTTCGCCTCAAGTGAATTTCAATTGCCAATCGATATTGATTCGAGTTAATCCAGTTTGGGATCGGTCAGTGGAACAGATAGGATTAATTATGTAGGCTAGTGATTTGTCTGGTAGTTGAGAGTCGATGCAATGTTGATACTCCTGACTTGCTATGTATCCTGGGTGTCTAGCACCACCAAGCACACCTTCGTTTTTATAAATTCAAAGTATTTTTTTCAAGCACTTTGTCATATTTTCCAATATGTACTAATCGAATTTGGCTGGGAATAAGGTAGCTAAGAAGAGGCAAATATTGGCCTTTTTCAAAAGATTGTCATATACATAAATAATTGAAAATAGTCTTTTGTTTCTTCTCTAATTTCTCAGGAACTAGTAACTGCATCAAGATAGCACAGATTTTATTCAAAGCAAACCCCATTTAAATTCGTAGAAACAGATGTACATCTCTCCATAATGTCCTGCGCTAAGACAGCGAAAAAATTAAAAGTTAAAAACTACTATAAAAAGAAAATTTCTTCAAAATCACGATATTGTTAGAAACCCAATAAGTTTGAAATTTTTTCTAAAGGAGATGTGATTAAAAAAATTATTTGTTGATTTCTTATTCTTTCTTATCCTTTATTAACTCAGGCAAAACTAACCTTGAAATTGAGCGAAAAATGAATACTGGCATAAATAAATACCGGCATTGGCGACTACAGAGCAAATCAGCAATAAATTCTGGAAAAACAAAATATCTTATCTTCAAAAAAAACGAAACTTACATACAACCACATCTAAAAATTTATGGCACGACCTTCCAGAGAGTTGAAAAAATAAAGGATTCAAGACTCATAAACACGAGAAACTTACATGGACTCTACACTAAAATAATCTACGGAAAAAGTGGCAGTCTTCGTTGATCTCCTGCGTCGCTCCAACTTCTTTCCACCGAGAATGAAATTAAAATTAGGTACGTGCATCTTCTTTCCAAAACTTCCTACAGCATCTTGATTTGGAGTCAAAGTTCATAAGATAGCCTCATGACCATTTTCAGGCTCGCAACCAAGGCGTATAAAACCATTTACAATCTCTCTGTGCTAACTTCAACGCCCGAAGCCTACAAAATAGCTCAAGAACTAACTTTTCAAGTCATGATTTTCTTAAAAAGATCCAAATTTATGAATAAAAATTTACACCGTAATGAAATTAGATAAAAAATGGACAAAAAAGAGAATTAATGGATAGAGTGTCTTGAAGGAGACGGAGGTAGTCTTGATCGGCCATGAGGCAGAAGCTGATCGGTATCTTTTCGAAGAATGCCAACTCTCAACGTTAAAAAAATAGATATAGAACAGAATACAACAAAATTAAATGCTTAGCCCTTATAGGGTTCTACTGATTGTATTTTGAATGTGAAATGCTTACACGTTTTAGTGATTTTCGAACTATTCCGAAACTAACACAGCAGACACTCAAATCGAATATTTTTCTACATTAAGACATTCACAACGTCACCTCAAATTTATTGTCATTTTGATTTAAATTCTAAAATTGCTTCGTATAATCTCAAATTCAGTATATTTACAAAATTAAAGTCCATGCGTGAAGCGCATTTAAGAATCACGTTAGTTTTCCTCTACTTCACGATTTTTTTTATCTCCTTAATAGCATTTATCCTTGTTTCAATTTTATGGTCTTTTTGGGTAAGAACTGTTCTGGCCTCATCCAAAAATCAATGGGAACATCAAGTGTTCAGCTGTGGATCCAAATTCCAGGATTGTCAGCGATATATATGCTCGTTAGTCTTCTACGGCACCTTACCTGCGATATTTGCAGCTTTTCTCTTAGCCGAAGCTCACCTATTTCAGCTTATCTTTGCTGATTGTCTCAACAAGTGTCGGTAAGATGTGCTGCTATAAAATTAAATCCTTGATAGGATCATCTGCAATACATTTCTTGCAGATCAAGACGCAATTTGAAATGGTGTTCAATTGGTTTCGTGGGTGTAATTGTGTGTGCACTTTTTCTAGTATTCACTACAATATATTTGCTTCTCATTTCGTTCGCTTTCTTCTACGGATGTGATAAATTGAAAGAATTTGTATTACCGAGACAAAGCCTGGTGAAGGATCACCTAGGATGTCACACTGTATACTTCAATGCAGATACGTTCTTGTTGAGGAAGGGAAACGTTGGGCGCCGCGGCAGTAGAGTTAATCTAAATGCTATTTTAGTGAGTTTCCTCTGTTTGCAGTCAGTGTCCTTGACACTGTGGACTATTGCGTTTGTGGCAAATTTATATTTAATTAAACTACAGAGAACTGAAGAAATAATTGTCTGAATAAATTCATTGATAATAAAATTTCAAACTAATTGTTTTGTTTATTATTTAATGATGAAGTAAATTTTACTTCCTAAATTCAACTGCAGATCTTATTTTATATGCATTTTCCTTTTTATTATTGTTATTAACTTCCCAGTATATGGGAAGCTCTTGTAATCGCCTCGAAAATCGAAATTGAAATTTTCAACATTTCTTTACGTTTTGAGGTCTATAGAGTATATATAAAGTGTTTTTAGAAAGGGAGATGTATGTGTGTGTGTGTGTGTACGTACGTACGTACGTACGTATGTACGTTCGGGGACACTTTTTTCTACGACGATAACTCACGTAAACAAAGTCGTATCAACTTCGTTGAGGTGTCAATCGAAGCGTCTTTGCAATTTTAAGAGCTGATTAGTTTTTGGAAAACTTCGGTCGGGGGGGTTTGCTGTTTTGTCCGTTTGAAGGTCATTTCTGTCATGCGCTATATCTCGCGAACCACACATACGATTTTTTTAAACTAGGTGTCAATCGACGCGTATTGACGTTTTTGTGATTCTTTCAAATTTTTAAAAAAAATCTTGGAGCGGTTTTCAAATTTTTTAAAAAAAAGTGCAAAAAATTAGGGTTTTTTTCAAAAACAATAAATCTTTAACCTTATTATCAAGTCTTAGAAATCAATGTTAATAAAATTTATGTAGTCCAAACAATGCTAGTAAAAACGTCATCAAAACTTTTTCTCATGATTACGTAAAAAAGTAAATTAAAAATAAAAAATCATTAAAAGTCTTCATGATTTTCAAGGTCATTTTTATCATTCACTATATCTCACGCACCAGATATAATATTTGCATCATTAAGGTGTCAGTTGACGTGTATTAACATCTGTGAGACGTTTTTAGCATTCGTTTAATTCTTTTCAGCCGTTTTTTTCATTTAATAGAAGAAAATGCGAAAAATTATGTGTTTTTTTCATAAAAAATATTTTTTAACTTGATTTGCACAGCACAGTGATCCAGTTTATAAAATTTATACATTCTTATCAGTTTTTGGAGAGAAACCGGCAAAATTTTATTCCATGATTGTGAAAAAAACTGAATTAAAAATAAAAAATCATTCAAAGTTACCATTTAAAGAGGGTTCATACGAGTGCTATTACTTTTTATCTTTTATTCTAAAAAAATTGTTGTAAATTCAATCAAAGTTTTAAGGTATTCGCATAATTTGAGCAGATTTTTAATAGTTTTTATAGTCTTTTAATTAAAAAAATTGCTGAAATTTTGAAAACCAACAAAAATTTTCAACACCAAAAAGGCCCCCACCGATTGATCCGCGTGAATATTCAATCTGTCCTCATCGACCAAAAACCTTACGTAATCAATGGACCCTCCCGTAGACGATATGATTCATATTAACTCATTCCTGTCTCTGCTATGAATATCTCTTATTGTTGTAATGTTGTTGATGTTTATGTAGATATTACTGGGAAGTTGACCGTGTGGACCTCAAGGGTCGCACCTCGCGGCTTGTTATATTTGTCGTTTGTCTTTGGAGGGAATTTGAAATTAGGTTATAAAGGTGCTAAGCCGAACGCCATCCGCTTACTTTAGGCTGATTTGGGACATTTTGCCCTGTGGATAAATCTCATCAATCAGTTCCAATATGTATAATAATTGTGGGTTATTCATCAGAGCTTATTTGTGGATTAATTTTACTACATTCTGTCTGAATTTAACGGTCATTTTTCTGTTATATTAGAATATTAAACAAAAGGCAACATATTTATCATTGCATTCATTTTGCTTTACTGATTACTGTCAAGCCATAAAAGTCTTACGTTTTCTGAACGAAATATGCAACGATCACCCATGGTGAGTTCTGATTTCGGTGTGTTATTTATAAGAAAATTTATATTACATATGCATGCAGCTATATTTCATAATGGTAGATTGGCTTAATCATAGTCACAGCATGAGATCTACTTTTGCTCGAATGTAGACCCAAATGATTCGAAATATACCTAATGAACACAAAATTCAATTAATTAATTTTTATTATGTGATATTTATTACTAAAAGGTGGTCCAAATTTTTTTTAACTTCAATATAAATCGAAAATTGCCCTGGAAATGGAAGCAATCACTATGAGATTTTCAAGAAGTCTTATACGTTCATAACATTATTAATGTGTATAATTTCTTTTGTGAATAGGGAAGTATGTACATGAATATGTACAGAAATTGAAAACACAAGATCACAAAAAAAAAACAGCAATCGACAAATCGATCATAACATGTGTGTCAGTATCTTTTTTGCCTCTCTGCGATATCTTCACTATGGATTAGAGCCAATTAAATAGTTATCAATTTTCATCTCATGGTAAACCAGTTACATTTGGTATACGTCGACGTAGTTCGAATTTTTCATCAACATGAAATCACGTTGGACCCTTTTGTTTGTACCTTTTCTGGAAGTTACCTACTGCATTAAATATTGAGACCAATTAATCCGTTGGTGTGGCGTTATATCTTCATTCAGCATGGGAACACGAGGCTTCTGTTTGACTAACAAGGAATATCATATATATCGTCTCCTTTTTTCTCTAACCCTTTCACCTCCTCCTATTCAGTAGCAGAAATCAGCAAACCTTGCCTATTTTTCTCGGTTAGCACAAATTGCGATTTTTATTTTTATTATTTGTGCACTTATCCAAAGATTCATTCAATTATCAGTTTCCCCGTTTCTTTTTTCTCTGATTTTTTCTTTAGTCTTTTATGAGACGGATTCATTCATTCCGGGAATCCACTTACCAGGAGCGGCTCCGACTTTGTCGTCTTAGATTTGGATGAAATTTGGCACATAAGTAGAAGACGTCAAGGATATTCGATCCTTAAAATATTAGAGCGCAACACCCCACCCCCGAGTTTCTGAGAAAAACGTCACTAAAATTTTTAGCGTCGCGAATAGATTAGTAAGGTTTTGGACTTCACAGCAGCGATGCAGTGTAGGTAGCGGCGCAATAGATCGTGGTGAGCTCTTGTCGGGTGCGGACGTGTTGGCTTGAGCACTTCGAAAACGTTTCCTAGGCGTCGTGTGTGGCGTGTGTGCACACGCACGTGCATGCAAGTGCGACTATTTATAGAATAGTTTTCGTGATAATTTTTCGTGTCGTATACACATGTGTACCGAAGTGAACAATTTTTTGTTGTTGTTGAATAGTGAGATCACACCATGTGTGGTCATATATATGAGAAAGTGACTCCATGAAGGACAACTTAAGATAGTAGAAAAAGTGACTTTTATCGGTGGGACGATTGTTTGGTTCTTATAGTGAGATAGTGACTCTTGTGAAGAAAAAGTAGATATATTGACTATACTATTGTCCGTGCTTCTAGAGTGAAGAGAAAAGCTATCGTTCTTAATGAATATGATGCCGCGAAAAAAAGAAAAAGTACGACCTAATTCCGTGCAACGTTCATCGAACGTAAGGCTTACAAAATCCAATGCGGAGATTGAGAGACTTCGCAATGAAATAAAAAAACTTAAAGATATAGTGAAGCAGCTAACAATGGCCGCAAGTACAAATAATGATGCAGTTCCTCCACAACAGCCCTCGCAGTCACTTAAAAACGATAACGCTGCTAAACGTAGCCGAGAAATGGATCTCGAGGATGCAGACGATGATGAATTTATCGAAGTGCTGCGTAGGAAAAATTCGAAACAAGCCGCGGTGCCGAAACCTGCAGTGCCTAATGCAGCAGTGCTTAAGCTAACGGAAGCAATACCTAGTGAAACAGCTGACAAAAAGAAGAAGCAGAAGGTGCCACCAATTAACACCTTCGGCCAAAGCGGTAGCGATATTGCTAAGCTATTAAATACAGCTAGTGGTATACAAAACTTCAAATTGAAGAGGGTCGCTAACGACAAACTAGTCGTCCAAGTAGACAGTTTGGACGACTACAAAACAGCAAAAGTAGCGCTCGACAACATCAACGCGCCATACTTCACATATACGCCGAAGGAAGAAAAGAATCAAACATTCATCCTAAGAGGGCTAGGAAATGACGAAAACTGTGAGGAAATTTTAACTGCACTAAAAAACCAATCACCGCAAACTAAATTTGTCGCCGTGACTCATTTTTCAACAAAAAGGTCAGTCTTAGAGAAACGTCTGCTTCCACTATATCTTGTTCAAATCACAAGCAATAGTGAAGCAAATCACCTGCAAAGCATTCGAGCCATCAACTATCAGGTGGTAAGATGGGAACGACTGCGGAAGAAAGAGGTTACGCAATGTTTCCGGTGCCAGCGTTTCGGCCACTCATCAGCCAATTGTCGAATGCAGCTTCGTTGCGTCAAGTGTGGGGATGCCCATGAGCCGCAAAAATGCACCATCACCGAAACAGACGCTAAAGATAAAATATTCTGCATTAACTGCAAAGCCTTCGGACACCCAGCGTCATTTCGAGGCTGCCCATCCTACCAAAAATTGGAGAGTATGAGAAAACCAGCAGCCACAGCAACTACTACTTCACCTGCTACAAGACCACCAGCGGCACATATTAGACCGGGAATATCCTTTGCAGCGATGACAAGAGGCGCATCAGCTCCAATCCGGACTCCAACAGCGGCATCGCTACCAGCACCACAAGCGGAGGGTATTATTAGCATGCTAAGTCAAATAGCTAGTAAACTTGATATTCTAAATAACGTAGTTAGAAATAACACAAATAATATAAATTTACTATTTAACAATGCAGGTATGAACCATGTTGGACACTAATCGCGGCGCGTCGTTCCTAGCGATTGATGAGCTTAGGCTCATTTCTATTAATGCCAACTCGATCGCAACTGTTCACCGTCGCTCGAATCTGCTCGATTTTGTTGTGAGGCAAAAGCCGCACATTGTACTTCTCACAGAAACCCGCCTCAATTCGAGACATTCTGTGACATTCAAAGACTTCGAATTCGTGCGAAACGATAGGGCCAATTGTGATGGAGGAGGCGGTACCGGGATTCTGGTTAGAAGGCCTTATCGTTTCACCGTGGTGGAGAAAGCCGAATTCAAAGTCTTTGAATGCCTGGAAGTCTCCGTTATCAAGTTTCCCCTGCTGGGCGGCGATAACCTGTTTGTTATCTCTGCTTATGCAGCCGGAAACAACAACTCCAAGTTCCGCGACGAATTCCATTCCCTGTTCCAGATACTCGAACTGGATAGGCTGCACAATTTGTATGTGCTTGCCGGTGACTTGAACGCCAGGCACAAATCGTGGCTGAACGCCACCAACAACTCGAGAGGTGTGTTCCTGGAATCGTGGTTAACACAGCGCCAGGTGGAGTACAGGTGTCGACTCTACGGGCCGGAGAGTGCGACCCTTCCCAGGGCAAACTCCTATCTGGATCTGTGCATAGCTGATGCGCGACTCTTCTTCAAAAGATTGAATCCTCAACGGAGACTGCAAACACTACCTTATGATAGCGATCATAATGCTATCGTAATGGAAGTGCAGCATGAAAGGGATGAGGTTTTCCTTCTTCCAGCGCAAGCTGTGGGTCACAAGTTGAACTTAAAGAAAACCGATTGGAAGAAATTCCAAACGAGGTTCGATCGGGAGTATCTGAAGGAATGCCCTCCTTCAGGTGATAACCCGCGCTGCATGGTGCCCAATGACAGAAACCTGACTGTTGATGAGATAGAAAGCTATCTCTCAAAGTTGGACAATCTGACGCTGGACACCATGGATCGCGTGGTGCCGAAGATCAAGCCTCGGAACAACATGGAGGCATACGATACCCCAGTCATCAAAAGACTGAAAAAGTTGAAAAGCCTCCTTCTAACGCGCATCAACACGATTTATCGGCGATTTCAGGACTACAACCATCCGACTTTAGGCTTGTTGAAATCGCTCTTGAGAAATGTCCGAAACTTAGTCCGACAGAACTACAGGAACGAGGTCAACAGCCAATGGTCGGATAAACTGCGGGGCATCTCGCACAAGGACCCGGACCACATGTACGCACAGGTCAACAGCCTGTTCCGGAAAAAATCTCGCGCCAACGTGCCGGCTCTCACCGTCTCGGCAGATGAAGTAGATCTCCTGGTTGGAGTTGGAATCGACGCACAAGCAGCGATTGTGGACGCGCAAGGCAACCGCGTCGTGAGTGACAACGCTCAGAAACTGGAGCTGATTGGAGCCCATTTTGAATCGATCCATCGACCACACCCGGAACGTGGGAGTAAACGACTTTCCGAAATCGTGGAAGCCAAGGTTTCTGAATTCAAGGCAAGCCTGAACGGCACGCCACTTCTCCATTTCGATGACACACTTAAGGCCGACTCGATACCCGATGATGTCTTGGATGGATACTTCATCTCTTATGAAGACTTGCTCATTATATTCAGATCGGTAAATTCCAAGAGATCATCTGGCCTCGATGGCATTCCCAATGTTGTTCTTCGACACATGTCCGACGTTGCAATCCGAAGCTATTGTATCTTGTTCAACAACATGTTGAACAGGTCGTACTTTCCTGAGAAGTGGAAGCGAGCCAAAGTCTTTCCGATTTTGAAGAAAGGCAAGGCCGCTTCCAGCGCGAAGAGCTACCGCCCAATTAGTTTGCTGCCCAATGTCAGCAAGGTATTTGAGGTGGTACTCAATCGAGCACTGAATGTGCATCTCACGAGGAACGACCTGATGGTGAATTGTCAGTTCGGTTTTAGAACTGGCCATTCGACCACCCATGCAATAGCCAAGGTCATGTCGGACGTGTGTTTCAGGCTCAACAACAGAGAATGTGTCGGAGCGTGTCTCATCGACATGGAGAAGGCTTTTGATTCCGTGTGGCTTGATGGACTGATTTTTAGGCTCCTTCAGACCAAGTTTCCGCGCCCACTCATCGCCACGATGTGCAGTATGTTGTATGGCAAGTCATTCGCCATCACAGACGGAAGCCTGACAACAACGTGTGACTTTAAGGTCTTGAATGGTCTGCAGCAGGGAACAGTCACTGCGCCGACATTGTTCTCGATCTTCATCAGCCCCCTCCTGAGCTCATTCGACTTCAATAAGTCACCAAAGAGATCGTTGGTAGCTTTCGCTGACGACCTCATCGCCTACACGGCAGACAAGAAGGCCTCGGTGGTTCAGGAGAATCTTCAAGGGATTTTTAACGACATCCAGTTCTACACGAACAACTGGCGGATGAAGATCAACGCGCAGAAGTGCGAAACAATTCTCTTCCGACGTACCCTGCAGCATGCCAATCCAGACCTGAGGCATAGTTGGAGGGATTTCCACATCGTGGCGAACGAGGGCGAGGAAAGCTCTGAGCCCGTTCCTCATAAAATGTGCGTGCGATACCTGGGTGTGTACCTGGATCAGTACCTTTACCTCAACCAGCATGTGGATATTATGCTGGAGCGAGCGCGAAGAACTTTCATGTCTTTGCGACGGCTCTTCTGCTCCAAACACATTGATGCTGACGTCAAGTTGACGTGCTATAAGACTCTGGTCAGACCAATTCTGACATATGGATGTCCAATTTGGTTTAACCAGAGTCCAAGCACAATGGAGAAGCTAAGAGTCTTCGAGAGACGGATTCTTCGCGCTTGCATTGGAGTGTACAGGAAAGCTGAGACAGGTTACTTACACCGCGTCTCCAACCAGGAGATTTATGACATCGCTGAGGTTACGGAGAGTCGACACAGTGGTCGTGAGATTAATCCGGAATCACATTGCAAAGTCCGCGTCCTTGCGCGAGAACCCCTGGGTTTGGCAGCCATACTTTCCAAACGACATGTATTTCGAGCATTGTCTCACCACGGGCTTCATTCCTCCCGAAGCGTTCGTGTATTTGGATGGAAATGGATTCATTCTAGATTCACTTGGTTGCCCGATTATATATCATGTATATAGGCGGGCAACCGACAAGAAGATTGAATACGTCGCGGGAATGGATACGAGCAGATCGAGCGAGCTGTGGCGCTATTCATTCGCGAGGTTTGACGTTGATCGAAATGACCGCGACCGTTATCGATATTGGTGGTTTGATGAGTGATATAAGAGTCCGACATGGTTCTAATCTTCAATGAGATGTACATATTTCTTGTTTTAAATATACTCTGTTAGTTCTAAAGAAACATTATAAATAGAATTAAGTAGGTATATCTACATTGTGGGTCTATGTCTGCTGGCAGACATGGACTCACACTTAGTCTTAAGGTTGAATTAGGTGCATGCGGGGGCGTATCTGCTGGCAGATACAACCTCGCATAGGTTAAGTTAGGTTATGGTGTCACGATAAATTGTTTTTTTCTTCTGTTTTTCCAATTTAAATTTAATAATAATGCTGATTAGTTAGAAATTAAGCGACATACGTTAAATGCATATTTATGAAGATTAATAAACTTTGAGCGCCCTAGTGGCCATTTAGTTTTTAAGTTAGATGATAGTTCATAGGCTTAAGAATTTGTTAATTGCGAAAATCAATGAAATCAATAAAGCCATTTTTGAAATTGAAATTGAAATTGGTAGCGGCGCAATTAGCTCGAGATCAAGAGGTTGTGTGTTCGATCCCCGGTTGGGGTATTGCTTTTCTTTTTGAATAATTGTCGTCGTCGTGTGTTCGATCACCGGTGAGTATTGTTTTTTTAATTAATTGTGGATGTTATTAGTTTAAAGTAAATCAGCAATGTTCAACTGCAAATACATTTATTTTTAGAAATCCGCAAATTGTTCGTTCATTTAGATATGTAAATTATACTAAAAACTCATTTTTGAACAGTTGTAATCGAGCAATATCATAGTTGACGGTAGAATCATCCCTTGTTCCTAGAATCAATCTTGCGTCCTCTTCGTGTCACACAGCCAACTCGACAAAAAGCAATAAAGCAAAGTGGCGCCCAACGTGGCTAGCTATGAATGCTATGGTGTTGAGTAATTGTGGCATAAAGTAGATACTAGGGACGTAATTGTTTAACAGTTCCATAATTTGTAGCCATCCAAATTAAAAGTTTAAATGGCTACAATTCCAGCTCTGGGGCAAGAATTAACGCCAAAAATTCTCGAGATCTTTCACAATTGGAAATGAGCCATCGAATTCCCAAGAGAAACCATTTATCATTTATTTTTCTTTGAGAAAATCATGTCACCACACACATCTTGTAGCCTTTTTTACTTGCAGAATAAAAATAAATAAAATTACAAGAACAACTGAAATTTTACCAGAGGCAAAAAAATTGAATGAATCTATGCATGCAATTCATTCAAATTAGGGATTCATCGATGATGACTCCAGTGAAAGAATTTGCTGACCAAACCCATTCTTTTCAGGATGGCCATGGATAAATCTTTGACTGTTTTCAAATAATCAGAATAATGTTAACAAAAGCAAGTAGCCCTTGCAACAATTACAACATCCTTTTTACATTCATCAAAAATAAAATCAAACTGAAAGTTTTAATAGAAGGCACTAAGTCTACCTTCGGAACGGAAAGAATGAATTGAGCTTCACACAGAAAATTGCATTGAATCATTGAAATTAGATACAATGAACACATCAAAGCAACCAGAGAGGTATATCCAAATTCTGGAATAGTCCAACACATCTTAGATACAGGTCATAATTTTAGTGTTAACAATTTTAAAATCCTCCATAAAATAAGCAATGAGGAAAAGTTGGACTACCTGTAATGCCTTGAGATTAGGCGCGCCGCAAAGAAAAAGGAAAACCTGCTGAATGAAATTACCCTTCCCTTCCCATCAGCACTTCTTCAACCATTAATTATTTAAGAATAAAACCAGGAAATATTTGTAAACTGTATGTAACCTGAAGATGATCTAAGGATCGAAACGCGTCGTCGTAATAAAAATTTGTGAGAAAAAAAAATTAAGTGTTTTATTTTATAAAGATTTTGTTCCATTATGGCTCATGAAGTGTACACACAACTTTCTATAACTGATACGAACTGAAGTATTCAAAGGAGCACATTCGGTTTTGATGACATAGTCATTTTTTGCTGATATGTGGGTCGATTCGCCTGAAACTTATCAGTTTTAGGTCCGATTGAACATGTATTATTTCGATTAAAAGTCAGTATTTTGACTCGAAAAATTTCTAGTTATATGACGCTAAGAAATTAGTAAAAATTCAATTTGCTTAGAAGGTTTGTTGATTTTCTTTAAATCACTTAGAAAAGAAGAATTTTTTAAGTCTTTGCAAAATAACAGAGATTGTTTGGTGGAAACAAATTATTAAGATTGTTGATTTTCCGCTACCCTGTAATATTCGAATTTTTCAGCATACAAAACGATTATGTTGAACGCTTTTGGATTGAATAGAAGTGAATTTATTTTATTTTCAGTAGCCTGACCTAAAACTAGTAGGTTATGCATTTATTTATGTTGGAAGTTGCTCAAAGGAAAACCGTTTGAGATATTTCGTCTTTTGCAAGATTGTTGCAACTGGATTGAATGCACTTTGCAAGCAAAAATTTGATTTACTCCAAAAACAGAGTCGAAATGCGATACACAAATTGGCTTGTTGCTTGGGACTAGCATTTCAACCACCTTAGACTTGGCAATCAATCCCCTGAAATTATCACACACTGTCTAGAATGAATGCATTTCCCAAGTGATATGTTAAAATGTCACCAGCCGCATTTTGTGCGATAAGCCAAAGTTGATTTAGTTTCGCAAGGAAAATTAAAATGAATCCACTGCCACATATTGATTGCATAATCACAAGATTTTTGCAATGTTGCATTAGGAATGGTGCAGGCACAGTCTGTGGCTAATTTACATAAGAGTTGCCTATAGGCAGTGTACTAACCGTACCTTCGCGGGAAACTCACTGTTACAGCTCAAGACTTATCAGTTTGGACATGCTGATGGCTCTTAAGCTGACAAGGAAAATTTTAAACACTTTGGACTGTCGACATTAGACTGTTGGTAAAATGAATTCCAGGGAAATGCAAGAGGTAAGTTGCCTGCCGTCTGTGAAAGTGAATCGATTTATAATTGATAATATTGAGCTGATAATTATTGTTCGGTAACTGAACCACTACCACGGTGGTATGAAAGCGTTTATCCAGAGAATTGGCTTATTTTAACAGAAAGCAGATTAAGATCTTAATAATTTGCTTTATTTTAATTTACTACATTATCGTGCAGAATCCTGAAATGAAGTAATGAAACGTGCACTCACTTGTTTAACAGTTTTAACATCTATATCTGCGTTCAGATAAGCATGTGTGGGGTCAAGTATTGTAAAGCTAACTGTCATATCCCATCAAACGATCGCATTTTAAGTACATTCTTAGTTCCTCAATAAAAATAACTAATTTACTCGTTAGCGCAGCTCCTTAACTACTCGCCAGCCAATTATCGCCAAAAGTCAGTAAACCTCACCTTTGGCCTCGTATGCATAGCCTACACATTCATGTCTGCATTATTGCATTGTCCTCCGCATGCAAAACCACCTTCAATTCGCAAATGAATTACAAGAACCATTGCACGGTAGTCATTACTTTTCGCCAACATTGAAATCTATCTGCAGGCTCCCGACTCCTATTACCTATGGCAAATTGCTCCTTTACCATCATTAGCAGTGAAAGAGTGCAATTTTCGCATGCAGTTGATCAAAAGGCTTGGCCCCGCGCAAGTTTCCATGGAACTCTGCAAGCCTCCAAATGGTGAGACATCATCATGGTTCTGTTGAACTTTGTGGCCTTGCGAAGGTCGCGGCAAAAACTCAGTACCGCCTTTCTATTGTCGGGCTCTCAACACTGTGGGCCAGCAGCCCGTTTGCAATTCCAGCGAGTATCTGTATCTTCGTAGGTGAGTATCTGTCGTAGGCGCATAACATTATCCGTGCAAAACTTGAAGCACGTTGAAAATGCCACACGAGTTTCACATGTCCAAGACGTGGTTGCGCCTAATGACGATTAGACGGGCATGACGCGGTACGCGAATATGTTGAACGTAGTATGTTGCCAACAATCTTTTCATTGTCCGCGGAAACCTGACCTTGCCAATTAGTTTTTCTTGAACCAACGGTGTCAATCAAAAAATCTGGTAACGGCCACTTTCTTGATTCTTTTATGTTAGACACTTTTTGGCAGCACCTTGAAGTTGCAATCGCGGCGAATGCGAAAAGTGTGAGTCTAAGTCGCAAGACTAGGTGCTAAAATTAAAGCAGTTCACTTTTTGGACAAACGCTGAGTGGGGTTGATTGGTTGCTGTTGATTTAGGGTGTTTCGATGTGGTGTGATGGCAGCGGTAAAGGTGCCTTCAGTGAGGTATTTTAAGGAAAAATGTTATCGTTCAACTCTAAATTTCCGATATTGTGATAAACAGCGAAATCTTTGACAAAACGTACGGTTCTTAAACAATTCGCCAATTCTTCAGGAAAATTATTCAATGGATGATCATCGGCAATCGATTACAAACAGAAATGAAATAGTGTACCAATGGCTATCAATTGTATGGGAAGTCAGGTTGAGGATCAACGCAAAGAAGAACAAACCTCTCAGGCGTACTGTAAAAGGCCCAGCAAATCCTGAAGAGTAACGCAAGAGAAAGGCACGATTTCGTGAACTCCGGCCGGAATGAAATTTGGTATACAAGTAAAAGACGCTAAGGATAGTCTAACACTAAAATATTAGACTACATCAACATCTACCCCCCCCCCCCCCCCTTTTGAAGAAGCTGCCTTTGTATTTTTAGGTCTCTGATTTAAAAAATAAAGGATATTTCCTCCATTTGTAGAATTATTATCAAATGCATCAACTAAATTGGCAATTATCTGACAAAAACTCGCTACAATTTTTTTTGACCTCTTACATAATCAATTGATCATGGTTGTTTACAAAAGCAATGTTTTTTGAGAACATCTGTTGGAAAACCAAGCTTTTTTTCGTCGAAAACCCTGCAAGGGTACCATTTTTGTGGAAAATCGACGATCATAATTGGTTTGATTGTACCTTAATATAATATTTTCGGGAAATTATCTCCCGGTTAAGTTCAATTAAGAAGACTAGTTCTTGTTTATATTTGCTCATGCGTTTCTTTTTTATATGTAGTGACTTCTTAGTATTTATCAATTGTAGTAGTCACTCAAAAGTCGCTAATTTATAGCTACTTATGATGGGTAGTATCCTTATTTATTGCCTTTTGCCAAATCTGCACAGGGACATGGAGACGATGCAGAATTGATTCTAGGAAACAGGTATGATCTTATCATCAGCTATGATTTTGCTTCGATTACAACAGTTTTTGATTATCCAACGGTTCAAAAATAAGCTTTCAGTACAATTTATAAGTATATATGAGCAGCTAGCCGATTTATGGATTTGTTTTTGTATATTTGCACTTTGTTGATTAAACGGAAAACTAAGAAAAAGTATTTCCTTCCAAGCCTGAACACAACCCTGCAATCGAGGGCTAGGCTTGTTGTTTTCTGTACTGCAGCGCGTCTGCCTGTATTAAAAATTTACTAATTCATACGAGACGAAAAAAAATTTAAGGGCTCTTATTCAAAATTGGAAGAATGTGTGTTTCGTTCTAACATTTTACAGGTTGAATATCCTCAGCGTCTTCTACTTATACACCAAATTTTATTTTGATCGGAGGTTACGAGGTCATGCCTTTTTTTTATTTGAAACAGTTTACAAATGACATCAGGTCAAAGATCAATGCAAAGAAGAACAAACCTTCCAGACATGCCGTCAAAGACCCAGTAAGCCCTGAAGAGGAACTTAAGGAGAAGGCACAGCCTCATAAGCTGTAGGAAGGTGGAAATTTTCATGAAGATACCTATCAGCTTCTGCAATTAGGCATACCAGAGTGACTGTAATGATCCAAAACCAAAAAACCAAATATGTTTTTATTTTGCAGACTTCTGTCTATCGTTGGAAGTATGTTATACATTTATATTAATAAAAAGCGAAATGGTGGACTTGTAAAAATAAAAATTTGGACAAATTGTTCAGTTTTTCGTTGAAAGTCGAAGAAAAACATGAATTGCTAGTAAACAAAAATAAATTATAACTAGCACTTTTGAAAGTTTTTAAAAAAATTATAATTAGCTTCAACTTCCCAGAAAATTTTCTGCTACCATGGTGAACAGACTGATCAAGAATTTTGGTAACCGTTAACTCTTACTACAAAGGATGTTGTTATTGGAACAAGGAGAATATTGCTTCCAGCCTGCTCAAAGTAAACTGTCAAAAATCAGTTGAAATTGTGTATCAATTGAACTTTAGTCTAGATCGGGCTCAACAATCAATGGATTTGCAAAATTTCCTGTGTATTCAGAAAATCAATAATAGAAGAGAAAATTAAAATCAAACTAAGAAAGGGCAATAGAAATTACACTTGATATCTTCATTTTCAATGCAGTCAATTTAACGATAGCAATTTATCTAGGATTTTTTTGGTCTGGTACAGCTTTAACGTTTCGCAAACAAAATTTTGCGATTTGTTGACAAATAAACTGAGAGGCACAACTTAATTGTGTCTTGGGTATGGATTTGTTATATTCACCAATATCCTTGTGACTTGTATGACTTTTCCAAGAACAATATTTTTTTCAAAATGAGAAAAAGGAGGATTCAGAGCATCCCTTCGTTGGGAGGTTGTTGTGTTCCGAACATTTTTATATCCCTCTAAATAATAACGTCAACGTTTTTCAGATTATCTTTAAAAAGAAAATTGATTTGTGTTTAAGCTTATGTAAAACATCACCTTAAAAATTCTTTCGATCTTTAAAAACTGGTCAAATTTTAAAAACTAAATAATATCAAAAATTTTCATAGCATCATTATTTGGGACTTATTGACTCCGATTTGACGGTCGTTTTCTATTAACCATTGTACATACATTCATACAAAACTCGTTACAATAAAATAAAAAAATTGAAATTTCGACTTGAATGCAATACCAATTTTCGCCCGACCAGACCTCCTTAAACATACGCTCGCGTACTCTGCAAGGAACCATAAAAAATGTGACCATTTCATTAAACAGCTTTACGGCGAGTAAGGCATTGTTGTGTATATCCAAAGTGATATCCGGAAATCTATAATGAAAATCTGCTTGGGAACGTTCGGTGAAAGGAGATTGTATTTGATCGGGGCGGGCGAACATTTCAAAAGCGCAAATACTCGTTTTCAGTTGTTTCAGCAAATTGATTATAAGAAATGCATACTTGGCATTTTTCACTAGTCATGATAGTACTAATGTTTATTTAGCAACACTCAAATAAAATGGACACTCGCGAATTTTTTGCGCTAACATTCAAAGATAAAAATTATTCATGAACGTGTGTTCGTAGCCTTGATATGGTTTTTTTTCATTTCTGAGCACGTAAGGTCGGCAGAGCTCATAAAACAGTGGTCGTTCCTTATTATGCTTGGATTGTTGAGCGATTATAGCTGTTATAGGTTTTACGTGGGATATTAAATGCTTGCCGATTGCGGATTTTAACTTCATTTTTTCCCAAGGATGGTTATGTAAGCTGGTTAAATGTGGGGTGGTTGCAAGTTGATCTAATTTGGCAAGGCGTTAATTTGATTGGAGATTAACAAAATTTTTCAAGTGAATTGAAATGCAACAATTAATGAGTTTGGATTTGTTTGCTGCAGTCAGTGTATTCAAATTTTGCAATTTTCTTAACGCTACTGTGGTTTATCCGTAAAAAATTATAGCTTCCTTCGAAATACCTTTGATTTTGATAACTTTTTTTTATTTACAGTTGATATATTTTCGATTCACTATTTACAAACAAACGTGACGACATTTTTTGAAACCTTGTCGGTATTTTATACATATATCTACACTTCGTTGTTAATCGATCATCAATACAAAAATATTAATAAAATGGAACAAAACTGTTGATGATTCCACTTTGGTAATGTGCTGGTTGCTTCAACACATAAAAACTAATAAAACCAATAATCGAAAATTCAAATGCAATCCGAAAAATCAAAATTTGCTGAGATGGTTTCCACAGACTTTGAAGCGAAATAAACCAAGATAGCTCCAATGATTTGTTGGACGAGGAAGTTACTTACATTAATGAATTTTTATAGCTAGCAAAATGGGTTTGCTCTTGTGAAAATTCCTAACAGATTTTCCTCTTCAAAAGTACAAGAAGTCAGTTATCCCGAGCAGAGATGACTGGGCCATAGAAAGGAGTCAGATACAGGAATCGGTCGACATCTACATACACTGATGGATCAAAAATGTGAATAAAAGTTGGCTGTGGCGTTTTCTAAACACAGCTTGGCCTGAAACTATCTTTACAGCTTCCGCACCACTGCATTGTCTTTCAGGCAGAGGTCATTCCAATAAATAAGGCAGTAGACTGATTAAGAAACCAAAAAAAAACAATCTTAAAGAAATCTTAACATCTTCTCTGACTGTCAAGCTGCTATCCAACGTGTACACTTGATATAAAATTGTAATAGAATGTCGTACACAACTACCTACATATACTGGGTACCGGGGCATAAGGATATACTGGGAAATTACGAAACAGAGAGCTGGAACTGAGCTCCAGGGCTATACACTAACACCCCAAGTCAGCTATCCTCTAGCTTCCATAAAGCTAGCATGCAAGCAGGAGTACACAGAAGCTGCAAATAGGCCCTGACTACTGGAAGAAACCTGTAGGACAACCAGGCAAACTTGGTGCATTTTGACCTCAAAACGCACTAAGCAGCTCCTCAATACAAGCCATGAAACATTAAGTTTCAACATTTCCATACTGACGTGGCACTGTCTGATTGGCAGATATGCAGAACGATTCCTGCTTTAGTTGTAGATCATAAGAAGAAAAAGATACGATCCAACATTTTCTGTGCGAACGCCCAGCACTATCCACAAGACGCATGTAAACCTTCGGCTCCGCTTTCCTGGATAAACTCACGGTAGTAGCTAATTAAAATGGATGCTACATGACCGGCTTCGTAAGAAAATCCAAATGGTTCTCATCATTCCGCAGCTAGGTTTTAGTACCGTCCCAATTTTCTGTGGTATCACAATGGGCTTGTCGTGATTTCAGTGAGCCATCTCTTGATAAAAAGGCTGCCACAGCAACTAACCAGCTTTTTACTTTTGGGATATTTTTTAGTAAAAATTCTAAGTAAATAAGCCCAGAAATATCACCTAATTAAAAAACAACACTCACAATTAAATCGATAAAATGATATCTGACAAAAAATTTATGGAAAAAGGTTTTGGAAAGAGCTCGAATTTGCGAAGCAGAAAATAGTTACAACTTGTAAGGCTTGAGTTTTTATAACTAATCCAAAAAGGCTCTCTTTCAATATACTTTTCTTTATAAAATTAAAAGTATAATCATCGGTTATATGAAATTGATACGCAAGATTCAAACCACTATGGCCATTTTACACCACACTGAAGAAAAATGAATGAAAAATATTTTGATTTTGAAAAATTCACATTTCCCGAATTATTCGTAAAATGTTGGATTTTCGGCTCCGTGTCTGCTAAATAGATAAAAAACTGACACATCAAATTAAGCCTGTTTCAACACTAGGTGTTGGATGACAATGTTTACTTCTAATTATAATAAATTTCAATGAAAAAGACATAGATGCCAATGAACTACAGTCATTGGCGTCGATCTCGGTTGATATACTGTATGTTTTGAAATTCCGGGCTGCAACAATACAGTTTAGGAATGTTAAACTTCGGCCAATGACAAAGTCTTACTCACCAGGATTTCTCAAATTGAAATTAAACCAATAAAAATTAGACAATTAATTTCTATGTCAGGGGCACACATTTTTAAATATTACTAGAAATCATACACCGATTTTGTAAAGCCAAAATCAAATGAACATACGTATCTATTATTTTCATTCAACAAAAAAATTATATCACAAAACAATTTCTTGGGAAGGCTCAACAACCTTCCCCTGCATTCGGTGCCATGTAATATTCGCTTCCAGCAAATCGATTAGTGATTTTAAGCGCGCAAAATCCAAATGGCAGCGCGAATAATTTCGTTTATTCGTCGACACAATACGCAGTAATTTTACTATTTCAAATAATTGCAAATAATCTGTTTGTATTTTTTTTTCTTGGAAATCTTGTTCGTTACAAGATCAGTCATTGTGAGGCGGAACTAAAATTTTTCAGTAGAAGCTTCCTGTTTTGTACTTTTTGTATTAGTTCTTGTGTTGCCAATACTTTGGATGGTATATTTTGTGAAATAAGTAAGACTGGTTTTATTTTTCGATTATGATTGGATGTGAGATAGTTTTGAAACTTTTTAGTTGGTATGAACGAAATATTTTGTGCAAGAACATCGGAGAAGCTTTATTGATGTCATTATCGCTTCTCCATGGATTTCAGGGAAAAACAGAAAAAAGAAACATGATAATAATTAAAAATAGACGTCTTTGTTTAGAAGAGCAAATTCATTAATAAACAAGCCGCGAGGTGCGACCCTTGAGGTGCACACGGTCAACTTCCCAGTAATATCTAGATAAACATTAAAAATATTAAACACAATAATAATTTTACAAATAATACTTCTTTAAATAATAATAATGAAAGGTATTCATAGCAGTAACAGGAATGAGTTAATATTAATCATATCATCTACGGGAGCATCCATTGATTACGTAAGGCTTTTGGTGGATGGGGATTAATTGAATATTCACGTGAATCAATCGGTGGGGGCCTTTTCTACGTTATTTGTTATTTTCACATCCATGCTTGAAGGACAAACGAGCGCTAGCAAAAATGAATGCAGTTTTTGTTATTACGTCCACTGAAGGGATTTTGTCACGTGATGGCCTTTTTGAATTGTTGCGTTCAAAATTGCCATGACTTCAGCATAATCACTGAATTTAAAAAATTCCAAGATTTTACATCAATCAAATTAATAATTACTATATATTTTCTATAGGTCTTGAAAAATTTTGTATATGCAGTGAAAAATATGTTAAATTGCATGTAAAAAGTAAAATGTAATACAAATGATGATGGAGGAAGTAATTGCAATCTTACGATTACTAAAGAATAAATCTACTAAAAACTACAATTTTTTATTTGATGAGAGCTTTTTAAAGCATATGCTCTTGCAAAGTATAGACTAAAAACATTTTACCATTCAAAGCGTTGATCACCACAAATGCAAATTTGATTGAAATTTTGATGGTTTTCAAAATTTAAGCAGTTTTTTTAATTGAAAGACTGTAAAAATTATTAAAAATCTGCTCAAATTATGCAAATATTTTAAAATTTTGATTGAATTTACAACAATTTCTTTAGAAGAAAAAATATAAAGTAATAAATTTCATATGAACCCTCTTTACATGGTAACTTTGAATGATTTTTTATTTTTTATTTAGTTTTTTTCATAATCATGGAAAAAAGTTTTACTAGTTTCTCTTCAAAAACTGATAAAAATGTTTAATTTTTTTTATAAAAATTTATTACTGTGCTGTGCAAATCTGGTTAAAAAAATATTATTTATGAAAAAACCGTAATTTTTCGCATATTTTTTAATTAAAAAAAACGGCTGAAACAAATTTTTATAATGTTAAAAACATCACAAAAATGTTAATACACGTCGACTGACACCTTAATGATGCAAATATTATATCTGGTTCGTGAGATGCAGCGAATGACAGAAATGACCTTAAAGATCATGATGACTGTTAATGGTTTTTTATTTTTTATTTAATTTTTTTCGTAGTCACGAGAAAATGTTTTGATGTTGTTTTTACAAGCATTTATTGTAGTATATGTAATTTATAAACATTGATTACTGTGTTCCAGAAATCAGGTTAAAAATTTATTGTTTATGGAAAAAACCTAATTTTTTGCACTTGTTTTCCTAAATTAAAAAACGGCTCCAATGATTTTTTCGAAATTTGATAGATTCACACAAATGTTAATACGCGTCGATTGACACCTTAATCATGCAAATCGTATGTTTGGTTCACGAGATATAACGCATGACTAAAATGACCTTCAAAAGGTCAAAACAACCCCCCCGACCGAAGTGTCCCAAAAACTAATCAGCTCTTAAGATTGCAAAGACGCCTCGATTGACATCTTAACAAAGTCGATAGGACTTTGTTTACGTGAGTTATGCTCGTAGAAAAAACTGTCCAAGAACGCACATACGTACGTACACACACACATACATCTCCCTTTCTAAATGAAAACAGAATGAACCGTTTTAAAGTTAGGAGTGAGAAAAGTAGGAAAAAGCGATTTTTTTAAAATTTAAACATTTCAATTTTTTTAATATTCTCGACTTTTTTGAGAGGGAGCATAAGTCAATTATTGTTATACGAGTTATTCCACAACTTTTCCCGCAAAAATCAGTGTCCCCCTCTCAGCGGTCAAATGTAGTCGTTTTTTTACAGATCCGCCCTAGTCTCGTATACATGTGTAAATATCTGCATGTTACATGCACATTTGCTTTCTGTCTGTAGCAACCCTTAAAATGTTAGCTTCGAAACAATTTTTCTTGTCTTCTTAGTTTGATTTTCTAAAACTTTTCCTGTATATTTTACATAGCCTCATAAAATTACATATATCATCACTAACAGAAACATTACACTTATGAATGCATCGAACAGTTCAACATATATTGAGATCAAGGTAGATACTATGAAATCGAATCCACATTTTTCTCTATCTCTCTATTATCCAACATCAAAGCCTATGTTCACTGGATACAAAAAAAATCCCACTAACGAGAATTTCATGCAAAAATGAATTTAATACGTCGGATCTTGCAAAAACACACCTCCATGCATATGCAGTAAACTGCATACAATTATGCAAAAAACCTGCAAATGTTTGTTGGTGGCGTGATTGAAAATCTGGTTGGTACAGGTGCGTATCTAAAATATTGTAAATTGGAGGATAAGTACAACTATCAGTACCGTCAAATCATCCACTTACATATTTTCTTATGAAAAGTTAAATGAAACTGAATTGAATAACACACTAAGTGGATTATGAAATGGTAGTCTAGATTAATTAGCATTTGGACAGGTAGGACAGACTAGTTCGATTTGCAATTTTTAGGATCTCGGCATGACGGCCAGACAGTCATTAGTAAGAAGATTGGGTTTGGGAAATTGGTTTTTGTATTTGATGATAGAATATATTTTTTTTCTGGAAAAAATTAGATAAAGGTTTTTGGAGTCATTGTTAAGATGAGTATCTTTCCTTATAGCCACATAGTTTTTCTTTGCGAGCTCTGAAAACTGTTTCACCACTGCCGCAATTAGTAGTTCAATTAGGTCGTTATTATTTGGAATACGGTCATAGAAGTCAATGCTTATCTTCTCGTCGCGATCCTAACTATGTCCACCGCCAACAAACCCGTGATCCCGCAATCTTCAATCCGTCCATTGTGGCAGTGAATCGATCAATCAATCCGCCGGGGCAACGACAAAATACAGCGACGAGTCCAGTGGCGAAATCGATTTGATTTCAACAATTAGCGTGCAAATAAGACATTAAATGCCAATCAGCTCAATGCCAAACATGCCGCGCCGATGCCTATTCCAGGTCCCAGCCCGACGCATCGATGATATCTATCGGTGTCAATATCGATATCTGAATACCTGTATCTTTTTTTCACACTCTTGTTGCGCTACACGCAACCGTAACCGCAACTGGCATGAATGATGATGCTGGCGATGATTCGCTCGATTCGATTGCTACAATTATAATCGCTTACAAAGTATATGAATCGGAATCAACACTGACTCCGAGGCCGTTCTCACCTGATTGCTTCAAGGGATTCATTCATTGAGATACATATTGTGTTGAGGTCAGATCGATTCATTGATATGTTCCTCCTGGCAACCGCGGTCCTCCTTCTCATGTTTCTTTGCAACAACAAAAATGTGTTAGATAATTTCAACGTTGTATTTTTGGAATAAGACAGCCAAAAGGATTTAAGCATCCAAAAGAAAATTAAATTAATATCACTATGAAAGTGCGGAAATTAAATTTGCGGCTTTTGTGTCGATTTTGTGTATGGTGTTGTAATTATGATACATTTAAATATTTCCTGGAAATTTTTGTCTAAACTTAAACTAAAAATCATCTGCTGATCTGTATAATCCTGTCTCTAATATTTTGTGTGAAAATTGTAGCTAGAATAAGCTGCATAAGCCTAACTTAAGGGATCATTCTAGTATGAACGCGTAAAAAAGAGCTATTTTTATAATTTTTTCAAAATACTCATTAAAATAGGTTTGGATCCTTTTGGGTTTAATAAATACATATTTGAATTGTACAAACAAAATTGATTATATGTTTTGTATAGTACACATACAAAATCGCGAAATCTGCATAAATATCTTCAATTTCGCTACGCCAACAGTACGTACGGTTTAGAGATAGGGAATCATTTGAAACACAAAATTCAAAAATATTAAAAAAAATTCATATCACCGGCAATCGCACAAACCTTAAAATATTTAATTTTGCAAAACAAAACAAAAATCGCGACGTTATGTTATGTTTAAGCGTTTCAAAAACACTTTTTTCGGTAACTTTTCGTTTGTCAAAAATATACAAATTAAAAATTTTAGTTTATTGAAAGTTTCGAAGATAGCCTTTCATGCAATAAATGTATGGTTTACATGTCAAGAAGATCGGTTGAATAGTTTTTAAGAAAATTTCTGCACCGTGTCTAAAATAGTGGTATTGAGAAAAACGTGAATTTTTTTTATCGTAAAATCATTAAAGCAAGACTTTCGATGGAATAACTGGTAAAAACATTTCAGGGTCAAATTTCTGATTTGAAATACAGAATTTATATTTTTATAGATAATCCATTAGCTATTAAATGTATTGAATCCAGATTTTATTGCAAAAAACCGCAATACACAAAGTATATGGAGCAATAAAAATTATATATGCACAAAATAATTTGTTTATAATAAATAGTGTTTATTTTGAAGGCAAGTTAATGAAATATTGAGGCTTTGGTACACATAGAATTTAAAAAAAATCGACATTCATTCAGCAATTTTTTGTATCTGCTCATTTTGAAATTTCAATTTCATTTTTCGAACGAGAGCTGGTCACCACAACTTTTCCTAATTTTGCAAGGGTACGCATGGTCACTTTTCGACATGTTGTACTCAACAAAAATAATTGAAAAGTTTTACCCATAAAATAGACAAAATAACAAAGGTATTGGTTTTATCGAAACCTCTAAATTGTTTATAGATTCGCCGTAAACGTCCTTAGACTTTGAACCTTTGTATCTAAGAAACGGAAGTGTCGTTTTTGAGTACTTGCGTTCTACGTTTTTGCATTTGATTTCAATAAAAATTTTCAAAAATGCTCGATTTGTTTATAAGCAAAAATATGTTCATAAATTTAAAAAAAAACTCTCAGGCCGCCTTCCTTACCAATCTCTCAATTCAAAGGGTTGTATATTTAATTTTCAAGTATTTCAAGTCTTTCTTTTAAACTTTCAAAGTCTGGATTGCAAAATTATTATTCCAAAACTACTGAACTAATTCTAATGAAATTTTTTGTGCTATTTAATTATATCATAAAGTTTCAACCAAAATATATACAAGTAAATTATACGATTATAGATTTGATCAAAAACAGTTTGAGATTTCTTGGATTTTTAGAAAATCTTATGTTAGATGGATTTTTAATACAATTTTCCATTTAAAAATGTAGCCAAGAATTCATTGTCTGAGAAATTTTTCACTTTTGGAGTTTTTCCGTTAGAAACTTTTTTACTAATGTTTCATCAATAATTTTCCCAAAAAATATTTCAAGGTTCACAAATAAAAGAAATTACATAAGCTTTCTTTCTTTTGGAAATTTCGTTATTGACTCTTTTTGCGGAATATTTTATCCAAAAAATGTGAAATTTCTGAAGAAAAGTATTTTTAAAAAAAATTTCTTATGTTATTTTATTTAAAATGTTTTGAATTACGTGGTTTCTTATAAATAATTGTATGTCTGAGTCTCCAGAAAATTTTCAAATAATATTTTGTTTCAAATCTTCTCTTGAATGTGGATATTGAGGCAAGACTGATTTTATTCCTTTTTATGTGAATTCGTTTCTCCTCCAGTCTAGGACTTTTACACTGACCCACATCCTTAAAATATCTTTAGTTCTTTGAGCTGTTATCCGCTTCCTCAGTCCATGCTCACTATGTCCACAATGTTTTTCAAGAAAATATCAAAAGAAGGACTTCATAACTGCCACACTGGTTACAACTAGTCTCCAAGGTAACTGATAGCGGAACATAATATTCGTGATACCAGAATAAAAGCATATTTCGCAACTTCTCAGCAAATTTCCATTCTAGCCTCTCCGCACTTTCCTGTTCCTTTCCAAGTTTTGCATTACAAAACCAAAACAAATCTAGTCCAGTTCTTTCAGCTTGCGGCCAGCGTTTCTAATTGCAATGAACATATGTTTATGCTAAATGGCCGAGCAATTAATGCATTCGAGCCTGCGACATTTAATTGTTTAGAACGCGTCGATCCCGTTTTCAACGAACAGGTGAGCAGAGGTTGCCACTAAATATCTAATGCACTGTCCATATGCCAAGGCATGACTTATTATTCACGACAATTCCAGCTACAAGACCCAATCCAAACACTTCGTGCCGGATTTTTTTTCAAATGTACAAAATATCTATAAATTGTATATGAATTTATATAAATTTATATACACACACAGGTTGAGCGTGAACGTGCAGACGTACTAGTGCTTAATCGTTTATCTTTTTAGCGCATTCAACAGGCGCTTATTTCAGCTGCGCTTCTAGCAGTCCATGTATCTTTCTGATAAATGCAAGACTGGTATTGCACAACTTAGCGTAGCGATATTTAATGCAAAACTGACCTTCGAACTGGACAATACACGAGAAAGGTTATGACAAAGAGGGAGGTTGCGAAATTCAATTGGATTGGTATTTAAGACAAAAACTTGAGGTGGTCAAAATTTCTGTCGCATATTTCCACAAAAAGATCTATTCAGAAAATTTTTATACAATAAAAAGGAATAATGGATTAGAATTGAAATGCTTAGCCATCACATAAAACTTCTTGCCTTGATCTTTCATCGCTCTAATAGAATCTGTATCGTCCGCCCATGTCTTTGTCCTTGGCATATTTGCAACAATAGATACAAGTATTGCCATTTAATCAAAAGTGTAGCAGTCGAGGTGTGATCCAAACGAAATCATAACAAATCTAGGTCATTCGTATCAAAACTTGGGAGAAACCTAAAAGCAAATCAGTCCCACAAAAAACGTGTGCAAGGCTCACCTATGCCTCATTACGAGAGCAACTAAAGTATCTTATGGATACATTATCGTTACGTTGAGTTACAAACGCCATATGCAGTCATTGAAGAAATTTCAGCTTTCTAGACAAACGGTGCAGTGCGGAGAGTACTCACATGTATCAATCAATGATTTTTTTCTTTATTGAAGTTGCAAATAATTGGCTCGACATATATATTCCCACGGCGTCTTTGGGGGCTACTACCGCAGGCGTGCCGTAAATTGTTCAATTACTTATTGCTGCACCGTTTCACTTAGATACTGACCTTAGATTGTAGATACTTACAGATCACATAGTCGTTACGAAGTGAATAGATTGAATGTTGTCTGCATGAATGAAAGCATGGATCATTCCAAAATTTGCTTCCGCCAAATGTTAAATGCTTCATAAAGAAGAACTGCAAACCTAGTGATGCTAAATTAAAGAGAATTATGATGACTGGAAGAGAGTTTATATCACTATTAAACTATGCCCAATCAAATAATAAGAAAATTTCCGTGCTTGATGAAATGTTTAACTTATTCTTAAGATGAACATATAGGAATAATATCATCCCATAGTTGAATATGTTCAATTTATTCTTAGTAGGCAGTCATAGTCTTGCCAAAATATGGCCTTGCACTTTCAATAATCAAGTTGCATTGTGAAAAAAAACATTTTCGTTTTTGAATTAGAATTTTCAAAGCAAATATTTAAATGGTTGAAGTGTAAAGTTCAAAAATTGATCAAGATTCTGTAAAAACAACTGATGATGCTTAATCTGCAGCTGTTCGAGAATTGATATTTAAATGTTGTGGTAATACACAATCCTATCTAGCAGAAAAATGAATTTGCAAAATGTTATCAGAATGTTTTCTTGAAAAATTCACAAAATGAACAAAAGAATCTTATAGCTGAACTGCTATCTATTGAAGGTGAAATTCAAATATATTTACAATTTATTTTTAATTTGTGATCTAAAAATATGACCTTTGTATGTTTTACAATTTTTGCATAATATAAAAAACAATTTGGTCAATATTTGTTGTGCAAAACATAAACAATTTATAGGAGATTCATTTATTATTACTCTAGTATAAATTTTTCTCCTAACTAAACACACTTGACTTTTCTTTTGGACCCCTTGAAGTACAATGACTTTTGCTGAATTCTGTATGTATATAAGTCAAAGAGTTGGTCTATTTTTGTACACTGGACCTTGTGAATTAAGATAGTAGCGATTTCTGGAAATAGAAACTTTTCCACATAAATTCCAACTATTAAAAACAAAAAAATCGTTGCATATTATGAGATATATAAGAAATGAGTTAAGTCAAAATTCAAAAAAACACCTTGTTGATCTTTTTGAAATTACTAAGTAGACATTTTTCTGCTTATAAATGATATGAGCACATCAAAAATTCCTGGAGTCAATAGCCAAGCATGAATTACAAGTCTTGGAATCACGATACAAATCGTTATTCATTTATAGCCCATATACAATTTATTGTTCACTACGAGAATATATCCAAATAGTTTAAAGAGGATGTATTGGTATTCATATCCAAGGATGAAGAAGCATATGATCTAAATAATTGAAAGGATCCCTTAAATAAGCATCTATCAGAAGATGCTTTTTTAAAGGCATAGTACTTTTGAAAAAGAAAATTGTCATCGTAGCTGCTAAATCTCACTGTTTTTTCTTAGTATAATTCATTTAATCTGACAAATTACTATGCAAACACTAACACCTGAACAACGTTTCAAAATAGTAGAAATTCATCTCCCAAACTCACGTTCTGTGCCCCAAACTTATGATTCATTTCGTCCAATGTATTAATCGTCCATCTGAGCAGCTCATTCTCAATACTATATTGGAAAATGTTCATCCAACACGAGCTCGCACAGTGCGCACCAAAACAGATATCGCTGTTGTAGAGGCTAGTGTAATTGAGCTTTCAAAATTTCATACATTCGACGCCATTCTCAACATCTTGCCCTCTGTCTGTGCATCACAGGGATAATTTTGAAGAAAGATTTTTGATCATTGCCCTTTAAGATCTAACTAGTGCAACAATTGAAGCCATTGGACCATCGTTTGCGTCGTACGTTCGGTGAATGGGCTGAAAATGAGTTGGAAGTTGAACCGCGTTTTTGGTTGGTTGGTTGGTTGTAGTGGCAGCCCCCTTTTATCTAAAGGTAGCTCACTTAGGCCACGAGAGGCCCATTGTGATACCACAGAATATAAGGGCGGCACTAGAACCTGCGGGATGACGAGAACCATCCAGATTCTCGAATAAAGCCGGCTATGCAGCCAATGTCCAAATCGGCTGCTTCCGTGAGGTTGTCTAGGAAGGGTGTGCCCAAGGTTTGCATGCGCTTCCTGGACAGCGCCGGACATTCACACAGAAAGTGTTTAATGGTTTCTTCCTCTTCCTCTGATCTGCAACTTCGGCAGAAATCATTGAAAGGGACACCCAGTCTTTCTGCGTGTCTGCCGATCAAACAGTGTCCCGTTAGTACGGAAACGACCGCGTTTTTACCGTCAAATCATTTTCAGCGATGAGGCTCATTTCTGGCTTGATGGGTTCATTCATAATCAAAATTGCCGTCTTTTGTGTAAGGATAATCCTCCAGAGACTTTGGAAGCCACATGCAGCCATACAGCGCCTGAAACCACTACTGTATTGAGCCGAACCTTTGGTGAATGAAACATCTCAAGAAATGGACCTGTAAACTGACTGCACAGATCATGTGATTTGACTCATTATTGTTTATTGACGAAATAAGGCCGGCAATGCCAAAAAATTACCCATTTCAATAATTAGCTCTAGATTTCATTGCCTTAAAAGTTCTATGCCTCTAAAAAGCACCCTTTTTTTCTGGGCGTACACATGTGTGAAGAAAAAGATGATCTAAATAATTGCAGGGCTATTTTTAAATAAGGTTCTATCGAGAAAAATATTAATATCCAGTGCAAATAGAATCTTTCTGATCAAGCCAGTTGTGTAATGTTCACTTTTAGTCAATTTTCAAACTATTAAAGGCTCTCTGAAGACATTAGGTTGGCAGTCAGTGTAGAAAAGTTTTATGCAAGTTAATCGACCCGTTTCCTTGTTTTCTTATCTGGATTAACATTACGTACTTGACTTAACTCCACTTCTTTGAATTAACATTTAATATTAACTCAATTTTATTCGTAGATAATTGTCTTTACTTACTTTGAATTCAATTATTTCTTACATTCATATAGAAAAACCTAATTAAATTTTGCTGAAATCTAAAGTACTTTAATTAAATGTTTCGAATATA
This sequence comes from Oxycera nigricornis, assembly GCA_963942545.1. Lineage (NCBI taxonomy): Eukaryota > Metazoa > Arthropoda > Insecta > Diptera > Stratiomyidae > Oxycera > Oxycera nigricornis. The sequence goes on from OZ012659.1 coordinate 7,970,288, forward strand.
AATAAATTTACCTGATAAAAGTAAATATAACTATCTTCCAGACGCGGCAAACTTTTGGCTCACTCTTAGAATTATAGATGATAAAGTGTATCCAAAAATAAATTACATTAATAATAAAGTAAATATATATTAAGGACATATGAATAAATTTAAAAAAACATATCAAGTTAATTTAAGTTTTTTTTCTACATACTTAACAACCTAATACTTTCATTAGTGTTTTAAATATTATTAGAATAATAACTTCATTGCCATTTTTTTACAAATCGATTTGAATACAATATCGAATCGTAATTTTCAAGGTTGGATGTTAATTTTGCATAGTTGGCCCCTTCACTGAAACTGAGTTGCAATACATAATGCAATAAGAGTAAACACATTCGAACGGAATTTTGATTACGATCTTTTTTTGTTCTAAAATTTATTTTCCGTGTCAAAAAACACATCCATTGTCCTATTTTATCGCAAATCCCACTTTGTTTTGCTACCAGTTTTCCTGCTTCAACAGTTTGTGTGAAGTTCTTATCCATGCAATTGAATTGAACTGTTCTTAATGGAACTTGGTCAAAAAGCACTCTGGTGTCCAATTAAAGCACACACACCTAATTAATCGTTGTTGTTTTTTGCCACTCACAAACAATAAGACAATGATTAAAATGTTGCTGACTAACTATTCCACTCGAGATTTTTTCAGGCTGACAACAACAAATACATAGCGTCAAATTAGTATTGCATGTGGTCTATCGACAGTTGAAATCACCTTCTAAATTCCTCGAGAACCACAAGAACTCAACACCACCTGTGATCCGGCCAGGCAAAAACTGCAAAGTGAAGCCGTTAATGTCCATAATCGAACACTACAATGTTGTTAAATTACAGAAGGCATTTGATTGGACACATTATGGGCGGGTCCAATTAGTAAAACTAAATCAACACTCACCAAAGATTTTTTGCTGGAAAACAACAGACTGATATCCTTGCTGGCACGCATTGAATTTCATTGCTGGAAAATTGAAATGTATGAATTTAATAAGAATGCTGAATTAAATTATGGATTGCGGAATTGGTCACCGCCACGCGTAATTGGGTATTTTCTGAGATCTTGCGAAAACTTTCAAAATTGTTTTTCTGTGGCAGAGACCCATTTGTTTTGTGGGTATCAAGAGATCATTTGAAATTGCAGCTCAAGTTGGACCACACACGCTAAGAGCTAGATAGTGCTTGAATTCCGAAAAATTAAATTTGTTGCATTGAAAAAAGCTTGGATTATAGATTGATTTTCAAAGCTGATTGATGTGTAATACGGAATCACATCTAAGAAATATAATTGAAAATAAACGGCCACAAATTGCTTACATTTTCTAAGCCTTTGCTAGTGATGCTATTTCAACATATCAAAGAAGAAGATCCCATACCGACAAAATTCGAGAAAATTTAATTGCATCATACTCTTTTTTTTAAGCAGCTTAAAGAAACGATTGTGTTGACTTGCTGTATCTGCACCTGCCTCAAACAATTAGCATATACCAAAAATTCTACAAAAACATTTAAGGTAAATTTATTTTATTTATTTAATTTACATAAGAAGTCATCCGTTTTTACGCTGTCCAAGTAACTTGTTTTTAGAATCATCCAGAATTAATTCCCCCCCCTTCTTATGTACAATCTGGAAGTTAGAAGAAATGAGTAACTAAGCTGAACGCCACGTCAGCATAATTATTCGTTTCTTTCAATTTCTTCCACTTAATTATAGATATATAAAATTATCTCTTTATATTAAATTGAATTAATTGGATTAATTATTGCAATCAATAAACAATATCCTGAAACCAGAATATTCGTTTGCAACTTTCATAACAAGAGATTTTCTCCGGCTTATTTTTTCATTTATGGCTGAAATTTTTTCACGATCAATAAAATTTTTTCAACCTTGAATAGAACTCTATTTTTACGGAATTTTTTGTCAATCGAAAATCTGGGAAAATTTTAAGTATTTTGATTATTTCGTAAGATATACAGCATTTTAAATATATGCATATATACTTTTAGTCTGAGAAATTTTTTATTTATTATTTTTTATTATTTATTTATTATTATTTTATTCTACTAGTGGAAGTATGTGAAACCTGAAATAATTCTGGGTAAAAATGTTGCAGAATAAATTTTAATTCAGCTCCGTTACGGAATTATATGGCTTTTATGCTAGAAGCATTTTTTCTTCAATACCCACATGTCAATAAAGATTCTGCATGAAATCAAATCTAAATACCAGGATCCATAGATTTTATACATTCAAAAATTGATGGAGCCTGCCTGGTGCATCGGTAAATAATAGGTTAGCCAGTTAAAATAATGTATGATAAATAAATAACGAATTATCTGAGAAAATATTTTTTCACCAAGCTTCCTTAGGCCAACAAGGCCATCATAAGTGCCAATAAATACCTATAAATTTTCTGCATAGTTGGTAAAGGAATTAGTTTTTCTAGCCAATCTTCGTTCTAGAAAACCTACACACATTCTCAAGCGTTTAGTGAATTGTTTGGTGCCTAAAACTTATACTGATTTATGTTCTTGAACGTTTACCATTCTTTATTGGCTTAATTTAGGTTTTCAGCGCTAAATTTTTGGTCGTCGGCTAACTAATTGTACCTAGCTGCCAACCTGTTCCTTTCTTTTTTTCTTAACAGTTCATTATAAGGAAACGTTTTTCACAATTTTTCCTCCAATTGTTCAATTTTATAAATCAATCTCTTTGTGAGCCAATACGTTACATTTACAGCAAGAAAATTTTTACTAACACTATTTTCTCTGTGAGGACACTTTCCAGCTTTCTACTTACTGAACATTACCTGATTAGCGAATCGATGCACTGATTCTTGGATTGAACTGTTTTATCCGCTTCAGAAAATGGTGTCATATATGTTTTAAAAAAATCTTTGAAAATGTTGAAGCACTCGAAAAATATTTGGATTTGCAATCAGTGTGATCACTTTGATTACTTTAATTGCAAATCTTAAAAAATGAAACTAATAATGTTGCAGAACATCCCAGTTTTACAATTTCTTGGAAAAGTTTATCATATTCATGCTCCATGTCAAATCAGAAAACTAACGAAGTGAATGCTGACTCATCTTTACAGAAAGTCTATTTTGAATGAAAAGTGACTTGTATCTGTATTTAATACAATGAAAGGCGTCGCTAGTTAAGTTTGTCAGCTAGTTTCGTGATTTCCAAAAAAATTCCGCCACTCATTTACCTTCTCCGTGCAACAAATCGTGGAAAGTGACTCCACGACCTGAAGACATTCTAGACTCAAAGACAATTTTCTAGCCGAACGAGTGCCAGGCTTGGGTCGCATGGGTCACGCTATCACCTCGATGGCCCGCAGGATCGACCGCACTCCAGGCAATGTGGATAATTATCAACAGCCAGATCTTTCCCGTGGTGAGGCCAGGGCTCCGCGCTTTCATCTTGGCTAATTAGATACTTCTCTCGCTGTTGGGCACCATTTTCTTTTAGTGCTGCGCCCCCGAAGAAATGGCCGTTGTCATCGTCGTCATTTGGCGGCATTTTAATAAGGCCACCGTAATCAGATCGGATATCGTGTCCCGCAGGTTTTTATGCAAGCCGGCAGACACTTGAACATGGCAGGCGGTTATGCAAATACCGCGGCGGGTCCATGTAACCCGAGACCCGGCATCCAGCGCCGATCAATAAACAAACAGACAATGGCGCTACGCGGCTAGGTCCGCGCTGTTAATTCGATAGCGGAAATGCTCCAAGAAAGTGTCAAAAGAAATTCGCTCGTTCGCGGCAAGTATGTATCTTTTCTTTGGGTATCGTGTTGGCCCCCGCAAAAGATACGATTGTGGTAGCCAAGTCCGACTCCATTAAGTGTGTTTGCTCAATTCGAAATGAGAAATTAAGATCGTGATTTATCGCGATAGGATTCGACGAGTGGGAGTTTTGACAGGCTGATGTGGTTGAATGGTATCTATGTATCTAACTTGCGTAACGATTGTCTGCTTTTGTCTCAGATACTATCGGCAACTTGGCTGCATCGATCGACCGCAACTACTTATGTAGTTTAATAGCTGACCGACCTGGGATACTGTAAATTGGCTGGCGATTGGCTCACATTGGCAGGTTCACGGGTAGAAAAAATCGAACATTATATTCGTGCGAAATTATAGGTGGATTGACGGTGAAACTAACAAAGATAAAATGTTTTCCACCCGTGTTTTTCGCTGCACCGAATTTTTTAAGGGTAATGACTGCCTTTTATCATTTTTGCAATTGGTTAGAGAAAGTGCAACCAGTTTTTTAAGGAATAACGCGACTAATATGTATGACAATGTTGAAAAATTCTGCTAGGCTTTTCATGATCTCTTTCACGATAATTTTAGTGAAAAATCCCCAAAAAATGCAATTTGACGCGAACGCTTTGTGATTTTCTTTGAAAGTTCAACCGTCCGATATGGATAAAAGCGTCTAGGCTGGAGGAAACATTTAGGTGTAGACGGATCCTATTTATAAAAGCGATTGATGAGATGATGGCATAGTGTTAGCTTCCCCAGCGAACACAGATAGGCTAATACTTTCACCTATATTTTCTTTACTAAGAAGAAAGTAATTTTTTGATGGTTTTAGAAATCTCCGTTTTTAATGCTAATTTTCTATGCTAAATATCCACTGTATCAAAAAATTACAAAATTGTGAATCCTCAATGAGCTGTGCAGTAATTCTTGTTAAGGATTTCTTCTAAAATGTTCGAATAATACAGAAAAGTTTCGGTTGAAGTAAAATAAGTAATTGAAATACTCAAGGAGAAAGGTAAAAGCTGTGCAGAATCATTGGCAGACCAGGTTCGACCAAACAAAAGGTTACAATTTTTTTTTCAAATCAACAAAAGTTACGAAAATGCCCCACGAATTGTTCGTAAGAAAATTTTAGATGTACATGCTGGTAGGAAAAGAGAAGAATGATCCAAAAACAAGTGCTTTTCAAATAGCTGCAGACCTTCAAATAAACAATGGAGTCTCATTGAATCCTCAATTAGTACGCATTTTTGCGTAAAGAGAGATCCAAGGGGTGCATCGCAAAAAAAGCGTTCATTTGGGAGAAAAATGTTGCGCGACGCTTAGAATTTGCCAGAGGGAATTTGAGTCCAATTTTGAGAAGACGATATTTTCGTAGATGAAAGTAAATTTAATCTAAAATCTTTTTAAAATTAAACACTTAATTTTTTGACTCACAAATCTGTAAATGGCTCATGCAAAGTACACACAACTTTCTATAACCGATATTAAATTTATTCTTTTTGGATCTTTTGGGCGATGATTTGTTTGATGAAAACTTAATTCGGCGGCACAATCAAAAAACTTGCGACTCACTATGAAACACGATGGTGGAAGAGTTTTGGTTTTTGGAGCGATTTCAGCGAATGGCGATGGAAATTTGGTGTTTTTGGAGTTTTATTGAGAAGCATAAGTACTTAGAAATCTTAAAGCTTAACTTAAGAGAAAATGCTTCAAAAATTTAATTTAGCGACAAATTGTCACAAGTACATGAAAACCATCCAAAATATTACCCGAACCTAGTAAAATAATGGTTATTGTATATCGTTAAGTCTGTGCTCCCTCATCCACCTCTATCACCAGACCATAATCCCATCGAACATAGTTGGGATTTTTGGAAAGAAGGTGCCTAAACATCAAATCAGAAGTCAAACTCACCTGAAGGAAATTATTTTAAATAAGTGGGCAAAAATAACACCTGAAAATTACTAAAAAAAATAGTCCATTCAATAAAACTTCAATTACAGGATGCATCTTCAGCGCTTTTGGATTTAAAAAGAGACTCTCCGAATGTGCGTGAAATTTTTTATGTACGTGCATATTTTTGAATTAAAAAATCAAAAATAATATAATGACATACTGTTTAAGCTACGAAGGATTTATTAAAAATAAATAATGTATTAAAATTGCTTTGTTTAAAAGAAAGATGATTCCTAGTTAAGGGTAAGGTGGTGTAAGTGCTACTTTTTAATACAGTGTATGCACCTCAAATTACTTCAAAAATCATATCCATAATATTATTCACCTCATTCATACGTGACATCAACAATCAAGTAGGTATTACAAATTTGTTTACACGATCGATTGCGCAAAAACTGAGGACTATGAAGATACTTTCATAAATTTATTTGATAAAGTAGTTCATGGATTTTTTTAAGATTTATTGGTTTTCATGGTAAAACCATTCACATATTATTTTTGAAATTGTCTTACGAAAAAAATGTTCAAATGTTCTTATAAGAAAATATGAAAACTTGTCCCATATAATTTTAAGAAAGCAACTTTTAGGGAAGTTAGTTAATAACGTGGCAACACAAATGTTTTGCGCTTGCTTTATCAAATCCTTGCATGTAATTTTTCCTGAAATCGAGATGTAAACGTCCGTAAGCCCAAACAAACATTGACACATTGCTTCAGAAAACATTAAAAATATTTATCTGATTTTTTACCTAGCTTCACTACTCAAAGCATGATACCAAGGAGTTGTAGAGAATCTTAATGGATTTTTTTTGTTTAGATCGTAGTACCCATTTCGATGAAATTAGTAGCATGTCCTTATTTTGAGCTATTACGCCAATTAACAAACTCTATTCGAAATAATTTCAGTCCAAACTACAAAAAAAATATTTGCGAGCTTGAGTCAATACTTGATGCAATATAGATTTCTATATGCGATTCTTAGCCTATTTATGGTTTTGATTACGATTCCTGAATTCAAGGCTCTATTTTTTTGATCTTTATACTATTGATGACCACTTTAGCCATCTCAAAATTGGGTTTCTATCGCAGTGCACTAAAATAAATGCAGCCTAAAATCGGCTTGCATTGAAAATATTCTCCGAGTTTCGAAAGCGTAGCTTTAAACCTGCTGAAAGCCACAAAATACAATCGTTTAGACAGTCCAACAGCTATTGTCATGTTTGCATAGTCCTAATTTCAAAACCAATTAAACATATCATAAATCTGATACGTAAATTTAGCTATTTCGCCAAAGCATCGTTAACTAAACTGATTACTACACCTTGGACTCATTAATGACCTTACATATTTATACTGACCTTCAGCGCTTTACATCTGAAATTGCTTCGATAAATTTACTCTTGTTGTTTTCTTTTTAATTTAAAGCAACCGAACCTATTGCAGATACAACCTGGTAGTAAAATATCTATTTTTATTAACATCCAAAACTGTGTTTTTGTAGTATACGTTTAAAACAAACGTATTTTCATATGATATGTTCCTATGCTTTTTTGCGGATATTGTCGGCTGTATGGTAGATTACAAACTCTTTCGTTAATTTTATGAAAAATTAAATCTTCCGCTTTCGTCATGATTCACTTAACTGATGTTTGGATGTACGGGAAGTGAAGCGATCCATACAAATCATATTAGAAGTTGGTGTTCAATCATAATTGGTCACGAGATTCCATTTTTACATGCTAGTTAACTTGCAGTCAGTGGAAAACTATGCAAAGAGAGTGAAATTTTCAAGAAATTACTACAAAACATTTTTTTTATTGCTTTAAAATATCACGCATCATGAAAGTGCAGCCTTATAATGAATTTTTCGAAGTAATTGAATCCATGGCGAATTTTAGGTAATTCGATATCAGTTAGAGCTGCAATTGAATATGTAAAATATTTGGGCACCAAATGTTGACAATCGCTGGGATAATTTTCATGAAAATATTTTGTAAGAAATTGAATTTGTTTCAAGTCTTACAAACAACTAACTCTATGTTGTATCAAATGTTAAAATACATTCCTATTAAAAACATTACAAATGAGCCAATCACGATGTATAAGGTGTTTTTTTAGAGATGTAGACTATCTGATAGAGATATTTGTTATTGTAGCTATAAAATTTTGCTGTCATATTAACACTAAGTTTAATTTACTTTGGCAAACTACCATGCAAATATTCATAACCGAACAACTGCTCAAAACAGTTGAAACTCATTTCTGAAATTCGCGTTTAGTGCGCCAAATTTATAGAGCGTTTGGCCCAATTTATGATGCTTACAATCGTCCATCTGAGCAGCTCATACTCAATTCAATATGTTCAAGCAACACGAGCTCGTACAGTGCATACCGAGGCAGCTATCGCTACTGTAGAGGATAGTCTGACTGATCATCCAAATTGATCGATTAGCCACTGTTCTTAACAACTTGGCCCTTGTCCGTTCACAACATGGAAATTTTTGAAGAAAAATCTTGGACTATGCAGATGAACCATCAACTGTTAATGACGAAGAAGCCAACATTTGACACGTGATTGGTGAAATAAGACCGACTATGCTGGAAAAAGTGGTGCAAAATTGGATCGAAAGAATGGCCGTCCTAAGACGTAGTCGCGGTGTTTATATGCCAAAAATTATTTCAAAACACTAAACGTCATAAAGTTTGCATGCCTACAACGCCAAAAAAATATTCATTTCAATATTTTATCCGTGTTTAAGGTGTAGTTTTTTTTACTTCTGTGCCTCTAAAATAACACACTGTGTATTTTATAAACTATGTATTAAACTTTTTTGAATGAACTTTTGGATGAAGAAAAATGTGGTGGTTACCATAATTGTACATTTAATTTACCGAAAACACTCTTAAATCAATTTCCTTTCAAACATCACTTCAATAAAATACATTTAATATCCTTAGTTTTTGCAATAAGAAAATGTAAGTATCCTTAGATCAAAAATACAAATAGATCTTCTCGAAAATTTGCAACAATATTTCTAAATATATCAAAACCCATACCCTTGAATAACTCGATCTATAAATAAAGGGACTTATACCACTTTCAAAATAAACGTCTTATTTTTTAATAACCGAGAAACAGTGACAGAATGTTTTTAGCAATAATGAGATTTGATGACTTTGGGTCTCATTACTTAATTTTTTTAGATTAACACAAAATAATTAACTACCCACAATACCTTCAAGGCGAGAAACCAATATTTTTTTTAAAAAATATTAGATGTCTGTACTATGAAATAATATGGATATTTTAAAGGATGAATATTTTACTATATATCGTGAAATGGGCCTACACAAGAAGAGGCAGGGGGAGGCAGCTGTCCTTATCTAAAGGTAAGGAAATAATAAAGAGAACAAGCCGACGTGATCTTCTACATACATATGTTTTCTTATTTCGTTTTATTGTAAAATTTTGGTGACGAAAATTTATTTTGAATGTCCTTAAAACTTTTGGACGATTATAATGCACAGAAGGGTTGTTTTACATTTAAGTAGTTCTTGACCTCTTTTCGAAAAGTTTTCCGTGCATCTACGTTCATGTATCCTGATTGCAGTGAAAAATCGCTTTGGACTTGTACAGCATTGATTTCGATTCTGATTCTGATTCTAATTAGAAACTCCTTAAACATTTCTTAACAAAAATTAATTCGGAATGTTTGTGATAATATAAATGTACTGCATACGATTTCTGAGTCAATAAATAAACCAGATGGAAGAAAATGTTGCAAGAAATATTTACAAACCGTTTCGTATCAAAAAACCAGATAAATTAATCAATTGCACTCGCATTGATTAGGTAAACTCACTTGATTACTTCATTTTATCGACTATAAATTAATTAAGAGTTTTCAAATGGCTGTTGCAAGCTGCAGCTATCCATTTTCCACCATCCACACAAGGTCTAGTTTTCCCAATCTGTATCGCATGAAATGTTGCAGTTCTTATCATACTCTCGTTGTGTGCGCCTGAATTATGATGTGAGGAAAATAGATAGCCCTTACAACTTTTCTACCGATGTGTTGTAACGGTCTTGGATAATCTGAAGTTGTGTAAATCTGCAAAATTTCCGTAATTATTAGGTTTATCGACAAAAATGTATCCATTAAGTGGCAATTTAATTGAGTATTACATGTCTTCAACATCATATGTGAGAAGCAAGTGTAACATTTTTCAATTGAAAGCTATGCATGATTAGTTTGCATGGCAATAAAACGATAGTCAACTGAATTTAAAAAGAGCACCGAGGAGTATCTACGTAAATTATATGCAGTTGGAAAGGCAACATTTCAGTGTACACAAAAAACAATTCTTCCATTGCAATATTGGCGTCCTTTTAAAATGTGAATATCACTTTCCATTCTGAAAATTTGAAGCTTCTTCTTATTTTTTCGGTCTAAAATCGAACTTAACACTTTCATTCAACAATTTCACTCCATTCACCCTCGTTGCAGCAACAAATGAATAAACCAATAAACGCACATAATTTGCACATGTACTTGAGTTCGGCATGGGCAATCCTGTCGCCCAGGCTTGGCACATTTCCAATTAAGACATCACACCGTTTCGGCTTAACATTCCGACCTGTCCTCGGCAATGGACTCATCAACCCATTCAGCAATTGGTCAGTTTTCACCTTTTGCGATGATGTCAATCAAAGTCACACACGGGAACGGATGGATCTCTTGCAGGCTTGGCTCGAAGCACGCGAAAAAAAAAAACAAAGTAGCCAAGAAGATCCGCATAAGGTGCCTTAATTATAGTTTATTATCTGTTATTGATGCCGATTGAAATGTTGAAGCATTTTTGGATCCGATCCAAGAAATTGCTTTACTTTCTTTTGGCCGCCTGTCATTGATCAAGTTCAGCTTTGCGTTCCAAGTGTGATCCAGCATTCTTTCACGTTGATGTCTTCATTGGCCCGACCCAAAGTGCTCGTATTGATTCCTCACCTGTGCTACCTGCGGCGAACTATTCAATTTTAATGGGAAGCTTCACGGGGTTGCATTGCCAGTTCATATGAAAGAGATCTTGATTGATGCCATTTGGAATGGTTGGATCTTCTTGTTTGGCCTCGTAAACCTGAAATTTGTGCTGAAGATTTAAGTTTCTGAGGAAAGTGTTCAAACGAGGTTTTAACAAACAGGTCTTTAGTGTAATCAATGGTGCATAAAGAACAACCAGCTAAAAACTGAACAATCAAATGTTTCTTCTTCAAAAAAGGAAAAAATTTGAGGAAGAAATTGATTTACAAGAAATGGAAGCCAATAGTAAAAAATATCAGAGAAGATTCAAATCGAAGAAGTCACTACCATTTTAAAAGCTTCTCTATAAAGTCATGGATTGATAAGATCTACCTAGAAAATCTTTCGCATTCGATAATAATTTCTCGATAACCATAAAAACGATTGTAACCACTTAAATAACCATACATTTGAGGAATGTGAGATGACGCTTATTTGAAGAAATGTACTCCTTTTATATTTCCAATGCTAATCTCAAAATCTTGCGCATTAAATTGTTGGTGGTCCGAGAAATCTGATTTTGGTTAAGACTTGCCTCAATGACTGAAAACTGTCTGTCTGTCTGTCTGAAAATTAAAAATTTTCTGCAATATTAGCCGTCAAGTAGGACAAAATCCTTGACATCTCCAAGGACTTTGTCGTATTTGATGGCTAGACGAAATAATAATGAAAAGTTCGAGTATTGAATGGTTGGTTGGTTGTAGTGGCAGCCCCCTTTATCAAAAGGCGGCTCACTTAGGCCACGATAGGCCCATTTTGAGTATTGAATAATCCAGGAATTCTTTTTCATTTGATCGAATTTCGAGGTCACTCTAAATTTAGAACATGCCAAACCAAACGTTACTTTAAAAAATGTGTAACATCTCACCTCTGAGGGTGGGTATGCGGCCTTAAGTGAGACTTATTTCGTGAAAGCGACGAAAATGTGTAATAGTACTTTGAGATAAGTACGAACTATTCAATTTACTATACATTATAATTGTTTGATGCAGTCTACAGTTAGCACTGATGCTGCAACATGCCAATGAGCACTAACACTTTCTGAAGAGGTTTTTTAGGTTACAATTTTCATAGAAAGAAAGAAAAAAGACATCATTTTAAAGTTTTGTACATATGTTAATTGGTCCTCTGAAAGTACAAAAATATTTTTTTGCATTTTTTTGTCGTTTTTTCACCCATATTTTTTTAAACATCAAAAAATGACGGCGGACGTAATTTCAGGTGACTAGATCATCTGGGGGGAAAACAAAACACCAAATTTATCCTTGTTTAAATGCCTATGGCAGGTAGCGGAATGATTTTTTGTTCATTAAAAAATAACAAAATGGCGGGTATTATTAAAAAACTTATTTTGAGGGAAAATTGAATGAAAATCGGAACATTTAATACTGATCATAATGATTCCGCTACCGGCTATATCCATCTATGTATAGGACAACATATTAAAATATCAGAGTGATCCGTTGAGTAGTGTTTCTAAAATCGTGTCCGCCAGCTTAGAAACATGAATTCGAGAAAGTCGCGTTTACTTTTTTTACGAATTACGAAGTACCTTTCTTTTAAAGTTAAATCTTCGTATATTGGCTTCAAAATTTCCTGAGCTTCTTGATCAAGAGGTGGACCATGCTTAAACTTTCGTAATTCAGGAGATGGGAGTCGAAATACCACGTCAAAAATGCACGCTTGAATATACTTTAAAAATTAAAATATCGTTATAGATCCTTTTAAATCGTATTTTTGATGAAATTTACTAACAAAATTTTTATAAAAAAAATAATCTAAAAGACCCCTTAACATTTAAAAAGAGAGAAAGAAAGCTCGAGAAAGAAGGCAAAACTACGTTCCTTCTCATAACATTGGTCATTGCAACGCAACTTTCCTAAATATGTTTTAAAATAATAATTCGTGCAATTGAAATTGATCTCTACGCACTCAAAAGGAGCGTTACCACTGTCACGGGCAATATGATTTGAAAACTTTTTAAAATTCCAAAAAGGGTGAGTATGACTGAAAACTGACTAGAAAAGATCAACCTGCAAAGATTTCTGGGAGCATTGCAGAGTCTTCTGCAGGGTTCTAGGCGGTACTTTTCATGTAAATATATTCAAAAAAATCCACAAGAATATCATGATGAGAAAGGTCAGTGAGTTTCTGGACGTAAGAGTGTATATAAGTAAGTAGTAAAACGTAGCAGAGTTAAGAAAAGTGTACGACACGAAATATTTGTAAATATTAGTAAATAATTCAGTATTAGTATTAACTAAGTACACTTGAAGAGCGTTCCGTGTAGAAACAATAGACAAAAATGAGCAATCAGTCGAGAATTACTCAAAGCTGGCGGTACCTTTTCCATCTTTCCTTTCCTTCCGTTTTGAGAGTTAAAAAATATTTTATATCAGCTGCATCATTTAATTTTATACTAAGGTTTTCCAGCGTCACAGTAGTGAAGTAGTTTAAATGTAAAATATATGTGGTTTAAAAATAAATCAAATAATGTTCTTAAGTTTTTTTAAATGATTCTATTTCTACGGTAAAAATGAAAAGTTTTGATATTTTTTCTTGGAACAATGACAATTATTATTTGTTTATCTAAATATATTTAGTATTTTTGTTTCAGCTTTCCTTAAGATTTAATGTTGGCCAATTGACTTACTTAATTCTGGGATGAAGTATTGTTGGCAAAGTTTCATGCGATTCCGTTCATATTTGGAACCTATTTCCATGCAAACAAGGGCATGTAACTATCGCAAGTTCAACGGCATAACTGACTGATTTCGATTGGCTTATTTAAACTTAATTTCGAAAAAAATATTTTGGAAAAATCAAATGAAAGAAGCAATTCATGTTGTTTTCAGCTAGCATGACTAAACATTTTTTTTATTTTGACGATGGCTTGATAGTTTAATTCGGACACACGTCTGGGTCGCAATTTCCAACCGAAAACCATTCGCAATTCTGGTCCACAATCAAAATATTTGCAAAGACCTAGACCGAACCGCTTTTATTATGATTGGTCGATTTTTCGAAGTTTATTGTTCATTTGCTCATTACCAGGCACTTTATGCGAGGCATTTAGATTAATGATCTCGCTAATGCCTCGGACGGTAATAGCGATTGCCTAATGGCGATGTGGGCACTGCGAGGCACCTCGTGAGCGTGCATCATTCCATTTCGCCAATGTCATGCAATAATTGCAAGCATCAATAATCGCGCCAACCATCACCATCACTTACCAACCACCATCATCATCAACCAATGCACTTTGCACCAAAAATCAGCAATGGCGCACCGTCTTGGCCGGACTTTTCTTTTGCCGCCACTGCTGCTGCATTTCTGCAATATGTTGCGGAAATCGTGGAAACATTTTCCAGCCAGGTGATATAATTAAAGACGCGCTTTTTTTCACGCTAAAATGCATTTACTTATAACTTCGCCACAACAATGTTTGTTTGCATAATATTAGCGTGTGATATTCGCCATACGATTTTCATAGACGGTTTTACGGTTGAATATGGTAGCCTCGTTGTAAACATGCTCGAGGAATTTACAACATTATTAAGTATGGATAATGTGAAAATTTGTTTCAGCAGGGTGGCAATGAATGTTTTCGGGAATCGTTTTTCTGTGAGACAATGAAGGATAGTATGTATATCAGTGCGTTAAATTTATATATGTTCAAAAAAGAGTTATAAAATAGTGCTCGTTGAATGTCTGGGAATTAGAATGTGGAGTAGGAAGCAATTTGCAGATTTGGAGATGGAGATTTGGAAAGTTCAACAACAAATTTGTTCTCCAAGAAAGAAGAAATCTCAATGATCTTGTCACTTAAGAAGTTCTCAAATAAATGAAAGTGTACATTTTTGTTAATTTTCATTCCGACAACTTCTCTGTCTCAGTTAACCTATTATCAATCACCCTACCAAACTATAATTTGCAGACTATCCACCATCTCATTATTAAATGATTTCCTTTAATTTATCGTTTTCGCATGCCTGAAGCACATAATTTGATTCTGGGCATCACTCATCATAAGTCAGTGCTTCCTTTTCTTAAACCCAGAGAAAATTTAACTAGCCATGATAGCAATCTCTCTAACGACTTTATTGAAATACTGAATTTATTATTCAACAAAAAGACAGTCGTCATTTATAAGTTTCAACTGCAATCCTGAACCGTCGCAGCGATAAAATCAACAAATTAATGAAAGTCGTTTTCCATTAGCGCTAATTGAAGTAAATTCATCTGAAAATATCAGATCACCGATTGCATTCGAGGCAAATTAATTTGTTCAGACCTTTTTCTCCTATTAAATATTGCCTTTTAAACATTGCCACCTTTTCTTGTGTGTGTTGCGTACGCGTCAAAATTTGCGTTTTTATTTTGGTGTGGTTCCCACAAAAACCCACTTATGTGCAATCGATAGCTATAATTTCCACTCAAGCTAACTGAAACGGTGCTTGAAAATGGAGAAAAGTGTTTTCTTGTCAGACACTTATGTATTACGTGAATTCGCAAATGAATGTTTACTTTTGTTCAGCTTGGAAATTCAGCATATCTAAATTATCCGCATCAATGTTTGCATACAATCTTAAGCTGTTTGTTTGTTTCGATTGCCAAAAAAACAACATTTTGAAATTGCACCCGAGAAAAAAGACAATCAACAATTTTATACCGGTTTTAATTCATCTCCTTTTACATGTTTATGAATAATAAAAATTTATTCACACAATTTACTGAGTTTCGCACTCAAATTAAGCAATTAATTATGATTGTTTTTTATTCAGTTTGTTTTTGAGCTGATATTGCGATGCAGCTATACTCGTTTATAGTATTCTTAGCCTAGAAATAAAAACGATTTTTTTTAAATAAACTTGCAACACGTATCATAATGAAATGCAGGGTAACACAAATCGATCGGTGGACTAATCTAGGTAGAATATAAATTGTGTCAACAAAAAACCAGGACGATGACAAAACGAACGAGACATCCATATAAAACAATGTGTTCAAAATGTTGGATTGTGTATCTGTTGGGAAGATGCAAACGACCACAAAACATTCACATTCATAGGTAGGATGTGTGTTCATTCAGTTTAATCACCTGTCATCACTTGCATGAATTCTGAAAAGAAATGAATAGTATTTTCAATAAAATCTTTAATATTTTTTAAATATGAATTTTGGAATTGTCAATGTTTTTCAGCAGTCAAAGATTTACATAGTTCGGCAAGGCATTTACACGGGAAACAATTTCAATGTAATATTATTATTCAATTCTAATATTTCTTATAAGATTTTAAATTCTGAGCCTTTCAAAAAACTCCAGGATATTTAACCATTCAATAAGGCAACTATTATAACAAATTTTCTGATACATATATTTGAAGTTAACAAAAAAACCGAATGAATCCTCATTCCAATCAACTCACCATCAAAATCAACCGTTCCCGATCCATCAGCATCAATTTCATCAATCATCATATCCAAATCGTCATTTGATAGCTTGTCGTCCAGCTCATGCAGAATGCCTCGCAGGACTGCTGTCGTCAAATAGCCTTTGCCCTCCTTATCGTAGAGCCGGAATGCTTCCTTCAGTTCTGAAGCGATGGCTTGCGGTTCCTCTTCGGCTTCCACAAACCTTCCGGCCAGGATGGCGAACTCGTTAAAGGTCAAAATTGTCGGTCTATTATCCGTTTTCACCTCACGAATCAGACCCTTTATTGTTTTGTCATCCAATTTTTGACCCAGCATTTCCAGAATTGTTTGAACGTCCTCGGCCTTGATATGACCCTCCCGATCGTGGTCAAATGCTTCAAATGCATTTTTCAATACTGTTGGAGGTGTATGTAATTTCACAATTAATTTTTCTGTTGCTTATTTTCGAGGAGATTTTATTGAAAGATACTTACATTTAATTTGTGAAGGCTCTAAGTCCTCCTGAAAATTTTAAAATAATAATGAACGAATTGGGTATTTATAAATTACACCTTTGAATCAAAAAATCGGAAATTTGAATGCTAATAAAACCTTAATGTTTATATAAAATTAAAAACAACGACAGTAGAGTCTCAATAATCTAGACACCACCAGTCCGGATCGACGGCTTTAAACTTTGAATTTATTCAAAATGATGTTTTATTTTTATAATCCTACATTAGTATTTCGTTTAACAACTCAAATCTATACATACGAGGTTTAACTGTTTATTAAAGAGAATGAGGCTGTAAAATATTTTATTTTCATGTCATATATATTTACTTTTGATCACTTTTAATATTGTATGTACCACTCTTCGATCCCCACAAGGCTCAATGCGAATCTACCATTGTTTAAAATATTGTTGGGAGTCTTCTTTTGTCAGCTTTTTGAGGACATGTGCCGCTTTTTTCACATGTGAGAATGAGACGGCACATTGATTGGTGGAGTACCCATAATGTGTCCTTCCACAATTTGGGTCGTTTCCTTATTTTTTCACGGAGTTCAGCAAGAATGTGGCGGTAGTGTTGCTGATTAATAGTTTGACCTTCAGGAACCCAGTGAAGATACACGATCCTTTCACTATCTTTTTCAATAAGTTGGGGTCATTTTTAATAGCATTCACAGTGTCAGTACATTTATTTTTTCAGGCTTCTTGTTGTTCAAACGTGAGAAAATTAGGCATCATTTTGGCACACAATTTTTGCATGTTAAACCTGGTATGTAAAATCTGCCGTACTCATTCTTTGTCAGTTCCTACAGCTTCAGCTAGCGCAAGAATACTTAACCGACGATCGCATCGAATCAGATTTCTGATTTTTTTGATATTGTCATCCGTTTTCGAGTCGTTTCAGCAAAAGCCAGGATTACACAATAAATTCGCATGTTAGACATTAATTGAGCTAAGTATTAAAGAGTTTTACACTGAAACTGCAAACAGTGTCTGAATACTTGAAGAAATTCCTAGGATCACCTGAGAGACTTGGAAATGTTTCAGGCAACTCTTCAATTTCAATCGTGATACACTAGATACATAGGATACATATTTCTACAGCAATGGACATGTCTCTTTAAATAATGTATCACAGGATTGATAATTTGAACTGAATATAAATATTGTATATAAATTGAGGATAAATTTCACGGCACTACTATATTCATATAAGGACCAACACGCAAACTGCATGAAGTTCTTGCTGCAGTAGAATAAAAGGACTATTTTTGATGTCAAACAGAAATAGTATTTGTTGTTTAGTTTCTATTTATGCGGTCCACTTTCTGTTCATGATGTTACAATGGATGAAAGTGTAGAGCTGCAGGCTTAAAATCTCATATCTATATACACACATCTCAAAATTATATACGATTTACCTTAAATTTTGAACCGTATACCTCTGTCTCACCATCTCAATATTCACAGACCATTATGTAATAGATGGACACATAGAACGGTAGAATTGTATGGAATTTTTTGAATTGTATGGAAATTTTTGAATTACAGGCGCGTTTTTGAATTTCACGAATTTATTTGAATTTTATGTGCGTTTTGGAATTCATTGTCAGTTTTTTTAATTCAATGCGCGTTGTAAATAACCTTACTATCTTCGAAAATGAATCAAAACAAGGCGTAAAAGTTTTAATGCCGTCCACGAACCTTTGCATGAACTATTGCATCTTTCATTTCATATTTCATCTCTGAATAAAAAGGATTGTCAATATCACCTGCGCATTTATCTATGCTCACCAAGGCTGATGATCACAATCAACACCACAAACCTATGTACTTCCGATAAAGGAAAGTTTACGCGAAAATAACGACATAGGATCAAATAATATCCAGTAGCATTGCGCAATCTGCACTTTAAATGGACTGTTTTTCTAGCCTGAATTCGGATAACACTGGTTGCGAAATCATAAGTAACCTCTTTCTAAATAGGTTCCAAACTCTACCAAGGTATGTTCCTAATGTTTGAAGAACATCTTCAAACATTTGGTATTGAGTCCATACGATGAACAAGCGCTTCAGAAAAGACGGATCTGGATGATGATTACAATATTCAATTTTATATGCTGTTTGAACACCAAGCGATTGTCCTGAAAGTTCCAGTGAGATGTTTTCCGGAACCGTCTAAATTTTCTAATTAAAATCAGTTTACTTATATCTAAAAAACACTGTTTTGCAAATCAATCTGCAAACATGAAAACTAGAAGGTCTCATGAGTGTTTGGCTTTGATTTTGTACTGGAATTGCTGATAAAATACAGAGTTAACAGGACTATATACCGATTTTTGTGGATTCACGGATCTTATATGAAAATTACGCCCAAATTTAAGGTGACCTTGAACATGCGGTCGCTGGAACATTTTTAATTTTCTCGAACTCTAGTGAAACCGATAGAAAACTCTTGTGTCTAGACCAATAATAAAAAGAACTTTTCTTAATCAGTGTAAAGTTCTTGGCTTGCTGGGAAAACATTACAAAACTTGTCTTTCGCTGGAAACTCTTCGGAGTAATCCAGAGTATCTTTTGAAGAGTTTGTTATGAGCTTAAACGAAAAGATGCCAGGAGGTTGCAGAAAAATGTAAATTCAGAATGCTGTTTGCTAACAATTTTCTAGAAAGCTTCAAAATCTCAGAAATTCGTATGACATCCTTTTTTTTGTAAATATCCCTCAGATATTTATTAAGAAAAATTGTTCACATGTCATCCCATCAAGAACGTTTTATTGATGTTTTAGAGATATTTATCTTCGTTAAAGATACTACTTATTGGTCTTAAACACTTTTACAAAGAATTATTCCTTTTTCATCCTCTTTGATGGGTTTTAAAATGTAGCAGAAACTTTTGATATATACTCAACTTAAGAACGCTGCTTGAATCGCAACTTTTCATAATGTCTTATTAGTCCCTATCACCAGTTCGTAACAGAAATCGTCCAAAAAGTGATAGAAAATAATTATATGATAAAGACATAAGTAAAGGCTTATTGATAGAGTCTTTTGGAACACCAGAGCTAAGCTTAAATGTTGGAAGTTTTGTAGATTCCTTCTGTGCCAAAAATTGTATCAAAAAGATTCTTCATTTTGAAAAGTCTTCCACTTCACAGTTCTAACTCCAAAAACAGCCGAATCTAAATATAATATTGATAACTTGTGAATAATAATGTATTTTCTATCACATAAGTTTATTCTCCAAAAAAAATTGGACGCTATAAATATCCCAAATAATTTTTACTAGTTTAGGTAATATTGAAAAGAACTTGCACTATGCGAAAACGAAAAAGGGAAATGCAAAAAAAACTTAGAAAGTAGAATCTAAAAGCCTTTTTGAATTTTGAAGACATATAAAAATATTGAAAAATTCATGCCTGAGTACGCCAAACGTTTTGAAGCAAGTTTTAAAACAATTAGAACTGAAAACTTGATTAGGGTAAAAGCGAACTTCAAGGAGTTTTGAGTTTTCTTTCGAGAATACTAAATCAAAAACTATCACCACAGCTCTGCATTGGCATTAGTTGATATCTTAGGGATTCTATCAAAATGGAAAAAAACGCACAAAATACCTTCAATGGCCAAAATGTTTTCAGAATCAAAAATCCTTGTTATATTTCTTCAAGGTCAAACTGTGATCGTGCAAGCATAATTTTTTGAAGTAAGACATTCAGAAAAAAGTCTTAAAATGACCAAAAATAATTGATTTTAATCTTCGTCATGATATTGAAAGAATGCGCATGAAACTAACAATTTGAAATTTTAGTTTGAAAATGACGAAATTTTTCCAACCTTACGTAACTTTATTTGCATTAAAAACTATGTAATGTTATTGAAAGAGCAAAGTGAATCTCAAATAGTCAAAAGCCATTAAAATTAGCTTTGAAAATTCAGTGAACAAAATATTGAGTCTTTCGAAATAAAAATCTCTTAATCAGTTCATATAATGTTTTTCATGCTAAATTCTTTATCAGTTTTAGAGATTTAACAAAAATTCGTAAACTTTATAAATTGGTTGTGGAAGGGAATGCTGCAGATTCAAACCATACATATATTAATTTAACACCTTATTTTCAAATCCTGATCTGATCTCTAGAGTCGTCCGCAAAAAGGTAACACTTACCATGGATTTCGGTGGTTCCATCATTTTGAAAGGATTGAGTTTATTTCCACTTCAATAGTAAGATCCAAACTATTGTTTCACCAAAAAGGAATTGTAAAATCGTTCCTTTTCACCAGGTTCACTTTAATCCTTCCGGAGCACTAGGATGCCGAGTCAAGGATCGCCCGAACAGTGAGAAATGATGAGGAATATACGTGCTACCACCGAATGACCCGCACTACGTCACACCCGTACCAAACTGCCGAGGATAAGGTGACCGACTAAAACAATTAGTTTTAGATTTTCAAAAAAAGCAGATTATCCCGGGCAGCTAATTGATTGCTCGCCGATCAACTGTGACTTTGGCGCGAAATTCGAAAAGCCGAAATTCAAATTTGGCCTCGCCAAGAGACTCGCAACGGCGAATATAGTCGTCGGGTATTTTGGCGTATCTTGCAGATTGGAATTGGGATTGTACTATGGATTAGCCAATTCAATTGTAATCGACGGCACCGCTTACAGAATAGATGATCGACTTGGCCATTTACCGCGGAATGTGTCAATTGATGGCGACAACGAAGACGACAACGTCGACTTAGTCCACACATTTGCATGTGTGTTATTTTTGGGCAGAAGCATCTCTGCACCTTCGGTTGGATGAATCCATCTATCGATTGCACTTTTGACCGAATTCGCGGGGCGCAGCTTATTCAAGGCGGTCCGTCGATCAGCCCGATCAGCAAACGCTTAATTAAAAGTTTTTGTCGTCACATTCATTACGCTTCCTTTGAAAATGAATCTATCAAAAGATGTTTATGGATGTCGTGTAACTTGCTCGCGATGCAATCGCAAAGATGGTTTCAAGGAATGTGGGACCGCCTGTGGCTGAACATGACGCGTCTCCTTCCTTGGAGTGCCTACTATGTAGTGGAAGGAGTCAATTTCAGAGTTACCGTGAAGGACACGTTGAACAGGGCTTAGTTGTACTTCAAATACAATGAGATTAAAATCAATTGCAATATTTGTTTTTTTTTATTAGGAAAGCCTTTACTCTCAATAGGAAGTAAAATGAATTGGACATGCATGATCATGTCATTCACAAAAAAGGACTAATTTTTCAAATGGGCGTTGAATTTTTTGTTAAAACCTTTCATGGAGCTTTTCAATTTTCACTTCAAACACGGATAATATGTATAAAAATTGGTAAAAATTCCGTATATTTATTCGAATTTGAAATCGTAAAAAGAAATTTTCTATGCATTGCATGATGATTTTTCTGCCTGCCATCAAAATATAATTTCGAAGTCCATCTCTCTTTTAAACATTTTAATGTGGATTTTTTTCAGATAAAGTCCTGAAAATCACTTTGACGGCTCCTAACCAAGGAACTTCTAGGATACAGTAACTTATGCCTGTAATTTTTTTCATGATTGTTAATTGAAAGTGCGGCCAGCAAGCAAACTGCAGCGAACAGTGAAAACGCGGTACAACTTCCATCTAATGCTCAGTCCATTTACCGAAAGTACAATGCAAAAGATGGTCCAATGGCTTCATTCGCTGCACTTGTTGCATATTATAGGGATTCAGTCTAAGTTCATGTTGTTGAGAATGGTGTCGAATTTATAAATTTGGACACTCAGTTACACTACTGTCTACAGCAGCGATAGCTCCCTCGGTACGCACTGTACGTGCTCGTGTTGGACGATAATTGTCTAATATGTAGGTAATACGGGGACATAGATCTTTCCATTTTATTGCGTATGAGCGGAGATGGATAATTGTGAGTACCATGAATTGGACGAAATACTCTACAAATTTAGCGCACAGAACGCGTATTTTGGAAATAAATGTCCACTATTTTGAGACGCTGTCCGGGTGCAAGTCGTTGCATGGTAATTTGTCAATGTAAATTAAACACAATGTCAAAATGACAGTGAAATTTAACAGCTACAATCACAAATATCTCTATAAAAAATTCTATACTTCTAAAAATACACACTTTACAATGTTTAAAGCCCAACTGAGTCATAAAATCTTAATCTCTATTATCAACAAACTTAAGGAACATACAAAGTAAATATGCATAAATTACCCAACCAGCTTATTAGATAACTTCGTTTTGCCATCAAATACATTCACATACCAAACCTAATTCTCTTCCCACTCAGAAATCGAGTCCTTCGGCCAGGAAGCAGACCGACAACACCCGTTCCATTCAAAAATATCCATTTTGCGCAATGATTTACAACATTTCGTGCCGCACAATCTACAAATTAGTCAGAACGTCCCTCGACTGACCTAATCGAGGAATTATGCAGTTGATTAGAAAACTATTTTCGTACTTAATCGCTAATTTATTAATTGGATGAAATATGTTGCGAATCGTTAAGTGCCCAACGATGGCGAGTGTGTTGCCCTGTCATGTTGCAAAGTCGTCGGCGTCTTATGCAATTTGCAAGATTTACAGAAGTCGATAGTCGAAGGAGGAAGGAGAGTGAGTGTAGCCTCGAATGGTTTCTATGTGCGACACAAATGCGGTCTTGGTGCCGACGAAAGTTATGCATAATCTAGATAAAATGTAGGCATATAAGATAAATGATATTGCAGGATGATGTAGATGGTTTCAGGAGAGAAATGCAAGAGTGGTTCGGCAACAAAGTCAGAATAAGTGCAAGTACTTGCAGTCTAGGACAGTGGATTAAACTGGGAGCTCTTATGAGAAATTCTATCGCTCACATTTCCGATGGGTTAGTTCTCAAATAAATAGCTTTAGCATTAATTACATTAATTCCTTCCAGAAAATATACTCCATTTCAAATGCATCGACGATCCCGACTCTACACCTGCCATCATCCATTAATGTCCATTACACATCACGCTATATAATCGACAGGAAATATGCACCATTAATGCACTTTTCCACATTATCTCTTGCACATATGAAAATATGATAAATTAGTGGAAATTCTTGGTTTGTCATTCGACTTTTGAATTTATTTCGTAATTTGTCTCGATTCCTTCGCGTCTGTAAATATTGAATTTAATGTTGAACTTTATTGGCATGTTGGCATCGAAAAGTGTCAAACATGAATTTATTATAAACGAATATCTATTTCTGAAGATACATTTTAAATATTGCTTGTTTGGAATATTGCAAGTTGAAATGAAACAAAGTACGTGTGGTTAATAGTTGAAAGTTAAAACCTAGAGATTATTTTGGCTTCAACTAATTTTTTTTCAACCTAGTTCGTGTGAAATATATTGTTTTTTCTAATAGTTTCTATCTGTTCGAATAATAAAAAAAGGTACGTATATAGATGCATTTTAAAATTCAACGCTTCCGCAGTAACGCAGTGAATTTGCGTCATTTGTTATTCATATTAAATTATGATTTTTCGCATTTTTGATTATTCACAACTATTAATTTTGAATTATTAAAAATTGAAATTGATTTCCACCCTAATTAATATAGGACGAACACAGAGCAAATCAAACAACCAACGGATGACAACATATTTTCGTAATTGGTTGCAGCAAACAGAATAAATATCATAACAGCAGAAGTTCGATTTTATAGGAAATAATTGGAGGCTAAGCATTTCTAAGCCCGATCTGTATGAAAAATTTCCACGAATCATTAAGAAGACTTTTATCAGAATCAACGAGAAAAGATTTTCTTATTACAAAAAAGATTGAGTTTTAGAAATGTTTGTTATTAAATGCTAAATCTGGAATGTTTCCAATGAAAAATTCACACACGTTGGTTCTTATTCACCACATCACTTTACTGAGGCTGCCAAAGTAAAAAATATCACAATTATGTTTCAATTTAGAAATAAAATTGTAGGTTGAAATTAGTTAGAGGTACGAGTAAGTAAGAAAAACACAAAAAATTTATCTCAGCGAAGTCACTTGTGGTGGAGTTCAAAGCATCAATAGCAGGAATCAATGCTAATTTCGAATAAAAATTGAAGTGATTGAAACCGTTCGCCCTCTTTTGTGGTTATCGTATCTATTTACAATAAGCATCTTACGAAGTATGTTAGAAAAGATCTATAGAACTTTGAATGCATTCATTTTAAAGAATGACTAAATGTTATTTGTTTTGTCTTATCTACAGAATTCAACTTCATTTGAAAAACTATAAATGTAATGACTAGAGTCACCAAAAGAGTTATAATAACAGAAAAAAACCGTTTCATAAAATATAGATATGAAAACAAAAATGGAGACAAACGAAACTATAGAAACTCCACAAATAACAACAAAAACAATCGGAACAATAGAAATAATAATTATGACAGTCATCCACAAAACATCTTCGTTACTCACGTCGTCGTACATCTTCATCGTATCAAGAATAAATCCATTTGAAAACAAATATTACCGAAATTTTCAATAAAACTATGTCGGAGAAATAATCCCAGACATTATTTGTTTTGGTGACATTTAACTTGAATTGGACTTGAAAGGAAACCCTCACCGAAAAAAAATTCAAAAATTTACTGTTAAAAAAATTTAAAATAATCTCTTCAAATTCGGTATGAATATGACCTTCAGAAATGCAAACACTTTTGGAATGTTTTCCGGTGAATCTTTTTTTTAGTAACATCTATTGTTGAAGGAAATATGTCGAACGAATTTGTGTTGCAATTTTTTTTTGACTATTTTGCCGAAATATTTCAATCCTGATTGTTTTATTCGAGTGAAATTTTGTTTGGATGTGATCTATCTTAAAAACTTGATTTTGAGATAGCCATTTTAGTTGTAATGAAAAATAAAAAAAAACAATGAATAAATCCAAAAAAAATATATTTTTATTGACTGAATTTTTCAAACCTACCTAAGAAATAAATTCGGTAGGAATTATATATAATAATATTACATATTATTATCAATAAATTGAAAATGAGCAATGAACGCGATACGTACTAAAAATTTATTCTTGTAAAATGTAAAAACTTTCGTTATTTTAAAATGTAATAAAATCATTCCTGGAAAATACAAAATTTCTTATCATTCATTTTTGGAATGATTTTTCAATTCAACGGTTTATTTCGAAATTCGTGGAAAACCTGCACTGAAAATTTCATTAAAATGTTCAGTAAAACACTTAAGATAGTAAAAAACAGAGACTAAGATGTCTAAGTTGGTTGAATTCTTGGGTTTAACACTTAAAGACAGCTAAATAAATGACATATTGCTGGAAATGATGCATCAATGCCGTGCAAATCAAGATTTATTGCAGTATCACTAAAACTTAAAGATAGCCAAAGTTTTAACACGTTCACTGTCGAAATAGTTTTACCAATCTATACCAAAATGGCACTTGACCTTTCACCGGTACTCCGGCAGGTAACGTGTTAAACTTGGTATGTATCTTCGTTTAACCCTCCATGTAGCCGTAACCAATCACACCAATTTGACACTAAAATTTCTACTGAATTTCCATACACTTACCTAAAAAAAATATCACGAAAATAATATGCAATTTATAAAATGTTCAAATGCCAACAACGATTGAATAATCGACATTTTGCCAAAGCTTGAATCAACATAAATTTCAATATTTTATCGACAGTAATTGTCATCCATTTTGTTGACGATTCTTAGCGAAAATCGAATATGAAAGGTGAATTAAAAACCATCACTAATGGCATTTTAAAAGTATTTTTTATGTAAATTGAGATGGTTTTGCGTCTTTTCTTTTTCAAGCAGACGAATTAATGTTGCATTTTTAAAAGGATTATGAACTTCACCAATCTAATCAATGTTCGAAAGAAATTTAGTTTCACTAGTCGAACGTTTTTTCCCGATGATTTTAAAGCTTACTTTATGCAGGATTTGATGAATTGTTAGAAAGTATCCATACGATTTAAATATAAAGTTTACATTGTTCAAAATATGCTGATCTTAATGTATTGTTAACAGATTCGCTGAATTTTTGGTTCAACTCTACTTAAAAAATCTGCTTCTCAGACAAAAGATGGATATCTGGAGGTAGCATCTAAAATTCATTATTGAGAATATTATGATCCACATAATCAAAATATGCTTAAAGGGCGTACGTACCAATAACAAGAAAAAGGACACTTATTTTTTTACGATCTTGAAAATCATTCAGTCTTTTCTGCATCCAAGGATGACTTTAAAAATGTTTTTTTTAAGTTAGAAGTGCCCAAAAAATGAAGACTATTCATCGAAAAATAAAAAAATGGCTTTTATTTGCCCAAAACCGTCTCACCTTTGAAAAGGGTGAGATAATTGAGACCTTTAAAAAATCATTGTTTTTGAAACACCGAGATCTGCTCTTTTTGTTTTAAACGAAACAACTACGCCCTGGGGCGATGAAAAGGCTTCAGGTGTTTCCTTGGAAAAAATCTTGTGATATATCCTACTTAAAAACATTCAGGTTTACTTAAGAAAAACTGGCACGTTACAATGTGTCGTGAGAAAAAGAAGTCAGCATTCAAACGCAAGGAACAGAACATGTAAAGGAAAGCACAAAAATTGCTAAAGAAAGTTTACTGATGAATGCCAAAAGTTTTTCCGTGCAATATTCCAAAAAAAGTAAAAGAAAAACTAGTTTTTGGCGAGTTCTTACTACATTAAAAAAAAAGTCTACTAGAACGAGTAAGGAAATTCAATTAAAGTTGTCAGCATAAGTGGGAAATGTGGATGGAAGTGTTTTTTGCCTCTTCTGAAAAATCACGTTTTCCAGATAAGAAAGTATTTTTCTCGAGACCCTGTGAATCAACGGACACATTTTTATTTTATTTGAAAAAAAAGCAACATATTCATTTCAACACAGCAAACAGTTCTATGTTGTGTAAAATAATTAGCGAGAAAAAAAATTAAAATTTCGGAAAACACGAATAACATTTTTCATGAAAAATTTTGTCTGTCTGCTTTTGTCTGTCTTAAATAATGAAATTATATTGTTGAAGAGATCGTCTAAATTTCTTCATTTTTTCATCAGTTCTTTCAGATGAAAATGTACAAATGTAGAAAAAGTTTTTATGTCTAAATTGGCTTGGTACCTATTTTCCTTATCTCTTTCCATCGATACCATATATTTTCAAAATGAACAATTCAACGTGTAACAATAAAAACTAAAGTTTTATTTAACTATTTCAATTCAATAGAAATATTGTGACAACTTATTTCCTTTAAATTAATTCAAATAATCAGTAAATTATTCTAATATGTAGTTGCTGAGTAAACGGTGGCTGCTTTTTGTCTTACAAAAATTAACTTCATCAAAATCGAATTAAATATTTCACACATGAAAATTTCAACGATTGAACTAACATCAAAATTCAAAATATTAACAATTGATTAGACAATCACTACAGTAACAACGATTGACTCAGATATGAACAAAACTTAATTTTTGCGTATTCTGTCCTGTCGAAATATTCCGATTGATGTTGCTATTGTTGAATGACGAATTTTACTATATGTAAATTATTTTTTTATTCGTAGTTTTTTTTTGGTTTTCACCATTTGCCATTTAATAGTGTCGATATAAATCTATTCATGTCATTAGATCGTTTCTCATGTACCCGGATATTTGCATTGCTTTGTGTCCAAGACACCGAAAGTATCTGAAAAGTTAAGATAGATAGTATTGTTGTGTCGGGATAGATACATAGACAGCGTGAGTGAGATTTTTCGTAGATGTTGCTAGTGCTGTATGTTTTTTTTTTGTTGCTTTTACATTGATGTGAACATTGCCAATTCTGTTGTTCTGGAAATGTGGAAGTGAACGTTATGTGCTTGCACAAATCAGCTTGAATGTGAATAGAAATAGTGGAAAAAAAATAGTTGAATTGTTGAATGTACAAAGAGATTTGTATCGTTATACGGCTTTGCTGGCAAATGTGCATAATCATTTAGACATTTAGTCATCGCCACCAGTCATGACCTCCATGAATTCTGCAATTTAGACAAATAAATAGAAAGAAAAAGGATTACTATCATTTAATAGACAATAGGTTGAATTACTTAACTTATTATCGAGTAGTAAAATCGATTTATTTAATGGTTACCCAAATTAAATTTGATTTCCTGTACTATTTTCATCAAAACATTCACTTTCATGTCCATCGTGGGATTTGATTTGTGGATTATGGCTGCAAATTTGTTAATGGAGTTTCGTTTTGTTTAAACTATATCTATGCAAAAGTAATTTTCATAGCTACTCAGAAAATGTACCACTCTTGAATAGAATTTGGTTCAGGTTCCTTCCCCAAACATTCAATACCGAAGCATTTGCAATGTTACAACATTCCAATCCTTACTACTTGAATTGAATGCTTCAGACACTTCTCGTGTCCATAGCAGAGTTGGGATTGAAAGTTTCAAGTTTTACCCTCCACCAAGTCCTCATCAAAGTAGAAGAGATTCTTCGTTCCTCGGATAATCTCTACTAGAATACATGTCCCTACGCTTTTAGTGAATCTACAAAAATATGTGGATCTATATATTTATCTTCAACCCTTTGATTTCACGGCTAAAATACCAGTTCTTAACGGTTGGTTTCTCATTCTCTTTTCACAGACTTGGAGCTGGCAGGTATTGAGACACACTAGATAAGCCGAATAGTACACCAAAAATTGTTTTGTGTAATCAGTCCTTTTTTGAAAATTTGGCTGGATTTGTTTCAAAGTTTCATCTCATTCTGATTTTCCAAAGTCTCAGTGAATTAAATGATCATAAATGCAAGTTTGTTTGTAGGTGGCTTCTTCGGGGACATTGTCCGAAGCAGCAATGAAAATTGTAGGTAAAATTGCCCAGAATCATCCTGAAAAACTTTAAATATTCTTTGCATTTAATTTCAAAACAGGTTTATTTTTGAAAAAATCGTCTTATGCTTATGTTTTTTAATATATTTGAAATCAGCTCATTCAATGAGTCACACCCATGACATTAAAAAGGGTGTGCTAGCGCTAACTTTTTTCGTACATTTTGTGAGCCTACAGGAAAAATTGGATTTCCTTGGATTTATATATTCCGAAAATTATTTAAAACTGGAATGCTGATTACACGTATGTCAGAAAGCTAATCAAAAAAACAAGTTCATCGTGAGTAGGAAAAAAAATTTGCAATTTTTAATTTTTTGTCGCAAAAAATCACATCATTTTGTTCCTTTTTTATATGAAATTTAGAATTTTCTCAATAAACGTCTACCATTCTGAATCCACTATATTCGATTTTTAAATGTTGACTTCAGAACTGGGATAAAACTTTCGGAACTTTTAAAATAAGTATAAATGTTATTTGCGAGCAATACTTTTGGCGTAATACTATTAAGAAGACATAGATTACAAAAAATCTTGAATTTTCCATTTAAAAATCTACAAAACATGTTTAAATGGGACAAGTAAAGAATCAGTTCATGTTTTACATAATGAGGTTTCATTAAAGTGCTTTGGGAATTAAAGTTACACAGGCTCTCTTATGTTAAAATATCACTCTTAGAAATAATTTGGTACGTACTTCTTGCATTCAGAGTCAAAGTAATTTTTTTTACTGAAAAAAGGGTGCTTTTTATTTGAAGGACTCCAAAATATCCATATTATTTTTTTTCGAATTGCGTTTAGTCTATTTTTCGCCATTTTCGTTACAGTATGTGGAATGTTCAGGAAAATGCTCGGAAGCATGCTTGTTTTTGTTTGAAAAATTAGTCAAGATAAGCTTTCTAAGTTACGGAGGGCACTCAGATATAATTTTCAGCAAATGAGGGCTAAATGCTCAATTATTCGTTTAACTTCTAGAAGATTTGTATTTTTAGTAAACGAGATTTCAATCAAAAAGTTATATGTCTTGGACTATTTTCCACTTTATTTTAATAAAACTGTTAAAAAACAACAACGATAACTTCCTTTGAATTGGATATTTTATTTTTATACAATCATATGTTTCAATAGCTACTTGCTACCTTCCTCATTGTTGTATCGGAGGTAACGATACAGGAAGGTAGCAAGTAGCTATTGAAACATATGTTCGTGTAAAAATAAAATATCCACTTCAAAGGAAGTTATCGTTGTTGTTTTTTAAGAGATTTCAATGCTGGCGTAAAAGGGGACAGATTAGTGTATGTGTTTACTAAAATTTTAGTTATCGAAATTATGCTGTATAAAATCATTATTAATAGTAAATTTCAATGATTTTGACTACATACATATATATATATAAGATTCTTGCAAATTTTACTTGAATAATTAGTAATGCATTAAAAATGTTACTTTCTCATGAGAAATTTTCCATCAAAGGTTACTTTTGGAGTGTTTCAGAAGGTTTTATTTGTAGGATTGATTATTATTTTCATTAATTTACCATTTAGCATTTCTGCAGCGAAACATTTACCGAAAGATATTTTCAAAATCATTTTCCGGTGAAATTTATAAAACTAAAATATTTTCAGATTTATTTGTAAGAAATTGTACTACTCTTTTATTAATTTAGGGATAGTTTCTTTGTTTTCGAAACTTTTGCTCGTTTAGAAAGAATTTTCCAGCCAACTAAAGCTAAATCCTCTTTGAGATCCAATTTGGTAATCTATGTATCGTAATAACATTTTGGTTAAGTTTAACTAAGTTTTGATTGCAAGCAACTATGTTACTCCTAATTTATGCCTCGTTTGGGAAACAATACATCAATAAATAAAAATTTTACAAACTTTTATTAATGTTTTACGCACGAAACTTTACTTTATTTTTTTTGTACAAAAATTAATTTATTATTCATAGCGACATTCCGATACACATCTTTTCATGCGATCCATTGCTTGATCATTTATATTTTTGCTTATTATTTGAGTCATTTTTTTTGAAAATGAAGAGAGGTCCAACCCTAATATACAAATGCATATCAAAATTTTCTTCGCAAAATATGTAGACGGCGTTACTCAAAAGAATCTCATTTTTAAGTTGCTATTCAAAAACAGATCTCAATTTGGCTGTATGCAGTCTTGAAGATATTCTACAAGATGACGCTAAATTTTCATCCTTTCGTTCATTAAATGCCTAATTTTTTGCCGTAAATCAAACGAACAGGATCAGAGTTTATTCAACCAACGAAGGCAATCTTCTTTGAACAAAAACTGTCCCAGACAGTTTTTCAATACTCGTATATGTAAAATTAAATTCCTCGTCCACCATTCACCATGCATTCCTCCAGCCTTCTGGTACTTGCATCGCAACAGCTCGGCGCTATGATATAAGTCAGTGCATTCTCCGGCTGCACTTTCGATGCAAGC
Organism: Oxycera nigricornis; assembly: GCA_963942545.1. Lineage (NCBI taxonomy): Eukaryota > Metazoa > Arthropoda > Insecta > Diptera > Stratiomyidae > Oxycera > Oxycera nigricornis. The sequence goes on from OZ012659.1 coordinate 8,002,478, forward strand.
CATCTACTCCGAATCCACAACAATCTTCAATCCCAAGACTTCCCGGTGTCTAAATTTAGTGCAATCAATTATTCGCGACAGTTGCGTGCACATTGTTACATGTCTACTGTAACACGGTTCTGCACAGCCACCGCGTACTCAATGGGTTTCCCAAAGTATCTAAAGATTGTTTGTTAATCGTTTGCCTGTCTCTCGTCAATTACTACCCAGATGTGAATTAATTGAGTTCTTATTTGTTTCCGAAATGTTGTTTCATAATAATTTTGCTAGGGAAAGCATGAATTCATACGCTTAACTTCCCCATTGTCGTTTTTTTTGTGAAATTTCTGCATAACAGAATCATTTTGCACAGCATGCCCTGCCGATCCAAGGAGAAATTAATGAATCAACCACGCGAAAATCATTAATATTCCAATTTTAGTGCGCTATAACCGTGTAGCGCCTGAGTTTTTACAGCTTGTATTGCTGTACCCACTCGACGTTATCAAATAAATCAAAGCAAATATAGAAATAAATATCAATAGACGCCTGCAAGGCTATCTATCGGAAAAAAATAATTCCAGCCAATATAAATTTCACTTGGAGCTCATTTACCATGGCAAGCATGCAAAGCGTTATTATTGATGAATTCATTACCATCAAAGTCAACTGTTCCCGATCCATCCGAATCGATTTCCTCAATCATCATGTCCAAATCCTCGGTGGTCAACTTATCGTCGAGCTCGCGTAGGATCTCGCGCAACACTCCTGTTGTTATATAGCCATTGCCCTCCTTGTCGTACAGCCGAAACGCTTCTTTTAGCTCGGCTTGCATGGCCTCGGCATCCTCCTCCACCAGGAACCTAGCCGCCAACGTGGTGAACTCGGCAAATTCAATTTCACCTGATCCATCCTCATCCACTTCAGCGATAATTTCCGCGAGGACTTTATCGTCAAGCTGATGGCCTAACATGCTGAGAATCGTTCCGACCATGGTGGTGTCGATGTAACCTTTCTTTTCTTGATCGAAGGCATCAAAGGCATTTTTTAGGACTAGAAAATAAAAAAAAATATTCGCTTATTCGATACTGAGATTGGTTGAGTCAAGCAATTAAAAAAAAAAAGTTTTGTGGTAGTAAGCTATCAAAATTACAATCTGAATTAGAGTAAGCATTAACTGAAGGTGAAATTTTGATCGAAAAACACCAAAATTGCATGCAACACAGATTAATTCCATTTAAAATGAATGCAATATTAGAACTTTCTACGTACTGGGAAGTAAAAAAAATTAGTAGTGGTATCTTCTCGCAAAAACTATTTTTAGATTTAGTTCTTACACAATCTGATATTGCAGTGAATACACTGATTTTGATTAGAATCTTTCTATTTTCCAAAGATCATTTCGAATGTGAGCATGTCAGACTGTATGATCATGAAGTCTCAAAAATATTTCCAGTAACATAGTTTTGTAAGGGAAAAGGCTCCATTTAGATAAAGTGGCCGCAAAACTCCCCGTAATTTTAATGGACTCTTTTGTCGCATAGTTTCAACAGCATTATTTTCTCCTTGAAAACCGTAATGACTTCATTACATCTGCACAGGAAAGTTACTTTGTTTTAGCAAAACCATAAATAATTTACAATGTTCGATTCAATTACACAATTCCCTACAAGGAAATATGTTACAATTTAAACGTACTCACATCTATTTTATTGACTAATAACTTTCATTTCTGCACACAGATTGCCACTCACTCAACTTGGTGCCGAAAACAAGAAAGTTTCGAAAAGTCGACAGTGGTTTTTATCAATTTTCACCAGCATATATGTATGTTCTCATGTACCACATAAAGTGCTAAGAGATACTAAACCACACTTGGTATGTGTATGTAGATAGACCATAAGCGTGGCGAATAAAGATAAAAGGCGAGAATGCATGCAGGCACCTTAGGATGTCATGTTAAGGCCACCTACGCCATTCGCTAATGACTGTCCGGCCAATCTAAAATGAACCATTAAATAACGTGACGACGACTATGCTACAATGGATCCGACTAAGTCGAGTAGAGGAAAGTCATGTTTTCCGGATATTTTCAAAAAAAAAAGATACCCAGAATGCCCGTCGGTCTGAAAAACCTCAACATCAGACATGTAGGTACCATTTGAATACGAACAACAATACCTCCGGTAAACATGTACCAAAACACATACGGGGTACTATCCAATCCATTTCGTGTAGTGCGAGTATGTTTCCTTGAAAAAATCTTGGATCCAAGTAACCACAGCACCGTGGCACAACTACCTCCCGTTCAGCATACAAGGACAGGTCTGCGATCAATCATCGAGATATCAAACTGTTGCGAAAACTCAATTCGCTTTGGCAACTCATTTCTCGTGGCCACTCGATACAAATAATTCGTGGTAGAGTTTCTGCACAACAAACAATAAAGAACAGCATAAATCCAATGCTGACTTCATTTGACTAACGCCCGACAATTGCGAAACGGATCGAGTATCTAAAGATTGTACATTTAGAGGGACCAAAATCGATTTCAATGGTCAACCGAACTGCACTGAACCGACCATTGATAATAAAGTTGGGAGTTTGTCTGGAGTTTACCGAATTAGGAGAAGAATGAACAATGGCATAGTTCATACCATATCTAAACAGTATTTTTGCATGAATTAAATTGAGTTGGAGACATGATATGTATACATACCCAATAATTGAATTAACGATTTAACAAGGTACCATTGAATTTCTGTCTAGTGTGGTTTGTTCCACTTTGCCTAATAAATTGGGAAAGAGATATATGATTCCACACTAAATAATTTCCGCAACTTTTAATCATAAACGAAAAACTCTTTCAGAAACACAATATGGCCGAACATTAAATCGGAAGTCGTAAATTCAATACGCAAAACCATAAAAAAATCGATCAATACACATAATTCAAAAGAAACTGGAAGGCTCGTCACATAATCAAATCCTCGAAATTTTTTATAAACCTTTTCAAAAATACATATTAAACTAAATGATTTACGAGAGGAGGTCAAAAAATTCGCGGAATGAAAATATTGGTGATGGTGTGGATTCTTATCTAGGTATTTACTAATTAAGTGACTCATTATCAGTTTAAATACGCAATTTGGACCTAATCGAGTCATTAAGTTCTAAGTGATCAACGAGCAAACAAGTCATTCCGAAATATATTAACCAGGAGATAATAATAAATTTCCTTTTTAAGCAAGAAAAGACACCCCTGATAATTTTTTAAGCGATGTTAGCTGTTTACGAAGACTATGCCCCTGCCAAAATCATGGCGTATAAATGTCATGGCGTTTTCAAGCAAGGAAGGGTCTCGATTGAAGACGACCCGGACAGCCGTAGAAATGTTTGTATTGAAAGATGCCCGAATAAAAAACAGCAGCATTCAGCAAAAGTTGGAGTATCAGAATCCACCCTTTTAAAACATCCTACATCAACATCTTAGGATGAAAAAAGTCTCAATGTTCCCAGGAGTTGTTGGATCATTATGACGAGCAGAAGGAGGATGTTTAAGCCCGGATTGTAGCTGATGACGAGACTTGGGCTCACCATTTTGAACCCGGGTTAAAGAACGAGTCGATGCGGAGGCATAACAAGGCGCACCGGAAAGTGTGAAAATGACTTTAAACGAAGCTCAAAATAAACAATAATATTTAATGCAAGAGCAGCGCAAATTTTTTTTTTGTCAAATTTATCGTCACCGGAATCTATTCATCTGGTAAGTTATTGCAAATAAAAGCTGCATCTTCTATTTACAAGCTGCAGCAATTGTACAATCTGAACTTTAGGTATTTAATTTTATAAAGACACCTAAAAATCACTTTCGAAATTTGTTTGTACTGAGGAACTCATGGAAACTATGGAAGCATTATTTGGCAGAACTGCAATATCACAATTTCAATTAAAGTCTTTATTCAATTTACTGTGAAAAAAAAATACTATGAAAAATTCCTTCAATTTTGATAAAAATTCGTCATTGCTTCCTGGACCCATGAAATCTACATTTTTGACCATAGAAAAAGAATCGATTTTTTGTCGAAGGTGTCATTTCAAATCAAATAAAATTTAGCTTTTTTTAATACACCTACGAATCTTCATAGAAAGCATCACAAACTGGATAAATACTTCCTTAGGTAGCAAACGAAATTGAAATGGCCAATTCATTTCTAATGTTGAACTCAAGATTTCAATTAGGGAATTTTGCTACATTAAGCCAGCCTAAAAGAATTTAACCCTTGACAGGTGCACTGGCTTAAAAATTGATCAAGCGAAATTTTGCAGGTAAGAACTATTAAAGGAAAATGCAACCTTCAAGTCGTGAAAAATCTTTTAGGTAATTGGAAAACCCTCTGCGTGGCTGCTTACATTTGTTTCGGTGAAACCTTCTGTATTTTTGTTAGCCCAATGTGGTACAGTGTTCTGAAACTGCAAAGTTTTTTAAAATTTCATAAGAATAAATTTTTCGTTCTACTGTGTTATTTAGGATATTTGATCAGAATAGTATAAAATGTAAGCATGAATTGTGTTTTAATATTCGCATCCAATCCATAATCCATTTGCGTTGTGCATTTTGCCATCACTCCTAACACTAATAAACAATATATGTATGAATGTATGCAGTACATGCCACAAATCCATGTGTTCAATTTAAATATGTTCAGCCTGTGTAGATACATTAAAATGTATTTTGCAAATATAATTGTCGTATTTAACACTACTTAAACATTCATATGTAGCCTATCATTAAACACCTGATAAGGATTATCATAATTTTGAAAGAAAAACTCAAAGGCTTCAACATAATTGCAAACCAATCAAACCATATTCAAGAGCGTACTTTAAACTACATAGCTTGTAACTATCATCATTATACCTTCATTAAAGATACGCAAACAAGACCAGCATCCTAGCAAAACCACTTTTTTGTACATTTAAGCTTTGTAACGATGTCAAAACATTAAATAATTTAAGAAATAAATACCGATTCAAAGGTACAACTCCTGCTTTTTATTTGATGTAAGCATAAACTTTTCACATACATTACAAACGGCATAATTCTTGTTTAAAGGTCGCTGTCCTCTTATGGGAAGCTCCATAAAGTTCAATGAATATAAAACTTATAGTTGCCAAAGCACGTCCTTTATCAAATGCACCCAAACTAAGGAAATACATATATTGGAAAACTAACTAATGATTAAAATTATACAGTCATCATTATTTCAGTTCATTCAAACAATTAATTTCTCCTTAACACGAAAGTAGACACATCGCCTCTTGCAACAAAATCCACGCATCAACAACAAACTTCCCATATTGTCGTGCATCACGAAATCTGATTGAAATTCAAAAAATTCGAAAACTCTTGAAAGTACACTTGAATATTCATGAGGCTACTTATCATATTCTAATATGCTTATCTGATTATTTTATCTTCCACACTATCTCTTTCTAACTCAATTAGTATCACATAACACTCGAAATGCATGTGCGAATCTGCTTTTATATATTTTCTTTTACAAAAAAAACTTTATGCATTGATTCACATTCACACGCATTTCATGGCATATCTTTGTTTCATATAAAAGTATCTATGTATATTTCTTTTAAACAAATCAAAGGCTGCAACACAATAATATACTCGAATAATAAGCAAAATGTTGCTGGAACATTTCCATACATATTGATGAGCATTCAAATTGAAGCTGATATTCATTTAGGTGGAGTAGCTTGGAAAAGTGCATAATCAAAATATTTATGTTCTTCGTCCATCAAACAGTTCGTGGATATTTACATCCTATATTCATATGTGTGACTTAGATTGCAATTGATAGGGTTTTATTGTGGCCTAGGCAAAAGTATTGCTGATTCAAATTGGAAATGAAAATTTGGACGTAGTGCTAGCGAATTAACGTTTTTTTTGTACGAAATATAAAATGTTTTTGAAAAAAATTTAGAAGTTTGAATTCAGTTGTAGATGCGGGATGATTTTTGGACTCAATTAAAATTGATCAGATTGGATGGTCCTCATGTTGAGTTACCTTTAGTAAAAGATAAAAATTCTTTTCCAATTCAATTTTTAAGAGAAACCAACAACCCTTTTCAATTTTCTGCAGGTGCGGTCATTGTCGGCAACGCTTGACGCGGCATTACTGCATTATTACACCTGTCGTTACCGTATTAGTAATTGCAACTTAGCCATGCAACATGTATCGAACGATTGACTGACTAAGCCGCTAGTGTCGTGCACACTTCCAATATGTAAGTATGTATGTAGCTTCGCTAGATTGTTCAGCCTCCAACCGATCCGAATATAGCAGCAATTGGACAATCTAATAAGTCAACGATATCATGCGAACATTAAAATATTCTTGGACTCTTTATTGGCATTGTGACCACGTTGGGCGCAACAATATTGATTGGGACACAATCTAATCAGTATGCAAGAATAAACACACACACACAATGCACAAAGCAAGGTCTTAATAATCCGGATCTGTAGGGTATGTGGAAACACTTACGTGCAATTTGATCTTTATTTAGTTCATCCTGGAAAGGAAAACACATTTGATTAGAATACATGTTTAGTAATATATGTGCATCGGAAATGATCAAATGAAGAACATTTATATAGATTTATTGAACAATTTTCTTGACACCTAAACAACACGACAACAATACAAGTTGATGGATACAGAAACTACAAGTGGGATGAAATAATGTAGACGGATCTTATGTAGATGGCTTTATTTTTCATAAAAATCGGAATATTTATAATATTGTCGGCAGCTGTATCCTCTTTAAGTTGGCTACGTCATTGATCTACATTTGCACCTGAAAAGGCACTGAAATCAAGTATTTCTCGGGGAGAATATTTAGTGAAGTGCCTAGAAAGTTTCGCCTTTGAATCAATAAACTGTGATTGAATTGATGTAAAACTTAGTGATGTATGGTTTTCAGACGAAATACCAAGAAAAATTTGTTTTTAGCAGTTGGATTTCTCTATTTTATGTAGATATTTTTTATGAACAATGTTCTGAAGATTGATAGTAAAACGTGTTACTATAAAAAAAGAAACAACACTACTCATATTACACATATATTACATTTTCTACTACAAGTCATTAAATGTACATGCAAGGATTATCTTGTGCATGAACTTTTTATAGATTTCAAAAGACACTCATAAAGATGAATGTCAAAAATTGGTTCTGAAGTTATTCCAAAAAATAAAGCAAGATGTCTAGCATGAAAAAAATCTTGAGTCTTGATTCTAAAATAGTTGATTGTGAAACTGAATGGTTTGGATAAATGCAATGGAAATTTAAATTGCTTAAAACTAACAAATGTATTATTTAGTTAATTACATGATTACAATCATCAATACATTTTCTGCTCAAATGTTAAACTTCGTTCTATTTTTGCTATACCTTTAAATTCAAGAGAAGGTACCATTTTATTTGTCAATAATTTTTTTAAATTTTCACATTTGACATTTTTTCAACTCGCACTCCAATTGGAATCCTTTCACAAAATGAATGATACATGAAAAATCGTCTTCACCAAAGAATTTGAACAGGTTTCATCAAAAATCTTCAATAAGGTTAGTCTGATCCCTGGCTCATTGAAAAATTCCTATTGAATATTTTTAACGTTTTATTGTTGGTATTTTTAAAAGGATTTTTAGAAAAAGGGCTGATGCCATTGAAACAAGAAGACTTTATGATGTCCATTTAAAGCGACAGTACCATTGATATTCACCAGGATTCAACACAGAGATCCAAGTAAGTATCAATTGCTGTATCGAAATACAATTGAAATGCATAGAATAAAACTTTTCCCACGCATTAACCGCATTCACTATAAATTTTTCAAATGATGCGTACGAGTGAAATTTCGATATTCCTTCTTTCTAATTACGGTAAATACAATCATTTCTATTATCAATATTTTCTCTTTGGTTGTATTTGATTAAAGTTTATTTGCTTTAAACTTTTCCAGTCAAGATCTCAAACCATAATCTTTATTCAACTTGTATGCATCTTTTGAATAATGGTTTTCTCACTCATTTCACAACTTTTAGACCCATTTTAGACAATACTTCTCCATAGGAATCAATAGATTCTCCACTTAAACATTATTTAGGGAGCGTCCACTTGTAGTTTCTGCAAATCATAAGGATTGGTAACTGAAAATCCCCACCATATTCACATTATTTACAGTTCACACACACGAGACCCTTGCACACTTAAAAATAAACTCAATTCCGGAACTATACTCTATATCGGATTTGGATAAAATCTATAAGCACTCAATGATCCTCACCATTTCGATGTAAGTCCGGTACGATCAGGATCAATCAACAAAACTGTACGTTAAACGACACAAAAATACAGAAATTATTACAGTAAAAGGACTAATGAAGTCATTACAGTAAGAAAGGAGAAGATTGAAAGCAGTTGAATCGGGTCGGCCACACTGACCAACTGGATCAACCCACAACACTCGACATTATCAATCCTCTCCTTGTTTTGAATTTCAAACTAAGAATAATAGTGGCAGCCAGTCAACTACCTTGTTCGAGGCAAGGCAGGGCAAGGCGATCCTACTACGAACCGCGTCCTTTTATTTTCTAGACTTTAGATTTTCACGTAGATATAGTGGCACGGCTACTAGGCAGCTCGGCTTCACCGGCCAGCTTGGCTCGATGCAACCACGAAAATCACTAGCAAATTTTATAGTTGATTCTGCACATAATTTCGCTCGATCTGATGATGGAAGGTGTCAAAAATAGGACCACATGACGTCCCAAAAAGAAAAGAAATCCACTATGCCGTCCGACGACCTAAGGAGAACCTAGATACGAATTCTTCTTACATGAAATTATTGTCTCGCACGAAAATATTCTATTTTTGCATTTCAAAAGATATGCACATTGTAGAGAAGGCCCTGACAAAATGCATCAATGTATGACGAACGGTTGGCGCAAATATATCCACAATAACGATGCACACCATTATTTTCCGCAATCTCGAAATTAGCTGTGGCCTCTTTTGGCGTAGGATTTTGGCAAGAAATTTGAAATATCGGTGGATTAGATACATTGATGAATTTCATTTTTCAGATAGTTAAACGGGTCTTATCAGACGAAATAAAGTTTCTACAAAAATAAAATAAAATTAAGCCAAAAAAATTTTAATTTCTATGCAACGTATTAAAAAATCAAAACTTCAAACCAGTCAAGGAAGGTCTTGATAAAAAAAATTATTTAACAACGACGATTCGGCCAATTTCTATGAGCAACGAAAAAAATTGGATCATAAATAATATGGTCTAGATATTCCAGTTTTCTTTCAGTATCAATTAAGCTCTTTCACTTAAAATAAAGTTCAAACCAATGGTATGAGTTTAAAATGCCAGCAACCTAAATCGTTTGCCGCCACAATTGTTGCAATGAAATAGAACGAACCCATTTCACACTGGGCAATCCGCAGGACTAAAAAGCAGTGCAACAAACAACAGACCATTTATATGATAATATTTTTGATTTCCGTCATGGTAGAATATACACTAGCACAGTTAAACTAGTTTGCAAGGAAATCGGATGCCATGATCCTTCTACTCATAACTAGGAAGCGTTGGCCGACTAAAAATATATCATACTTATTAGATTTCTAGTTTGGACTAAATTCTGAGCCACCACAAACTCTTTCCAGTGAATCTCTATACTTCTGACGGCTATTTTAGCCATGCTAATCAGTACTTATGCTAATCTCAAAAACGTTTAATACATAATTTGATATTACTGAAATTCAGCAGATTTTGCATACAAAATATGAGCTGGCGTTACTGAATATTTATTTTAGTAATTGAAACGAAAGCTAATCGTTTCCAAGCAACAAAAAAAAATGCCGTTTTCAAATTAAGTTCAATAGCATTTCAAAGAGAAGTGACATATCGAAATTCAATCCAAAATCTCTTTACAAAATTTGTTCAATAAATATACTCTATGATCAGATAAATTCAAAGCTACACCAAAAATTTGCATTTTTAAGAAATTCAAACAATACTATGGTTTTCTATTGTAGTCATACCAGAATAGTTTTTGGCAACTAAATTAGATGTAGTGCATCTATGAATCTTCAATTTACGGATTCTCTAATCTTCAAACATGGTACATTCTATCTAATGTTGCAACAAGAAATTGGCAATCTTACAATTCATCTAAAAATATCTTAGTTTCCTGTAGAAAGACTGTAACAAAAATAGTTGCTTGCAAATAATTTAGGATTGAATTAGTTGTTTAAGTATTTGTGTATGGGATGGGACGTTTAATTGAAGGGATGGTAGTGTATAAATTATTTGAGTCGTGCCTGCAATTTAAGATTCTAATAGTATTGGAACGAAAATGAGAAGATAGTGGAGAGAATTAGAAAGACTGTGTTGGGATTCGTATTGAGTTGTTTTTTTAAAAAGAATCCATGATTCCAAGACAACATCAAAAATAGAGTTTTCTTAGCCTTGATAAACGGAAAGATATGTATAATGTCCTTATATCTTTTCGTATAATGTTAAGGTAAATGTAAAAGTATCCCATCAAACATTTTGTTAGCAATTCAGAATGATTCATGAGCTTTTGAGTTTAGTGATAGATAAATTCAGACCTTCTCTGTACTATAAATAGTTTGCCAAAATAACTTTCATCCATCAGTCGTCTAATGTAAATTCGATTCGGCCAATGGATCCCGGCACCACAAAAAATACATACAACACGAAGAGTCTACAATTGTTTTCTATCTTCAAGTCCAAAACAGTTTGCAATGGCTGCAAAGCGAACCAGAGCATGAGACCTTGGACGGTGCCAAAGAATCCAAGGAGCCGCAACAATACTGCAATTATAATTTGACGCAACTGTCGACCGTGAGCTGGCAAGGAGTCGCGCATGATTGCTGGGCGACATAAAATTTAGCTGGGATCAGGATGCCATTACTCTTGTTTTGGTGGTTCAATTAGATGAGAAGATCGATGATAAGTGTTCAGCAATCAGTTATAAATTGGCTTTTGTTTGGCACACAACCCGCGATCGAAGATGTTGGAAAGCGACTACAAAGTGATTTAAGAGATGCCGGGTTGATAAAAAGGACTATATATACACGAAGGTTTCAAAATAATGCCTCTTCTTAAGTATTTCGTGGCAATTACGACTAGCTGAGAGAGCAGTTCAGTCAATACTACAAAAAAAGAGTTGTCGAAGTGTTCTATACTATGGTTAAATGATCTATAGCTTATTTTGAAATGTACTTAAAAGGTATTCCGCAAAGAAATATCAAAATTTTCCAAAGAAATTAAAAGAAAATTGCAATCACAAATTTTTAAATAAGTTTGAAAAATTTAAAACATTAAGCAAACATAATTGTGGTGGTTTTACCATCTTTGGGTGGAAAGGTCAAGTTGCTGAAATACAGAGAGTTTTGATAGTTAATAACTTCTAATTGGAAGACTATCAGAACAATCAGTCCAAGATCGTGAAAACAATGTCTTTCACGAACAAACTCTTTCAGTCTTGCGAAGACTACAAGACAAGTTCAGCATGAATATGATTGTGGCTTTATTTTCTAAGTCCTTGCCATTTGCTTAGCACATGAATTTCAATCACCACGAAAATACCCGAATACTTGATATTATCAGAGCTCGTTTTGAAACAAAAACAAAATCATTTTCACACTTAAGACTACCTACACCTTCTCATCTAACTCAAAAATCCAGTTGATTCATATTTAATTGGGCTAACCATCTTTACTGTCACGATACTAAACCAAAAAGCGAAATATTTTGTATAACCAATCAACAAAAGTACATCACCATAGACGACGTGACTTCAGTTGAATTAGCTACAGACATTGATGTAACTACCTGCGGTCGATCTTAAGCGACCTAACACATGCAACACCGCATGATGTGCGTTGCTAGGCCCTACTTTTACTAGCCTAAGCAGGAATTGACTTGATCCCCTGTTAATGTTGCCCATAAGATTCCAGCTGTTAATTTTCAACTACGTGTTTACACACTAACGAACAGAATAGAACAGAAAAAAATAAATTTTCCTAAATTTCCTTTTCATTTACATTATTATTATATTTATTACTTTGTCCAGTTTCAATCGCTGCTGCTCAGCCCCAAAAAAGCAACTTCATTGTCACATTGAAGACTATACCTTCTATTTTCGCTAAAAAACTAACGAAAAAAGTTTTTAATTGCATCAAAAGTCCATGTTTTCAAAAACGGATACACTTACCGATAACTGCATTCATACAGATTAACGAAACGGAAAGTTTTGTTGTCAGATTAAACTTTGAGGAAATAATTAATGCAACATGTGGAGACGATGTTTCCATCAGTCGCCATATCTTTGTTGAAAACTGTATAGTTTTGTTATATTTTTTATCAAAACTTTATAGAAACTTATTTCAAAGAATCTTTCATAACATATCCTTTCCAAAAAAAATCAAATTCATTTATGAAAACTTTATTACACAAATACTTCCGTGTACCATGTCGGCTACTTAATGTACCGCTAATTCACTTGAGCTCCGAAATCAGCCCACAGTGTTCAACTTGTTAACAGTCGTGCACTATTCTCTTTTTTAACTAACACGATCAGTTGCTCCATTACCGGCAACTGTGGTTTGTAGAAGTTCTCGAAACGTCCAAGCAGAACGATTGATCGGGCTTATTACCAAAGAGCTTTTAAATAAAATTGAATATGGTTTGATTGGAATTTTTTTTGGAGAAATAGCCCTGCTAATCTCTGATATTGACCATTATTTTCTCGGAAAAAATACTAATATAAATATATTACACCTAAAGTTTTTCATTTCACTCTGAACAAAATCATTTTCATTTCATATTACTCTTTGGAAGGACAATAAATAAAAGAAAACTGTCAACAATTAATAGCAGTTCTAAATCGCACTACTGAATCATTAGTAGGCTTAACTGTTGTCATTTTTCTTATCAGCCACCCGATAAGAATAATTTCAGCGATAATATCTGATTGTCGCCAAAAATAGTGTGTGATAAATACGTTTTTGTCCTGCGGAATGTAGGGAAGTTCATGCGTGATAGCGCCATCCCCTCGCCACAAAGACGAACCGATTCCAGACACATTAGATCCTAACTGCATACAGCCAACAATGATATAACGTATCTAATTGACGGGAAACGCGCAGGTGGTGTCAATAAATAAAGAAGATACATTTTTTGATAAGACCACAATCGCAGAGCTCGTTTTCGACTCCTGGCCGTGAGGAGTGTGATAATGCATTCGGTCGCGATCAGAGTGAAACATTTCGTTGTTGTTTGTCCTGCAATGAGTAAATCCCTTACTTAATGGCACATAGCAAGTGCGATTCGAATCCAAGGTACCGATCAACAATTTCAATCCTATTTTGAGGAGTTTTAATGGTGAAAACTGTGTTCTATAGATATCTGAAACGGTTCTTAACATGCTGCAAGTATATGTGGATCATCATATTCGGTACGGTTACGCTCGTTCTCTTGGTATTGACCATACGACAAGCAGATCCTGATGACCGGAAAAATATTTCAGATTTACAATTTATTCAACCACGTTTAGCGATACACTCGGGAGGATGTTCAACAAACCAGTGTACGGTGTTGTGTGTGGATTCTCCTTTTCTGCAAATTGATATGGTGCAAGCAATTATGGTGAGTTCACTTATATACTAAAAGAATAGGAACGGGATCACTTGATTTAGTAGAAATCTCCATAGTATAGAAAGTAATAATTAACACCCCCAATGGGCCTGTCGTGATCTAAGTGAACCACCTGTTGATAAAGAGAGCTGTCTCTACAACTAACCAAATAAGCCTTTATTACCATGTGCAACTTAAATCGGTGAACAAATGTACTCTCTTCCTCTGGGTACTAGACTAAAATTTTCTTAATCCAACATATTTTTCAAGGCTATTACTTCAACTCTAATTGGCTTATACAATTTTTAAATATGTGTTTATGTTCGTTTGGAAAATATCAGCTTGATAGATGGCTTTAATATGAATACATGAAAAAGCCCTTCTTTTCCACCCAATTGGGTATACAATACAATATTGCGGACCAAATTTTGAGCTTCCATTGGCAGTCAATCAGTTAAGATTTTTTAGTTTAAAAACTATAAACAATATATCAAAATACTATACTCTATAATGGCGGATATCGTAGATACGGTCTAAATTTGTCTGCAGAGTTTAACAAATTATTAGAAGGACTATATGTTGATGTTCAAAAAGAACCCTTCAAGAATCATAAAATATCTGTTATGGTCCATAGACACGAAGACCCAATAGAGCTCATTATTCACCAGATCTACCAATAAAGAAATGGAGAAGAAGCTTCGTTATTATTGAATCTGTATTTCAAATTCATCATGAAAGATACGTCAAGGAATCGAAACATTAAAAATAAAAATAAAAAAAAATAAAAAAAACACAAAATTGCAAATAAATGTTTCAGTAAATTGACGTGCAAATACAAATTGGATTTAAGGTTAAGTTAAAGTTTCATAGTACTTGAAACGAAATTGTTCCTTTAAATTTTTTTCATTATTGAACGAAATTCGTTCATCTAAACAAATCGTGTATATTTTCTCCTGAGAAATTTAGTATTTCTTTCATATTTTATAAAATATTTTATAGAAATTATCGTGGAAAGCATATTGCAGCTTAATTTCCACTTAAATTCTGGTTGAAAATGTTTGTCCTGCAAAATGTGAAGCGTTGATATTTTAATCGAGCATCATTTATGAATTTATTGCTAGAAAAAAAGATTTCGTAGCAAAGCTTACTGTAAAAAACTCCGAGTGTCTGAAGGTGTCCAAGAGTCTGTAGGTATCGATCAGCAGATGCCTAATACTTGATCGAATGCAGCTAGGCGAACTGTCCCTATGCAGAAGGAGGGGCTCTGACCGATTCTCAGATAATCCTTACTTTTAACAAGGAAGATCTGAGTTAAAGGGATAAAAATAAACAGGGTATGTCAGATATTTTAGCAATGGTTTAAAGGATGACTTGCTCTGAAGAAAGGCGATGGATCCATAGTTTTGCTACGGGACTCAATTGAAGTGACGATGCTTGCGCAACCACAAAGCTTTACCAGGGATATAATGATACCATGGGAACGGGACCCCAGGGACTTGTCCCTGACAGCGTCGATAAGAAATCTATTTGGTTTAAACTTGGTGGCTGTGGTTTACATCCAAAGTAAGTACTAACATAACAAATACAGCTTGGAACCAGTACCTATTCGGCAATCCTTCTGTATTGTGAAGCATTTGGCATGCTGTTGCGTTTTCAAAGGGAGTGCCGCGCTCCAAAAAGCGAAAAGGATAATATTGAGCCCAATTCCTACCAGAGATATGAAGGAGCTCGTGCAAGCTCTGAATAAACTGGTACCTGACTCGGAAAGGTAGTGCTCATACTCGTTATGGGTTACTGACGAGTACGTGTTTTGGAGCCTTGATGCGAGCTTGTTTGTAACCTGTGCCTGAGAAGCCGTGGTTCAAGGTGAACTATACCAGGTAGTCATGTAATATATCACACACTTCTGTAAAATAAACTCCATGATGTTATCAAATTTTTTCCAAAATAAATTAATCGCCTTCCATCTCTCCCACCGCTTCTCGTGAGGCGGATCGTTATCTAGGCATTTGATAACGATCAAGCTCCCATCAAACAATGTGATAGAAGAAGGTAGATACCTTCGTTCACAGTGGTCACAATGTGTCGATACTTCAGTGGAAGAGCTAGCTGGCTAGAGCTTATTTTAATACCTTTCAACCGAATCTTCGCTTATTTTGACTTCTCCAATCACCACCCACTCAAAGACTGAGTTTGTGTATTGAGGATGTTGATGGACTGACTCCATCCCTTGACACTCTCTTTGCGGGAGAAGTTCTTATCTAGACATTTATTAGGATTTCCAAGCTGTTTGACATGCTTTTGTGTTGTTAAAATATTTATGCTGGTCATACGTTTCAAAAACACACCAGAAATATTTTTGGCAATCGCATTTATTACGAGATATTTCATCAAAAAAGTGTGATTTTCGTGAATATTCCAAATCTTCAGATTATCTTCTTAAGCCTGGTCAAATTCAATCAAGCCAACTAAGTAGAATGAAACAAACCAAGATCATTGTTACAAGTGTTTCAATTATGACTAGTAATCAAAATCAGTATATTTTTTATTTCAAAACATAGAGTTAACACGTCTTTTGTCAACAATTATCATGCATTCTATGATACTTCGTTTACTTTGGAAAATTGTTTTGAAATATTTTTTTTGTCATTTTTTGTCTAAAACTTTCAAAAAAAAATTTTCTTACAGGCAACCGGATGTGAAAATATCGATTCATTTCACATAGAACATCAAAACTTTCCCGATGGAAATCTATCAAAATTCTGGGCCATGAGCAATGCCAGCTTCTTCGAAATCATTATAACTGAAAGCAATCTTAGCTATGTCGAGGCAGAAGCCTTCGACAGTGATGACTTCAGTCAAACGTTCAGTTTGACTCTGGACAAGGTGCCCTTAACATGGCTGGATGGTGGTTCTCTACTGGGGCTAGCCCGTCTCGAATCCCTCACCATTAACGCACCCATCATCCACATAAGCAGAGTCTTTTTCCAACCCATTCGAGCCACGCTGAAAACGCTGAAACTAACTCACATGACTGTCGCAATTCAATTCGACGATTTGTTCGGAGTATGTAACATGTCGAGTTTGAGTGACTTAGACCTGAGCAGCAATCAGTTTGTGGAGCCCATCACCAAAACTGGCTTCCAGAGGCTTTCCCAAGTCCGCTATTTGGATTTGTCCAGTTCTCAAATCAGCGTCATTGGGAAGAATGCGTTTGACTCCATCAAAAGCACGCTGAAATTTCTGGATCTATCACATAATAATCTGACTACACTAGCATTTGACACGTTGGACGGTATCCTGGCGTCCAGGAAGACCTACATTTATCTACGCGAAAATAATTGGATGTGTGATTGTGACCTGATTCCACTCGTGGAATACTTCAGCGTATATTCCGAAGTGTTCCTGGATGTGCCCATTTGTCGTGCTCCTCAGGAGTTTTACGGAGCAACGGTTAATGCTGTGTCACTTTGCGACTACACGCCTACCTATCCAACACCAGATCCTTCGGAGGGAGGTCAATTCAGCGCCGGTAGCGAGGAAACCACTGAGAAGGCACGGTCGCCTGACGTCGACATCTCCAAAGTAACTTCCACGCAATATCCATCTTCAGATAGTTCATACGCAACGGTGCCCTGCTTAACCACCCCCAAAACCACACAAAAGAACGATGGCATTGTTCAAAGTATCAACCTGCAACCCTCCCGCCGGGACTTCACCATCAGATATCTCGGCGATCTCACAGTGGAGGTGAACGTTGCCGACTTCGACGACGAAATCACTATTTTGTGGTACAGCAACCCAGACGCATATACCATGCAAACCATGGGCAATGACGACTGTTCACGGCAAACAAATGGCACAATCATGATCAAAAACCTCCAAGAAAACTCGTCGTACGACTTTTGCTTGATACCCAGAGGCAAAATAACAATCACCCCATTCAATTGCCTCCCCTTCTACATTCCACCGAGAACCGTGGAATCGTGCGATGCTTGGCTAACAGAGGAAAACAAGGATTTGACTTTGGTTCTCACCAGTGTCATTATCTTAGTATCCTTTGTGGCTGGAGGATTCGTTGCGTATCTCTTGATCAGGAACTTTCCGGAAATCATTCGGGGAAGCAATCGCGTGCTGGTGCTAAACAAACTGAGGGAGGAAAGAACGCCAAAAGTTTCCATAATATCTGCGAATCTAGAAAAGAAATCTCCAAAAAGGTAAGCATTCGATCTGATGTCCTTGCGGACCAACTAATAAATATCTATCTATCTTTTTGCCTTCTTAGGATCGCTCCACCACCGCCTTATAATATTTTTCCCGAGGAGGACAGCTCGTATGAAATACCAATTGAAGTAGTGGAAAATGAATATTTGGATGAATTTCAACGATGCTATGCGGAACCGTTGCATGTGAATCAAGAAACTCCCGAGATTCCGCCACCACTACCCAAAAGAAACTCCACACAGATTTATTCCAGCACAATCACGCGGGAATTATTTACGAAAAGGAGTATTTGATGAAGGATTGGAGATACTTTCCTAGTAAAATAAAATAAAAACTATACATAGTTGAATGTGTGTGCGACATATGAATTGCAGCTCCACTAAGTGCCGTTGCAGATGCAATTCAAAAAATCGATGGAACCATCGATTTTCATTGCAGAGTCATTGTTAAAAGCACGAAAGATCATCAAAGTGTTGTCTCAATGTGGTTACTATAAATAAATTAAAATAATCCATATTATTTTGATACGTTTTGTTTAAGCTTTTTGATTTTCAGCCCTTAAAGCTATTGACCGTTAAATGCTGCTGAAGATAAACGAAAGTATCTTAAGCATAGCTGAGCTTCAGATACCTTCATTTATTTTGCTCAATCTTTTCGTTTGTAGACTTTCTTAGAAAGCTAAAACCGAGGATTGAAACCCGCAAATGATTTTCAAATCGATGAAGTGGGTCTTAGCTTTGATGTGAGCTTTCAATTTTTTGAGCTATTTTTAGTCGTGCTTTTCATGGTTTGTATCTTTAATTAATCGAATTAAACTGAAGATGGTTTTCAAACTAGGAATTTCCGTTAAGTTTGTACGCCTCTTTGGAGGCATTCCGCTTCTCTAAAATACCGATTTCTTCTTTATACATTATATTTGCGACCTTTTTACCAATGCTTAGTGCTTATTTAGACTTCTACACGTCAATTGCGTGGTTTTGAAAAATGTCTAATTTTTCATTTTTCAAAAAATATTAAAAATGGAACAAATGGAACAAAAACTTTAAACGCACAAAACAACGTTTTTTTAACATAGCATAGAAAGAATCTCCGGATCTTCCGAACCAATTTTCGAAAACTTCAATGCGTTTTATTTGTTAGAGAATATTACACTGTAATTCACTAAAATATGATCAAAAAATTAAAAAAAAAAATTTGGCTTTAAAAAACTACGAAAAAGGGTCGATTTTTGCCATTTTATTCAAAAGTCCGCCATTTTTTTCAATCAATTTTTTAAAAACGGGGGTGGATTACGGTGTAAAAGGCCTTGCTTTTTAAAGTGCCTTTAATTTTTTTGTATCAGATCTACCAATCCATGGATTATCTCTCTGCCGTGGAGCTACGATTATTACAGAGCTTAATTTCAGCGCCCTCTATAAAAGAGAATAATAAATAAAAACTGAAAATTATATATTTTTTGTATTATTCAAATATAATAGAATACTTTAAAAGAAACATTCATGTCAATATATAATAAAGTATCTGAGAAAAAAATTCTTGAAATTTTGTTTTCGCCTGCTTAAAACTCAATAACAAACTCTTCACGATACTTTCGCGTTAAGCACAACCATCAGGATGCTCCGCTTTATTACATGGTACAAAATATAGATCAAGTTCGTGCTTTTCCAAATCATATCGCTGCGTTTTCAATTTTCATTGGGGAACGGAAGCTCTACTTTCATTTGGAAGAGCACTAATTTGACTTGGAAAATGATCAATTTGATTCAGAAAATGAACGATTTGATTCGGAAGACGCCTACAGTGAATTATATGTTGATTGACAATTTTCTGCTATTTTAAGAAGGAGGCGGTTACGCTAATAGACTGGTAAGATGTCGACCTTTCAGATTACCAATTCCAATTCCTCCATTTTGTTGAATGTAATTGCTCATAAAGCTGGTTTTAAAGATTAGCAGTATAATATTTAGCTCTTGTTGTAAGAGAGCTGGGAAGTTGTCATTCCCACCAAAAGTTTTGAAAGGATGCAAGATATTTACAGCCCGTGGAACGTTTTTGGCGCATTTATTTTTTTGCTAGAGATTTCGAGGAGCAAGTCAAAGGAGTTCAAATGTCCATGGAATGAGGAATGAGCTTTTGTAGCCTGGAGACTACCAGGAGATCATTGATATCTTGGTAGAGTCTTCCCTATAAGCTCCTTTTTGATCTTCGCGACAGATTGTTTAACTTGGTTGAAGCTTTTTTAATTGTCTTAACGTTTCTTTAGATTTTGTTTCTTGAATAAAGATCTTACATGTTTTACATTCCTTTCTAATAGAACACTATCCAGACATATTCGTTCGTTCCTATGTTTTTTCGAAGGGGACTACTTTCTTCGTAGACTATTATAATGTTGGTTACTAGCTGGTTTGGGATAATCAATGCAGAAAGGGATGTTTATATCGTTTACTGCAATTCTTTTTTCAGTCTTAAGCTTTCTTTGGCAGGATTGCCAGTTCATATTTTTGTATTCTGCTTGCGCTTCTCTTTTATGCGGATGATCTGACACGGTGGGTTCCTTGGAACACTACTAACTAGTATATCATTATTAATTTCTTTAAGAGCCATTAAGATCCTTCAATCACAGAAAATACGTATTTCCGATAATCGTCGTCGCTAATCAATAAAAAGGAAATATGACCGATTCTCAGGCGATTTGAAATTAAGTGGGACGATGCCAGCAACTGAAGCCATTTGTCATAAAGTTTGGTCACATGGGATTCTGCATTTTTCAGATAAATATATCTTTCAAGCATAATGAGCACATACATACTCCCCGCAATAAAGTTGAAGGGAACTAAAAAATAACTATTGGCAACGTCAAAAATTGGTCCCTGTTCTATTTAATGAATAAACTCCAAGTCAATAAAGCCAAATGAACATCTCAAATATGTCGAGAATGGAACTAACAAATTTTATTTTATTATAAATTCAATTTTGGTTTCTTGCTTGCCGTTCCCAATAAATTTAAACAATTGAAATTTCATGGAAAAATCTTTATTTTCAATAGAATAAAATGGCTACAACCATTATGAACTTATTATTTTTGATTTATTTTTTGAAAATTTATTGTGAAGCAATTCATAATCAAGCGCCATATATAATATTTAACTTGTCTTCCCTTAATCTATATTTTTAATGTATTTATGTATTCGAAAAAAACTATAAGAATATATGCAACAATGCGTATAATAAGTAATATTACAATATTATTGGTTACTTCATTTACATCTTAGTATCGACTAAACATTGCTTTTCATCTTTGAATGAGTTTTTCCTTTCAATTTCAATTTGGTTTAATTTGATTAACATTTAACTCGACACATATTTGAATGTAAGAAGTAGTAAGCATTTCAACAAGTGTCTATTACATATTTCAATTCACTCGTTGTTTTAAGCTGCGTAACAGTGATTTATCAGTCACATCAGATTGATTTTAGTAGCTTTAGTTAAAGGTTGATTTTTGAAAATATCCTTTAGCTTTAAAGTGTTGATACTGTCTGCTTTGTTTATGTTTACGTCACAAGTTTTATAAGCAGCTACTTTAGTTACAACTGTTTAGGGGAAAAATCAAAACTATCATACGCCACTTACTGCGGAGTTGAAGAATACAGAACGAATAATCAACCATCCGCAACATTTTGCAATTTATCAAAAACAAAATCAGACATTTCTTAATAAAACGCCAACCGTACACAAACTCGCAACACACTTATTCTCTTAGAAATTTAATCAATGAACACTGAACATTGTCACAATATTTCATTTACTCTCGTAATCGTGTTTATTATCCTTACAATAGTACTTGATGAAGATTTCTCAGAGGAATAAATAGAAAGGTTCACGCGTTCTGAATGCTAGCTTAACTATCTCATTTATACGATTCTATTGAAATCCTCATTCGTCAGCTATGTTAGATACTAAATGATGTGATATTTTTCTCATTTTGATTTCATTCATTAAATACATTAAACATCGATCGTCCTGAACGATCAATTATTTTGAAATGGATCACTTGCTTATGCCTAAGAATACTACGTTAAGGTGAAAGATAGTTTACAGTTGAACGTGATAATATTTATCGGATAAGTGATAAAAATGTTTTGGAGTTGATGTTTGCGTAATTGATTAATATGTATCCTAGTCAGACTGAATTATTCTTTGGGATCTAGAGCCTTGGCAGATGAGAATTGATTGTCTGTATTCTTGCTATGTGGTGATTTGTTGCAAGAACATTTTATGGTTGTGAAAAGACTAGATATCCGTTCATGGCTATTTGTTGGTGTCTTATAAAGTATGTTTATTTGGGGAAATATAACCCAAAAACTTTCCATGCTTCGTGGTCTTGTTTTGGAATAGTCTCTAGTCCTCAATAAGAATTCAATTCAGTTATTTTAGTAATGATACGCCTTACGCCTCAACCTCCTTCCGCTCGTCAGTTGGTATTTTCGAGTGAATATTCTGATTCTCAGGATTGGCCATGACCGACTCGATAAACTGTTTGGTCTCGAACTGAAGCTGTGTCAACTTCTTCTGCAACAATTGATTTCGTTTGATCAGTTTCACCGTCTTCACTGCAATCTCCAGCAATTCGCGACTGCTTCGGTGGGGCTTCTTTCCAACATAGTACTTCCGATCTAGCCGACGCAGACTGTAGTCATCGCTATCCCACATGGACGAATATGTTGAGTAATTGGATACGGAATCATCACTGAAGTCGTTGGGATCACGATTGAATACGACCATATCGTTGGTGATAATGGCTCCCACAACAGCATCTATGGCAATGCTGGGTGGCATCACATTTGGGGAGTTGCAATATCGACAACGAGTGCTGCCATATGCACTGTCTGTCGAGCCAGTGATCACGGTCAGACGGTCTGAACACTGGCAACCTGCGGAAATATCACTATCTGCTCTGGGGCTTAGCGCATACTCTGTAATTCCGCCAGACGGAATAGGAGATGCAGTTGAAAGGTCCTCGTCCATCCGGAGGCAAGATTCGGCGTCACTTTCATCCGAGGACGATTCACTGTCTGGCAATCGACGATTGAACATCCTCAATCTTGCATTACGGGCGGCAGCTGATCTTCGATGGGTGATTTTGCCACCTAAAAAGAGAAATTAACGATTTTTGGTTGAGACTATTGCATTCGAAACGTTTTAAAATTTATTCAGTTATTCAATGAAATAAGTTTTGCTCGGCCTTATGGAGCGCATTGAGGATGATTGTTCTCTTTGCATGAAAAGTCGATCATCTAACACTCCTCCTCATTCTCCTTTACACTGGAAAACCCTAGCAAAAGCGAACAGGACGCAAATATCACTAATGAGATTCGCAAACTGAACAACGCTGTTGCAAAATCCTGCCAACAGAAAGCAGTGCTTTCTTGAGATCAAGGCTTATTTTGGCTGGTGCACTCTTGATGATGATGCAAAGTTTGACCGATCTTGAATATCTTGTAATTAACACCGAAGCTATACATGACCCAAATACAAAACGGTTTTTTCAAAATGCTCAAAAAATTTGACACTTTTCTGAATTGATTTTCAGAAGTATCTTGCAAAAATGAATCATAAACTGCTTTAAAAATCCATCAATATGTTGCAATTTTGAA
Organism: Oxycera nigricornis; assembly: GCA_963942545.1. Classification (NCBI taxonomy): domain Eukaryota; kingdom Metazoa; phylum Arthropoda; class Insecta; order Diptera; family Stratiomyidae; genus Oxycera; species Oxycera nigricornis. The sequence continues at coordinate 8,026,096 of OZ012659.1, forward strand.
AACTCAAACACAATAAACGGGATGCATCCTTTCTAGCCCAAACTTCTATCAAATGTATTGAGTCTAAACAACATCAAAATTTTTTAAGACGTTTTTTGAAAAGTTATTTCTGAAACTCGGAAAATAATTTTTAAACGTTGAATCTATTGAAACATATCATGGAAATTCTGTGATATCACTTTGAAGACAACATTTGGCAGGCAATATTTGGCAGGCAACAATATGTTGTACAGCCAATTAAAACTACATATATTACATAATGATGTAATCTTGATAAGGAGCAATAAATATGTGGAAAAAAATTTGTTTTGCTACTCCTCGTTCCATACTGCAAGCCTTGGCTTATCTTCGAGGAAAAATTAGAAACAATAAATGCAGGTTCTTTTGTTATCATTTCTGAAATTATTTAATTGCTGCAATTTACATTAAAAGTAAAATACAACTCATGCCAATCTTAACTTAATCTAACAAAATATGAAAACTATGATCAATAAAGTAAGCGAAGAAGCATTCCAAAATCTTGAAGGCACACAAATTAACATGGCGCCAGATTTCTAACCGTACTGCAAATCTCACAGAAACATTTCCCGAAACACTATAAACATGCGTGGGATAGTTCAAGGAAAACCTACTCATGCATTTAGCACGTAGTTTCTTCCTCAGTTGTCGGTATTTTTTTAACACATCAAAGTGACCGAACATTTAGTTGGTTCCGAACTTCGAGTTCATCTGCTCATGTGAAGTAGAGCTAGGCGATTAGCTTCTCTGCTTCAGGCAAAAACGGCATTATGAGTGAAAGTGAATTTTGTTTACAGGTAAATCCGTATACAGTAAGCTTATCAATTTTTGCTAGAAGTACAAAAATACCGATCAGATTTCACTGAACGATTTGTCGAACTATTTAGCTATTGGTATGTACTCATTTAGTGTTTGACCTACGTGACTGGTGTCCTCCTCAGGAATATTCAACACCACAATTTACCGTGCATTACAAAAAACCTCCAGAAAAAAAGTGACCGAAGAATCTCCACTACAGGAAGAGAAGGAAACATTTCCTCATGACGCAAATTAAAAATTGCAAAGTTGGTATGCAAAAAATAGGCGCCGATACACTGAAATTGCTTACCCAGAATAGGCCTTATCAACAAATGAACTATCAGTTGCATTCTACAGTTTCTAAACTATCTAGGTCCATAGGTAGCTTGAGACAAATGAGCTGAGTATTGGTGCCAATCAAATTAAAATCAATGTGATTTGTGTCCATGTATCAGTTGCCAGAGTCCAGAGTCCAATAAATAATAATAAAACATTCCGAAATCATTTTAAAATCTATAATCTAATACCCAACATAATTTTACAGCCGCTAACATTGATTGCCAATGCAAAACATGATTAAATCAATTTAAAAAGAAATGCACAAACTTCACCCGTTTTGCTTTCCGCCTTCATGGCAAAGTCCACGGAAAAGCAATTAGCTCTAATGACTCATCATCGTCGCATCAGGCAATTATAGAGCGAATCAAAATGCATACTAATTGAAATCATATCGGTTGATAGCTGTTCACTTACACATTCGAGGTCGTACCCTTGGGGGTGACTGCATCCCTCGTGAAATGCAGCCAAGAAAAGCTCCACCACTATCATACAAATGAGGAGCATGGGCACGAATCGGGGAACGTGCTTCACTAGGAAGCCATTGGCACATGCATACTTGCATCCCCGTGACCATCAACGGAAATGCATTGAGTGCAATAATTCTTTGCTCATTGCAATATCTCGCTTCGCAACTCAATTACACATTTGCTAATTGAAAACGGCTCTGAGCCCGACACGTGCTTTGCTGTTCTCTCCTAGACCACAGAATCGACGATAGGTAATTACAAATAGCACATTATTAACAGCAGCCAAGCCACCAGATGTCTATCGTCTCACAAGGAGAGATACAAATCAAGTGCAGCGGTTGTCACGCGTTCCATTCCTGGTTTAATTATAGCAAACAACGGATTCAATGGCTTCACACAATGTGATTGAAGTCGGCAGGTTTTGGAATCTATGGTCTATAATCTATAATTAGTTACGCGTGTAAGTCGCATGAGTTGTGAGTTAATCTCGTTTAAATCACATTCACGTTTCTGGGCATCTTTATGAATCAATTCAGAGGAAAGATTTGCCAGCACGACGTCTGTTGGAGATGTCGTCAAACAGACCATATTGCTCGTCAATGCTATTTTGAATTTGTTGATGATGATGATCACCACGCGCACCATCTTCATTAAACAAACCACACGGAATAGAACAAATAAATTATACTGAAACCATAGGTTTGGTTTAATTTCATTACTCAGCCCAGAGATAGTTGTGATTTCCCTGAATCACATCTGGTCATTGGTGAGTTCATGATTCACTCACTCAGGTGTAAACTCATTTCTACTATTTATTTCGTAATGTGCAATTCCAAATGGAAAATAGAACTGTCTTGATTCTAACTCTGTATTTAGAGACCATGTGTTTTAGATGTAATTTCTTTCCCTTGCACATAGATTTCCATAAAATTCCTATTGATTTTCAGTTCTTGAATCACAAATTTAAACAAAATTGCTGATCGTTAGCCCACGTTGGGCGCTATTTTTCAAAGTTACTTATATTGTTTCAATATTTTGTAGGTTGTATATAAATATCAATTAAGTACTCTACATATGCTGACACGTCTGAAAAGATGATATCATCGTCTGATCTTACTATTAGATGGAAAACCGGGACACTTGTCAAGAAACCATGAATCCATTTTAACTGTGGAACATGTTGCGACACCATTTGGAAATACTTATACGTACATACATATATGGGTATAGTATTTAGCACTCATAATTAAAAAATATTTGATGAAAATACAAAAAGAAATGTTAAATATCTAAAATAATTCGTAGAGAGGCAATAGCCTTCCTTTGAGTTTACACAATCCTTTTGGAAAGTAAAAATTAATACGATTCTTGTTCAGCTGCCCTCTAATATATAATTTTCTCGGCATATTCTGAACCTTAACCTTCAAAAAAAGCCTGCACAAATCACATTTCCAAAAACAGCAATTCTATAATAATTTCTAAAATGAAAATCAAAGATATTGAAAACAGCGCGATCAAAAATTTCAAAGAATTTTGGGGTCAAACAAATATGGCGAATGAAAATATTTTTTTTTTGCATTTCACCAGTTCTTCAATTATTTTTTGTCATCTTTGTAATCATTACAACTTCAAGAAATTTGTTCTACATTATTACTTACAGGAATCAGAGGAACTGTTGTTTAAATGATGAATGTGACAGGAAACACAATGCCAGAAATGGCCAAGTCTGCGCAACAATTACTAAAACATTTTCAAGACCAAATGTTTGATGCAAATCATAAATTTACTGAATAACTTAGCAGTAGTTACTCGATGTATGAACATGCGAAAAAACGAAATTTTTTGCATTCCTGTTCTACTTCCTGAGCAATAAGAGAGTCCAATAAGGTTATAAAAACACCTTACATTGGTAATCGAATAGGGGTATTCCGATTGGCAGAAACAATTAGATAAAGTGCACCTAGATTTCAGAAGATAGTCCATCTACGGAATTTTTAGCAATTTCTTCAGTTATTTTTGTCGTTCCCTCCGTTTATGAGGGTAGAAGCATAATAAAAAAAATCTGCTAAAACTCAGTCTTCCTAAATAAGTGTGAAATAAGCTACCAACTTTTATGATGAGGAGTGGTAAATATTAAGTGTATTTTTTTTATCGTAGCCAAACCATATTAGATTTTTCTGCTTCCGATCATGAAACATAAAAATTAATATATGAGTATTGTTTCTGTTTACTAAAAAAACGATATATTCAACCGCTTATGTTATTTAAGTTTCATTTATTTGTTCACTTCATTTTTTGCAATATTGCGCACATTATGAACATATTCATTTTTGGCAGGTTCACGTTACTGCAACTCTACTGTATTTTTTTCCCGAATTTCATTTTTAATTAAGCAAGTGTTCACACTTTTTTATCAACTATTTTTTGTGAATTTTATGTAATGTCATTCCCTATATAATAGTCACTTTTTAAATAATCGAAATTACTTCTATGAAACACAGAACCACTTGTCAGAAAAATGCTTGCAAAAAATATGCCAATTCAATGACCCTTACTGGAATTTCACGCATCACACATGCACTTATGTATAGTGAAAATATTATCATCAACTGATAAAATTCTGTGTCAATAATACATTTCATCGAAATACGATCTATATAAGTGATATTATTGATATGAACGATATCAGCGAAATGATTGATAAATGCGGTAAAACCATTTCATTGATTACAGCTGAACGTGTCACGCCTTCCTGCCTTCCACAAACTAATCAGCCACCACATGTGCGCTCAAAGCACACATGGTGCACATTATCACCTATGTACACACTTAATCGAAAAATTCTGTTGAAGCTGATATGCCAACTGATAAAATATGTTCGTGACATTGACATTGATATTGCTGTTGAAGTCTTTTCCTGCCATTAACCTTAAGTGATAGAATAAAAATAGATGCTTTTTACTGGCAAACGCAAGAAAATTGACATCAATTTGAATAGTTTGCAGTTTGCAGATATTGCGATGAAAGATTGTTGTGTCAAGAGACAATTTTATTCCACAGATTCGAAAACAATGCGAACATGTTATCATTTCCATTCAGCAAACAGGACATTTAAGAATTAGAAAATATTTTCGTTTTCACCAGAACTGTTACACATGAAAACACACATCGTGTTCGTAATCTATTTCCAGCAACGTGACCGATTTGTAATTTCTGAACTTACTGACGACCACTTTGCCGGGCACGTGCCTCTACAGCAGTTCAGTTCCGCAGTGCTCCCACCTATCTCTCCAGTTTCATTCTTGATTGTTTTCGCTTTGTGTTCCCTTGATTATCTTTAGATTCCAAGTGTCTTGCCTTGAATGCAAACTATGCGTCAAAGATGTTTATCCATCGAGCGGAAAGCAAAGCCACACACAATACCACTTGGGCCGGGGCCATCTCAGAAAAAATTACAAACACATTGCAAACACATGAAGATTATTTTAAAAAAACTTTTCAATGGGGACATTTGGCAGCATGTTTGCCAGCATGTTCGTCAGCATGTTTTCGTTATTCAGTTCGTAATCGAATCATGTCATGACACTCAATTTTGTTGGGGGCGACCGAATTGTACTTCGTCTGACCCACTTTTGTGTGCAGAAAACGCAAGTAATGGTATTAGTTACACCACAAAACCAACATCAACCTAGCCAACGTTTTTTGGGCACATGTGTCAACACTGGTGCGCCCCAAGACAACATCTGTATGTAACTGATCGACAGTAAAAAGGAAGCAACTGAAGCCCAACAAACACGAACAAAACATTTTGTCACGTTGAAAGTTCACACGCTATTTTCAGAATTTACACCTTGACTAGTGCTTAGCCGTGACAGCACATCGTCAGGCTTGAGAAGCGAAGTGTAATTTATTTGCAATAACAATGCGATGTTCATGGTCTTCCAGTAACGGTTGGAGTCGTGAATTAAATTTACAAACCTATCAGTAGAATAATGAGATTAAAGATTCCATTTTAAAATGTTTTCGGTGTTCGGTAACATCTCAACACGAGCCTTTAGAATTTGGCTAAATCTTTCTAGGGGTCAACCACTGTTTGTAGAATACTAAAAACCTGCAGTATTATTATGCCCAATATAACTAAATCAAGGTCAGAAACAATAACTGGAACTCACTCATCTGATCACATGAAATTGTCCTATTCTTCAATCATCAAAAATCCTTCAAACTGAACTTTTGTAATCATTCCCCCAGAATCAAAGTTAATTGTGTTGTCAAATTTTGTTTTTTGTCCGGAAAAACAATCTTCTTTAAATTATGACAATTGTTTACAGAATGTAATACAGAAGCTTGCGCCCAACGTGGGCAACTTTTCATACAAAAGTAGTACTAAAAGTATTCAAAGAGCTTTATATTCACAAATTATAGGAATGGTTCGAACTTTTATGTAATTTTCTTAAAATTATGCGACTTTTAATCATCTCAGCTGATATAATCAAAACTTAATGAAAATAAGATTGAGGAAATAAGAATTTCAACTTGGAAGATTTGAATCGATAGAACTCAATGGGAAAGAATAGCCAATTTTCGGTGCATTAATTCTTCTCTTTTATGAGCTGTTAATTTAAGCGTCATATTCGGAATTATTTATGTTTTTTCCTACTTTTCCAAAACATTGTTGAAAAACGATAAACCATGGATTTTTCCCAGTGACGTTTTCTAATTGCTGAATCTCTATAAAGATGACTATTTTTTATCATAAAATGCGAGATACCTTTTTGCAACTATACTTAAAGCTCACATTTGTACACACAATTGAGGTTGATGGCTCGCCCTTTAAAACCACTCATTTTTCTGATCGCAAGGATATCCACGATCCCATCTATTGAATCAATCAGTACTGCTGAGATCTGTCGATATTCCCATCCTGTCTTCCTTCGAAATCATTCGCGGGTCCTCCACACATCCTCCAAATTCCAAGTGTTCGTTTCCTTTGCAAACGGAGCGCGTGTTCTTTCTATTTGTTTACTCAACCAGACCGCGCCATCATCATCATCCGTACATGTGCACGATCCGCAACATATTCGTCACTTCACATATGTCTACTAAAAATTATAGATACATAAAAAAACGACAACTGAACGACAGCGCTGATTGTTACTACATGCATAATCTTTTGCTGTCAGGCAAGAATAGCTACCACCGGTTCGCTGCAAAAAAAAATTGCGCATGTTGAGCGAACACAGCCAAACAATAAAAAAGAAGTAGCAAATAAATTTTCCTGAAAAAATTATCTTAAAATATTTGGCGCGCAGCAGTGACGTCAATAACATTTGTGGGAAATATGCAAAAAAATAAAGACGACACGTGTGGCAACTAATTTTCAGAGCAAATGTGTGAATTATAAGAACTCGAAGATAATTTAGGCGGTTTTTTAGAGATGTGTGCGTACGCGCAAGATCGACATGTGAATTGATTTGGTGGTTGTTTTAAAATATCTGCTACGAGGGGAATTAGTAGTGTCTTCAAATAGTAATCGGAAATTGCTTTTAATGATTAATTTTCACGCGTGACATATGACTTGATTGATTTTTATTCATTATTCATGATAACATTCCAAAAAGGTTTATTCGTAAATCCTTATCTATACTGCATGAAAAATGAAGAAAACTGAAGAGAAGTCGATAACTGCTGACCGGAGGAAAGTCAACTATCTCCCATTGGGCGCAAAGCATAATTTCGTTGTTGGTAAGATAATTTTGATCATATTTTCAGTAAGTAATAAATTCAAACTAAGAAAATAATTGCACATTTTTAAATCAAATAGATTATCCGGTAAACGTTCATTTCGATAAACCCATTACAGGTAGGAAATGATCTATGGAAAAGCCCTCAAAGCTAGAAACAGGTAGAAAGAATCGGTGATTCCTGTATCATATGTGAACAAAATGTTTCAAGAAAAAAACATATTTAAAGGAATATTCAGAACTGGTAGAAGCAAAAACCTCATTTTTGGACATTTCGCCTGTCTGTCAAACCCGCTTCATAAAGAAACTGTAGAACGGATTTTGATGAAACTGTCGATATCCAAAAAAATAAAGCTCTTGAATTTCGCGCGCAAAACTAAACGTTCCAATGACATGAATTGACGAATGGCATGCAAGGTGTGTAGCCGGGGATATGTATGCGGACGAATACTTTGTTTTGGAAAGCGATGAAAACTGATCGAAGAATGATTTTCATTTCAAGCAGAACAGAAAAGTTAACAACCGATTTATGATTGTTTTGAAATTAAAACTTTCGTTTTAATATCAATTTTCATGTCATCTAGCAACATATTCAATCTTTCTCAAAGCTGAAGAATGTAATAAAATATTTCTGATATATTTACTGTGTATAACCTAAAGTCCAAGGGAATGAAGTCGCGGGTATAGATAGTGCAGAATAAATTAATCTGATGAATTTTTCTGTGTGAATATCGTCTACAGTAATTTTTGTTCAACCAATTTTATTGGGAAGAAATGGTGAGACGAATGTGTAACGTTCATTTACATTTCCAATTCAATTGCATGTTTTCTAAGGTCTTAGAAGTTTTATTTTATAATAAGTTCACTAATGGGCTTCATTGAAATGATGATGTTTCTATCTGACCTTCATCCATTTAAATTCATATTTATTCAGTAAGCAGATGTAACCTCCAATTGAAAATTTCAACAAAGATTTGCTGCCGATATCAACTGAGTCCTCGCAAAATTTGAGCGGGTTGCCTGGGCTAGTTGCAAATGAATCTGTTGTTCATGTTGCGACTAGCAGTTCTATATTTTCCTCATTCAGAAGAAATCGAAAATTATCGAAACATGTAAACAGAGTTTGATCAATTTTTTTCGAGAAGTTTGTAAGTCCTCATTTTTCCGGTACATATTACATGATTTTCAAAATTTAAGTCCAACTTTTTAAGCTTCAGATGTGTCATGCACTCGTTCTTTCAATCTGGAAATTCGTCATCTTGATTGCATCTTTTATGAAATTTTATTATCATCAAGCACAGTTTAGCTTTCCTGTGCGTTCATACATTATTCAACACCTACACTACATTGCATAATTTGTCCCCATAAATTCATAAAATGCGAAATTCATTTTCCATTTGATGATCTCAGCCAATAAACCTAGTAAGAGCACTTTCACAATACGCGGCCCGTAATCAAATAGAAAAGGCAATTAGGCGAACATTAAATCGCTCTTCTAGAATTAGGTCACATATTTCCTAGCAAAAGAAAGTGTAAAACTTTGCTGACAATATCTACACTGTCACGCGTGGCAAAAATCTATCGTCACTATGAAACTGTCGGGAGATCCACCCGAATTAATGCAAAACCATCCTCAGCAAAATCAGGACGAGCACAATCAAAACAATGAATTTACAACAACTGAAACTCGCTTTTCCGGTTGCACTGGTTGTTATTTTTTTGTCCTCTCAGCAATTTTGAAATAAATATTTAACGTTGTATTTCAAGCATTTCCTAAATCATCCCTCTTATCGCTTATATTAATACCTCGACTGCATTAATCTGATTTGTTTTTAAATGTTTTATTCATGACCAAACTTACCACAACCAATCGTTGATCCTGCTTGTGTCGTGGAACTTGAAGAATTTTTCAGATGTGCTGCCGAATCGCGTATCACCATCGAGCCCGTTCGCACACGTGGCTCTTTTTTATTACAAACTGTTGGCGCCATATTTCAAATATGTTTATTTTTGAGTTGAGTTGTTATTATTATATGGATATTTGCAGTGGGCGTTTTGGCAAAATGAATTAGTTGCTTTTTCACCCGCTTTTTCTTTGCGTATGGTGTTCGTGAAATGGACCGCCGCAACCAGAGTTACTGTAAGAAGAAGAAGAAATGCAAGTGATAAGTTGAGTGTACAGCAATTTAAACAAAAAAATTAAAAGCAAATATGACAACATTGAAAGCATGTTTAAGATAAAAATAAAGAGGACTAGCAAATGAACTGGATGTTACGAAATGTCATGCGTACAGTGAGATATTCGGGGGCACATGAGACACACTCTATTTTCAGTTTGCGTTTGGTAAATAGATTTGATGGGATTATGGTTACGAATTGCTAAGCAAACTTACTGTTTACTACATACTATTTTTTACATAAATTTGACATTCAACCTGTTCTGGATAAAATCATCATTTGATCGGACTTAGTATTCAACCTATTTTGCCTTGAAAATTGACTGTGTTCTGAATGACACGCTACATGGAGACAAATAAGTTAAACTCTATAAGGTATGCGAATCACGTTTTCGCTGGAGAAGACATGTGAATTAAATTTGCCTCGAGGAAAGTCTGATCCAGCTTTCATACGACATGTGATAAAATGAGCTGAGTCTTCAACAGACGATAGCATACGACGATAAAATCCATACTGGAAAACTGAAGAGAATGACAAGCTATCAAGATATTACCGGTGTCATATAATTGTAAATTCGAGATTAAATGTTCGTTATAGGCTAATTGATAACTGTTCTCCAGAATGTTTTAATAATTGAAATAGTAATAGAAACAGTTGCAAAATAAGCTCCAAAAAGTGGTCCAAATTTTACGACAGAGGATTGTAACCTTTGTGAAATGTAAGAACTAAAGCAAGTCAATCGATCAGTTTATCAAATATTTTGAGTTCATATTTGAGGATTAACAAAACAGTTTCGCTAGTTATAGGCAGTACCAAAGACAAAGAGCGAAAATAGCTTTTTTACTGTTAAAAAATCATAACATATGCAAAATATCAAACTTAATGAATATTTTATTTAAGAGTGCATATGAAGCTGCCCCATGGTGAATATGATGCTTAGTGGCCAAAAAGGTAATGAATCATGGTTTTCTTTTAAAAAGGTGACAAACGAGTTGTAATAAATGTTTCATTAAGAGGAGCAAACATTGCAATTTTTTTCCTTCACCTAGTTCTAGTTCATAGTGAGGAAAATGAAACTGTTTATAAGAAAGAATGTTAGAAAAAACATAAGTGGCTTACACATTCACTCATAAATATACATATTTATCCAATCTCATTAGCTGAGATTACGTCACCATTATAAACAATTTCCAAATATCATCAAATCGAAACAACTAAAAATCAATCAAATCCAAATGAACATTTGAGGCTTTACCTAATACGTTACTCTACAATCTTATTTGGCGCACGTAACAAGAAAAATATCGAAAGCAAGACCTACCCGAGAGTGCCAAAATCAACTACTTTAAACAAAAACAAAAGACCGATATAACTATAAATGCACGCACGGACGACCAATCAACCTCTCTAACGGTCGTGCCACTCTCATCAGGACGACGGACGTCAGTAGCTCTCACCAGGCATAGATTAATCTGCCTGGGCCCACTTTACTATGGCCTAGCGCTTGCGATACCGCATATTTGATGCGTCTAGGCCCACCATTCACATTTCCCGAGGCACAATGCGATTATAGCGAACAATTTCGATTTCTCTGACAAAAAAAAATGGAGATTCAATTGTTTAAGTCATTTTTCCAGGATGGTGATACGTTGAAATTCCATACTGTATTTTTGCCAGCATATTTTTCACCACTAACCCCTTCTCTATGTCTAGCAATAAAATAAATAATCATTCTATGGCTGAATTTCTCATACCATTCTGAACTAGCTTCAAATTGTATTTTGGTGTCTACTAGTGGAAGCTTTCGCTTCAAACAAATCATTTTATTTAGATACTTTCATGCCGTTTAACTAGAAAATAAGTAAGGTTTTGATTTATTCTATAGTTTTGATTCGGTGACATTCAATTTTTGTAGAAATCTGTTCTTATGACGATTGTGTCTTTGCAGAAGTTAATGGGATCCCATTCATAACTGATGAAGTCCTCAAGTAGTGGACGAAACAATTTGTTTGAAATTATTTAAAAGTAAAGTAGAATAAAAGGAAAATTTGCGGGTGTCTCAATTTTATAGATCATTAAAATAGTTTAGTACTTTTCATAATTTTTTTCAATCAATTCACTTCACATCACATCAGCTACCTTCACGTGTACTCGATATGTTCCACAATCTGATTCTTTCACGAACCATGAAATATTATCTAAAAAAAAAACACCCACAATTTGCTATTTCATTTCATTGTTCGTCGCAACACGTACTTATCTACATCAGACCAAGAATATTAGTAAAGTGTCTTGAAAATTCCTTCAACATTTCGCTTCACGCTCAACTAAATTTTTGGCATTTGCTGTTTTTTTCCACACCATCATACACGTGATATGCTCAACGTACGTGTGAAATATTTTTGCATATTTTCTGATTCAGAAAAAAGATATAAAAAGAACATAACACGCGAAAATTATTCGCCGAATCTACGTACAATATTTGCATAAAAAAATCCGCGCGCTCATGAATATTCATTTTAGCAGTCAGGAATTTGATAATTCATAAAAATAAGCAGACAAAAAATTTGCATAGCAAAACGTGAAGTCGTTATATTTGCCAATTGTTGACATCAATATGTTTGTGTGATTTATAATTTTTTTGCTTAATTTATTTATTTTTCCTTTTGCCTTTTTTTGCTTTTCTGCCTAGCCAATTCATGGGCTATTGTTTTCAACAGTTTTTGGTAATTAACGACCAAATAATATCTATATCTACCTCAAATATGTATTTCTAGCAAAACCATATATTGTTTAATGACGTGCATTCGCCACCCATATATGTATGGTATGTTTTCTTGTTTTTGTTTTAAATTAGTGGATTAGAACTTTATTGACGTAGTTCGGATTCAAAAGTGGTAATAAATACAGGAAAGTCAATGGTTTGAATATTAATAAGCAGTTATCTTGATTCATAGCACCACATGCGAGGACTTTGATCGGTTAAATTGGTAGATAAATCTTTTTTATTGCGTTTTGCTGAACAAGTTAAATTTCAACTATTCTGAAAAGGATTCAGCGAATCATGATAACTTCAAAGAAGTTATTAACGGTTGACTGCTCTTTCATTTGAGCTACTATGGCCGAAACGTATCACGTTCGAACAATTATTTGAAAAGTAGACTTCAATCCGCATGAAACTTTGCAGGAATGAATTCCTAATACATATTGATGGGAAATTACATTCCACGCATCATTGCCACAAAAGAATTCAGTTGATGCATCCCGAATCTCTCTACATATGCTTTGTTAGAGAGCTCACATATTCCAAAGAAGCCATCGAGTAAACTTGATATTACTTTCATTATTATTTATGCTTTTTTCTCCAATCTGGTGCCCAAGAAATACGTAAAAGCAATAAGTGATTACCATTGCCACCAGGCATTCATGGTAAACCAGCACCGATAGTGATTCCATTTCGAAATACTACACATCATGTTGTACAAGAGTTTCAGAACACGTGCCGTCGTCCACTCGGCAGTTGCTTCAGCTAGCTCAAGCTGCTACAATACCCCATGCTGCTGAGACACATTTGAACGGCGCATTGGTAGCCGAATGTGACCTTCTTCCATGGATGAAAGACAAATAATTTCCACACATGCCGCATGTGAATGGCTATGGATTTGGACTGCAGAGAAGACCTGATAAAAAAACACTCGATATCGTGCAAGCTACCATTTGATCTAGGGAGTCGCATCGATACTGTGAGAATAAGATGATTTAAAAATTAACAACAATATGAAAATTAGTTCCGAAAATTTATATGTAAACGAATCGAATTAAATAAGCAATGTTTAATTCGGCATGGTTCATACTCAGGCTTTTCCAGAACGCATTTTTTTAAAACAAAATTTCGAAAAATAATAAAATACAAAGTTCCTGTTTAACAAGACTAATTTTTTTCTTTAAAAACTAAATATATTTAAAAACGATTAACTTTTCATTTCTAATAAACTATTATCAGGGATTTTTTGGTAGAAATGACAACTAAATACTAAAATCATAAGCAAAATGAGTTATAATTTATCACAAACTGCAGGACAGCAAAAAAATCCATCATGCAAGAATAGAATTCAAATTAAAATTCATCATATTGAAATTTCTATTATTGCGTTTTATTTTTTTGAAGTTGTTCAAAAAACTGCAATATGTTTCTGTAACACACAAATATTTTATTCATGTATTTATTAGCTGCGTTGAAATTTTGTTTTATTTTCATAATCATTTTTGCGAGCACCAGTCATGATAATAATATCAAAATATTCAAATGGAACAAAGTTTTTTTTCATCAAATTGTTACCATTAGTTACCACAAATATTCCTTTGATTCCAAATATTCCGTCAATTCAAACCCTTTTGAACTAAGCGTTGAACTCAAACTTTAAACGTACTTGCAAACTAAAGGTAGCTATAAACTTTATTATTTTAGGTTTATTCAGATACTAAACACACTTTGATTTCAAGATCCCAGAAAACATTTAGTTTATTTATTTATGGGAAGTGTGGTTTCGGCGTAACGGATGGCTCCTTATCAGGTGCTGCCATTTAGCCACCCGTTACGAGACAGCACTACCACTGCTGGCTTGTTGATGGATCAAGCTCGCTATATTTCAACTATTTTATAATTTTACATCTGCGAATTATAACGACTGTCAATTTGTTTCGTATGTATGCCTACGTAGCTTTTTCATTATTTAAGTTTTATCATGGGTTAGAACCTCCTGGTCTAGTCGACAACTTTCGTCTCCTAGTGCGCTTTTGGTTAACGACTTGCTAACTTGCACATTAGTGGAGGTTCTTGTTTCCAGGCTTTTTGGCCGGTACCATTATTAAATGGGAAGTGTGGTTTCGGCGCCACGACCAAAATCTTCTCGCATGTGATAGCTAATTCTTGTTCAGGTGGTTAGATACTCCGAGAATAATTTCAGATCACAACGGAGATACGTTTCAGAATCGCAAGATGAAAAAGGGAACAATCTAGTGAAAATGTATGGTTAAGATGATTATCGTTTGCATATTCGACAGTTTTTCACTGTCAAAAAGTTTTATCGCGCATTCATAGCCACTACTGATGGTTGCCGTCCATTACTGGTCCGGGTATCGGGGTAATATACCCAGCTGCCTCCCCCTTATTGGTCATAATGTCCTGTTGCTTGTTCTTTCTGGGTCATCCAAATATTTATTCAATTGTATTTTTCATTCAAAAGCTCATTTTATCTTCGAACTAATCAAGTTTGAATGTCAGAACATTAGCCTTTTTCCTATCCTTTTATATATGTATGTATGTACTTTGAAAGTTTAGCTAGTTTCTTCGCAGATATGGACTCCTTAAACATACGATACGGCGAAAAGCATTGTTCTCAATCGTATCGCTCATTTCGAAACATCGATTTTATTTCTTTACAATTGAATCTTACCAAAAAAAGCATTTAATTGGTCGTTCAAAATCGATCCCAGCCGCTCCAAAAACGTTTTTATAGCAAAGTATCGTGTCTCCCATCGCGAGTATTTCTTACACGCGAAATATTTCAAAGAATAAATTCGAAGCTTATGTAATGTAATTTTCAAAGCAGATTTAACGTGTTGGCAACGAAGCAAGAGGCTTAATTCGCTCACACAGAGGAAAAACAAGCCAACCAAACATTGCAGAAGGCCAAGCCAACAAAGCCACAAACAATGGTCCGGATACTTCTTCGTCAGCTCCACCGTCAGCAGTTGATTCAACCACTAAGCCCGAACCACAGTATAGGTAGACCCAGTATGCAATCGAAGCCCAAAAGCTCGTATTTTCCTTCCAAGAAATGGCGCCATGTGCTGGCCATGTGCTTGCAAAGCTGGGGAATGCCAAGCACTGCCAGATTTGCAGAGGCACAAAGCACTTTCGCGGACTTCATCGTTCACTTCAACACATGACATTTTTTCAGGCATTTTGGCTTTTTCTCTCAATCAATTTGTCAAAAGCAAATGAAATTTGTGTCAGCAAAGACGTTTCACCATTGTAATTCAATGAACCGAAGTTTCTAACGGCGTTTTTCACGCCTAGCATGAAACGTGCATATACGAGCTCTGGCAGTGCCCCCACCAGTAGATAGCTGCCATTTTGTTATAAATGGCAGCAAACCATTGAAGTTCTCTTACTTGAATGCAGCAAACATATGATAAATGTAAACAAACACATGCTAAATGTAAACAAACATTTGGCGTTGTCCCGTAGAACCGCGGGCCGTACTTGATAGTGCGCCTATATATGAAACATTACCTACTGGGTGTACCTATACTGTGGCCCGAACGAAGCAAAGGCACGTGTAGCTTCCAGTTTTCTTTTGACCGTTAAAAGCCATAGTGGAGCCCACCGACAATTATGCATGATTCACACATGCTGATGACGTGAAGAGCATGTGACGCCAGCCCAGCACTTTCGTGCGGAATACTTATCTGAAGAGCTAGCCGGCAATGAACTCTTCCATCCGGCACGTGTATGGCCATGCTATCGTCTTGATGCCATCGATCTATGACCCCATTTTCCCGTACTGCACGCGATTTGAAACTCGAGTTCTCCTCACGTTTGCGCCATGCCATTGTTGCTCATGGGTGCATTCCTCGTGCCAAGGTGTACAAGAGTGGTGCATGACATGGCCCTGGCTTTCATTGACATGAATGCACAGCAACGCTGGGAATATATCCAGCTGATGATGGATGCACGCACTCACCATCATCCGGCAATGCTACCAGGATAACGAACAGCTCTAAATTGATAGATCCACGTGAGTGGTGGTACTAGAACAGAAAGGAATAGACTCCTGTTGTACGTACTATCACTGGCATGTAGGTACGCCAACATTCAAGACGAAAGAGATTAAAAGTTCACCTTCGATTGAAGTTTCACCAATGGCAATCGTTTCGAATTTAGCGTGGGTGGCTTTGCCATCGAAAAGAATCATCTAACGCGAATAAGTTGTGTAGGTTGAAACTCCATGACCCAGTGGATGATGCTTCCTTGGCAATAACATGAATGAGTTATTATACTTTCGTACCTTTTCCAGGATATCTTTACTCAAAATCACACGCCTGGAATACAATGAGCTCCTACACTTTCCCACGCATTTGAAGCTTCAACTGTCGTGCATATACTTGATATTCCGTCTGCATCAAGATATGCCTTAAACACATACGTGCATGTATGAACCTTTCGACAATAGTCCACACATTTTTCTCAAACGGTGTTGGTGTCATTTCCAAACCCTAAGGAGTGCCAAGTTCCCAACGACTGTTTTTTACAAGCTCATATGACCGTGTGTGAATTTTTCCATCGAATTGCCTAAAAGGTCAGTCATCTGTAAGCTTTCCTAACCGTTTCTACATATATGCCTAGTATCTAAGCCATCAGCAACAACAGCAGATGATATCGACTTGCCTAAGTACACAAGATACCTGATGACAGATATTAGTTTTCGTCTCGTATCTTTTCTGGCCCCCATTCGCCATTCTCCATTTGCCTAACGCATTCAAACTTTTTCTTTGCTTTTTTCCAGAATCTCACGAATTCTGAATGTGTATCTTTACACACGTATGTACATCTGCATGCGCCGTCTCGGGTTGATAACCCTCTAAATATAATTATGACTTGTTTATTTCATAAGCACCATATAAAAACAAAATACCGAAAAGTGCTGACATGCACGTTTCATCTAAGTGAAACATTTTTTTTCGGTTCGCTAAGCATACGAGAAGTAGCTTTAAGTGGTGTTTTGAAAATCCTCAATATCACTTTTTGACATCTGCGGCTACAAATCTTCTTTTTATTTTAGTTGCAAAGAGGTTAAGTAAAATGTGGAATGTAATGTTGATAGATAGTCACTAATAGCGGGATTTTTTTTGTGATAAAAAAACCTATCCAATGATAATTTTTTGCTGGCTTTTTTATGACTGCCATTGAAATTAGTGGTTGCTGTAAAAAAGGGGTCATGATTCGTATAAATGTACAAAAACAGTTATATTTTTAGATTTGAAATAAACTAATACAATAAAAAGTTTTGCTTTCTTTTATACATATGATCGTAAGCAATACATAAATCAGGACTTTTAGATCACACTTTGTGTGCTGAAATAAACTTTTCATGTCAATGACTGGATGCAAAATTATGTGTATCAAGTTGAAAAACTGATTCAAATTTATTAGTTGTTTATGTTTTGTGAAAAATGTTCGGAGTAAGTGTAGTAATATGATTTCATTCAAAAAAAATTTTAATGATATATAATTTTTGGGGGGTTAATTTCCTTTATGGTTGTCCGAGCGTCAAAAGAAACCTTATAAGTATGCCGCGTTTTGGTTTCTTAGTTGTTGTTTTTTTTTTTTTTTTATTTATTATATTATTAACTATATTTTTTTTGTATTTATTTTATTTTATTTGTTTTTATGAATGTAATTTAGTTATTCATTTTGTTTGTTTAATTTTCTTTTTTTATTTCGAATCTGCTATGCCGGCAGATAAAAGAACTAAATTTTGACGAGCGCTGCACGTTATTTTCGCTAT
Source organism: Oxycera nigricornis (assembly GCA_963942545.1). NCBI lineage: Eukaryota > Metazoa > Arthropoda > Insecta > Diptera > Stratiomyidae > Oxycera > Oxycera nigricornis. The sequence continues at coordinate 8,044,213 of OZ012659.1, forward strand.
CATACATAACGTGCGGCATACATGTGTCGAAATTTTTGGCCATAAATATCCAAACATATCTTCTCCATATCTTATTTTAACTAATTTTCCCATAAATCAATATTTCTACTTGAACTTCAATATGAAGTACAACTGTTAGTAAAAAATTGATTCTTGTCTATTTCAGCGAATCGCACTCTCAGCAGGACGATGACTTTGCCATCTAATTCACTTTTCAGCAATCCTGGCGTTGTATGATTTTCGAATGATGCTCTTGTCTAGAAAGTATCTTTATATTTTCAGATACACGAATATATACAACAAACTGAGGATATTCTCAACAAGCCTTTGCACTTAATAACACGAAAATCAAATTCGATTTTATTGAACCTAGAGGTTGTTTCATAATTCATGAACATTTCAATTCATTCATTTCAACCGATGAGAAAATCTAAAAATAAATGATTCCAGTATCATTTCAGCTTCTATACCTACATAAATAGATGGCACGAATTTATCGTTCGCGAAGTTAAATAGAGTGCAAAACGAATAAGGAAGCCTAAACGTGGAATTGAAGGCAAATTAATTTGAATATTGGATGAAATTCGCGAGCAGTCAGGGCAGGATATCGCTCTTCAAAAGCTTTGAATAAGAAAAACAATTATGCAAAGATGTTGAAATGTATGTAAATAAGAAGGTTCGAGAATGAAAATCAATAAAACATTCGAAATCATTTTCTAATTAATGTTAGTTACAATGAACATGTACTTTTTAAAGCTAGGAAATGCATTTTATAGGTAAGTGAACCCACGTTGGGCGCTGAATTGGTAACGATCATTTTCAAAGCTATTATACATTTATGATCGTATAGAACTTTAGGTAAGACCAATTCAATTTCAAAAATCTAATATAAATTATATCATAATATCTTTATTTGCCATTATATTTTATGAAAACTTAAATGGCTCGAAACAAATACACACTGAAAATTGCTATCCATGTTATTCGAAGCACAGAGAGTAATATTTTGAAGAAAAAATCAACGACAGGTTTGCAAATTTCATGTTAAAAATTAAGTATATTAGACAACCTTGAAGGTGTCAAATTTTGATGGCACCATACAAGCAAGAACATATAATAGCGATTTTATTCAACAAAACTCAAACTTCATCAAACATAATCGTCTAGTTGAGCAAACATATGTACATAGTTACAAAGTACTACAATTTTCGTGTTTATTTGGGTAAAAAATCTTTAAAACCACAAACGATTAGATTGCGCATGTAAGCACGACGTGTGCCGCAGCTATTTTAAGAGCAACTTCAGGTCGATTTGAACACGCGAAACAGTGAGTGGCCGATAAGAAACTTGCTGCAAAATTCATTTTCCGATTGATGAAGACCTACTTTTTTCTCGATAGACCTAACATGACTACAGCCACATAATTGCTGATAAGCTCGTGTTTACAAAGCTAGTTACTTATGGTTTGGTCATAAATGTACTCAGAAGTTGGTATGATGTTTTTTTTGGGTCAATACACTTGTCGGAGCGCAAAAATTTCATTTGAACGCATGGATTCGATAGCAATTTTCAGATAAGCCTATCAAATTGAAGAAAAAAGCCTTCATGGTATTAGAAGCAGTATACACTTCAGTTATGGCTGGCAACTTTATATTTTCGATTGCGTCATTGGGTTCCAAACTCAGAATGTGTTCATTAAAGTTTATATTCAGTAAAATAAAATTAAGCTGTGAGAAAATTTCCCTGGAGTTTGTCAAAATGTATGCAAAGTTTTGATTTAGATTAATCTCATGAACTTTTAAGCATTCAACAAACTCTAACAATTTTATAAAGAATACAATCTCCAAAAAGTCACAAATTTTGAATATAGAAATGTTTGCATTCATTTTTTACTATATTTTCATGATTTAGAAATTGATACTTCTTTTCAGAGGCGTCAACAATATCCGTGAGTGCTTCGTTTTAGAATCGGTATACGATTTTTCAACCCACAATACAACTCCACGATACAAATCCACAATAAAAGTCAACAACTTTAGTATCAATTACCAATACAAATTCTCGGTATTGTTTTAAGCATGTGCCTTCCACCAAGATTCGTTTCCAGATATTTTATGGTGTTAGCAGGTGGTGTGTGTGGGACATTATTTAACACCATGGGCAAGCAGTTAACCTTTCGGTTAATTTAGTCAACAAATTTAGATTCATTTAATTTGATACACCATTGCTTTATCCAATTGTTCATTCGAAACATTGCTCTTTGGACTTTATCCTCTATAGTTACACGTTCAACTAATGCCAAAAGAACCGTGTTATTGAGAAAATTGCTCATACGGCTCTTAAAACCTTTATAATGTCCAGCATCGGCATGCATAGCATTTGGATTTCAACACCTTAACTAAAACAATCATCAAGTCTGCAAGTTGATGGTGAAATTTACATTAATAGTAAATTTCAAGGATAAACGAAACACTTCGGCATTTTAATAGCACAGCCTCGCTTCCAAATCCATCAAAAAAAAACAGAAACCTTCCAGAGGTAGAGTCTACCTGCTATAAATTTTGAACCCACAAACAGGTTAATTGGCGTCAGTAACACAATACCCACATCCAAGCAATAGGTTCTCGAAATTCTGTAGCCTGATATCATCATTGCAATATGTTGTTCACAGACACTTGTAGTTCTGCAGAACTCATCTAAAAACTCAGTTTCGGAAGCATTTCTTGAAACCTCGCAAGGTCCAATGTTTAAAGATTCCCGCATTAAGTTCACTTAGTGGCTACAACTAATAAAAGTGAAGTCATCCTATCGAATTCACATCCAGTTTTATTCATTTTGGAACCGTTCAAGCTTGCTGTGCAACTCGAAATCCACTATGAAAATCACCAGTTCCCTCCTATTCACACATGGCTACGTCCTACCTTCTGCATCAACGTTCACCATAAAAACTACCATCGTAAAACCTCTCGTCTTCTTGTCGATCGACTTAAACGTGCAGCATTTCGGGGCATACACAACGCTGATGTTAATGGAATAAAAAATAAAAAAGATTGCGCCTTCATGCTTGTGAGTATGGTCCCGCCGATCAACACAAGATTCTTAGCACCAGTGAAATATGTGCCAAAGAAATTTTTGGCAAGACTTGATGAAGGCCAGAATTGCTGCAGCTCAAATTGCCAGACACAAGGTCAGCCAAGAAGCGTGTAACTTCATCACTCGTTTGGGGCACATGTGCGGTGGCTACCTACCAATTTAATTTTTATCTAATTGTGGTTTTTTATTATGGATTAGCTGTTGTTGTTTCAACGGAATGAGTTTTTTTTTCTTAAAAAAATCTGGTTCAATTTTATTTTCCGATGAAGCAATTTTTCTGCAACGGATATTTCAAAAGCTAGCACCGACATTGTGTTTTATATCTTTGCTAAGCACCCAGCGTGGGGTGGTTCAGAATAGTATTTTGAAGCTGAAACTTATTGCACATTTAGATAGATACATTGGATCTTTAAGGGTCTTTCAAGAAAACTAAGCAATTTATTCTTAATTTTCAAACACCTCACAAATCAAATCCTGTGATATTTTGAAAAGTTCACATCTGTTTCCCAATGGCGGAATAATCATTTTAAATACCTTCGTCAGTCGGATTCCAAAATCACTTCTGCCCAATTTTCAGCTCAGTTTTTAATCCTTCCTAATCCATTGACATTAAAAATGCAACCTGAACTTATTTCTTTTTTGTTTCACTTTAAAGCACTGTTTTCAAGAATCCGTCTCGCAAAAGGCAAAAATCACTTTGGTTGAAAAAGATATTCTTCTAAAAAACTTCAAAGTGGAATTCACACAAAATACCCGCGAACTAAGTACGAACAATATTTATCACCCACAGCGCAAAATCTAGATTTTTCTCGAATAACCGATTTCGTTTTAAAGTGTATCTTAAAATTATCAGAATGTTTTTGACTTTAATCACAGAATATCAGCAGCATCATTCAAAAAACTTGGAAACACAAAGCATATGCAAAACACAGAACGACAAACCCTCGGAACCAGTTCGAACTCTGACCCTAACCCTCGAATTGATGCTTGCCGACTGACTGAGTGACTACCACAGTATAGGTACACCCAGTAGGTAATGTTTCATATATAGGCGCACTATCAAGCACGGCCCGCGGTTCTACGGGACAAACGTCAAATGTTTGTTTACTTTTAGCATATGTTTGTTTACATTTAGCATATGTTGGCTGCATTGAAGTAAGAAAACTTCAATGGTTTGCTGCCATTTATGACAAAATGGCAGCTATCTACTGGTGGGGGCACTGCCAGAGCTCGTATATGCACGTTTAATGCTAGGCGTGAAAAACGCCGTTAGGAACTTCGGTTCATTGAATTACAATGGTGAAACGTCTTCGTTGACACAAATTTCATTTGCTTTTGACAAATTGATTAAGAGAAAAAGCCAAAATGACTGAAAAAATGTCTCATGTGTCGAAGTGAACGATGAAGTCCGCGAAAGTGCTTTGTGCCTCTGCAAATCTGGCAGTGCTTTGCATTCTTCAGCTTTTGCAAGCACATGGCCAGCACATGGCGCCATTTCTTGGAAGGAAAATACGAGCTTTTGGGCTTCGATTGCATACTGGGTCTACCTATACTGTGGTGACTACCGCTCGCCAAAAACTAAACTGCTTCTATATCCCAAACCCACAGTATAGGTAGACCCAGTATGCAATCGAAGCCCAAAAGCTCGTATTTTCCTTCCAATAAATGGCGCCATGTGCTGGCCATGTGCTTGCAAAAGCTGACCAATGCCAAGCACTGCCAGATTTGCAGAGGCACAAAGCACTTTCGCGGACTTCATCGTTCACTTCAACACATGAGACATTTTTTCAGGCATTTCGGCTTTTTCTCTCAATCAATTTGTCAAAAGCAAATGAAATTTGTGTCAGCGAAGACGTTTCACCATTGTAATTCAATGAACCGAAGTTTCTAACGGCGTTTTTCACGCCTAGCATGAAACGTGCATATACGAGCTCTGGCAGTGCCCCCACCAGTAGATAGCTGCCATTTTGTCATAAATGGCAGCAAACCATTGAAGTTCTCTTACTTGAATGCAGCAAACAGATGATAAATGTAAACAAACATATGCAAAATGTAAACAAACATTTGACGTTGTGCCGTGGAACCGCGGGCCGTACTTGATAGTGCGCCTGTATATGAAACATTACCTACTGGGTGTATCTATACTGTGCCCAAACCGGGCCACGCAACATGTCTGGCAGTCCAACTTGCTGCATGCAACACAGCTCCAAACATAAACAAGCTAGCTGAAGCTAAAGCTGCTGTTGCCGCCCGAACAAAAGCTTGTTGCCCGGCTTTTGCTCGGCGCATATGCACCTTGCCCCCACCCACCGCAAACTGCAACGACGCCAGCGATTTTTTTCGGTGACTGACTGTCAAGCATCGTGCATGACAGCTCCGCGTTCCCAGTGACCGCGAAAAGCTCGCGAGCGCATGTCGCGCAACGTTCGTATGGCGTTGGTCGCGTTGTGCAGAGCGTTCGTCGGTTATTTCTTGGGATTGACCATCTTTCGGAGTGGTTTCTCGTGCTCTTGTTGACACACACATCTTGCCTGCAGCAACTTTTGCGAGTGTATGTATTAGTTGGCATCCATTGACTTACCTCAAAACTACATAAGATATTCTAAGTGCGGCACACACGTGCTCGCGCCCAGCGGCGGACTTGGCAGGGGCCACTAAGAGCTTTGGGTGTGTGTCAGTGTGTTGGTTGATGCGACAGTGGTCGGGTACGCTTGTTCGAAGGAAGCGGAAGTGAACGAGCGGGCAGTGGCACGTGTTGCAAAAAGCTGACTGCAGAAAGTTACGCTTCGCACCTCGACTCACCCTTCAGCCGAGAGAGCGAATTATGTACATGATGTACATAGTGATATTCCGTGGGGGTGAATTGCTTTTATTAAGCTGTTGTATTTTTCGTGACAGATTGTTGCAAAGTGTTTGTAAGCGAGTAAGCTCTGTAAATAATAAATGATACGTTGGGCTGTTTTATTTCAGGTGGATGCTTTCATCAGATTTAATCAACGCTTCGCGATTGTCGAAAAACTGTCTGTTGCTCACGTTTGCAAGTGCTGTGAACTAAGTGGAAATGTTTTTCCCAGCCTTCGTTCTATAAAAACTGATTTTTTTCTATTCTTGATGCCGACATTGCTAGGTAGCAATAAAAAAGGGAGAACCCATTAAACTAGTCATCAATACGCACATGTTGAACAAATGTCATGTCACATAAACATATTTAGTTGCTTTTCTCGAAACAATCACATTCCATCCATTCCGAATTCATAAGAATAATGACTCGTTTGCAGCATCCTAAATATGCCTTCAACTGTGAATAATCGGTAAACATCCATAGAATTCGATAGGCAATATCAGCACCTGTACTATTACTCGATCTGCAAATCAAATTCGTACGACACTTTCAAAATGCTCAATCAAAGATAAACAAAGTCCGCCGCCGAAACAATAATTGTAAATCACTCGTATTCTCGTGTCCAGTTTCATAAGCAATTCTTTCAAGTTGCGAGTAAAAGATTAAACGTCACCAATTTATTGGCGCTGAGTTCCAGGAGTGCACACTAAATCCCCAGCTTGGATATCTTGTAGCTTCCATAAACATAAATACTAAACAGCTCTACATAGAAGTTGCAGAAAGAGCCTGGCTAAATGGAGAAGAACTAAACAGACTTGGTCGCTCAATGCACACAAAGCAACCTGAAAATAAAGTCTCCTTGTTTAATAAGTAGACACACAAAATGTATGCTTCTTCAATGACATTGATTGCAGTTGGGAAGAAAAGGCTGAACTGGTTCAGCATTTTCTGTGCGAACATTCTGCATTTTCCAGAACAAGAATGCAAACTGTATGCTCTCTTTCTCTCTGGTAAGCTCCACGGATGTAACTAAAATAAATAAATACTAACATAGCTAGCATCTTAAAAGAATCAAAATGGCTAGTTACCAGCATCCTAAAGCATGGCATTTTAGAGTCGTCGACGTCATTGGATTGCAACCAATTTGAAAAACAATCAAATGCTTCCCTGCATTATAGGTGGCAGCGTCCAACAACAGCGTGCAGCCCTCCGTGCCATAGAAAGCGTCGACTTCCCTTAACCACCGGTAAGGTGCTCCATTCTATCAACGACAACTTTGCCAATTTCTTTTGTTTTCCTTTCAGCGCCCCATCATGACAGCGGCCCTTGCTCGTCACACCAACAGCGTGACTGGAGCAACAACGAAGACAGCGACTGCAACGGCGGTCCAACAGTTTAGTAACTAAGATAGCTTTAGAGTAGGCTAGGGTAGGATAGATAGCATGTAGGAATAACTTTAAGTCAGCCAAGGCGGGTGCTCTGCCGTCGGGTCTGCGAGGAAAGTCGCGCCGTCCCGACCGCCAAGGTGATTGCATATGTGCCCACATTGCCTTTGGTTTGGCGTCGGGACATCAGCGCGGCACACAACATCCCTCGTGGAGACCCTTCGAGGCTCAGCTGCACCCGCCTTCGCACCCAGACTGCGGCTGCTAGCTCGCCCAAAAGGCCAGGGATGCGGCCGCAGTGGCACGCTGTAGTGCCAGTAATGCGGCGCCCCTGCTATCAAGTCAAGGACCTTCTGTCGCGCCTTGATTGCAGTGCGACCATATTAAATCCAAGTACTGATAGACTAATAAAAAGCTGCGATAAAGTTGCTTTAATGTCGCCATATCAAAAGCGATGGCGAAGAGTATGTACATATGTGGCTACTATGTTGGAATTCTACACGCGCTGCCGTTCCAATTTTGGGGGGAAATAACAGCAAACAATAGATAGCGCAAAAAGACGGCACAGTCTTGGATCGTTTTGAAAAAATCGTTGCTTGGAAGCGCTGAATTTGGTGGTGTGATGGTATCAAATTTTTAATGAAGAACCGAGAAACCGTGGGAGTGTGCATGCAGGAGCGTTGGTTAAAATCACACGCATTCTCCTATTAGTTTTAAAGAATCACCCAGGCTAGGCTGACAGCCAATTTAACTGCGTTTGATTTCATCCAAATAAACTACACATGCATCATTTCAAAAAATTATGTAAGCTAACGCTCGCATCCTCATCATCGTCATTAATTTTGAATGATGCTTACCAACAATAATGTGTGTTTTGTTGCGTTCAAGTCAACAATACTTATGTTCGTTTTAAAGATTTCGTGTATGTTCAGTTCAAAGGCGAGGCGACGAACGTGAAGTATCGTTTAGACACAATTGGTGATTGCTGGCAGGTCAGGTCAGTTCGATGAATATGCGGTTTACCAGTAGCCTTGCCATCAGGCAGTGCTTCTATCACTACTCCTATACCCACACCCAACAAAAGAACCCTTATGATTTTCGTGTGACAGATCAATCTGTCAATCTGTCATTCTGTATATAACAGCTGTATTATTCTCTCGTTTTGCACGTATTCATATGAAATGCAACGTGAAGGTGTATATTGGTTGATTTACATGTAATATGAACACATAGCTGAATCGTTTTCAAAAATCCAAATATCAAAAAAGCAGTTAGTCGGAAAATCCACATGCAGCGCATGAAATAATAATCAAATTATTACCACGAGCGTTATTCCTCCTCGGGTATACCATCAAGTAATTACTTGTGCATGAATGCCAGCGGGGTTGACAAAAAAGTCAAATCACGCCCGTAAAACACGCACCGGCTCGCACGCTATTGCAGCCGCCAAAGCTGCATTCAAATTGTGATGCAAACATTATTTTTGCTTATCTTTTTTCGCGCGTTGCTTACTTTCAACATTATCTTTGCTTCATTTTCATCGCACTGTTCATATTTTGCAATGATAGTTAGCATTTCAAAGACAGGTCATCGACCGTTTTCCATCCCACACAAAATAAATCTTGTCCGATTGAAGTATGGTGAAATTTTTGACGAATGAAAAATTGACGCCAACGCACGTGTTTCCGTTTCAAGGTCTCACGTCCAAGGCGAGAGGAAGAAAGCAAGCGTCAACAATGGCGTTGCCAACTCCCACTTATCTAATTCATAGGAAATGCCACTACAAAAGGCTCGTGGTTTTGCTTGAAATAAATGCCGTACCAACCGAATTGTGTAATAATCAGTGTCGGGTGTAGTTTGTCAGCTGCAATTTGTGGGATTGAATTCGCTTCACGGAGGGAATTAGTCGCGGGTTCGCATGTAATGCCATTACATCACACACAGTTGCGTGATTTTTCGTTGAATTTACGGTGACTTGTGGCTGTTGGTGAGCAACAGGCTCTTTAATTACACAATTACAAAATGAAACTCGCACACGGCACGTTGGGCTATCAAAGGTGTAGGATCACACGTGGATTAATTCAATTTGATGCAGAAATATTATTGCCAATTTTTGGTGTTGTAGCACACAATAGAAGATTATTGAAAAAAACAGGCTATGAGAGAAGTTGACAAAATATAATCAACGAATAAGTTAAATAAGTTATATTTTCACAGATCTGGATCGTTGATATGCGCACTGAAAGTGACGACCAAACAATAGACAGATGCATTTGAAATATTATATTTTCACCATCAGAATATGCTTTTAAACTATAACACGCCACAAACTATCCTTCCTTAGTGTCATGTGAGTTGCGGGCGCCCAGCTAGCGACCTTGGTCGGAGCTGCGGCAACGAGGAGAACACAGAGTCAATAGAGGACCTTTTGTGAAAATATCCGGCTCTAGCTTTTACGAGACATAAGCATTTAGGGGCATTCTTTTTCGCGAAGATAAGTGAACTAGGCACCATTAGAATGGACCAATTCCTGGATTTCCATAAGAAATCAGGATTGCTCATAAAATAAATCAAAGGGTTTCCATGCCTACAGGGCATAATGGACCAAAAACGGTCTAAGTGAAGCAGAATCCGTTTCGGCTTAGCACCCTCATAACCTAATCTAACCTAGTGTTACGAGTTACTGCCGTTAATCAATAATACAGGAATTAAGCACTCTTGTTATAATTGTAGCTCATCTGTACTGTACTCGAAAGGTAATTCGTGAGTACCTACCAAATTGCTAATGGAACTAGCAAATCGACTATAGTGTAGATATTCTCAGTAAAACATGTACTAGAAAAGTGCAATATTAACTTTTTTTCTATTTAACTGTGTATTGAATCACATACAACGTAATTACGAGTAATAAACAAAAGCTTCATGTTGGCCTTATGAAAATTCAACATCCACCAGCTACCTTTGACAAACGCCGAAATATGATATTCAACACAAGACTTGAGCATATAAATTCTAATGATTTCCAGAAACCATTAAAACCGATTGCAAATCCATGATATTTTTCGTCTGACAAAAAAAACGAGGACTCATTCATTTTTTGTCTACTTTTCGTTTGAAAAAAATAAATTCAAAGAAACTCATCAGTAAGATATTTTTGAGCTTCATGAAAGATTAAAATCTCATTCGCAAAGGTTTTACGCAGACACATATCTTTTTTACGTGCCAGGTAGGCAAGGTATCAAGCATCATATTTATTTCTGTGCTTGAGTTCATGACGAACAAGAAGTAATAACCTTTCAAAAGAAATACGTAGCCACGTGTAAAAATGTTCATTTACCATGGATGATTGCACTCTGATTATGGTTTTGAGTAAGCTGACGATGTGGACCATGAATTCTATGTGAAACATTCATTACGGATCATTGCGGGCAATCTAAAGCCATTAGGCGAACTAACAACAACATGTGAAAAAGTTTGAAAGTTGCTGAATACTATTTTCTCATCGAAAATATCTATGTTGAGTGTAAGACGATGGAACACTACTACTAACTTGCTATTTTTCATGATACAAATTCTATTTTATGATCGTTCACTCAAGATATTTTTTAAATTTCAGAAAACCGACAAAACCTTATTAAACATAATTTTGATTAATGCTTGCTCAAAATTGAATACCCAAATAGTAATAGTGGCTTTAGCACAGTGTGTCGAAAACTATTTCAATAAGATATCTTTATTTTCTCAAAAAAAACACTAAGAGCTGCGTTTTGTTTAAATCGTTTAAGGTAACTCTGCAAAAATAAAAAAATCATCTTATTTATTGTACTGTCGATCGTTGGTTGGAAAACGTAAAATTCATATGCACGTAATCAACATTACCACCTGCAATCAAGCCACGACAGAAGATCCTTGACTTGATAGCAGGGGCGCCGGATTACTGGCACTACAGCGTGCCACTGCGGCCTCATCCCTCGCCTTTCGGTCGAGCTAGCAGCCGCAGTCTGGGTGCGAAGGCGGGTGCAGCTGAGCCGCGAAGGGTTTCAATGCGGGATGTTGTGTGCCGCGCTGATGTCCCGACGCCAAACCAAAGACAGTGGGGGCACACATGAAATCACCTTGGCTTGCCTCGCAGAATCGACGACAGAGCACCCGCCTTGGCTGAGTTTAAAGCTATTCCTACATGCTATCTATCCTATCCTAACCTATCTTAGCCTACTCTTAAGCTATCTTAGCTACTAAGCTGTTACGCCGCCGTTGAAATCGCTATCCTGGTTGTTGCTCCAATCACGCTGTTGGTGTGACGAGCAAGATCCGGCACTGGAAGGAAAAAAAAAGAATCTGATAAGGATGTCGTTGTTAGAATGGAGCGCCTTACCGGTGGTTAAGGGAACTGGGCGCTTTCTTTGGCACGGAGGGCTGCACACTGTTGTTGGACGCTGCCATATAATGCTATGCTATGCTATATAATGCAGGGAAGCATTTGATTGTTTTTCAAATTGGTCCAATGAAATTCGCCGTCTCGGAAATTAGGACTGCACTTGTTTACGAACACTCGCGCCGCCACATATTGTATTTCGCTTATCGGGAACGGGAACGTAAACACCAATCCCAATTTTATTGCTAGCATCTGAAACGCTTCAAAATTTTCATATGCAACAATATGTATCACGGCTAAGACCTTAGCAAGCCCGCGAGACCGCCATCCAAGATCCACCAGCCAAACCAGCATTGTTTAGTTAAAGCAGAAGAACAATTCGTGTTTTGTTTATGTAACGCGAGATTGGCTTTCGAGTCGACAAAACGACATCTAGTTCTTTTGATTTCGTCGCTGGAAGCAATTAAGTGTAAATGACTCCATTAGAATAATGTCCCAGTTCGCTGATGAACGGACATTTCAGTCAATATTAATTTGATTTGAAAATTTCGTTGAAAATGTAAATTGATTGAAGTTTTCGGTTGATGACTATTGACGAGTCAAATAGTTCCGGATTGTGGCGTTTTAAGGGTTGAATCGACGGATATTGGTCAGTGATGGGATAATTTGCAATCGGAAATGTCCCATTTAAGTGGGATTGATTGTCGAGAGGATTATTGCTATTAGAAAAAGTGATTGTCGCTTGGCAATTTAGTTTGTTGTAGGTGGTATAGTATTTTAATTGTGTTGTCACCCTGCAAACCCATCTTATCTGCATTGATCAACACTGGATTAGTAGCCACCCCATCAGCACACTCACGAAATAGAAGATCCGGCTGTAGCTAATTATTATAAATGATTTTATCTGTGCCTTCAAATAGGCGTCAGATAAAAACATAAATGATTGCAGTCCATTATGATCATTATGACTTATCAATGGCGCTTGAATGCTATCTGTATTCAGATTAGGGGAAACTTTGAAAAATTTATGAATTAAACACTTCTTTTACTTTGAAAAATGTATGAATTCAACACTTCTTTTAGCCAAAAGAATTTTAAATTAGAGTTTCTTAAAACGTTTTGGTGATTGTTTATTCTGTGATAATTTGTTTTCATTTTGAAGAGTTTTATGATGATTATGCAATACTTCATGGGCAACCAGATTGTTTCTGTTCCCGCGACGCGATGCTTTGTTTGGCTTTGATTTTTGTGGAGCATAATTTCCGGTCTTATGTTATAATATCCGCACTCCCAACGAATTTGTTCTTGAAACAATGTGCATGGGAATAGAATGACATAAAGATCAATGCAAATGATAATTTGTCTCATAACACCTACGAAATAATGTTAACAATAAAATCTACATAATTTTTCATCACTCCATAGCTTAATTTCAAGCACGCGCAAATAAACTTCAAATAACTACCAAATATTGTGATATTTCAAGAAAAAAGTAGACTACAAAAACACTTCAGCGCCCAACGTGGGCTGATTTGTTCTACATTTGAAGTAAGAGTACACTAAACGTTTAAAACTTTCATATTCAAATCAACTTTTTTATTTTTTGGTGTCTTCTTTTGAAATGACAGTCAATAGTGAAGATCACTCAAGAGCATCTATCCAAAAATATCCATTTGGCTTTAGTGTTAAGTGAACGAAAATCGGGTTGAACTTTTTTGGCTTAGTGCTGGGTCTGATGAAGCATGAAACAAGTTATTCAAAGATTGCCAAGTGAAGACTTGGATGGAACAATGTTTAAACTGTTTTGTAGTCTAACATGAAGTTACTATCGTATCGGAGACGCTACACAAGTAGGAACAACAACCGCCAAGGCACGTGCCTTGAGCTGATTCTTTGAAATCTTTTATGCCCTCCATAAGTAGTTCATTGCGAGATTCACAAGAATTTATGATATGAACATGTGTTTACGCACATGAACGTGTAGCGCAGCCAAATATACTTTCTACATGCGTACCGCCATTATTCTAGTCAAATCTACTCCTAATTTGCGATCACGCGGGTTCAAATGCGTAGGCCACGAACCCGGGGAATGCCCTCCTCCTGCGTCCCGAAAGCACTTAAGCTCATTCCGGCTACTACACATATGACTACTTGAGCTCCTCAATCTCAATTAGTCAGCGCAGCGAGCGCGTGTGCGCAATCAAATTGACTTTACCAATTACCAGTACACCTTTTTTCGCAAAAAGATAATTCACATAAAGATAAGTTGTTCTGTGAAGTTCGTGCGAAACGCTATGCCAGCATACACGTGCCACTTGTGAGAAGAGTTTTGTGCTCGTTTGTTTGTTTGGTTGGTCTTGCTTTTTTTGGCATTCGAATTACAAATTTCGGCTTTTGGCATGCATATCCATGTATATGAGTAAGCCATCGAGCTCTTGCAGAAGGTATTATGCAACTTAGCACTTCTCGCAACGATGATAGCCTTGGAAGCTGGTTGAACTCACTCAGTAGATGATTTGGACGTAACAGCAGTCTTGACAGGACACTTCATTCAATGCTGAAGAATTTACTTAAGCGAATATTCGCGAATGAGCTTAGCTTCTTCATTATAATGAGTCGCCTCTGCTACTTTCCAAGATCCGCAAAAGCGGAAAGAAAGAAAGTGTTTGGTGGACTACCAAATATAGTCTGAAAATGAAATACATACCCTTACAGTAGCGTACCCAGGATTTTGATAGGAGGGGGTCGTATTTTTAAAGTCTTGACTAGGTACGTTTGCTAGTGCTTCGGTGTAGATATGAAGATTTAATTATGTAATCATACTTAATCATACTTTTTCACCGGTCAAAGTTGGAGTCCTCCAAAAATAATTCTGGCAGACTTTAGCCCAACTGCATGTCTGGTTTCATTTTCTTGAATCATTCATGATATTTTCATTCAAATTATAAAATTATGCGCTTGACGTGTAAAAGAATATACACTGTATTTGTAGACTTCCTTGGAACCATAAAGTGTATATGCTTGTTTGCAAGTGCATATATTGAAACGCCTTCAATACCTACAGGCCAGAAAAGAAAGCAACTAATGAAGTAAATGCCGTGGGAAAGTGAAACTGTCACTAAGCACAGACAGAGTATTATCGTAATCAGGGCTGACTACGCTTGTTTACCCAAGGGGGGGTTGAACCCGTAAACCCCTCGTTGGGTACGCCACTGTACCCTTATTTCTTATTATCAGAGGAAGCTGAGTATGGTTATGGTGGGAAAAACCGAACGGTCACCTTCTTGTTCTACCCACGGTATATCCTTCCAAAGTTAGTAGTGACGAATGTAAAATGCCATATTCCTGCATACGAGCAAGGGTCAAGCAAACCTTCCTATCGCTACTTAATCGCTTCAAACTCTGAAACATGGTCTTTGGTTGAATCCACCTGAAATTAACTGCCCGAAAGGCTCCGTAACCGTTGGTAAAAAATACGGAACACTATTAAGATTGAAAAAGAAAAAAACACACGCCTCTTCAATATAATTTAACACGAAAAAGTAAACAAGCTTAAACTGATTATTCAGCAACCGTCGAATACTCCCTGTTAACCAACACCGAGGCACTTTTAGTGTGATCGCTACTACCGTTATTGATGTCAAAACGTCAACAAATGCACCGAAAAGTTCAATTATCCCTTAAAAACACAACAGAACTACTACCGTAGTCTGTTGTACAGAAAATCAATTCGTCTACTTACCGTAGTCGTCGTCCAACGTACCAAACATGCCCAGCGGTTCCAGCCACCCCCAATTCAAATTAACGGTTTTTTTCATACTGTTTTTAGGAAGGTAGTTAATCTTGAACTCGACTACATCGACTACACTACATCACCGCGATACGTTCCCATGAACGCTTAATCCGCGAGAAAACGTTGCAAATGACTTTATGGCTTTATTAAGCCGCTTGACTTTTACCTGGTTTGATAGACTAGATAGATATCCGTGATACATCCGTCATCATCTTGAAAAGAATACGAAATATAACTCCCAATGTAACATTTATCCTCATCATCAATGTATCTACTATGATCGCAAAATAGTAGTCTGGGTGGCTTAGTGGTAAGAGTGCTTTCTTTCAGTGCACCGAGTACTAGGTTCGAGGCTGTTCGGCGGCAAGTGGTTGTTGGGAATGGTATTTAGTGGCGAACTATCAGTTTGCTCACCTATGGATGTGCATCTTTGTCAACTCAAAGTAATAATCACAAATTCGCTGATCACTTCATTTTTAGTGTTCAGTTGCTTAAGGAAATGAGGTAATCTAACATAACCTCAAAGCTTCGACCAAAGTTGTGCTGTTGCACTTACGATTATTATAGTTATTATCCTCTAGATAACTGAAGATCAAGTGCTTTTTGCTTACCGTTCACTAAATATCTTTTTTTCTAACAATGATGTGTAAATTAAACGAAGTCAAAAAGTTGAAATGAAAAGCTCAATAATGTGTTTCACGTGTTTGAATCAATTCGGAATGGTTGAGAGGATAAACCCTTGATTTATCAAGACCATTACTTCCATGAACCAGACCAAATGTGCCAATTACACACCTAACCATCGAAAAATTTATTCTAGCTTGGGTGGAGCCACAATAAGCGGCAAAACGCAATTCCACAAGCTTGCCATCAATTCATTGATCGGATAATTGTGTCCGAATTGGAATCTTTAAACGTTTTCACTGGTCCAAAAAAATGGTTTTTCAGCATGCGTGGAAGCTAAAAGTTTGTTCACATCCAATTGAAACGTATTTTTTCGATTGTGCACAGACTTAGTTGATTATGTCGATTTAATTAAAATTAGAAAAAATCCAGGTTACGTTTCATTGTGAAGATTTAGGAGGATGTTTAAAAAAAGATGTTCTGCATTCGTGATTTAACTTTACTGTTGATTTTGTGGTGATGGTATGACATGAAAGCTGATGTGTAAATTTCGGAGATAAGATTGACGTAGGAGATGCTTTTTGATATGTTAGGTTCAATCCAATGCGTATTTGAAAATAAATACAATTAATTAAATAAGAATTTAAGGGAAGAGGATATGACTGATTGAAAGATTCGAATGGTTCATTCTGTTGCTATAACTGAATGAAAACCCATTAAATTTGTCAACCTTGCTAATTGATGGTCCTTTTTCGTGATTTTTTATGTAAGAGCACAAGAATTTAACCAAAAACTATTTTGTGTCCCTAACAGCTAAAATTCCATATTCACCTCCCGACCGAATATACACATCACTTCAGTGTTTATCTCAAATTTCGAATTTAATAATTCTGAGAAACATAATTTTCCAGAAATCTTCCTTGTAATGAAGATCATTTTCGTTTTTGAACCTTTTGTGAAATATTTGAGGATGTTTAATTCTGCAAAATAAAATTTTCTACGACAAAATGGCTTTCAAATGTCATTTGATATTTTGAAGAAGAAAAAACATATATTAAATTGACATGAAGCCATATATATCATTTACGTCAAGAGCTACGTTACAATATTGGAAAATACAAGATTGTCGCTAACTAATGTACAAATGAAAGTTGTACAGTTAGAACAAGTAAATATTTATACAAGAGGTAATAACATTATCAGAAATGTACGTCGGGACAGACCCGTCGACAACGAACAACCGAATTGACAATTTGCTTTTAAATGCCAGCTAGTGTTGCCATCCGGCCTGCTGTACAGTTCATTAATGTACCGCTGGCGCTATTGTCGTCGTGCCATAGTTTCACATTCACATACGTTTAAAAATAATAATAAATTATCATTTTCATAATTGTTTTAGTGAAAATAATTAACACTAGTAAATAGCACGTTTAAATATTAATTGTTTTTCAATTTATCGAAGAATCTAC
Source organism: Oxycera nigricornis (assembly GCA_963942545.1). Classification (NCBI taxonomy): domain Eukaryota; kingdom Metazoa; phylum Arthropoda; class Insecta; order Diptera; family Stratiomyidae; genus Oxycera; species Oxycera nigricornis. The sequence goes on from OZ012659.1 coordinate 8,061,794, forward strand.
TAACTTCGTGCATTCACTTATGAAGTATTCTCAACCTTGATCATAGTGAAGCATTCGTTTTTTGAGGGAGAAAAAACCTTTCCTCTCGCCAAGTCTCATAATCTTCCAATCAACAACTTTTCAAAGGTTCTTGTCCAAATAATAATCCAACAAAAGCCTCCTAACAGATGTTTATTTAAAATCCACAAGAAATTCCTTCAATTTTATTCACTAGTATTTTTCCATGAGCACCAGTCGAAAGAAAATTCGCGACACAAACAAATCCGTTTTCCAGGAAAATAATGAAGTAGCTGAGCAACATTTCCGGTAACGTTGAAAATTTATGCATGCGCGTGGCATTCTATTCGTTAAATACCGATAAATTATGCCACTCAAGGATGTACTCGACATAGCGATGAGGATAAATTTGGCGAAAATATTTAAGTGCATTTAAGGTTGTGAAAAAAATTAACATAGGAAGGAAGCTTCGAGTTCATTGGCCCAGCTTCAAGTTGTGTACATAATGTGGAAGAAATTTTCTTGCCTAGTAATTTTTACCGTGAAATTTCAAGATTGAAATGGTTTACAATATGATTTTGATATTTCACATAGCCTCGAAGATTCTTTAAACCATTTCAATTTTGGAAAAGAGGAATAGCTTTCAACTTACGATGTTATTGTGCGTATTGTGCTAAAAAAACATCCCATCGATCCAACACGAACACAAAAATCTACAAAATTATTCGTGAAAAATCAGAAAAATACGTTCCCCTAAAGTATTTGGTTTGTGCCCATAAAATATGTAGATCCCTAAAATGTAAGGACATCAAGAAGTCGTTGATGCCGTCAAACGAAAATACGATAACAGCGTGCCTATGTTTCATCATTCCCCAAACCAGCACATCTTTTGGATAGCTTCCGATGGAGACAAATTAGGAAGTATACGTACATTCGTTTTGGGGTTTTATTCGACACGTGTCCTGCCCGAAAACTGGGGCTTGATAAGGTGTGAGCTCGTCGAAGAGATGGAAACGGTATGATGATCCTTCCTCACCCACTTTTAGAAGCATAAGCAAGCGAGGATATTGCCACACTCCGAGCATTTTCACTATGCACAATCCGTATGAGTTCGGTTGAACACATTCTGGCCATCGTGGAGGACGAGGGCGTAAAGTACTAGCCTACCTATTCAAGCGTGTCGGATTTGTATATAGGACATTTTAGTGTCACAGCACTTTTGTGGGTGGCAGTGACTTCATGTCCTTTTGGTGAAACTTTACTGACTACTGGGATGAAGGGTCTTTTCATTAGAGAAAATCAAATTGTTCGTTCACAACTTGCAGGATGAGGAGACGATATAAACTTGTATCGTGCACTTCGACTGTTGAAGACTTTTTTGCGGTTAGAGCTTCTGGGATGTGGTTCCTTTTGCGAATGTTATTATTTTCGGGAGATATTTGGCCAAATGGCAAAGACATTTGGTAGACCTTTTGAACAGCTTTAAATTAGTAACAACTAATCACATTTTTTGCTTGTTTTGCTTGTTTTTTATGTCATCAAAAATTTAAGCATTTGACCAAACATGTACTTTCCGAAAAATAAATATTTAATAAAAAAAATTAACATTCCCAATGTCGTTAAAGTTAATGTGGGAGGATTTGGATTTTTTTTCAGTTTACGGAAGGCTGGCGTAGGCTGAAAAAAAAACAAAATCCATCGACATTAACTTTAATGACATTTCGAATGCCAATTCAATAGGTGAACTTTCAAACAAGAATGGCTGATGACAACAGTTTAGCTAATTCAGATATAAATGTCTCCTCATAAATGGTCATTAAATCGATTCAATTTTCGGTATTTTTCAATTCTCATTTACATTCTAGCTTTTATGTATATTTCACCGAAAATTGAAATTGATCTTAAAATTCTAATAGATTTCGTTCCGAATGCTTTATGCTTATTATTTGAAAATTTCAAATAAAATATGCAACATTTTATTGGAAAAACATTGCATGGAACATTTAGTGTTTCTATTTAGAATATTTTCAACCATAGAATGATTTGGCTAAACGTATATTGATTTCTGTATTTTGAAGCGTTTTAATATCTAGCCAATTTTATTGAAGCCAGACAAAACTTTGCAAGCATAGAATGAACTATTATTTCGTCCCAAATCAAATCGAATATTTTTGGTTGTGGAGCGAAAAACTCCAGTGGCTATCGAACCGAACGTTTATTAATAGAAAATTACGTGAATTCAAGTGGAAGTCATAAATAACACGGCTGAATTTAGCAAAAGCTGTTCCTAAGCAATTGATTAGATCCAATGATAAATAATTATCAATAGAATGTGATAAAGCAACCATGCAAATCTTTTTAGACAAGTATTTTCACGTGTGAAAGAAACTAATTAAATATGCTAAATCTACCCCAGCAAATTGCAACTCAATTAGCATAGCGAATTGTCTAAAGCTTAGAGAGCGCGTGTCTGGCTAAAATTAGCGTATCTTCAATTTGGCGATAAAGATATTAGAAATGGTTGGACTCCGTTCCAAATATAGAAACCAAACTATAATCAGCAGATCTCCCACGAGCGCCTGATTTCTTCGATAAGGGATTGAAGAGCCTTTGCGCCTGAGTAGGCTGCGCTGGGGCCAACTTCGCCCCATTCTCGTTTGGCACAGCCGAGAACCGGATGCCTTGCGAAGCTTTCGCTTGTTTGCTTGCCGGTTTAGATGGCCCCCCGTCTGCGAATTCCCGCACAATTTGTGCACACGAGTGAGCTCTTCACACATGAGACTCTCATGTCTCATCTACATATGATAAACAAAACGGAATTCTTCTTTTATGACTTACACGTGCTGCCTGAAGCGTATGCAGATACCGCCATAAATTTAGCATATTAGCACTATCAACCTAACCGGCCCGGCATGTGTGTTTGGTCATTGCATATCTTCCCAATTAGATTTTATCGCAAAAACGGTTCGACTTTTCGAACAAAACATAGTCCGGCCATTATTGCCCAATTTAAAGGAAAGTGAATGGGGCCCGGGGTTCGCGATAGAATATTGTGAAGTTTGGACGATGGCTGACTGGGCCACCCACCTCTGGTCGATAGCGAAAGCATTGAAAAATTGCTTTTATTCGCTGTAGATTTCGCTAGCCTTTAATTCGCTGATATAGGGGGTGAAAAATGCTTCTTAATTTTCACAAAAAAAATCAGTCTGATAAACGATATTACTGAAAGTTGGGACTGTCTGTGCAGGTTTTCGATTAAGTAGCTCATTCGGGAGATTTTTGGGCGCTGTTAGGTCGTTTAGGACTCAGGAACGCCTAATAACACGGAGAGTTTTCTTCTTCAATAATTGGGTTCAATGTTAAGATTCACTAAAACATATTTTTTACGATACTGGATCTGTTAACACTGAGGTCTCAAAATTGAGTGTTTCTTCAAGGCAACATGGGGCACATGTACCGGTAATTATGCACAAGCAATTTATTTTTAATACAAAATCACTTTTATTTTTCGAGATTTATTCGCATTAACATTGGCTGGATTTCTATTAAGCAATCCAATATAAAATTTACGGCGTTTAGTAAATTTAAGTGGATCTCTGATACTTCGGGATCGTATACAGCAACTCGAGTTCCAATTCTGTCTCGGGCAGAAATTGTACTTCGTCGTCGGATTCTTCCAAGTCCACTTGCTTCACCTATTTTTGGATAAAAAAATCAACGGATCATGATATTTTTTGAATATGTTTGGTACTACAGATTGATAAAATATTATTTGAGTTAATATACATATGTATAAGGTCCTGAAAGCCGAATATTCATTTAAAGTCTTCAAAGCAGCGCTCTTTTGTCTTTCGAACATCGATATGAAAATCAAAAGTTCGTGGAAAAGGCTTTATAATCTGCCCCCTAACGATCCACGTAAAGATTCAATCCGAACCGCCCCCTCCCCATCAAACCAAAAAGCTTACGTTATCAATGGACGCTCCTTAAGATAATACGATTAATATTAACTCAGTTCAATTGAAGTAGCATTATTTTCATTATGATTACTGTGTTTAATATTTTTAATATTTATGTAAATATTACTGGGAAGTTGACCGTGTGGACCTCAAGGGTCGCACCTCGCGGCTTGTTTTATTTTATTTATACAATCTTGGATCAAGTTTTACCGATTTGTTTTTACAAAAACTTTTTGAAGCATCTAAATTTCATAAGCATTGATAGTTTGCTGCGGAAACCGGATGCAAAATTTATTTTTAATGAAAAAATTCTAATTTTGTGCACTTTTTCATTAATTTGAGAAACGGCTACCACAATTTTTCGAAAATTTAATAGAATCATAAAAATGGTATTACGCTTTGATTGACACCTTAATGATGCAGATCAAACGTTTGGTTCGTGAGATATAGTGCATGACAAAAATGACCTTGGAGAAGTCAAAACAAAAAAAAAACACCCGACCGAGGCTTCCCGAAAACTAATCATTTTATCAAATTACAAACGAAGTCGATACGACATGTTAATTATGTTCGTAGCAAAAATTGTCCACGTACTTACGTACATACACACACATACATATATGCAGACTTCCTTCCAAAAATATTTTCAATAACTTATAAGATTTCAAAATGTAAAAATATGTTGAAAATTTCAATTTCGATTTTCGGGGCGATTACAAGAACTCTCCTTATACTGGGAAGTTAATAAAATTTAAATTGGTCTTAAAATTCTACAACACTCCATGTGTGTTTGAAAAAAAAGAAACATCGTATTGCAAGCATTTTGGACTTTACACCGATTTGGTGAGGATGATTTCAACTGTCTGTGCAAAGAAATATACTTTGCTTCTAGAGTAAAAAATAATAATAATAATTCTCCGAAATGGTCACTTACAGAGTACCTATATGTCATGCAATGTGTTTCAATTGGATCAAATAAAGTATGTTTGACTCAAAAAAGAATCGTCAATATCTGAGACGAAACCTTGATTTTGTGTTAATGAAGTATTATCAAAACTTAGCCCACTTGCCGTGTTAGCACGTAAATAATGAACTCGTGGAAATGACAGAGCAGTTAGTTTCTCCGTAGCAAAAAGAAAGACTTCCCATGAGTTTCCATTTCGGTCAAGCAAACAAACAAACGGACAAACAAAAAATTCTACTCATCCATTGTTATTACCACGCTTGGTAGGTATGCTTCCCCATATCAGATCTTCCCGTTTGGGCAAAAGAGTTTTCACGTGGCGCAGCCAAAAGCAGACCAAATGCGAATGTGGGGCTTGATTTATGCACACGATTTCTTTCGTTCCCATTAGTTTTATACAAAACCGTGCCAACAATGATGGTAGCAATGACACTGGTGAGTTATAGCGGTTACATCACGCAGACCCAAGGGGCGCTAAATTAGAAACACGTGTAGCCGCTTTGGAGCTACGGTTCCTTCGTTACAAATAACCAAAAGTGGTGTGGCTAAAAGTCGCTGGCTGTTGAGGTTGCCTCCACTAAATATCATTCCAATGAAACGGCTGGGACTATATTGAGATCGATACCATCAGAGCGATATGGGCCAGGAAGTGAAGCGTCCAGCGGAAGGACGACTTGCCTAGTTCGAATAGTTGATCCAAAAATTGAAAATGTTTATGAAATTTCTGCATTTAATCTAAATCACAGAAATACTATTTGTTTTCTGACTTAGCCCCATTGATAAAATCCAACGAAGCCAGGGTGCTGATTTTTCTTGCGAGTTTTATAATTCAGTTCATTTATATTCCTTGATATCCTCAACTAATTTCTTTGGAGTTTCATGAGTCATTTTCGACTAAAATCTATTTAATGAAATGTGTTCATACGACATTCTGCTATTTACAACTGCATTGATACTTTAATGAGTTGTTCTGATTCCATGGGACTCTTCCAAGTATGATTCAAAGCAGCGTTTAAAATCCGAGCAATTTCAAAATCTATGTACTTTGCCCTATTTGTCGCACCCACACGCATGTCAACGACTATCCAAATCTGAATGTATCTTATCTGACGAATGATAAATATAGCCTACCTACCGTTCTTTTCCCCCGATTAAATTTCGCAACCGTTGAACTCTAATGCATTTGCACACGATCACGTGCCGCCACATATGTCTACTTATGACTAAAATATATAGACATGTTGAATATATTCCAATAAAAAAAATTGATCACCACGAAAAAATGTGCTAAAAAGTAAACAAAGATACACGCATAGCGATCCAAAGATTTTTGACCTGAAACGTGGGGAACGAAAGGTAGACCCCCACAAAAAAATTGTAGTGCAAAAGAAATAAGTCATAAAATCCATTTAAAGTCTTACCTTTTGCACTGTTAAGGTCTTTTATTTGCTAGCCACTTTCTATACTTGATTCGCACCAGCTCGGAGGCGTCAAAAGTCTTTTGTATCTTCAATCTGTTTTCACTGTTCTGACGATAAGTGAATTGAAGCAATCATTTGTTTTTATCTTTGTGTTAAGTTTTTTGCATTAATTTTTTTTCGGAATGCGATGGGAATTAATGGGTTCGGTCATATAACTGCTACCATCTGGTCGTTCGATAATTAATAGAGAAACGTGTAGGAAAAGTTAGTATGCTTAAAAGATATTGATTGAAATGATGATTAAATTATTGTTGACTTGATGCGGACCAAGCTGACGGTTTCAAACGTTTAAGCCTAGTATCAATGGTTTTGTCTTTAGAAAATTCAAAATAACCTTCAATGGTTTCACAAACATATAGTTTTTAAAATATGCTATGAAACCCAATAGTTCGGTTATTTCCGACTTTTGGAAATGGATCTACTCTATCTGATTCACTCAGGATAGGCCTAGTACTGCAGATTGCTTTACCATCAAAAGATTACGAAAAGATACGTGATGAATTGTTATTAAAAAGAAAGAAGCATCATCGTCAGAATAAGTAGTCGGTTGGAATAACTCTCGTGTGATCAAGGAACAATATGCCAGGGCTACCTCTAAAGTCATGAAACAAGGAATATTACGACCAACAAGCAAGGATTTCGCTTGGGTCACAATCGAAGTAAAGAGGTTAAAAAAATGAGGAATAAAAAACAAATGAATTCCTTGAGTGTTTTCCCCAGAAAGTAGACGGGAAACCAACACTGGATAAAACTTGATGGACCTAGCCAAGCGTATCATGCGATATCGCACGTGGCAGACCATAGAAAGGAGGGCCCATGCAGTGATATCACTACCTAGCGATAAGGTATGTCGTCCTGTGAAGGTTTACAGCGACCTGAGGAAGTTATTTGTTCACGCGGTTTTTGCTTTCGTTCTATAGATATTTTTTTCTCAGAATATAGTAGAACAAAGCTATATGAAAGAATGAAATGGACCTTTTGCCTTCAAGTGACCATTGTATTGTAATAATTGACTCGTTTTGTGTTCGAATGAAATGGTAAAGTAACGAAGGAGGCCGTTACAATGATCAATTTTATTATATTGTGTTCGGTGTTTTTGATAATTTCGTACATTTTATAGTGATAGACGGTTAGATAGGTTCTTTCTCAGAAATGGCTCACTTTGTCATCATAAGAACCGTTGTGATAATACTAAAAGATAAGGACGCCGTTAGAAACCAAAGATTCTCTAACAAAGCTGTGGCTATTAAAAAGAGAGCCTAGGGTCTTGAATCGTCCTTTTGAAAACGCTGGCCAGTTTCTTCGTTTTTCTCCGACCTGCAACTGCAATAGAAATGATTGAAACGAACACCCGATCATTCTGCGTTTTTGCTTATTAGACAGTGCTCCGTAAATATGTTTATATAATGTGACTGATTGTTTCAAGACTCATATTGGAGAGTCACTTGGTGCGTTTTGGGTTCAGTGCGAGGCAACTCTGCCTCGTTCTTGTGCAGGTTTTTCCAAATAGCCAGACCAGGATTTGTTTGCAGCCTCCATGTCATCGTAGCTTTACAGCAGCTAAATGGCCAACCAGAGGAGCAAGTGTGTAATCCTGGAGCGTGGTGCTAGATCTTGCTAAAGCATCTACTTTGCGGTTCCCAGTTATATCACTACGCCCAGGTACCCAGTACAGGGTTATTTCAGAGTGAACGACATTCCATGGCTTTTTTCAAATAAGATCAACAATTTGTATAATGGTTGAGTCGGGAGGATAGTTTAAGGCCTACCTGTTCAGAGGATACAACGCAGACTACTCTTCTCTGCAATATCGATCCATCTATGTAGATTTCCACCGATTCTTGCATTCTACAGTCCTCTCTAGTTGGCATGCCTGACTTGATGTTGTGTTGTTGACTACTTTCTGTGACATTCTGGCCCATTCATCATTAAGATGGTGGAGTGACCATGACGTCCCTCGAACCATAAAGGTCGAGTTTTCAAAAGAATAGCAGAGTATTTGGCCTGATACAGCTGGGATGGGAGCCGAGCAGCACACAGAGTACATTTTTCGCATTCGCTGCGATTCTTCTGACCTTGTTTATTTGGTGGTGATTTGGTAGCTTTGTTTGCCACCAATTAACTTCACCATACAGAAGAATCGATTTCCAAATTGCTGCATAGATCCATGAAACGATTTTGGTTTCAATCTCCATCTCGCAACAATGGTTCTTTTGTAGCCGTGGATTGTGCAAAATACTTAACGTACTCTAAATCTAAATATAATGTCATTATATTTAGATTTATGTCGAAGATGGTAGACAATTGTACATCTAGTACGAAAGTATATGTTTAATGATCTTTATCACCGACTAGAATTTAAATTGGACAAGAAAAGAGGCTTTCCAGAACGCTTCGACCAAATCATATTCCTGAATCATGAAATTAGCTCGATTATTACTATATTAGTATATTGTAACCTGATACAAGACAAAGAATTGAAAATTTGAAATTCAAGTTATACCTTCATAAACCGGAATCCTTCCAGTTTCAATAAATCCTCAAATTTTTCATTTTTATGTCCCCCAATAATGTATTCATATTTCAAGATTCCAAGGGAATCTCTTTAACTTCAAACGGTCCACTTCACATTGCCCGGCGATTCATCTTATGCCCTAGGTATCCTGCAAGCTTTGCTAACCGAAGCGAGCGAGGTTCTGCGCAACTAATAAACCACCCCTTACAAATTCAATACCGTAAACGATCCTGTGTGCGTGTATATAGTGGCTTGACGTGAGTATACACACAAGCATTGTAGCCATGTGCGATGTCTGAGGTATTCCGGGAAGCTTTTCGGCATTCCAATCGAGAGCCCTTGCCTTTGTCACCCAAAACCTCCTCGCATATTCAAAAGGACGAAGAACTATAGACCAAAATGTTAGGTCGGGTCAGGGTTGAAACACGTGCCATCGTGGAAACGAGATAGATATGCGGAAATTCGACACAACCAACTGTGAAAGGAGCCGTAGTTCATAGTGGAAACGTCAAGGGGTGTACAGGACGAGGGTCAAACCAATTTCGTTGGTATATAGCCAAGAGCATAATGTCATTTTAAAGGAAGACATTCGAATGGAGGACTGAGAGTAGGAGTCACGAGGAAGGCTCGAATATCACGTTAAGCGTGCATGTGGACCGCGATGTCTAACAAAACGACCCCAACCGGCATTGCCGATAGTCCCTAAGCAGATTTTAGAGGAATTTTTATGAAGCTTTGCGATGAAATCGGCCTTTACGGGGGAGCTTGGAAGTAGAGCTGTTAGCCAGGACGATTTCAGCTAGATTAGCTTGACACGAGTTGCATTGGAGCGATTATTTGTTGTCAGTGGGGTGGGAGATTGGCGTTATGATAAATGGTGAGTGCTATGTAAACCACGCTATCAACATTAGGTAGCGATATACTAATTCGATTTTTCGTTTGGAAAAGTCTAGGCATTATTTGAATCCGAGAGGCAATAGCCACAATGGAAGGCATTTGGATACAGCAGAGCGTGCTTAGCAATATGGAACGATTACTAGGTCCACTACAATCGTAGTATGGGCAAAGGCTATGACCTACCAAAATGGATATTTTATATGCTGAAAAAAATGGAGCTAATTAACGCCTGGTACACAAATTTTGAAAAAATTAGTGAGTATCTTACCAACTCAATTCTCCAATAGTCCCTTCGTCGAGGGAGTTGATTTTCAATAGCTAAGATGAAGAAAATTTATTTGTAATCTTAAACTATTTATTGTTTTACATCAAAACTTCAAGGAAATGGAATTCAAACACCAATCGTCACATTATCTAATCCATTACGGGAATAATAGCGACGCTAAAATGCCGTAAAGTTTAACAAATTATGCTAACTGCTTTCAAACGGCACCGACAAATTTCACCGTAAATTCACAGACGAATTCGATAAAAAAAAGTGCGCTTTCAATGTAACAATGGGCAATCCAAATAAACCTCTTGTTGTCCAACGGAAGCCAGATATTGGATCAGACTTTAATTAGTTCCACGAAGCTGAGTCGCAAGCGTGGTAGACGTTAATTAGTTTTCGGTGCTATTTGCCGCCCATGATATCACTCTTAATGGCCTCGAATGCACCCATCCACGGAGTGCTGGCATGCAGACCAAACTCAACAGACGCAACTCGAAAAAGAAAAGGATTTTAGTGTCCTATTGATGCCATCTTGGACACTCTGTGCCGAGATTTAGTTGATTTTCAATGGTTTTGTGAATTTTAGCTATTTTTGAATACGTTTGCTCCAACAGCTCAACAATAATTGATTGCAAAAAATTTAGTCCTACATTTAAGATTCAAAAATTAGATGATATTTTTTTAGTGACCTTTACTGCTTCATCATCATGCCCCACAATTTGGGCCTCTTTCAGGCACTTTCAGACAAGTTGGAACCACTTTTTGATAACTATTTTTGGGCACAAAATGTTACCGCGATTTGGCAGCCCAAAAATACCTTGTCCATCAATGGATGTGGAGCGAGGTGAGGCGAACAATTTCAAATTATTTCCAGGAATGGTTGAGCGTGTCTGCACCAAACTTCGGATTCGGACTACAAAGATTCCGAAGAAATCGCATCCGTGGTGGAAGTCACGCTTGATATACATTTCTTCTGGCTGTTGAATATACATTGCCAAAAATTATCAACGCATTATTCCATGAAGGCGTTGTCACTCGGGGAACCCAGCACAATTTGTAATTACATATTCGAAGCGAAATTCCGTAGTCGTTGATTGTTGCGTGGAGCTTTTGGAGTAACTCTACTATTTGATATCATCAAAAAGACATTGTATAGAATGTGTTGTTAACGGCCAAACTGTCTTTATTTTTTTCTCCGACTTTCAGCTATAAGCTAGCATTTTAAGTGGGAGTTGAATGTGCGGAAACAGGAACACGTCTAACATTTTGGCGTATGTCTGTCCTCTAATTCAGGCATGAAATTCAATACCGTTCGTAATTTGGGATAAGGAAAATAAGCTTTGTTTGCGTTAGACTCATTCGTTCTAATGGTCTCTCGACATTCTTCCGAGATTTCAGAAATAATTTTCTCAGAAAACGGGTACTCGAGATCTTCCCCCGGAATATTCTTCTGCATATTATTTACAGGATGCTACGGCAATTGTTGATCAATCTGTAATTGAGTGATATCTTTTTCTAGATTAAATTCGCTATAACTGATTTCTGTCTACAACAAATAGAAATATATATTGCGTACCCAAATGGCCCAACAAAAAATAGTTTAATCTTTTTTTGTTCAACGCAAGAAGTATTTTTTGACCCCTTTGGCTTTATTTTTGAATTCTGATAACAGATAACAGCATTAAACTGCTGTAATTTTCCAAAAAAAAAAAATACAAATCAAGCTTAATTCAAATGAAATATATTTGATTAATGTTGATGCTATTGATATCAACTTTAATAAAACACTCAGTTAAATAATATTAATAAACTCGCTTTTATTTTATTGTGTACTATTCAATATAAAAACATTGAAAGTCCAACTTTAAGCAATCGACCGTTTTCCGTAAAAGATCTTATACAAGTGAAACTCGAAAGGAACGATGCGCGCAGGGCATCATCCTAAACAAACACAGATGCTACGCAGATGCGTAGCCGCGCATGTTGAAACATAAACAACATGTTTTCGTATGAAATAAGAAACGATCTATTTTTGTTTGTATTTTCCAACAGATGCTACATAAGATTTCCCATCTCAAGGCTCAGTTCGGCGAAAATAGGCTCGCTGTTCGTTGTCTGTAATGTTCGTCGTTGCTAATAGACGAAATTTTCAATCACTGTAAAATGCTAAATTACACAAAATTCAAATAAATACCCAATACCACTAAAAACAAAATCAATCATCAAGCTAACACTATACCTTCTTTTACACTTTAGTATTTTTCTTTTGTACGCAGACTGACCTTACAATCGGTTCAAGGCTGTAGAGTAATACTTGGATTCTGATTTCGTCAAAAAAAACCATAAACATAAGTGGAAAAATATATACAAACAATTACAACTCTATGGTTGCCGGAAACCCATCCTGCTCCACGTGGATTCGGTTTATGCTCTGCAGACAGGGACATGGCAGCCTAGGTGTGCCCTTCCACGGTCAATCATGTGCAAAAACGAACTATGTGCGTGGTTAGGCCTTCCATTACTAGGCTCAAGAAGGGTATTCTTTACTTCCAGAATACAGTTTTCTTTCATTTTTCGTTATACTCCGTGTTATTTATTTGTTTTATAATGAACAAAAATTATTTTAGAAAGCAAAAAAATATTTGCAACACAAAAAATCATAATTACGAGAAAAAATAGGATTGTTTTCTAAAATTGCGTCAATTCTTAACATTTACTCATAAATAGTTCAATGGTGTCAATTTAGAGCTGCGCACTCACAAGGCCTAAGTTAAATAGAATAAATAAAACTTTCCGTTTGTCGAAGTATCAGAATGTCATTGCTCTCAATGTCGAGGTAACACGCACTTGAAAAAATTCCAGGAATCAATTTGAATTCAAAGAAATACTGTCGTTTAGTTGAAAAATGGGCAGATTGAAGCAATGCTTCATGAGATATATTAACCAGTCAGTATCCTTATATAAAAGTATACTATCTCCAATTCGGACACACTAAAATAGTAGACTCTACAGTTTATACAAACAATACTTTGTGGCTCATAGAAGAATCCATCAGCAAGGCAAAGCATGGTTGAATATTCTATGATTTCTAGCAAACAAAAAATAATTTGCTATGAAATCTTTCTAGAGCTTACAAGCTTTGAATGTGACCCTTTCTTTGAGGACTCTCGTTATTATTATCATGAACGTCACGAGACAAATTTTCAATCTAACAAGAACAACAGTACTAATGACATTTCTTTTTATCGAAACGATTTCATCGATTGCACTTTCCAAATTTTTGCCTCATTCATTCTGTTGCGTAATCAGGATAATTAATACAGAATTGAAATTATCTAACTGCAAATTCCACAACACAAATCTTTAAAATGATATCTAAGATACAAAAAATTAAATTTCTGTGTGGCATTTCAATCAGGAAAAAAATTTCTATCCATTATAAGATGCTTTTGAATCGAAAATTTCGTTGCAGTTATAATTTCTAAATAAATCACCAAAACGATGCTCTTTGGCGGGAAAACTTAAGCTGTAGAAATATTTTTATAGAAAAATTATGATAAATTTTTTTTGGACGATTATTCGTTTCACATTATTTGCGCAATTGATGTTACTTCAGTTTTGAAGAAAGGTCAAATTTATTGTGCAATATATTTGCAATTTTGAATAACTCCCATTTTGCATAGTAAATTTAAGTCAATGTACTTTTCAAGAAATGTTTTTCCCAAAAAAAGTAAATTTATGATCTGAGGCTGTTAAGAACATCAGAAATTGAAATAGAAATCTTAACGTATTGAATATTTAACAAATTGATTTCGTTATTCTGAAACTCCACACTTGCACCCTTAAAAAGCGGATATCCATGTGCTTTGAATGAGAAGATATCTCTGGCTTTCATTTGCATATTGGAAGATTCATTTTGAGTTCCGAAAAAGGAAAAATTCTGAATAGTTTTAAGGGAAAGCCTAATTGAAAATAGATGAAATGTGACGAGTTAAACTTGAAAATAATTTGAATTAAGTAGCTCTTCTTTTGAATCTGACATCGAATGAAAAAAATAGTATGTAAATTGCGTCCAGTAACACTCAAGTCGAAAATAAGTTTAAATAATTATTAAAGTTAAATGACCCAAAAAATGCAATTCAATCAAAAATTTCTATTAAAGTTTATTCATAATTAATCAAGTTAACGTGATTGAGGGCTTCTTGAGTATCTTCATATATTTATATGTACATATCATCACTTGATTAAACATCAATTATTCAAATATTGTAAATTTCTAATTTTAAACGTTCTTCATAGCAAGGTTCAATTTTCCTTAGGTATTCAATGCAATTTTATTAACTAACAACATGCAATCACTTTATTCTTCTTCTAATAATTAATAATTCCCATTCATATTTTTCGGATAAAAACAAACAAAATACTCCTGAATATCAAGATTTTCCCTAAAAAAGAAGGAGCAAAATTGATCCTTTAATTTCCATAAGAATCTTACTTATCAATTCGAATTCGCAAAATGTATTATCACATCATTCAAATAAAGGTTGAAGGGTTAATTAAATAGGATTGCACAGAAGGTTTTGAAGGTTCCATTTGCCTAAATTATTAATAAATACCGATGAAATAGATACCATCAAAAATAAATGGGAGATAAATTCGGGCTGCCAAATTGACTTGAAAATCTGATGCCGCACATTTTCTCCGAAATTAATTTTACCAGGAATCCTCCAAGTGAATGGCCAAAAATATGATTCCTTCCACTAGAATGTACTGCAAAGTCTCGAGAGCTCAAGATCATGGCTACGTGGCGTGGGAAATCGTCTTAGGAAAAACCATCATCTTTCATCCAGGTCGCTCCCCGAACAAGTCAAAGTCAAATGAATTAATGAAGACATTCTGAACGATGTTCACGCTGACACAATTCCATCCATTTTCCTCCAGCTTTTACCCATTCGTGGCACGTGTTGGAAATTTCCTCTTCTGCAGGCACAATTACTTGGGTCGGTGGTGGATGGAGCAATGGCCTCGATTCCACTTCCACCAACTTCAATGGATGTCGGCTAGAAGCCAAAACCAAACCAAAAAGGCTATGTTTGCCAAATTGAAGCGGATCACACCGGATATTGTACGGAATATCATTTCACAGGACGAAACCTATGCCTTTAACTTTAGGCTGGAAAAATCTTCGGCGCCCATAAACACCAACCACCCTGGCTGGCGGTGGAGGAAGTGTACAAACATTCGTCCTGGGCTATAACCAAATTTACGCACGACAAAATTTTGCCGTAGTCGAAACATTCCAGTATATATTTCTGCCATGATGTAATCCAGCGGATAAACATCTTCCACGCGCCACACTTTTTTTATGTTGCACGTTTTTAGCAAGCACGAAGCAATCGCATACTGTTTTGTGCGGATGAAGATTTAGATAAAGATATTCTTATTCATGAGTGGGTGGTTCCATCCGACCTCCTTTAGTGAACTTCTCGGGACGGGAACGGAGCATGGCTCTTATTTTCGGGGCTAACAAATTAGACAATTAAGCTTAATGATCGGTTTTACGAATTGAATTTACTTAGGCCTAAATTTATTTATTTAATTGTGAATGGTTTATGGTCATTCTGATTTCATACCTGACTTAGTTTCAATTGAAGAAGATGGTTTCAATTGTCTGAAAATTTCTATGAAATGTTTCAAAAAATTTGAAGTATATATTTGAAAATGTACAAGTACATATATCGGCTAGACATGAGTATATGTCGGTAAAGCTCTATAAAAATTGCAACAGGCAATGTATTTGAGTAGTTAGTTAAAAAGACTAAAATCAACCTGAGTCTTTCATACTTTATCTGCCAGGGTGTCAAGTGCCACTGTGGTAATGACTAGTAAAACTACGCCGGCAGTTAACGTGTTAAATACATATCTTCAAAGTTTTAATAACTTTTTGTGCAGATTGTCAGATAATACCAACTATCTGGCGTTCATTTAGAAGACTATCCCTTTCTTCGTAATTCTCATGAATCAGATGTACATTTATAAAATGGTTATTTTAAGAGTTCTTTACACTCCTAATGAATGAAAAAAAACTCCTCCATTATGAGAATGAAAGCAGCCTTTACTATGCAGTGAACTCGCAGTTGTTTAGTTAACCATGCAAAGTATGCCGTACAAAAATATATGATCGCTAAAATATCTTCGACGAAATTCAGTAAAATAAATATCTGTTAATATTCAAACTCTAAAAATATTTCTCAGCACTGAGGATTGATAAACATATATTATTTGAGTCATCAGGTTCGTTTTATAATTTGTTTTTTTTTTTTCATTTCTGACTGGAATTTATTCACAATCAATACAATTTTATTCTTAGAAACTTGTTTGAAAGGACGATGTTAATGCGAGAAAACATTGAAAATTCCGGTGATTTTTTTCAATTGTTTAAAGAATTTGGCGACAAACAGGTTGAGCTATCGATCATTAAAAAGAGTTTTGTCGATTAACATAAAAATCAAGCCTACCACTAGAACATTGTTATGATCTATAATACCATTGGCATGCTGACCGTCATAATGATGGTATTATGGTTTCCGAGTATCATTGACAGTAATTTTTGATTAATTCGACTGAATAGTAAGAATGTATTTAGAGAAAATGCAATTGAAATACAAGTTAAATCCATACAACAATTTCGTTAATTCGCTATCGTACCAGACTCGACAATATTCAACTCTATTAACTCCATCAGAAAAGTTGTCAGACAGAAACTGAGACCATGTTTCACTCTCGAGGCTTTCAGATCAAAAATTCCCACTTTTTCATATTTTGCTCAGTAAAATAATTCGTTTTTTCCGTTGAGACAATATAAAGATCATGAGTGTGGCGGAAGTTTTAGATTAAATCAACGGCGTTGCCCGATATAACAAAGTTGCTATTATTTTAGTGAATGTACCAGAAAGTAACCCTACAAAAATACCCCGCAAAACCAAGCATACGCTGAGAGGACGTGGTTCTTGGACTGAGAAAGCTAA
Organism: Oxycera nigricornis; assembly: GCA_963942545.1. Classification (NCBI taxonomy): domain Eukaryota; kingdom Metazoa; phylum Arthropoda; class Insecta; order Diptera; family Stratiomyidae; genus Oxycera; species Oxycera nigricornis. Next base: position 8,078,906 of record OZ012659.1, read on the forward strand.
AGGCACTGTCTTCAGGAGGCCAATGCTCGATTTGGGCTGGTGTGTCAATGACGATAATATGTTGAAATATAAGGTGAACATCAAACTAACATAAATTAAACATCATTCACAGAAAGAACAATACACTTAATTTAAGTGATATTTTTTAGCCTTCTGTACTTAAATATGTATTAACATGTTCAAAAAATTGTAATTGGTTAAATGAAGATATCAGAAGTTCATTTAACTAATTACATATTTATCATTCAAACAGACATTTGCATTTTGTAAAAACGTATAGAATAGCGCCCAGCGTGGGATTGTGTCTTTGTAAAATTTGTAAATGAACTCATATTATTAGTTTTGAAGCCACATGTATTTAATAATTATGTAACCACAAGATGGTATATGGTAATATTTAATGTAAAATAATATAAACCAATTGATCTGAAGTAATTTAAATCGACTTATTGTATTCAAATATAGTTTTTTGTTGAACGTTAGGGCCAATAATGTGTAATGTTATCGAAGTCAATATTTTGAATAATAGCAATGATTGCTACTTCAAAACTTGGTACCTAAGATGTTTGTGTAACAGTTTGAAAATTTGTTTCGGACTTGCTTCATTCATAATCATGGAATATATAGAAAATGATGAAAAATTCTATCCACTCATAATGGGTGGAATTATTGTATTTTTGAAAACAATTTCGTTACTTTCACGTTTCTTTATTCACTTGTGTTTCTTTAGCAAATTTACAAAAATCGCGCACACTGTACAAAACAATCAGTTATAATCATAGATGTTTGCATTAAGAAAATTTTGTCGCAAATATCAGATGTATATGTACATATATAGAAAATCAGACACACGCGTGTTCATATCACTGCGCTTTCCTAATAAGGTGCTTATGCTGACTGGCATAAAACATTTTTTTGTCAGGTTCTTATCAATTGGCTTTGATAACGTTCCGCCCAAAAAAATGGCTCGTGTAGCGTATCAAGTGGGAGAAACGCAACAAAAACATCACCATGCAACATTATGAAATATATAGTACATACATTTCGAACACATTTCAAATTCTATTTTCTGATAACACAAACATTCATCCAATTTGCACGGAAGGTTCAATCGCCTTTTTGCATTTAAATATTTATGGGATGACGCATTGGGGGTTGAACATTTGTGTGTAGGTTTTTCGATGTTTGAGGATTGTTCGGTAAGAAATTTATGGTATTGGATACACTGGAAAATATTGTAGCATTAATTTAAAAGGTAGAGATTAATTTCCTTAAATTATTTCATAAATGGTGGAAACTACATTCTGAATAAAAATAAATCTGAATTAATGCGATTCATATACGAGTATCTACGTACTGATATACATATGTACATATGATGTTAACATTCCTTTTTTCAGCACAATTATCCATGTAATATAAACGACCTTTCACGTTTGTTGCTTGGACATTGCCTTATTTAATCTTTTCTTCATATTTTGCTGGTCAATAATGAGTGAAAATCGTTTGTATGTACTATTCTAAAAAAACGCATGCCACATTTGGTTTCGTTGTTTTGAATATTCAAATAGTCGCCTTGAACCTGTGCAACATAAGTTCACCCAATTTCTCCTCCTGGAATTTAACTTTTCTCATATTCCTCACAATGAATGTCTTTCCTTGCTTCACCTAATTTCTTAGGTATTGCGGAGGATCCATCTCGATCAATGCTTATATATTCCAAGATGTGGCATAATTATATATTTACATGTAAATATTATTAACCTAGTTTCATTGAGATTATATCTTGCAATTTTTTGGCCAGTTGTCTATTATAATTTAAGCTTATTCCATTTACCCAGAACTCACAATGGACATCAGTTTACACCTTTTTCCGTCCTGGCTTACAGCATTTAAATGTAATTTAGCAAATGTTTTGTTGGATTAATTATTTTTCCATCACATTAAATTAATGATTTTTATTTGTTTCTCTGAAACATTTTGTAAATGGAGACTATTCAGTTAAATGTGCATGTTATCAATGAATAACATAACTAAGTTGTTAGCAGAAAACATATGATTTTGTGTTGGTAATATTGCCCGCACTGTATTGGAAGTGACAGGTGAATATTGTCATTGTGAATATCTTTTATGTCAAATAATTTTCATCTATACTAGCAGATGTTGATATTGAAAGCTATGTTGTCGTAGAAAATTGAATTTTATGTCACCTTTAACAAGAGTATGTCTTTTTAAATAAGATACAACTGATAACAGTTACAGTAAAACGTGTGCCAACTGAAATTTTCAACGCATTGGTTAATCATGACTGGAAATGTAGAATTTTACATATTATTTGCTTCCAAACGAATGAAGCCTGTTGCAAACCAATATTTTTCAGTAGTTTTTCATTCAAATTCAGATAATTAATTCAATGTAACCACTATCAAATTCAAATTAAACAATCATCTCAATACCATTCTTTTAAGCCTGAAATTTCCACTTCAAATTGAGTCCAACTACATTGCACGCGCATATTTAATTGTGAGGAAAACAACACAACAGCCACGCTTAAAATTAAACTTGGTTCGCCTAAAAGGTCGGCCCACATTAAAAAGCTATCAATTTACTAAATAGTTTACCATTTAAATTTACGATCTTAAAAAGCGTGTGGAGCTGGCCAAGTGTATACGCATTAGCGAAATAATGAGCGAGAAAAAAATGTGGAATTAATAGCTACAGCGTATCTAATTAGAAATGGTATGGGTGTTACAATATGTTGTACCCACTTTATTCAGCATTTCGATATAATTGAGATAGCATTTTCAAGGGTCGAAAGATATGTAGATCAAACTATTTAGAGAGTGTGGCAATTCGGCCTATTAAATTTAATGGGAGAACATTCGGCGCCTTCTATTTTGCACGAGATCTTCACAAGGAGTTTAATGGTCCGAAAATGTATTTGTATTCTAAAATCTCGTACGTACTCATAAACGTGAACTTTTATGTCCCACTTTAACGATCTTTTTCTCTCTTTGGTGCTGATCGAACTCGTAAAAGATGTGTTTTGCTTTTACTCAAGCCCATTTGGCATAGATAGATATTAAGACATTGGGATTCTATTTTTATTTTTTTCAGCTTTGATTAAGCTTTATCGTTCATTACAGTCCGTGTCGTCCATTTTGTTGTTCCAATTCATTAGCAGTGAAGTAGTAAAAGTTTTGGTAAGATTTTTAACCTCTCTCATGCTTTTCGCGATATTTTGGGCATGAATAGTAGCGGTATCCGCATTGAGAGAAACAATCAGAAATCATCAATGAAACTTTTTTAAACGTATTTTAATTATTTTAGGATATAAATTTTAATCAATCGAGTATTAGTTTACCTAAAATCGACACAAAGTTTTAATTGAAAAATTTCATACACTATCAATAAGCTGGTAAAAGGTTAGAAAACATACATTTTGAGATCAATTTTAAATACTAAGTTTCCATTTGGAAGATCATCAACAAAATTATTCAAATTTTGCATTAATAATTGGCTGTGATTGAATTTTTTTACACACCAAACTATTTGGGTTTTTCTCAAGATTGTAATAAATGCATTATACAATATTTATTATCGATTTTCTTCGGCAAAGTGATAATGCATATCACATTCAATCATCATTATATATTGAAAACACCTGCAGAATATTGCGTTAGTCAACTCTCATTTATTATCGCAAATAAAATTCAACGGATTAAAATTATCGATTATGGCATATAACTAGATAAAATCGTTAATAAGGGGCTAAGCTTGAACTATATGTTTATTGTGTAAAACAATATACTCGTATATGTTTGAATAGAATTCATTTATATTGAAGCTGATTGGAAGTGAAAGGCAAGCGATTTGCTTGGACATAAAAACATTTTCCTGGCCCTAGAAAATTTTCGTAGAATCTAGATTTTGCCGAAAATAATGTTTACATGTTTAGAGGGGAAAACTAGACTTGCCCAGACAAATACTGCACCTGCAAAAAAATATTAAGGACCAAACAAAGTCATTTTGGTTAAAGCGAGTTTCAGATCCCATAACCAAGACCTAGTCTAAACAAAAAAATATGTGTGCTGAAAAAAGATCGCCTAGCTTGAAGCTAGCTTCCAAAAAAATTCTAATAATGAAAAATTTATCATCCTTCAGTTTTTTTTCAAAATTCGGTATGAAAAGAACCTTCTTTGAATCAAAAAGAAATGATGGTTCACAAAATGTTAGTTATGCTAAAAATATTGAAAGTAAAAGTGTTTGGGGCAATGTAAATAGGCTCTTAAATGCTATATCAATAAACTGAGCTAGAAGAGTTCAGGGTCCTAAAATCTATCAATACTAAATCATAGAGAAGCCAATACATCCTTAAAAAGTTACTGTTTGATGCGGGGTTTGGAATGGTGCTATCGATGCTTTGAAATTATCTGAAAATAAAGATGGTAATGTTACAATGAAATGAAGTACACTCCAGAAACATGCTAACTAATTTATAGTGGCCACTGCTAGACAAATTCGCTTTGAAGGTGTTTTGGTAGCAGCAGGATGGTAGCTTTTCACATCAGGCATGAAGCAATCAATATCTCACACACTAATTTCAAAAATAGGCAGCATATGGTCTACTATATCTAGACTCACTAACCTAGAATTATTTTCTTTTCATCAATGATAATCTTTATCTACAACCATATTATGTATTCATCTACAAACTACACATACATATTTATTCCATATATTTAGTTGCGCGTCTGAATGGGATGAGTAATTGCCTTCAATTCAATTTTGTAGTAGTAATTTAATAGCTACGAACGTAGTTACTATCTGGTTTCAACTCTCATACAAAACATTACATCATCTCACATAGTTTAAAAATAATTGTTTGCTAACAAATCAGTGGGAGACACGACTCCACCAAAGCACGCGAAAGGTGTTCACTGGAAATAGGCCATAAACTTATTGAGCCCAAACTCATAAATATAGATTGCGAAATTGAATTTTTTTCAAATTAGTAAACAACGCTGGCGCATAAATTGACTTAATGGCCATCGCTTCACCTAATGATTTCAATTTATTTAGGCAATTAAGACTGTTCGAGAGAATCGATGCTCCTCAACAACAGTCGCAATTAAGGATTAAGTGCAATTCTCAGAGTGGCTCGTCCCAAGAAATTTGCTTTAATCACCCAAAAATAACACTCTCTCTAGCACGCTAGCCCCTGATATTCTATTCTTCACATACTGATCCAAGCACGTACACTTTCTATGCTTTTACAAAAAAAAATGTAATCAACGGTTTTATTGCCTATAACTCGTTGGGGTTCAAATATTTTCACGGCAAAGTGTTAGTCAAGCTTCGCATCTAAAGCGCGGTAATCAATTTAATTAGGTAGTAAAATGTTCACTCGCGTCCACTTGTTTACAATCATTTTGAAAGTTCGTTGACTTTGGGTGCAAATCAATGAGTTTTAAAAAAAAATAAGATACACACAAGCATACAATATGCTCCAGTTTGTTAGTTAGGCACGTTGTCTCAATTACAATAAAAAATTGTGGATAATTCACATTTTGAAAATTCACGATCTGTAGTGCGAGCCTTCTTTAGCATATCTATTTATTGTAGTATAGTTGTGCAGTGAGTTGAAGTAGAGATCATTAAAATATAATGTAAGGGGACTCCCATAATGATTGAAAAATTTTAAGAACAATGTGAAGAGAGGTATTACATTGATAGCCCATTTCAACTGCCACAAAACTACATCGTTTTGGCACCATTCGATATTTTTCAGACATTTGCAAACTACCTCCGGAACGTGATTTAGTCAAAATCACGGATTAAAACAAGCTAGTAATCGATGTTGACAAATGCAATAGATGTCGCTAGTCGGTATTTTTGAATTCTCCACTTGATTGATTCATTTCAAAATTGCATTGAGATGGTTTTGTTTGACTGATACACATTTTCAACCATGGTGCTCTCAATAAATGGATGCCTGATTATTTATTGGAGCTCTTATGAATGAAAATACTTTGGGGAATGGCAGTGTTCTGCTTTAAAACGAAATGAAAACTCAATGAAAATATATTTGACGAATTTTTTTTACATTCACGCCTTTTTGAATTAGATTTATCGATCTTGGAGTGGACAAACTCTTTGTTAGACGCACTGTATTTCTTTAACATATTGTGTCAAACAGATTGTTAAATTCAAAAAGGTTAACTAGTGACATCTATTTCATATGGCAACAACAATTATACCCTTGTTTTGATCCGTAATTCTTTCTAAATTACGTTTTGGAGGTAATTTTAAAGTGTATAGAAAAATACGTGGTTTTGAACCCAATAACGATTAGAATCACGAATGGGGCCAAAATTATGTAGTTTTGTGGCCGTGTCAATAGGCTTTAAGCCACTTATGTCTACAAATATTTTTATACCGCTGGTTTTGCACTTCAACTGAAACATTCATGGTATCTGTTGCGCTCCATTTTGCTAAGTGAAGCAAAGCTATTTTTGGATCATTTTGTCAATGTTATCCAGCAAAAATCCAAGAATCATCGCATTTGCATCGGAACGGCATTCATTGAAAGCTTGTTGTCGATGAGTCATGATTACCCAATCAAGAATGATGATGGTATTCGTTTTGCCATTAGTAGTAAAAAAAACAAATTGAAGTGCATTACAGTCCTATGCAAGAAAATGCAATGCTCGTAACAAAATTATTTTCACTGCTAGAAAAATAAATCGAATTCAAACAGGTGAAAATACAAACAACTGCTTTAAATATATTTTCATTGACTTTTCCTTTCAGTTTCAAAGAGCATAATGGCTTTCCTCAGATCATATTCATTCATAATAGCTTTCATAAATAATTAGGCATCCATTGTCTTGAAACCGCAACTGTTGAACATGTGTATCTGACAAACGAAACCATCTCCGTGCAATGTAAACGGCCCGAGGCATTTTGAAATGTGTCAATCATAAATACGTATTTTCTAGACAGTGTTAATGGGCTATAGGCGTCATTATGATAAGAAATAATGATGATATGATCACCCTCTTATGGCAGATGAAAAAGCGAAAAAACTTAAGCAAACAATTTTTAAAGCGTGCGAGTGAATTCAGATTATTGCAGCAATGTTACTGTTCACAAAGAATATAGATGAATCCATATTTGAAAATGGTCTTCAAATTTAAGCGTATTTGAATTCAAAAACTATATTTCCACTACCGCAATGGTGAATATAAGGTTTCGAATGGTGACATCTATTGTTCATAGTATCAACTTATTAATTATCAACTTTTCTAGGTGTTTTTTAAATGATTGCACAAATACTTGATTTTGGAGTCAAGAATGATTGAAACCATTTGCAGTTTAAATAACATACACAAATAATAAGTTTTGAACTCGAGAATTAATTGTTTCAAAAGTCTTGCATATGCATATGTTATAAAGGCAATCGACTGTAAGTTTACTCAATGTTTCTGGAGACGTTATATTTTACACTATGTTTCCGGAGATATATTATTCCACATTATCACTTAATATTGCCATATTATTTCAATGAAAAAGCAAAATTTAAATCAATCTCACTTCTAAACAACTTTTTAGCAGCCGTTCTAAATGACATTCACCACCAAATTCTTTAACCGTCACCTAAGTTCCACATCGAATCTCACCACATCGTACGTCCCACAAAAAACCCTCCACTGAAATGTATCTGTACTTTTGATCGTGTGCCATAATCAACGCATACTGTCACATCGAGGCGTCAATATATTCTTCGTTAATTCAAGTCGGATTATCGTAACGGTTTGCTGAAAGCAGAAATCATTATTTGTGTTTATTTTTGTTCGTGTTACTCAATACCACCGGCCCATTTTAATGTTCCTGGCGAAAGTCAATCAAGTGTTGATTTTATTTCCTAGAGAATTGTATGACGAAACCGACAAAGTGACAGATTAGGCGAGCGAGCGGCTTTTCATCGTCGACCGCGAACTGAATTTATTTTGACGCCAGCAACGTTCGATGCACGAAAGGATATTTTACAGCTAGCGTCGAAGGCAGTTTTTCGTCTCGCCAGTGAATACTATGAGAAATGCTAGAAACAAGGAGAAGTAAGTAGGATTGTGGTGGACGGATGGATTGAGTTCAGAATTTTCATGCAGTTCTGCTTCCTTGTTTGGTTGTTTGCTTTTAGTGTTAATACTTACAGCATAAGCGTCCTTGGAGATGATTTCGTCTCTCCTTAATAGCTTAATAGGAAAGCGAAAAGGTCCACTTTAATCCAATCATGTCACTGTGTTGATAGTAAACTGAGTTGAACGTGTGGAGCAAGGAACGTCCTTTTCACTTCACGGATCAAACATTTCCCTACAAATCATGTTGTTTTTGGCGTTATTTAAAAGTGCTGAAAAACTACAATTTGCGTTTGTTCCAACAGGAATCCATTGTAAGAAGGGAGATGTGAAAAGCTGCGAATATATATGTCATCCTAACGAACGCTACCCTTGTTATGAAGGAGGGAATATCTCCGGGATAAATCAAGCCGCAATTTGGAATCTTTCAAGCTGCTCAAACTGCTGCAAATTTTCTCTAGTTTTCCTCAGTTCAACCATGACTTTTACTTGAACGAACGTCTTCTCGATCATGTTTTATCGAATATTATTATCGGTATCCTAAATTTAACCATTGCTCCACTCTCCTATGTTCCTTCAGATCACCATCATCCACCTCTGCTGTTTAAAACCTCCTTCTAATTGCCCAAAGGAGCTCGAAATAGGCGTAGACACCATACTTTTGGGAAACGAACTACATTGCCTGGTCGGGCTTCTTTTTGATAGGCTTGGTTGTGAAAATTCTCCCTTAAAATTCTACTCTCTTCTCTATAACCTTAATTCTCGCTTCACTCTCTATCATAACCGTATCACTGTTACTGATCCTCCCTGGCTGACCCGTAAGGTCTTAGCTATCTTGAAATTAAATAACCGAGCTTATCGGCTTTACAAATAGAACTCCGGAAACCTTTTCTAAACGCCGTGCTTCAGCTGAACTTGAAATTAAAAGAGCTATGCGTAACTACTTCGTTAACATTAAAAATTTGCGGCATTCTAGCCAAACAAAACCGTTTTGATCCTATGTCGATTCCCTGAAGTCTTCGTTCAGTATTCCTAATATTCTTTCCCGGGACGCTAAACAAGCAGCTGAGTTTTTTCGTCAATTTATCCTGTCGTCACGTTCTTAAATACTATTAATATCCCTTTTAATTTTCCACCTGTTCCTAATTTTATTTCCACAGATCCAGACCTAAAATCCAAAAATTGATTGCTTCTTTAGATTCCAGCGTAGTCCCTGGGCCAGACGGGCTTCCTAATATATTCATCAAATCCTTATCCTCCTCACTATGCGTTCCAATTTCTTATATTTTTATCGCTAATTTGCTTTTTAGTATCTTTTCTAATTTGTGGAAGTTATCTAACATTTTCCCAGTACTCAGGTCGGGTTCTACTTTCAATGCTTTCTATTATCGTCCAATTTCGTTGCTTGTCTTCCCAAACTCCTTGGACGCATTGTCATTGTCTCTTTGTTGATTGTCCCCGTTCCAAAGTGGTTTCCTTCCAAACCGTTCCAACTAACACAAATTCCCCAAGTTGATGTAGTGTACACTGACTTCAGTAAAGCTGTTTGGTCCATTACTCTTCTGGCTTGAGTCCTACATCAGTTCTCGTTCATGTCGTGTTAATCCATGTGAACCACATTCTTCTTTCTTCCATCCTACCTCTGGTGTTTCTCAGGGGTCTATCCTTGGTCCTCTTGTTTTTATACTTTGCACAAATAACCTTCCTTCGGTCCTAGCCTCTTAGTGTCTTCTGTATTCTGATGGCTTGGAAATTTACAGAGTTATTCGCCCAGACCAGGATTGTATTGCTTTCCAAATGGATCTGGACGCGATCGATTCTTGGAGTCAATCAAATTTTCTCTGCCGTAATGTCAATAAATGTCACAAAATGTCCTTCTCCTTAAAGCCCAGTCCAATTGATGTTATCTACACGCTACACGATCTTTCACTTACGGCTGTTTTTCAAATAAAAGATCTGGGAGTGATTTTCGACGAGAAATTTCAATTTGAGCTTCACATTGTGGCAAAGCCGCACGTGTCTCCGGGTTCGCACTAAGGCACTTTCATATGTTTACTGACATTTCGTCCTTCGTCAAACTATACACTAGCCTCGTTAGACCCATCCTTGAATATTGCTCGCAAAATATGGTCACCACACTGTCGATAGTTAGACTCTGTGATTGAATCAGTGCAGCACAAATTCACTCGTTTCCTTATCTTTAAATTTAAAATTATATTCATGCCATACGCTGAGCGACTTTCCTTGCTTCAGCTTTCTACTTTGAAATCCCCCAGACTCCTCTTTGATGAGTGTTTTCTATTTCGGATTCATCACCGTCAATTAAACTTTAACCTCTCCGACTGGCTAGATGTCAGAACGCTCTGCTAGATCTGATAACATATCTACAGTTCCCCATGCTTGGACTGAGACTTGCTAGCATTTGCCGATGTTGTGACTCCTTTGAAATCACAGTATTCTGCAACTTCGTCCGTTACTTCACTCGCTCTACATTTCTAAACAGAATATAAAGCGCATCTTATTTAATTAGTTTATGTTATATATTTCTTTTTTATCTTTTCGTTTTCTTATCTTGTAATTGAATGATATTAGTGTATAAGATAAAATCCAATTAAATAAAGAGTTTCTAGAAACAAATTTTGGAAACTCGTCGATTACGAGTCTCAAAAAGCTCAAAACAATAATCTACTGATTTTGACTACGACTTCACTCTTTCCTTGCTAAGTTTCCCTCCATGACATTTCTCGTCTTTAAGAGGAAGCGTTTTATCATAGACCCGTCTCGTCAACATTAAAAATGTTTTCGGGCTCCTTGTTCTGGATCATCTCTTTTCTCTCCCACTGTCCTGCTTTGTGCTGATCAACACCATTTTCATCACAAATTTTAAAAGTAGAAGATTTAAAAGAAATCTTATTTCGCTCTTTGAAAACGTCTAGTTATCTTGTGCTTGCTTTGAAATTGGATTTCTCCATTTCAGTGGCAAATTGTTCAGCTTTATCTCTTACAAGAGGGCCACTAAGTGCAATTTTTTTTATCACGTGCCTGCTTGAACCATGTTAAAACACAGTTGTCTACATCGGGATTAGCTGGTGATCTTCACCTTTTCCGGTCAGTTCCGTTCTAAAATTCACTGTTTTAAATCTTTTCTTTGTTTTTTTTTTTAAATAAGTCGACAATGTTAGAGGGGTTTCCGAAGTCCCGAACGATCTCCGATTTCTCAATCCATTTTCCACTTCCCTTATCGCGGCTACCATTTCAGTTAATGTTAGTGATTTGTAAGCCCGCGAGTTTGACGATGGCATCTTGCTTCAACAAAAAACAATAAATCTGATAAAATTAAGTCTCACAAATAAAGAGAACACCACGCGCACAACAAAAACAACCAATAATGTAAAATTCAGTCCCACAGCAAACAAACACTACATGCACTCTAGATAAATTGTCTGCTTGTAGGCGTTGGCAATGACTGCTCAGGTGATCGAAAGGGGAGGCAATGAGGACATTGAATATGCACAAAAGTGACTTCGTAAAGAAGGGAGGCTTTGATTTGACCATAACGATACGAATGTCTGCCACGTCAATGTAAAATAAGCCCATGCAGCTCTTGGGGAATACCCGATGGTAGGCAAGAGTAAGGCTATCTTCGGGGACTCCCAGAATTTATAACTGGTTCGTGGACACTTTTGGCAAGAAAAATGTTCGAATTATCCAAAGTGAAATCGAATTAGCCACGATTTTTTAATATGAAATTCATGTTGTTATAAAAAAAAATCCTTTTAATTTTGTGTATCTTTATTTGGATTCGTAATCGATTTTCGACCGTAATCGTTCGGTCTTCCTCACCGATTAAATTTATTAGTGCTAAGTACTTTACTTATATACTAATTTTACAAGGGATATGGTTAATAAGGATCTGATTAAGAGGTTATTTTCAAATTCTAACATTACAAGGGATATAATTGAGAGAATATTATTAAAAATGAAGATTCTTAAGAATATCTGATTAATTTAAAGAGCCATGAATTAACATTGACTTCATCATTATTCATCACGGGTTTTTTCCCCCTATAAATGACTAAGCTTTCTAAGGCATCTAATTCCCGTACGTCTCTCGCTTCCCTTATTCGTGCTACGTCATCCATAGTTATATCATGTCCTGTAGTCACGATGTGCTCCGCCACAGCTGATTTGAAACTGCCTGTCATGCCTCTCTTCTTTGCAGCTTTCGCTTCCCCTAAGTGTTCCTTCATTCTAGTACTGATGAGTCTCCTTGTCTAACCGATATGTACCTCTTGACAGGTGGGGCATTCAACCCTATAGACCCCCGATTTTCGTGTGGTTTTCGCTTATCTTTAGTCGATCCAAAGATGTTTTGAGCTGGTTTCTGCCACTCGTTTCTATGAGCTGTATTGATTCATGGCCGTTTAGGTTCCTTTTTATTAGGTTAGTGGCACCTTCGTGGTAGGTGATGGCCTTCCAAATCGTCCTTTATGAGTCAGGGTTTAGTAAACTTGACCGTTCTTTCGTACGTCGAGTTCTTTTGATTTTTTCCGCCATTCTGATTGTTGCTGGTTTAAAGCCATTTAAAATTGCAGTCTGGAGAATATACTGCATTTTCTTCTTCTTGGCTTCCTCTTCAAGTGGCAAATACTACATGCAGTGTATCATAGCTCTGTAGGGAGAAAAAACACAACACGTATTTTGTGAAGATGAAATCAATTACTAATGAAATTCATGTGAAATGCTGGGGACTAGTAGAAAATTTCGAATTAAAAACGATCAAGGATTATGCCCGAAATAGATTTCCGCGACCCTAGGGCCAACATTCCATGATTCGCAAGAATACTTTATAGGATTTTACATAGTTCGGTACCCTTAGTGCACGAATCCGGCTAGCACTTGCCAATTATTTGATAACTGTTGAGCAAATTATTTTATTTTGCAGTTTTTGATTTGATCATCCATACTTTCTATAGGTTCTAGCAATTTTACCCACCTAGCGATACTATGACATGGCTCTCTTTTCTGAATTTATTCAGAACACACAATTTTATCACTGTCCATTATAGCATCGTCCTGGTACATGAATCCGTCGATTTTCGTCCTTACTGTAGCTCTGCGCCTCAAACACTTTAATTGCACGTTCGATTCAATGAAGTAAATTCTGTTAAACTAGTGAAATTTCAACTGCTTGAAATTTTTGATGTATACACAACGCTTAACACTTGAAACGTGTCGTCTTTTGATGTCTTTAAAACATATCCTTGCCCGCAACGGATGTTTATGTATAGCTTTGCATCGTTTCCTACATGTTTTTCAAATTATTTGATTGTGTTTTACTAAAACCATTCGAATTTATCATATTCTCAATGTCCACTTAATCATTATTTCTTTAAAGTCTTCCTCCAAATCAATCAAACCTTCTTGGTGATCGAGCCAAGCATTCGGACAAGAAAATCAAATGCAAACGAAAACTATCATTCCCCAATCGAAAAATCGAGCTCGTGTAACTAGAATTCATAAACGTCCTCCTATTTCAGTTTCGATAACATACCACAACATTTTCAGAATGGCACCAGTAGCAAATTGTCGTGACAGCGTCAGTTTCGATGCTATTCTTGACAATACTAATCCCGAAAAATTAGTACAATTGATACTAGAGAAACGTGGCTTGCAAAATGACAAACGCATTTTCTCGGACATATCTACAGCGAAGGAAAGCAATCGCAAGAGTTTTCCTTTTGAGGTGCTCACGAACAATAAAGTAACGATTATTAACCAGGAAGTAATTAAGCCGATCGACGAGAATTCATTGAATGCATCTAATAAAGTGGCCGAATCGCAAAATATTAACGATGAAACAAATAAAAATTTCGAGGAAGAAAGGAAACGTTTTTCTCAATGCCGAGTTCCATTGAAAAAGGCGAACAATTTGGGACGTCGAATTTTACTGAAGACATTCGAAAAAATTCAAAATGAAGATGGATTCGTAAGTAATTTATTTCCTTGAATTTTGTTGGAAAATATTTGGAATAGTAACAATAATCTTCAAAACAATTGTTTTTCTTTATTCTCAAAATTTCGCAAAGGCACCGAATTTTAATAAACTTTTAAATCTCTTAAATTTAGCATCCCACTGTTGCCAGCACTCCTGTGCACCGCAATGCTCCAGATGAGGAGTTCGGCTCGATAATTTCAAACATCAACCGATGTTCCGGTGACGAAACATCACCAAATACTGCTGCGACGAACAACACACAAGAAAATATTGTTCAAGAGCCGACCAAACAATGCGACAAGGGAGCAGGACAAAAACGTAAAAATGGAAACATTTCAAACCAACTCCACAATGGGCAGCACTCATACACTTCTGTTAATCGGAAAGATCCTGCTGGTGATGATATGCCCGACGAATCTCAAACGACTAATCATAATCAGAAAGCGCATCGCAAAACGGACACAATTAAGCAAGCCAAAACAATAACAGAATCGCTAATTAGCCAATCGCCGATTGCGCCAAAAGAAAATTTAAATCAGGATCAAAATAATCGAAGTCGCCGCAATACTCAGATGTTCCACGAAAGTATTGAGATGGATGAAACGATTGTTGGAAATAATTCGTCCGAACATGCATTGGGTCAGGAAAATGATCATAACCGAAATAGTGAGGCAGCGCAAACATTTGTTAATTGTGCACAAGACGAGGAGGCGCAAGAACACCCACTTCCAGAACTACAGGCGGTTTCTTCTACAACCCCATCACTACCAACAAGCAGCCGTGTCCAGTTTCACGTCTCCAACACACAGAGACATGTAAATGAATTTAGAGCATCTGCTCCCAAGCCGCAATCGGTACCAAACTGTTCTCCACATATAAATCGAAACCAGTCTCGGGAGGCGCTCATAAACTCCGCTTCGAGGAGAAATGCAGCTGGATTAGTTTCGGCGATCGCCAACCGAATACGTAACTCACAAAATAGTATTCTAGCCCCAGCTTCACCACTTCGGACAGAACGCTCACCACGAAAATCCCATGGCGAATCGTTTAGTATTCCACAAACCCAGAGTCCACAAGTCCAAGTGAATTGTCCGAAGTCGCCAGTGATAGTCATGCCCATCTATCCTCCAACAACATGTCACCAAACTCATTCGAAGCTGCCTGAACCCAACGTAGATCACGCATTGAATGTATCTCAGCGAAACACGGCGCAATTAAAACCGCGCTCGAAAATACCAGAAAGATCAAGCTCTAATCAACATCGCTCATCGAGAACGTCCGACAATCGCAGCCATCGCATTTGCGTGAATCAAAACAGTCTTAAACGCAAAAAATCCTCAATTAAACGACGTACTAGTCCAACGCGTCGCCCAGAATCACCTGAAATCACCAGTGACGAGGATAATATTGATGGTCGTCCGCAAAACCAAACGGTGAACAACAACAACAATAACAACAATTCCGACATTCATTCGGGTTCCAGATTAAGCAAGGGCCAATCAGGTGTCATCGACGTGAGAATCCCAGCGCGACGAAGCAATAATAAAAAACTATCACTGAAAAATACTCTATTGCATAGTATCTTAAACAATACACATAACGCAAGCAATAATGATAGATCGCCTACCGATTCAGATGTTTCTTTTGAAAATGTATTAAAAATCGACGAGCTGCTTAAAAGACTAAATAATTCGCCCCAATCTAATGAATCTGTCGATGATGCAGGAAATATACAAAGATCCCCATCTAATTCTCGTGTCCGAAGCTTGCAAAACGAGCAAACTTTCGAGGATATTGACGAGAACATTATTGAACCAATGCAACGCGAGGACGTAGGGAATGGTTATGTGTATGACATCTCTCCGCGGCTGGGCAAAATTTATATGGATTCAGTAAGTTTTGATTTTCTGTGAAAATAAAGAAGTTCCCGTAAATATGCTCCTTCCAGATGATCAAAAATGGGAGAATACGAGAGTCGAGTGCAGATCCCAGGCGACGAATACGACCGAAATCTATTAAAGTAAGCTTGCAGTCCTAGAATAGATGTTTTCCGTAGCAAAGCGGTTGTTTGCCTTTGAAAGTTTAATTATTTATAATCCCAAAATCTTTCTGGAGTCGAGTTTCAATTAAATTAAAAAAAATATCAAAAAGATCGAAACAATGTTTTGTATTTTCCTATTTTAATTTCAAAAACGAATATACATCTCGCCTAAACACGGCAGGTCTTTTCAATTTTTATATGAAAACGGTCATTTAATAGCAGCTGTCTAACTCTTTGCCTCTCTTTTCGTAGAGTATCCGGCCTTCGCAAGCCGTTACCTACGGCGATCTTGAGGCCAGTATGCGACGACTGATCCGGTCCAAGCAATCAACCAGCAATTACAGGCAAAGTCGTCGTAAACTCTACTCGAAAGGAAATTCCGATGCGGAATATTCATCGGAAGATGCAACACAACTGTTCGAAAGCCAAACACACATCAATGAGACTTCAACAATGCCGCGACTATATATGATCGATAAAAAATCAAAAAATGCAAAGTGTCGTGTGAATCCGGAACCTGTGAAATTGCTTACCATCGACGACCTAAAGCAACTGTGGCGGCAGTCGGCTGAAGTGCAACCGTCGAAGCGTACGAAACGGCCGAAGGATGTGGCAAAAATATTGATGAGTGACGACGATGAGTTGCTGTTCAAGGTACCACAAGCAATGCCCATAAAGCGAAAGATCCCTCGGCCTAATCCAACGAAAGTCCACATCGCCAGCAATATTAAGACCGTGCTGGGTCTTGTGCATACCTCGCCAATCAATCAGCTTCAAGCCGCCGGTAATAACGGCAATTCGTCGAGTGACGAAAGCGCTGAAGCTGCGAATTTCACTGACAGGAATTTAGAGACTCCAGTGGATATCTTAATGGACACAAATTCATCCCACATAGGCAGGAATTCGCACCATGCCATAAATGTTTCACAAGCACAAAACACATCACAAAGATCTTGTACACTTGCAAACGCCCATCCGAATGGCAGCAGAGGAGACATTGGAGGCGAGAAATTATTGGCAGTGAACGAGGTATCTGCGATTCCAGCCAACGACTGCAATGAAATTGAAGATGAGCTGGAACATCCGGTTGAGCCGGATCATACAAGCACTAGCCAACGCATGAGTAAATCGAAAAAACAATCGTCAATGCCCAGTAAGAAGCAATCAAAAGCAAATGAACCGCAATCCGAGAAGAAGAGGCAGGCCAAGGTAAATCAATCGAAGGGAAAACGTAAAACGTTAAATGAATCGATTAATCAAAGAGAGCGGACCAAGTCAAATGGAACGGTACACGAGAAAAGTCGTATATCCAGCAGTAGAAACTCCGAAGTAAACGAGCAAATGGATCATCAGTCGTCGAAGCAGCCCGAACGAGATGTCGAAGTGACAGTCGCACCACTTCGAAAGGACCAACTCGAAGGCAACTCTCTTGTACGTGATCACCAATGCGAACTGCAACCTACAAAAAATAAATCTCAGAAAAAAAGATCCACTACAAACAAGAAGTCAAAGCAAACTGTCGACACAGAAGAAGTAAGCACAGTCGGTCCCGTACGACGCTCGGCACGAAAACACCGCGCACCTCGCCCATATTGGACCAGCCGGTATACAGATGATGAACAGCCCGAAATTTCCTATCGGGATTACTTTACAAAAAAGCGAAGTAAGCATACCACTAGACTTGAAAGTGTCAGCGAAGCTCCACCTGAGCCGCCGGTCGAGTCTGAAGCGTCGCAGCAGTTGGTGGAGAACTTATTTGATGTCATCAAAGAGATATCGGCGATCAACACACGTAAGTTAAAAGGGGACCTTAATTTACATATATTTAGAGATTGAATAATCAAGTGCAACTCAACGATTCCGTTTACAGCAGCCATATCGGAACATGACGAGAATCCTGGCTCGCAACCTCCACAAGCCTGGCAACCACCCAAGAAACGTAGTCGGAAACTACGGAAAACACCTAAAAAAGTAAATAAAAACGTAACAACTGGTAGTCACAATCCCGCCAATACTGTTGACGAACGAATGCTGACAGATTCTGGGCATGGAACTGATTCTAATGTCGATCAAAATGTTAGTCAATTGATCCTACACTTCCATGCATTCATCACTTTTGAAATGCACGCTCAATGTAAACAAATATCAATTGTAAAATCAATTTTCATTTTAGCAACAAAAAGGAAATGTCATACTATCGTGGCTTAAAGATTTGGTAACGCCACAGACAATCTCTTCGAATCCAGACCTTGTTAAAATCTTCCATATGTCGGATGTGAGCATAGGTAATTGTTTTTTTTAACTACCTTCTACCGATTGAATATATTAAAGCTGGTATTCATTCCAACAGTTCCAGTCTCCAATCTAGTATTCCACGCTTTAGATGGCGTCGAGTATGCATACTATTCGAGTACGCAAAACGGCGAGAACTACGGATACCTTCGATTCCATCCGAACAGTACGAAAAAGAGTGCGAAAACCAAACAGTTTGAGTTGGTAAGTGAATTTATGGATTTCAAATTGATGTCGATTGGTTGCAAAATCGAATCTTTCGGCAAAATTTCCACCATTGAGCTTTTCTTCTAGCAATGGACTTTCCATGCAATCGTTTACTCTTCTGTTTCATTTTCACAATCATATTTTTTTCAAACCTTTTAGAGACTTCTAAGTGTCGTTGGCCAGCTAACGCTTTATATAGAAAAGGAAGAGGGCATCTTAAGGAATGGCGATTTTGTAAGCGTTCCAAAAGGTAATTTTCATCCTTTAATTCATCGTTGCGTCACGAATCTAATTCAATTTGTTTATTTTTCTCCTTTTTCCAAAAATTAACAGGCATACGATATTCAATCGCGAATCATTCCGACGAAATTGCATTGTTGTTTTTCATTAAGAAGTAGTGCTCACACTATACAGTACAGCACTCAATGGTGACACACCATAAATCTTGTATGTTCAAAATATAGATATAATAATGGATAAGAAGCAATGCTGCTAACATAATTACATAATATTAAAATAACATATTATTTGCATAAATACATAACTATTGTTAAGTTTCATTCGATATTTGACCAAGTCGTTGATTTACGAGTAACCAAAACCCTGTTACAAGTGTCATCGAAATTACTTTAATTATTTTCTATTTGAAGGATGCTTCTTGATTAATTATTTTTGAAAAATAAACTTTGAATAATAATTAACGACTTGAAGTGACGTATTGGAATTTTTTGTTTGATGTGTTTGAAACTGGAACATTTGATGAACACGAAGAGAATTGTTTTTATGGACGGAGAGGAGATCGCAAGATTACTTGGATCATCGCGAAAAGGAGAAGACTCTTAGGAATGGTATAAGGTAACGTGAAAATATCAATGCACTACACTTGCCTCACCAAAATTTGACGCGAAAGCCGTGGGGGAGGTCACTTCATTTTTGGAAATTCAGTATAATTAGGTTCGCCCAGATATTTAGGCCGCATTGACACTATGTGTCGTACAATTTTTATAACTCCCGAAATAACAATTCATTCGCTTTTAAATGTTTACTATGTGTTCATCGCGTCCTAAGCAACACGTCAAAAATGTCAAGCAATTCAAATTGTTACAAACAAAAAAATATAGAAAGGCATCAAAGTCCCATTTTCAGAAAACCCATTATCAGAAAAACAATAGTAATAGTAGTACCTATATCTGTGGAAATTTATAAAAAAAAATTGATGTTACGAACCACCAAGCGCTTTTGTCCCCAAACCATGTGATTACACACGGGATGTAAACCTATTTATTAAAAAAACAATGAAGATATCTTTAGTAGTTCCTGAGAAAAGTTGCTAACAAAATTTACCTTTTTCTGATAAGAAAATCTAACTTTGACGCCTCCTTAAAAAAATTCTAACAATCTATACAGCATGAAGTTTTTATGACTAGTTAATTAGGATGAGAAGAACAAACAGTTAAGGTTTGAATGGTTATTTCGGGAGCTATGGAAATTAAAAGACGAGAGGCGCCTATGCGTCCTAAATTTCCGAGCGAACGCATTCAACTTTTGTCAGACAGACAAGGTACAATTGTTACTTTTGAATTCAGTAATTTCTAAACTTTTGAATCGTAGTAGTAGTTGGCTGAAGTTTCGTGGCATCATCACATTTGTGATCTAGATAGCAGACCCCTGAGTTGAGAAAAACTACATATACGCCTTTTCCGTGCAGATGATTAGTTATTCTTCCATCCATTTTAGCTGCAGATATTGTATTGTATATGATTACACTAAAAGGAAAACTGCAAACAATTTTTTTTAATGCTGGTTTATTGTAGAAAATTGAAATTGTGTATTACATTGGAAACAAAAACAAAAAAATATTGCAAATTTTGTGTTCACGCTCATCGAATGTCGTACAAGTTGTCTTTGCTACGAGTGTACGCAAACTATACAGGATTTTCTAGTCTTACGTTGTTTCTGATTCGGGGCAAACATAGAAACTTTCAACAATTAGAAGCGGCCTAAGGACTATCATGAGTTGCCGTTGATACTACCATAATAGGAGGTCTTAGGATATTTTCTATTGTAACTCGTAGGAATCGATTTCTCATCATTAATCGGTTTGGGCTACGAGCTGCGATTGTTGGCGTACTCCACACATCTGAGACACTCGTGGAAAAGAGTGCCTTGCTTACAGGAGCAAAACAATAGCAGCCCTTCAGGTTGTGTTCCCACCATTTGATCATATAGGATGCCACCACAATGTTGATATATTACTATCATTGCCAACAAGGTGAGGCAAGATGATGGTGTGGTAAGACAGAGAGAACAGCTTACCAGTGCTGCCATCACCGGTCATATAAGTTGAAGGTAAGCTGGAACCGCATGTGTATGCAGTGGTCGCTTAAATCTTCCTCACTTTCTAAATTTTGTAATTGACCTACGGGACTTTCAGCTTCACCTTGGCCGGCTGACGATGTTTCCGATCCTTCGCTATGACCTCTTGTAAGAGCTTTAGTAAGTACAACGATTTTACCTTTCGTAATCAATCTTGAAGCAAAGTTCTTACACCACGAAAGGTTATCCCAAACATAATATAGCTTCTATTTAAAAAAAAAACTATGAAACTACAAAAAGGTTACCTATCATAGGGAAATACAAACAAAGGATAAAATAAACGCTTAAAAGTAAGTAAACAAACTATATAAACTCAACAAAACATTTAAGGGGTTACACCACATAGAGAACGAAAATTGAACGTTTTTTAAAGACGTTATTAAGCATGTTTTGAAGTTTTTGTTATAAAAAATCTTTATTAAAAAATATTACAAAATGGCTGCACAACAGCCGTTTCTGCGGAACCGTTTTTTGGAGGGTCTCCGCGGCACGCAGTAGAAGTGCACCAAAAATTCATGTGGAGCAAAATAATATTTTCTTCTTAAACTACATTAGTATAACTATAGAAATACGTAGCGGCTTTTGAAAATGTTCATTTTTGTTAAATTGGCGAGCATTTGAAAAAAAGGTAATTTTACTACCAAAAAATGGGCACTTCTTTGTACCTAAAAAATCGAAATATTAACTTATTGGAATTCGGCAACGTATTTCTATGCGGAATATTGTTTTAAAGATGTGATATTAATTTGAAGTGAAATAATTGAAAATTGTTTGAGTTACATATGTTGCGTGCCGGTTTGAAAAAACGTGTTTCGAGCAAAAAGCGACTGACTTTACGTTTTTTCTAAACATCAAGGGACGCTGTACTAACGTACTTTGTGTTCAACATCCTTGAAAATGTTTCTAAGAATATCTATTAGTGTATTAGAGAAGTTAGAAATCGAATGGTAAGACATAATGCTGCACCCGACGAGCAGGTGTCGTATTTGCCGCAGGTAGTCGTTTCGGAGCAGTCGCGAGGTGCCGAGAAAGAGCTCGAAATTTCAACGATTTCTGGCAGATATAAAACAGTTTGTCTCTAAGAAGATTCAAAGGATTTTTTAAGCCGATAGAAATAAAATAGATTTTTTGAAATTTCTACTGTGGTGTAGCGCCTTAAAAAATATAATCAACTAAATGATTTCGCTTTTATTTTAATTGGTGATGCCGTTTCTTTTCAAAACTCCGGAATGTATGCCCGCGTCACCGTTTCGAGATCGACTTTCGAGTGGAGATGTCCAATCAGGCAGCTAATCGAATTCACAGCTCGAATCGATAGCGGATTTAAACGAATATTCGATATTTTCTAAATGAAAACCGTTCTGACAAAAATCTGCGTCATCTCTCGCGAAATAAAAATACTTGGCGCATTCCACGAAACTCCTGAAATCACAATTCAGACGTTCACAAGCTAAAAAAGAAGCTAACCTGCTCAAAGGTCGATACGAAAAGTGGCCAACCTACTTCGAACACATTTAATATGCACCCTCATTGAGCATTGCTACAAAAGTGTACACAGATAGGCACGTTATTTGTTTTACTTCAAATTGATTGATGTATTGTTGCTTCATCGGTAGACACCTGCTATTGAGGAGATTCACAGTATTCTTACCGAATATACCTAACGAACATTGAAGACATACACTCCTAGTAAACATAATAAACTTTATTATTTTCTCACAGCACAAAAGGTATTTCTGGATTGAAAGTGGACTTTACTAGCACAAAAATTAACCAAACACCCAGAGTACGTTGTTGAATCAAAATGAATGTAAAAATTAAAACATATAAATATATACTATATAGTCGTTCCACAATTCGACTAAAATTTAGAACGTAACGTTCTCAACGCATGTTCATCTGAATGAAATTTGTAAGCATGTCTTACCGTACTCTCCCATACTTTATGGCATATTCGTTGTTGTTACTGAATAGCGTACGTGGATGCGAATAGTATGGCCATGAACAAATGCTCGTACAAAGTGTTGGCTTAAAAAAAAATTAAGCCAATAACAACAATGAACTAGAATTAATGTATGTTTTCCCGTTATTTCCTTATTAAAGATGATATTGCAAATTGTAACAAATGTTATTCGAATGAGTTCGTGGTGTATTTCGGTTAACAATTTAACGTTCATGCGAACCGTCATCAGTTCGTTTTGATTTTCATCGACTCCTTGCTGATGCGACAAACGACACTGTAGATATGTGGGAAGTAGTAGATGATAAAATAAACGATGAACAGGTAGGCGGTGATGAGGATTGTCAGGAATAGGTCGAAGACGGCTGGTTTGACACTAGAACGAGAAAAAAGATGTTGATTGTCGAACGATTTCAGCAAACGAAAAAGATTTACTTGTAAACGTTTACGACACCATCAAAGCTGTCGTAGAAAAGAAAGTCAGGATCTCTTGGTTCTGTCTTTTCGTAAGTGACTTTTACATTTTTCAGATACTTTTCGAATGCATTCTTGAGATCGTTGTTGTGAAGTATGGATTTCACTTGCATCCATGACTCGATCAATTGATTTGTTACATCCTGTCAATAGAAAAGCATTTTATGATATAACTTTCGGCTGCTGTCTCTAGTCTAATCACTCACCATTGCTCCAGTGAATATTTCGCCCTCGTCAACATTGTAAATTGAACGAGCCAACGATTCCGCCAGAATCTTTGTCTTTCTTTGAGTATTTTCAATGTTGCTGCGATCATCTTCGCGAAAGATTGTCGTCCGCATGGGATCCTTATGTGATTTCACGCTAGAAATGGTAAAAGCAGGCAGTCTTCGGTATGTGAAGCGCTCGTGCTCCCATGCCATCTCCTCGGTCGTACTGATCTTTTTATGCACACCCTCAATAGACACATTATCGTATTTTGTAGCAATCATTTTCAGGTTTTTATAGAATGCATTCATCGATGTGCCCTCCTTGGGCGGCTTCGACACGTGCATGAATAATTTCGTTTGATCATATGGCAATGCTTGATTGACAGTGTCCAGACTAAGGACGAAATCAATATTGGGAATTTGATAGTTGTCTTCAACCCATTTTTTCATAGCTTGGAAATTCAACAGTGGTCCCGACTCGGATACGACGAAGAGCAACCGATATTTGGGCGCTGCATCCACGGTCGAGTATAATTTACTGAAGATTTCAGCTAATGTCAGCAAAGCAGCAGTGTCCGCATTATTTAAATACTCCTGCAAAGCAAAAGCTAGTTAACAATCATTCAAATCAAACGCGTTGATTTCCCTGAGAAATCATTTCGAACAAATTTTCAGTGAAATTAAAGCAAACAGCTATAAATTACGGATGCCACACTTACATTATACAAGCCAAACGTCTTTAAATTCGCTGTAATCAAAATCAACGGCAATTTGCTGTTCACATCAATATCGCCCACGGCTTTAATATTCATCACTGGCGTCAATTCGCCCTGAATTATTGGAATTTTGCTCTGTTTATTTGGCGTCGTGTGACTACCGCCCGCCACAACAATCTGATAGCCGTTGGCCGATATTGAATTCATGACTTCGGATAGTGCCGATTCGCGATATTTCAATTGATAGTCCTCCATTCCCGACGATCGTTCCAAATCGAAAATGATTAGTTCCAAATTTTCGTTGTATCTCGAAAAATACACCGGAATTGTGGTCGCTTGAGTCATCATTAAATGTTCAAGCTGATAGATTTGCTGGCAAACAAATTAAGATGTATTGATTTGCTTTGATTTGATGTGAAAGCATGTACGTACCTGTTTTATTTCATCGCTCACTTGCGAAATATCGCTGGGAAGTAGAATAATTAAGCCTCCAGCTTTCGAACGGATTTCGTGGAAGTGACTAACAGTCAAATCCTGAAGTCTGAAATAGTAAATACGCAGCTATGCTATAGATTTACATCCCGAAGGCATTTATCTAAATGTTTTGATCCGAACGGTCTAGTCTATTCATCGCTAAGGAAGAATGTGCGATCCAGGGGAATGCCTCATTTGCGATACAAAAAGTGATGCACAGTTTAACAAAATTTATCACAAATTAGTAAAAAATGTTCCAATAAAATGTAACGCTTGGTTAGATAGTGCAAATTAAAATGCCAAATCAATCTGTGGGTGGCTATGTATTCAAAGCTACTGAGGCAAGACAGAATGGAAATACATCCCAATGTGCAGATAACACCATCTGGGCAGGCCTCCAAGTTAAACACAGGTACATTTATGTGCACAGAACGCATCAAAAATAATTTGGTAGGCTTTTTCAACAGTCCGGGATGATTAAGCTAGTAAAATAATCACACAAAATCTACGATAAAGCAGAAGGAGACAAATTCTGAACAAGAAACATTCATCTTTTTGTTTATTTATTTAAAAATCGAACCATGAAAAGATTAATAACACAATTACATATACAGTGATCAAACGAGGACAAAAACTATGAAGTGGCAAGACAAATGATGAGCGTTCAAACGAAGAAAAAGACGTGGACACTGGGCCAGGGTCAACTGATTTGTGCCGTCTCGTCATCCTGAGTATCTCTATCTCCGAAAGAAATATTCTTATAAGAATTTTCCGGTCAATACTGGAGGGAACGGGGTGGAGAATACGATAAGCATCGAATTCTTAGAGTTAGTGTTAATTTAGTCAAACACCTTATGTCAGAACGTGAGTCAGTGAGTTTATCTCAACCAATGAGTTGTACAACATATACGACGAACCACTCGTTTCCACAGTTGTGAAGCTCCGCAATCTTCAGTGGGATTGGCCATGTGAAACGCATGGACGATGCACGAATATTTAGACGCACCCTGAAGAGTAGAGCTCAGGCAGATGGACCACCAGACAAGTCGAGAAAGCGATGGTAGGACAGTATTGACGCGGACAATGGTGGGCATTCGCACAGAAAGTGTTGGATCGTTTTTTTCTCATCCTCTGATCTACAAATTCGGCAGAAATCATTGAAAGAGACACCCAATCTTCCTGCATGTCTGCCGATCAGACAGTGTCCCGTCAGTATGGAAACGATGGAACTCAAGGTTTTACGGCTTGTGTTGAGGAGCTGCTTTTTGCGTTTGGAGCACAGTGCTTGCCAAGTTTGCCCGATTGTGTTACAGGTTTACCATAAATCTTAGATTAATCATTTTTTAAAACTAGCTGCAGCATATCAAATTAAAGTGGTATCTAATGTTTTTGTAACTATGTACATAAAAATCGTAGTCAAAAATTTGAAAATTAAAAAAATGGACACTTCAGAAAAAATATTGTACATTTTGGAGGAAATTTTAGTGCATTCTTGCAATGAAAAAGTCTTTTTTATGAAGTAAGTGATGTAACTTCAACGTTTTCAAGTAGCATTACTAATGTTTTTATTTATTTAATTGATAAAACTTTACTAAACGATAACAAATTGTGGATATTATTCGTTTCATAAGTAATTTTCACCATTATCTATGACTTTAGATTTGTAAATACAAAGTTCAGATATAATTTTTGGTTATCTGAACTCTTATCTATTTTTTTCGTAGTGTGTCACGTGTCTGTGCAAAGCGATTACATATAGTCCATCGCATGCATACACATTTAATATGATTTATGTAGTTATGATCAAGAAGTGTCGGATTTAAGTTAATTTTTTAAGACTTTGTTAATAGAACCAAGGCCTAATTTGCATAAAATATGATTCAACCAACGTTAATATTTGAATGAAAACCATCTATGACATGGTAGGCTCTTTCCAGTATCCAAATTGGTTCATTCCGGGCATCTTCTCAATGGCAACGTCACATTGATGAATAAGTGCCCGCTGGAAAGACTACTTATCAATATCCACGTCATCAAAGAGGTTTCGTGCGAGACAAATAGGAACAGTGAATACGCAATGACATACCATGTCTTATATACTTTGCAACACTTAACAATCAATTACTATCAAACAATTTACTTACCTTGTTACAACACAATGTCGTGATGTACTCCAACTGTACAATGATTTGCCTTCCAAATTTATTCCAGACGAACGACATCCTGAATAGAAAAAAATTAGAGAATGATTGCTTTATATTTAACAAATCAGAAATGTTAAAATTATGAATTCTTCGAATATTGTTTACTCAAAACTTTACCTATCCCTTGCAAATGAAATGGACATTCATAATACATATACTGAAAAATTTGAGTGAAGTAATAGCATACCGTAAATTGGGCATTCATATGAATATTTTGAGTGTATGTTAAGATTTTGTATTCACTTGTATTTCTTTCAAAACTCCGCGAAAATGAATGGCCCCAAGTGCTTATGCTTCTGTGCTAGAGCCATTTGCGCAAAAGGTGCTCTACTGACTCTGTCTTCTCTTCGTTGCCGCTGCTACGAGATAGGTCGCTAGCTGGGAACCCGATTCTCTTTGTGTGGTCACCAAAAGCCGCGTGGTCCCTCAGTAAACCCACAAGATTGCTCGTTGAAACTCTGCCCAGAGCTACCATGCTAAGAGTAAGCTTCGAGTCGTATATGGGCCACATAAGCCTAGCAGTGCTACATGTGTGCTAATTTCTCCATCGCCTTGGAGTTGCTAGTTCGTAGGCCGATTCCTTTATATCTTACCTTAGGACCTGCATCGAGACTCTTATTCTCACCGCCTCGTGCGTTTGTACGTCACGGGATTCTTCCCTAGTAAGCTGATCCGCTTTGGCATTATCTTGCACTCCATTATGCCCAAGAACCTAGCACAGGGCTAGTTTGTTCTTTAGGGAAATTCTTCTTAGTTTGGACCTACAGGTTTCCATCAATTCGGATATCACTACGACCAATCTCAACAATCTTATGGCCTCCTAACTGTCTACAAAGAAAGTGGTGTCCTTATTGGCATTCACTCTCTTGCTGGCTTCTTTTGTCGCTCACAAGATTGCAACTAATTCCGCCTGTACATCTGTGCAGCACTCGGGAGGCTTCGACGATTTGCTCAGGCACCAGAGCTCATAAAATATTCCGGCTTTCCCACCTGTCGTCGTTTTTGAGTCGTCATCTATTTTCATATACACAGATACCTCCGCCCACTGGCGTTCCCGTTCTCCCATTCTTCTCTTAGGGGAAAAACGGTCACAAACTTTAGGCCTAAGTCAAAAATTGGGTCTCTACAGTCCATGTTGACATTTTCATACGTCCCACAGAGACTTTTCAGTAGGATAGAGTATCCGTAGGGTCTCTTCTTCCAGCAGACCCTCTCCCTTGAGACGCGCAGCACTGACGACTGCATTATTTAGACAGTGTAGGTCTAATGACAATAAATTACCCGTTATTCCCAAGCACGCCACACTTTGGATCCCAGATAGCAGAGCCATGTTGAATTTCTTACTCAATAGCTACCCTTATTTTGCCGAACGTTATTCCTGAACATCCTTGATACGACTACGCCCGTAAATAATGATGTATTCATCAGTTTAATGAAAAGTAAAATTGTTTTTTAAGGCCGGTCCAGACGCTCCGTTTTGCACAACCTTTTGTCTGCACAGTTCAACACGTTGCAGAGAAAACGTTGCGTGTACATAGGAAAAGTGCGCAGTTTTGAAACCGGCGCGAAAACGGTACAGTTGCAGCGATAACTGAGCTAGAGAGCATAGATATCCGTGAACTGCGCGGACAAGTCGGCGCATGTAGACGGTAGCTCCGTTTTCCGATGCATTTTGAGCCTCAGTTCCTTTGTATACTTCGAGCGACAATGGCTGACCTTCGGCAATGTTTTTCTTAACAAGACAGCATGCCAAAATTGACCAGAGTAGTACCTCCTCCATGACGATATCACTAAAACTGTGCGAAATATACAGATATCTCTGCACCATGTGGACGCTCTAAAAATTGCAACGTTTTCATTCCGTCTTAAGACTGCACAGACAAAAGGTTGTGCAAAACGGAGCGTCTGGATCGGCCTTTAGGTTTATTCTTTACTTTGTAAATATTTCTTATGTTCTAAGAAGCAACAAGTGAAAATATGTTTGATTTTCAGTATTTTAATTGAGATCAACTGTTCCATGTAACCAACATTGAGTTCACTTTAAAAATCTGTCTCGTCGATTCGACGAAGATTAGTGATTCAGGGGTAAAAACATTTCGCATCGTGAGGCTTGTGGTCAATTGATAAACAGATTTGGAGCTCTTTTTCTAAAGAGCCCAAAATCTAAATTAACATCGGTTAACTTAAGACTAGAATTAGGAGGTAAGTAAAATATGGTTAGCCGCGGAAACTGCGAGACCAGTGGATTTTTAACATTTAAGAGCCTGATCGGGGAAATCTAGTATCCAAGAATTTTCACGGTCGGCTTCTTTAATTTTTTGCTGATTATCCACACTACACCTTGGAAGACCATAACGAGCGCTAATTTAATTATGACTGTGAGCATGGCTATACGTTTCGTGCTTCCATTTTTAGGTTTTGTGGTTCTCAAACTGCTAAAAAAAATCATCACTGCTTGTGCGACATTTGACCCAGATTTTTCTGGTTGGAATTATCATCGTTACTTTCCAAATTCGACGACGGCTCGTTTCTAACCTTGCATTTTCAGTCCGAAATATACACAAACATTCGCCGAAATCCAATTAGTTGAGCGAATGAAAATTGAATTTTGAATGAATGCAATGTCAATAAAAATCGAAGGTGATTTAACCTCAACCTAAATTAACGTGGGAACTGAAATTTCATAGGTTTCCCTCCTCCCTACGATTATTGATAATCGTTCAATCTATATTAATAATTAATAGCCTACTTACCGAGCTGTCTGCCATGAATATCGAATTGCGACATTCTCTGAACGGCAAACTCGCTGGAGGCTAGGACCGGATTTGATGAGCAAAATATCAGAATCGGCAGGACAATAAGCAGGTAGTAGGGCAATCCGCCGCGAAAAATATCGGCAAAATGATCGGCCTCCTCGAACATGGCGTGGCGGGATGGTTTTTATGTCAGCAATCCAAAAAGTTTACCGAAATTGCAGTCCTTTTTCTGGCGACCGGGCTAATTTTTCACGGCGATGTCACAAGTGACATTTGACGGCAGACATAGATTAGAATTGTTAGGGGAGTATGAAGAACGCACGGACACCGATCAACTGCCAAAGTCACATTGAACGAAACAGGTGATGGACATGCAGCGCCACTAGCGGTGAGTAGAGATTAAGCACAGCTTGACGAAAAAACGGTTTACGGTCCTGGAAAGATAACCAACGTAGTATTTACTGTAAGTTGAAATTTAATGTTAATATTCCGGACGCTCACAAATGCTTTCCTAGCAGTTTCTTTCGATAGTCTAGCGGTATAGCACGGCGCTATTTCTTGCAGCATTGCAGGGACAAAGCTAGTTTTTAAATTTTACTGCTAGTTGCCAATAACGTATATTTTTTTGTAAATATTCAATATTTTTTTCTGTCCATATTGTTATTATATTTTGGAATCATATTGTGTGTTTGTAGTATATGAAATGGCAGGAGTAAATAAATATCACATATCAGCTCATATCTTCGAAGAAAGGTGTGACAGTAAAGTAGAAAACAACCTTGAAATTGAAGAAAATATCGAGTCAAGTGAGTTAGAAAAATCCCGAAAAATTTTCAACAGAAGGTGGAAACCAGAATTGCAAACAATTTTTTCAAACTTTTCATCATCGATTTTCATCGAAGGTCCTCTTACAAAGAGACATAAATTATCAGATAATTCAAATAATGTATCTACAGCCGCGGACATATAATTGGAAACACTAGTTCAATAAAAAAAACCTAATTCGTCAATGAATCCTTCGATGTACCTCATTCGCCTTAAGTTTGTTCATTTTGCGGGAAAATTTGCACAGGGGTTTTGTGCAACTTCTGTGATACAGTTCTCCATAAACGTTTTAGCAATTTCTGACTCTCGTCCTTTAAATAAATTCTTCAAAAACCCTCAAATATATAAAGAATCATTGAAAGGCTCTATTTTAAAGTGACCCCAAAATTAGTATGCAAGTTAATACATTTTTTTCAAATATTTCATTGGTTACAACTCGACTTTATGAAAAGTTCAAATGAAACCAACAATCATCAAGAAAAGTGTCTTAAAAATTCGGTAAAAATTTTTGCAATAATTAATACCCAAAAGAAATTTTCTTCAATTGAATTTTTTTATTAAAAATAGTAAATATTTCTTTTTGAAAAACTTACTGTCGAAATAATTTCTATTATAAAAATTTAACGAATTTCTGGAAATTTCTTTTACAACATCTTCTGGGAAATTCGATGTCTAAATTTTCACCATCAAATATTTACAACAAAACTCTAAGGGAACTATTTTAAAAATGAGATAAAGATATATTTCAATAACTTAAATGAATTTCACGTAAATTTCCAAGAAATATTTTGCATCAATATTATTTTGTCGAAGCTGACGAGAAACTTTTTGCGGATTTTTTTTTGCAGAAACAACAGAACAATTTTTTGCTTTTGAGAAATTTTTCGAAAAACTATACCAAAACACATGACAATATTGACTACCTGAATTTGTCAGAGTCCGAAACTAGCATGAAAGATGCAGCATTCTTAAGAGCATGATTTTTGAAAAATTCAAATTAAAAATAAAGCAAAAAACAAATGAAAATACCTTCAAAATTTTAAACGAATCGATGCATATTTGCTTACGCTCCAAATTCTAGTTTGAAAGGGAATCGTACTCTACTGTGCTTGGATTTATTTGTGAATGTGTTTAGAATTTTGCTATTCTTGCGACGACGGCGAATAACTTTTGAAACTCACACTGAGATACACAATTCTCCATAACATATTTTAGTTGACGATTTTTTATATATAATATAATGATAAATGGATTGCAATTTCAGAGCTAAGTGATTTTTATCCTGAATGAATTTTATAGGCTTCTAAGAAAATGATAAGATTTATTTTAGACCGTATAGATTCTAAGGGAAAGAATAGATGACAAAATAAAATTTAAGGTCTGAACATGCCAGTGAGAATTTCATATATCAAAACTTTAACTTCACTTTCGGAGGGCTTACACTAACTAAGCTAAGATTTTAGTTACTTGTTGTTGTAGTTAGTTTCCAAAATGGTTTTAAGTATATACAAGTCATGTTGGTCTTACTTATAAAAAAATCTAAATAATCGGATCAATCGAATATTTAGCAAAATATTTTGTATTTCGCAACTCGAACAATCTTTATTCTTTGTGTTGATTTTAGTTTAGTCACGAAAGCGTACTATCTTTGACTTTATCAGAGTAAAAGCAAATCAGGTTGAATTTTAAACTTTTAATATAAAACTTTGCTAAGACACAAACTTGTCTGACTTGCCCTACAACTCTTAAAGTTGAAATTCACATTTAAAACACCAAAAAATATTATATACTTTTTCGAATATAGCATGAAAAACTTCTATTAAAACCAGAACAAAAGAATACCAATCATTAACATCATTAAAGGTTCTCTAACATTAATTTATGCGCTCCAAAATAAACCAGGAAAACAATACTCATCGGCATAAATTACCATTTAACTCTTCGCAACCCTTCCATAATATTAACTACCAACTAGTAAGTGCAGTCGATTAGAAAGTGTTTTACTAGCTTCCTAGTATACGCACGCCATTTCGTGGTCTGGCTAGCATTACTGGCGAAGCAGCCATTAAAAGGGCGAAACGGGGTTAAGCATGCTTTCATCAACCATGGCTACCATTCATAAGCAAACCATAAGTATTTTACGACCTATTTTGTTCCATAATTTTTTTTGGAGTGACTTACGCATAAGCCTAGTAGGAAATCAATTAATTTACATATTTTCGCTGGCTTATGGTAGGTTTCCACGCAAACGGAACTATTCAAATATTTTAATAACACTATGGAAAATTCGAAAAAAAGGATAGAGCGCAAGAAGCAGTCTGCTACCAATTAAGCCACAGTCTCAGAAGCGTGTCTAGAGCAATTGAAAAAAAATTGAATACTTAATTAACTGAGTCAGTTAGCCACCCTAGTCTTGTAGCAAGGATTCAAAACCTGCAGTTAACGAGCGTAGTTAAGTTCCCAACAATGAATGTAGCTTCCACGGATGCTCTTGCTTTCAATTCCTGTATTGTCTGGAGCTATGTCCGTGGATTTTGTGGTATTCTAAGTCAAGCAATGGATTCAGTCAGTGAATGACTAGCTGTTAGTTTATGATACAGATATTTAAATAAAAACTTAAACTTATCCGTTTCAGTTAAGATATTAACAACAATTTATGCTCGTATCCCAAAGGTTCAGCTCCTTCAATCCTCGCCACATGGCTTAGCCCCTGTCTTTACCATGGCAACCGAATTTTAATGCAAAACAATTCAAACTACGTGCAACATATTGTCAAACATCTTGAATAGTTACTTTCAGTCCGTCGCGAAAACTTGGCTTGAACTTGACCGTCTAATCCTTACTGTAATAGTGTCGCACTTTCGGGGATTCCCACATTAACGCGTAGTACTCTTCAATACGATGTGTCGTTCATGGAACGTTGTAGCTATCGTCCTTTTTGTTGTTATTAATTTCGACAACACCAGATCCGACGATGTCGACGCGATGGTGTACAAAAGTGTTGAGTTGTGCAAGAAGAGTGAACGCTATGACTTGGATTTGTTCCAATGCGTGGAATGTGAGGCCAAGGATAGTTTGCTGGTACCATCCACGGATCGTTAGTATAAATGCATTTTATTTCATGGTCACTTGTATGCGTCCTTGATAATCATTTGTTAGGATGGGAAAACTTGGTATGGGGAACAAAGCATGCATCGAAATGAAGTCTAGCTATGGACATATTAATCTCATTATAATTGTGGGGTATAAATGTGAAATAAGTAGCATAGTATCTTCTCTATAGTAGAATATTGCTTGTAATTCAAAAGATTTTTTAGTAACCATAGTTAAATAAAGAATAAACATTCTGATAAGTAAAATTTAACCACAACAAGCAACACAGCTTCACAATAGGAATCAAATGGATCGCTTAACTCTGAAAGTATTCGTGCTGGCCTGCTTTGAATGGCACCAGGAACCACATGATACTCTTATCCTTCTACGAGACATCGCGCAACCTAGCTTTGCATGTCCATAATTCGGATGAGTAATTGCCAAATTATTCAAGGAGACAGCCAAATCATCATTCCAATTGTTTTTCCTTCGATGGGAAAAAATCATAGATTAATATCGAACTCAATGATGTAAAGACATCAAGAAAATTCGTTTTGATATTTTCATTTATAGTAATTTATTGCTATTTTTAAATGGGTTGCAATAAACGATACAGAATATGATCAACACAATTCTTATTGTAATCAATTACAGAAATTATACTTTATGTTTATATTATTACACCGTATCTTTTTAAGGGATGTTTTTTATATTGGCTTTAGCGTTCGTTTTAATTGGATTAAATAAAAAAGCATTAAATCAAATATAAACTATTTGCACGGCTATATAATTATAACTATAACTAAAACTATTATTTGAGTAAAGAAAAGAACTCGTTAAACTCTTATTGATATCGATTGAATGATTTCAATAAAACTCAATGGGAATAGATAAAAGGAAAAATGGAAGTAAACTAGATATCAAATCGGGCTTTAAAAAATATGTGGTCAATATGAAACCTAATACACTTCTATACCATTAACTAATGGTGATATTGTTATCAACTGATTATTTTTTAATGTTTCGTTAACGATATGCTTGGGTTTCATGTGGCATAGAAGGAAAAGTATATTATATGAACAATACAACCTGAATAGACTTCGATCCATTTCTCACTTGTAGCATATTTAAACATTTCTATTCTAGGGGTTGATTTTGTCGATTGATTTGTGACAAGAAATCATTTGTCAAGATATCTCAATTATCATCATACGCTTTATAAGCTTTACTGCTTCCACATTTCCATCGTAAAGTCAACAAAGCCCACTCTAATTTTGTTAAGTTACCAAATAAATGGATCGTCAAAATAACCACTGTGGATATTATATCCTTCTTTTGTCAATTTAGGGTTTCTTTCGACTTTCGATCAAAAAATTGGGTTGTTTAAATGCTGGCAAGCATGTCTAGTAGGCTCTTAACTTTTATTTTAACCAATTCAGCAGATCAGCTTCTTGACCCAAATATTGATTTCAAAAGCATATGATTATGTTTCCTGCTTTCCAAAGCAAGAACATGCGTTTAAATAGGATTGAGATACTTTTGTCATTCATTCTTTTTAGTGTAATTAAAGTAGATTGTAGATTAGTAGTAGATCAGTAGATTGCGCATATTAATTGTGCAATCTAAATTTATTTTTAAAAAAAAAATTTTTTTGAAAGCTTGCAAGTCAGAAACTTAAGCTTATGGAAGTTTGAATTTTTTTCACATATAAAAGAGCACTTCACCTATTAAATTCACTTACTACAAAATTAAAATCGGATTATTAGGGCAGCCTCAGGAATTTTCGCTAAACTTGGTAATAAACTCTAAAACAGTGCTAGGCGGCTGCGCATTGAGTCGTAGAAGCCATGCTTCCATCAACTGAATCCGCAGCCGCTCAGCACTGTTTTAGAGTTTATTACCAAACCTAGCAAAAATTCCTGAGGCTTCTACAGAATCGATTTTGATTGAAAATTGGTGTGCTATTTAATTACACTATAAAAAATTCCTAGACGAACTATAAAGATCCTAAATGCATTCTAAGTGGTAAAAAAAATTAAATAAAAAAGTCTTTTTTCCCTTCTTTTTTTCAAAATTTTTAACCACTCCTATCTTATAGACAATTTCACTATGCAATTTTTATTTCTAGACAACTTTGCTCTAAAATGAACCGTTTTAAAGTTAGGAGTGAGAAAAGTAGGAAAAAAAAGATTTTTAAATTTTTTTGTAACATTCCGGTTTTTTAACGGGTGTAAGCTGTGTAAAAACGGGTTATTTTTAATATTTTTTTAGATCGGTTTAAATTATAAATATTGATAAAAAAGTTACACTCAATGAATACACTCTCGAAATACACAAAAAAATTTTTTTTTATTCATTTATGTGAGTTTTTATTAAAGAAAATGCTGGTTGAAAAAATATCGAAAAAACGGTGTGCGGTGTTGATGAAATTTTCAAGATAATGGATCTCAAACAAAAAAATCAAACGGTTTTACGGTCAGTACGTTAATAACTATAGCGCGAATAAGGCGATTTTCGATTGTTGCAAAATTGACAAAATGGCCAACATTTTTCGAAAAATTACGAAAAAATGTTTTTTTCACCGTTTTTGGCCAAAAAATATATTTAAAATCAAAGTCAGGAAAAACTCCTTATTCGCGCTATAGCTGTAATAAAGAATGTTTGGTAAAAATTTGGTGAGAATCGGTTTAGTAGTTCCCAAGATTTCATCAACGCGGCGTCGAAAAACGTTGTTTCGAGAAAAACGCGGTTAAAGTTTTTTATAATGAAAAATCCCACTTGGATGACAAAGTGAAAGTTGCCCAAAAATACAGTTAGACTGCTCCTATCTATATAAATTTTTACATGATATTTCTGTATATATATACTTCCCAAAAATGCAATGAAAAAATCGATTTTTTGAAAATTATAAAGAGGGTAACGCCTTAAATGTTTCCGACTTTTTTGAGATGAAGAATAAGCCAATTATTAGAATAACTCGTATTCCACAACTTTCCCTGCAAAAATCAGTGGGCCTCCCCTCAACGGCGAAATGTAGTCGTTTTTTACAGATCCGCCGTGGTCTAAGAGAAGTATGTGCCAAAATATCAAACAGAACAGTTCTGTGTTTGATTACTAAACAGAAGATATGTAGAATAAGTTTAATAGCAAAATTATTGCTGACTCTTCTATAGTATCATTCCTACGACTTCACTGCTGATTTAGGTAATTTTACAACGTGTGCAACAA
This sequence comes from Oxycera nigricornis, assembly GCA_963942545.1. Lineage (NCBI taxonomy): Eukaryota > Metazoa > Arthropoda > Insecta > Diptera > Stratiomyidae > Oxycera > Oxycera nigricornis. The sequence continues at coordinate 8,115,900 of OZ012659.1, forward strand.
AATCCTTGAAATGTACTTATATATGTTTTGAGGGAGTGAAGTAGTAAAACTTTGTGGAAGTGTATTATTACTTCTTATTACGAGGCTTGTATACTTCCCATCTTCCTACTTTTGTCACAGAATTAAATTGATCTTGTCTCCGTCCAAATAGGATCACGATGTGAGTGCCAGCCAAACACATATGAGGAAGCAATTTATGACTCAACCAAACAACATCCGATTTGCCGAAATGTCTCCTGCAAGTCCTGCACTAAGCCCGAAACGACTCAATGCGGCATTAAATACATCGACTCTATAAAAAGGAATGCAACAAATCAAAAAGCTGTTCAAATATTTCACAGTGACTCCCGAAATTGTTCCTGTGACACGAAGTCCAACCTTCGCTACCACAACTATTGCATAGCAGCGTCACTGTTAAGAGACTACCAGCATTTTAATAGCTTCCAACCGGAACGTGATATTTATTCGGAATTAAGATTTATTGCGTTCTTTTGCAAGGCTCTACGTAATACAACTGCATGCAATCATTTGGCGAATTTGTGCGTGACGTCCTTCTATAGTCTGGCGAAAAATTCACCTTGTACTATATTCTACATATCGCAAGCGTCCGATGCAGCCGTCTATAGTAGTGACGAGGATTCACCGGATATGCGACCATTCCTCTTCTATAGGAAAATGCGAGGCACACAAAATGATTTGAAGAAACCTATTGATTTTTCGTACAGTTTGCATAATGAGAAGGTAGGTGGACGCTTATCTGTTGCACATTTACCTGGTATATTTTTTGTATCCTTTTCAGGGAGGTGACTTGCAATTGGTGTCTACGATGCATTTGCTGGATGGCACGTCTGCACAGATAGGCCGGCTTATGCCCTATTCTGTGAACTATTGTAAAAAGAACGAGATTTCTGATTATAATAGATTTATTTTCGGGCTAAATTACGAAAGCGGTTGTAAATTTACGTTGGAGAATCTAATGGACATGAGCTCGGATAGAGATTATTTTTATAGCGTTTATTTGAACTATACTATAGGCAAAGTTCAATACTTGCAGCCAATTCCAATTTTGATCAGAAATGCCTTCAAATTTAATGAGGTATGTAACTCAACTTGGATAATAAAGAATGAAGTTTGAAGCTGAGTAAAAATTCACACTAAAATTAATGTAATTTTAATATCGTGTAGAAGTTTTGTAATATTTAATATATCGATATTTTAGGCACAAAATTTAGTTGTTAATGTGCAGTGAACTGCAGCCGATGAGAGCAATATTATTTAAATAGATTTATTTCAAAAGTCGTGTTGTTGCTTTTCACTAAAAATATTATGTATTTCCTCAAATACGTATTTCGGTTGCTACTTGCAACCTTCTTCAAACTATCGTTGTGTACAAAAAATACATAATATTTTTGGTGAAAAGCAACAACATTACTTTTTCAATAATCTTAAAACCCCACCAAAAGACGCTCAAAACACCCAAATAAAGATTTATTTCATTCCAGTGATTCTTACACAATTTGAGACATATTGTACTTTAAAATGTACCTAGAAGATGATTTTATAATTTATTTTGGAGCTACCCACCGGTTGTACACTTTTTATTAGCTTTATTAAGGGGGGAAGTACCTTTAGAGGCCGAAAAAAGGTCTTTTTTGCAACTGATTTGTGGGGAAATGAAGACAGTTCTTATTCAATCAGTATAATATTTATTTTAGGCGATGTTTGAGGTTGAAAAAAAAAACATATTCTACAATAGTGAAAGTTGAAAATTAACAAATTTTTCAAGGATCTTGAAAGCCATGTCGTCGCTGACGTCGTAAATTGCGTAATCGATGCTGGCTGCAATTTTCATCTGAAATCAACAAACCAAACATTTTCTTACTCGAGAGGGGATTTTTAGTAGGTAGACTAAAATATTTGCGAAATTCGAAAATTAACCCTTCAAAACAGGCTCAAAAAAACAAATTACGATTTTGACGAAATATTTCGTTGTACTTCCAGTCAAAAATAGTCCCAAAATAATTTGTTTTTTTAATCTTTAGTCTATATAGAACAGTTTTTTCTGCTCTTTAAGATGAATGCTAAATGATGAAAATCGATTCACTAGTTTTTTTTATTATCACTTAAGGCAATGTTAAAAAACAGTTTCGAGAAAAGGCCGTTTAAAGTTTGTGGTCAAGAGAAAAAAGGTCGGCGCCAGGCACTTCCGGAATGCATCTCTTCCACAATTTTAAGAATTAGCTTTTGAAACTTTGACATGATATTCTTAGGCGATATATCTATCGATTAAAACAATTTAAAAAAATCGATTTTAAAAAGTGTCTAAAGGTACTTCCCCCTTAAGTTTTCTACGCGCTCTTATTAAAAAAAAAACAATTTGTTGAGTTGAGTAATCGTCTTAACTTGTAAAAACTGTACTTTTGATGAAAACCTTAATTTTAGAAAAATCAGTGTAGAATTTCATTGACCTTCTTTGGAAAACTACTTCCAGATTTGTGTTGAAAGAATTCATTCAAATTTTTAATTGAAAACTCACTATCACTTCTTCTTAGCTTTATTTTTTGAAAAAATGAACAGGCCTAAAAAGTTTCACTCTATATACGTTCACCTCTTTTTTTCATTTTCAGGCTGAAAATCCATCCGATTGGCAATTAGTAAAACGTTTTCAACTCTACGACTCTCATGAGCTGCCAACCAACAGATTTTATTTGCCTAATCCAACCTATAACCGCGCATCCTTACGACATTCACAATTCAAGATGATTCGATACATAGATCATTTTGAAATGTCCGTTACGATTCATGACGAAAATCGAATATCCTTGCCGCTTATTATTTTGCACTACAAAACGATTTACGTGCACCGGAACACATCCTTGACGTCTGAATATCATCACAAATTCGTTGTTCGTTTTACAAAAACATATAATTTGGATTTCTATTTAGAATTAATGTTGCCATTGACTATAGCGATTGGATTTATGTTCGCCATTCTAAGGACATACAATTATAAAACGCGCCGAAATAAGGAATACTACGATATTTCGGCACTATGCCAATTTGTTTTGTATTTGTTCTCGAATTGTGCAAATGCATTGTTTTTTGTGGCCGTTTTTCTTGTGGTTTATGTGTTTTTCGTGACGACAGGACAAAAGATGGTGAAATTATTGGTGCCAATTAAACAGCAGGATTTAATAGATATGATGATTGGAGTGGCGTTCACCTTGAAGGTGAGTTCGTATTGATAGTACGTAGCCTTTTCACATCAACTTAAGAGGTAATTGTACAAAATATGACCACAATTGAATGTTCCATTATTAGCCTAGTAAATCAAGAATTTTGACGCCGCAAAAGATACAAAATGAAAGAAAATTGAAATGTAGGTAGTTGAAAGGAAAGAAAGATAGAAATTTAGAATTTTACACTGCTAGATATGAAATTTTCCGGAAAATCGCTGAGTGAATTCTTTTTAGTTTATTTTACTATAATTGTTTAAATAATAAAAATACACAAAAATGTTCCAAGTAAAATTTGTAGCTGATAAATTTACACATAAATTTTGTCTGAAAAGTTTTTCTGTAAATAAACTATTTCAAGAGATACGATTAATTTTAGTAGAGGTCAATTTAAGTACGTCCAGTAAATTGATTTTTTTATCGCTCGACTAAAGAATTAATAATTTTGGGGCTTTTACTCCTCGGGAAAAATAAAGAAAGTTATCTAAAATGTAGAGAAAGAATATATTTTCAAGTTTAAAAAAATGAGTTACTATAAATTGTAAAATCTATATATTCACGAAAAAGTTAGTCCTCAAAAGAGAATAAATTTTTTGATTGATATTTATTTAATAATTATTACAGCGAAAATTCCTTTTGGATTTAATATTTTTAATGTTTATGTTACATTATTGTTACAAAAAAAAACTGGGATGAATATTATAAAGCTTGTTGAAATTCTTGTTTTTCACATGCTTAATTTTGCTTGTATTATTTAGAATTCATTTAATTATATCTTTTTTTAAATTAATATATTTTAGTGAAAATTAATTCATAAATACTTCAAAGTATATACTTTCAAAACTATTACACAGTTCTTTTATAAATAGTATTTTTTTAAAATAATTCACAATTATTTTTAATTCATATAAAAATTTGTTAGAAAATATAATATAAATTTTTTCAATATGAAAACTTCGTCCCCTCGGAAATCAATATCTATAGAAGCGTTTGTGCTAAAATGTAGTATATTAAATAATAATTTTTTTATTTTTTTGATTGTTTTATTGGAGGTTAACGTGAAAAATCGCTAATATTTCTACGAAAAATTAAGGGTATTGGTAAATATTTTAAACGACATTCTAAGTACATTAATTAAGTACAATATTCTTAAAAAAAATTACTTACATTTGTACGGCACAATCTAGAGAACGAGACTCTAAAAATATGGAGATTTCGTCGCAAGCGTTTGGAAAATTGTTTGTATCTCTGAGGAAAATGTAGATGCAAATAAAATTTTCAAATAAATATTTTAGATTAACCACAACCTTTGAAACGTAGTATATTAAATAAATAAATTTATTTATTTTTTGATTATTTCATAGCAAATTATTCTAAAAAATAACTTTTTACTGGAGGTTTATGTGGGAAATCGCCAATATTTTCTGGAAAAATTAAAATATTGGTAAAAATTCAAAATAACGTAGTAGATACATCGTTGTATTCCAACTTTTATATGAAACATTTTTTGTCAAATGTGATTGTTTAAAAAATACAACAAACATAAAAACTTGAAAAATGATGATGTTCAGAAATGGTACTTGGAAAATTGCGTGCATCTCAAGAGCAAATACTGATTCCGAAAATCCTTCAGATAAATTTTGTAGGTGAATTCAACAGCTGCAAATTTTAATTTGAATTTTTTTTTGCGATTTTTTCATTATTTAAACAATTATAGTACAAAAATCAAAAAAACTCACCAATTTTCCTGTAAATTGCATACTCTGCATTGCAAAGATTTTCTTTTCAACTATCTACATTGAAATTTCCATCGTTTTTATAATTTTTGCAAGGTTTTAAGAAAGTTATGTGGACTTTTACGTCAAAAGGCAATAACCATATTATCGGAATAGAATTAATTACCGTCTAAAACACACATTTTTGTGAGATGTTTACTTTAAGTTAAATATCAACTTTTATACTAAAGTCAATGGGGAAATGTGCAGTTTCGGTGCGAGGGTTAATATCCTCTTGAGATACATGAAAAGTATCCTCTTCAGGAACATTAATTGGATGTCAGCCCTCAATCCGGAACCACACATTTCCCCATTAACTCTAGTATAAAAGTTGAATTTTAACTTATAGTAATCATCATACAAAAATATTTCTTTATTTTTTGGCCGAACAATTTTTTACAGATATTTTAATATAATTTTTATATTTTTAGCTTTTATACTTGACATCTCACTTTTGGCGTATTGTTAACGCCGATGTATTTTTCATCGACTGGGAACGGCCTAGAGGATATGATACACTGTCAACGCATAGAAGCAACTCAGATACGCCATCGGTGTGCTCGAGTGTAAGTAGGAGTCGTGTCCTTTAAATTCATACTGAATTAATTAAATTTTCAGGTCCGAAGTATGAACAGCGATACTGTATCAGCATGGAGAAATTTTTTCGTTGCCAACGAGTGGATAAAACTATCAGTCAAACGAAAAACCTCAATTCTTTTCCAAAATTTTACATTATTGATCTGTATTGAAGTATTATCCAATTCAATTTTATCACACATACATTAATTAATCGATACTCTTTAAAAATAGGTCTTCACCAACAACTTCCAGAGTTTTGCCAATCCAACTGCTGATAAAACCATAAAATTAGCGCTAGTCCTTTTGCTTCAGTTCGCATTGTATGCCGCCCAGACGATCATCAATTTTCTACTCTTGGAGAAAATCTACGGAAATCCTTTGCATCAATTCACAGATGTTTGCTCCACAGCCAATATATCAGTATTCGTCCTAGTGCACGATTCCTTCGGCTTCTACGTGCATGGAAGATCGCCACATGGATTCTCCGACGTCGATATGTCGTCGATCATAATTCAGTTGCAGCGCGAGGCACATAATATGTGCGGTCGCAGAGGTCTTCTGACGGGATCTGATAATCAATCTTACATTATCCTGGTGCCTAGTGATTTCAGGTATTCATTGCAATAGTACTTTATCATATGTTTCTTAAATTTCCTTCTGAAACTGCTCTCGACAGAATGTACTACAACAAATTGCTGACTCCATTTCAAAAGGCTGCAAGCATATCACAGTCCCATTTCGAAAAGGAGATTTTACATGGAAAGAGTGCGGACTATACTTTGGACAGGACAACGACTGCGTACAGTAATATAAATCGCTTCTTTTGTGCGTTTATAGATCATGTGAGTGTGCAAACAAAATGATTATCTTCTGTTTGCTAATTGAAATCAAATGCCTTTCAGAGCATCAAAGATTTAGACTACATTGTCAAGGAAAGGACATGTGTTGAGGTCCTGTTGAATTGCGAATTTGAGAGTTATCTCTCAGAAAGTAAGTTGTATCTGTGGTTCGACCCATTTATATGATTAATCGACGCGGTTCATCATTCATTTCCAGCAAAAGGAACTTTTTACATAGATAACTGGCAGTCATTTGGAAGAGTCCTGCTTTACGGAAACGATTTTCAAATATTTTTATGCGAATTGATGTTGTTTTGTTTGGTGCTAGTTATTTCAGATAGTGTGATTGTGTCGACATTCGTTATGAGTATTGCTGACCAGGTAAGGCGATTTTTTTCTGCATAGAACCACTTTTTTATCTCTCTCGAACAAATGTATAACGCTCCCCAAAACTTGGGTTCCCAGATGTATTCCACGTATTTCGTTAATTGCAATCGTTCTGGGATTTTTATTAAGGCCAAAAATGTCCTCATGGGCGATTGATAAAACATATCGATCAATATTTTTAAAAAACCCTCAATTTAAGCAGCAAATACATCTTTCCAATTGTCTTTTTGGTTATAATTTGAGAAACTAACTTCACAAAATTGCGAATCAAACTTGTGTCCGGAAATCTCAAAACTGAAATAAAAACATCCTAATTTTAATAAAAAGTTCAGACGCGATTACAGATGCAAGACACCATTTTCATATTTTTTTTGTTTTCAAATAATATTTCCCAAAAATATTTATCAAAACAAGGAAGGAATCTTCAAATTCTACGGACTAATTTTTGGTAATATTTCTACCCAAAGATTCTGCCACTTTGGAAATGATTTTGTTTTTTGAAAAATACTTTTCTTCTGTTCATTCTCAAAATTTTAAAAAATTAGAATGTTAAAGTCATTTTACAAGAAACATGTGGACATGATAATATAAATTTATGATAAAAATTGCCATAAATTTGAGTCAAAATTTTGAAGAAAAATGGCAGAAATATTGACTGCAATTGTTCTTCGCGCTGAAACCGCACGTTTCCTCATTTATCATGATGATAGCAGTCCAATTTCAGGAAACGAAAAACCTCCATTTCGTCTGCAAATTGTGTTAGCAGAATCACGAACGAGCCAGAAAATAGTGGACGTGTCGTCTTACTGTATACACGGAGGTTCAAACTATTAAGAATTATACAATACAATTTTAAATAAATTTGAAAGCTGTTCTAGCACCCCCCTAGCTGTTTTCTTCGACTCTAACTGTTACAGCTGAATTATCAAATATTTATTTCTACTTTAGATATTTCAGATTATCTTCCGAAGGCTGACTAAACGGAATGTTGCAAATAAAACTCTTATTGATAGAAAATTTTTAATATGATCATAATTAATAAAGAATTTTAAAAAAACTGTGTTTTCTCTTTTATTTAAATTGACGATAGTCACTACTTATCCGTAAACTTAAATATAGAAAATAAATAATGTGCTCAAAAATCTCTCAATCTTCAATTTTTTTCATGACGACGACTCAATCAATAACTAATCAAAAATCTACGATTTCCATGGATTAAGTAAGAGTGAATTATTAACTATTATAAATATTTATTATTGTTAAGTCCCCGATGACTTTATATATTCCACTGTGAATAATCAATAAAACAAAGGGAATCTCAAAATAAATAAATTAGTTCTTGGACTTACTTTATGGATGGAAACCGTAAAATTGGAAACACTTGTAGCTTACTAAGAAAAATCCAATTTGTCAATGAATTCCTAGATCTCTTTCCCCTTAGGTTAGTTTTTTTACCTGATACAATGGCAATTGAGGGAGGTAGAGCGTTAGCCGATACTACCTATAGACGGACGACAGAACGCTTACACTTTACAAGGTGAAGTTAAGGTGACTCGGCATTGTCGTTATAAGTCTCCTGCCGCTCTCCAAATGTATGGATGCCCATGATTCTTTCACCGCTTCGAACAATTGGTCCATGTTTGTGAAATTTCTTACTCTATGGCTTGTCTTATGTCCTGCAACAAGTGCTCGATTGGATTGAAGTTGGGACTCGTTAATGGCCGTTCTAAACCGGCGAGGCTGTTGTCCTCCAGAAATTTCATTGTGTGTCGTGCCGTATGTCTGGGGTCGTTGTCGTGCTGAAACTTACATATAGCAGGAAAATTCTCCTCAGCCCATGGCAACATGATGTTTTCTAAGATGTCAACGTACTTTCCCCTGGTTAATATTCCTTCCATACGATGTATTGTTCCAACACCAAACCACGAGAAACATCCCGAAACATTGATGGAGTCACCTCCGTGCTTAACAGTTAAAGTGTAGCGAGGATCGAGTTCCTTCGTCGTCTTACATATCTCCTGCCATTAGGGGCAATGTGATTAATTTTTGTTTCGTCGCTCCAAAGGATGAATTTTTCCAGGTGAGACATTGTCGTGCAAAGTCCATTCTATCCTTCCGATTAGTTGTTGTTACCAGGAGCTGCTTTCTAGCAATCCTGCCAAGCAGTCCGGCTTCTACAGGACGTCTTCTCACTGGCGAATATCGACAGTTGATCTTTTTAGACTCCATGTCGATGTGCGAACAATTTGTTCATCCATGCTTTGAGTTGTCTTCCGGATTCTGTTAGTCCCGCGAATATTTTAGACAGTCTCGCGGCTCTCCATGTGTTTCAGTGCTTTCAACATTTTTATGGAACACTCTAGGCGGCTGACAATTTGTCAACTCTTTTGTCTAACTACAGAAGTGCGATTCGTAGCTTTTCCCAAATAAAGGATTTGCCAGAAGTCACTATATTGTCAAAGAACTTCAACACGTTGAAATTGCAGAATAACTAACTACGGAAGAAGAGAAACAGTTGTTTCTTTCGCAAAACAACTGGTACAGCACACAAATTTCGGGTAAAAGTAGAAAATGTGGTAAAGAGAAGTAAGTAATAGAAGGTCTAAACATCATAATATTTTTTTCCTATTTATGTTATTAAAAATTTATATGGTTTTCTTCCATTTAAATCTGTGTCGTGTGATTAAAGTCGATTTTGGTACAAAAAATTAACACACACGTCATTTATACGGAAGGAGTTACAGTCCACACGAATAAAATCACGGACACAGCTAGTCTTAAATATAATTAAATGTCAATATTAAAACAACACAAATATTTTTGGAATATACTTTAATTCAATTTCTCTTTTTTACTTGTTTGATGTTTTTCTCCCCAATCTATAAACTAATGTAGAACTAAGTGTCAAACTTATATATATAATCTACACATACATATACTTATTCATTTATATATGTTTAAAGTGACAAATATTTTAAATAGGAAGTTAAATCGAATATGATGATTAATTTGCTTGCTTATTTGCTAAAATCCAACTAATATGATTTTGTGACAATCTAATAAATTCTTCAAATATTAATTTCTTGTATGTAAATTGTTTAATTATCATTTTTTATGTTAGAAATTTCAGTGAAAGCTAATTTAAAATCATACATAATTGATTTGATTGCGCTAACATGTACGGTACGAGTAAATGTGAATTTGAAATCAAAATTGAAAAGTTACAAACGTTGGCACAAAACATTTCGATTCGAGCTACTGAAAACAACTGAGGTTTTTTTAAGAAATAATTTGAAACTATATTACAGCAAAAATTTAAATCAAACATGGACGTTGAAAATACTTTTTTTTAATATTAACTTTAGTTTTTTTTCTCGAGGTGTTGTTTATTTTCTTCTTCTTATAAATGGAGTTGTTTTTATACTAAAACTATTAAATAGTGTCATGATTTTTTATTAGCATCATGTTTCAATGATAGCATTTGCAAATATGTGTATGTAATATGGTAAAATATGTTCTTCTTAATTAGTATTTATTTTTTCATGTTGTGATAATAATCTACATTGTATTCTAGAAATGTTTCATGATTATATGTAAGTGTAGTTCCATTCGTATCAGTTATTACAGTCGGTTGGTTTGCTTTTGTAGGTTTGTTTACACACTAAACTAGATAAGTAGATATTTCGAATTTTTAGTTTAATTTTAATTTAGTTTAATGCGTATACAGATTAAACAATGTGTTTTTTCGATGGTAAGCAATTGGGAAAGATCGGAATTCAGAATTTTATTCAGTTTCTACATTTTTTTCCATATGAAAATTTTTGTTCTGGAAAAGTATTTTATCAAGGGCTTCAAGTGAAATCACGTAAATGGATTTATTTTTTGTTGTGGGCTTGATTTGATAAATCAAGATGATTTTATAGAATTGTTTGAGTCAATTTCATGTAAGCAAATCAGAAGGTCTAAAACTTCCACGATTTAAATAGAAAAAATATGTTGAAGCGGTTGGCAAAAATTATAGGGAAGACATTCGACAAAATATGTTGAATAAATTAAAAATTTAGCACAAATTTACTCCTCCGAAAGTATTTTGCCTTTAGCAAATCCATTCAGGACTGTGTATGGAACGGAAACCCTCCTCAAATTGATTTCAATCCGGATGACATCTTTCGTTGAATTTTATTTCTATGTTTTATCAAATAGGGCAATTATTTTTTTAATTAAACTAAATTTGACTTGCTCGATTAGTTGGCTATTGGCACTGGCACAAAATCTCATCAATTCAAATATCTTTACGATCACACCAATTCATTGTGGTTCAACATTAGAAAAATCAAGAAACTTAGGATAAAGAAGACATGCAAGAAATATGTTACAGCTAAAGGCCTACAAGCAAAATTATTGATGGTCTGTTTTTCGACTTAAAATTTCGGATATCTCGTAAATTTCTACAACCAATCGTACGACGGTATCCTGATCAAAGCTTTGCTAGTTGCTGAGTGCTGTCTTTGCTATCGAAACAAATGGAATGAATGGAATTTTCGAACGAATATTTGATTGCACAAATAATCTATGCGAGTGGACCAATAGATGGACCTTACCGCTCTGTTGCGAAGCTTTTGGGAATACTGACCCCACACACCTGAGACACTCGCCGAAAAAAGTCCGTGCTTACAGGACCAAAACTATAGCTGCCCTTCAGGTAGTCTCCCTACTCTTAGATTGTATACGTTACCACGGGGTCGGGGAGCCCATGATTAGTTACTATCATCCTTAACAAGATGAGGCCCGTTTGTGGTGGATGTGGTGAGATACGCTAGATAATCGACGCTTGGTGCACCAGTGTCACCATCGCCGGCGCTGTAAGTCGGTGGCGATTCTGGGGCACCTCCTTAGAGATGGTCTGCATGGGTATGAAAAATGTGGCTAAGGAGAAAGGGGATGTTTATTGGCACTTAATTTAATCATGTCCTCTTCCACGACCGTGTTTTAATGACCAATTTCGGAGATAAAGCGTCAAATCACTTAGAGAATCTGTACAAAACAGTACAAGAAAGCCTTAAGCTGGCATTACATTGTAAGCTCATCGGCAAAACATTCGGGAACGTCCTCAACAAAATTGTCTACAGCAATTTCATTTTTTCGTCAAAATTCCGACTTCCAAGAACGTCTTCCGTGACCATGGATTTTCGGCGTGAAGTTTCGTACTTAGAAACGAGCGCTGTGACCTAAGAGTGACTCAGCGTTGGCACGGCAGGCTTCGGGAGAACAATGGTATCAGTACCAACTTTCAAATTAGAGGTCTTGGTGATTAAAATTACACACGGTCAGGGGTGCACGGAAAGAAAGAAATGGTTATAAAATACATGAGAAATAAGTCCAGTATGGGGTGAAAACTGTTTTGACGCAAGTTTATAGAACGGACTGGAAAAAATTGAAAGATACAGATACACAGAACCACGCCTTTGGTACAATATGACCTACGCAGTTCATACTAAGAGTGCAAAAAGAATGTTGCAGTACTAGACAAACAGATACAACAATACATACGTGTCATACGATGAAATCCGTAGGTGAGGTAGCTATTCGCTTAACTAAAAAGGACCTATCCTTCTTCCAATATCAGTCCTTTCCCGACTTAATCATGAACATGAATTGGATTTGAAAAACACAAGCACATATTCTATATAAATATTTTCAGACAAACTTTCATAAGGAATATTAACTAACAGGATTGGAACAAACAAACTTATATAAATGCGCAGTCAAGCAATCAATCAAAATCAGTTAAAGCTCAAATGGACAAATTGATCATCAGGCCAGTCTGAAACGTTAAATAAAACTTGTATGCTTTGGGGAGCTTATTTAATGTAGATAATTTAATACAGGAAATTGATTTTTTGAACGAGAAGATATCAAGAAAATGAGAAAATTGTGGCAACTGCAGGGTTTAATCGAACAACTGGAGAGCTTATTAGAAACACACACATATCACTCTATTTTTGGGACACAGGATTTTCATTCGCAAGCGTAAAATAATTTGCATGAAGCTCTATGTGCACTTTCTAAATTTTTAAAACTTTGTGATGCTCTTTAGAGATTATAAGCATATAGAAAGGCCATTACATAATTGGTGGGCGGAATAATATTTATGAATATTGCCTCGCAAATATTTCAATCATATATGCCGAATGTCTTGAGTATGAGTATGAGTATGAAACAAGCAATCATATTCAAAAGTTCGCTCCGCAACATCAACTCGTCTACACCGTCCGCTTGTGCCCTTCCAATGTAGGTTCTTAACAAAACTTTCATATGGTCTTTTAGCATATTACATTCAATACATATCGTTTTAGTTGCGGGCATTTAATTTCATTGACACACTGAGAAACACAGTCAAATCATGTAACTTTTGTTAGGGGCGGATCCACTTCTTGTAATTACTATATATTTTGTTGGGATCTCAAAAATATCTCTTTAACACTTTCGTATGTAACTCCCTTTCTTTATTTGATTCTACGAAAGAAAATATATATGTGCAGCAATGGAGGGTTGAAGCGATGTAAAAGATGTTTTATCATATGATCATGTATAAATCAATTGTCCAGAGTCTCACTCTTTCTCAGGGAATTTCTGAATATTCGATTAACTATATTGGCATGGAGTATATGCGTCAGCTAGTATCGGTTAAAATGCTTCCATGGGGAACATACATATGTGTTAGCTATGTTAGACTTACGCGACGGTTAAGATGTTCAACTTAGTATCTTCATCTCGATTTTAAAAACAGTTAAACCAATACGTTTTCATTGAAATTGTTTCGAATATAAATTAACCAGCTTTAAAAACATTAAAAACTGAAGAATGCATCGTTGACATGCAAGCGTAGCAAAATTGTAACTTCAGTGTTAGGAATAGGATTTAATTTTAGTAGTTTGCCGCAAATCTTGATTTGGAGACAAGTTGTAAATATTTTTAGCAAAATTTAGTCTACTTGTTACGAGGATCCTAGCGTTGAATGAAATATGGTTGTGTCCAGATGGTAGTCGAGCTTTTATGATCCCATGATTTTATTCTGAAGAGTGAGTATGAACTCATAAGCTTTTCAACGTTTTATTCGACAGAAACAAAACAATATTTTTCAATATTTTCGTACAAATGACGACAGGGGACTATGAATAGCCCGTCAGGACCCTGCTTCAAGCTCGTGTATTTACGTTTTGAAATGTTCTGAGTCACCTTAAAAAAAGGAATCGAGTTCGAAAAAGACAGTACAGTAAAACCTTTTCCATAATCATACACCTGGATGTTTCTAAAAGTCTAGAAACAGAAAACCACAAGATCTACACGGTTTAGTTTTTGTTTTTTAAACTTTTTTACCAGATTCGAAGAATAATTTTTTTACAGTCAGAAAATTTAAACGTCAGGATATGAAAGTCTAAATTTACCATCAATTCGCAGAATTTGCCATTTCCGACGATTAATGAATAATTTTTTATGCTATCCTGATGGTAGTAATCATTAAATTCTCAATTCAAGCTCAATAGCATCTCAACTCTAAAAAATTTTCAATTAAAATGATTAAATGTAAAATATTTCTGAAATTTCTGTGACACTGAATTCATTTCAGATTAAAATTGATTTCACACGATTGTAGGCAAACGTGGAAAAGTGGAAATCGTACCAGATAATCAACAGCTAACCACTTACACAACCATAACTGAATTTCCCCATGAAAAAGTTGAATTGTCATCGAAAAACTCGAATCCCAATCTTGACCCTACATGCTCGCGAATAATCAGTACAAATATTGCAATACATAACTAAAATCTGTTCTATGTACATATATTTCGATGGCAAACTAATATTCATGCCAAAGTGTCTTGTTTTCGTATCTAAAATCACTAAAGAAATGTTTCTTTCATTTCATCTACATTTTTTATTCCAATTACCAATTAGTTAATCTCAAAATCTCAATTGAATGTTATTAATTCATATGTGTTTGCGCTCCTAAATATTTCATAACTATACGCAATGTGCCTTTTAAAATGATTTGATGAATAAGATTCATGGCTGCTTGAGCGAATATAAATATTTAAAAAAGAAATATCTTCCATTTTTTCGCTTAGTAGCTTTTCAATGCATCAATTGGAAATATACGAACAATGCGATGCAAACACAAATTTATTTTTGTGTCCTAAAAAAACGTAGTACAGATTACGGGAATTTAAAAACAAGGATTGATGAGAGGTAATCTATAATGTCATTTATGAAGTGAATTAAAAGATACATTTTTGAATTACATTTAGTGTCTTTAATTTATCATTATCGTACGCGTTCTAGATTCTAAGCAGCGCTAGCGATTATCAATCGCCACATGTCTGTTTTGTCCATCATTTCTGTTTAATTCGTAGTGCATACGTTTCCATATAATTAACTAACCACTAATGATGCATGTAACTCGTGTAACATATGCACTTTTCGAGTCAGTATATTAATCTCTGAACAATTATTTCTAATATTATGATTTGTTTGTTTTGTGTGTAATTTAAATATTATACGTACTCCCTAACAGTTTCAATAAAAATCACTACTTGATATTCACGTGTATCAACAATAAATTAATGTATAGCTTGTAGACAAGTCGCACTGTGAGTGAGACATTCTAACAATGACGGGCAATAACATAAATATAGAGACGTCGAAACTTATCAACTAGAATCATTCCTGTAAGCAAATATAATCTCCTTGAATTCGTTTGTTTGTTGTTTGATGGTTTTATTGGCCGATTGATTTGTAACATCTTCACTCTCTGATTGGAATTCTGAATGCTTTTAGTCTGTAGTTTTTCGAATCCTTTTTATGGGACACTCGTCGTCGTCAGTTTCGCTTTTGTTCACGAGAGCATATTTTGGAAGCCACTTGAGTAATTGCTCCTCGAAGAATTGTTCCAGATAGCGGGCATGTGCGTATGTTTTGGAGTCTTCCTGTGATTTTTATTCAATTTGTTTGATATGATTTTAAATATATACTTTATAGAGGGACGAGAAAAGTTGACTTAACATACCTGATAGTATAAATATACATTTTTGAAGAGCAACCGAACGTCAGCCACGAATGTTGCAATGTCTTTGTAATGGTTCGGACTAGACGGATCCAATCTGGTGCGGACGACGTCTAACGACATAGGACTGTGGAGAAATTAATAACAGTTCGATGAGTTTCGTTCGAAAAGGTAAGAATTAAACACAGACAGGAGAGAAAACAGTTTATTTCCATCTTTGAAACATTGACTACACAAAAATCATAGGAATAAGGAATGATATTTATCGCTCGATGATATCTCAAGGCGGAGTAAGGATAAGCTTAAGAGTGGGAAATGAGTTACACATCGTAAAATATCACATGTGTGTGTGCCAAAAGTTTACATCATCTCAAACTGAAGAAAGGAAGAGAATCCAATAAACATCGAATATTGAGGAACTAATCAACAAATTTACTTCAAGTGTCCGCTTGAAAGCCGCTATATAAATTACTCTTCTCATTCCATTCCAAACAATTAAATAAACAATAAAAAACGTCAATTTTACTCACTGGCAAATGATTTCATAGTAGGCTGTATGTGTTGCAGGCTCTGGTTCTCGAAATGGTAAACTTTGTTCGTATTGGCAATACAATTCTAAACATATCCGCTGTATAATCTTCAATTCGCTAGATCCTAAATCGCCATTGCTTCGCTTCTCACAATCCGTCGAGGTGGCTAGTTCCGCTAGATTCACGCACAACAAACATTGCCACGTTTCACTCTCATCGGGTAAGGAACTAATAGCTGGTATATGACAGTTTTGATGAAACACTTTCGGACATTTGTCGCAACACATTAATTCGCCGCCATCCAAACAAACAGCACACCAATCCTCGTTGGGATCGTCTTTTTGATCGGTTTTTTCTGTAAGATTGAGAAAGGAAAGGAAATAAATTATTTATCAAGAGAAATTTGAAGATTGTCTTGATTCATTCGCGTAATTTGCAGGAAGTCGCATTCCTGACACTCCAAATATATCTGATTGTGTTTTAAAAAGAAAAATCAATGATCTACCTTCCGTAGTGTTTGTCAAATCCGTTGAACTATGGACTTGTGGTGAAGTTGTCTTATTTCGACCCTCTGGCAGCACTTGTACGCCATTCGAGTCAAGCTTGGCAATAGTCGCCATCAGATCATTTATCGCTTCATCCCGAACTTTGTCGATGGGTTCAGTAAAATCCTTTGAGGTCTGCAACCAAAAAACCATAACTTGTGTTCAGGCAACATTCAATCTGCATCACTACTTACATCGTTTGTACTTGGACTTGGTGTTTTAGGGTTGGTCGATGTGACATTGGGAAGAACTGGCGGCCCGATTATTTGTCCATTCGGTGTTGTACTCTTTTGCAATGTTGTTGGCGATTTGAGGTTTATCTTAAAATTTTCGCCAGGCCTCCCGTTTGGAAAT
Source organism: Oxycera nigricornis (assembly GCA_963942545.1). NCBI lineage: Eukaryota > Metazoa > Arthropoda > Insecta > Diptera > Stratiomyidae > Oxycera > Oxycera nigricornis. Next base: position 8,133,209 of record OZ012659.1, read on the forward strand.
TGCATCAAGGGGCCCTGTTGTGGACCTGCGGATCCTTAAAATCGAAATGAATTGTTATTGTTAGCAAATACGAGCACCGAAATCTGCACAAGGCTCACCATTTGCTTGCTGCGCCGATTGTGGAATGTGCCACTTTGCCACGGTGTGTATGTTGATCGGCATTTGTTGGTTCAGTGCAGGATTCGGCTGGTATGCCTGTGGCCCGGGAAACCCCATGTTCTAGAATATCGAATACATTGTTATTGATCAGTACGAATGCGCGTGGCAATTAGTTTTACATTTTGCATCATTGGCCGCATTTGACCCGGCGGCGGAACGCCTCCACCTCCAGAGCCACTGCTGCTAGGACCTTGTTGCTGCCCCATATTGGGCGGATGGGTTGTCATTCGTTGGTAGTTCTGAAACCGAGGCCCATTATTCATGAAATTCTGGGGATTCGGTGCAGATTGCTGCTGCTGCTGCTGAAAGTTTTGATGTTGCTGTTGCGGCGGTGCGGGAATGAAGTGCGGTCGCATTTGGGGTGGCATGTTCTGGTGAGGCGGCCCATTTTGTGGACCATTGCCGGGATAATTCGGTGGGCCGTTGAAGTTCATGTGACCTTGATTCGGGGGTGGAGCATTTTGATTGTTTAGTAAACCACGTAAACTTATGTCTGAGGAATTAAAGTAATACTATGCCAAGCCACATGAATTCCCTTAAATTAACTGAGCGGTACTCACCCATATTTTGAGGATGTGTAGACGAGCTAACATGAGGCTGACCTTGCCGTTGCATGCCCACTGGACCCATGTTTGTGAAGCGAACGGCGGCTGAAATATATCAATTTTTTTATTTGTGATTTATATCATCTATTTAGAATTTTTGGCCAAAGACATTGCGGCTATATCATATTTTTAGAGGTTCAATATATGTACATTGGTTAAATTTAGAATCAGGATTTCTCACCAGGAACTTCTTGTGCGAATGGTCGATTCATTTGCATATTATTGAACTGCTGCTGTGGTGACGGACTATTGTAGATTGGAGGACCATTCTGAAATCCACTAGGGCCACCTGGAGATATCTGAGTCATGCCTGGTGGCGGAAGTCCAGGCCGCATTGGCGGAGCCATATTTGGGCTGGGTTGTTGTCGTGGCGGGCCATTTGAAGCAGGCGGCGGTGGATATGGTTTACCATCGACAATAATCGTGCCAAGTTGTGAGATTACTAGAACAATTGCAACGTTTAACATCCTGACGACAACGAATCGCACTATTTACCTTTTTGTAGTTCAGGAACTTGATTCAGTTGTACTTGGATTCGAACTGGTATCTCTGGATTTGGAATATCAGCACGTTGGCACTTCAGCTTTTGTAAATGTCGTGATAGCGATTTTTTACTGTACAGAATAGCACAATCACTGCCCTTATCGAGGGCGGCTTGGACAAAATCAATGCAATGGTCCGTATTCTCGGATAACAGTTGAAGCGCATCCTTCTTCTCGTTCAACACCTTCAATTTACTATCGCAGACTTCATTCAAACGCATGGCCAATTGTTTGCCGCGATGATTCACCGTGTTTGTGATTTTCACAACCATATTTGTGATTTCGCGGATCAACTCCTTTTTCTTTTCAGCGATGAGATTCTGTCGATCGTCTATCACCTGTGTGGAAGATTTGAATGATATATTTGTAATCAATGGTAAGACATTTTATGCATTTTGAAAACAGAATTGATTGTAATTTGCGAAGCAAAACAAAACATCTAATAGAAGAAAATCTTCTCCAATTTATACCTTTCTTGCACTGACCAGAAGAAATCGTTTGTAATTGATTTCACTCAGCAACGAGCTCAAAGTGGACCTGGTCTCTGTGGCAATTTCATGGGCAAACTTATATTTATGGTCACGATGATCGGCCAATTGACAATCGCGGCATGTTAGTTTATCACAAGTTTCACAGAACAATGAAAGCTTTTCTTGCGTGTGCACGGCACACAAAAGGCTCTTGTTCGTGTTTGAGCCGTTTTGTGAGTCGCTTGTTGCCTCCTCCTTCGGCTTGATTGTATGGTCTTTTGTGATTTTGAGTCTTTGATGTGCTTGCACGCAATTATCGCAAATATATTCGGAACAATCCACACACCATGATGTTGCGTTGGCATCATCGCTGCAACTGCTACATTTCATGATTGTCTGGAAGGAAGATGTTTCAGTTGTTAGTCGACCTTTTCGATGGATTTTTGAAGACATTTTTGTCACAGGTTAAATATTTTTGCATGGACAAATGGTTAACCAATTTGCATTCGTTAAAATTTGGGACCTACCAGATTGGTATATAATATAATGATAATAACATAACAAATAAACGTAAATGCGATACGTAAGCTATCTTAAATTTAAAATCTTGGGGGATAGGCAATGAATAAGCAAAATTATCAAGTTTTCGATGATCAAATTTCACTATTTTAAACATTCCGACAGTTTTCCATTAAATACTTACAGAATTACTTTTAGAATCACCGTCACCGGATGCTTGTCCTTCTTCATTGGCATTGCTTTGTTCGATTAGAAATTGATTTTCGATGATAAACTCATTTTGACTGGCCATATTACAAACAGGACAATGGATCAACGGTGGCATTGTCCGATCCAATTCGCTGAATTTCGTTGTAACACATTGCAAACAGGCGACGTGAAGACATTCCAACAATTTCGGACGATCGTTGGCTGTGAGCTGTTGCACACACCAAACACATTTTGTAGGGATTGGTTCGCCGGGTGTTGAGGTCTGATCAACCTGCAAGAGCATGACCAAAACAGAATTGTTTTACTTTAGTGATAAAAAAAGAGATGAATTTACTTTAAGTTTTGCTAGCATTATTATTTATTTCAATGTCAAGAACTAGCGATCATACATAAGAGAACAATAAATTCCAGAAAATATTTTCAAATTTGGTAAGTTTGTTTACGTAATCGACTCAAGATTAAGGATAACTCCTTTTCCAGCATTAATCGGAGTATTTTTTTAATTAACCATCCTAACAATATTAAATGAAACGCAGAAACTCTAAACCAATTTCCTCATACCCATTTTTAATGTTATCGAATATTTTTTTCAAACAAAACCACAACTGAAGAACCCAACCGCAAGCTGGTCTATCCATTGAACAGGGAACTAATAGGAACGGTGACAAGGCTGTCTCAGCTAACGTACGAGAAAGACGACTATTTAACTCTTCTTCTTTTTGTGAAAACATATGTTTTGTTTATGAATGTCAAATTCGTTTACGACAAGGGCCGAAATTGTTTGAAAGTTCGTGCGCGATTGATAATTTATGGTGATTTGCAAATGTGTCGAGTTTGAGAAGTGACTAAAAACTTGTATAGTGTTATCTTTTATCAATAGACGTGTTGTGAGTTTGAGTTATCAGTGACAAAAGCGAAAAAACACTAAAATGAAGTGCATTGTAAGGTGTTGTCGAAATCGGCCGTATGCACGTCCTGTCGGCATTTCATTTCACCGGTAATTAAACATTTCTTGAGAAAAGTGTCCTCTTAATAGTTCTCGCGACGAATATATGTAATAATTTCAAAGAAAATCGCGCAGAAAAATGTTGTTTATTGTTTTGTTTATGAATGTCATTTTTCACCTCTTAGACATTGTGCCACTCAGTAGCGGTTCAGAAGATAAATTTGAGTGGGTTCAATTCATACAATTTTCGTTATTCGTACTTGATCATTAAACGTGCTAATGAATTTGATGTATTTATCCTAAACAACTGCAATTGTGAGAAACAACTTAATTATAAAAAAACATTTTGACAAGCAGCACCAGCACCTTAAATCCGCCTAAGCCGGTCCCAAGCCCGGTTGCAAAAAGGATGAGGGAGGTGAAATATATATAAATATATATATATATAAGTTTATATATATGTGTATATATATATATGTATACTAAGCTGAAAATTTTCAACAGTAACCTAACCGATATATATATACATATATATAATATAAGTGTGTGTGTGTGTGCAAATAAATAACTATATGAATATGATAAAAGATTGTGTTACTGTTACATATTTTCAGCTTTTTTGAGACCTATTCAACTAAAGCTCTCCGAATTCATAATTGGTTTTCAAATTTAGCGCTTTCTAGAGGCATGCCCCCAACTCTTGACCAAGTACGCCTTTCAAATAGTCATTACGCATTCCGACAGTAGATGCTTCGAAAAACTCATATCAAGAAATTTGTTTATTTTCCTCTCCATTAGTTCCTTCCTCATTGGGTCTATCCACCAAACATTTTGACGTCCCTTTAATTCCGAACGAAAAAAAGTTTCTATTGTTCGGCACGAAAGTCGATGGTGACGGTTTCATATGAAATTTAAATATAAGAGAGAAATGCGGTTTGTGGCCGCAACGTACCCTATTTCATAAATTCAAACCAAATCGGTAACCGTTGGACGGCAGTTTTTAAGGGAATGTGGCATAAATGTTAGATACGATTGAAATTAAGATTATTTAGTGACAGATTTGTAATATTTCAAATAAAATTGTAATTGAAATAAATAGGGTTCCATTCTGAATTTTAGGATCTTATAATTTATTTTGAGGAAAGTTTGTAAAACAAGATATTTTAATATATTTGAGAATATGGCTCTGTTCCCTCTCGAACGATTTATCTCTTCGTTTTTCAAATGTAAAAATGTCTTTTAAAAATGCAGTAAGATAAAATTGTACATGATAAATTGCTAGTAAGCTTCTAACCATAAACACGAAATTCATTTGGGAATAAAATAATTTTTAAAAATAGATATTTAAAAAAATGAGATCCATGAAATGTAGAAAAGATTTGAGTTTGGAGTCTAATGCAAACAATAAAAATAGATTATAACATGTTAAGTTGCAATGATATCTCCAAGAGAGCACTTTATTATATTATTTTGAGAGAGTTACTAGGGTTTAACGTGGAGGCCTAACCAAACTGGGCCAGATGGACTTCCTAATATATTCATTAAATCCTTATCCTCCTCATTATGCATTCCACTTTCTTATATTTACAATGCTAGTTTATCCTCTGGTATCTTTCCCAATTTGTGGAAATTGGCTAATATTTTTCCTGTACTCAAATCTGGATCCTCTTCTGATGCTTCCAATTATCGTCCCATTTCAATTCTTTCCTGTTTTCCCAAAATTCTTGAACGCATTGTCTACAATAATATATACGAAGCTCTTAATTGTAGGCTGTCCCCGTTTCAACATGGATTTGTTCCAAACCGCTCGACCGTCACGAATCTCCTTGAGCTTACCCAAACTGTAGCAAAAGCTCTCGACAGCCGTACTCAAGTTGATGTAGTATACACTGACTTCAGTAAGGCATTTGATACTGTCAACTTAAATGTTCTATTGCAGAAGCTAGCTCACTTTGGCCTGTATGGTCCATTACTCTCCTGGCTTGAGTCCTATATCAGTACTCGTTCTTGTCGTGTTAGCCTATGTGGAGCACATTCTTCTCTCTTCCATCCAACCTCCGGCGTTCCTCAGGGGTCAATTCTAGGCCCTCTTCTTTTTTTGCTCTATATAAATGACCTTCCAACTGTCGTAGCATCTCAGTGTCTTTTGTATGCTGATGACTTAAAAATTTACCGAGTTATTCGTTCAGAAGAGGATTGTATTGCTCTCCAAAGGGATCTTGACGCGATCGTTTCTTGGAGTGAAACTAATTTTCTCTTCATGAATGTTCAGAAATGTCACAAAATGTCCTTCTCCTTAAAGCTCAGTCCAATTGATTACACCTACGTATTACATGATATTCCACTTGCGCCGGTTTTTCAAATAAAAGATCTAGGAGTGATTTTCGACCCGAAACTTAAATTTGAGCCTCATATTGTGTCAATAACCGCACGCGCCTCTCGCGTCTCCGGGTTCGTATTAAGACACTCTCATATGTTTACTGACATTTCTTCTTCGGTCAACCTATACACTAGCCTCGTTAGACCAATCCTTGAGTATTGCTCACAAGTATGGTCACCACACTACCAATATTTAGATTCTATGGTTGAATCAGTTCAGCACAAATTCACTCGTTTCCTTATCTTTAAATTTAAAATTCCATATATGCCATATGAAGAGCGACTTTCCTTGCTGCAACTTCCTACTTTGAAATCCCGCAGACTCCTTTTTGATGAATGTTTTTTGTTTCGGCTTCACCACCATCAATTAAACTCTAACCTCTCTGATTGGTTAGAGTATCGTACTTCAGAACGCCCTGCCAGATCTGACACCATATTTACAGTTCCATATGCTAGGACTGAGACCTTGTATCATTCGCCGATGTTGCGACTCCCTCGAAACCATAATACTCTGCGACTTGGTCCGTTTCCTCAATCACTCTACATTCATAAGCAGAAGGTGAAGGGTTTTTTAACTAATTAGTTTAATCGATATTATGTTTTTCTTTTCATTAATTTTTACATTTTCGTCTTCTTTTATTGTCTTGTAATTGGATTGTGTTAGTCTGTAAGACAATTTCTTCTTAAATAAATAAATAAATAAAGTCAACGATTAAAATCAGATGGGGTTTAACTCCACGGTCCCCACGATTGGACAACGGGCAGCAACGATGCGGCTGCCAACGCTTTCCCACTCGAGGATTGAAGTACCAGTTTGCTTAATGAGTGCAGGCTATGTGGCCTTACTGGTGGAAGTGAGGCCCATCTATACCTCTGCCAATATTTCGGTCTCAGCCCCGGGTTCAATCGCAACTCCACGTCGAACCCCCAAAAATGTTGAAGAAATCCCCATACTTGGCAGTATGAAGACTTCAAGGCGCGTTCTTATTTTTAGGACATAGATTAATTTTATTTTCTAGAAACTGGCTCCAATTTATTGAATTTTTAACTGTATATTTTTCAGCTTGTATCGCTGCTGGTATAAAATATTCTACAATTCAATTCATATTCCCAATTTTCTTAGCAATTGGAAAGTATGTTGGGGGTTTCGTGATGGCTTCATTTTAGCGTTGACCACACAACACTCACAAACCATCAAGCGCATTACTTTGTGCGAAATTAAATTGAGATTTATTAGACGGTTGCAAATGTCTATTACCGCGACTGTACTGTACTTAATCTTCGACTAGAACGTTGTACGCGAAGTTTTCAAGATTCCAAAGAACCTTTCTGTGTGACAGTGTTCGTGGACACGCGTGCCAATGATCAGAGCATGGATTTTATGGACTTTCAAGAGTCATCCGATGTTCATTTTTATTCGTGACATGATCGCCATAATGGCGCAATTGGAAAAATTGGTCGACCACATGGATGAGTTTCTCGAGGATTTTAACCCTAGATTCATAAACACACGTCTCTCATACACCCTCAAGTAATAAAAGTCTCACTGCGGGCCGCGCGAGAAAGATGCCAACGCATACATTTCTGTACCTTCCTAAAACGACAAGAGTACACTTTGGCACTAGTGTTTTTGGCGCATCCAAATATAGTTTCGGTGCTATTAAGCTCGAGGTGTCTAAGATACGTATATTTAAGATTGATGTAAGAAATTTATAAAGCGAAAGATTTTATTATTTGAGTGAGAAAACAAACGAACGTGGATAAATTATCTGAAAAAGGTATGGAATTGTTCTGTTACAGCCTATACATTATATAATACAATAAGTTATTAGTAAATATTACTAACTATTGCCATTGTTATAGTTTTGATAAGTAAACGTTTTACTAGTAACTAATTCGTAATTATAGTCAATTTTTATGACTTAGTGTTTATTTGTGTTATTGTCTTTCGTCATTCACGTCCACAATAATAGACGTAATAAAAAAATACTAACTAAATACTACTAAATGATAGATCCTTATTTAAGGCATGGCCGCGAAACTCCAACTTTGAGGCGGTGCCTAAAACAGAACATCGATACCATTTTAGACGATACTTTGCCTGATGCACCAGTCAACCCTGTCAATCAATCCAGGAAGTTATGTAACCTCTGCTGCTATAAAAAAAACGTGTGACTAGATTTATCTGCACTTCTTTTAAACGTCACATGTGCATGGAACATCGCGGTAGTTTGAGCCTAGAATTCTCAGATTAAACTTTTTGATTGTTTCTCTTGTTTTAATTTCAAACAAAAGTTCTTTCTCAACAACCATTTTTGGTTTTTTTCTTCAAAATCTTTCGTAATCATTAAATTAGATAACCCTAAAGGTAAGGTGTATCAGAGACATATGTTTATGAATAATGTAACCCTAAATATAGTTTATGAGTCTAGGGTTAAGGGTAAACGATATCGTACAGTTCGATATTTTGGGCATTTTTCGCGGGGTAGATCATCTCGTGGCCTTTCGGTCGAAGTACGCTTAGTTTGGTGAGGCCTTGCAATAGCTTCTTTACCATTTACTTGTGAATTTTCAGAGCACCAAATTTTAAAGTTTCTGGCGGCCATGGTCCGAGTTAGGCTATTGCGCTGTTGATGATGAAATCTTACAGTTTTGTTTATAATCATAACCTCCATGATGGAAATGAGCTTCACCCAAAAAGACGATTTTGCGACCGAAACCGAATGTAAACACATTCCACACAATTCAGCCAGGGAAACAATAGCAATATATGCATTTCTTACACCCACTGTTTGACACTAAATATCTTGCATCATGTCAAGCACGTCAATGTTGTCAATGTCGAAATGACATGCATTTCATAAAGCCATTGAAAATTATCTGGCCCTATGTACATATTTCCCAGGATTTCAGACGTAATACTAACAATTTTAAGTTCTAGTGATCCATTGCGGCATGCTTTAATAAAAGATATGTAATAACCACAGTTCTCAACCGAATAAGATCGTGATAAAGAGGGTATTTTTAAGAGGTATAAAACTTTCGATAGGGATGGCTACATTCGACGCGTTATTGGCTATGCAGAAAAAAGTTGTGCAAAATTGAACCTACAGAATGGTCTCCCTAAGACGCAGTCGCGGTGATCATATGCCAGAAATAATTTGGCCATAAAATTTGAAACCTAATAAATTCAAAAAATTGGCCATTTGGGTTTTATTTGTTGAACAAGTTTATGCCTCTAATAACACCCTATACACACTTCAGACATTTTAAATTTTGATAATTAAGCACCAATGGCGTTACCATTTTTTCGAGCGTTTTTTTAAAGAATCTATTATGTAAACACTATTAAAATGAACAATGCAAGCAAATGCAGCCAAGCATATAGTTGGAACGCAATTCATTTTCATTTATTCCCAGATCTCATACTATAAAAAATACGATTTTACGCTCAATACTAAATACATCTACATGTTTCTATTTTCTAATGTTCATATCGTCGAAAAGAAATTCACTTACGAATTTCCAATTTTCACTGCATATCATTATCATAATTTATGAAAAAATCATTTCTATGGCGAAACTTTTATGGAAATTTTGAGAATTCTTCGGAGAAATTATCCTTGACTGACTTGTTTCGACAATACTTGCTTCTTTGATGTTAAGTCAGTCACTTTAGGTGCTCTCATTTCATGAATAAGGTCAGATAGCAGGGCAGATTGTGTTTTAAACATTTAAAAATAATTAATTCATATATGCAGACAAAGCGAAAACCATTTTATAATGGAATTTCACATCCAAGTGTGATTGAAATTTTTATTTGAGAATTGAGTATGCGAAAATAACAAGAAAAGTTTGATATAATTTGCGCGATAAATTTGTCCAAGGTAAGATATGTAAAAAAATTTAATAATTTTATTTTCAACATTTTAAAGAGTAAATTTACGGTAAAAAACGATTTGGCTTCGTATTTTTGGATGCATCTTGCCATTGAACATAATATTTATTCCATTTTTTCTACTAATAACTTTTATTTTTTAATTGATATAATCAAAATTGAAAATTAATTTCATACGTATCTTAAGATATATATTAGATATCATATACATAATTTTTCTCTTTCGACTAAATTGAAGCGACGTAGTTACGTAGTTGGTTTTGCATTTGCTATACTCATAAATCATCTTGTCTATAAAATAAAATTATAGCCTCTTAATTCACTAAATATCTTCAGTTCTGAAGATTTATTGAATATTTATATGGTATACTAAATCCAAACTCACACGATGCCATATGGAAGGAACCAAAGAAAAGCCACTTAATCACGGCTTACGCACATTAGGTTTGCAAATGTATTATAATGGCTTTTTCGTAATGTATTTTTAATGTTATTTTATCACAAAAAAAATCTGAAGCGATACATAAGTATCTTTTTTTATTCCAAGCTAACTTTTCCAAGAAGCGTGTTAAATTCTGGTAGCAGACCACTGAATTTTTAGTAATACGCATGTTGAAATTATTCCAGATCAATTGTTTATTCTTGTCGAAATAACCATAATTTGCATAAAACACAATGAAAAAAAATGCTAATATTACCAACATGGTAGATAAATCTTTGCAACACATCTGATTCGCATTTTTTTTTCGAATGCCATATTATTCTTTGAAGATTTGATACAATTTTAGCTCATCGCTTGCTTTGCTCCTGCGTTGTCATGCAAAACATACGCCAACGCGGTTCGAAATATCCATAATGAATTAAAAAACACGCATGCCAAATTTTGACGATACCATGCTTCAAACGAATCGAACCGCATTTGACAAGAATTTTTTTTCAGAATAGATGAAGAAAATCTTTTTTGTTTACTTATTCCTTAGTCCACTCAGAAGTTGAAGATACGATAAGGAGAAATTGCATCGATCTTGGCTAAAAGTTATTGTTACCTGGGGGAAATTGGGGCGCAACAGAGAAATACTGCATAAAAGAAGCTGCTTTGAAGAGTGAAATCAGAAGTCACTGTATCCTGAATCTTGGATCTGCAAAGGAGTCAGGAAGAAACGGAAGGAACAACATTAAAATAACGAGTAAAAATCAACTTTCAGTGCGAGCTTTATTGAGAAACAGACTAGAAACACTGCTTAACGACTATAAACGGAGCTCCAGGAGACAAGATTTGAGCATTAAGAATAAAGACATTAAAATCATTTAGCTAGCAAAAAAGTGTTGCCCCACAATTTTTTTAAACTTTATTGTCGAAAAACTATTTAGTACATATCATATTTTCACATATGTAGGCTCAATAATAAAGTTATAAGAAAAAATATCTGAAAACATTGGAAAGAAGATTTTCCTGGAACCATTACTAAATTTTCTGTTTTCTTCTTCAATTTTTAAACATAGGTAGACAGCTTGTATAAATGCAATTAATTTGAGGTATCATGATTTACTTTTATTTGAAGTGTGCGAAGTCTTTTTTAAAAGTGAATTTAGATCTGAATGAAATGATACGAAAGCCTTGAGTGCAGTAAACTACAGTGCTTCTGAGTAGGGATGTAAATTTTTTCTCGAGTACATAGAACGGCTAGTGGTGACCTCCTCATTCGAAAGCTATTTTCGTAACAGTCTAACAAAAAAAGTTTCCCAAAAATAAATTTTGCAATAATGTCGCAAAAAGTGAACTTTGGTGATGTAGAACGAAAAATAGTTTAAGCCTAATTTTAGTTTTTTTTTGTGGTTCCAGCTCCGTTTCTGAGACAAAACAGAAAGCCTTGATCTTGTTTCAACCATATTAAAATGGTGTTAAAACGAATCCCGAATGTACCAAATAGAACGAACTGCGATCCCAAACAATTGGACTTAAGGGCATCACTAGACTTCCTATACATTTCAGAAGAGATGCCCGACTACCAAAATGCTTCATTAGTCTTACACTGGAAAGAAGTTCTCGTGAGCCATTTATAAGGCTTGAAAATGTCATTGTCATGTGATTGCTGCCCTTTCTCGGCTCAAGAATATCTGCCACAATACAATTATTGTAACAAACTATTCTGCAAACGGCTCGTGACAGAATCTTCTTAAAGGAAGTTCCGAATCCACATATCTTTTTTCTTGAAGTCATGCTTATTGATTTATAGAGGAATCAAATATTCATTTTTTTCAAGATGAAGACTATTTGAAGCGATACTACGAACCCAAAGACTTGAACTTAAAGGGTCAACTAAGTTCAGCACCTCGAAAAATGAGGTTTAGGAAAAGAATTTTTCAAAGACTTATTTTTTTTTGTAAAAGTATCGATAACATATTATTTACTGGATCTTGAGAAAATGATAAAAATTTTCAAAAAATGTTTTTTACCATCAAAATGTTTCCGAATCTGCGTTTATTTTCAACGTTGCAATGAAAATGTCGCTTTCAAAAGTCAGTGAATATAAAAAATTGTAAAATATTCTTGTACTATATGTAGTTTATAGTGATAGTCATACCGAGTCGAATTTATTTATTGATTTTCTCAAACAAGAAAAGGCCTTTAAAAAAGTGTAAGTTTTTCACCACAAATTTTACGCTTTAATTGCTTATAAAAATTGAAGGAAACATAATACCAAAAATTGCTCGACAGACCATAGATGCAATTATAAAGATTTAAAAACAAAAATATTGTGTTGACCGTGTGGAGAAAACCTTTTCGGGAAAAACGCATTTAAAATTTTGTGATTTCCCAACGTGCATTATGAATTCTCGGCATCTGGACAGGTTAAATCGCTGTAACTTTGTCACCATATTAAATTTTTAAAAGATTTTTTTTTCATATATTTTTAGAAGTGAACTGAAAAAAATCGGCGAAGGTTTCAGATGAACAGCGGAAATTAGTCTAAGAAAGAGCCACACACTCTAGATAAAATTGATGTCATTGGATTTTGAAAAAAGGTTCCTCCTTATTAGAGGTGGTTTATTAAACGCGAATAATATACTCGTGTCCTAAGAAGACACGTGTAGCTACGCTCCCACGTTGAACTACAAGTGAAATATGAAAGAAAAATGATTCTTCTAGACGTATTTGATCCCTTAAGCTCATCATTCGACCTCCTTTGCACTCCGAAGTAAATCGTATTGTCTATCTTAAATTTCACTACATAAGATATTTACGAATTTCGACACTGAAACAAGGAGAAACCTCAGGCTTGATTCTCAAAACATGGGAAGAACCGACCTACAAACTAAAAATTTGCTTGGATGTAACATTGTACAAAATATTTGGATTGTATTTCGAGAAAAATATGCACCCTTTTCAGTAAGAAAATAAATAAATTTGGTAAATGAATCTTAAGAAAAACTAACTAAAAAATTTCATTACAAATTTTAACTGCCATTAGTAACAATGAACCTCCCAAAAACAAGGATCTTATCTATATATTTATCTAAATATATTTATCTAAATCCATATAGATAAGATACTGTCAACGATTGCTATATTGTGTTATCAATACTTTTCAAAGATTAGATAAGTTTCCAGTTTTGTATTATCTTAATCCTACTTACATATTAACTTTTACTATCAGTTACGTAAACATATTTTATTTTGCGAGTAAGCCGAATAGGAATAATTCACAGACATTGATACCAATCGAATAAAAAAGAAACAGGGATTTATTTTTATTAAGTTTATTGAACTTATCTATAAATTTATGAAAAATAGATGTGTTTGTATGAGTTTACTTATTTACCTATTTATTTTGTATATATGCATTTAAAATGTAGTGGAAATGACTAATTGGTACAGAAAATTTGTATTTAATACTCATACATTTTTGGTGTCAAACAACAACAAAATATAGAAAATCGCATCGAACCGTTGGATACTTGTTAAAAAGGACATCGTTCAAAACTACCTTATAAACTTCTTCGAGAAGGAAATTAATAATTTTTTAGATAAATGTTTTTTTCAGTCCCACAAAAATGTCTAAATCAATCAGTTTATCAACAAAAAATATTGAGAATATGAATCTGAAACATTCAACGATTTTATAAGGCTATATCGAAATTTTGTTCATATGAGTATTGGATCAATATATTGAAAACAGTCAAAGTCGAACTAAATCAATAATTCAGAAATATATAATGCAATGTTAATGCATGCGTAATGAGTTATTTAAAGTGTAGACAGGTGGTCCGCATAAAAGGATACTTTTTACACGTTCGCAAAATTCATTTGTGGTCTGCTTAACATCGACATGGGGTGTTTACATTTTTAATTACATAAGAACAGCGTGTGGAAAAAGCTATATCAATATATAATTTATGCCAGTCTGCTACTGTTTCATTTTCATATTTTATTTTGCTTGCATCATTGTAAATTTGTACAGATGCAAAAAAATGTTGCAATACAAATTTTCCTGATGCGACATTTTATTAAATAACAATTTCGTATTAATCAATAACATACATATGTGACCGACAATATGTGCAAAGTGCAATTATTTTTTTATTAACAATATAGATACTCAATAAATAAATACGCCAGCATTTGTGTAAGTACGAAACGAAACGGACAAAAATATTACCTAGTACTATTGAAATTGTTTGCAATTTTTTTGAACGTGACAAAATACAACAGAGTACGTTTTTTCAATTATATAATTATTGAAGGCAAATATTTTGTTTTGCAATCATCAAACTATCAGTCGTATTCCTTTTACTTAATTTCAACTTACCCGAACATAATATGGAGACAAAAAATACATTATTCAAATTAACTTTACGACAGTCGACACAGAATAACACTAACATCAAATTTCCGGTCATTTGTCATTAAATTAAATAACTTAATTGTTTTTGACGACTGAAAATCTTATCATAGTCCAACAGGATTTCCTCATCCATATGACTTACCGCATTTTGTATATGGTCACAGATTGCTGCTACACATCTTTTTTTGTTAAGTATGTGAACAAGTAAAAAAAGTCTAGTGATGGTATCTTTTGTAGTCATGGGCCTGAGAAACTGAGAAATAACTAAAGATTAGCTTGATAAATTAGAGAAAACTTTTATCAAATTTTCACATAAAAAATATTTGAAAATTTTCGCATTTTCAATTTTAACCCTCCGAATTTTAACCGATAATTTTTTTTATATGCATTTCACACTCCAGTGCATCAGAACGGACCCTATTTGGATTTTGTACAAATAACTTAAGCATCCAAACGAGTTAACTGTAATCTTACCTTAAATAAAATGATAGATTTATTCGTCAACCAGAAACACATGCGCCTCCAAATAGATGTTGTAGGGTATGCTAGAAGCCAGGCTGAGTTTCGAGGGTTAAAAATATTTTTTTAGAAAGGCTTGTCATCATATTATTTAAAGAAATCAAATCAGCACAAGCGGATAAAGTGGAAAGATAACTGTCTGTAGCTGAAATTTTGTGAACATGGACAGCTCAGATTGCTTCCGTGGTTTTGATAAAATTTATTAGATATGTTCATTGGTACTTTATTGCACGATAACGCTTTTACACAGTTTCAATCATAATAGATATAAAAAAATGTAAAGAGAAATGACTTCATTTAATTTCAATGATTTATCATAGACATTACATACTATGACCACCGATGTAAAATGATTTTTTATTTGCAAAAATATACAAAACATACTTTTGTCGAAAAAAAACGGGGAAAAATGTAGATTTTTTTAAAAATATCCACTTAAAAATTATTATTTTTCATAACTTAGAAGCAATCATTTTTGTTGGCTTCTATTTGAATTGCTTTATAAACTGTTCTTCGTGTTTGCCGAGCATTCAATGATGTTTTGCTTGAATCTTTGTATTGTGCTTATTTCAAATTTCTGGTTATCACAACGTGTTGGCGAGTACACCCCAAAGATTCTTTACAGGATTAAATTCAGACCGTAACGCTGGTTCCTGCAAAGTTTCAACACCATCCTCCTGTCGGAAGGATAATGTGGACGTCACTTTATCAATGGAAGTGACATCCTGACAAAATATCGCATTTTACTCTTTTGTCAGTGTCAAAAAAGGGAGAAGTTGTTGCTGTAGTAACTCTTGATTTTTTTATTGGATTCATCCTTCTATTTAAACCAAACAATTTGCGTTTTCATCACATTTTTGAAAGTACTTGACGTAAAAGAATCTTCCTTTTGTGCCGGAGATAGTGGCAATATTAACTAAAACCGTCCGGATTAAACATTTATTCATACGTGCTGCCCCGAATCGCCATTTCCGATGAATTTTCTTGCAAAAGCTAATCGAGCAATTTTTTTGGTTCCTTCTAAGAGGTGATTATTGGATGATATTGCGTTATTTATGCCATCTGCCTTGATCAAACCTTCTTTTTATCAAATTGGCATTAAAGTTTTAATGGAAAGGTCGGACTATTTAGGAAGCTGAGGCACCAGTGTTAGAAATTTCTATCGAAACCGTACGTTTTGTGGTTGGAGCAAGTTTGAATGGTCCTCCCAGATGTCTTCTTCGCCTCGAGTTTTCAGTCCCAATACTCAAAATCTGACCAACGACATTTTGAAATAGCTCCGATTTCGCTTCAGGTTATTCTGGTAGCACTCTAGTCCCAAATCCTTTGTTGTTCTATGTCATTTTAATTTCTATTTAAGAGAAAGCTATACAAGTGCCACAAGCAAAGCCTTCCCCTATAGTTGCTTTTCACAATTGTACCGCTGAATGCAGAAAGGACGCGAGTCAAACAAATAGATTTTGAGACAAAGCTGAATTTTGAAAACTTTATTACAATTCTATTCTTCAACACGAGTTATTACCATTTCCAACATTCAGATTTGCGCTTTTTTGTATCCAAATTGTATGTTTATTATTGTAGAAGAAGATTTCAGAGTTGTTCAACTTTCGGGGGAAAATTCGCTTATACGAGGGGTGATCAAAAAGTAGTGAGAAACGGTTATTTCCAGTCCGCATAAAAATCCAACAAAAATTTTTTTCGCTCGCTTATAGACTCACTAGGTCAGGATGAAAAAATCATATAAATAGACTACGATTCACGGGAGGGACATTCAGTTGAATACGAACCGGCGAAGAGATAACATCAAAATGGAGAAAAATGAAATTAGAGCAGTCATTAAGTACCTCAGTTTTAAAAAAAGGTCTACCAAAGACATACACAGCGACTTAGAGAAAACATTGGGGAACTCTGCTCCTCCGTATTCCACAGTTGCACGCTGGGCCAGGGAGTTTAAGCTGGGAAGAACATCCACTGAAGATGAACACCACGAAGGACGCCCATCTACGTCCCACACTGAAGATAACGTGAAAAAGGTCGAAGATGTTGTGCTGGCAGATCAAAGAGTGTGACCGTCAGACATGTAGCTGAGGTCACGCGGATTTCATATGGTAGCGTTCGAACAATCCTTGTGGACGAATGTAAGATGAAAAAGGTCTCTGCGCGTTGGGTACCGCGAATGTTAACCGACGAGCACAAGAAAAAACGAGTCGATATTTCAAGGGTAAATCTCCCAAAGGTCCAAGCAGATCGGAAAAAAATTCTGTCACGTTTCGTGACTATAGACGAGACCTGGATCCACCATTTTTTATCCTGAAACCAAACAACAATCGATGACTTGGAAGCAAGCCTCCTCACCAACAACGAAGAAGTTCAAAGTGTCAAGTTCGGGGAAAGGTTATGGAATCCGTTTTTTGGGACGCCGAAGGAATAATTATGGTGGAATATTTGGAAAAGGGAGCCACTATTTTGGGCTCTTACTACGCGGACCAAATACGAAGATTGCGGGAAGTTATAAAGGCAAAAAGACGCGGCAAACTGCGAGCTGGAGTTCTGTTTCACCAAGACAACGCTCCGGCTCACAAAGCCGCAGTTGCGATGGCTGCCATTCAAGAAACGGGATTCGAACTGCTGAAAAACCCACCCTATTCGCCAGATCTAGCTCCCAGTGACTTCTACCTTTTTCTTCGTCTCAAGCAACGCCTCCGAGGCATGAAATTTGAAGACAATAGTGAAGTGATGGCCGCTGTAGAGACGTTTTGGGAGGGTCAAGACAAAAAATTTTTTTGTCAGGGAATCCTGGGTTTAGAAAAAAGATGGACTAAATGTATTGCCTTGTTAGGAGACTGTGTAGAAAAATAAATTATTTTTGTAACTGTCGTCACCGTTTTTTATTGTGATTCTCATTACTTTTTGATCACCCCTCGTACACTCATCAATTTAATTAGAATGAAAAAAAATGGATCTTGAACGTACACAACTTTGCAAAAATGAATAAACAAAAGGTACCGATATGAGTTCCAGGTAAAAAAGTAGAAAATTCTGAGCTATGATAAACAAACGCTCAGGTTGATGACTCATATATAGTGGAAAGTTAAATTAATGTTTATATTTAAGAAGTTTTAGCTTTCTAGAATCTACATGTAACATTTTCCTTTCAGTTTAGGTGCTTTTAAAATCAATTTGGTGATTTTCCAAATCAAATTAGCGACTTTTCAACATTAATTAGGTTGGAAAAGTTCTAATTTGATTTGGAAGAACACCAATTATATTTGGAAAATCACCAATTTGATTTAGAAAACTATTTTAATTTCATTAAATTAGTCGAACTGATTTTCTTATCTAAAATATTGGGATTGCTCATTTGGTATACACATAACTATACTGCTTGTGTTCATTTGAGTTAATTTAATCAATTTGATCAGTAAGAGGTGGAAATTGTTGTTTTTCAAATCGACTGTAAGGGCTTGAAGTCAGTTTACTTTTCTGACAAAAATCTTGCCTTTATAACAGAATAAGTATTTTGACAAATTATTGGTGGCAAGCCGAAATGTTGAAATTTCTAAAAAACCATTTCTTTACCTAAATTACATCACGTTACAAATTACAAATATTTATCTGATACAGATTTGGCTTAGTGATCAAAGCATAATTACCTACGTTACGTTGTTTTGTTAGTTCGGATAGTTATAAAGTTTCAGGACTTGGTACTATAGATTTTTTTGTTATTTATTGAGAGTTCTGAACATCCTCTTTTAAAACCAGTGCTTTTTTTGGCCAAATCGCATCGCTTTCTTTTTCTTTTTGCTGCTTGCTCTTTGTTTCTTCTCATCGAAGCCTGGTCTATAAATTGTAGAATGTCGCAAACTATTCAAAATTAATAATCAATGACGCAAAAGTCAAAATCGAGCCTGAGCCTGGGCCTGGAACCAATGTTGAAATTATTTCATTTTCTATACCAACAGAACATTGGGAGCTGAAGTGGTCAACACCACGCTCAACCTATGATGTAGCTCAGGTATTCGATAATAGCTGAGTTCACTGATAGTCAAATAATAAACTTATATTTAGGAATTACAGGTTAGTGACTTACTTATTGTGAAGAAATTCATGGAATCCATGCAGATACTAGGATTCCTTTAAACAAAGTAAAATGACGTAGTTTTTATAACACTGTATGATAGTTTGTTTTCAATTCACATTGTTTTCTGTTGCGAAATCAATGAATTTTATTAGAACATGTTTGAGAAACCTATCCTCAGTGAAAATCGAAGTGTACTTTAATGCAGACAGGTGTACTTTAATATTATTTGATAGTACCTCACATCTTGTATACACTTATTTTATATGCGAAAAATAACTTTCTTGGTTTTTATCTTAGCTTTAATTGAATAGTGCACAAAAAGCAAAGTTTACCACGATTCGCAAAAACTATTAAAATATTACAAACGGCCAAGACAACACACACTTTAAAATTACCTAAAATAAAACGCATATCCATAGTTATTTTACCTTCCGGCAAAAAGAGACTGAAACCAGCTTTACATGCAATGAGAAATCCCCATTTTTCACTTCATTTTTTCACTTGGGTGCTTGAGACGTTTTCGATGCATAAAATATCGTTTTCATCGTCAAATTTGTATAATATGGCAGAGTTACCTTAAGGGGGATAGCCACTGTGACGGCCGAAAAATTAGTGATTTTTAATTTTTTTTTTGGACCGAGTAAGTAGAGGAATTTTTGGATCGGGTTTTTTTTTATTTTATCAAGTACACATCTAATAAGTTTTCCACAAATTTTTATTAAAAAATATTAAATAGTTTTAACAATATAAACGATGCCGTAGCGCCTGAAAAAAAATTCCTCCTCCATGGTCGCATCGATTTTTCAAAAGCCGATACTCTGACAAAAAAAAATATCTATATGAACGAAGTTATCGTTGTACGTAGCCGTTATTTTTTGTTTTGATTTTTCACAAAATGGCGACCGATTGACAATATTTTAATTTTTTTCGGTTTTCAAATAGTTTAAAAAATAGTAAAAAACAAAATTTTCAAATCGGCTACGCTTAACCTTAACCACCACTAAGACGAACAAAACAAAAAAAATTAGACATCGATTAATAATTGTTCCAGTTATTCATGCGAGCAGTTCAAAAAAAGTCGTTACGAGAAAAATACGTTTAAAGATTTCAGTCCACTTCTCTCGTAATGAAATCATGTATAAAAAAATTTAAAATTTTCATAACTATATTAAACTATCGAATCCTGGGCCATATGCCGGTTCTTCCTCTTCATCTCCAGGGGTCTTGTTGACTTTCTTAATTTTTTTATTAACTTTTTCGATGCGATACTGAGCAGCTGACCGGAAGGTCAAGCGAAAAACAGTCGGTCTACCTGTTCTCACTACAATCATTGTAA
The DNA here is from genome assembly GCA_963942545.1 of Oxycera nigricornis. NCBI lineage: Eukaryota > Metazoa > Arthropoda > Insecta > Diptera > Stratiomyidae > Oxycera > Oxycera nigricornis. The sequence continues at coordinate 8,153,720 of OZ012659.1, forward strand.
CTTAGTCAATTTTGGAAATTTTGACTTGCAATTTTGTACACATATTTTTGAACATATAAACTTTGATTTAAAACGTTACTCTACTCTACCAATACTTTTCTACCTGGAACCCATTAAGAAAAAGGTTGTGCGAGTTTCTTTAAGCAACATTCAACGGCGAACTTTTTATTCCCCACAAACGTTTCCCTTTTAGTTATAATAAATTCAATTTCTTAGAAGCGAACAAGTTAGATTACGAAATAGAAACATCTTCTTAAAGTTTATTATTCAAATTTGGCGACATTCGAAAGAAAACATTACTAACGATATTTTTCTTTTGAAGACATTCAAGAGCATAATGTATGAGTGTGTATATGGAACGCAGTTGATGTATTATTATGACAAACATAAAAAGGAACTTGTCATTAAACTCCGTCAAAATTTGGACATATACCGAAACTTTGAGGACAAGGAGCAAACTTTCAAATTGCTTGGTCTGGTCAAATGAATGATGATTGTGTGTTTGAACGTGACTATTCGAAATTGAAAATGAAATATAATTTGAAAACTAATTAGAAATTTCCAGTAGATGACGACGGGCACAAGTTTCAATGTTTATAAACTTTTAATTGGAAAGATATGGTCGAATACACACGGTGAGGGTATATTTTCGATAATTGAAAGTCTTGAAAGAAATGTTGAATTCATATCGGAAGTAAATACATAATGAAATATTGATTTTTGATGGATACTTGACTCTTTGCATGAACATTACCATTGACAAGTTTGCTGAAAAAAGGCAGGCATCTATTTTCTATATGCAAAAATCATGATTCTTAATCCTTTCCTGGGCAAGTGTGTACTGATTATAACACATTTTCAAAAAAAGAGAAGCTAAAGTAATATATTTTTTTCTGGACCTTCATATTTATATAATCTAGGAGTCAGTTCAAATTGCAGACATTCGGTTGGAAGTGTAAGTCGTGACAAGTAATTGAAATAAGTAAAAAAAAAATACTGACCCTAGTATTTCTTGTATAAAATTTGAAAGAAAAGAGATTGATTTAATATTATAATTTTATTATAAACACACATTACGTAACATAATAAATAATTAGTATGTAGTATGTCCTCCTTCGTTTTCTATACACTCTAAAACTCGTTTTCTGAAATTTTGTCAAATTTTTTAGGTAGTTTGCAGAAATTGCTTCCCACTACAACTTGTAAACGTCAAATCAAAAGCTGCCTATATTTTAGTCTACGATCTCTAAAGACACTCTCCTTTAATTTGGAGCACATATTTTCGATGGGATTTAAATCTGGGGAATTACCAGGCCAATCAATCCACACATTAGAAAAATACTCATAAATCGCCTCAAAAATTTACAAATCCGATGTTTTTGAGATTTTGGCAGAAATTCAGCCGGTCTCGAATGTTCTTCTTGGGAAGGAGAGGTTTCTTGCGTTGTCTATAGGCTTACCGGCCCCAGTTGGTGGACCGAATTTATTGCTGAGCGGTGCGCCTCGACACGTTTTAAATGGCCACCGAAGAGCTGTTAAGCCGTTTCGTCACTGTTCGCGTTTTCACTCCTGGTCTATTTTAATTCAAGTACCGACGGTCGACCACTTCTTTGCATATCCTTCACGTTTCCTTCTTCGGCATTGCACCATTTTTTCACGGTGTTCTTGCTGATCCTAAGTATTCTGCATTTGTCACTGCAGCTGTACCCCAATCGATGCATGTGTTGAATTGCAATACGTTTTTGAATTCGACCACTTAACATTATCGTCGCAAAAAAAAATTCAATTCAATTCGTTGAAGATTTTAGTTTAGTTTTTAGGATTTGTACAAAAGAGCGTTAAAATTAAGGTCTTTCGATAAATTTGGTACTTTCACTTCAAGTAACCAAATCTGAATGAATAAATTTATATTTTCAAAAGTCTTTCCACTGTACAGGAGTTAACATCTAAGGCTAGTAAAAAAATACCCAAGTACTTATGGGTCTGCATATTTTACTCGTAACTAGGCCTACCTATAAATCCTCTTCGAATTTGCGTACCTGTTTTTGCTGAGTCTTCAATAAAAGTCATTATTTTCGTATTATCATCTAAATTTTTGTTTTCACTCATTATTAATTAATTAAATATATGTAGCTATAAGAAAATTTAAAGTGGATGTCAAAATTTTAGAAGATTATTTAGAATTATTTTAGAATTTATTCGGGTTGTTTTTTTATGTCGAAGATCAGAAACTTTTGCGCCACCCTGTAGTATATCTGATATACTGACTGAGGAAAACTAAATTTGAAACACCCTAAACTTTCCAAAATATTTCGTTTATTTTTGAAAAGAAATTTATATATAGAACCACAGGATCTATTGCCAAATACTCTACACGTTTTCGTTCAGTCCCTTATAATTATCATAATTTTAAATTGAAATAAAGATCTTGATAGCTTCCAGCCATGCTACAAATAGGCAGTTCTTATTTATAATATATGTATATCAACGAATTTTAAAGCTTATTGATTGTTTCTGCTCGATAGTTTCATATTTTATTGTTATCCAAGAAATATTCATTGACGCAATTTGCAGGTGCCCCAGTTTTGCAAGTTCTGTTGGTCTAGTATCCAATTAATCCGCACAAATGGTTAGATATCATAAAATTTATATTAGTATTTTTAATATCAACAAACAAACCTCTCAAAACGACATTTTATGACCGAATGAACTCAAGAATAAGATATTCAAATGACGCATAAAATGATGTTATTTTCAACATCAATAGCTTGGTGACCCAATGCCCTGCTGTATAGGAAGCAAATTACCCTTGATTGGCTTTATTTCCAAAGGATTTGACAAGAAGATTTTACTATTTATACGAACTATTTGAACACTCATGAATGTGTGCCCGATTTTTGATTACAGGCTTATTATTGTGCATACACAAAGCTAAAATTCGTTGTAGAAAAAATCATACAATCTATTCAATTTGAAAAAGAGGTTAAGGGGTTTCATATGTAAGTCTTGAAGGGAGAAAAATCAACTTTATCAAAAAATTGTATTTCAAAAACCAAAAATTTATTTTATTTAAAATTTACACAGATAAAAAATTAAGCATTTCAAGAAGTTGTAAAAAAAATTGAGCTAAAAACATTGAAAATTGACAATTTTCCTGCAGTTTTCCTCGTCCAATCTTTTTTGCGGTAGGCAGAATATTTCGGGGCAGGTATTCATTTCAAAACAAAAATTCAAAAAATTTCTTATCATTTATGCCCTTGGATCATGATTAACCTAAGAAATTTTTAAAAAAATGAAATTTTAAGTTTTGAAATGAGTTTGAATGAATTTTCGTCTTATATCTTTGAGCATTTTTCCGATTCTCGTCGTTTTTAAAATATTTTTTTTTCGTGAAAAACAGTCGACCGAATAAAAATCCCTTCGTTCAATCACGAGTCAATACTTAAAAGAGGAACTGTGCAAAATTTCAGCAAAATCGGTCGATTCGTTCTCAAGGAATCGTGCCTATCGCACGGAAAAACAAAGTTTCAAGAAAAACGCGTTTAAAGGTTTTCTACCGCGATTTAATGAATTTAAAGTTATTTTTTAGCGTTTTACATCGAGTCGTCGATTCCAGGTCCATACAGTTATTCCTTCGCCTCATTCGCGATGTTCAGAGCATCCTTTTGATGTTGTGATGTTTAATGAAAAAGAAAGGAGCTGATTTTACGCCGCATGCGTATAATACGCAAACGGATTTTGTAAAAATTTCTCTTGGAAAATTCTCCCCCTGTAGCCTCGAAGCTGTTATAATTTTACTGTGTTTTACTTTTGTTCAAGTCCATTTCAATAAATCTAAAACATTTAAAATACAATCGTTTTTTTTTCTGTTGGTGAACTTATTATGTCCTCCACAATATCTAGTCCATATATCATATCTATGTAACGATGACAAATCAAAGCAACCCCATTTAATGTGCCCCTAACCTTGAACTAGAGATATTAATAGCGTCGAAAAAATTCTTATCACAATTTACTTCCAGTCGTGAACAAAAACCATCCGAAAGCCTACTATTATTTACAATTGTGAAGTAACTAAGTAGCAAAGATTATATGTTGGAGATGAATATTTGGTGGCTGATAGTATACATATAGGATATGGGAAGCTAGATAACAAATTGAATAGGGAAGCATTAGCTGGAGATCTTCGATTCGATGGACTGACAGTATTTTGAAAGATAATGATTTTATGACAACAAGTAGCTACAAAAGAGGATAATAACCTAAATAAGTTTGATTTAAACCACTATGGGGTCTTCTATAATTTCTGGATTTTTGAGAGTTCGGTAAAGAGACATGGAACCCGTATAGCTTTGCCCAGTCTGTTCGGTTATTTTTCTGCAATTCATATATGAAAATTTTTTACAATGCAAAGACATAACCAACACTCAAAACATTAATATAATTTTCCATAATTCTTTTGTCAATATGCGCTAACTTCTGAAGCAGCTTCATGGCAGTTTTAGACTTAAAGACTTGCTTTACAAATAGTGTAAATTATTGTGGCTTTATTGTTGAACTACTGAAACATGTGTAGAAAAATGTGGTTTATTTTTATATGTTGGGGATACATATTCCACAATCCGTACACTACTTTCATTATCAACTAATCATAAAAGTCACATTTGAACTGTTTTTTTGCATTTCTCTTTGCTCATTATTTTTTAAAAAATCTTATGACAAATAAATGGGAAAAAACCGTTAGTTTGTACGCAAAATAATAATGAATTCACGAAATAAACTATATAATTAGTCGGGAAAACTTTCAATTCAAGGGGTTTAAGAGTCGAACCCCCTTCCACCACCATTTTTTTTCATCCAGAGAGAGATAAAGTATAATTTCTTCAGTCAAACAGTACTCGCAAATATCAACATAGAAAATTGCAGTTACTATCAGTGGATTTTCTAGTCATGTTGCTTACAGAAAACTTTTTATTTCAAATATTTATTGCTGGAAACGCATAATTTTTTCAAAACGGCATTATGAAAAGTCGGTACAGTTTTGAAAGAATAGAATTTCTCGAATGAGGGCAAATATGCATATTTAACTTCAAAGGAAGCCCAAATCGATCCTTGGGCTCTTCCTCTTGTTGCACTGTTTCTTCCTCCTATATTTTTAAGGCATAAATCAATACAAACTGCTTTCAAACCCCTCTGAATGTGAGCAAAAAAGTGTTAGTAGCAAAAAAAGGAACCTGTGAAACTGGGGGAGAGTTTGTTCGAAATATTGTAGTTACATGCCAGATGCGACAGGTGCAGGATTATATTGGATATTTTATATGATTTCAAAAATGAAATATCGATTTTAATTTAATTTTTGCGTTTGTTCTGATAAATGTTCATTTTTTAAAAGCGGAAATTATTGGAATGAGATCGAAATACGGATATGTGAAAATGTTTTAACAGAGTGTCGTACAAAAAGGGATTCAGAAAACGCTGTAGGTTGTATGCATTTTTCTCCTCAACATTCAAAAAAATAAGATGAAGCAAACAATGATGAACTGCAACTTCAGAGATCATCATTCGCTCCAGAAATCTGTCAAAAGTTTTTATACAAACATGCACTTTATACAAAAGGACAATACTCTGCCGCTCAAAGACAAAACTGAACTGGAAGCATGTTGTCTGCGGCTTTTTTTGATACATTATTTATCTAGAAAGACATCCTTTGAATAGACTTATGATGCTTTCCCTAAAGTCATCTACGGAGGTCAGCTAGATTCTATTTGGTAGACGGGATCTTTTGATTCTGAGGACTATGGCTTCATTGAATTATGCACGACAATGAACTAACTTTATATATTTGTTCCTATTTAGGTTAAGTATTTGACATGAAATAAAAACAATCGTGTTATCCAATGCTCGGTATTTTCGTTTTGGCAGAATTTCTAATTCCAATAATGCTCAAATTTGACTTAGTTTTGGAAAACTATTGGACTCCTTCAATTTTGAGAACTATTCAGCAATAAAATGTAGAACCTAGATGGAGTTTTGACGTCCTTAAATACAGGCTACCGAAATTCCTTTAGTCCTTCATGTTACTTTGATAAGGAGCAGTGAGTATCGATAACAGCAATCAATCATGTAATACACTTAGATTTCTGTTGGAGATTCACGAAATAAACTGAAATATCGGAGTTTTTCAAATCAACTGGAAATTTCTTCAAGTTATCAACATAACCTCGGATTGAACAAATGAAAAATGCAACAAAAAATAAAATGATAATATTGTGTACTTTGTATTTCTATGCAAAAAAAAATTAATAAGTCCAAAAATACATAAGGTCGTGAATAACTGCCATTAGATAAGTAAACTTTTCTGCACAACTTTTCTGAATCAAAAATTCAAGAGGATATAGATAAAGCATAACTGTAAAAAAAAAGTGCAGAATTAACATTTGGACAACTAAATTGATTTATTTTTCGTTTGATAAATACAAACACTTCGTTCTATTATAGTTTTTCAAGCAAAAGAGATACATATTTTTTCCGGATATTTCTAAAGCACAATCAGACGGCATTCATTTCAATTAAGATCAATTCTTTGGCACAATTCATTTAGACGGGTGTTGAAAATAAGAAATTCGACTATATTATCATGAAATAGACAAACAACAAAGCGAAAAGTACACAAAACATGATTAATGTGCCTTGTACCATGAAATGGAAGAAAATTGAAACGAGTTTTTTCTACTATTTTTCCACTCTTCAGTTGATTCATGATTGGCTACAATACTCGGCTAATTATGAATTGTTAAATAGATTCTATTCTGTCGTGAATTCGTAATAAATATTTAAATAAACATAGATTATTGCTCATCTAAGTAAAATGGATGATCCATGTTATCTATTTTTTATGGTATTTTTTTAGCATAATTAGCATAGAATTATTTTTAGATATTTTTTCAGTTTTTTTCCTAGCTTACAAAAATTGTGCAGGATCGAATTGCACAAACGTATGAAAAGTATTCAACAGACGAAATATTTGCGACTTAATCGAAAATAAGAGTTGAAATAGAAACTGTAAAAAAGTAATTATAGGAAACAGAATATTTTTAAAAAAAACAGATGTATTAATTAAAATGAGATTTTGAATGTAATTTTAATTTTTAGAATTTTTTTCTAGATATTGATTCTAAAATTCTCATAAAACTCCAAAAGGAAATCAAGTCCTTCGGAGGTCACTGCAAATCATATTCATGTCCGTCGACCCCAAAATCCAAGTAACAAAATTGGACTCATTTCCTTCATTATTTACCGAATTTTAAAGTTTTTCATCAATCAACACTTCAAGAAGCACTTATAAAAATGCATTTTTCTTAGGCACCGGTGCAATTTTCATTTCCTCAACAATAAGGCAACAGGAGTATTAGCATCAAAGCGCAGACTATCAAGCATGATAGGGATGGAGTAATGATATGGGGGCATATGACTAGCAATGGAGTGGGCAGAATAAAGTTCATTGAGTCCATAAGCGGGTTTTCATGGACCGAGTTGAGAGCTTGAACGCTTGAAATCGGATCAAGGAACGCTTGAAACAGGATCAAGTTTCAAGTACTCGAGCGCGTATATAATTGAACATATTCAAGCTATACCCGCTCGAAATCGGATCGAGTTGTGTGTATTTGTGTGTACATCTATAAGTGTGAAATTTCGCATATTGGCGTTTTTACGAAAATGAATGTTGATTTCAATTGACAACTTGGTGTCACTGTAACTCCACATATTCCTTTTCGCCATTGCTTGATGCAATTCCACAGCCACTCAAACAAAACAAACCATTCCTGTTGTTTTTTTTTATAAAAGAAAAACTTCCTTTTAATTTTGTGTATCTTTATTTGGATTCGTAATCGATTTTCGACCGTAATCGTTCGGTCTTCCTCAGCGATTAAATTTATTCGTGTTAAGTTCTCTACTTATATGCTAATTTTATTCCTTCTGACAAACGCCACCACTACACACACACATTTCGATCTTTGAAGTCGGGTTTAAATGAGACTGTTTGAAGTCGATCCGGTAAAATTTTCTGATCGACTCGAGCGGGTTCAAATAAAACAAACTACCATCTCAAGGTATATAAACTAGACATGGTAACATCTTCCCGATTCCCAAATGCGTTCACTTCTGCGCATGTACGTCACAGAAGCCCCAAGTCGCCGAAAAGTGCCCAGTAGGAATAGCATCAACACCTTTTGGAAAACATGTTCCGCCCAGTAGGAAAGGGAAAATGGCAAGTGATGTTGGAAATAAGCTTTATTGTTGCTGCTATTGCACCCACGCACCGAACAAGTCACCATCGTCACTTCGCTTGTCTTTCGTTTACACGTTTCGCAAGCAATGCACCGACTATCCGCCGCCGGTTTCCGCCATTTATACATTTTGAATTGTGGCGCCTCGTTTTCTTTCGCCTTGCCAGATGTGCACACTATGTTTTGTTCATTTGGCAGCCCGAATTTTTTGGGCAAAATGGCGCGCGAAAAGCCCGCTGTGCGAGCGAGATAGTAGAAAAGCTGCGCATGGGTTTACCTCCTGTAGTTTATATACCTTGCTACCATCTGATCAAATTTGACCCGGACTGGTCCATTTAAACTGCGCGCGCAAACCAAATCGATCCCTAGATTGGTACAACCTTTTTTATGTTCATGTGAAGTTTCATCTCTATATGTCAGTTAGTGTGTGTTTGGCTGCTGTTTGTTTACGACGCTAAAAATTTTGTCTGGCGATTTTTACCATGAACAAAAAAAATTGAACAACGAGCTTGTTTAAAATTTTGTGTTTCCAATGGAATCACGGCTACGGAATCGTTAAAAATGCGGCCGAAGTGTTTTGGGGAGTCTATTTTATCACGAACACAAGTATTTGAGTGGCACAAAGCATTCAGTGAAGGTCGTGAAGTCATCGATAACTTGCCTCATGCGAGTCGTCTATCCACCTCTGTTAATGACGATAACATCGAAAAAGTTTAAGAAACAGTGCTTGAAAATCGTCGTGTTGGCATCAGAGAGATAGCAGAGGATCTCAACATCTCTTACGGATCGACTCAACACATTTTGGTAAATGTTTTGGGTATGAAGCGTGTTAATGATAGACTCGTACCAAAAGACCTGAATCTTTTGCAAAAACAACGTCGAGTAGAGGTCGCAAAAGAGTTGCTTGACAACGTAGCTGAGGACCTTACATTCATCAAACGCATCTTAATTGGTGACGAGACGTGGGTTTACGAATATGACGTCGAAACTGTCCAACAATCTAGCGAATGGCGCCTTAAAAATGAGGCGAAACCGAAAAAAAACCATGCCAGTCGGTCAAAAATAAAGGTCATGCTCATCGTTTTCTTTCATTATCGTGGTGTGGTTCACCATGAATTCGTTCCACAGGGTCAAACGATCAATAAGGAATACTACTTGGCCGTTTTGAGGCGTCTACGTGGAGCAATTCGTGATAACGCACTGTCACATTCTGGCATGATTGTGACTGACTTTTTGGCCAACCACGAAACGAGAGTCATCACTCACCCACTGTATTCGTCAAATTTGGCTCCCTGTGGTTTTTTTCTGTTTTCGAAACTGAAAAATCTGCTTCGGGGAACGCGCCATGAGTCCATTGAAGCCATTAAAAGTAATTCGCTGAAGACACTGAAGGCAATCCCAGCCAAGGCTTATAGCAAGTGTATGGAAACTTGGATTAAGCGTTGGCATGCTTGTATTGGCTCAAAAGGAGCCTATTTTGAAGGCGATCATAAAGATTTGTATTAAAATAGGTGAAAATGTTTTGTTTTGTCAGTCCGGGTCAAATTTGATCAGATGGTATATGAACATTTTGAAGCGCAATTTAAAGCGAAGTGTCGACAAGTTGGGGCTGCTGAATATGTTTTTATTCAAGCAGGACAACAAGCCCAAACATATGGCTGGTTGCTTTGTAATGTCTCCAACCAGCTTAAAACGACCCCACAATCCACGATTTAAATCCCATTGAAGATTTGAGGGATTTGTTGGAGCGGAATATCCGGGAACACAGCATAACTTCCAAGGAAATTTTTAAAAAGTAATCGTCGAAGAATGAGAGGAAATTAGCAGTGACGAGACTTCTAAACTCGTGAATTCGCTGAAAAAACGGTTCATGAAAGAAAATTGAACGAACTATTAATTAATCAGTTTTAGAATTGTTTTTCAATTAAAAATATATTTTTGTACGCAGACATTTTTGTTTTTACGAAACTTTCGTTTCTTTTTTTTTTAAATTTTTATATTAAACATACAGCAATAGACTTTATGACAAATAATATTAAAATTAATAAAACAAATTCTTATCTCAATAAAATATGATATGTTCATTCGAAAATATATTTACTTATTTGTTTATTGATTTTATATGAATAGAAGAAAATTTTCGTTTTTCTGCTAAGTTTATGTCTTTGCATTGCTTTTAAAAAGGGCATTTAATCGTTTTTGAGCTGTTTTTAATTTCCGAATTTGAATTGATAAACTCACCTTTTTAATATCGATACTATTCATTCTTTAAACTTTATGCACAACCATCATACGCTTTTGTATCTACAGTTGAACGATAAAATTTACATACCCCTATAAATCACCAGTAAAGATTGCGTATACTCAGTTTTTGATAGGTATCTTGGATTGTTTGTATCTGAAGAAATACATGCACACAGTGGTGAGAATTGCAGTCCGTTTTGAAGCAATAGGGGATTTCATAAAAGTGGAGTTTAGGTAAGATTAGGATATAAGTTTGGTGAATTTTTTTGAGCTATTGACCGTAGTTCCAAGAGTTATTATAAATTGGACATCAAGTGCAAATCCGAAGAATAATTGATATGGAGGTACAAAAACTTATAGTTAACATCCCGGTTTCTTTTGCAACAATGTATGAAAATACAAAATCAACCCAGAAACGTGAGACCGACTTCCACTTCCTTTTGCATTAGCAATAAGTAGCAAAACCAATTGCCAATTTCACTCCTCTTAACATATGCATTTTTATTTTTTAGATATTCAGATATGAAATGTTTATATGGTTATTTCAAAAATTCAAGTTAATAAAACGTGTCACGCATGAAAAGGGCTTGCAACGTTTTACATCATATTCCATTAAAATTGTTCCGCATACGAGGATTTCAACTTATATTTATCCATCCGCCATATGTTGGCCACATGTTGATTTTAGCTGAAAAGTATTTTCAATTGAATAACCGTTGCATGTGTAAACAAGGAGTTTCCATAAACATTTGTACAAATATACAAACGATAGTCGTTTTTGTTGTTGCTGATATGCTTTTGAAGATCAAATTTCTCTAGACAATATTGAAAGTATCGAAATTGAATTTCAGGAAATAAAATACACATTCTGATTGTTTTTCGTATTTAAACAGACTTAATATGTAGCAATAGAAGCACTAATGGAAGGGAAATATGTATTTATTAAGTGCTATATGGACGAACAATAGCAAGGGCCTCCCCTTCGAGCATTCAACATACTATATTGAAACAAGGACAAATTCAATTATATTAATCGAACAGTGTACAGTGTCATATATTTTTCATTGTATTTTATGGATGCAAAGGGGAAAGTGCTTGTACTCTTTTGTGTGTAAATGTTAAGGTTAGATGGAAACAATCCGGTCGCTTTCACTTCTTACCAACACAAATCGTCCAGCAATTGCAATTTACATAGTCGGGTTTTTCAGTCACAAGTATTCCGATTGCAGCCGTGTCTGTTCTGCGGTGCTTTTTTGATCCATTTGGGTCATTTGCAATCCTTTTTTCTTCTTCCAAAATTCAATGCGATTCAAAGACACTACTTGTCTTTATTTTCAGCGAAAATGATCCTTTTCTCGAAATCAAAAAAAAAACAAGCCGTGAGGTGGGACCCATGAGGTCCACACGGTCAACTTCCCAGTAATATCTACATAGATATTAAAAATATTAAACACGATAAAAGTTATGGAAATAATACTACTTCAAATAATAAAAATGTACCTCTCATAAAAATTATTGGAATGATTTAATATTAATCGTAACATCTACGGGAGCGTCAATTGATTACGTAAGGATTTTGGTGCATTGGTTTGATTGATTATTCACGCGGATCAATCGGAGGAGGGACAGGTTACAAAGCAGTTTTTTCATTAAAGTTAAACATGGTGCTGTGAAGACTATTGAAAATCTGCTCAAATTTTGCAAATATTAATAAACTTTGATTGACTATACAACAATGTCTTTAGAATAAGAGATTTAAGGTATAATTCGAATAAACCCTTTTTACATGGTGACTTTGAATGATTTTTTATTTTTAATTTAATTTGGTTGTAATCATGAGAAAAGTTTTTGCTGGTTTCTCTACAAAAATTGATAAAAGTTTATAAATTCTATAAACATTTATTATTACGATGTGCAAATCAGGTTAAAAATGGAATTTTTTATGAAAAAAACACTACTTTTCTAAAAAAAAAAATTAATAAATCGTAAAAAACGCTTTAACAATTTTTTTAAAATATAAAAACATCATAAAGATGTTGATACGCGTCGATTGACACCTTAATGATGGAAAGATTATATTTGGTTCTCGAGATATAATGAATGACGTAAATGACCTTGAATGTTTAATGATTTTTTATTTTTTATTTAATTTTTTTTGTAAACATGAAAAAAAAATTTGCTGATTTTTTTACAAGAACTATGTGGAGTATATAAATAATATAAACATTGATTACTTAGGTTTGAAAATAAGGTTAAAAATTTTGTGTTTTTGAAAAAAATCCTAATTTTTTGCACTTTTTTTAAAAAAATTAAAAAACGGATCCAACGATTTTTTTAAAAATTTGATAGATTCATAAAAATGTTAATACCCGTCGATTGACACCTTAATGATGAAAATCGCATGTTTGGTTCGTGAGATATAGCGCATAACATGGTTGACCTTCAAGGGGTGAAAACAGCAAACCCCCCCGACCGAAGTGTCCCAAAAACTAATCAGCTCTTGAGATTGCAAAGACGCTTCGACTGACACCTCAACGAAATCGATACGACTTTGTTTACGTGAGTTATGCTCGTAGAAAAATTGCCCGCGAACGCACGTACGTACATACACACACACACATACTTCTTTCTAAAAACACTTTATATATACTCTATAGACCTCAAAACGTAAAGAAAAGTTGAAAATTTCAATTTCGATTTTCGAGGCGATTACAAGAACTTCCCATATACTGGGAAGTTAATTAACATATTTGCGATCAAATGAAAAATTGAATTTATGTTGAAAACAAGCCGCGACCCTTGAGGCTCACACTATTAACTTTCCAGTAAAATCTACATAAATATTAAAAATAATAATAATAATAATAATGCAAAAGATAATACTCTTAATCCTTATAATGATAAGAATTAATTACAGGTATGAGCTAATATTAATCGTATCGTCTTTCGGAGCTTCCATCCATTGATAACATAAGGCATTTGGTAGATGGGTGGGGGGTTTTAGATTAATCTTTACGCGGAGCGAACGGTGAAGGGGCAGGTTACAAAGCCATATCGACGTTCAAGGGGCGTAAGTACAAACTTTAGCGAAATAAAGATTAAAGGGATATTGAATGCCGTTTTTGTTTCTACACTCACTAAACTAGATTTTGTGGAGTGATGGCCATTTTGGTTAGTTGCGTCCGAAATTTCTATAAATAGACCAGGGCGGATCTGTTTTCAATTGGCCGTTGAGGGGGACACACTGATTTTTGCAGGAAAATTTGTGGAAAGCTCGTATAACAATAATTATCCTATGCTTCCTCTCAAAAAAGTTGGAAACATTAAAAAAAAATCGAAGTGTTTAAAAATTAAAAAAAAAACATTTTTTTCCTACTTTTCTCACTCTTTACTTTAAAATGGATTATTTAAGGTCAAAAGTGTGTAGCAAAAAAGTTGCGTAATAAAATTTTCTATAAGATAGGATTGGTTAAAAATCGTAAAACTATTAACCCTTGCCGCAAAATTGCAATAAATATAAAAAACAGGGAGAAAAAAGCCTCTTTTTTTTAACCACTTAAAATGCACTCAGGACCTCTATATTTCGCTTTAAAAATCTTTACAATATCATAAAATAGCAAACAAATTTTCATCAAAATCGATTCAGTAGATTGCCTATAATAATTGTGCAATCTAAATTTGTTTTTAAAAAATCAAAATTTTTGAAAGCATGCAAGTCAGAAACTTATCCTTATAGAAGTTTGAAATTTTTTTCACATATAAAAGACCAGTTCACCTATCAAATGCACTATACAAAATTAAAATCAGATTATTAGGGCAACTTCAGAATTTTTTGCTAAACTTGGTTATAAACTCTAAAACAGTGCTGGGCGGCTACGGATTCTGTTGATGGAAACATGGCTCCTACGACTGGAGTTAACGGAAAGGTCCGAATTTTTTTTTCCGTGAATTGAAAATTCATTGAATTTTTATGTAAGTAAATGTTAGTTAGTATATATAATAATAAAAGAAAAGAAAAATTTATTCGATGAAGCAATTAATACCACTTTTAGAGACAGAATTATAAAGGTCAATTTTTTTCGACACTCCTTAATAGCCAGGTATTTCCCTTTCATTTTTTGTGTTTATCGGCTTCAACCCTTCGATGGTGGCACTGGATCTGAAAAATCCGCGCCGCAGGATTTCCGCAGTGTGTTCATTGATAGCGAGAGTCAATGTTTTGTTTGCATTGAAGTTTATAAATTTTTATAAAATTTCAGTAAAGCTCTATAGAGAAATGATTCTTGTCTTTCATATTATCTCATGAGATAAAATAGCAGCCAGTTAGTCGTCAGTATGATTGATTTTTATTGATCAATCTCACAGATCCAGTGCCAATTTCTATGGAAATTTTAGAACGCAACCATCGGAGTGCAAAGGACAACTTCCAACCCTGATTAGACCATTCATACGTAGAATTTCAACTTTTATTTCGAAAGAAGAGATTGAAATGAACTCTAATTTGCGTACTGAACTCAAAACAGTATATGGCAATATTACGAATCCTTATAGCTCGTGATATTTATATATACTTACATTTCATCTTCTCTTTCATTATTGCCGAATAGCGCGTCCCACACAACTATGCGGATTGGCTTGTTTCAATTTCAAGCTACGTAAAAAATGAAGCAAAAGCAGTTATCAAAATGTCTTATTTGAATTCCATTCAAATTTTTATGCTCGAAAGTTCGTATTTAAACACTATACAATTCATAATATAATCGGATTATTTTAATCTCATTTCGATTGTCGTTTATGCGTTGAATATTTTTTTTTGGAAACGGATCAAAAAGAAAACGGATTGATAACTGATATATTTTATCAAAAATAAAATTCATTCAACTTCAAAATCTGCGACAAATTTGAATTCGAAATTCTTTGATTTCTGTTAATTCCAAAATATTCATAATTTTTTGCAGAATTTCAATAAAATTTATTTTAATTTTAAATTGATTGATTAATTGATGGATTCCCAACAAAATTGTCAATTTTTCCCACTTAAAATTAGTAAATATTCAACAAATTTCATTAAATGCATATTAGTCAACAACACCACTTTTAAAAGGTGCTTAATTGGTCGGTCCAATTATTGAGATACGATCAAACCCAATTACAACTAATTACCTTTAATTTTCATTTGGTGTAAAAAAATACAAGCAAAATCCGTCAAATGAAAGCGATGGAAAGCTACGAGTGATGAATGGAAAAGCGCAACGAAGAGCCATTAACAAACGAAAATTTATTGACCCACTAAAGTTGAGTGAATAATTTTCAATTATACGAAGCGTGGTGAAAGATTGAAGTTAGGGGGAGGGGGAAGGGGGTGCTAGAGGCAATTAATAGCAACGAACTATTAAAATTTATCGATCTTAATACAACGATAGAATATAGTATAATTGAATTCAGATATCTTAAGTGATCAAAAAGGCTTTAAATCGTCGTCGTTGATTTTTTAAAGGCCACTTTCACTAATAAAATTTAGGATTACCATTTTTATAAAGAGTTGAAAAACGATTACTGGCATTTAATCACATTTTAGCCTGAAGCTCAGAAGCAGGTCGTCTGAGAAATAGAGAGAGAAAACGATGCAGAATAAGGCAACGTTTAGGGTTCGAATTCACGACTTCGTGATTCTGAGTCCTACCAACGTTTGTGGAGTATCCCTTGATGGGGCAGCTGCCTGTTTTTCGGCCTTTTAAGGTATGCCTGGAAGCTCTGCCCATATTCATGCGCTTTATTTGACCTTTCTATTGAAATCCGAGCAGCTTCGACAGGAACAATACTACTGGCTCGTTGGAAAGAGTAAAAAACTCAGAATTGCAACGAATTCGCCAGTACCTTTCATCCTTCACGGGACCCTGGACGTTTCTTTGAACGTGGCGCTCAAAAATACTAAATTGTCTTTTCTTAAGCCGATGTCAAGATCCACGTTCAACATTCCTACACTAATACGCGACGAAGCTTATTTTTGCGGCGTAATTTATTGCATTCAGTTTTTGGGAGGCCTTAAGGGGTTACATAGGTCTGGAAGCATAATAAAACAACTTTTTCAAAAAATTGTATTTAAAAAAACCAAAAATCTGCTTTATTTAAAATTTACCCACATAAAAGTTAAGCATTTCAAGAAATTGTAAAAAAATCAGCTAAAAACATTGAAAATTGTCAATTTTACTGCAGTTTTTCTCGTCGAACCTTTTTTTTGCGGTAGGCAGGATATTTCGGTGCAGGTTCATCTCAAATCAAAAATTCAAAAAATTTCTTGTAGTTTATGCGCTTGTCTCGTACTTGAACGAAGGAATTTAAGAAAAGATGAAATTTAAAGTTTTGAGATGAGTTTGAATGAATTTTCGTCTATTTTTTTTTAGCATTTTTCCGATTCTCATCGTTTTTAAAATATTTTTTTCGTATAAAACAAAAACGAGGCGACCGAATGAAAATCCCTTCGTTCAAGCATGACCCATGAGTCAAGACTATAAAGAGGAACTGTGCAAAGTTTCAGCAAAATCGGTCGATTCGTTCTCGAGAAATCGTGTCTACCGCACGGAAAAACAAAGTTTCGAGAAAACGCGTTTAAAGTTTTTCTACCGCGATTTAATGAATTAAAATTATTTTTTCGCGACTTACATCGAGTCGTCGATTCCAGTCCATACAGTAATTCGTTCGCCTCATTCGCGATGTCCCGAGCATCCTTTTGATGTTGTGACGTTTAATGAAAAAGAAAGGAGCTGATTTGACGCGGTAGAACCGCGTCGCATGCGTATAATACGCTAGGTAGGGCAGAGCGCACGTACCGACCACGCGGTATTCAAATCTCTATAACTCCAGTGATATCGCTCGAATTTACTTCAAATTTGGTGTGAATACTCTTGAAGTACTATACTTTCATATGGAATAAAAAACTCGATCGATTTTTTGAAAATACAAGACCTATGTAACCCCTTAAGGGGTTAACCCCACTTGTAACTTTGAGTTTTGTTTTTTTGTTGCATTTTTTCAAAGTATAACTATCTGAGAATATGTCCTTAAAATTTCAAGTCGATTCGAACAAAATTGACTGAGATATGAGCGTTGAAAGAGAAGAATTCGTTACGTAAACGACTGAAATTGAAACTTTAAACGCGTTTTTTCGAAATGATATTTTTGAAGTCGGTGACCAAAATTACTCGAAAACTGCTGTACCGATCCTTTTGAAACTTGTCAAACTTGTTTAATACATAAAAATGTAGAGCTTAATTGTTCGATTTTCTTTTCCGATAAAAAATGGCCGTTTTATAGCCAAAAGACCGTTGTTTTTAGTGAAAATCGAACCATTAACTTTGACTATCCGCTTTTTTGTGAGAAATGTTTATTTTTTTAAATCCTTCGATTAAACACTAGTTTATACTGTTGTTTAACTAAATCCGTCAACATTTTTTGTTCCAGATGATTCAATTCGCCCCAATGTTGGTCACCGCAAAACGGAAAAATTAAAATACAATTGTTTTGACGGCCATTTGTAACTCAACCATGTACTATTTTTCAAAAAAAAAAATCATCACTTAAAGGTGTTTAATGTAGGTACTTTAATATGATATAATGTTCATTTAAAAAAGTTTCGTAGTTTTGTTTAAAAAAATTCATGAAAATGACCTTTTTTGGCGCTACAAGTGGGGTTAACCCCTTAAGATTGCGTTCTTTACTGATTTTCCTTGTTCTTAAGATTGTTAACCATGGACGCGGGCAGAATGCTCAAAGAAGTTTCCAAGGAGACAAAAGTTATTAAAGTGTACTAACAGTCCGCAGGTCTTCAAGCATTTCTATTTTAAGGACATTTCGGGAAATTTTTACCCACCAGAAATCAGCAATGACGCGAAATATTGTGACATGAGTATGAAATACTCCTCATGGATTTATTCACATCATCAATTCTCTAGCCTTCGGATGGAGAGGTTGCCCTCCCATGCCTCCATTGCGTACGTTCATGATTTTTTTCTTATAGTTTTGTAAGCTATTTAACGATGATGAACACAGTATCCCAAGTCAGGATTGACGACGAACTGAATCAGAGCTTTCAAATAAATTCAGGCCTAAAACAAGACGATGGACTCGCACCTATTTTGGTTGATTTAGCCGTGGAATATGTCATGCTGAAAATACACACTGAATTCACGAGTAACCTACTTTTCAAATCCACACGCTGACAACAATTTTTTTTATAATGTCGTGTTTCATTTGAAAAAATAGGTTGTGCATTGAAAGTGTTCCGATTTAAATGCGAGACTGCAAAAATAGACAAAAGAACGGAAAATATATATAAATTAGCGCTGAGATTTGAATCTTGGCTACCATGAATGAGAGGCAGGCGCTCCATGTGACGATTTTCCGTAACATGACGCAAACAAATGTTTCATTAGTCGGGAGCTAGTCATTTTCAATTATGAAATGAAAACCAGCCATTATCAAAGTGTCGACACTGCAAACAAAATTTCATAGATCACAATTCTCTTTAGATGTTTTATTTTTCTAGAAAAATCAATTCCGAGCGAATTGATGTATGGCAAACTGCCAAACGACTATAATTCAAAATAATCATAGAGCTAATGGCTGAACAGCTTGCATAATCATTATCTCCAACGAAACGGGCAGCCAAGACTTTGGGACGACATGGATTATTAGTTTTCCAATATGATTGGCAGCATTTCAACCACTTATGGAAAATACTATTGGCGTCCTACCAACTCTCATATAACTAGAATAGTAAGGAGTTGCCTGTCAATTAGTTTTCGAGTTGCTGAACAAAAACTCTTAAAAATTCATGACGAGCAACTTTCGTCGAGCATTCAAGTACGGTCGTGGTGGCGCTACGTACGACAGGGAAGGATGAAGTGCATCAGAAAAGTTTATTCGCCCCGTCACGAACACAAAGTACCTACTCCTGATTTGCCGAAGTTGCCGCAAATTCCCAGCTGCCACGAAACTTTTTGCAGAGTTTTACGAAATAAATTATTAGAGGCAAGTCGTTTGATATGGTTACAAAGATTTATTTCAAAGATGCTCGGAAGCACATCTGAACTTCGATTCAAATAGAAACTATTCTCAGAGGATCGTAGTGAGAGCGAAAGCAACTGAACAGAAAGGGTTTTCGTTTTGGTCACACGTCTCGAAATTACGTCAGCACTTTGCGCTTGTTTGTGAGCACACTATTTCGATATCCATTCCATTAAGAAATCAAAGGTAATCCAGCTCCTAAGGCTCTTGTTGGAAGCAATGGTGGAGTAGAAGCCTCGAAGTCGGACAGCCGCGACTAGAGGCAAAAATCTACGCGAACTTCGTCTACCACCAGGCGAACAAGAACAAAAACAACGGCAAGAAACTTAAGAAACTGGGCAAAAAAGTACGACGGTCTGCGGGCGGGTACTTGGCAGGTTCTGCGGGTGGATTGGATTGGAGTCGCCACGCTGCTGCACCATCAGCCGTCGTGCTCGACTTGAAGACAATGGAAGCACCGAAAATGGACGGCTGCAGCCCAATGTCACGGAAACCACGAGCACATTTGCCGGCCAGAAGAACTGAAGAGCTGCTCTAGGCTTGGATCTACCACGCGACGAGCGCTTATCGCACAAATCCGAAAAGGGGCTTTGTGCACGCTCCAGCTTCAGATCGTGGTCAACAAAAAGTCCAGAGGGGCGAAAATTTATGGAGTTATATAGATTGTGCGGCGGCGGCTAGGGCCGGGGAGGCCGACAGTCATCAAATGATCCGCAAAACCGCCGAGGAAAGCCGCAATGGGAATGGAAGCGAGCCGTGCGGCTTGGGCCGGTCGGCATGGACATCGTGCGCGGCAAGAAGAACTAGCGAGGCGAGCCGTGCACAAGTTGGCGCACTCAACAGAGACTAGAAAAAAGAAAGCCCCAAGAGGTAGGTTGGCGCAGCTTAACGCCGTCTTTCAGACGCTTTCCCAAGCCAAGGATTAGCGAGCACAAAGGCTTGACTTTGGCGAGAAGGCTTACATCTGCTTGATATGATGCAGACAGGCAATATGTGGGGATGTGTGTGGTTTCTGCCTGCGGCTAGCGTCCTGAAAGGAAGCAGTTTTCAAGTCCTGTTGGAAAAAAGATTTAGACAATTGAATTGAAGCTGTGCGTTTAAGCGGAGATAAAGGGATGTTGTGCTACAAATAGTACGTTGGAATGTACTCACTTGCTTCTCGACGCTATCACAAGGATTGGCCGTCGTCGCAGTCTCGGCGCTGTCCAAGTGCTCTTGCTTGATCAGCGGCAACAGCGGCAAGAAGTCGTTCTTGGTCATGTTCTCGAGTTCGTCCAGCTCCATCCTGGCGGCGCCTCCACAACTTGCTTCGTAATATCCGCACGGACGGTCAAAGGACGGCACTTGCTCGCAGTGTTCCTGGACACTTCACTATATTCCCCGGTCAAGGGACGTTTCGGCTCCTCTCGAGTATTGCATTTCACTACCGCAGGTCGTTTCTTCCGACTACAGTGCAAGAGAAAACGGGGTTCCTATCGGAACATGATTGCCGAAGCCATAAATATTCGCGGGGCACGATTGCGGCGCCTCAAATTCAAGCACAAGGACGAAAACACTCAGCAGCAGCGACACAACCGAATTGCAGCCCTCGTCCGCGGTATCCGTTACACGCAATTCGGGAAGCATCCTTGATGGCTCAATGCACTGCCTCGCCTCGTGAATAAAGAAAACTTATGTGAAAGCACTTTCACTGAGCCGCCGCGTCTCACTCGGACCCTCCCGACGAGCACTTGTCCAGCGTGGAAAATCGCGATTCCGCGATACGCTCCCCAAGCAAAGCAGCCTTTCGCTAATCTCGAAGGCACAAAACGATCCTTGAAGGCATTTTCGTTGACACTTTCGAATTTTCACGAAATCCAGGTGCTGCGAAAAACTTCACTTTTCGCCTGGCAAATCGGGCGTCCACAAACGCGGTCACGTTCACAGCAACGATATTTCGGATGCGTTTGCTCAATGTGCATTTTACTGTTGGACAATTTGCAAGAATTTACAATCGCGACAACCGCGGACGCTTTTTACGGCGATTGAAAAATTCCAAGAGGTGTTGAGATGACGGCCATTTTGAAATGAAACACATTCGAATACGACACTGCAGCGGTGTGGGTACGAGCAATACAATAGCGCGTGTATACAACTGTAGTACGGAATGTTTCCGTGGGACGGCGCCAGGTCCTATTGTGAAATGACAGCAGATTGTGGTTGAAATGAAAGCGATTCCAGCGACACCAAATCGATGATAAATTTGTGAATTTTAAAACGTCTTCTAACCTCAAAATTAAACTCTTTTATATTATCAACAAAGATAAACGTCTGTTTAAGCTCGCATCAGACTCTCAGTGACACACTTTTCTCAGAAAACACAAGTTTAACAAGTTCTCGTCAACAAAATTTGAAAAAATTATGAAATCTGGACTGCCATGGGTGTTCTATGTTACACAAACATGGAACATCTGTTAGGATTCGATGTTTTAAGGTGTCAACAATATCAAAGTGACATGAGATAAACCGCCAAACTTAAAAAGTATCATAGGAATTAAGTGAACTTATCAATCAATGGATAACTGTAAGTATTTCAAGCGATTTTAGCTTCTTTTTGCAATGCTTATTAAGTTTAATATTTTTATAAGATCCTGTTAATAATTCGAGATGCGAAGAGAAAGTTACTCGATATATGGTACATGTATATAAATACATATATGGTACATGTATATAAATACATATGTATGTTTTAAGATGTTCATGTCCCGACGTTGGATTTTTTTTTTTAAAAGTTTTATAATCCCCAATATTCAAATATTCCTTAAAACTTCATTGTCGACCAATCGTGAAGGTACCAACTGCACCTTTTTAGAAATTGAAATGGACCTGATAATTATATAAAGCGAAATTCACATAATCTGCACCGAGCGGCCACCCTTAAAAAATGAATAAAATAATTTTAAATGTTCGTAATGTAGTTTTGAATGATGTGAACCGGACATTGCTTAAACAATTGATCGGTGATGCTCTCGTTCACCATTAAACACCCTTTCGCGAATCGTAACAAAAATTCAATAATTCAGCCGCAACTCAACTAAGGAGTCTTGATATTTCGTTTTCAGGTGAATTTCGAAATGCAAACGTCGACGAAGTTCTACAAAGCGTAAATGCGAACGCAAACAGTCCACATTTGCGAAACATTTACTTGAAACAAGCCGACGTTGAGTTTGAACGGGGCAACATCCCGAATTGCGTTTTCTATCAAACAGAAGCACTGTGTCTGGGGTATCGATGTAAATATCTAACCAGCAACTATGCGCCCAGCGAAACAGTTGAGATTGCATTCGAAAACTCGCTGTTGAAATATGCTGCTCAAACCACGAAAATGTCTGTTCCTGCGAAACAGAAGCAGCGAAATAATATCTTCGATACCGATCCGAAAGCCGGCCTGCAAGCGATTCGAGAGTTCTGCATGTCATTGCCCAGGGAATGGACCGTTCTGCAACTATGCAAGGGCTTCAATCCGAATAGCAGCAGTTCATTGAAGTCGGAGATAATTACGGCCAACTGCCCGATCTACCTGTCCGTGTTGAAGAACACACAAGCGGATTTGTATTCGGACCCACTTTGTTTCAAGGTCAATCTAACTCCACCTTGTTCCGATGTCTACTCCATGCTTCACGAAATATCGGAGAAGTTGAAAAACGGGTCGAAAATTTTGTCCAGAGATGAAGGCAATCTGGCCTACAATTTGAACCTGCGAGAAGTTGATCGAGACATCAAGGACGCACTTCAAGTGTTGAAGCATTTGCTGGGTCCGTGGCGATGCTTCTTTTCGGGGCCTGCAACACCCGCGAACCAGGCTGAGCAAGACGGTATTTATTCGAGAGTCAAGCAGTTCGCGGTTGATAATAACTTGAAAACGCGGGAGTATATCATCCTATGCAATTTAGCGAAGTTTGCACAGGAACTTTCCAGCTCTGATATTACAACGGCATGCTCGGAACTGTCCAACGACACCGCCGTGCAGAGACGAATACGAAAATTCCTTGGAGACTGTCGGCAAAGCAGCTCGAAGCCTTGCGAAAGCTATCCGTGCATTCTAATCGTCGATGAACTTCTCGACCACTTCTTCTGGGAGATGCTAAACGAACAGCAGGAAATATGCCGGATCAGCTCTTTGCACCTACTCAAATCAATCTATGGCAATTACCGAGAGAAGGTGGTAGACGGATACGTTCGACTTGCTATCAACGTTGGCAAATGGATTTTAAATCCCGACAAAACGCTCAACGGAATGGAGCTCCGGATATCATCGTTTGTTGCGGCCTGGGATCCGAAACTCGATTGCTTCGTTGATCGCAAGATACCAACTGCCCAGACGATAACGCAATACATCAGTGAATCCGATGTGTTCATCTATTCCGGCCACGGATCCGGTCTCCAGTTCTTCAACGGCCACAAAATTACAAATTTACGTTCGAACTCGGTGATATTCCTGCTCGGTTGCGATTCAGTGCGATTGAAATCGGACGGATTGCATAGCGAAATGATGGGATCGCATCTGTACTACTTCGCCACACAATGTCCGGCTGTTGTCGGGACAATTTTGATGGCATTCGACCGTAAATTGGATATGATTACAACGGATACACTAAGTGCTTGGATTCCAACGAACAAGAAAACGCATTGGCGGAATGTCGATAAAAAATTGTGGATGAAAGATGCGAAAGTTGTATATAAAAAATCAACAAATTGCAGTGAACAGATGTATGAGCCACGATTGTCAAGGATCATATGTAGTCTACGCGAAAAAGGGGACACGTTTCATAGTCGTGTGCATTTCGTTTATCGGGGATTGCCAGTTTGGAATGTTAATGCGGAATGAATTGTGCAAATGATGCCTGAATCAAGAAATTATTGTTAATATTTACCACCCTAGACTTGTTCTTGCTTAAAGCGATTATGTCTTGTTATTTCGATCAGTAGAGGAGAAAATTCGTAAAAAAACAGACATCAGACAATTTCGCAACTCATCGGTCGATGCCGGGACGTTTGTGACCTAATAGTCTGCAGTTTTCTCATGTTTCGAAAATATTTGTGTGATTGCAGAATAAAAAAATATTTTTCTATTTACATAAACTTTGTTTTGCTACTTATATGAAATAGATGGCAAAGCAAATGTGTTTGTGTCCCTGCACTTCCTACGAACCTTGATCATGTTATAAACCCTTCATTCCCAGCAGGGCTGCGAAGTGGGGACGTAAACTCGGAATCCTGGAGCCAAATATATTTACTAGGAATCGGAGCAAGAAGCGTAATCGCTATAACTCTGCAGAAACTTCGATTCCGAATTTCATAATCATTAAATCATTACTAAAACAGCAAACTGCAAAAATTCGAAACAGAATCCCATAAAGCATTCGACTATGTCGGGAAAAATTGACCAAGAATCAAGTGTCTGTCTGACCGAATGCTTTCCGCACTAATAATTATAAAATCAAACATGCGGGCATCAATAAATGCCGATTTAATTATTCGATTTTGTTTTAGAGAAAAACTAATGCAGAAAATAAACTTATAAATATATATTTTTAATAAATTTCATTTATTTTTAAGGCTATCATCGCGAATTGTTCATTTTCATTTAATTTGTTGCATTGAAATGATTACGTTTGCATTGTTTTTCAGTTGAATTTTATTGAAAAAATTTTTTATTGAAAATTGCACAGAGATAATGTTGAGGATGCATGAGTTCACTACTAACTAAATGCGTTATCATTTAATCACGTGGAGACCATTTCATTATATTGAAATCTGAAGTCGAAGTTAAATTAGAAACGACGTTAAAATTGGAATCGGAATTAAAATAAGAACGGAATCGTAGTCTCGAAAATGTTTCCTAATGTAGTCGGAGTTGTAAAGAAGTTAGGACGACTTCACAGCCCTGGTTTCAAGTCAGCCTCGTGTGGAAACCACCTTCCTGCATCATTTTTTGTTCAGAGCAATTTATTATTTGATACAGGCGTATCCCGATTCACGACAGGGCTGTGTTCCGTGAAGTGGTAACGTAGCTTGAAACGACTTAAAACGAGTCAAAGTAATTTGTCACAAGTTAATAACAAATGGCAGCCTACGAACATATGAAATAAAAATCAAATTTACGCATGATATGATAGTAAACGTATATATTTTGAAGATTCAATAGTTTTACTGTACATTGCGATTAACAGCTACACAAATCAATTCATAATATCATCATAATCATCATCAGAATTCTTTCTGAAATTAGTTGATGATGGAACATCTTTACCTATATGTAGTTTTCTTAATAAAGTTGGAATCAATGCACTGTTCTACTATTTCTTTTTTTATTGTTGTATCCAATTTCTTGTAGGGAAGAGTAGCATCATTCATCAGCTGCATAAATCTTTCGCTTCGGTCTTTGTTTGAATCCAACTCAAAGATCTCATTGGCTTTATCTAAATAGTCTAAGCCTTCCGACAATTTTTTTTAATATTAGAGGACAATCATAGAAAGCATTCTGCTCAATTGATTCCTTAACCTCAGAAACATCACCTTCGGCGTCTAGTGAAACGTCTAAAAGTTGAATCAGCACTTCAGCTGATATTTCCGCATCGTGCGATTCCAATAGTTCTGACACATTTGCGTTGTCTACTTCGGAAAATCCTATTTGGTGAGCCAAATTCAAAATGTCCGTTTGTATTTCGGCCAAATTCGTTGCCGTTAACTCGTTTGTTACAACTATATTTCGCGTAACGGTCACTCTTACACCGCAGCCGATTCTGGCCACGGTTTGGGCAATCCCATCCGGCTTAAACCCGCGAAGAGGGGTGTGGGAATATTTTTCAAAAGGGCGCCACCCGTTTCTGCGCCGGTACTACCCTGTCCGCGAATCCAAAAATGTGAACAGGATTCGCGACGACCCAAAACCACCGACCGAATAAGGAGCTTGAAACTAGGGACACAAGAGCCGGAAACGCGGCGTCCGCTTCGCCACTTCACACAAATCACCAATCTAATCAAGGCACTATTTTATTCTTTTTTTTTAAAACCTACCTACCTACCTACCCTATCTATATATACTTAACTCTACTTACAATTTTGTTTCTTCTTCTTAACTTAACGCTGCGGACTCCGAATTCATCTGCCACTTGCCGATCGTGCGCCGCTTGCTGTCCGTCGTCCTATTCTCCTTCTTCCACAACGCGTAAGTTTTTTTCAGTCTTCCGCGATTTACTTAATCCACCAATATCCGCAATCCTCCGCTTTATGCTTCCCGCGATCAGCACTCAAAAAAGAACCAGAACGGCACCACCGTCCAAGACTCCGCACCAAAAAAGTCCCGGCAGCTGTTCTGCCCGCGATATTTAAGGGATCCCCCCAATCCCGTTGTCGCTGCATAGGCGGTCAACGGTCCGCCGAGTTTGCTGACCTCATCGAAGCTTTCCTAGCTTTGGAACGTTGTTATAGAGAAGTGGTATGTGGTGGTAAGAATATTACTTTGACATTCGAATCTAGGTAGTCGAAATTCGCTGAATGTGATGCGAGCATTATCCAAAATAAACAGTGCCTCGTATGTTAAATTGTCTTTAGAGCAATAGTCTTTCACTGTTGGACAAAAAACAGTTAGAAACCGGTCACCAAATATTACCGAAGTCATCCAAGCCTTCCTGTTAGCGCGCCAAATAACTGGCAAAATAATTTTTGCAAAAAATTTCATCACTCTGGATGTTTCTGATGAATAAATGAGAATAGGCTTCAATTTTAAATCTCCACTGACGTACCGCCCCCCCCCCCCCCCCAAGCAAG
The DNA here is from genome assembly GCA_963942545.1 of Oxycera nigricornis. Classification (NCBI taxonomy): domain Eukaryota; kingdom Metazoa; phylum Arthropoda; class Insecta; order Diptera; family Stratiomyidae; genus Oxycera; species Oxycera nigricornis. Next base: position 8,181,130 of record OZ012659.1, read on the forward strand.
GTTAGACGATCCGTAGCGATTTTGAATCCTGGAGCTGTGCTCAATTCTTTAGACAAAAATGTTCTTGGTGGCATTCGTTTCCAAAAGAGTCCCATCTCGTCTACGTTGAATACCTACGATTATAAAATACTATGAGCTCTGCAATCTACTTAAAAATGTTGTATGTTGTTTGTTGTTTTTCGATTAAGAAAAACTGTAGACTATAGATAATGTGATCTTTTGTGTTGATGTGTTTTGGTCAAAATAAAATTAACGATACTACCGTTCGGTGTACTGAATGCCAATACAGAAAAATTACTCTCAGTTACAGACATTTTCATCGAAATACTGGAAGTATTCATCAACACAATCCTATACACTCGAAATGTTTATCCGAGAAAAATCTTCCAAAAACGAAAAATCTACAATACACCAATATTTGTATCGATGTTTCCGCCTCTAAACGATTATATCCTGAAAGTGTTGAAATCAGCGAAAGAGCTGAAAGCCAACAATGAACTATACAAAGTCGAGGTGATTCTTTATCGGGACGAAAGGAAAGTGTATGAGGTTTATGTTTTCGAAGTAGACGACCGGAACAATGTGTTGTACGAAATTAAAGATGATAGCGATAAATATTTGCTGAAATTCGAGGAGGACATTAGAAAATCGTTGCTACAATTCTCAGAACGAGTTGGAGCGTTGGGAAATCTTCCGATCGATGTGAAGTTCAAGGTTCAATTGCATACAACCCAGTCGGCGTTTGTGAAAATGTGTAATAATGCTGCGTTGCAGGTGAGTACTTTTTTGTATACGATATGTTACTTTTCTGAGTTGCTACATCAGTTCAATATTTCAGGATTTCCCATGGCTTCAAGAATCTGGTTCAAATGTTGTCGGGAATTCGAAAATTTCTATTCTACCATTGACCGCTACTCAAGGTGTTGGCTTGCAAATTTATGCTGAAAAGCATAAATCTCGTGTGAATCGAACGTGAATAATTTTCGGGTAAGGAGCATCAATACGTCTAAAATAATTTATTTTTGAGAATTTTAACAATAAAAATCGATGTCCTAAATTTACGAATTTTCAATATATGTATAAACGTCGATTATAAAAAAAATAATGCACAATATATTTGCCACCTATATAAGTACGAAAGTTGACTGAAACTATGATATTTGATGCAAGAAATAAAAATATCCTTATTTGTTAGACGATCGTTTCAGCTTAAAGCATGCTTTAAGCTTTTCCTGGGCGCACATTGTCAGGTATTCTGATCAGGAAAATTCTGACCAGTGCTGGAAGGCACACAGCGCATATATTTTGTACGAAGCTTCACACATTATCAGGACTACGCTTCAATTAAATTTTTACTTAAATGATAAAGTGTAACAAATTGTTTTTGTCGTATATAGGGTTTTCCAATAAGAGTGATATGATTTCTTTAAAAAAAACCCTCACTAATTGTTAAGGAAATTGAATTGTTTTTTATTTAATGTGAAGTACAGTCGATACAATTAAGTTCTAAATAAAACGTCATTCAAATGGCGTCCACGACTTCTTCTGCAGGAACGAATCCGGTGCAAACCCAAATCTTTTCTTAAAATTCGCTAGGTTGTGGTTTGAGACAGTCCCAATTCTTGAGAACGTCTTGGAATCGACAAATTGCGGTCTTCAGCAACACTTGCCTGAACGGCAGCAATATTTGCATTACTTCGAGTGTTTCTTTGTCTTGTTGGCACTTGAACATTATGTAAAGAAAATGTACGCTCAAAATTTTCAACAATTCGACGAATAGCGAGCACACTTGGACGATTATTACGACTATAAAATGGCAAAAGCGCACGAAAAGTTGCGATTTGAGAACGATTATTTTGATAATAAAACTGAATAATTTGTAAACGTTGTTCTTGCGTATATCTCACCATGATGAAATTGTAAACATTACTGAATACAATGGAACAAAAAATGACAGATCATGACATATTACAAATGGCCGAAACGTCACCTAGAAATCATATCATTCCTATTGGAAAACCCATTACAATGAACACAAACTTGTAAGCATGTTTTGAACTCATGGTAAAAACACATTCAGCGACATAAAAGTATAAACTAACATGATTCGGGGAATAGCGGGGCTGAAGTTTTTTTTTGAATAAATAGGGTTATTCAAAAATAACTATGAATTATAAGACGTTTCAATGGTTTTGAGTGCGAAGATCGAGACCGAGGGGACCACAATACACTGTTATTTAGCCAATAAACACATACGACATACTCTAGTGATTCCTCGTTGTATTCATGTTTGTGTCCGATCATTTTGAGTTAGCTGGGGAATCCGGTCGTGAAAGAAAGAAAGCAACGGCGAAAAAAATGTTTTTGCCTTTTTCGAGAAGATAAACTATAATACATCATTAAAATGAAAACAATAATATTACTTCTCAAAGGTTTATGGTCTGGAGTTTTTTTTCGATCATGTCATTTTGAAAAGGGGTAATGAGCTTGGATTCTATAGGAACTAGCAAAGAAGTTCCAATAGCGTTTCATTCAACTTTGAAGAGCATATGCCTTTTAGCTTTGCCATAGAGGAGCTCGGAATAGGAGAAGACAATCTCCGCTCCATTTTTTAAACAATTTGCAACGTGTTTTCGACCCTACATTATGGTGGCATCATTCCTCTTTGCCAGGTTGATGATAGGAAGATGGTACTTTCAATGCAACAAGGCACCAAGCTGACGTTCGTCGATTAAACAAACATATTTTAGATTGGCTCTCAGCAATTAGATCGAATCGAAATCGAAAGCACCAAATTAGTCAGTAACAAAATAAAAGCCATCAGTATTGCACAATAAAACCATTGGAAACATTTCTAAGAAAGAATTTATTTGAAAATATAACCTCATAACATATTTTTTTACAACAAACATAAATCTTCAATGGAACGCATGTTTCCAATTCAATTAACTTTATTTCGAATTTTCACAAAATGCGAAGAGTCAGTTGTGAAATACTACTGTTAATAGTTTTAACGCTATGTGCTGGTGATTGTTAAAATCTCATCTAAATACTCGGATGGGTTTTTAATTCCATTTATTTCAAGTGATTTTTTCCTCTTCACTAAAATCCCCGCATTCCTCCGTTGGGATAGGATACATATAATTCATTCTTTCTTTCTTTTCTGATAAATTCATAAGCAGTGATTGATACAGATTGTTCTTACGTATTTGAGTTGATGCTTAAGATTACTTCTTAAATCGGTCGGCAAGCGAGCAGCTAAGACCAGTACCGTCCGGTTCGACATTCAATTCCTTGACTTCGCCATTCTCGACCAACATTGAGAATCGTTTGGAGCGAATCCCGCCCAACGGTGGCAAATCCACTGTTAAATCCAACGCTTTGGCGAATTTTCCAGACGGATCAGCTAGCATGCGAACCTTTCCGGTGGCATTTTGTTCCTTGCCCCACGCGGACATAACAAACGGATCGTTGACGGATACACAAGCGATTTCATCAATACCCATTGATTTTTTCAGTTCATCGGCTTTTTGAATGTAACCGGGCAAATGGGTCTGGAAAAGAGTAAATTAAGTTAAAAATTGAAAAAATGTGTTGATACTTTTTTGTAGGTAGTTTATTAAAATGTAGTCTTCAATTATTACAGAAAATGTCGCCAGGATATTCAAGGACAATTTTTCGTATTTAAGTTTAAAAACGGATTAAGCACCCAGCAGCGACATTGGATCGTAACTGATTTTCAAAATTCTAAAAATTATTTTTCTTTAGTTTTATTGGAAGAATACTTAGCCGCAGAGATTAATACCGACTGAGCATAACAATTATAAGTCTAGCTGCAAGATTTTAAGCCTACATTGCAAAAAATAAGCAATCGCCTTGCCCCAATTGGAAAGGTTAAGATACTCAAAAGGTAGGTAATATGGCAGGAACATGCTTCTACGCTTTAAATACGCAACAAAGCACACCAATAAGCATAGAGTTAATCTGTTTGGATTATTTGGGTTAGGTGTTATGACTTTCAAGCGTAGTAGAATGTTCCTATCATGTTATCTTCCAGAAGATCTTGCGTTGAATACTTGGTGCAGTTTATGAAGAGGGTGGATGACGCAACTGATTCAGTAATGAGATTCAGTTTTTACAGCGAGCCGCAAATTTCTTCCGGCAACTTTCGTTTAAATGAACGAAATAAGGACTGTATCGGAAAAAAATGACCTTTAGTTTTTGCTGCATAGTTCCTGTTTGGGATACGTTTGAGTCTTCATCAGATATGCAAAATTAGCTATAAAATGCGACAAAAAAGAACGTCTAATCCATTCGTATTGCTAGACCAATCTTGAAAAGATGTCATCAAATCAATTAAAAGTGCATAGTTTAATTGTATGCAAATACCTGGAAAATCCCCTTCGTAAATATTCGGTACTAACAAAGGAGACCAATTCGTCGATTGCAACAGTGAAACGAACGATTATAAAGTACAAAAAGGGCCTACCTGTTGCTAGTAAGTCTGGATCAGGTAGAAAAAAAGGTCCACCCGATACAAATTTGAGCCGAAAGGTAAAGAATAAATTTTTGCAGAGTCCTAACACATCCATTCGAAATATTGTTCAAAAAAGCAAACATCGAACGCAAGGATTCAGAGGATTAAGAATCATAATCTTAGATCATATAAAGTCCAAAAAGTACCCGATCGATCCGAGGAAAAGGAGAAAGAAGCGAAAAATCGGACTCGAAAGCTATTCAAGGATTACCTGACCAAATTCGATTGTGTTGTGTTGAACGATGAAACATACGTGAAGGTCGATTTCGCACAGTTGCCTGGTCAGGACTTCTATACAGCAGGATCAAAGGGTCGTGTTAGCCCAAAACATAAAACCAAAAAAAGCACCTAATTTCCAGTTTTAGAGACATAATTATAAAGGTCAAGTTTTTTCGATACACTCCTTCATTGAAAGTTACCGGAAGAAACGTTTCTGGCGCCTGGATTAGAGGTTTGAACCGATATGTAGCTATAAATCCGCGAGGTAATTGCAAGCAGGCTTCTCGACTGGAAATTAGGCTGACTACGGAGGATTAAGATGACGCCAAAACAGGCTCCGAAGCGGGGGACGCAAGATTTTGTCAGTAGATCGTGTTTTAATATTTGTTTGATTTTCTGCTGGGTTTGGATGACGACCAATAAGTATCTTGTTCCGTTGAGTGCGCATGGACAGCAAATGACGTGGGAAGATAGTTACAAATTCAGCCCTAAAGTCGGGATCGCATCCACAAATAAGTGATTCCAACGGCCAGCTTCGAAATCAGCCTACATTTTTCAAACGAGAATAAATTCTGTCTCAAAACATCTTCGAATTCGCGATAGTCCGCAAAATAACGTAGCATTCATCATTGCACGCTAAAGTATTCTCAGGCAAATACGAGGGGTGATCAAAAAGTAATGATAATCACAATAAAAGACGGTGATGACAGTTACAAAAATAATTTATTTTTCTACATAGTCTCCTAACAAGCCAATACATTTAGTCCATCTTTTTTCTAAACCCAGGATTCCCTGAGAAAAAAATTTTTTTTTCTTGACCCTCCCAAAACGTCTTAACAGCGGCCATCACTTCACTATTGTCTTCGAATTTCTTGCCTCAGAGGTGTTGCTTGAGACGAGGAAAGAGATAGAAGTCACTGGGAGCTATATCTGGCGAATAGGGTGGGTGTTCCAGCAGTTCGAATCCCGTTTCTTGAATGGCAGCCATCGCAACTGCGGCTTTGTGAGCCGGAGCGTTGTCTTGGTGAAACAGCACTTCAGCTCGCAGTTTGCCGCGTCTTTTTGCCTTAATGACTTCCCGCAATCTTCGTATTTGGTCCGCGTAGTAAGAGCCCGAAATAGTGGCTCCCTTTTCCACATATTTCACCATAATTAGTCCTTCGGCGTCCCAAAAAACGGACGCCATAACCTTTCCCGCCGAACTTGACACTTTGAACTTTCGGTGTTGGTGAGGAGGCTCGCTTCCAAGTCATCGATTGTTGTTTGGTTTCAGGATCAAAATGGTAGATCCAGAACTCGTCCATGATCACGAAACGTGACAGAAATTTTTTCCGATCTGCTTGGAACTTTTGGAGATTCACCCTTGAAATATTGACTCGTTTTTTCTTGTGCTCGTTGGTTAACATTCGCGGTACCCAATGCGCAGAGACCTTTTTCAACTGCAATTCGTTCACAAGGATTGTTCGAACGCTACCGTATGAGATCCCCGTGACCTCAGCTACATGTCTGATGGTCACTCTTCGATCTGCCAACACAACATCTTCGACCTTTTTCACGTTATCTTCAGTGTGGGACGTAGATGGACGTCCTTCGCGGTGTTCATCTTCAGTGGATGTTCTTCCCAGCTTAAACTCCTTGGCCCAGCGTGCAACTGTGGAATATGGAGGAACAGAGTTCCCCAATGTTTCCTCTAAGTCGCTGTGTATGTCTTTGGTAGACATTTTTTTCAAGTAGAGGTACTTAATGACTGCTCTAATTTCGTTTTTCTCAATTTTGATGTAATCTCTTCGCCGGTTCGCATTCAACTGAATGTCTCTCCCGTGAATCGTAGTCTATTTATGTGATTTTTTCATGCTGACCTAGTGAGTGTTTGAGCAAGCGAAAAAAAATTTTGTTGGATTTTTATGCGGACTGGAAGTAACCGTTTATCATTACTTTTTGATCACCCCTCGTACTTCTAAAAAAGACCTGTTTCATCCGTTTTACGGATTTATTCCCACATTTAGTTATGCTCTTTTATAAGATCTAATTTTTCCAGGCTCTTTCTCTTTTGATGTTTTAAAACGGTTTTGAAATTTTCTCTACCTGTCTTGGAAATAAGCATATTGAGAAGTAACGTTAGACTTGTCAAGTACGCTGCGTACACATTTGCGTGTAAAACCGTTCGTGAACCTTGCGTTAAAATTATTTTCACAAAGAACTTCCAGGAAGGAACCAGGACTAATGTCAGTCATCAAATGGAGTCATGAAAATTCACAAGCGAAAGAAAAATTAACAAACTGCATTCAAAGGCAGTGTCGAATTGGCCAGGTCGGCAATCTTCGAAAATACCATTTTGGCCCTAAAAGTAACAGAATTTTGTTGATAATATTTCGATAAAAGAACTAAAAATGTCTTATATCTTAATCCCAATGTTATAAAGTCAAAATGAGACTTCAGAATAATAAACAAAGCATTCTCGGACTTCTCTCCTAAAATCTCACCTGCATCGACATGAACCTCCCTTCCAACCAAAACTTCTACATCACCGTAGAAAGCGAGCTGACAAAATAACAAGCAAGCCAAAGTATGGTACTACGAACCTGCAGGACAACCAAGCAAACTTGGCACGCACCAAACAGCTCCTTAACACGAGTCGTGAAACATTGAGTTCTATCGTGTCCATACTGACGGGGCACTGTCTAATTGGCAGACATGCAGAAAGATTGGGCGTTCCCTTCGACGATTTTTGCCGAAGTTGCAGATCGGTAGAAGAGGAAGAGACAATCCAACATTTTCTGTGTGAATGCCCAGCACTGTCCAGGAAACGCATGAAACCCTTAGGCTCACCCTTCCTGGACAGCCTCAAGGAAGTAACTGATTTGAACATCGGCTGCATACGAGAATCGAAATGGTTCTCGTCACCCAGCAGCTAGGTTATACATAATGCCGTCTCAATCTTCTGTGGTATCACAATGGGCCTGTTGTGGCCTAAGGGAGCCATCTTTTGTTAAAGAGGGCTGCCACTACATACACGAAAAAAAATGAATTCAATTCTACGAAATACAAATTGAATTATTTCTTCATCGACGATATGTATACACAACCATATAGCTCCCCAAGTTGATCGGAAATCATACATTCAAACAGTGTTCATCCTAACTTGTATACTTTTCCTGAACTGAAACGTTATTGAGTTGCTATATTTTGCCTTTACATAAGACATGCTCGTTTGATTTTTCTGAACGAGTCACTCAACTTATAAGTGTAGAGATTTTATGGGCTGATTTCTAAATGGAAGTCTGAGTAATTTTTCCTGTTAAATTTAAAATCTAATCAGTCAAAATAAATCAATAAAGAGCCGTTCTTTTATGGCCAAAATATTTATATTACGTATCGAGGGTTTCATTCAAGCTGTTCAAACAGAAACAGTTTATCTACATTTACAATTTCCGTAATCTCTTAAATGGGCACAATATGTAATTGTCCGTTTCATTGCATCATGCTTGCAAAAAAAATAGATTAAAAAAATGTGCAATTCAAGATAAAGTAAACGTATAAAATATTTCCCTTCTTTCTTTCACTACCTGCAATATGATTATTGTAAATATATGGCATTAAAATCGAATTAAGCAGTCAACAGATAAATAAAAACAACCCAGGATTCTTATTATTCAACGGCCAAATATGCTCATGAAATATTAGCAAAACTTAAACTTATCGGTTCGTACTTTGACCAACTTAAAAAAACTATTGAAAGCCATCGTCCTAGTAATGTTTCATAGATTTCGCGTATATCACAGCGGCGCAATGATATAATTGTCGTACAGTTTCGCGTGAACCAACTCTTGCGTAACTAATATTATTCCTTATGTTGATAATGTTTCGTTGGCTATGTATAAATGAAACTACTGGACTTTGATAAATGAGTCTTCCGAGAATAAGATAATGAAAAATACATAAAAGCTTAAATTGTTTAAATAAACAGGAAAAGCTATTGGATGACTATGCAAGTTTGCAACGTTGAAAACTTTTTTTGATAAAATAGTCGTCGATAATTGAATGTAACATTTTGACTGAATTATTTGGAACTTTATCAACAAATCATGGTTTTTTCGTACCGAATTTGCTTTGAAATGCTTTGCTGATTATCTACTCGATGTTATTTATTCGATTAAGCCGAAGCAGTGTCTTTTGGAAATGAGTTTATTATTCTTATTAGTTGAATCGTTAGCAGAATATTCGTTTGGAAGCCAAACCAATTTCTTTAAGACTAAATGGTGATACTATTTACTTCAGAAATTGGTGGTGATCTTAAAATGTAAAAATTTAGAGACTGTTTCATTACAATTTCGAAAATAGGACTTGTAATGAAACTCTATCCTAAACTTAAGATTATACCCATTTCTCGTTTCTGAATGGTTTGCCAGCAACCGTTCAACAAATGAAAATTGTGTTCAGGTATTTCTTTCCTCCTGCGCTTCGTTCAAACATTAAGAACCAGTATGACGTTGTTAAGTGCATCACGAAATAAAAGCGGAGTAGGAACGTCACCAGCTAGATCCAACCGGCTTGGAAAAAGTAGAAATTGTATCGATCGAGGCGCTCTTTTGAAGGTTGTTCCCGGAGGAGGAAAGAAAGTGAGGAGTACGTAAGAATAACGAAAGGTTTTCTGTAGTAATAGATTCAATAATAGATAGAAATTCATAGAGCCGAGCGGAGTGGTTTTGCGCCGTTCCCCCCCCCCCCCCTTTGACCATTATGCGGTTTGGTGTTCCTTTTTCGGGTATTGACTCCGAACCCTTTCCAATTCGGGTTCGGTGACTGTGTAATCTAGGCGTATGAATCGGTTGGTGCCTAATAACTATTTACCCCGCCCTTCTTTGCGAACAAGCGGCGAGCGAGATCGCCACCGCGGGGCCAGTCGCGGCTTCAGGATCGATTTAGCACATAACAACACAGTCTCCAAAATATATCAAAGCGCCTTGCTATTGTCTAAAGACATTCAGAGTGTTTGGAAAGCGACAGCTAATGCAACGACCTACCATACACTTAGATTACAGTTGCCTGACAAAAAAATTACTTGAAATACCTATCAGCGAATAGTTTGTTATAGTATTGTTGCGTCATCTGTAGTGTCTTGTCTGTTTGTTTTTAAATTGATAATAAAAACTACACATTTGGATGTTTTAAATGATTACTGTACTATATGTCCATTTATGACAAATAATCTCTTAAATGGATGCTGCAACAGACCTGGCAGCAGTCTATTCTCTTGTAGAGCATCTCAATTGAACCTGCCAACTCAAGTCCACACTCTCCTTGAAAATCATGTTTCTATCTAGGAAATAACAAATATGTATCGGCAATTACTCAGTGTCGGCATTTATTCTAAAATACATATCCATTATCGAATTACTATTTACACGATCTTTTCCCCGTGCGGCCTAGCTGCGCGTCCAGAATCGACCCGTGTAAATCTCTTTTTACTTTCCGACGAAATTAAAAGAGATATGATTTATCATTTCCCTTAGAAAAGCGCTGCGAGAAGAGACAGACGCGCAAATTAGATATTGATTTCGCATACCCTTTGCACAATTTCATAAGATAAGGACATCTCAGAATGTTCATAATCTCTGGGCTTCCCTCTGGTGGACGATTTACAACTTTTGAGCGCTTGATTATCCTTAGCGCCGACCCGGCACCGTTTATCCGTTTACCGGCAGTATGTAAAAACGACATAAGCGTTTAAAAATGCTGGACTACGTTCACTCGTAGGCGACCGTCGCTGAACGTTACGCGAAAGGATTTAAAAGACATTTTTGGCCAATTCCAACTTATCCAAATTTAAAGCCCAAAAGCACTGTTCAAAACTAACATGAGGTCATCAGTTATCGTGCAAAATGCAAAAATTTCAGGCAAAACTTATTCGCAAAAACTGTACGAGAATTAATTACCAAATTTGATTGCATAGTTTTAGATGACGAAACCTACATATTTTAAAACCGATTTCAGGCAATCTCCTTAGGTGGAGTTTATATACTGTCGAACTAAGGATCGTCTCTCAGTAAGCCTTTAATATAAAACTAGGAAAACGAAGTAATATGCCAATGTTGGCTAAAATCAACGGAATTCTTCGTAAAAGATGAAACAAACTCAGCCGTGTACATCTAATAGTGCTTGGAATAGCGTCTAAAGCCATTCATTCAATAATAATGAAATATGTGTAGCATTTTCCACTGATTTGACTCATTGCGCTAAAATTCTAATGCAGTGAGATGAGGACAACACCATCGTCGTCGTACCCAATACAACGAATCTCCCTAACTGCCGCAATCTACGATCAATTGAATAATACTGCAATGAAAATCAACGTCTTTTTTCATCTCAGCCTAATGGCGTTCAATTGAACTGAAATGAAAATAAGACGTCGAACAGGGAAAAAACAGCTTGAAACGAAATTTTCGACAAAAGTGGGAAAAAAAGTCTGGGAAGATGTCGACCAAAGCCATCAAAGAAAAACCTAATGAGGAATTTTAGTACAAACGGTCACAATTTTCGCTTGTAAAATAAAATCGTGGTCATCTAAATACTATCCGGACTTTTGTCCGGGCAACAACGTGTAATTTAAAATATTTTGTTGTTTTCCATAATAGAATATTATTTTATTTATTTATTTTCATTCTATGTTGAATAGCTGAAGGATGAATAATTAATAAAATAAGTATTTTCTTTTGGGCATTGATTTTATTCAACAAACGGTTATGTGTGAAAGTTTTACTACATCTCGGCACCGAGCCAAACAGAATACCCAAGGTTAATCTTAAGAATAACGAATTATCCTGCCATCAAGTGACGATTCCGTTTGGAGGACAACCAAGGGACAAAAAACAATTGAAGAAAATCATTTTTTCTGTAATTCATCGCCGAATGTAACCCCCCCCCCCCCAAACGTCTTGGCTGATAAATAATTTATGCCTTTTCAATGCAAAACATGATCAATAGGAAATAATAGTGCGGAAGGCAATTTGATATAATTATCTTTCAAATTGATGGCGAAATGACTAATGCAAAATAACTTTCCAGAACATTTTAACCATTAAATGCCGTCTTCTTCAATGCTTGTCAAGGACTTCCCATTGTTTCAATGCTTCCTTCATTCTCCCCCAAGCATTTGGGGCAGTAACGACTAAACGTCGACAATTCTTGAGGGTGCCAAGTTTCACATGTAAATGTTTAATTCGAGTTTATCGATTGGAGGCGTCACGTCGTCGTTTGCAATGAATTTGAAATGCAAACAATAAAAATTTGATGATTCAAGCTCTGAAACAACAATTTTTTTTGCATCGTTCAAGACCCACTGGTCAACTTGTCTTCTCGTTGAGAAATTCGTTAGGAAGAAGTGGGTAGGTTGTTTTAGGAGGGACAGTAATTAGCGGCAGGTTTTGCACCGTTCTTACTTCGCCACAAGAATGACTAATGAGTGGCGCAGTGCGTCTTAATTAAATGTGTTTTTTGCGGACCACAAACGCAACAAATGCCAAAACATGCTTTGGCGTGACAAGCGAACTACCAAAGTAAGGTTACCTTCGAACAGCCGGGCGTGTAGGCGCCGGGAACCCCGAAAATGATCACCTTCTTGTTGCCCACCAGATCGGCGACGTTGATTTTGTTCGCGGGCGAATCCTCGAACAGCTCCGCGTTGGGCACCTTGTCTCCCACCTGCAAACATGCAAAAAAACACCAAACGTAGAGGTTAGCAGCGACCATGAACATTTTCGCGGCGGATTATGTAACGCCCGGGCGGGCTCGTCCGCCTTTTATCACCCGAGCGCAATTAACTCCAAGAATACTCACTTTGATTTGCGACATTGCTCCTGTCGTTGAGATTGTCCTGGACGATGATAGTCGGCGAAGGGAGTTGCGTGCGACTGCTGCCAACAAGCTCGAGCAAGCTAATGGCTGCATGGTGGAGTACGTGGTGAGGGTGGCAGGAACCGCGACCGGAAATCAGGCAACCTGTTTTGCTCCGCGATCTATGGTTTATTTACGAGGGTACTTACGATAAGATTGCGCAATGGCACGGAAGGTAGCGGGAACGAGCGCGACAGTACTGGACGTAATGAATGAATAATTTCGCGAGGTTCGTGCGTCTTTCTGCACCCTATAAATAAATCCCCGCTGGGCAGTAAAAGTTCGGTTGAGTCATGGTATAAAAACTACAGGAGGTAAACCCGATTAAAAATCGTCATCCTATTTCGCTCGCACATCTGACTCACATTGCGTCACGTATTCACTGAAATTAGGGCTACCAAAGTGAAAAATCGGAGACGGCGCGTATGGCAGCCCAAAATATAACGACATTTCACATTTGAATCAGGCGTTACAAAAACGCCACATATTAAAATTTAGAAAATTGTCAGGTAACAAAAACGAATGATTACTGTAGTCAATATCATAGCTTAGGAAACAAACAAATATTCTCTAAAAAATATTTAAATGGCACATTATTTATCTTTTTCTTCCAATACGTGTCACTCCACCCAGCAGGAAAATCACATCTTGTATGCCGCAAAGTGTTGCTGAAATTCCGACTGGGCAAAATGTCATGATTGTCTGAATCACATGACGTCACCGCAGCTTCGGAAGAGACTACCTTCTCGTCTTTATACCATGGGTTGAGTGACAGTCAGCGAGCGTGTTGAGTTTTGACAAGCCGATGGCGAATGAAATGGAAACATATGTGCCGGTGCGAGAGTAAGCAGGACAGCTGGTGATAATAGGTGTATCTCGTATTGGTGGTAAAATACGCATCGGCCGACCTTGCGGCCCCATGCTTGTGCGAATTGGCAATAACATCAGGGGTGCCAGCTTGTGCTAATAAATAATTTGATAGGTATTTTTATTCCACTCGAACAATAAATTTCACATTTGAACTAATTTCGAACTTCCGCTTTGTAAAATATGCTGAGATGCATTGCCGCCATAAAATAAAATTCGCAGGTGAAACTGAAACCTTCATGAGATAAATAGATAAATATATTTAAGTAGCCCAGACAATAAATACATATGACATACTGATAGCAAACATGAATAATGCAACTATTGTATTTGCCAGAACTGAACGACTAAAAGAAGACCCCTTCAAAAAAAACTTTTTCAATGCACTATCGGACAAAGTGAAAAACATAACGAACACAAATTCCTTTAAAACTATACTAAAAAAATACCTCCATCAGGACCAACACTTGAAGTAAGTTACAAGTACAATCAGCGCCACTAAAATCAAAGCCAATAATGTAATCAACATGAAATAATTTATAAACATATAATCTGAATTATTAATCGAACTAAAGGATACTAAAATTCACAAATTTGATACTGTTCCTTATACCGATTCATATCGTCTGGGAAGTCCTATGCGCCACAATATATAGAATAGGTCTCCAGATACTGTGCTATGCACTGAAATATAAAGACGGAGAATTATTGAAAATTGATGGATTGAGTGATTTGAAGGTGTGGGGATTTTAGTCGGTAGAAATCCGGCATGCCGAGAGACAGGAGCTGATCGGTATTTTTTGAAGATTTCCTCCTTGCAACGTTGAAAAAATGGGCTATTTACACTGCCTTGAAAATACGTATTTATGACTAACGTATTGCAAATTGCTTCGAGCCGTTTACATTGCACTGAGATGGTTTCGTTTATCAGATACACATGTTCAACATTTGCGGTTTCAAGATAATGGATGTCTTAATATTTATAAAAGCTCTTATGAATGAAGAAATTTTCAGAAAAACCATTATTCTCCTTGAAACTTCAAGGAAAAGTTCTATACACACATCTGTTTGAATTGGATTTATTTTCCCTTCAATGAACAAATTCCTCCCCGGATGGAGCCAAAACTATGTAATTTCGTGGCATTGTAAATAGACACTTCCCATAAAATTACAAAATTCTGGGCACCTTCGTGATTTTAATCATTTAATCGTAATCCAAATTTGCCGGGAAATTGGAAAAATAGTAGAAAGACAGCATTAGTCAACTCAGAGAGTAGGGAATAATTTTAAGTCGACAGGAGGTGTAACCTTAAAACCACTTGCTGTCTTCCAAAGTTGTCATGTAGAGACATATAAAGAATTATTGCCACTGTGGAAAAAAAATCCGCGAATAACTACATCACGAATCGCCAAACATGTTGGGATGAAGTTTCAGAAAAAAATAGTGCTGATACTGCACGAAAAATACTTGAACAGGCTGATTATCGTGGACGTGTTGCGCGCAAAAAAAACCTTTATATCGAGCTTTTGAGTTGTGGGAAAGAATCATTTTCTCGGAAGAAAGTAAATTTTGTAATTTTGGAGTTAAATGACGAAAGTTAATATGGAGGAAACCAAATTCAGGCCCGAAGAACGAAAATAGGATACCAACTGTTTAACATGGAGTCAGTGGAATTATGATTTGGGGGTAACACAACACAACATCGAAGGATATGCTGAAAACTGTTTTAGAAAAAGAATTGGACGGAATCAACACGGAAAAAAACTGATATACTCCATGGCAAAAAAATAGGGATGTTATTAAAAGAAATGGCTATCATAAAGTTACTTATTTACTTCCTACATGCATTTAAACTAACATTATTTATAATGTATGTTCACCGTACGCACTTTTGGAATTTTCCTACTTGATTTTTGTGACTTTTTCGTTTAAAACTCTTCTTTTCGGTTGTTATGAATTTCAAATTTGTTTAATTATTGTTTTTAAAACTGTAAGAATGCATAAAATATTCATACAATAATTCTCTTAAGAAGAAGGAAACGAAAACGATCAAATATGACTGATAAATCTGATGATTTGTTTAAAAAAACGAAGGATGTATCATTTTTATTTCCAAAATACTCCAAGATATCATCTCAATTAATTTGCGCTGATTTAGTGGAGAACGGTACTATTATAGTTGTGTTATACACGAAGTCATCATAAGATGATAAAAATACTAGTGTTTAAGCAACTATTTTATTCATTTGTTCGGATTTATTGCTCATTTGCTGATCGTAATTTAATTATTTTTATTAAAGAAAGATTCAAAATTGTCCACCAGTTACATCGAATATATTTACATCGCATTCAGAACGCACACCACATCGAAATCCGTCCATAGCCAACAACACACTATTCTTGTACTGATTGCAATCCTGCCCGGAACTGTCAAACGGATTGTAAACATTTCAAAAGAAAGCCAAGTTTCCATTGCGCGGCTACATTCGACGCTTTTAATTTAATTTAAATCACCTCCACCATGTCGAATGAATCGGTAGAATTAAGTTCATATCGAGATCAACATTTCAAGGTATCGCTAGTACATTTAGCTCATTTGCCAGCCGACGAATAAATTCACGTTTTGCCATTGTAGGGATCTCGTGCCGAGCAGGAGAAACTTCTGAAACTCTCTGCGTCTTTATATATTGGAAATCTATCGTTTTATACGACAGAAGAGCAAATCCATGAATTATTTTCGAGATGTGGCGATGTGCGGCGTATTGTAATGGGTTTAGATAAATACAAAAAGACTCCGTGTGGATTTTGTTTCGTCGAATATTACGCCCGGATGGATGCCGAGAATGCAATGAGGTTAGAATTGCAGTAATTATGAATTCGGTGAAGATTTTGTTCGACTAATATCAGAAATATGTGGAAGGAGTTAAAAAAATTGGTGTCATACTTCCTTTATGAAATTGTCGAAATGTCGAGAAGGACTCGCTCGTATTTTAGCTTAACGAGCGTGAGAATAAGGCTAATGTTCTCATCCCTGTTAGCTTAATGATTTCTTCACACGGTTCAACCAATATATGTCAGAATTCACTAATATAAAAATGTAGCGTTTTTCAAATTGTCTACGTGGCAAGCAAAATTCTATTCCTCTAAATTTTATTGCAAGCCAAATTCCAATAGAAATGCTGCAAAAATAGAGTTTGGGCATAACTTATCACTCTTAGCCAACATATCCAAATAAGACGCTCGTAAAATACTGAAAAAAATGTTAAAATTGCAACCAAATCACTCACCAATATGATTTTTATTGAACTTATCACCTTTTGATTTCCACCCAACCCCCAACACTATCCACACTATCTATATTTGATCAAAAACTCACCCCTAACTTCATTGACAGATACGTGAATGGTACACGGCTAGACGATCGGCTCATTCGTGTGGATTGGGACGCAGGCTTTATAGAGGGTAGACAATATGGACGTGGTAAAACCGGCGGCCAAGTACGCGACGAATATCGAACGGATTATGATGCCGGCAGAGGTGGATATGGAAAATTATTGCAACAAAAGATAGCTCCGAATACGGACACACGATAATTAAGTTAGATATTCGACTGATCGGACGTGTATATAGATTGTAACATTATGATAAGAGAGAATCTAAGTTTTATAATAAAAAGTCAATCTTCCTTTTAACTGTTTGCTATAGCTGTACTATAATAAAACTGTAGAGGGATTGACGTCTGCACGATGAGTTTGATTAGGCAAAAAAAAATGTTTGAGGCCTCCTTTTAAACAAAAAGTTCCATTTCTGTTTGTCTATGTCGCATCATGCGGAAACTACTAGACAGATTTCAATGAAACTTGGCATACTGATAGCTTATATCCGTCGTCAACGTTTAGAACGTTTTTATTCCGAAAAATGAAAGGGACCCTACAAGATCGTAAATTTTCAGAATTGAATTTCGTGCACAAAACTGAACACAGTGCGAGAAAGATGCCAATGCTTCCATCTATCGTTGAGTGGCGTGTCGGGGAATATTCTAGACTTGCAATGCTGGGGATATGTAAGCGGACGGACAATGCCATGAGTTCAGTGTGTTTTTAAAAGCCAACAGGGGCTCTAAGCAAAGAAAGACGGATTGATGAGTTAATAACGTATTTCAAGTAGAACAGTGAAGACAACTGTGACTTAAAATCATGATTCATTTCCCTTTTTTGAGTTTAGACCGTTAATTTGACAGTTGTGATAAGACTCTGGGTAATGCCTCACATGGGTAATGAAACCAAGTGTTTGATCTAAACTCCCGATGATAACCTCCCTCGCACTTACGCCTTGTAGTGTACCTAAAAACACCCACCATTTTGAATCCGCACTCACCAAGCAAAACGCTCAAGCTACACAAAAAGGTTGTAACATCATACGTAACGGAAACCTCCAACTTTGCAAATTGCATTCATTCATTCATTCAATGTACACCTACACCTTGCCCGCAGTCAATGCTGAGGCGCCATCTACAGATAGGACGGCTAATTTATTACTCATTAGCAAATCGTTCTACACTGTAAGGTTGGTAACGATTTGCTTGAGTGTCGGAACATAAGTCAACGTGTCACCAAAAGTGTGACAATTAAACTATGGTTTTCTGGGTCAGCCACGCCACTTATTGCCGGGTCATGTGAGCCATATGGCATAAAACTTTTTAATCAAACAAAACACAGATCAATTATTTAAGTGGCCAATTACTGCCCGATTTGGCTTCATTAGCTTTGCAAATTTCATGGCATTTATTGATTGGACATAATTTCTGGTATATGACCACTGTGACTTTGTCTTATGAAGGCCATCCCGTCGGTTCAATTTCGCACCACTTCTTCCAGTATAGTCGTTAAATGTTGGCTTGCAAGTCATCAAAAGTTGCTGGTTTATTAGCATAGACAAGTGACTTGGCATACACCCTCAAAAAGTAGTCCAAAGGAGTCAAATCACATGATCTTGACGATCAGTTCACAGGTCCATTTCTTGAGATGATCAGTTCACCAATGGTTCGGCCCTAAAAAGTAATGGTTTCACGCGCTGTAGGGCATGTAGCGCCATTCTGTTGGAACCATGCAACGGCATTGATGTTGGGAATCACAAAATTACGAGTCATTTATCGGTAGCGATCACCGTTAACGGTAACGTTGCTTGCGTCTTCAGATTTAAAAAAGAAAGGACCAATTATGCCGCCGGCGTGCAAACCGCATCATAAAATAATTTTTTCGGAATGTAATGAGACTTCCAAAACTTTTCGAGGATTATGCCCAAAAGAGCAATTGTGCTTATTTACGAATCAATTATGCCAGAATTCAGCCCGATCGCTGAAAATGATTTCACAGTAAAAATGCGGTTCAACTTTCAACTCTTTTTCATCCCATTCACCAAACTACGACGCAAACGATGGTCCAATAGCTTCAATTGCTGCACTAGTTAAATCTTAAAGCGCTTTAGTCCAAGATTTTTCCCTAAAATTCTCCAAGCAGTGGACGGGCAGCTGCTAAGTTGTTGAGAACAGCATCGAATCGATAAATTTGGAAGCTCAGTCACAATACCCCCTACATTAGCGATAGCTGCCTCGGTACGCATTGTACGAGCTCGTGTTGGATGAACATTGTCCAATAGGGGACATAAATCTTTCCATTTTATTGCGTATGAGCTAAGATGGTCATTTATGAGCGCCATAAATGGGACGGAGTGCTTTATAGGTTGGGGGCACAAAACAAGAATTTTGGAAATAAATTTTCACTATTTTGAGACATTGTTGCGGTCTAAGTCTTTGCATTGTAATTTGCCAAAGTAAATTAAACATAATTCAAAAATGATAATGAAATTTGACAGCATCAATGACAAATATCTCTATTAAAAGTTCTGTACCCCTAAAAAAATGAAATATGAATAAGTAAACTCAGTGCCGGATTAAGGTGGGGGCTAAGGGGGCTACAGCCCCGGGCCCCACTTACTCCAGGGGCCCCGCACGCCTTTGGAATAACCCAAGTAACTCAAGTAACTTACAACGACCCAGCTAGAGCAATTTTTTACAACTTTTAATCTACAAACCCAAGTAACCGATTCGACCCAAGTTGATTCAATTGTTTGGGTTATTGAGCATGCTTTGGAAGTAAGTTAATCGACCCAACTCAATTAACTAATTAGACTTCGGATAAACAATCGTAAGAAACTGAATCAGTGAGAAAAATGTAGACTTCGTCCAGGCTGTTGCAGCACCGGGGTACAGCCAACGCGTATTCACTTGTTTTTCAAGCCCTTGTTTTGCTAGGGTCATAATAAGTATAGCTTTAAAAAATATAGGGATATTTTCGATTCAGTATCCCCAGGAAAATATCGAACCGATTCCACAACCCAAAACTGTCTTTGCTAGTACCATTCTTAGATAAATTTAGAGTAGAGTCTTTTTATTTAATAATAGATAAATTGGTTGTTGAATTGAAGAAAAAGGAGCGAGGCCTCCGCTTATATAATTAGTATTTTTGGTTTTTTACAACGGTTATTATCGATAGAAGAAGACGAACTACGGATTAAAACGAATGAGCTAGTTAAAATTTACGTTGGGGATTTAGATGGAAGTTTATTGGAAGAATTTAGGCATTTCATTCCTTCACTGAAAGATCAACCGGAAAATAAATTCACTAGCTCAGAGTCCTCTAAAATTAATAGAAATATTCTCGATCCATTAAAGGTATTAGATTGGATTGTTAATTTTGATATGCAACAAATTTTTCCAAATGTTTTCGGAGCCTTTAGATTATTATTAACGATTCCGATTGCTAACTGCGAAACGGAGGGATCATTTTCTGTCTTAAAACGCGTTAAGAATATGTATATAGATGTATGATTATAGATTGTCGTCATTAGCCAGACTTAGTATTGAAAGCGAAATTCTCCGATCACTCAATTTTGATGATGTTATAAGTGAATTCGCTGAATCGAAATCAGGAAAAAAGTATTTTTAATTGTTAATTTGTTTTAATAAAAATTATTTGTTCTATTCATGCAACGTAAAAATTGTTTTATTTTTTTTTTATACTTTTGTTCCTCTATTCTACTGATTAATTAGGATCTTTATCAGCTTTCAAGCTCTCTTTCCTACTGGACTATTTGGGTTATTAAAGGTTACGTGGGTTACTTAATGTTCTTGGGATGCTGTTGCGTAATTATAGGGCCTCATTTTACTTTTAGCCCCAGGCCCCACGAAGGCTTAATCCGGCACTGAGTAAACTGTTGTCGGTTTTCTCGGCACTAGGACTGCATATTTTGTCAAGGACTTACGGTTGGAATCCATTCTTTCGTTTCTCTCTTCTCACTCATGACTCGGTGAACTTGAAAAATGTTGATCTAAAAACAAATTGTCTTCGTGACCCAAAAACCATGACCCACTTGTAAATATGCTAAACGGAATTGTTTGGTCATCATTGTTAAAGACACATGAATTTACATTACTGGCAAAATGTACGCGACAAAAAATGAAGACTAGACGTTTTGTCGCCAAGCGCATACAATGAAATCTGATTTGCATCGTGTGGCTCGTGTCTTAATTAGCAAATCATGAGTATAATCGTTGAATCATCGTGAAAAACTAGTATATATCAATACACTACTCCATTATGCGGTCAATGTTGTATTATTCATCGCGGGAAGCATCATATCGTACATCTCCGGTTCGAGGGTGCTCAAATGGGTGAGGCCTTCCTTCTTTCCTTCTGCGGATTGGGCATGCCTGCGAAAAATGTAACACCGCATCACCAAAACCTATTCTTATAAAAAAATGAGTGCTTGATATGACGAGCATGAAAGTTGTTAGTCCTTAAATTGATTGATTTTTGTTTTGGAATGCAATCCGTAAATTTGTCGATTATTCTACATCTAATAGAAAATTTAACCCAGCTGCTCGTTAAATTGTTGCAGGAGCTCAAAAGGATGTCTATGCTGCTCAAATGCCTTTTGTCCGACCCGAAGTGTGCACAAAATGCATATCTAATGCCCATAAAAACGTTTTATAGCTCTGAAAATATCCTTAACTAATCTGCAGACTACAGCCAATTCGTGCGAGTGAATGAATGATAGTTAGTTCTAGAATATGTTCATTTCAATTATAATATCCTAAAGAGATTCAAAGATGTCACGTGCTTAAATCTTCTTAGTAGTAAATAATTCATAGATAATTCTTTGGTATAATTTCATCATACTCGGAAACATTTTCAATGAATTTTACTTATTCGAACTACGGCTTTTAGCTAATGACTATAGAATAACGAAAATCAATTAATTGAACAATAGTCGAAATCTCCTTAAATTCCATTAGCACTTCGGGGGGCTTAAGTCAATTAGCAAACAATTCGCGAGTGTGATGTTGCAGCTAATGCTATTGTATGTTAATGATGTCGTTTATAATATTAATATTGTTTAACATAATGCTACACGTATGTACACATGCATGAATAAATTGCACACGACATTTATATGTTAATCAGTTAATTAATTAATGATCCAATCGATTGTATTGAATTATTTGCGGACAGCATACATATTAAGGATTTAAAGAAAGCGTTCCAGCATAGCTTGAAATCAACAAATGTAGCTGAGAACAATAGTTGCTGTAAATTTATACGAAGCAGATTCTATTGAAATTCAAGCCAATTATTGTTTTGGAATGATTTCAAGGAATCGCATTCAGAACTTAGGTATTTTGATTGAAATGTTCTTAGAGCGTAGAAGTGTTTGTGCTTTGAATATGAGATCGAATTTTTTTTTTGAAGATTATTACTGAAACTACTATAAGAATGAATGGGTTTGGGCTGATTTTTCATCCACGTGAGAGGACAAAAAACAAAAATCTTTCATCACATCACATTAAAATAAGTTAACCAAAAATGTCTCATGCCAATATTCAATGAATTTCAGAATACAATCCAAGGTCCTTTCTAATGGTGTCCAACGAAAATCTTACTTATCTCGAGAACTGTATTAAACTAAATTCTAACTGGAATTTGTGGCTCTCACCACAAAAAAAATTTAAATTGCTTAATCCTTGGAAAGAACTAAATAATATTCAATTAGAATCATTCTTAACCCGGAGATATTTCTATGAAAGAAAAGTTACAGCGCATTGTCTAGCGCCTAATGGGGAAAAGGAAAAAAAAGAAAATTAAATGGCATAGACGAAAAAGAAAGTCGACAATCCAAATTAGATGGAAACTTCGAGTATAGATAAGACAAGTTTCATGATATGCTTGAATACCATTCAGTTTCCGCTTTCTGATTTCAATAAATGAATGTAGATTGTAGGTATCTACTAAAAACACAATTTGTTTTTCATTTCCAGGATAAATGGTCACGCTAAGGTATCCGCTTCTGGGCAATCGTTGGACAATAGAATAGTAGACTTGACTTCTGAACTACGACAGATTCTCACCCCATGACCATGCATCCTTGCAGCATACTTACCCAAACCCCATGAGATATAGCGGAAAATATTTTTGTGCAAGGAAACGCTATGATACAAACCATTGGAATAAATCAACCGTAATATTCAAATGAGCTTTTCTCATATGTATGCATACGAATCCTTATGTGTATCTTCCATTATTAAAGTGTTGCGGGCTGTAATCCTCCGCTTTCGCTCGAAGGCAATTGAATGCATGTAGTAATGCTCGGGCAGAAAAACCTTAGGAAAAGTCCTCGAATACGCTGAGGATGCAGTTGATCGGGCGATGTGCTCCGGTTTTTGCTTACCCGTGGGTTTTCTTAACGGCAAGTAGAAATTTCCGACCGAGAAATGGTCGCTTTTCACAGTCAAACATTTCGAAACAATCCATAGCTATGCAGTTGCTTGGAATGTGATTCGTAGGGTTGGAAGCTGCCAACATACGTATTCAATAAGAAATGTTTACTTTGCAAATAAGAATCGATTTGTATGCGTCTGATCCAGATTATATGGATAAACCATGTTGTGGTAGTCTTAAGAATTGATATAGGCTCGTAAGAGGATTTTCGGAAATTAAATAACACGGTTTCACACTTTTTATTGAGTTTTACTCTTTATTCATAGTTATTAAGACTATCACTAGACTATGACACTATTAGTACTTTGTGAACTGTATACAGTATCATTATTTACCATTTACTCTATCTGTTCACTATTTACTAAGTCCACCATTTTCTATATCGCTTTCTTTTATTGCAGTATTTGTTTACTCGTAGTTAACTATTCCTTGGACTACTTGATCGCACTCAATTTGTGTGTCGTCACTCAACAATTCTTGTTATATAGTTGGAGGTGAAGATCTCGACTAATCATGAATAGTGTCGTTGATAGAGAGTTCTCACGTAACCTAACCGATCATTACTAATGGAGACTAGCGCTGTTTGCTATCCTGATGACCTCTCGCTGTAACCAGAACAATTAGACTTGATGACTCAACAAAGTGCTCGAATACGTCGACATTATATTATCACAATTACAATATTAATCTTTGGGCGACTGGGAAGATTCTTGGGAACTTCATGCATTTTTGAAAGTTTTTTAGTGAGAATCACAGCAACCAACACAAAGATAAATAGAATTTATATCATCTTTTCAAGATGGCTGCTATTGCCATCAATTGTCTGACGACTGACGTTTGATTTACGTATTACGAATATCTAATCTATTAACAATGTGAGAATCAACCGGCATGAAATGACGTTTTCATGTGCAATGATATTTTCCAGTTCGATGCTTCTTAATGATTTGTCGCATCAATTTTCTCAGCGAAAAATTTGACGAAAAACCAGACTAGACATTAGACCTCATATAAAATTGCAGCATGAAGCTTTTCCTTGACGCTAATATCCAGTTTTTTGAATAAATTTCATGCTGATTTTTTGCTTGATTCAGTAGCAATGAAAGAATCAATCGAATAAACTAGAAACGGAGTTCAATTAAGGAATTGGGAGTTTTATAGACCTTATCTCAAGATCTTACGTCAAACGAGTTCTAACTTTTTCTTTGGAGAACAGAATAGCTGGAGCAGATTAATTGTGAATAAAATGCGGAAGCAGAAAGTTGTTTCAGACTCACTTCTGGGGTGCTTGAAAAAAGGATACATATTTTGTAAGTATTAAAGCAGTGGCAAACCCATGGACTGGGCGTGAAGTCATAAATCGCGAGCTGAGTATATTCGTTAAATATTACCTAATAAGCAGAAATCGTTCAATGCTGATTTTTCTGATTGAAGATTAAGAAAGGTTCATAGTCATAACTTCCAAGTAAGAAGGAAACAATTTTGTTGGAGTTCTTCTTGTTTACTCGGAAAACATAAAAAAGCTCTGTAGTAACTGTAATAATTTGAATATGTTAAGTGGATTAAATATGTTCACATCTTGAGAGAGCGATAAAATATTGTTTCAAAAGTACTGTTAAAAATATTTTTTTGATGCATCAACATTCTTTAAAAATCGTATAGAAAATTTTTAATATGCTTAAACCGAATTTCACAGTATTCTAGAGCTAGTAATATTTTTTAACTACCAACAATTTAAAATATGTATTTTTCCTTTTACCAGCAACTCAGTTCTGTCCACAAGAAAAAGCCAACTATTTTCTGTTGCTGGAGGGCTCTTTTTCTTTTCAATAGAATCCAATTACGTGCACTACTGACTGCAGCTTAGCTCCTGATTGTTCTCCTTGAAATGAAAATTGCCTGCGTGCTTCCTTTGATTCTTGTTGTCCATTTAAATTGTGGGCGTATTAGCTCAAGTTCCATGCAAAGGATGTTGGGGGTGGTGCAATTATTAAGACGGAGACGATGATTCCTGGATGTGGTTTGACCCTCTATTAGCTGCCAAGTTATTTTTGCCGGAGAAGGACATAACTTGTTGAAACGTTTCCTAGTTTTTTCCGTGAGAAATGGAAGGGGTTTCATGGTTATATAGTCGGAGAAAGTGGACAGTGGTAAATTATGAGTTGCTCTGTACGACAACAGCTTCCTTGCGAAACGAAAGTATGCATCGATTCGCATGTGATTGTTCCAAATTATAACCCAATATATGGCAGGCTCCAGTAACGCTAACAATATATTGAAATATATTTTTTCACAAAAGCAAGTTTACATTGGAGCTTGAGCAGCAGCCCAAAAATTCAAACATGTCCTTCATCAGATAATTTATCAAAACATCTTTCTTCAATTTGGCTAGCCTGGCTGACGGTTGACCTACTATGGATGTTTAGATGCTCAATAAAACTATCTCAGTATCGTACATCATCATATATATATTATTTTTTCACTCTATCATACTTCATTACACAAATAGGTGTCGTACATACAAAAATTGTGATTTTTGGGAAGCAAAACATTGTTTGTTTTTGTGTTTTATGTCTTAGAAAATTAAAAAAAAATGTACAAGTAAATTAAAATAATATCACAGATAAATTGGAATAAATCTAGGAGAGTGTCTACACAACGCATTACATTCTAATGGAAATACGCAGTTACAATAAACAATTCGAGACTAACAACTAGTAGAATCCTTAGAATTGGAACCAATGGACTAGAAGCTCTACTACTATATATGTTAATATCATTCTCTTCACTATCGTCCTCTTCGTCTTGTTCGCTGGCTGCACCGTGGCCCGACATCTCGGTATAGTCTTCATCGTCGCTAGGATAATTGCTATTGCCATTGGTCAGGAGATCTCGGGACGCTTTATGGGCATCGGCGTGCGTTTGCTTGCCATTGCAAAGGTCCTGGCTACAATAGCAGTAGGTGATACCATTTGCTGTTTTGCAATCGTCAATGGAAGGAACCGTGTCGCATGTTCGTGTGACTTCATCCTCTGCGAACAAATAATAGTACGTAGGATTAATTGATGCATATTTTATCATGAAGTTTTGGCAAGAATAATTGGAAATGGCATGTATTTGTCGATTACAGAAATAATTGTTTGTCAATATTTGTTTTACCTTTGAATTGAGTGGTGCAGCCAAGAAAGTTTTCAGGACATTCAATAATAAATTGCTCCAAGTTTTGAACTTTCTCCATTTCATCGCAAGGTAATGGAGTACGATATTCATGGCCAAGGTAGATATTTTCTTCGCCACACGAATAGCATTTGAGAGCTGTTGTGGTAGCTAAAGCTGAAAATAGTATAAAAGATGAAATTAAAAATTAAATTTCATAAAGCGAAATTGCGTGGATCTAAGGATCAGTGATATCCAAGCGTATTTTGATTTGGTTTGTTTAACTTTTTATGTGAACTTAATGAGCCTTCAACTCACATTCCTGGAGATGCTGAGAGCATTCTAATCGAACTAGATTACTATTAGGGTAAATGTATTCTATAAACCAAAATTATTTGAATTAAAGATAGTTAAATACTAACTTCACTCAGAGTTAAAGATATTCACCAGAAATTTGAACCAAGTTTCAAGCAAATCGAACCATATTTTACGATATCATTCAAGTGTTAAAACTACAGCATATAGTATCTCGTGTCCTGGTTGATTAAACGATATTATATTTCTCAGTAGTCTTACTTAATCGGAGTTTAATTTATGCTTGCCGTTGAGTGCATAAAGCGACTTTTTTGATAAGTTTGCTCAACGTGAAAGAGGTGGATGTTAATTGTCTCAAAGGTTTCGAGGTTCGGTATTGTAAATGTATCCCTCAATAATTCAATGAAGTAACAATAAGTTACATGACTTTATTCATTTTTGAGTTATAATTGAAACGCTTGCATTCAAGCAACAAACTGGCATCAGAATGATACTTATTTTTTACGGTCACGGTGTTAATATTTTTTTGATCATGGTGTTGACACATACGCAATAATATATTAATTATTATAAAAAAAAATTAAATTAATAAAATTATTAATATTAAATGCGCAATTTTAACAAAAAGTTCTGCAAAGTAATGGTTTCGATAAATGCTCAAATAAAAAAACCAAATTGTTCACAAGAAAACAGACATAGAAATGCACTCTTAAATTTGCTTCGGAAAACTTCTGATTTGTTTTGTCAATTGATTCTATTCATTCGGAAATATATTTTTGGATAAGGAAACATGGAAAGTTATTTATTTGAACCGGATTTTTTTTTAATTGAATTTGTTTATTTTTTACAGAAAATTGTCAATGTGGTTCGGAATTTCATTTATTTGATACGGAAATTTCATTATTTCATATGAAAATTTATTTATATTATTCTGAATTTCTTTTATGGTTCTCGGAAATCGTCTTATTTCATAAATAAATTGGTTTATACGGTTTGGAATTTCATATATTTGATTTGGATATTTATTTATTTGACTCGAAAATTTATTTATTTATTTTGGACATTTGTTTATGTTACTCAGAAATTTGTTTATTTGATCCTATAATTAATAAGCTTGAGGCAAAATTGCTATGTCTTGATTTATATTAAGTTGAATAGTGAAAAAACCTTCATTTTCGCTAGTTTTCCTAATGACACTGTTCGGAGGACTTCAAAGTTCAGCACTGTTATTCGTTTATGAAGGTATACCTAGGAATAGAATATGCAAAGCCTTCGCCATTGATTGCGTTATGTTTCTGAGGGGTGGAGAATCCTAAGGAATCAACATTTGTGACAAAAGGTAGGGAAAGGGGGTCCAAAGCTTCACTTATGTAAAGTATGTCTTTGAAACAAGATTGTTTTTTTGATATATCATATTTTCTTGGTTTTGCAACTGTTATTATTATTAAAATCAATGTAGTGTAAAACAATCCAAATTAGTTTTTAGTAAAAAAATATGAACTTTAGGAAATGAGAAAAAAGGATGTTGCTTGTGCAGCTAAGTCGAAAAGAGACTTTTCACGATTTTTACAAATTTTTCGAGTGGCCGATCAATGTTTAACTCCTCATACCTTGAGAACCACAATAAGATTTCACATATTTGAACCTTCTATAAAGGAAATGAAATTTAATATTCTCTCATTTGAAATCAAAGCCGTTTGTTTCTAGAATGTGGTTTGGGAAGTGTAAACCCAAATTTGTATTTTTATTAGCCTTGTAACTCCCAAACAGAGTTGAATAGGGATTTATCGTATAAAAAGGAGGTTTAAAAGGAGCTCAGCTATAACCACATACTTTTCGTTAGGAGAGGATATTAGAATCAATCTCAACCAAAAAGGATCGATATGTTTTAAATACTTCAAAAATCAATATCTTAAAAAAAATCGAAATCTTTAAATGTTTTATCATGCTATCAATTTTCTTCCATATGATTTTATTCAAATAAAATCATGTTGAAGATGAATAAAAAAATTAGTCAAAAATATATATGAAGATTTCAAACGAATATCTTGATTTCAGGACTTCGTTTATTGACTCCACTGTTTTTTGTCAATCTGCAGTGCAAAATTTATTTCGAAAAGAACGGATTGTGAATACCTTGATATGTTGATTTTTTATATCCAAAAATACATAGATGGAGAACTGTTTGACTTTCCTTTGACCAGTCCTAATTTTCGTCCCAATATCAATCGCTTGCAATACTATGTTAAATATGATTATAATTGATGACGCAACAGCCCAAATTAGGCTTCCTGTTGATGATACTAATCTGTTTATGATACCAACATTCCTTCCTTCCTTCCAGCGTGGGATTTATTTCAAAGCAAGGATATTCAAAACCGCAAATGATTGAGACATTTCCAAAGGCAAACAAAGTGATGTTTTTCTAAGAGGCATAATTAAATATTTAAACAGATCACGACAGTTCCCATCTCAAAATTGGTTTGCGAATTTCATCAAGTGCTCTTTTCCGTAAACATGTCTACTTACCTTTCCCAAACAAATGGCCCAATCAATGTGTAGGTGTTGTTAGTTTTTCAGTGGATAATTGATTGAGCATTAACACCTTTAATAAAGCTCAATAGTCTTCCACGCACCACTTAATGATTGACCAAAACCAATCGCGTCGACTTAATCGTGTTTGTGCGAGCGGCACTCAATAAACAATTTAAACCAATAAACTTTTTCACGTTCGCATGGCCAACGCAAATATTGGACAACCGACACGCCTAAACATACATATTTGAATAATGGAGGGCGCGCTTTTCTCACATTTCAAAACTATCACTAAAATACAGAATTGTTTCGTTCTTCACCGAAATGGCCATCCACCCGTCGTCATTTATTCAAGGTCTCAATATTTCTCTGTAACATTGACTCTTCGGTGAAATTTTGTCGCACATTTTTATAACAAAAAAAATCCATCTCGCTTCCAAATCTTTTTTTTTTTGAAAAGATAGATTATTCAAGTCTTCTGCCAGAAAAATTTGACTTGAGCCAATATTTGTTAAGATACTCGATACATACATATAAGCTTGTGTCTTTTGGCTGTGAATGCCGTCCATCGAATTTTATTCAAATATATTTAATATATATTTTTTATTCAGTTGTTATGTGAAAAAACGTATAATGAAAATATGAATTTTATGGAATAGAGACTCGTGGAGCGAATAAATTTGATTGCAATTACAATGCGACTGATGAAAATCACTTAAAGTTTATGATAAATTGGCATAACAAGTTTCTGTAAAAAGAGGGCAGACAATGCAAAAGTTTATCAAATTATCAAAAATGGAAAGATTAAAAAAAAAACATTTTATCTACAAACTCTCAAAAAAAAACCTATCGTCCATAAGCCACACAATAAAGCTTAAAGAGTATTTACACTGCCACGAAACTATGATATGTATGTAGTTTTGGCTCCATTTGTGATTTTGACCATTATTGAATTCAAAACTGCGTATTTTCCCATACATTTCCAAATCACCTTCAGTACGTAGTTTGGACAAAATCACGGTTCAAAACAAGATTGTAATCGATGATGCATTATGCAATAGATGTCGCTAGTTGAATTCACCATCCTGTTTAAAACAATTTGACAAGGAAATGCAAGAGTTTGTCCACTGCAACAGAAATAAATCGAATTCAAAGAGGCGTTATTGACAATAATTACTTCAAATATGTTTTCATCGACTTTTCTTTTGGATTTCAAGGGGAAAGATAAGTTTCCTGAGAGGTCGTGTAAATGGCCTAAAAAATAACAAGTGAAGGCGAATTAATAAGAAAAAAACTCAACCAACATTCGTGAAACCACGAATCAGGGAAATATGCTGAAGACTTCTGGAAGGAACGAGAGAGGATAAAGAAATTTTGTGATCCTTTGATAAGAGTGTCTATTGTGAACGCACATACAGAAGCAATCATAGTGTGACAGCTGGAGTCAGTGTGATACCAAGTCCAGAGTAGACTTTTCGAGTAGCAAAGTTATCAGATAGAAGTTCTCCAAGGAAACAGTTATGCCATATATACGTATATATATTGTATAAAATATGTAAATAAAATACACATGTGTATGAAATGTAAGTAAAGAATGCATACTGAATGAATTTTAAATCATTTTTATGAAATTCCAAGAATCATTTCTTAAACTACATGCTAAAATATCAAAACAGTTCGCGATGGATACACTCGATGTCAGAACTGTCACCGTGTATGATCCGTCATCGGCTTAACGAAGTGAACATCGCAAGCAGAGCTACAATATCGAAACCAATGATAACACAGAGACAGATCAGAAGGAGACTGCAGTGGGCCCAAGCGAATAAGAATCCTAACTGGACGAAAGTAATTTTTACAGACGAATCCTCATTTTGGCTAACGAGTACAGTGCGACGTGTTTGGCGAAAAAAAGACGAACCCTACGTCGAGTGAACTGTCAAACATCGTAGCAAAGTCCATGTTTATGGTAGCTTTTCTGCGCAAAGATTTGGTAAACTTTTAGTTTTTACTGGAATCCTGTTGGCTCCAAAAATGGTGGAAATATGTAAAATAGGATTTTTGCTGTCTAAATTTTATACGGTAACGATAATAAGTAGTGAATCCTTGTTGAAGATAATGATCCCGAACATCCAAGTCGATTCTGCGCAGCTTTTAAAAAGGAAAATGGGATAAAGGCTTTAAAACACCCATCAGAATCGTCTGATGCCAATCCAATAGAAAACGTCTGGGCGTATATGAAGAATAAATTGTGGGAAAAAATATATGTGGAATCAAACATCTAGGAAAAGCTCTGAAAAAGATATATAGAAAAATTTGGATGCAGATTATGCAGCAAATTGGGCTCTCAGCTGTACTCGAATATTTGAGATGATTATAAAAAACAACTGGGGCTGGGCGCCTTATTAATGTTTTTCGCAATAGATATTATAAATTGCTTTTCAACAATGAATAAAGCTTTTGGATATCATGAATAATTTTCTATCAATTACGGCCACGTTCTTACCAAACACATTGTATATTTACTTAAAAGACCTGATTTTTTTTAAATAAAAAAAAAGTTCTATAGTAAAAGAAAACTCGAAGTATCTCAAAGCAGTTTTATCAAGTGTAAGTTGCGAAATGAAAGAGTTTTTCTTTGTGCCAAAAGAGCTTTGATCTCACGATGTAAGTATGTATATTTTTTATGAAAGCTTTCAAGGAAAAATATTGCGACCAGAATGATGACTTGAATATTTTTTTGGCTCAGTTCTTATTTTGGTTGATACATTAACCGACATCAAGGGAAAGCGTAGAACATGATACGGAACATCAGTAATATAGATTTTATGTTATTAAAGCTCAACAAGCTGGTAATCGTTTATTATTTAAAAAAAAAAAATTTCACATAGTAAAAATTCGAAAAAACCCGGTTGAAATATTTTCAGTGAGATTGAAAAATTAGGAATAGTTTTTATAAAATAAACGAAAGATTTCTTATAGTTATTATAAATTACTTTTTTGGGGTTTCATCATCATAATCAATGGCACGATAGCCGAGAACTATCTTGAGAGTGGTTCAGTTGATCCCATCAGAATTCTTAATTCGGTGACTTAACATCCTAGTTCTCATATCGTAATATAACATTACAGTTTACGTCTACCGTGCCCATGCGTATTAACTTTCCTGAAGGTATTTTAGATTGTGGTATTTTATCGTCTTCTTTACAATTAATAAAGCAAACATCGTTAAAATTGTTCAGAGTTGTTGTGAGTGTCTATAGGAAATTTGATGCCATATTTTGAAAGACTTTTCCATAATTTTATTCAGCTGAAATTTGTTCTCTTGCGTTCCGTACTGAATTTTAACACAGGAACTGAGAAGAAAGTCTTCTAAGTTAAGAAAAACCACCCCATGGGATTTATTCTTTATAGATTTTTGTTCTCCAAGATGTTAATAGGAAATTCAAAAATCCTTAGATGTCGTAAAAAATATGTAAATTTGTGTTCAGAATTTAATAAAAGAAGGAGATAAGAGACAAATCCGACAAAAAGCTTGCAATAATTAACACATATTTGCTAGCGAAATACTGGCGTGAAATTTTGTACTCATCGGTAGCACATGCATCTTGTCCAGAGGAACAAAGTTATTCATCCTGACTAGATTGCTCCTTGACAATAAATCCACCAATATCTGAATAGGATATAGTCATTTCATTCAACAACATAAACAAATTCAAATTTCTTTGAGAGCATGTTTACGGCCTTGAATTGTGAACAAAATGTTATCCCAAGAAAAAGAATCCTTCGGCTACATTTGAAAATAGAAATGATACTTTTGCTTACAGTTTACTTTTGGAAAAATAAGTCCTTCGTGTTCAATCCACCCACTATAAACAAATTGGTTACCTTCGAAACTGATATAGTTTCGTATATGATTTACACCATCCTTTCTTGATTCGTTTACAACACTATTTTATTATCCCGTTCGGAATCAAACCACTAACCAATCGCATAACTTTGAATTCGATATCTGTTATATATTTATTGTATCTGTTATATATTTTTTGGGGGAAGGAAAAAGTGAAGGGGCATCTGTAAGTTATGCATCTATTTGCATTTAAGATAAATTATGAAACTGAGATTATCGATTTGCTTGTATATTATTAATTTGCTTAAAAACGGTTTCCACAACACTATGCACCATGGTATTCATTCCTGCAGGTGGATCACTCACCGAACAATAGAAGGACGAATAATCGGTAGAAGAACATTCTCCAGGACGACGTGACTTCCAGTGTCAATTGAAAATTCTGCACTAGTCGCGAGCGGAACCTTAATTGCTTGAAATCACTTGGACGGCACTTTAATCCATGTTCAATGGTATGTGAACGAATGCGAGCAGGAGCTGATGCGAAATGTCCAGGTAGACCAGGTGCACAGGTGAGAGTGTACCAGCGCCAAGGATCTGGTCCACAACCACTGCGGTCGGATTGGGAATCTCTCGCTCGCAGCCCAACAGAACGACCGTTTATGCTCCACTTGGACGCTACCGTTCGCGAGTTCACCGTACAACTGCTCGTTCGGATTGTATCTGCACGATGGAGCCGCGCCGTGGCTAGTATCTTTCTTAGGCGGGCAGGTGAAGCTAAGAGATCGCAGGAGCAACAAAGAGATTTCTGCGCAGCATCTGCGATGGGGAGTTGTCGGGCTCGGTTGTTTGTGGCTGGGCTGGAGCTGAACCCGAACCCCACTCAATGGAGGCAGCATAAGGCCAAGAGCGCTGGAGTTACACATGGGTATTGATCTGCACCGCCAATTGGAATGGTTACATCAATCGGGGAGTACTTTGGCTGCAGTGAAATGCTAGATGCATTGAAAACAGTACTGAAGTCAGGGTGCATACTACCTACACTAATCCTCATTACAAGACTGATGGAACTCAGATAAACCACTCTACTCAGAAATGCGAAATAATTTCGTCACTCATAGTCAAAGTCGAAACAAACTGCAATACTAGAAAAGGGACAGTTTTTGAATGGATTAGGAGGATTTTTATTAAGGAAAATATCGTCGATACTAGTTATTCCTCCAGTGTTTAAGAACAGGGTAGAAAATGTACCACCACTTTGGAGCCTTAAAAGACAATTCGAAAGTTGTAGGTGAAAGATAGAAACAAAGTAGCAAAGAAAGCAAAGCATATCCAAGAACGATAAATCAAAAGCGCATGCAAAAATCCTTGAAGAAAATTGGTCGCATGGCAAGATTGAAAAATGAAACGATTCATAAATATTCTTCTTCCATAATAACGATAATTTGCTTCCGAATTCATGTAAAGATCCTTAAAAAGTAATTATGGATAACTCTAAGCTGACACAGAAGAACGCTAGAGCTAATAATTTTAACTGCTTTTGATGAAAACACTTTGTTCTTCGAAGCATTCTTCTACAGTCTATCAACGAAAAAGTATAAGAACGAAGGAGTCTACCAACGAAGAAATTAAAAGGAGGCATATTGTTCCAAAGCTTTGAGTTGTTCGATTGAAGCAACTGCCAGCAAGATTTTTTAATTAACGATTCCTCCCACTTTTCTCTTAATGGCGTTGCCTTTTCATGGAAAACTGCCAGCTAAATCCATTGACTTCTTCTATGAATATGCATGACCACATGCATGGATTACATGTTCATATGTATGTGCAGTGTCCTCAGTTCCAATTAAAGGCACTTGTATCGTTGATTACTACTTCTTGACGAGCAACGTTCCTGCTGTCGCGATGCACTGGAAAATTTGCATCTATGGCAGGACGGAGACAGTAAACGTTGTTTACTGCAGTTCCAGGCGTTACATGATCCAGCTGAACTAATTGAAACAATGTATCAGACATCCATCCATATGTGCACTTGTATGGGCCTAGATTCTCTGCATACATATTATCATACGTGCCACGTTTTCCGTAATTGATATAATGAAAAGTATACCTATGTATGAGTATGTGCTCCGTCTGTGTTTGACTACAGTCTAGATGGATCGGATTGAGAACAAAGTAAATATCTAGATTGAATATCGACATCAGCATGAAATTATACTAGATTGATAGTGACCTTTAATCAATTTGTGTGTTTCATCTGGAATTTATAATTTCAATTCCTTTGAGTTGTTTCTTCAGAGCTTTAAAAAATCATCTAAATGTCTAACTCTTTGAAATATATATGTGCACAACACTATGAAGACCAAATAATGCACAAATAAGGGAGGTCTTCTTTGCAGATGAACTTGATATATTGAAGAAGACCCAGAAATATTTCGCAGAATTTTGTATTCGTTTTGCATATTACTTTTGTTTCGTGTTATGGGCTTTCTCTATAATTTATACAACTGGAATATCCATTTTAAACATTTATTTTTCCCTTTCGATTCAAAAAAATCTCTCGTTTGAAATGAAATTTATATTCCAAATAAATCTCTGCAATAAAGATCACATTATGCAAAATTCATATTCGGTTTGTAGCAACAAGGACTGTATGGAATACGAATCCAATTTTAAAATAATTTAAATGATGATTGCACACCAAATCAAATTAGTTTCCTTAAGGGGGGACACCAATGTAGAGGTAGAAAAATAAGGCATCTTTTTCTCAAAAAATAAACAACATATCGAAATTTGGTAAAAAGATCTATATTGTACAAGTATTTGACATCCTCTTTGTATTTTTTCAGAACTTTAAAAAACAAAATGGCGGTTCCCTAGCATTTCTCCAGTAACGCCTTATTAACTTCCCAGTATACGGGAAGTTCTTGTAATCGCCTCGAAAATCGAAATTGAAATTTTCAACATTTCTTCACGTTTTAAGGTCTATAGAGTATATATAAAGTGTTTTTAGAAAGAAGTAAGTATGTATGTGTGTGTGTGTGCGTACGTACGTCTGTACGTTCGTGGACAGTTTTTCCTACGAGCATAACTCACGTAAACAAAGTCGTATCGACTTCGTTAAAGTGTCAATCGAAGCGTCTTTGCAATCTTAAGAGCTGATTAATTTTTGGGAAACTTCGGTCGAGGGGTGTATGTGTGAATCGTAAAAAAATACAAATTCAATGATTATGACGGCCATGGCAATTTTGAACAAAACTATTCAAAATGGCCACCTCGCGAGAAAATATCTTCAGTGGGCGTAATAACAAAAAGCGCATTCATTTTTGCTAGCGTTCTTATGGCCTTCAAGAATCGATATAAAAATAATAAATAACTTAAAAAAAGGCTTTGTAGCCTGCTCCCTCCGATTGATTCGCGTGAATATTCAATCAAACCAATCCACCCCCCACCAACAAAACCCTTACGTAATCAATGGACGCTCCAGTAGATGATATGGTTGATATTAACTCATTTCAATTAATGTTATGAGCACCTCTTATTATTATTTAAAGTATTATTAGTTTCACAAATATTTTTTTTGGTGTTCAATACTTTTAATATTTATGTAGATATTACTGGGAAGTTGACCGTGTGGACCTCAAGGGTCGCACCTCGCGACTTGTTTATTATTGACACCACGTAAAAGTGATGTAGGCACGATTTGCTACAAATTTAATTTTACGCAAGTTTTCCATGCATGGCTTTCTTGTGGAAAGGTATGTGTATGAAGGTGTCCCTCTTTCTTTTGTTTTTAAGATGGAGCCCAGAGGATTGGAGCTGCGACCCCAGAAATTGGAACTTAAGAAGGGAATAAAATAAAAATGTGCCTGGCAGCCCAAAATTCATGGTCAAACTCCCATTTGAATAGCAGTCCCAGCTTGATTTGATGAATGAATTTCTCAAGTATAGTGAAGGTATGAAATGTGTAGTAGTATCACTTTCTCTTGTTATGTGCCGCGTGATTGAATTTTAACCAATGTTCCCTATTAGGTACCATATTTATTCACAAGATTACAAGTGATTACTTTTAATGCCACTGCATGGCACAATCACAATGTTGTCTGTGACCTAATGAAATTGTTGAAAACCACAAACCAAATATCTGTTACAAAGTGTCGTTAACAACAAACATTAATTTGCGACTAATTATGCGCACAATCGTCTTCAAGCAGTTGCAATCAAGTGAATAGGCATCGTACGGTCAGTTTCATTATTCGTGATGGTCCACTAGAAGAGCTCGATGGCTCAGAGGGACATATGCGCCTCTTCATATGTGTAAACATTTCAGGTGAAATGTTGCTGTAATGAAATTCCAAAGCGAATCTTCTGGCATATTCAGTGCAGATTGCATCAAGCAAATGAGCGAAATTAGATGGCTGACGATGTGTGAAGATTGTTGAGGTAATTAACAATTAATGATGTTCATTATGAAGTGAGTGACAGTGTGGCTTAAAGCGTTGTGCTGACAATTAAGTCATACTAACGTTCCTTATACTAGCATATATGATTCATAACAGTTTGCGATTCGTGAGTCTTTGAGGAGGACAAATGGAGATGAACCACAAAAATTTTTTAGCAGTGGTCAACACCTCATGTATCTCAGTCTTGTTTTAACAACCTGATTACTCTAAAAGAATTTTAAATAAAGGATCACAATTTGTTTTATGCTAATTGAGTCATGGTCAGACCACGAGTCTCATGAATCCAATTGTTATTTCTTGAGGTTGATGTCACGACATTACCACTCTAAGATACAGCACTTTGTGAAGAACGAGATAAACTGGATGTTGGCTTTATCGAAGTGCTCCATCGAGTAGACTGGCTTGGCATGCAAAGCTACTGGAGCTATAAAAGTGTTACTGTTTGATTGGATCGCAACAAACAACAAATCATATCTTAGCGCCCCAACTGTTTGTGTAGGTGTGATTTATTTATCATTGTTCTCCGAAAAAAAATCCAAAAGATCTTAAAGTTGATTCCAAACACGACTCAGATAATTGGTAAGTAACTTCGGAGATTGGCTTGGAAGATTTGATTTTTAACTAGAAAAGACTTTCTGGTAAGTTCTACCAGAAGATTATAATGATTCAACATTATACGAGCCCGAGGAATTGTTTTGATGGCTTTTCAAATCTATTATTCAGATTTTTGACATTGAATAGGTTTTTTTTCAACTCGGGTGAAGAAAAATCTTTTCTAGAAAAAAATCGCCCGCCGAAATGTGAAAAAATTAACAAGAATACTTTAAAGACAAAAAATTGTATAAATGATTGGGGATACTACCTTGTTTTTACTTTCCATGAGACTACTGAAACCATCAACCCTTACCGTTATAATTCAAAGCAAATTTAGTTGGTTTCATTGAAACATTTTCAAAATTAATTTATACTCCATGACTTCGGGTAGCATCTAAATGTTTTTCGACTTTAAAAACTTAAGGATGTTTTATAAACATTTTAATTGCCCATTCACATCAATCAACATAATGACTTTAGTGTTGATTTTATGTTCAGTAAAAAGTTAATAGTGCAGAAAAGAATAATTTTCGTAACATTTAAAAAACTAGTTTTTAATAAAATTACAGTGACATGAAAAAGTCTGTTCAGATAATTTATACGGCCATTTGAATTAATTTTTGTCTCCTTCACTTAATAGCAGATTTTCAAGTTTGTGAATATCACAAAAAAAACA
The DNA here is from genome assembly GCA_963942545.1 of Oxycera nigricornis. Taxonomy (NCBI): domain Eukaryota; kingdom Metazoa; phylum Arthropoda; class Insecta; order Diptera; family Stratiomyidae; genus Oxycera; species Oxycera nigricornis. The sequence continues at coordinate 8,220,069 of OZ012659.1, forward strand.
TTTTCAAGGCATAAATCGTCAACATTTTTTTTTGTAATCTCGCTTTCCACTTTGAATATTTTGCAAAGAAATTCAAGAGCGTGATAAGTGAATGCTAGACAATTTGGAGCCTTTTTTTAAATTGAAACGAAATGAAAAAATTCAGACGAAATAAATATTAAATGAATATCACGGATCTGATATTTGGCACACGTTGCCGTGGATTTGATCCATTTCCAAGTTTTCGTTTATCATAATTCTATTTTTGACATTGGGTGGTAGTCAAAAAAAAATTAATAGGATGTTGGGTTTTTGACTTTATAGCGTTGATTGGTAGAGTAATGGATTAAAAATGTGCTGCATGCTATATCTAGGTCTCTTACTTTCACTATGTTCAGCATATTCTACAAATGGTAAGGCTGCTTCAAGAACAATAGCACCACAATCATATTTGATTGTAGGTAATTCGTGACTTTTTGACCTCGATTAAAATTTATATATGAAATGCACTTATCGTCCAAGCCCGAGAATCGTTATGATGTTAAGGCTCCATAATCGAATAATAATAATAACGTAAGAATTGGATTTTGCATATGATTTTTTATAGTTAAAATTTTAAAAATTCAAAACGTCTTCCCTTAACTTATCTAAAAATCAGAGTTTCATTCTCAGAATTTCAAAAGCACTTTTTCAGTGCAGATAGATTTACTTGTCATCAACTGAAAGCTATCAACAGAGGTACATAAAGCATTTTCCAATTGGTTTAAACCTTTTCCGAAATGGTGTTAGGTTTTGTAGACTTATGTAGATTTTTTCCATAACATTTGAACCTTTGCCGAATGGTTTCTGGTTTTCTTAAAGCTAATAAACTTGTTCCCAACAGATTAAACCTTATGGTTTACCTTCAATATATTGATAAACCGTAAGCTTAAATCTGTAGGGGAAAACTTTACAAGTTTACAAAAGTCTAAATCAATTGGAAAAAAGTTCAAACCATTTGGGAGAAGGTCTAAGCTAATTGGGAAATAATACATATATTCGAACAGTTTTATATACATATGCTTTGAAATGTAGTTATTGCGTATTTTAGTTGTTCTACGGCAATCAAATGAATCTTTAGTGGTAAAATTTGTTGAATTGCGTCATGAATTTTTCTCACATATTTTTCCTGCATTATTGCTGAGAAAACGCTACAGTTTAAATTTAAAAATGGGGTTTTCTTAAACTAACATAAGTTTAAAAATGTCCAAAACTATATTTCCTTATTACGATTTGCTTCTGAAGCTTGGAACCACTTCTACTAGATATTCCTTATCAAAAAATTTAGAAACAAATGTTAGTGAATTTGTAAACATATTAGCTGGCCATACACTGTCGAACATTGGACGGTGAACTTGGGCGTGGTTAAGCGTTTATTGGATGTTCGCGACAAAATATCATTTTTTAAAAAATTTCACCAAAAAACGCTTGGTCACACCTATGATTGCGATCGAATATTTGACAGTGTATGGTCAGCTATTTGCAGCAATTTCCCCGAACGCTGAAGCAAATATTTGCTCAGCTGAACATTATCCCGAATATTTATGCATAAATGTTGGCCAAGGTTCTTCGAACTTTACTAAGATTCGTCAAACTTCACAAATATTCGTCAAACTTTTACAAAATTTGTAAAACTTTCACAAGATTCGTCGAATGTTTACAAGATTCGTTGAACTTTCACACGGGTCGTCAAACTTCGTTAATTTTAATAGATCTTCGCCGATCTCTTCCAATGTTCGCCAAAGTTCTTCCACCTCCGCAAATATTTACATACGTGATTATTTACCCGAACATAAAAAACGTTGTACAATAGTTCGAAAAAATTCTTTGAAGTTTTCTATTCTTCCACGCCTCTGACTATCCTGAGCCCCTTTATGGTAAAGATCAAGATGAGTATCGTTCAAATGAGATTGAGAAAACATTTTTCAAATATCCTTTCCAATCAAATTTAACTTTAAAAGTTACTTAAGAAATGCATGAATAAAAATAGCGTCGTCATAAAACAACTTATTTCTCAGAATTTCACATGGTCCTATCTTCACGTCCGCCCTTCATAGTCGGCTAGTGACTCCAGGAATGCTCCTCAACAATCCATCATCCTCATCTTGATCCATCAAAAGCGCTACTTCCCACAAAACCGAGTCAATTACGCCCAAGACGCGGCTGATGTGGTAGGCACAGCAAAATTCATAAATTGATATGCAGAGATACCACGTTAATTATGACCCTGGTTTTTTTCAACCCAGAAGTGGTGTGTTAACAGCCAATCAAGCCGATGGCGACCAGTAAAACAATTCACGGTTTGTTTGCAAAGACTGGAAAATCAATTTTCATTAATTTCGACTCCACATTTTCTGTATTGGATCATGCTGCGATTAATACGTTGATAATTGCTGATTAGGCTTTTGTGTGAGACCCATAATTAATATGGGCAGAACGGTTGAAAAATTCTTTTCAGATTGTTTTGTATGCCATCATGAATTTTGTCTCATGTTAATACAAGAAAATTTAATTGATTGTTGATTTTTGTGCTGATTGTGTAGAAAAAGAAACAGTTATATCATGTCAAGTACTTTAAGTGATGCAATTTACTGATAAGTAAATAAATTTCACATAAATTGTGTCTGTACTTAATAACCACGGTAGTTCAGCAGTATTGCTTGAATATTATATCCCTTCCCTTGAAGGTGTTCCAACAAAAAAAAAACGATTTTATATTTTAATATAAAGTAGAAACTCAGATAAAAAATTCTTCATAGTTTTTTTGAAAAATTTGCAGTACGGTGAAATTGAAAACCCGCTTCAATTATCCTTTCTGATACTTACCTCCTATTCATCTTCGGAACCATCACCTTCGCAGCCAGTAACCATGATCTCTTGTGATCAACATGTAACCATAAATGGAAGCAAAGTGACGAGATCTTTGTTGTCAGATCACCCACGTGTGGAAAACTACTTTCCTGAACATTTTTACATAGTTTTCGAGACTCACGCCAATTTTCTTCAGGAAATACTATAAATATCTTCATGATTTTTTTCTAGTCGATAGGTAGACACTCCATGCGTAGTTAAATTTGATGGTTTTTTTTGAAAATTTTACTTCCAAAAACTGTGTAAAAATGTGGGTCCTTTACCATAATAGGAGTCTGCAACATCGAAGTTTTGGTCCTCTCCATGGTGGAATAAACTAAAATAACTGAACAACCGCATTATATGAAAATATATACATTGCAAAAATGAGGAAGATTGGAAGGGAAAAGGCCAGCGCAATTTTTATGCTTCTGGCCAAAGACTGGCCGATAATAGGTATTACCTGAAATGTCGCTAGATAGGTACAATCCAGTTGGTTTTTTGAGTGCCGAGAAGGAAAGGCACTGTATTAAAGTCGTTGAAAAGATGTAACAAGACTATATTTTTTGTAAATTTCTATTCGCTATTTACAAAATTTCTTAATTCTAACACACGTAGGTGGTCAAACACTCATGGCCTAATGAATAATGTACAATGTAAAAATTGCTTTTCTTAACAAAAAACACTGATCAATGCAATAACTAATCACTACACGTAAATTTCTCATATGACTCTAGCAACTAAAACAGCAATATCAATGCTAACAGTGCATTGATTGCTGCAAAGTGTGGTGTCGAGTTGCTGGCGTGCTGGACGCATGCCGTGGTCAGATAAGAATGTTTCAATTACAAACGTTATGTAATGATTAAGTTATCATGTCGCGAGGAAAATTTACGAGGTGGCAAGCAATATATGTCCATTCATGAAGTGATGTATTTATTTGGTAATGAATACATTGTTTTAACGTCTAAAAGATGGGTCCCTTGTTAGATGTTTGGATATATCACACCTGTTCTGACTAGTAGCCACATAAAAAGCAAAAGTATATTTTTAGGAATTCAGAAAATTTGATGTTCCAGACACTTATGTCACCAAATCATTGTATGTGATAGCACACGGGATTAATACCTATCGATTCAATCATATGAAATTTTTTGAAAACATTTTTCTGATAAGAAAATCTGACTTTGACGTGCTTTCAACTTTTTTTGTAACAATGTAAATTGCTTGAAAATTTTATGGCTTATTAGTTAGGACGAGTTAGGAGTCTACAGAGACCAGGGGGTTGAAAAATGCAGCTCAAAAGAAGTCTGAGGACAGCCTAACGTCAATGGAGGAACTCATGTATGGTGCAGGAATCACAGATTGTACTTAATGTTTGATAACATTGAATTTTAAGATGCCAACGTGATATATTTTTGTGCTTCTCTCGAGACAATTTTTTTCAAAATGGTGGACAAGATATGCTTTGAAAATATTGGAAAAAAATTCATTAAAAAGCATTTTTTCAGGTAACCAAAAAATCGACAACGTATTGCTACTCCGTGCCAGTCATTTACGAGAAATAAATAATAGGATGGTGTACTCCCCAGAGCAAAGCAAAAATCAGTTACAACTCAAGAATAAAATGCGATAATGCGCTTCTGAAGTAAATTTTGGCAAAGATAACCGTACTTACTATAAATTTACATTGGATGGACTTTGAAATATATGACAAAATTCATATAATATTTTCTATATTATATTATATAAGAAATTTCAAAGCTACTACAATAGTGAACCCTTCGCATTACCTCTTTGATGTTTAAATTGTCATCAAAGCAATCAATCATCCATTTTTTTCGTTATCAAATCTTCAATGTCTTCACGAAACTTCTGAATAGACAACGTAAATGGGGATTAACTGCCATTCTACTCCCTTTCGAATAGCTTCAACTGAAACCCATTTGCATGCATAATACAATTAAATGAATGCAATTCGATATCAAGTTACTATCAAAGAAAAGTGCATAATTGTGTCAACGAACGATTAATTGGCTGCAATCCAATTAATCGATGTCAACGGCTGCAAACAATTATGTAAAGCCCGGAATGCATTGTAGATGGGTTCAGCTTCATTTCACTATTCATGATATCTTTTCAGTCGTTTTACCGTAAATCCTTTTAGTCTCATGCTATCTTTTCGATTAATCATCAGTAAGCAAGCTGGCAAGCAAGCAAGCCAGGCTTTGTTTGACCAGTCGTTCACCTCAAGGCGATTTGCTTCTGGATAAGTGTATTTAAATCTTGATGAATCCGAAAGCCTTAAAAAGTGAATTGATTTTGGCCGACAATGATTTTAGGTAGATTATTCGTATGTTTGATAGAAAGTTTTGTATGCCATTCAGTTTTCAAGACTTTGAAGTGCATAATCAATCGTTACAAAACGAAGCTATAGAATCGTTTTAGGGAAATATCGACGATTTTTACCACTATGAGAGAGTACGAGCATCTCAGGATAAATTGAGTACATTTCCCAAAAAAAATTATATTCAAAAACGGCTGTACTCTATCATAAAAATATCATCTTTGATGGTACCGTTGTGTTCAACCCACGTGCCTAATGAAGATTGCCCAAGTTCATTGAAAAGGACCAGGAGCGCCTACTCTTGCCTTCTCAGTACTGGAAACCTTATTTGTAAAAGTTCTAAAATATGAATAACTTTTAATTATATATTTTTATTAAATAAAAATTTAATTCAATTTGTATTGAAATTTTCCAAACAGAAATCAATTCGTGGCTTCAATTAAAAGTCATATTAATTCTTAGCGCTTTTTTGACCTCTTTGTAGACGGCTTTCAGAAGAATGATTTTCCTTTACTTTTATTATCATCAATGTGATATCCGTACAAAATCGAGGCATACAGACTCTATCATAGATATCGGCGACTATAATCAACCATGCTCCCCCGGTACAATTTTATAGATGCACTTGTATCTTTTCGATCATATCTTCCAAGCCTCCATCGGCAAAGTAAAAAGAAAAGTGAATTTCGATTATCAAAAGCCAATGCCGCTAGTATTCCATCAGCAAGGACCGGTTTGGGTGTTTCGTTTTCAAGAATGGTCACCATCTTTCACATACTGAATTTCGACATGCATGCTCATAGGTACCATTCAAATCGACATGACTGTGCACACCCGAACGGTAAGTATTCCATAAATTTTAATGAAAAACTTCAAGGTGCTAATTGTCCTTAATAGGATTTCTATTTGAACTTTTATCAAGTCATAGTCAGAAGTGGTAGATAAATGAAAATATTTCCACTCGTTCGTATAATTTAATTAAGATAGGGTCGAACTAGAAGATACATTTCAATTAAGATTCAAATGTATGTTGAGTCGTTTTGGCATGGTCACTTCTTTCTCAAGGGCTGTGTGTGAAACTGAACTGAGTATGAGATGTAATATGAACGTTTAATAGATATTAAAATTTATACTTAACTAATTAGCATGGCTAATGCTTTTAAAATGGGCCCAGAAATGTATACGGAAATGATTTACACTTTGAAATTCAAATTGGGAAGAACTTTAAGATCTTAATGTCAAGAAGAACCAACGTATTATATTGAAGGCTCCTGATTTTTTTTTTGAAAGTTTTCAATGATAGAATTTGATTTTTTCGGTAGTGAAAATTAAATTTATTCCAAAAAAATGGACTGACTACAAAGAACTTTACATTTGGATCGCCATTTTCTGGAATAAATCATATTCCTTGTTAACTATCTGAATCTAGTTGATATGTTTCTTTCCCTTAGAAAGCGAATAAGTAAGTAAGTAAACAAAAGGAATTCTGGGATTCCGGGATTTTGAGACTTCGGGATTCTTGGATTCCGGAGCTCATTTTTTTGAGGTGCGGAGCGTATTTTACTCCTTAAGATACTATCGATTTACAAAACTAGATGTCTTGTGGATCTTAGAGATGCTCTACATTACAAATTTAATGATCATCGCGTGGATTCATTGAAGACAACCATTATGATGATGTTTCGCCATCATTATGATAAATCAATCTGTTGAAGATTTAAACGGTCACACAGAGAAGCAACTATGAACCAAATGGTAGTTTTGCTTCATCTGTAGAATGGCTTCCATTTTGATATTCGCTAATAAAGTCCTTATGCAATATTCTCGTTAGAAAAGTACAATTAGTGTCCAGTTGATGCTCTTGTTATTCACATGAATGTCAATTTCACAAATTTTCTTGACAAATTTTCTTGTTCCAGATGCTGACGAGGCATCATTTCGACCGAAAATCCTTATCAAGTTTTGCACAGTCTCTGAAATCCTACATTCAATTTAGATATAATTTTTCAGCACCACAAAGCGGTGTATTTCTTACAGTAGAGATTGGGTACAATTAATACTATTAATAAATCAAGTGGGTCACTGTTTTCAATCTTGAAATAACACTCACTCCATAAAAACACAACATAACAAATGGTCCATCGTTTAGTGATGACGTAAACCAGAGCCGCAGGATTTTAATTTTCTAAGTAATTTTGTAGATACAACTGCTACAATTTCTGAATAATTTTTCCGAATAATGAGAAGAGTACATTTTTGATGAACTTATTTTGAAAGTAACCTTTTGTTAAAATTTCTAGACGCTAAATTTCAATTTAGACTAATGACTGATTCAATTCAGAAGATATAGATGAAATATTTTAATGTAATTTTAGTGATTTCTATTTTTTCTGTAAATTTTACTTACTAAAATTTTGTTTGAAAACACTGTTGATGGATTTTTTCCCGCAAATTTTTTTTAAATCTTTTTTCCCCTAAAATTAGTAGAATGATTTTTTTTTCAACAGATAATAGATTTTGATTTTTATGTTAAGGCTTATAATTCTTCATTTCGATTTTTATGTTGAGGCTCATAAATATCAAAATGAAGACAGCAGATATCTGTTGGTGTTCTCCTTTAGACTTAGGTCCAAATGTATCGCCATGGATGATTAGGTTGGGACGATCGCTTTCAAGTTTCAACATATCAACGACAGATGAATTTCGGCCAGATTGAAAACGCTTTTCCAATGTGAGCCTTTTCAAAGTAAACATCAAATGAAGGATCCTGCTATTATTTTTACACATGCATAAATATATTAATCATTTTCTTTCTCGTCTTTGATGATTTATATCGAGAAGACATCTTTTAATCGGCCGGAATATATTTGTCGTGTGAAGACGTTGCCTTTGGGAATCGAACTCCAGACTAATACGCTGAATCAAGCACAGAAATCTTTAGAAAATGTTCTTGAAATTCTCGAAACAGGTTATCTATGCATATAGGATTTTATGAATATGCCAAACTCATTTGTATTGAAGCACAAACTCTTTAAGATAGTATTTGCATAAACCAATTTTGAATTTTGTGGGATTAGGACGCATTTTATTGATATAACCAAAATTATTTTAAATTTAATAAAACATTTTAAGTAGTTAATAGCTTCTATTGTTCCACGAGTAGGATGGCATAGTTCTGATGAAAAAATGGCATCTTCAATTTGCAAACATTTTAGGCATCACTGCTAGCTCATCTGGACGTAATTTTCCAAGTAAAAGTATCTTACATTAAACTAATTCAGTAGACCATTTGATTCTCCAGAATGCTGTATCTTAATTGGCTTAGGCGCCTCCCAAGAACAGTGCCTGCAAGCAATTTATGTAAACTTTTACAGAGAACCAACTGGGCCATAAAGTCGAGTTAAACCTCACTATTTTTATCCTGCTTCCAGATATTATGCATAAAAAGCCATAAAAGATGCAAACTCTCCAGTTGTGCATCACAAAACTCCATAAATGTAGCTGCACTTTTTGTGTATTTTTGTCCCGGCTCGGTACAATATTCATATTCACATGGGGGTTTCAAATGTGCAGGCTGAGTTTTTTCACGCGAAAAATTTTGTGGGTAGTTCTTGCGCACTGGAACACATTAAATTTTAACCCTAAAAGTCGGGCAGCAGTGCAAGACATTGTGAGGGTATTAATCAAACATCAAAGCTGGTGTGTAAACACTTCAATCAATAATAACTAATCGATGATTGTTCGATTGCTTAAATCGCTTGAATGGGCCTTCCGTTGCCAACGAACATACATACATGAATAAGTGGGCTTCAAGCAAGACATGCCTCCTAATTAATCAACAATGTTGGACAGCTTGAGCGATTAAACCTGCATGATTATGACATAATCTCCACTTGACGAGATCTAGAGAAGTGGAGCGTTAAAATGGCCAGTTTAAGATAAAGGGTGTGGCTTCTAGTCAGCTTCAAAAAGATAATCCATTTCGGATGTCCGTTCTTAGTGCGTGGAGATATTCAAACCTAAGAATTGATTCTAAATACGTCAAAGAACGAATTCCAATTCAAAAAGTAATAAAACAATCCCTGGCGCCCCATAAACAAACAATTTAAGCCCAACAATAATTAAAAGGCGCGTTTCTCTGTTGTATCCCTGCTAATGATTCTATATCATAAATTACGGTCAAGTAGGCTCGTTTAAATTGGTGGCTATCGATTTCTGTTATTTTTAGTAAATTGTGTAGGCCATAGCTCGGTATTAAATGTTGAAGAAGATATTCAATGAAAATTCAATCGCATGGCGGTTTTTTATTGGGTCGATTATGGAAAGTAAGATAAAAATGACCACCCAGATCAAGGTTGCCCCGGGGGATATTACTAGCATTTAGAGTAGCCTAAAGTACAATGAGAAGAAAAATTGACGCTTGCTTACTATAATAATAATAATGTAATTCATCGTAGAGTCGTCAATAGGTTCAAATACATTGAAGGCGATTTAAATGGAAACACATATATTAATCATTATCTGAGGAGCCTTGAATAATTTAATTTGACCACAAAAAATCGTACTATGTGATTCTATTTGGGGCATTTCACGTGAAACCGACAACGAAAAAAAAGTGAGGTTCTGAAATTCGTTCATATTGGGCACATTTGTACTTCTAGGGTATATGAATGTGTACACATAATATTTTTGTTATTTGATGTTTAGTTGTTCAGATATGGGATTCTAAAGAATTCAAATTTTCACAGCAGGGGTTTTTTGAAATTTTATTTTCATATTGAAGTGAATTATAATTAAATAATAAGTGTAGTGTTTTGTATAGAAAATTTACTGTTCTTTTTGATTTTCAAATGAGATTCCGAATTTGAATTTTTTTTCTAGTTTTAAACCGGAAGTGAATATTTAAAATATTTTTTTCAATAACTTCGACCATTTTAATTTTTATTTCTTTTACTGTAAAATAAAGCTTATTATGTATACAATTTACCATCAAAATTGCAGAATGGGATCTAGATTAGTTTAGGAGATATATTAATTAGAGTGCGTGCATGTCGCTCTGAGCGTGATACCTGTCGCTTGTTAAAGTTGTTTGGTGATGTAAAAATACATTAAAACGTTGATAATATTTCAGTAAAATTAATTATTTATTGTTGCCTTACCCTTTTGTGTCATTCTCAGGTTATTTAATACCTAACTTTAAAATAAAATGCAAAATATTTCCACTTCTTTTTACATCTAAACTTTTAGGAATTTTTCTTATATCTTTAAACTTTCGGAGCCAGTAAATTTAATGGATTAAATTGCCGATCACCGTAGGGAGGCAAAAAAGTCAATCAAAATGATAAAACTTATCAACGAACGTAGCTCACTAAGAGGTTAGAACAACAATGAAAAAAATAATGGAAAACAAGCGTTCCTTGCCTTCATGCTTTTATGTCTTTCTAATATGTAATTTTGATTCGTTTTGATGAAGTGATTCTTTTTGCAATTAAGAGATGGTGTTTTTATTCGTATTTTGTCACCACAATATGAGAAAAAATCACTTAAAATAATGTTTTATTTTGAAAATGGTTTCTACACATAATTTCTTTCAAAATATTACATTTTATTTTAAATTTAGGTATTAAATAACCTGAGAATGACACAAAAGGGTAAGGCAACAATAAATAATTAATTTTACTGAAATATTATCAACGTTTTAATGTATTTTTACATCACCAAACAACTTTAACAAGCGACAGGTATCACGCTCAGAGCGACATGCACGCACTCTAATTAATATATCTCCTAAACTAATCTAGATCCCATTCTGCAATTTTGATGGTAAATTGTATACATAATAAGCTTTATTTTACAATACAAAAAATAAAAATAAAAATAAAAATGGTCGAAGTTATTGAAAAAAATATTTTAAATATTCACTTCCGGTTTAAAACTAGAAAAAAATTCAAATTCAGAATCTCATTTGAAAATCAAAAAGAACAGTAAATTTTCTATACAAAACACTACATTTATTATTTAATTATAATTCACTTCAATATGAAAATAAAATTTCAAAAAACCCCTGCTGTGAAAAATTGAATTCTTTAGAATCCCATATCTGAACAACTAAACATCAAATAACAAAAATATTATGTGTACACATTCATATACCCTAGAAGTACAAATGTGCCCAATATGAACGAATTTCAGAACCTCACTTTTTTTTCGTTGTCGGTTTCACGTGAAATGCCCCATTTACAAAATATCTAAAACTGTATAAAACAAAATAATAAAAAAGTCCACCAAGCCGAAAGTAACTTTGAAAAGGGTCATTGTTGGCAATTCATACTTTTATTGACGATCATCATAACGACCATTTACCTATTTCTGTTATTTATCTTTAGTGTCCATTTGAACCGTAAACTATTTAAAGAAGCGTATTAATACAAGCAAATAAAATGATACGTTTGCTAAATGCTTCTAGATACTATTTTAGCTCTCTGTTTGTGTCCCTGTGCTTATTGAATTTGAATGCTATGTCCTGAAGTACCTTATATGATACATTTCAATAATTCACGTATTTGTGTTGTCTTCTTTGTGATTTCAATATGTCTATTTGTTAGAAAGTTGGTTATACATATTTGAAGATATCGTCATTGATCGAATTTCCGTTTCTAATGTTTCAACAATTTGTTATTTCAAATTTTGCAATAAATGTAACAATATTGACCAAGACCTGTTGAAGTATTTAATTACGAAAAATCTGAAACATAACCTAAGATTTTGATACATCGGGCAAATTTTATGATCAAAATTGTTGAAATTTCTGAAAATTTTCAATAAACTCTGTAACTTCATGAAATAAACGAGTTTTTGATGTAAGTTTTTTATGTGGAATTCCAGAAACCAAGGTTCGATTTGAGCTTGTGCACCACTGACGATGATGGTTGTGACGAATCAATTGAAGAAATGTACCGAAATAAATAACTGCAGTATTAGCTCAGTGATGTAATTTTTCTGGAAAAAACTTTAATTTTTTCAATAAACGTCTTGCTTGGAAAAACATTTCCAAAAAAAATTAGATGATTTTTTTCGTAAAAATGTCGTAGTAGCATTTTTCATGCTTTTCTTTAAAAAGTTTGGTTTCAAAATTTGTTCATCTTGACATTTATTAAATTTTTGGGTACACTTGTATATTATTGTTGTTTTGAAAATATTTCCTTATTGAAAATTGTATTGGGTGTACAACTTTGCTTCCGCGGTTTTTTCCCCGGAAATAAAGCTTTATTGTCAAAAAGTACTAACCGATATATTATTCAAAGTATTGTCTATCACTTGCGACAATTTTCGCCCATCTCTCTGGCAATTTTCGGATCCCATCTCGGGAAAAGAAGGCGTCTTTTGACGCGATCCATGGTTGCATCCATTTTCGTACTTCATCGTACGAAGAAAAATATTGATCAGCCAGGCCGTGCGTCATAGAAGGAAACAGATAGTAGTCGGAAGGAGCGACGTCTGGGGAGTACATCGGGTGGAGGAGGACCTCCAACTTCAGAGTTTCCAAATATGTCTTGACCACTTTTGCGACGTGTGGCCGAGCATTGTTATGTTTTCATCAATGCACGTTTTAGACGCATCAATTGTGTTCGGTACCGATCTCCTGTGATGGTTTCATTCGGTTTTAGTAGCTCGTAGTATATCACACCCAGCTGGTCCCACCAAATGGAGAGCATAACCTTCACCGCCGTGAATATTCGGTTTTCTGTTTTTTCCCTTCCGATTATGTCTTTCCAGCAGTTGTTCACATGCAAACAAGCGCCGTTCAATATCTCTCAGCTTCAGCTGGTACGGAACCCAATTTTCTTGTTTCTGAATCATACCCATGACCTTGAGGCGTTTGGAGGTGGTTTGCTGAGTCACTAATATGGCAATGTCGATACGTTAGCAGATGTAAAAAATTACTTATGGCAATTTTAATCTACGTAAGTTGGCTGTGGTGTTTTCTCAGAACAGCTAGGCCTGAAACTATCCTTCCGGCTTCCAGACCACTGCAGTGTTTTTCAGGCAGAGGTCATTGCAATATACAAGGCAGTAGACTGGCTGAGTAATCAGAAAATTTCCATAAGAAACCTGAATATTTTCTCTGACAGTCAAGCTGCTATCCAAGCACTGTCCAACGTGTACACCTCATCCATGATGGTGATGGAATGCCGTACACAGCTGAACGTGATGTCACTTCACTGTAAAGTGACTAAACACTGGGTACCGGGACATAGTGATATACCGGGAAACTGCGAAGCGGATGCCTTAGCGAGAGCTGGCACTAAGCTCAAGGAGTATACACTCACATCCCAAGTCGGCCAACCTCTATCTTCTATAAAGCTGGGATTTAGGCAGCATTACATGAAGGCTGCAAATAGGGCCTGGTTGCTGGAGGAAACCTGCAGGACAACCAGACAAACTTGGCGTGCACTGAGTTCCAGACGCACCAAGCAGCTCCTGAACACGAGTCGTGAAACCTTGAGCTCTATCGTGTCCATTCTGACGAGGCACTGTCTAATTGGCAGACACGCAGAAAGGTTGGGCGTTCCCTTCAACGATTTCTGCCATTTTCTGTGTGAATGCCCGGCACTGACCAGGAAACGCATGAAAACTTTAGGCTCACCCTTCCTGGACAGCCTCGCGGAAGTAGCTAATTTAAATGTCGGCTGCATAGCCGGCTTCATACGAGAATCGAAATGGTTCTCGTCATCTCACAGGTTCTAGTGCCGCCCTCATCGTTTTGTGGTATCACAATGGGCCTATCTTGGCCTAAGTGTGCCATCTTTTTTTTTTTTGATAAAGAGGGCTGCCACTACAACCAACCAACCAACCAATCTACGTACGTACCGCACGCAGCTTATCGATACAGCAAGGATTTCGCATCGAGCACAACAATCTGAAATTATGGAACTGTTAAAAAATTACGTCCCTAGTATCTACTATATGCCACAATTACTCAATACCATAGCATTTATGGCTAGCCTGCGACCTATTATTTTAAGGATCGAATATCCTTGACACCTTCTACTTATGTGCCAAATTTCATTCAAATCTGAGAGGTCGAGACCGTGGTGTCTCCTTGAAAGCCTATAGAAACATGAACCAATACAAAAGACTGAAATAGGCTTGTCTAGTTTGTACATCACTATTTTTTAAAAAAAATTTCGTTATTTTTTCTGAAGTTTGTCTGACTTTTTCGTAGATTTGTTTATATTTACAATTTTTTTCATGCATTAAATTAAATTTATGAAATCCCCCTTAATCCTTTTTATAGTTATCATCAGTGCCAAGAACTTATTTATGATTAAAAAGTTTCGCAAATAAATTCATGTGATTTTCGATGATTTTAAATATTAAAAAAAACATTTAAAAAACAATTTCAAACAATTTGATTCATATGGAAGCACGAAAACAGTGTGAAAACCGACGTCAAAGCAGGATTTGAATTCGGTTTCCGATCATTGGTTCAATATTCTGACAAAGGTACTGCATATAACCGAATTCAGGCTGGTATGTGCTTTGCGTACCATGAAGTCAGTAATGATAATTTTTTTGTATATTTTTCTGAGTCCCTCAATCGCGTTATCAAACCACATCTTAATGAACCCTCGACCGATCTGTCGGTACTAATGAGACTTTTGCCACTTCAGTTCCTAACAATATTCAAATGCTGAAGTCCATCAGCGCACAAAGGGCACCTTGTTAGCATGGAAAGACAAACTGCTTTGTGCTGGCATCGATTCTAATTAATTTGCCGTGACGAGCTGCGTACCTGCTGCAATAATCAACTTATCACTTGATCTAAGCTCTAATTTACAGCATTTGTCTACGTGCGGCTTTAGTGCTGGCCCCTTTTTCATCACGTGCAAGGTGACTGCTTTGTCGAGGAAATTAACAATTATCTTAAGCTGGCCCTGTTTCCTCATTCTTTTGTTAGGCCAGCGGACCAGCTCTTTCGGATGCGAACGCACTTGCATCTGCCCGAAGTTCAATTATCAAACTTACCTCCTAGGGCCAGGTTGGCCACGCACGGTAACGAGGTGGAATTTCTGGACGTTGGTGAGGAACATGGTTCGAAGAGGTGAAAATTAGTTGCACCCCAGTTCGGGGAATGGTAATATATGATGCAGGTGCGTGGATTTGGTAAATTATTATGATTTTTTAATGAAACATTTGAACATTAGAAAGGAAAGGCGTAATGGTATCAAAACTGGAGGAGTTCTTCGTTATCATAGTAGCCTACCCTGATGTTAATCTTTTGATGAGCATAATTCAAGAGTCCACACCCACCACTTGGAGTACTTAATGCTATTGTATCTAAATACTTTCATCTGTAGGAAAAAATCGTTAGTAATTTGTAACTGATGACGAAAAGGACCATTGCGGTCTGTTCTCCATGTAGCGTTTGATGATGAAGAAAGAAGCAAATCAGCGATTCAATGTCCCCGCAACCAAAATCTTGATTATGTAATGCTAAACGCACGAAATTCCTGTCCGACCACCATTAACAATTCATTTGAAAGCATTGCCTAATTGAGTCCAATCTGTTTGCAGTTACCTACGACGCCGATGGCCCATTTCTCTTGATATACGTGAGTTATGTTCCCACGAAATCGCCTTGAAAGCCGTTGCGCACACCTATTCCGATTCCATGTCAGCCACATATGAAAATTTATGGCGTTTTTGTGGTTGGCCCTGCTATGTGGCGCGGATCCTATTCAACTGCACGATACGTGACATATGTTGGGCGTGCGAGTTTGGGGCAGGTATTTGTGCATGTCGGAGATAACTCGATAATCCAACGTAGACTAGCGCCACATCAATCTGACCGCGGCCATAATGCATCTGTAACCGAAATTGGAGGCTGTGACCTGAATTCTGCGCTGATGAAGTCAACCTCGCGTGTTGGACGGCAGATTATCATAGAGGAAGGGCTGCCAAAATCATAGTTTCCAACGCGGCTAGAGATACATATCACCAGCGGAAGGATGAATGAAAGAGTCGCTGAAAGCTCGTTCTATTGTCACGATAATTTTCGTACACTATACTAACTTCCAGTTATCAAGAGACCTACTTCAGACTTTACCAAAGAAAGAAGAATGAAGCATGAAGTCACCGATTTCATCGTAAAAAATCCTCTTATGAACTCAAAACTTTATCTTACACAGGAAAAAGTTCCTTGGAGTTTTTGTAGCGAATCGAAAAGTTGTTTTGTGACCACTTAAGAATTCTTCTGTGAAAGCAAAACAGCTTATTAAAAAGTAGCTTATTTTCAAGACGTCTGAAACAGGAAGACATCGTAATGATGCAACTAACTAACAACTCTGCCATATACCTAATAAACAGAAAATATATATCTTTTATGATGTTTAAGATGGAGATACAGTAGTAGAAAGTTTATTTCAGATTTCTTAAAATGAAAGACCATCGATAGGATGTCCTGCAAGTCAGAAAGTACACTAGGTAAGAAGAGATAGGATAGGAGTTTAACGTGCCTTCTCCGAAATTTAATTCTTTAAAACACGGTTAATCCAATAACTAGATTAAAACAAAGGCGTCAATCAGCGCCCCTCCCCATCGGCAAGCTCTCCATGCAGGGATACCAGTTTATCGTCGGCTTGTAGGGCCGGTGGCGATCATACTGGTGGACTCGCGATACTACCTAGCGTAATTGATCGCAGCCACCACGTTGCTCCCACAAGGACGCCTCATCATGTCGAGGATGATAGTAACCTATCATGGGCTCTTCGACCCCGTGGTACATTTACAAACCCAAGGGTATGGACACAGCCGATAAGAAGAGATAATTGGATAATCCAGCAGTAAACTAGAAAACTCAGCATTAAACGTCAAAATTTTTCTTCACTTTCAAAAGTGATTTCTAATCCGGCCGAAAGTTATTTGTCGTGTGAAATTGTCGTCATTGAGGGATCGAACTACAGACTTACATGTTGAAATTGGAAACCAACAGCTCTAACTTATTCTTATTTCATGGAGACATTTGATAAATAAAAGGTCGAGTGACACTTGTAATCCACTCTATTTAATGAATAGTTGAAGTCCATAATAGAAATAAGTTCCAATTTTCATATAAGGGAAAAGTAGAAGACGTTCAGTTTTTTTTTCATTTGAGGCTTTCAAACTACAATCGCTGAAAAAAATTTGAATTGTTTTTTGTTCGTTGGATATTAAAAACCGTTCACTTTACGTAAAAAGCTTCAAATCACAGTTATAGAACGTAAAATTTGCTATCACCAATTCGCGTCTTTCTGGCGTTGTCTAGTTGATACTAATCCTGACTAGAAGCCAAGGTTTGATTTGAGCTGGTGCGCTATTGATGATGATAATAATTTTCGTATTAACAGCCAGAAGAAAGAACGAAATCATTTACTTACTTTTTTAAGGTTTAAGAAGCAAAAGGTTACCGAAAAAAGAATTACTGGACACAATACTCTTGGATATCCTCCAGTACACAGTAAATAATTCTTTGGACAAGTTATTCTCAGAAGAATTATTTTCTTTCAAAGCAAAATCAGACTATGATAGGGAAAATATTTTTTTAAAAGTATCTTGAAACGGAAGTTCACTGGGAGAAATATCCCGGTTGTGCAACAGTCTACTATGCACAGTGAAATAGGTTAATAGAATATTCGGAACGAGAAGTCGAAGGAATTTTCTTGTAAGCTAGAGTACCAAAATAAAATAATAAAGCACTTTTTTTTATTATTTTAGCATTATTTCAACAAATGGCCATCCGGACGATTCTATTCGCAGCCTTAAAGTGCACTATGAAACAATTTGTTGCTCAGACATAAGGGATTCAGCTGAAGAAAACGACGAATAGATTTTTTTTATTCAATGTAATTTTAGTGAATTCCCATTAAATCGATGCATAGAATTTGTTTCTGCCAATAGAATATCTGTAACCAAATTCAACAGCTACTTTGCTTGGCTACCACTCCAGGATTTTATAGATTCTTTTGAATTACATGGAACTCTCCAAGTTTTGGGTGAATTGGATCATGTTTGATCGATTTGGAATACAACTAAGATTCTCCTTGGACTCATGAATCTTTCAATTGTATGGTTCCAAACACAAAGTTTCCATCCTGCCAAATTTCAGACAATTTGAACCATTGTTCTCAGTATTGAAGATGAGAACTAGTTGCATGTAAATGTATTCCAATTGGAGTTCAAATGAAAAGTGATTGTTGCTGTGATTCTTTGGCAACAATTTTAGGAATCAAACGATGTTTTGCACCAGCTGTTGCTTTTTGTGATGTGCTTCGTTTGAGACGTACCGAATTTCGTGCTCAATTGACTTGGTTAGCATAAAATTTCTTGTTATTTTTAACCTCAGCATTTCAAGCAGAGTAACTGCAAAGCAAATTCTGTAGAATGAAAAGAAGTCATAGATCTGGATAATTTGATCCGAATGAAAACTAGAATGGTATCACTGTAAAGTGTCCACCACAAAACCATCTTTGCCCAATACAGCAAACCAACATCGGTGATGGCGATTTTTGATTTCCAGCCTTGTTGCTTTATGAGTCCAATTTAAAATTTATTTGTACGTCAACGAGTTTGCTGGATAAATATTTAGATTTTAAGCACAACAAAGTCCTGGGAATACTTGCCAGAAGCGTACTTCATCCACGCAGGACGAACGATGGTGTCGTATTTCAATCAAATTCGAGTACAAAATTTGATAGGATGGCGTCACGTTGTCGGACTGTTTCGAACTGAAGCGTTTAGTCGGACGACTGGAAATGACTCTGGGAATAATATCCCGTCGTCGGAAAAGGACTCAACAATTCGATTGGAATCCTTCGTTTCCGTAGCCATGAAATTGGTTGTGTCACTTGCAAGCGATTGCAGTGATGGACGGCAAAGCTCTCCGGGAAACTTGACTCTTCGTCATATTGAAATTTCGAAAAGAAATTACAGGAAATTCCGCACAGGACAATTACCAAGGACTCAAAGGGTAGAATTTGGAATATTGAATTACCTACCCGGTTTGATTTATGATTATGCTGATGGCAGACAATATTTACCTTTGAATTGATTGCAGGACAAAGTCAATATTTGTGTTTCGTAGAGGTGAGGTTTTGTTACGATAGGATGCGGTAATGAGATTGTTTTTGATAAAAAACACATAAACTTTGAACAAGGATTGAGATTGTTCGGGATATCGAATTATCTTGCGGTGACCAGTTCTTCTTCTTCTTCGCTTCTGATGGTCCATGTAAGTTTCGTTTGATACGCTTCGTGTGAAAGATCCGTAAATTCTGATTAAAAGGATTATGGGATGAGATTTTGGTTAGACTGCAGAGATTAATGATGGTTCCATCTGAAAGAAATTAACAAATTTTCTGAAAATAGTGGTTTCCTCTTATTCAAAAACAAAATATTTTCACCACTCAAGCATGCTCCAGATCAACTACAATTATTCAAAGTATTAACTTTTTAGACAGTGGCATTCTTTGTTTAAAATATTATTCCATTTGGTTTGTAATGCAGAGCCTTTCTATCAAATTGTTAACCCTTACATAGCAAATAACATAATACCTTACAAAAAGGTTGACTCTTTATTTTCATTAAATGCTATAAAACAAAAATTTGGAGACATATCAGTGATTTTTATTATTACTGAACCGGTTGAAGAAATGCCAAGGTTGAGGCTTTTTCAAAAAAATTTATAGCCACAAACAATCTGAATATTTCATTGAGAATCCAAATTTCTTTAGCAAAAATCCACAGTGCAGAAAATATTCAAAGACGAGCAAACAAAATGTTAATGGTCGTTAAGAGTGTGCAAATTTGTACAACTCCTTTGAAAATTAATTAACAAAATATCTTTTGATCCGTTCAGTCATCACTTCAGAATAATAAAATCTCTCATTTTCGTAGACGAATCACAACCAATCCTACCTCTGCTGAATGGTTTCCTTGAAACCATCTGAGAATATAATGTATAAAGATTTCGAAACGCTTTGGGAAGTTGGTCCGTAAAGTACTTGGAAAATAGCGTCGGTGGTCTCTTCTTGATTCAAGATAGCGTCCTTCCCTATAATTTTGAATTTTAATTAAATCTGTACCCCTTCACCGCTATGTGTTATAACTAAAGTATTTTGGGTAGTGTTATCGATTAAAGCTCCAGTTTGCATTTGTGGTTCAAATAGGATGGAAGCCTCATCGGGAGTCTAGAGAACAGAGGATCATATAAAGACATAGTGTATTTAACGCTTATTATTCCCTGAAAAAGAAAATGTATTACCTCATACTAGAGAAACGTGTCAAGTTTCCTGAAATCTAATAATTATTTCAGCAAATCTTTGTTGTTTTCTGTTAGCTTTCGGCTAAACTGATTAAAAATTTACGATGCACATTAAAATGGCAACACGGCATATAGAAATCCATCCGCCGGGCATTTGGCTACAGGAAATATACATACTTTGGCAGACGGATAACAGTCAGGATCTAAAATGCAAAATGTGTGCTATACGAAACTTATTTAGTCCTGAAGGCTTTTTTCGTTTTGCTTTAAGGACCAGTCGAATTAATTTCAAATGCATAGCTTTTGCGCCAGCAGCACTCAAACGGGCAACAATGAAAATTTGGCTCTTTGTTCCAGGAAACTTTATGTGAAATTTAATTAAAGCGTGAAAATATGATGGCACTATATGAAAGTGATTGCCAATAAACTTCAAGTTAGAGTTTAAGTAGAAACTTGGAGATTTAACTGGAAAGTGGGAAGAACAACTAGACAATGCAGCAAGTTACCAACGTCGGGATTAAGTGGACAGGAACTGATCGCATTTTCGAATTAATTAAGTTAAACTGAGTTTCTTTAAAACCGATTATTCTGCTTGCGTACTACAAAAGTTCTTGGGTCAAATTAGGTTTCTTGAATGAATTTATTGTTGAATTGCAAATAGTCATGGTCATGAATAAATTAGAAGTTAAGAACGATAATATAAATGGAATTTTATCAGAAGACAATCATACAAAGAGGACATACTTTCGACACTTGAAAACTAGTGCAGATTTGTGTCCATTTTCATGTTTAATTTATTATCTAATTGGCCTCAAGTAGAGTTAAAAATATTTCAAATTTTGACTCAAATTTTATGAACTCTCCTATTTCCAATCAAATTTTCCCTATTTTCATGAGATTTTCAATACAGGAGAAGTCAAAACATCGTCTCTGACCATTTTCTATGTTTTCACTGAACAATTATCATTCCTTCGTGTGAACATTTGATTGCTACCTTCACCAAATTAAAACGGAACACGCAACACCATTATGCAGCCGACATTGATGATGGACTGCAGCTGCGATTGATGGAATTGTTTTCTCGGGAAATGGGGGCGTTGGATCAAGAGATTTCTCAAGTGTCGATCCCGATTTGGCTGCAACACTAGCCAGGAAATGGCTATTGAGACAATTAACGCGATCCATTGTTCCTAGCGGCCAGTCTACGTATTCACATGATGATTAGACATTCCACCATAGGCCCATGAAATTACATACTCAATCTAATGTGTTATGGCCCCGGTCAGAGCGCAGTGCTTTGTTGGGAAGGCAATCGGCGTGAAAATTTTATTCGGGGAATTACCAAATTAAGACATTTATTAGTTGAGCCTGCAGTGATATTTTGAATTAGAAGCCAATTTAAAAAATTTACTGTGTATCATTTTCGATGCTTTCAAACGCAAGAAATAACTAGACATACATCCCACAAATAGTATCTGTGGAGCAATTACAGTTCAGATTTATCTTTGGTACGACAGCTAATTTTAGGACTTTAGCTTCTGCCTTCAATTGCTTCGATATAAAGATTTTGAAGTTGAATTGTTCGTATTGCAGACTTCCTGCTCGAATCGCAAGACTTTATCCACTTTCTTTCCGTTTATTGGTAGTTTCTCATTTTTCATTGTTCATCGATATGTCCTGCATGCTTGGAACTACCAATTTTTTTATGTGTCGACTTTATGCAGCTTATTATTTATTTCGGAACTTTTTTCATAACATTTTGTTTGAATTAATACTGATTGAAATTTTTGAAAACATCCCTCAAATGGTTGATACTCATTAACACGCTTTTAACCACGTATAGAATGTGTGATCGGAGCTCGATTAATTTTTGTTTGGATGCTTACATAAGCTGATTTTCAGAGGGATAGAATATCCGATTGGAAAATCTGTCATTGCAACGGTCAAATTTCGCTGTTTTTTGCATTATGTTTAATTTACTTTGGCAATTACCATGCAAAGACTTACACCCACCCCACAACAACATCTCAAAATGGTGACGATTCAGTGCTCCAAACTTACAGAACATTTCATTCAATTTATGGTGCTCAAAATTATCCATCTGAGCAACTCATACGCAATATGATGGAACGATGTATGCTCACGAATACTCTGTTGGACAATGTTCATCCAACACGAGCTCGTACAGTGTGAACTGAGGCAGCTATCGCTGCTGTAAAGGATAGTGTGACTGCACAACCAAATTTATCGATACGACGCCGTTTTCAACACCTTGGCCTTTGTCCGTCCACTGTATAGAGAATTTTAAGGAAAGATTTTGGACCTAAGCCGTGCAGCTTCAACTACTGCAACAATTAAAACCGTTAGTCCATCGTTTGCGTCGCACGTTCGATGAATTAGTTCAGAATGAGTTGGAAGTTGAACCGCATTTTTACCGTCAAATCATTTTCAGCAATGAAGATCAATTCTGGCCACATAGTGATCAGCATTGATCACCTCTATACACGCTCGACTAATCCTCAACCATATCCACACAGTGTTCGCCAGAAACCTGCTCGTATGACCAAGATTTTTGATGGAGGTGCTGGAAGGAAGAAACGAATGATTGCCCTCTTTCTCAGTACTCATATTACGTTACGTTCACTTTTAAGTCCGTAGCTGATCTAGGCCACCACTCGGCAATCCCACCCGACCTTAATTCGCAAAAAAGGGTACAGGGAAAAGGGTGTAATCACGTTACCCGTTTCTGCGCTAGAACTGCTTAGCCATGGATCGCAAAATGAGACCTTGATCCGTGGCAACGCTCAAGCACTAACAAGCAACGATCACACGAAAAAGAGAAAGCTTCACTTTTACCTAATTAAAAATTAAGAAAGGATGAGGTTTAATTAAATTTTTACTGAATTGTTTTTGGACCTGGTCAATATTTTCTTCACATTTTGGTGAAGAGTGTTCCGATTTTTTTCCGGATTTCGTTAAATTTTTTACTGAAGAGTGTTTTTTACTCAACATATTTATTATACGATATTTATAATACGATTTCGTAATCACATTTTTTTCATAATATTCTTCAGTGAGAATGTTTGTATATAAATTATACAACTATTATTTTTTCATTTGAATATAAATATCAGTAGCTTTTGCTATTTGATTCCATTGAAGTGAAGAAATAAAGGCATTATTGACAAAAAAAATCTTTAACCGAAATAGCGTGCACAATATTCTTCGAACTCATCAAACCAGAAAGCGTGATAATTTTTTTTTTAAAGTCAGTACACCTGCCAAATTTCAAATTAATCCAACAATATTTTTCAGAGTTGGAACCCACCCAAATTGTTTAAGTAGCATGTCATGACTTTTATAGCCTCTGATCCTTCTTTTTTCTGTGTGATGTAGTTTGTTTCATGGATGATGTGTATATTATCAGGGTAAGTCGAATTCATTCTGGGAAAATGATATAAAAAGGCTTTAAAATTTCTATGTCTATGTCCCACCATCTCCTTATTCGGTCCTTAAAGTTATGTGAGGTTATGAGGGTGCTAAGCCAGACGGCTTCCGCTTCGCTTAGACCATCTTTGGTCTATTGTGCCCTGTAGACGTGGAAATCTTCTGATTTATTCAATGAACCATCCTGATTCTCAAGTCAATCCAGAAACAGGTCCTTTTCTGTGCTTTTCACTTACTCTCTCAGCTTCACGATGAAGAATGCTTCTAACTGCTTGTGGCTCCAATAAAGGTACTAAGTAATACATAAATAGACCTACTCCTGGACTTTCTTCAGAAACCAGGATGACTCATTGAATAATCAGAAGGTTTTCACGTCCACGGGGTACCATGGACCAAAGACTAATAAAGCGAAGTAGAAGCTGCTTGATTTAGCACCCTCATAACCTAACTTAGCTTAAGGTACTGAAGTATGCTATGAATGTGGCCAGGAATAACAAAAAATAAATAAAAAGTCGTTTGTCTTTTTAATCTGAAATATTTGCTAACCAAGCGTGAAAAACACTTTATTCCTTAGAAGAACCAAACTGGAAGATGTCTTCTATTGATCAGTTGAATTTCTTAAAAACAGAAACTATATTTCAAATAGTTTAAAATTTAGACAAAATCTTCATACCGAACCTGATTTTCGAGACTCAGGGGCACTGGACTGTTCAGCTAATTTGAGTGATCCAAAATCGTTATTTTATCCATTTATTATTCCCACCAAAAGTTCACTGGTATTTATTTGATGCATAATTGGTAAACTTTCATAAAGCAACCGATATCAAAATGTCCTTGAATCAAAATCTCATTAATCTATACCAACCATCACCGTTTGCTTTCAGGACAAATCCTTAGGGCACAGATGCTTGTGCTCGTTACAGGACGTCTATAAAGCCAACCACTTTGCTTCCGATTTTATTCCAAAAGCGTACTCGCGGTCGACATTAAGTATTAAAACCGCCATAAAATAAGTTGCGGAAGCCTTCACAATCTGCCCCAGTTATAAGTTACACTAACAGAACGTCACGTGCAACGGTAGCTGAGCAATAAGACTAACAAAAGTTGAACGACTTAGCAGGATCTGGAAGGAAGCCTGCCCAGGAAGCGTGAACATCATACGCTATCGTGACCCTACCAGTTGACGCTAGTGCATCAGAAGTCAACCTGGTAATAAACTTATCATCGTTAACATCAACGGCTGTTGTCAGGTGCACGAAGGGATGGGATGCCACATAAAAAGGATTAGAGACGTTCTCGGTTTGACGGTAGTCATCTTAATTATGTTGAACATGAGACAGGCTTTGGAAAGGGATAATTTTATGGGTTTCATCACAATAATGTCGCGGCAGACGGTAGTGGAGTTATTATTTTTATTTAATTAGACTTTATGGCTTCATTGATTGATTTCATATTCAGGATGTGAGAAATTGAAAAACGAATCAAACATGATACAATAGAAGCAAATGGGAAAGAAGAATCTTTCAGTCGACGACTAGACTCGTGTAGGGTGCATGTAATGCTAAATATAGGGAAAGGGTCCTAAAAATGATGTCAATCGTGCATTTTGGGCTGGCAGGCAGATTTTTTTTGCAATGCGTGGCAAATTAAGCAGTGACCTGAAGGTGAGGTTCCTAAGGTTGCAGCTCCACTCCTCTGGGCTGCATCTTACAAAGATGGAAAAGTGGGACACCGAAATATCTCGGAAACTAACCTAAATTTTTTTTTGGTATAACACACTTGTGCAGAATTTAATTTGTGGTACCTTGTGCATACATTTTTTCATGTGGTATCAATAATAATACTTACAAGCCAAAAACAACACCCAAAAAGAGGGAGCAACTTCTTTCGAGCGCCACAATTTCTTTGTTTTCACTTTTACCGCGAAAAACACCTAGAGTTTACGTTAAGATAACTTTGCTTTATGAACTATTTTTCGTCAACACTCTTCAGGTACAGTTGAGAGGTGCATTTTTTAACATGTGGGCTCCTTAATAGGTCTTATCCATAGGCTATCGTTAGCCCATTATTGAAGCTTTTTTCGTTAAGAAGGATCTGGTTGTGAATCAGTAAAGTTAATCTCTTTATTTTTCTGGCGTTGTCGCCGAAACATATTGCGCACTTATAGCCTTGAGTGATTGATAACCATGTGTTCTTCTTCCAATAAATGAATAGTAATGTCTTTATTCGAGGAAGTTTCTCCACAACAATGCAAACAAACTGCTGAGCAGTTAAGTTCTGTCTATCGACATTCGCATGTTGAACCACATTTGCTTTGCATCTGCATCTTAGAAGCTCAAAAACAGTAGATAGTTTGCTACGTTGCACAGATATAAACATTCGTGAATTTATTTTCCAAGCCTAAGAACATGGACTGTTCAATCTTGCAAGCCACGTTTGAACTTTGGGAATATTTTTTGGGTGACCTCTCCAAGAGCCGTTTATTTGGCTCACAAATTCATTTTTCATGTCACTTGTCCTCATTCGGGATACAATAACTCTCACCAGTAAACAGTGATTAAAACAAACAACATCGCAAACGGCTTGCGATAGAATTGTCTTGAAATATATCGTAAACGTTTTTCACGATCGAATTGGAAGCATAGAAGTTGTGGCGGACGAAAGATGATATCTCCTTTTCGGGTATCGTTTTTTGCGTGTAACTTTTTTATTATTGATACCACGTGAAAGAAATGTAGGCACAATTTACCACAAATTAAATACTCCACAAGTTTGAGATACAACACTTTTTTGTGGGAGCCATGATTTCTGAGATATGAGGGTGTTCTACTTTTTCTTCTTTTCAAGATAGCGTCCAAAGGATTGGGGCTGCGACCTCAGGAACTTGAACTTAAGCTCGCTGTTGCACTGACCATATATTACAAACCCCAAAATGCTCGGGAGAATTACCATTTGGCAGGATTAGCTGCTGTAACCTTTTTAATGGGAGCACAGAAAAATGACCAGTACACACCGTTCGTTGATGAACTAGGAACAATTAATGAGATCTCATGATCCAATAGTTTAAACTTAATTATCCTCAGAGACAATTTGAAAAAAATATCATTAATGTGAATTCTGCACCTTTGTATCTTTTATAGTAAAAGTAAATAGATTTTCTAAACTTTCAACCCTCTCTTCAATATTTCCTACCATCTTAACTCGACGGGTTTTCCAATTTTCCACAATGCACAGACGTCTCGAACAAAACCTTGATTTGAAAGCATATCCAGACAATTATGCTGTCCATATGTCGCAAATTGAACAGAACGTCTGGTTTACACCCAGGCTAGTGTGAAATTGCTGGGAAAATTACTGAACGAAGAAACGCAAACAAACACATTCCTTCCACATACGCTCCTCACAATGGCAAATGCGAACATGTGTCTGTCTTTATTGGCGACGGTTACAATACAGCAGCGTGCCATTTATACTATTGTGTCGATGTCCTTTTCAAAACGCCCCAAACATACTACGGTGACTGTGAGTGAATCGATTCTCCTCGGATGCATAACACGCTGCTAAAATTTATCATCAACAGGATTCCTCCTCGTCATCGCACAATAGGCGTTTTTCCCAATGATACAACGCCACAAGACAAGACAACACGTGAAGATGTAAACTGTATGAATAATATTTTTGTGGAAATTGAAATGAAAATGTACATCAAACAGAAAAATGTTTTCGGTTTGATGAATTTCCATATTTTCTTAATAATTCAAAATGTTGCGCGAAGGATCGTGGGTGGCAGTGATGAATGTTTGCTAATAAATCACAAATTTTCCACAAAGAGCACGAAATTGAACATGTTCACATTTACTAATACTTTGCATAAACTATTCAAATTAAATTTTGAAAAATATGTTATAAATTTCATGCATAATTTTCTGATAGATTTCGTTCCATCCAATTTCTCGTCAGAGTGTCTATGAAACGTAAAGCCACTATAAACAATATGATTTCATGGCAACATTAATAATTATGAATGGTTCGCTGCAGAAGAGTCACATTAACACAAGAAACACGCATTCTCTGCATGTTGATTGTCGATGTTATTGGAGCGCAAACCGAAGGAAAACAAGTTTTCCCTTATTTTTTCCATATTTTCGAGGATGAATGCCGAGATATTGAATTACACCTGAATGAAGAAGGTAACCGTGGTAGCATTATTCCATTTGAATATTCGTCATAGCCGTGATATCTTAACGAAAGCTTCTCTGAAAAATATAAAGACTTCGAAGGTCTGAAAGAATCTTACTTTTATAGCTTCTAAGGATTAATTCTTCATCCACGTCCACTATACATACATTGAACAACATCGTCATTTTTATCCTGTTTGTATTCAAAACATTAGTATGTCATTTATTACTTTCTGTTACTATTTCCATCCTATTAAAAAAATTATCAACTAAAAAACAGCGAAAAATTTGTGCACATCCTTCGAAATTGCAATCCTTTCTTTGGGAGAAAATTAAGCAAAATATTGCCCCTACATTTATCTGAATAAACATTTGCTGACTATCTGGTCCATCGTCCTGTTTGTCTTACAATATGTCTGTATCCCGTATTCTGCCAGAATCGTTCAATTCGGTTCAAGCTGTTGTAAAATGTTTATTAAAGATAATCCACAAACAATTCATCGGCACGAAAGCTAGTAAGATGATTTTCTTTAACATTTATAACATAAAAGTCTAAATTGTTTCTTTGTAACATGCAGACATTACCTTAATTTTGGTTGCATTCTTCAATTTGAAAAAACACTTAACTAGGATAACCTTCTTCTCTGTAGTAGACAATGTTTTTCTGATTGTAAATTTTATAAAAGTATTCAAGATTTAAACATGAAATAACATTGGTGGATACAAGTATGATTACTTGTATCCATAGCACTATTGCGATCGCGTTTAACCTATCAAATCATTTGGTTATTTTATATAATTTAAAAATTTGGTCTAAGTGCGACCCTTGAGGCCCACACGACTAACTTCCCAGTGGGGTGAATAAAATGCTATAATTTGCTTTTATTATTAATGACTATTATCAATAATTACTATTATTAAACATTATTATTCTAAATTAATATAATTACTTTTATTAATTTTATCAATTTTTTATCTAACCATGAAAGCTTTGGTAGAGGAAGACGTCTCCACCACCTGCTCATCCTCTACCAAAGCCTCGGCAACCTCGTCCTCTTCGTTCTCGTCATCCTTCTTGTCCTCCACTTCGTCCTTAACTTCGTTCTCCATCTCGGCCTCGGAATCCACAACTATTATTGAGGGTATTTATTTATTATTTACAATAATCATTCGTTATTAAGAATGTTTGATCGTTACTGAATAATTATAATTGACTTTATATATACAATATCAAATTATAACTAATATTATTTGATTGTTATTAACAATATTAAATTATTTATAACAATATCCGAATATCCAAATATCACCCGAACCTGATAATATAAGTTTGGAATTTTATAAATTAATCTTTATTTTTTTTAAATAACATTTTTACAAATTTGATCACAATTTTGCTAAAACGCACAATAATAACAACATTACTATGAAGGTATTTGGTATCTGCACGAATTAATAGTGCGTATCAACAGTTTAAAACTAAGCAATTTTTAGTCGTTTTTTCAGTTTTTTCATCCTAAATAAAAAACGGCCCAACCGATTTCGTTGAAAAGTCATTCAGTTTTAAGTTACGTGATTACGCGTCCCACGTCAATGCGATCTTTGGTTGTTGAGATAATAAAGACGAAAAATTATTCCGAACGCACATACGCATATACGCACATACACACATATGTACATACACACTCACAGCCATCTCTCTAAAAACGATGGATTTGGATTCTAGAGACCTTAAAACGTGGAGATATGTCAAAATTTGGGATTCGCAAAATCGACCCCATTACAATAACTTCCCATAGGAAACTGGGAAGTTAAAAATTCGTTTAGTAAATTTCTAAACCTTTTATCAATTTCACTTTAACAGACCACCTTTTACACTCTGGTAATGCCGCACACAGTTACAAAGAGCCGCATGTCTGGTTTCAACTCTCGACAGCTATCTGCTTCGCACTCATTTCTTCTATATTTGATTCCGGCGATCACACTTGTGATGAAATACAATACAGTGGTAAAAAAATCATATTAGCGGAAAAACAAAACGAAATTTTAAGCATGCGATTGAAGATTGGAAATCGAACAGCCAATGAATTCGGACGTGATATCTGTGTGTGCGTCGACAAAATTTGAAATTTTTGAAATTGCGCATAACAAATTGCGTATTCGCATACAAATAAAAAAAATCGTGCCACGGACAACATTTGACGGTCTGCCTTGTTGACATCTTTTTGCAAATGGAATTGTAATCACCTGTACCTGTAAAAAATCAAAATCCATTCGTGCGACTCGAATTGTACGCCAGCGTAGTGAGTAGTTTGAGTTTTTTATTGCTAGGGCTAAAATCTGGTTAAGACTATTGGACAATTGAAGTCACGGCTTTGTTTGCGAAAAGGATCTTTGAATTGGTAAAATTTGTTTTAAGAGGATACTAAATTATACCTCGACCAAACAGAACTACTCTCCTTGTTAGGAATCGAAAAGGACTTTCTCCAATCCAGCACCATGTTTTGTGCGGGACTCCCGGTTTTAGTCCATCTTTTTTTCTCTTGTCTCATTCCCGACTCAATGAGCTGGTCGGGGCATAAAAATATAAATCGGGACTGCCACTATGCAGTTTGCATTGCGCCATTCTTCACGTGATACAGCATCTCGTCGAGTTCCGGTTAAAGTGCGCTCAAATTGGTGAGGCCTTTGGTTGGGTGTCGACGGATTGAGCACACCTGCGGAGAATGTAACAATCTTCGTACGAAAACCAATTTTCTTGTAGCTTGTTATATTTTTCATCCAGTATTTTAACAAATATTTCTCATCGGAAATAGTCAAGTTTTATATTTTTAACAACTTCCGTTTGTCTTGCAAATGCAAAATATGAAATTGGTTTGAAAAATTAAAGTAAAATAAGATACGAAACTTCTAGTTAGGAAACTTATTTCTTCATAACTCTAGCAAAAAAATGTCATCTCACATAAAAAATCATTTTGAAGAGATCGAAACTGATTTTTCTTCAAAGTCAATAAAACAAATCGACTCAATGAAAAAATGCAGAAAAAGTTGTTGTTGGAAATTGATATTGTGTGTGTATTTTTTGGGAAATTTTTGTTGAGGAAATTTCTTTCCAAGAACATGCTGCTATGAAAACCAATATATACCCTCATTGGATTTGAAATGCTTCAATGATTTTTAAGAGATTTTTTTAAAAATTAGGTTTGTTTTGCTAGTTTTATGACGATTATAAAATAGTGAAATTTCATTCATTTTTATTTAAAAAATTAACAATAAATTAGAGTAATTTAAAAATAGGTAAATAAATAATTTGTATGAACAAAAATTTCATGAAAAATAATTACTTTGAGAAATTTCAACATTTTATAATTATCATAGAATTGACAAAACTTAACTAGAGCAGTGGAAAGTTTTTGGGCAGTTTGTGCTGCTGATTGGATTTTATTATTTTGATTGAATAAACTCTTGTTGTTGCAGGAATCTTATTCATATAACATCTGCGGAAAATTGCTCTTATTCAATTTTTTTTCTCCAGCAATCATCAATATTTTTTAACAATATTTGAAGAGGTATCTAAACTCAGCAATCCTACCGTTAAATTACAATATAAATAAAAGTATCTATACACGGTTTAATTATATACAGTCATTAGGTTGTAACATTTGAACATGATAAGATAATCGTATAAAATTTAAGACCAGTTTAAACTATTTTTTATCACAGCACTGCCTTCTTATCGGATCAAAATCTCAATTAATTAAATTGCAATTAAGTGTTGAATGAGCACAATTAATTAAGACACTGCTCTTTCTCATTTGTGTTCCAGTTGAAAGTGTATCTAAAATTTATGGGTCGTTGCAATGAGAGGGTACAAATGTTGTGTAAGGCTCTCATATATTATGGACTCATCCCAACGATCTGCAGCAGCTGCCACAGAAATTTCTGAAATTTTAACCACTTTTCCGTACGATAGTATTTCACACACATGCTGCAGTTTTTTTTTGTGCACAAAAAATCGTTAAGAGCTGTGTAAATGGTGTCGACCTGCTAAGCTCGTTCCCGTTTCAAAGGATACAAGCAATTGCACTCTGGATGGATTAATGGTCGTCCACTGATAGTACATTATTCTTTTGCAGTAACACCTTCATTTCGTCTGATCCGGCAATTTTTCTTGATTAATTCTTATGTGGGCCACGGTATTGATTTGCAGTTTGCTTCATTGGATTCGAAGTTGCTTTAGTTGGGACAGTTGTAACAGTGGAAAGATGAAGAAACGTTCCATGAACTGAAATGCTTGCAGATGGTTGAAGTAAATCCATTCAAATCAAGTAATTT
The DNA here is from genome assembly GCA_963942545.1 of Oxycera nigricornis. Taxonomy (NCBI): domain Eukaryota; kingdom Metazoa; phylum Arthropoda; class Insecta; order Diptera; family Stratiomyidae; genus Oxycera; species Oxycera nigricornis. Next base: position 8,252,545 of record OZ012659.1, read on the forward strand.
TTTGAAATTTCGGTTTTCGAAATTTTAATCATTATTTGCTTGTTATCAGCAACTCCTTATTTTCAGATAATGATATGCTTCTTTCCAATTTCTAAATGTTACGAGGGTCTTCAGTAAGTCCATTAAAAATCCAAAAGATGAAGCTCGTAGCTATCATTACTCACTAGACAGCTGTCAAAGCCACAGTTCAATCCATCACATGGTTTCATTTTTCTTGTGGATTGAACACAACTTTTATTTATTAAAAAAACGGAAAGAAAGTGAGTTTCGAGCGGCGATTAAACACTTAAAAATAAGAGGACTAACATCGAAAGAAGTCAACGCTGAGCTAGAAAAAGTTCATGAAACATCTGTTGCTGTGCTTACGCCTGTTTACAATAGGATAATTGAATTTAAACATGGCCGTACATCCACAAAAGATGAACATCGTTCGGGGTGTTCAATACTACCTTCGAAATGATCGACAAAATCCATAACATGGGTTCGAGTGATCGACGAATCAAAATGCGCGAAATAGTCGAGGTCACAGGCATATCGCAAGATACAGTGTTTTCAATTTTTCACGAAAAATTAGGTGCGAAAGAAACCTTGGTAAGATGGGTGCCACGTTTGCTGTCAGTGGAGAATAAACGTAATCGTGGTATCGACTCTGAAGCTGTTTTGGCGCTTTTTCGTCGCAATCCTGGCGAGTTCCTGCGTTGAACTATGAACGAAACGTGGATACACTATTACACATGTCACAAATTGCGAATACCATTAGTAGTATAAATATTGAATTTCATGTCATTAGCATCACTACACTTTGAGTAATTGAACCGTTAACATCACCATGCCCGAGTCATCCGTGCATTGTATGAAATTGAAGTACAGAGCTGTCATAAAATTTTTGACATCTTCAACCACCTGCCAACGGAAATATTTGAAGATGTCTACAGTTTATGGTTGGAGTCGGGACCTTCATTTGCTACCATAAAACGTTGGAGCCGCGGTTTCAAGTATGGCAGCGAGTCGCTAGAAGATGATCCCTTGTAAGGGCGTTCCAACACTGCCGTTACCGGAGAAAATATTTAATAAGTAGAAAAAACTTGATCATGGAACCGGCAGTACAACCCAAAGTCAAAACAGGAGTCAATTCAGTGAATAGAAAAGGGAGAAAAGCCATTAGAGTTGCAAGGCGTACCTTGGTAAAGACAGGGTTTGAAGAAATCAACCACCCACCGAACAGTTCAGACCCAGCCCCCAGCGATTATTTCCTGTTTTCTTTTTTTTGATAAAGACTTCCGAGAACGAAGATTTTTAAGTAACGGTGATGGACGAGCATTCCGAAGGCAAATATGGCGAATTTTTTTTCCACCCTTTTCAACAATTGGAAGAAGTGCAATAAAGTAGAGGGAGATTACTTAGAAAATACATATATTTTTCATACATTTCTTTTAGAATTTTTAATAGACTAGGCTCTAAACTTTTCAGCTACCTCTCGTACATCTTAAATTTGATGTAAGATGAACGTCTTCAAAACGGAGTTTCCCGGGCACTAATCTTTTGTACAAATGGAAAATGTACACTTGCTGTTTAAAGCCTGTAACACATCGATGTTATTAGGAACAGCAAGTACTGAATTCTCATTTCCGGATTATCCAGAGCCATTCACCGAAACTAGGATCGATTCACCCAACATCTCTTTGATATACGCCATGTCACGTGAAGATAGCTTCGAAAAAATAGTCACCAGCGACAGTGTATTTAGCTGACTACCTCCATCCTCCTCCACTACTCTTGCTACCAGCATTAATTTCCTGCGATAACTTGATAAAACTCTTATTTACGACAGGAGGTCAATAAATTTTATTGACTCTCCAGTGATAGCTGGAAAACTTGCCCGAAAGAATGAATGCCTCGTCCGGGAATGGATTCCGGTCGGATACCCTTTAAAGTTGGAAGTATCTCACACCAAGTCCAGAAGCAAGGTATATAAACCAAAATAGGTATGATTTATTGCCCTAGGATTCAGCGCCGAGTGACGTAATATCGCAAAGACACGCCCAGTAGTGCTGCCATCTTGTTTAGAAAATAAATTGGAAAATATTTGGGCAGCCCTGTTCACCTCATTTTATATTTCACAATAGACATATAAGCAATGGTAAATGCTACATACCAGAGCTAGTCTTAAAATCACAATCAAATGGATTGAGCGTGACAGTTGTTGTCATCTAGTTAGTTAGCAAGACAATAGAATCAATTTTTAACAATAAAAATAGGATTGTAACTGTTCGGCGTTCAGTGCATTCATCGCCAAACCAACAACAGTTACAACAAATTTTATTCGACAACTGATAAAGGACTTCAAAATTGTCTACAATAAGCACCGCATCAAGAGCATAATTATATATAGCATAGTTTGGAAGTGATGTTGAAAAACGTAAAATGATCCAAAGTGTCGCCATACAACTCTGCGAGTTAGCACTATTCTCTTGGTAAAAAATGTTTATACGGCATTTCTTGCAGTACACCTATTAATGTATAATCTTGTTTGAACCTTGTATTTATTGTTTTGTCTCAATTCAAAGAAAGTCAATAAAAGTTCTACCTCTTAAAGTAAATTGCATGTGATTTCGCAACACTTGTTACTTTATTGTAGGACTAATGAGCTAAAAGATCTTATGGGTCTAGTTCGACAAATCAGAATAGGTAGGCTACTGATGAAATATGCAATCGGGTAAGATAGGGTAATAAATGTAAATGAGTAAGGTATGCGGGAGGTAGGAGACTGGTTTTTTCTTTTGTCTCAAAGTTTAAAAGAAATCAGTCGTCAACTGGCGTTTAGTGCGACTTTACTTGATATATTTTCGAAAAATTCGGTACGTTCGAGTCAACGTGATTATTTCTTGAGTTTTTAAGTGTTGAAAAAGAAGTGAAAATGGTGACTTGTGCAGTGCGTGGTTGCAAAAGTAGCAATTACAAAAGATTAAGATTACGGAAAAATGAAGACGCAGGTTTCAAAATGAAGTTTTTCCGTTTTCCCAAGGACGATTCCATACGGAAACAGTGGCTCGTGTGCTGTGGAAGAAATGTTAACGATTTGGCGAAAAACTTACATGTTTGCTCAAGACATTTTAGCAAGGAGCATTACGCTCGCAATTTGCAGCATGAATTGCTGAATTACTCCCCTAAATCAAGTAAGAAACTGAAGGTGGATGCGGTTCCCAGCGAGAATTTGACCCACACACAAATGTGCGAGGAACTCCCAAAAAACAGCAGCATTTTGCATTCGGTAGAAGAAACTGGCAATGACTCTATGAAAACAACATCAAATATGTGCAAGTAATAATGGCAAGAGGCATTTTCCGGAATTGGAAGCAGCCAGTTTTTTATAAGTATGATACCAGTGATAGCAGCCACTATACGGCGAATGAAGATCGGCAAGCACCAGACACTGCTACCGTTTCAAAAAGGTATCTTGATGAATGTGAGTGCGTTAAGTTTACTATTTAATGACCTCCAAAAGGAGTACGACATTAAATACATCGTTACGTACCGTCTTAATCAAGATCCATTAGAAATGTTTTTTGGTGTCATGCGAGCGAAGGGAGGTCTTTATGATCATCCCACTGCACTGCAATTTCGCTACAGACTGCGAAGCTATCTTTTAGGCCGTAATGAGTGGATTCCTTCCGAATCCACAAACACAGAAAAGGAGCTGACCGAAGATGCGCCAATAGATATCGACAAATCGCTGTTCGAATCTGAGGACGCTTCCTCAACATGGATAGGAGAATCCGAACAAATACTCACATCGAGTTTACTGAGTGTTTTTTCTGAAGGGGCAAGTGTTGCTGAGCCTATTCCGAATGAAATGACGGACTTGGAGCATGATGCCCTCGAACATATATCGGGATATATCCTTCAGCGTTTGAAAAGCAGCCACCCCCACCTTTTACACATCTATTCAGAACAACAGCCATCGTGCAGCTTTACATGGACGGATCAGCTATCAGAAGGAGGACTCTGCAAGCCGAGCGCCGAGTTTGTCGCTAAATTAAAAATGCTGGATGACTTGTTCAATATGCACAACTTGGGTGGTTTCAAAGTTGGGCCGAACTACATCCAAACACTTGTCAATTTAGCCGAAAATGTTCACTTGATAAATGAAATTAAACATTTGTTTTTTCGCTGTAAAATGTTTTTTAAAATTCGAATACTAAATAGTACTATGATTGAAAATAATAAAAGTGTCAAACGAAAATCTAATAAAACTATGAACTAAATTGGCAACTTTGTTTCATTTTGATAGCGTAAGCTGTTTCTAAGCAACTGCACTTATTCATTTGCCAGCAGAAAATTAGTCGCAGCGGTTGAGCAATAGATTAACATGATTTTCACTAACAATGACATATTCGCAAGAACTACATTCCCAGTCGGAAAAAGAAAAATTGGCTTCATTCAAAGTGTGCATGGAATCCCACTTGGGTATATTTGGCCACGCCCTCCCCGCCGGATGACGTCACAACAGATCATACCAATGTAGTTTATATACCTTGGTCCAGAAGCATCTTACAGCTACTGCATATCGATTTTATGGCTCGTTATCTGATTTGAAGAATACATTTGGTCGATATGTACAAATGTGAATGAGCTATAGTTGACCAGAATGTTTTGGACGGGCAGCAGTAGAATTTATTGCATTTTCTACTTTGAATAGATCAAACAGGGATTTTCTTTCGATAACAACCTAATTAAACAAACAAATGATCAGTATGTTTATCTGATGTGCATTTTATCTGATTAAATCATAATAGAATAATATTATGAGCTGTGCTCACCACAAACAGATATTTGGATGGGTTCTGGGCAATCGATAAAAGTAAATATTTATGCTAATAGTTCTAGAATACAATTTGATGATATTCTTGCATTTTTTACTTCGGGAGATAATTGGACATTTCTCTACATTTTATTATCAACGAATAGGGACATTGTGATCGGTCTGAAATAAAATTTGAAGGGAATATTGCGGAATCATATTGATTAAAATCATATTTCAAAGAAGTTCATAAATATTTATTTCTATCCGTTTTTCTATCCCAATTTTTTTAACAGATAAAATTATTCAGGTAATTAATTAATTCATAAGTAATTTATTACTCGAATTAATTTCTCAGTAGGATTAAGATGTTAAACAGTTTTTTTAAATTTATATTAACATTCATCGTTTCTACGAAGTATTCGTTCGTCGCCCATGCTGCCTATACAAAATTATTTGATGTTTAGTGATGCATAAAACGAGAGAAAATTATCAAAAGATGATCAAAGACTTCAATTGGCATTATGGGTTCATCTTTGCCTAAATATTTTGGAAGTAAATTTCTAAAAGCACAAAAATGAGAGTCCCGAAACCTCATTTTTAGTCACCTTTATCCGATCCTACTGGAGCATTTAAAGGTCATTGGAGAATAATTAAAAGGACGTAGGAGGTTTCCATGTAATTTTCAACGAATTTTTTTTTCAAAGCCATTGTATTTCCCATAAGCTGCATAGTCTGTAAACGAAGAGGGACATTTATAGCCTGCCTTGATGTTCGTATTCCTAGCAACGCAATGAAGTCGAAGTGAAGACTCTGAATAAAATAAAATAAATGATTTACCGGTATCCCTTTCGATAATTTTTTCCGATTTTCTACCCTCGGCAATGAGATTTAAAGCGAAATTAAAAAGAGGAATCAAAATATTGATTCTTATGTGTATCGAGTTGACTCTATCCTTATCTTTATAGAATAGTTTGACTTCAATTGATCACAAGTTTAATATGTCCTTCCCGAATTCGACGAATATCCTTCACTTTGGTGGTGTTTTGAATATGAAGGATAAAAATTTCTCTTAAATTCATGCTTAGCTTATTTTATTCATTTTTATATTATTCATTTTTATATTCATAAAAGTTTGCATTTGGTAGATTGAGTATTGAAGAAATACGAGTAAACTTTGATCCTGAAGAACATAAAATGTCAATATTACCAGTGGAACTTATTTTTTAAGAATATTTTACACCAAATTCTTGTTTGATATACTAGTCTACATTAATTTTCTAGCTTTTACAAAAGTTTAATTTGCATGTTCAGAAAGATAGTTACGACTATTCATTAATTTCTTGCAAAATATCGTTAAAAGTTGAACGACATAAACATTCTAGCTTCATTTTTTGCACGGACCCAAATTTCGACTGTTGTTTCGCCAGAATCTTTTTTTGCCATTTTTCTCCGGACATGTTTACACCAAATGTTGTTCAAAATTTTCACATCAAAAAAATTAGAAATTTTTGATGAAAATTTACGGCGAAGATGACACCAAGAAATTTTTAGCATGAAATTTTTAAATTATAAGAAACTTCTGTTATGAATCTTCTGTCATGAATCTATTTCCTTACTAGCATTCAACTCAATATTTTTCCTTCTAGTAAATTTTAAACATTTTTTATTAACTGATATTTTATATGGGTGCAGCTTTTTTGTTGAATTTAAATTTGATTTTTTACAATTGAATCAAGTTTCAACGCTTAAATAATTTTATCTATTAAAAAAGTAAACGAAACTTTTTTGATTAGTTTATTCTATATGAAAATGTTTTGGTGCACTGACTGTTGGCAGGCCAGCTCAGTTCAGTATGTAATGCCAGTGGTTATTTCCCCTAGTCTTTGTTTCCCATCTCAATACCAGGGATTCAATCATCATAAAGTCCGAATTATGGAAAATTAATAAAGGATATACATCCCTCTCTACCGTGAATCACAATCTTGGGCGCAGACCGAGTTAATAATTCGGCGGAACACTTAAATATGTGGAATTAATCCTGAAAATGAACAATCAATATTATCACCAATTATCAACACTCAAGCAAACAACCCTTAGGGCGGCCGTACATGTCGCGAGACGAAGAAGTTGTGAGTTGCTCGACCACGAACTAATATGCGCGATTGCACATCATTTGCGCGGAGAGGCTCTCCTTGTAGATATACAGATGAATGCTTATATCATGAAAAAAAAATCAAACAAAAGGTTCTTTTGATTTCGGATGAAATTTGCTTGGAAAATTTCCTTACGAAAAGTTTCATCAGTTTGAGAAATTATTTGAACTTTAACAGTTTTATAAGCATCTCGGCTTTTAAAGCTGTCACAATTTTATAAGTTTATGCCATTTTATAGAATTTGACTGACTTTCGCATCATATAATATCGATCAAAAGTTTAACTATGAATTTCCGTTAAAAATTAATTGATTTCTTAATTTAAATTTTGCAAGAATATGTCCACATTTATCTTTTTGATCTTATGAATATCAATTCATTTTTTATGAACCTTTTCATATAAAAAATGTTGCTGGAATGCGACATTTGATTGATATTTAGATGAAGAAATTTGTCTGATTTTCTTTTTCAATTTTTTTTTGGTATAAACTTTTATACTTGATCGAAATTCTTCAAAATTCGAGTGATGCAAACGTTAAGATCTTAGGTTCAGAAATTCTCTTGAAATGTTTGTGTAAATTCTTGAAGGAGTGATATTTTTGAAAGATTAAGAAACAACCAAGATGATAAAAGATTGATGCAAAATCTTTCATTGCTCCATTGCTGTTTAATAGTTCAAAATTTTTCGCTGTACATCTTTTTTGAAGCTGCAATTTTAGGTTTAAATAGTTCAAATGTTTCCATTCCAAGTTTTTCATGCTTATAATATTGGAGAAAGAGGTTTTTTAAATCATAGAAATTTTTCGAAAAAAAAAATAACTTAACTGAAAAGTTTTTCCCTCGATTGATCGACTATTTAAATTTTGTCATCAAGAATATTATATTTAATTGATAAGTTTATAAAGCTTTCAAATATTTTTCACTTAAAATTTTAAGTTTGTTGAATATTTTTCTTTAGATATTTCAACTATTCAGTATACATTATTTATATGTGGGCAAGCATCTTAGCCTAGGACATACTTCTTTAATTTTAAATATAAAGTGCAGCGATACAATGTCCTATAAATATCGAAACACTTAATTAATAATATAATAAACCATAGAAAAATCTTTTACATCTAAATCTAACAACTTTACTGTACAATTTCTTTAAATTTACATACACGGCTTTATGAAGTCTTGTGAATATCATGTGGTAGGCAATTTAAGAGGTCTTTATAAAACGGCTTGAAAAACACCTGCAAAACTGAGTCTTGACTAAAAGTTACTTTCACATTATTGGTACCAATTCTATGCACACGAATTTCCGTATCTTTGCTACGATAGATTAAATCAAAGAATTAAAAGTGAATAAATTTGAAATAAAAATTCCTGAGTATTTCAAAAGAGGTTTGTGACTTAAATTTCCATCAACGAGTGAATACTACTTACATACACCTACAATTGTGAGTATTTCAACTTTGAATTTAACAATCTTCAAGTTTGTTTGAATCAAAATCAAACCGTTTAAGCCTGTCTATTATTTCTTATAAAAATTAACGTAAGTAAATGTTATCCAACTTCGACTAAGTCATTCCGTCTGCCAAAGAACTTTCATAATTTACAGACATAAAACGTTTACTTTTTCTGAACCCTTTGCAATCCCATTTCCCTCTCATAAAGTATGGCATGTCTCATTAAATTAATACGCATTAAAAGTTTTAAAATGTTGAAAACCACATATGCAAGTAGGTACGTTTGCATGAAGATGGCTTGTAAATTAGAACGGTACACCCGCGGTCTTAAAACCTGTTCCCAGTTTGGTGTATCTTTTTCTTATTCAAGAACAAGTGTCTTCCCATAGGATCGTGGGTCTTATCAAGGTTGTTAATAAGTCGTTTGTGTACATTTTCTCCTTTGCTACGCACCTTTGGACATGTTCCCGTCTTTGCTTCTTTTCTTTTCGACGGCTTTTGATTGGATCAATAAAATGTTAATGTCTTCATAATTTTTCCGCTGGTCATTGATAGTCTTCACGAGCGAAGTGTGATAAGATATGATATCGTCGAGGAAAGCAGCAAATCGTTGATGAATGGAGAATGTTGAAAATGCCTGATGCATTTTTCCGGTTCTCGTTGAAATATGAACCTTAAACTTGAATCAATGCCGCAAGCTGATAGACTGGAATATGCAATCAAATCAGAAATAAATGAAGTCGGTTGTGGGTGTTTAATGGATATTTTAGAATACCATAGAAGAACAGGTCGGTAAGAATAATTAATCGTTTAAATATCACTATCCTTCTATAAAAAAAATAATTTAGCAAATTGAAACAATTTTTCCTTATTCAAGTGACTTAAATTTGATGTCCCTTTAGATACATACTTGTTGAAAATAAGGAATTACATACTTATGTAAAAAAAAATTCAAAAATATTATTATTAGTCTGTCGAATAGCGTGGTGTCCATTTCAAATTTATTTGAATTTTTTGATAACAATATAATACAAAATATACAATTGAATAAAATCTGCATAACATCTCAATCCTAGCCGAAACGAAGAAGTGTCTCGTAATAGGCGACAGTGACGCAATCATGCATTTATCACTATAATATATCTTCTTAAAATTCGTCACTTTTGAATTTCTATCTCATATTTACTTTCACTACCTCAATCTTGCGTGGGCTGAAGCATCTTAAAGCAAAACGGAAGAAACGTCTTGGCGATAATTTGCAAAAACTAAGTTTAACCACGAACTATGATGTGGATTATTTAAACGTTTAAATTCCGCATATCTACGTAAAGGTGAATTAACAGACATAATATTTAAGTGTTTCCATAAACAAACTGAAATGATTAGAAAGATAATTTTGACATCCGTTTACTTTAACTGAATAAGCTGGACCATATTAATTTTGCATATATGTACGTATTTTACTCGTGCAGATATGTCTGAAGGAATACGAAAATTTTTCCTAATAAAATGTTAAGAAACAGTAGTGAATTTTGCCTGCTGTAACATATTCTCGGTTGTCATTCATTCGACATTTAGAGTCGAAAAAATAAAATTTTAAGTGAAATAAGGAAGAGTAACATCTTAGAAAAGTTTAATGTTGCATGTGTATACATAAAAACATTTAATGAACGATTTTGAAAAATTTATTTGACCGATTGGGCTGAAATTTGAGAGATTGTTCAATACATATACAGGTTTAGTCCAAATAAGAATCAGAATTTATTGTAAATTTTTAACCCTTTTCTAAACAATTTTAGATGCAAAGGAGAGATTAAAAATTTGAAAAGACCGCAATTTTGTTTTTTTTTCGCCTAAAATATTTAGTTCTAGTTCTGACCACAGCCACTTACATACTTGTATTTTAAAATGCCGTTATAGTTTTTAGTTTTGGACTTACCTGACTCGAAATATCGTGTCAATCAAATTTTAATAGGGCTCCATTGTGGCCGCCATTTTGTCGCTATGGTTGGGAATTTTTTTTGCAAACTTCAAGGTGCACATTTTATTATATAAAATTTTCAAAACATTCTAGTAAATATTTCGATAAACACACTTTTTGAATTTTCATGCAATAAACCCCGACTTCATTCTTCAAAACATTACTCGGTGAAAAACAGAAGTCAGCTCAACATTGGTGAACGAAGATTCTTCAAGGAGAGTAAGTACCAACACACGAAAAAATTCATACTTGTTTAATACCTTTGAAAATTCTTTTATCCTGCATCCAAAAAAAATCACTTTTCCCGGAGGAGTCATAACTTCTTGCCGGGGGTTTTGTGTTTTAGTATCTTTGGAATGATTTTTCGCGGAGAATTCGCTTTTGCTGCAATTAGAAATAAACCATACAAAAATAACGATCTAAAGAACTTAAGGTAAATTTTTAAGAAAAAAGAAAACTGAAAAAACTTATTATCTAAATGAAAGGCTATTTCATGTAGGTACTAAAATATTCTCAGCAAACCAACCTCACCAAATGATTATTCAAAAAAAAATATTACAGGCCTTTTATGGGACTATACTTTAAGCAAACCTGAGAAAAATCAATAAAATTTAAGAAAAATTGTACAAAAAAATTGAAAAAACGTAACATTAAGAAAAGAAAAATTCTAATAAAATAAATAACAATTAAAAAATATGATTTCTGTGCATTGTTTCACGATTTTGGAAAGCAATTTTTAGCGAAGTGTTGCTAAAATCTTCCGGAAATTATGTTATGAAATCCTTTTTGAAACTCACATAAATATTTTCCAAAATTTTAATGTATCAAAGAAAATTTAACATCCTCCCAATAAAATAAAAACGTATGAACTACGTGTTTGTTATTCAATTAATAAAAAACGTGTGTAAGGATACAAAATTGTTTCGAATTTCAATCAAAAGACACAATTCTATTGCTAACCAGGACTATTCTTCGAAATGATTATAGTTTTTATAATATTCACGTACACATGGTTGATACAGAACTATCTCCACCATTGAGGACTCACTTGTCGCTGTTGATTGAAGGGTCCAAATATTCCCTGCAAACTACATCAACCGCTAATCTGCCACTAATAAATGCCAGTAAACATTTTAACATGCCATCAAGAGATTCTATGGAACGCGTGACTACTTCGTGCAAATAAAATACTTCAAGATTGGTGCTCAGCACGTCCTCTGCATCAGCAACAAATGCTTAAGCGCCACCATGCCTATGTAAATGGCGATATCAACATTGTTAATCCTTCGCACAATGGTGTTACTTTCCATTTTATCTTAGGACGTGCCTTACCAGCTTTGTGTGGGGTGCAATGCGGCGCTCTTAGCACATGGGATTATGAACGGCTAACAATTTATGGCCGACAACAAGTAGCCAAGTTCCTTTTTCTTCCTGTTGCCTATTTTAAAGCGAATTCACCGCCACCTCAAGCTGAGCCTCAGTTTCAGGTCGGAGGCTGTGCAGAATCCCACAAGCAAATATGTAACTTCCACTTAACGTGTGCCTGATGCGAGATCTCGGACGACAACAAGAAGCGAACGTCGGGCGGCACTTGAGGAGATATTTAATCCTCAGCTACCTGTTCCAAGAAGATGGTTCATTGTTTGATCCATGTCGCAGATTAGCTCACCTGCAAGCATCTCAAGACATTCTTCTTCGCGGTAAACGTGAAATCTTCAGAACAACTTGGGTGTTTTTCAACCGAATTACTGGAGAATAAGTGCTTAAAATGTTGGATGTGTTTGGTGTAAGGACAAGGACACTTTATCTATTAAAAACTCGATAGCTACATACCTTAGTATCGCGTCAACTGGGGTGTCAATGCAGTCAATTATAAACTTGGGCAGTAATTGACTGTTGATCATACATATTCGCAAAAAAAAACGCAAGTATATAAAGAAAAGTAAAGTATATGTCCGTTGGTTCATGAGGTCTCGAGAAAAATGCTGCTTTTTCAGGGAAGGCAAAAAACACATCCATTCATATTTCTCGCTCATTCTAACAACTTTAATTGATCTTCTGTACTCGATTCCGTGAAATGGCTGTTTTTTAACTTTGTAAGGGTGCCAAAAATTTGGTTTCTTTACACTTTTTGGTATATTGTACGGAAAACCCTCTTAGTTAACTTTCCTTAGAAATCTCTGTCCTTTTCGTGTGCATGTTCTGTTCTTTGCGGTTGATGACTGATTTCTTTTTCTCAAGATGCATTGTAACGTGCCAGCTTTTAATAAGTGAACAAAAATGTTTATTCGTAAGCGATATCAAGAGATTTCTTCTAAGGAAGCATCTGAAACTTCTTCATCGCCCCAAACTGAAAATTTTTCATTTGAAGCCATTTCCTTGTCAAAACACCTGGTTCAGCTGTATCAGAGGTCTCAGTTAGCTCACCTTTTTTTCAAAGTTCAGCCTGATTCGGACAAATAAAAGCCAATGCGATTTTTTCCATTTTTCGATACCTAATCTTCAACTTTAATAATTTTTTGATACTTTTCGCTTTAAAAATTTTTTTTTTCAAGTTTTCCTTGGATACAGAAGAGACTAGAGAATTTCCAAGATCATATAAAATTAAGTGTTTATCTTCGTGTTGTTGCTACCTACTTCTTTTAACAAGAAATGTTAAAAATATTATTAATATGGATTGAGTTAAAAGAACAGCTTCCTAAAAGTTCATTCGTATTCTGATCAAATAAAACACATCAACATCTCGGATATCACAACTAAAAACTACTTATTGATTGATTTCCCAGCAAGGAAAACAAAGTTCCTTTCTTTAAACTAGGAAAGCTTGAATGAATCCTTTGAATTGATGTATAGACATCAATTGAAGCATGGCTCCAACGACTGAATCTGCAGCCGCCCAGCACTGTTTTAGAGTTTATTACCAAGTTTAACAAAAAAATCTTGAGACCACCCTAATAATCCGATTTCAATTTTGTAAAGTGCATTTGATAGGCGGAGTGCTTTTTTATAGGTGGAAAAAAAATCAAACTTCAATATTTTTTAGTTTCTGACTTGAAAGATTGTAAAAATTTTGAGTTTTTTTAAATAAATTCAGATTGCAAAATTATTATGGAAAATCTACTGAATCGATTTTGATGAAAACGTGTGTGCTTTTTTACTATATCATAAAAAATTTCTAGGCGAACTATGAAGGTCCTAAGTGCATTCTAAGCCGTAAAAAAATTAAATAAAAAAAGGCTTTTTTCCCCTTTTGTTATATTTATTGTTATTTTGAATCAACGGTGAAAAAATTTAAAATTGTTAAACAATCATTTTTCATAGAAAATTTAATAACGCAATTTTTATTCACTTACAACTTTGCTCTAAAATGTATCGTTTTAAAGTTAGGAGTGAGAAAAGTAGAAAAACATCAATTTTTTTGATAATTTTTAAACATTTCGATTTTTTTATTAATGTTCCCGACTTTTTCGAGAGGGAAGATAAGTCAATAATTGTGTGCTGACCCCCCCCCCTCCCTCCACACTGAAAACAGATTCCAGGGCGGATCTAGTAGACATTATTGAGTTTTTAAGTTTTTCACCCAGATAATAAGTATATCTAATATTTTCACAGATCATGTGTTTTATATTTACATTTTTTTTGTATAGGGATCCATTACCATAATCTTTTGGTGTCCAAAAAAGTTATATGTTTTTACAACATGATTATTCTATCGAACACAGTAAAACCATCATTCCAACTGAAGCCAGCGCCCAGTTTCAGAGCCTCCTCATCCAACAAAAACACAGCGATCAATCATTGCCACCAGACCGTCTAGGCTTCTAACTTCTGACTCTCATCTTCAACGATTTTCAAGGTGCGTCAACGATGCATCATTCACCACTTCATGGAGGATCTTTTGACCTGACTTCCTATCAAATCACTCATAGCCCATCAAAGTAGGTACTTCTCATTAAATGGCCACTTGAATGCCGAAGAAGCTGAAACACCATCAATTTATTACATCCGTGCGAGATGCCCTGTTAAAAGTGTTTTCTGGTCGGGCGAAATCCATCAGGTGAACCTGTTGTGATCCTCAGCAGGTTCTGCTTGTCCATGAAAAATTTTCATTCCTCGACAGACTAACATGGTGGGTTCATCCTGTTAGGATGGCTATCAAAGGCGATAAGGATTTTGTGACAATTCAAAGATAAAAGTGTCTATTAGTCGTTGTAGTGTGGTGTGGTTACGACGAGAATGAGCCTTGAAAACAATGAGTCATTTTTGTGAAAAATTTGGACCGAAGTAAGCTTAATTTCGTCCACACAAAAATAATTTTTCTCTTTGGTGCTGATAAAACTGGGCCAAAATGTTGCCTACTCCAAACCATTCTCGTTTTGAGCACAACGTTTCGCCAATTCAATAAACACCATTCTCTATAATTATGCAGATTACTTACTTGTCCGTCCTATGACTTCCTCCACCCCTTTCGCAAATTAGTAGTCGACGACACATTTTCACCGTCTCGCACTGCCAATATTCAGCAAGGATATAAATTGAAAATAAAATTGCCAGTCCAGCCGTTAATTTACTGCTGATCGGGTTGTCCTGAAGGGGTTCATTAATTAGTAAATCATGCAGATCTCACCTGAAGGAAGCCATCGTGCCATGGCGCCTGCAATTCAGCCGCAAATCGAGGAATCGAGTTAAGTGATCACTTATCACGTTCGCCGTCCCAGGAAGCCGCAGGGGTCCAATTCCCATGGAGTTGGCATTGCAATCTACGTTACGATAGGAAGACATCGCGTCGGCAACCACTTTCATTTTTTGCACGTCGATCCGTGGTAATTATTTTCTTAAGCTGACATACAAACTGAAGATTGCAGGTTGTGCAAAGTTTTTACCAAGATTACACTAAGGAGCTTGAATGAATGGTCCGTTTGCTATAGCTTCACATTTGATACACTCAGAGGAATGGTGTGTAGGAAGTTGATCCATGAAGAACGTCTGCAGTTTTCTGTAACAGTTTATTAATCCATCGACATGGATTGGAAACAGTGAGGATGCCTCCTCAACTTATTAATCAGCATCTTTTCGTTTGGTTGGAAATTGGAAAGGTGGACCCTATTCAACATTTACTATTTAGAAAAAGTAAATGTTGAATAGGATCGAAGAACAATTACCGCGTTAAACATTCTGCCACAATTTTTTAAATAATTCGAAGCTATAACCACTATATTCCGCCAGCAAGGTTTGTGAAAAGACACTTGATTCAATTAAAAATCCCACACAATTGATTATTGGGCTGAACGCTTCGAATGAGTTAGTTACGAAAAGGATCTGCCAGACGCTGTAGTGGCTGGTTCGGGACATTTTTCTTGCAATACATACAATATTTTTTCGGTGATCCTTAGCCTAAATATGATCAGTTCTTTATGAAGCTACGAAATTGTGTTTGAGTTTTTGAATTACTCAATCAGGAGTTGTACTAAAACTGCTGACGAGTGTTCATCGGTCATAAATCAGTTCTAGTGGACTCTTCCAGAAGACACATTTTACGTGATAAATCAAATTTTCAGGATCTTGTCATTATAAAAATAAAAAAAACATGGCAGTTTCTTCCTTTCGAGCGAAATTTTCTTTGCAAGCTGAAAGACTTTTGCGAAATTGGGAAGTTTCGCCACTCCAAGAAGTTAAGTTCGATATTTTTATTTGAAAACATATTTATTAGTCAAATTTGATGTATGAGGATTTGAAGGAAAAAGACATCTTGAGTGAACTTTTGAGAGGTGGAGTTTTTTTCAACACGGTTTGTCGTTTGGCGCAAGCCAAGAAGAAAGCGTTTTTTATAGAAAAATTAGGAAGTATATTTTTGTATGAGTCGTGATGGCGTTGGCTACATTTAGTGTGGATTAAGAAAAAAGAGTACCGCAAAGTTGTATAAGAGGATGGATTGGCACGGGCCTAGTCCTTCATCTTATAACCCCCTCCCCTTCTCAAAAAAGAACTATCTACCTCGTAAACCTCCACCATCCTTAAGGAGAAAAATACCAAGGACCAGCAAATTAAACTTCCGCTACCCAGAGCGAAAACGCCTTGATTCGCAATTTGTTGAAACGATAAATAAAATAATAAAATTAAATTAATTAAATTAAATTATTTAGATCTTATGCCTATAGAGTAACAAATAAAATAGTGAGACCATGAGTTTAATCAAGGACTAAATGCTTACATATCGTACAAAATTCGGTGTCTTCATTAAAAACAAGGTTCTACTCAGAAATTTATTAAAAACTTTTCTATAAAACATTTTTGTTCCCAATTTTTTTCGAGCAAAATATTCAAACAAAGAATGTAGAAATGGTTCCTTCTAAATAAAACATTAGAAGGTGGGAAAACAATTCTTTTGTAAGTTGGGAGTAATAATTTTTTAATTCCGTATGCTTGAAGTTGTTTTTTTTATTTAGAGATCAAGTTTTTATTTAAGAAAAGAAAATAATCAGGGTTTTTTCGATTATTTTATCTTTCACACAAAATTTGAAATAAATGTGTGTGTTGAAAAGAGTACTACAACTAGTACAAAAACCTTCACGGGATGTTGCAATTTTTTTTGAAATAAAAAATATGAAAGAGTTAATGAATTTTTCGAATTATTTGTAATAATTAACGAAAATTCAATAATAAAAAATATTTTTAATGGGTAAACTAATGCCGGACTTGAAATGACTTTTTTTCTAAATCTTCGAAAAAATTTGAAAAACATTTGAATACACAAATGTTTGCAGAATATTCTTCATCCGAATAAATTTAAGGATGAATTCTTTGTTACCGTCAGGCGAAACCACAAATAAAATGCATTGAAAATTTTCCATCGTGAAAAATAATAAGACTCAACTTTCTGTGCGAAATTTCATATTTTAACATTGATAATAAAAAGTCTTTTTTGATGAAATATCAATAAATAAATGTTTGAAAAAATTTCGAGATGAAAAATTTGTAAAAGATTTTCAAAATATTTTTTACATATACATATAACATAATTATGGCCAAATTTTTCCCACCATAATTTATTGCAAAATTACTTTGAATATTCCTAAAAGAATTCGAGACAGTCTATTACAAAATATATGAAACAAAAGCTTCGTGTGAAAACTTTCAAACTAAATTTTTACGGAATAATCTAGAGAATAATGTACCTCGTAAAATCTATTGATAATTCAAAAATCAAAGCCAAATAGAATTCAAAATTATGTATAGGTAATATGTATATATGTATTATATAGGCATATGTAATGTAAATATTTCCGTACCATCGAAATTACATCTTCCTGAAAAAATTTTCGAATAAACTCGTTCGGGAAAATTATGAAAACATTTCTGTGGAAAAGCCAGCGAGTGAAATTTCTTAGAATATATTATGGGTTGTTAGTTTAAAGTTTTTTTATGATAGAATTCATAATTTTAATTTTTGAATAGAAGGAAACTATACCAAACGATGCACGGACAAATTTAAATGCGGTAATTTTTATTGGTTTTTTGAACATATTTCTTTTTTCACTAAAATATTTTTTTCTACTAGAATGTTTTTAATTTTTAAACTTATCAATTTTTCACATTTTTCACTTTGAATAAATTACAATTTGATAATTTATTTTTAATCAGATATCATTGAACTTCGCAAGGGGTTTCATTATTCGTTCTAAAATGTTCGATAATTGAAATGTTTATTCCTCTCATCCGAAGATCTTTCCTGTGCCACCGAAAATTAATTTTATGTTTATATTACACAAGATCTCACCATTATCACCTAAATAAATCATTTAATTTCAATTGAATCCAGACTGGATTCACAAATCACATTTTTATCAGCATTTGCCTCGGGGCAAGCAAAATGAATCATTATGATTTTAATATATTCAGCTTGGACGAGTTCTTTTATAATAATTTATCTGATGTTCGTTTCACAGCATTTGGAAATGATTTTTGAATTCATTAATGAATACGACGACGTGTGCTCTACTAAGGCTCTTCACCTGCAGACCTTGTTTGCCCCTAAGCTAGAAATAGCCCACCACGCATTTGTGTATGAAATTAATCAATTAAGTCGGAATATTGCAACCAACATTCACAAGAAATATTTCCTAAAAATCTTTTCGTATCACTTCTAATAAAAGATACTTCCGTTGAGGTGCCGTAATCAAAGGTATTTGAAGATTGAAGAGGGTATCTTCCCAGACCAGCTAAAAAGAGCTACTGTTTCACATTTCCAATATAATTAGTTCAAACTAAAATCGGTTTGATTGGCAAATCATGACTTAATCACCTCAAATGCAAATCAGCTCATTATGCTACGAATTATTACGAAATTCAGTGGCATTTTGCTGAGTAGCCAAACTGTGTTGTCGAGCCCATTAGTGCAAAGTGTATGGAAAAGCACCAATTCAAAGTCTTTTTCAGTGTCAATAAACATTTGCAATGATTAATATTGTTTTAAATGAATTTGCTTTCCATGCAAAATGCTAGTCCACATAAAGTTCATTAGTGCGAGGCACAGCCATTTGCAATGGTTGCTCGGGTTCGAGGACGCAACTTTTATTACACCCTTGAACGCGTACCAACTGCTCTAAAACTATTTTTGTTTGGCCTATGACAATCTAAATTAGCCCCCAAAATGTCCAGAAAATAGCCAGAAAAACTATGCTGTATATTGCAGAGTTATGAATGAAACCTTGGCGTCCGGTGAAGCCGAAACCCAACCCATTTATAAAAGTTCATGCCAAGAAGATTCTGCATCAAAGTGGAGTGAAGCAACAATTGAAGCAGACATGGGAAGCAAACGGTTAGCCTGCGGGACTCTGCTTTTGGCTATGCTGGCCAGTCGGGCAGTGGGAAAGCCTTTCGAAATAATTTTCAGGGAGATGGACGACCCAGGCTCGCAAAATCAATATGTTAGTGAGCCTGTTCAGAGTCGGCAGCCGTTTAGCCAACCCCAGTACAAAATTCTGCGAGAAGGGGACAAAGTCAAGTACATTGTGGACTACCATATCAAACTGCCATGCACCCCAAAGAGGCGAAATCCACCCCCGCAAACAGGTCGTTGCAGAGGTACCAACAGCATTTTGCTCGTAGAAGGTAAGTGGTATTAGTAATTAGACTCATCCTGACAGATGATAATTTGCCACCGTTACAGAACCTCCAAGGGTTGTTCGAAACCGATGCACATGTAAGAGTTCCAGCGTCTTGAGAGACGGTATCATTGTTACCGGTCCTTTAAATTCCCCGGAGCTGAATCCTTATCGACCAAATGAACTTTCAAGTTTTCTCATCACTTCACACCGAGCCAAACGTGATGCTCCGAAAAAGAAGGCCTTCTTCAAAAAGCATATTTTCAGCAAAGCTCTGAAAACTGAAAAATCCAAGCACCTTGGCAAACACAACATCCAAAAACGAGAAGCAGGTCAGCCAGCCAAACGACAAACCTCCTTCCAGTTGAAGAAGCAGTACAAGTTTCCAGAAGTGGTCCAGTATTTCCCTGAGATAATGTCGCGTAACTACAAGCCCGGCGAGTGCTTTACGTGTTGCTCGACACAAAAGAAGGGTGAGCTGGTTTGCCAGCCAAACGGAGCGGCCGCACAATACGCAGGACAAGTCTCATCCAAGTTGGGTGCATATCGAACAGGCTATGCCATCCCTTCATCCATAGTAGACAGCAGCTACTACCCCGATGAACATCAGGATAGTGTCGTGGAAATAGTCAATGAGGACGACAGCGCCACAGACCAGGCCTACCAGGAATACATCAAAGCAGTGATTCATTCTCATGGTGACTTCTTAACCGCTGAAGGCTCACAAAAGGAGCTGGTCAAGCCGGCTGAAATCCAAAGGGCCGATGCTCATGCCCTCATCCGAAAACTTCTCGAGGATCAGCTGGCACGGAAGCATGAGGAACTATCGCATTCCGACTCGCGCTACACCCGAGACTATCGATCTCCTCGCTTGGAACTAGTTCCGCAGAACAATCCAGCCAACGATCAAAGTATCCTTGTGAAGCTCACACATCCACCAAACCAAGCTGGACAGGTTCAACCGAAATAGATGCCTGATTATTTTATGCATAGCTTTAGGAAGTCATTAGTGTAAGTGTATATTATGTCATTTGTTTTCTTTGTTTATCACGAAGTAAAATAGATTTATAACTAAATAATGGAGTTATATATTTTCACATTTTCTTTTTCCAAAAGCTTAGACCAAGAAAAATTCGATATCAATCAAATTCCAATAGGTCAAACTAGTATGATAAATATCACCGCACAAGCCTGCTTCCAGAGTGTGCTAACTATTTCTTTAAAAGCTCAAGACACTCCCATCTTCATGATATGTTTCGCTATCCTCATTATGAGTTCGAATACTTAAAGCGTCCTAGTTGAAACAGAGTCATAAGTAATGTAACTACCAGTAGCTTCATTGTCTAAGCTCTTCAATGAGTCATGGGCACGATTCAGAACCTCGTGAATCAGAAATCTTGCTCATATGATCGCCTCCTTCAGTTTCGGAGCTCAAGCAAGGACGAGCTGCATACAGTGTGTAATGAAAGGATATATTACCACTTTGTTTCATTAAACGTACGATCCTGGCAACGAAGTAAAGAGCGCTTTTCACTCGTGCAAACTAGTTACGGATTCGGCCTCTTCCTAACCAGAGGTGCAATGACTGTTGGCAAACCAACTTAATTTAACATTTTATGTTGCTGATCGTTTGTTTGGTTTGAGCCTCGAACAACGTTTTCTGAGATTTAGTCAACATTATACCCGATTACTAAAAACCATCAAAATGAACAATAATTCAAAGTGAATCAGTATCAAATCCTGAAGCTAAACTTCTCAATTTACACTACAACATAGTCTCACACGCATGTTGAGATAAAAATCCCGATCATTAACCAAACCTCTTTAACCGAATTCAATCCCGATGATTGAAAGATTAAAGTAATGCTTTAAAAAATCCAAGCGTTAGCAAAGTAATTCTCGGGCGACTATATTGCTGTCGCGGAACAACAAACTTCAGTGGAGTTCGCCAGGACTGAATCGAACTGTCTGATTCCATGCTACCATAGTCTAGCGCCTACGATCTCGCATGTTTTGCGCGTCTAGGCCCATTATCAGGTTCTGAACACGGAACGAGAGCTGTCCTCAAAGAAACTTTCTTGTTTGAGGTTTAGTGATAAGTAAAGTTTTAGTTTTATCCTCCTTTTCCTAAGTTCAAAGTGTTCATATATCACATTTACATTTTCTGGTTTTTATTTGTTAAATGTGTGGTCCAAATGATATTTGACATCCTTGAACTCAATTAAAATAAAGCTTTTATATTGATGATTACGAAATGGATCCATGCTTTAAAAGCAACAAGGAAATGTAAGTGAAAATTATAAAATATTATAAGTAAGATTTTTATTTCACAAATTTTACGTGTATTTTATCAAACTCGAGCAATGAACGGAATCAATCCCTAACAACACGTCAAGCAAGGACAAATTTCAAATAAAAAAATTAGGCTTCAAGTTATTTTACCTGTCAATCACAAGAAATTAAAATACTTTCACACTTAACACATTTTGACCCTTAGCAATCATTACTACGCTTGCACTAGCCCTTAGACCATTCAATTGAATCCACTTTCAGCTCGCAGCACACTTAAAATTTCCCCGCTTTCAATCACACTATCAACTTGCTCTTACGCTTGAACGTGTAAAAGGGCGTACAGACGACCAACCTGGTTGTCAACTAAGTCGTCAACTTGCCATGTTGGTATCAATGTTGAACGTCTGTAGGCATGTTGACGGTTGAAGTTCATGTTGAAGTTGAGGTTGAAGTAAAATCAAATGTTTGTGATTTTTGTGGGAGGGGCTTAATGTTGACAAACATGTTTTGCCGTCAATGGCCATGTTGACAGACATCAACGTAAACATCATTTCGAGTCAAGAATTTGTCGAGTGCACATCGTTAAGTTTCAATAGCGAAACTGTGCAAATCGATCAATTTTTGTGAAGAAAATCCCTTCTTCACATAGTTCATCAATAATAAAATATGAGAAAAATATTTCATCACTCATTTTGAACAATGCATATGAAAATCATCTACCGTACATAGTCTGAGCAGACGTTCTCTCACCATGAAATTTTCGACAAAGTGATGTTGACGTTCAAGTTGACGATTCGGTTGTTCAGCCTGTAGTCACAACCTCAACCAGGTTGACGACTTAGTTGACAACCAGGTTGGTCGTCTGTAGGCCGTTTAAGAGTCAGCTGAACGATGATCGCCTTCAACTTTCAACGGTCGCTTCTGGTTGAATACGTGAAAATTGAATAAACTGGCGATTTGGAAAATTAACGAAAAACAAATCGAGCTACGCAAAGCAAACGCGGCCAGAATGCGCAGTCGCTTGGCAACTCGCGTCGCGGTCACTTCCGCCTCAGTTCGAGTGCGTGTGCTGTCGGAATTCCCGCCAAATTGCGAATCCGTAACGACTTTCAAGTGCTCTCGAGTGAACTTTCTTCGGACTTCGTTTGTGGGTGGCGTCGAGTGGATTTTGTGTTGTGTTGTGTTTATTTGGAATAAATCCAGGTTTGAGGATGCCCCGAAGGCGAGTGAAAATGACGTGCGTCACATTAGGATTCGCTGTGTTGCTGTTTGCCACAGGTAAAAAGGAATAGCGTCATCTTGAACGAACGGTAATAAGCTGTTCAGGGAAACTCCCGAGCTGTGACGCCCTAACGTCCATGGAATTTGGGAATCCCCACGCGGTTTTCTTTCGCAGAAGAAAAAAACACGAAAACGTGATGAAAATTATTGACAAATCGCGCCGCGAAGTCTGGGACTTTCCTAATTAAGAACAAATCAAATTAGAAGTGAGCTGTGATCATTATCGGAGTTGAATCCGTTGTGGTTGAAATTAGCGCCATAAAAAATTGAAGAATGTAATATGTGATACTAATTGAAGAATTTGAATTTTTAAACGAGAATCTGTGTTGATATGATTCGTACGTAATTGAAATTTGTTACTCACCGTAAATTAAAGAATTTTAAAGTGAGAATATTGAACTGCAACACATTAACATATTTATTGTATTTTGAAACCCAGAAATTTGATGATAATCTGTGAATAGTTGTTTATTTCACTTAAATACTATCAACAGATTGTCATGGATTAAATTTGAGTATGTACCTGTCTAGGCACCCTAAGGTCTTATTAGGACACGGCTAAGACACAATGCAAAAATCAATCTCTTAAAGTTAAAACTTCTGGTGAAACGTTGAGCGAATCATTCGTAGGTGCAGATACACCAGTAAGACCATTTGGATCGTAAAACAAAGGTCATCTAAAACAGGAGCTACCCGAGCGATCCTAAGATTATATTATCAATATGTATGAAGAAAAAGACATGCCCATCAAATCAATATTTAACCTCCAGGATGATTCTCTTCTTATCGGTCCCTATCCAATTTGAAAGTCTGTGTAGGCACTAATTAGATCCTTCCACCATTGACAAAATTTCGCCATCAGTGGAAACCCTTTGGACTAGTCCTTTAAAACATAGCTATATTTTTTTTTATTCACTCACCATGATTATTACATCGTACTTTTTCCAGTCAAATAAACTGATCCTGTTGGCTAGTTTTATATTCTTTATACATCTAAAAAATTAGTACTTTCCATGTGTGTCACACATATTAAAATCGCTAGCAAGAGATGTTATGCATCGATACTAAGTAAAATCCTTATGAGAGTGATA
This sequence comes from Oxycera nigricornis, assembly GCA_963942545.1. Taxonomy (NCBI): domain Eukaryota; kingdom Metazoa; phylum Arthropoda; class Insecta; order Diptera; family Stratiomyidae; genus Oxycera; species Oxycera nigricornis. The sequence continues at coordinate 8,276,704 of OZ012659.1, forward strand.
AAAATCAACATGAACTTCACAAAACTGTGAAAATCACTACAAGAACTTTATTTGAAAATCTTCCGAAAAACGGAACTTAAATTTCATTTCTCATTTCTCAGAAAATGTGTTTTTTTTTACACGGAACAGTTTTGTTTGCACTGTAATAAGTGCCGAGTGAAAATTATGTTAGTTTTCGTGGAACAAAGATATCCGATTTGCACGCGAAATGTCGATATTTTTACGTGTAGAGCTAACTGTGGCCATCTTACGTCTTATGTGATTCTTAAACTTAGGGAAGGGATATTTCGCTATGTATAAAAATGTAAGTTGAAGAATTGCATCCTATGTGACCAAAATAAATTATTAATTTGGAAACAAGTCAGTGGTCATCGTTCTCATGGTTCAAATTTTTTGGGGTCATAAAAATCCGCATGCGATCCCACTACCCTTGTCGATGACATTCCATTATTTTTTTACAGCACACTGGGCAATCCCACAAGAATTACATCACGTAACACCCGTGAATTGTTCATGCTCGATCTAAATATGTATATCCTCCTGACTGATCGTCATATTACGAGTTCAAATTATCGACGTTTTGGTGAGTGTGGTCTGAGATCGGAGTGCACTATTAGCACACTAGAGCATTTGTTTCTCTCCGCTTCAAATCTACCATCGAATCGGTACTCCAAAAATATTTAGTCAACACTGTCTTCTTTTTGTGTGTTTCCATCGTTTGTTGGTAACAAGCATATATACTCTACAAATGGTTAAAGAACGGCAAATTACAACCTTCCTTCGATTTTCTGGAACTTTGATAAGTTTTCCCCTATTTTTATTAATAGAGTGCCCAAATTTTTCTGCATTTTTATTTCTTTTTGGCATCGGTCTGTTTCCTTCTGTATAATTCTATCGCTAATACTAATAATAATATCTTAGATCTTGTCTAATCTTCTTAACCGATCAATAAGCTTTCCGTAGTTCAATCTCTTCATGCTTACACCAGGATTGATTCTCGTCATCTTCTTCTGGTTTCTATAGCCCTGAAATTTTCCAAACCTAAAATTTCATTGAAGGTTTATTTTAGAAATAGTAAACAGCTATGAAGATAGCTATCCTTTCTTACGAGCTGCTGATTTTGATTACGAGATAGTCTCGTAATTATTTATATTTTGGACTTGATGAATTGTCGTCCGCTTTTTTCACCTAACTCGTAAAATAAGATCAAACCTTCCTTCTTGACTTGCTTCTGCAACTGATACTGCTTTGCGTACAAAAACCCCTTTTGGGGCCTTCCATATATTACGTAACACTCCAAGGGGAGGAGGGGTATTTGAAAATGTTACTAAGTGTGACATAGAGTGAGGCGGGGTCTTGCAAATTATTACGTAACAAAATTTAAAATTAGTTAAAATAGTTTTTTTGTAATACTAATTCACAAAGTCAAATTTTGAAGAGTACTAGAGTACTAAGGATTTGTTACGTATGATACAGAAGGGGGGGATCTTTGAAAATGTTACTAAGTGTTACATGAGGGAGGGGGGGGGGTGTTTAAAATACTCTAAAAATTGCGTTACGTAATAAATGGATGGCCCATTTACGTAGAGAGTGGTTGAAACCCCAAATTATTTCTGATACAATGCGGATCTGAGTTAAAAGACTTTTTACGCTCCCCCACTAGTAAATCTTTTCGACGCCTTCAGGACTCAGGCCAGATCAGACCAGGGAGGAAGCTAAGTGTTTTGGTTTTATGTTCGCTTCAATTGTGAGACTACTTCTTTCGTTTCCGAGTTGTCACACAATGGATCTTCCGCTCGATCTTGAAGCTATAAAGTCAAAATGTTTTTTTATATCTTCTCTTCTGTGTACTACTCCACACCCTCCAACAGTTGTTGTAGGGTACCCATTTTTATTGCAAATGGAAAGCCTTGATAAAAATGAGGATCTCTGATCCCGTTTATGTGAAATGTAACAACGTGGAAACCATCGAAAAATGTTTCCTAGAGCCCATTTCATGGTGTACCAATTCCTTTTTAATGGGACAAATTGCTCTATTTATCCTGGAATCTGCAGTCGCAATTATTCAATCTGATGTATTCGCATTATTGGGAATCCTAAATTTTAAAGAAGGCAAACCATCCATTTCATTCCAGTTCTGGTGTCCAAAGACCTTACCAGGGGCTACAATCTGATAGCAAAGGATCCTGAATTCGAAAAGACAGCTTCCTCCGGTAGTGGCGAGCATCCTTATTTAGGTGATCACTTGGACTTTTTGATCTGATTATTTTGAGGGTCAGATTTTGGATAATCGAAAACAGTTTGTATTTCATGTGTAGAAGTCAACACAAGTCATTGTATTTTAAACATTCAAGTTCATGTCGAAAGGTTTTCTCGCGCCACTTCTAGTGTGCATTGTAAAACAGATATTTTCAATGCACAGGTCGAAATATTTTTTAGAGTAAATAAGCCAATTTGTTACACTATTTTTTGGGAAAAATTTTCTATTCAATGAATGAATTTATTTTTGGAAAGAACTAATTAATAATTTCATTACGAATTACAAAATCTCTTTCAATCCTTGGTGAGCCAAAATTTAAGTAAAAAAATGATGCCGAAAATTCAACATCTAAAATATTTCACGAACAATTTTTGTCTTCTGTCTTCAAAAAAATTTTTATTAGTCAAAATTACGATAAAATTCACCTTAATTTTTGTGTGACACTCATAAATCTTGGGCAAGCGTCCAAAATCGTCGTGAACAACTCCCTCGAAATTAATCGAGCATAAAACGCGAGACCATTTCGAATGTTCAAATCGATTTAAACGCCCATTCATTATTTTTGCATGTTGTAAATTATTTTTAATTGCTGACTTTCAATTGTGGCCGGTTTATGCTTCATGGACGAAATACAATAATTGACTGCATGTCCGGTCAGGCGTCGTGTTGCAATAAATCACAATAACGAGGGAGGTTCTCACACTTAATCCGAAAATAAAATAATATCCGGGGTTCTTAATAACTAAAACATATTTTCCCGACTATCGATATTTTTTTTATGTCAGGAGCAACAACAGCAATCGTCTGATAATATTCCATCTTATCCTCCTCGCAGTAAATGAAATGCCTCCGCAGGCGGCAATATCACCTGAATTCCGATAAAATAGACGTTTTTTATGGCGTTTGCTGGGCGATAAAACCCTCTTGACGACTCCTTATCGGCGGTGAGGCGATAAGATAAGCTCCTCCGATAGTAGGCACATATTTACTATATTTCCGACCGTTTTTTTTTTTGAACGAGCATCAACTATCGATAATGTTTGTGAAGTGCCAGATACGAGTACATAAATGCGTTCTAGGTGTTTTGGCATTTTGATTTTGGGCGATACAATAATAAAAAAAACTAATTAATCCAGAATGGTAGGTGTTTGATGAGAGATTATTTTACGAGCGGCATCGGCCATATTGAACATACATTTATGTAGAAAGCCCGTTAAAATGTATCAAGGTTAATGTGTTAAAAAATCTTTTGAAAAAGCCTTAGATTTGGTATGACTGATTGAATTCTAATTACCATTGGATCTGCTTCAAAGAGATCATGCACAATCGATCCATTAAAATTAGCTGTGTTTAAAATTGAATCGAACTATCGTGAAAATTGAAGATAAGCTGCTTTTATGTTTCGATCATAAACAAATTGAGATAGACGCTTGTATCTTTTTTTGAATATTCTCAGAACTAATTTGTAATAGAATCCTTTGTTTACCTACTCCACATTGAAGTTATTAGATGAGAGGATCATAAAACTAATTGAATTTCAAATTTAAGCATTTGTCCAACAGCACCGAAACTCCTCATATTTTAAATCTTTAAAACATAATACGACCCTTGTTCCGGTGAACTCCGTTTGAACACATTTAATTTGGATAATATTTAATCAATATATTAGCTTGGTTTGCGTAGATACTCTCAGCTCCATACGCAAATATAGGCAAACGCCTTATAACCATTTTTCTGCAATATTTTCAATAGCACACCAGTCCAAATCAACGATTAGCCTCTTGTAAGATATTATTAAGAGCAGAAACTGTTCCGTACAACAAGTGCCATCAACTACAAAAGACACAATTGATTTAGTTACAAATTCTGAAAATTTCTCGATAAACTAACTTAATCCTTCACAAGCAAATTATTGAAAAGAAATTTCATAGAATCATTTGTAAGAACAAACAATCAATCTTCATTTTCGCCCCTAAAGTTATTTTAGAAATTATTTTTGGATAAGAATGATAGAACATTAAATTGCCACAGCCACAATATTGTCGAGTGAAATGTCAAAATTCATATGAAATTTTTATTGAATTGACAATTCAATATCGACACAGCTGCGTAACGAGTTGCAATGGCACAGAAAACTGTCAATTGCTCCCGCTCGCAACAGCGCCAACGCATAACGTAAAGAAATCGGTATCCAGTCTGCTGTCAAACCTGTCAAAATTTTATGAACACCATAGAAATGATGAGCATATCCATCATTTAATGTCCACAAAATGCCATTTTTGTTACGACACAAATATCTGCAAATTATTGAAATTTAATTGCTTACTGTATGCACCTGCGCACCATCTGTGATGACCTTGTCGTAGGAAATTATGAAAATTCAAATATTTATCGAAATTGTGCTCAAAATGTGATGAAACTAATTTTTGGATGAATGGTTTTGTCAATAAGTTGAATTGCTAGACAAATGCTAATCCTAGTCAATACTTTTTTAGCGTGAATTGGATTTACTTGAATTTCATTTGATGATTGTGCCTCTTCCTTCAACTCTTTTGAAACTATAACTTCATTGGGATCGAGGCTCGTTGTAAATTGAAAAAATGTATCATACTTCGTTGTCGTCTAAGTTTTGTGACTTGATACCATAAGATATTTTCTTGTGTACGCATGATAAACATATAGTTTATATAGATATACAGTAAACTTTTGAAAACCTAAGAGAAGAGGTTTTAAGTGTTATTGATAATATACAGTCTAATTTATTTCCCAGAGTTATCAGAAATAAGATGACTCGTATTTTCTCTTCTTAGCGCGGTTGGAAGATAGAACTTTTTTGAAGATTTAATGATGATGTTTTCCATAAAATCTTCAGTTCATCCAACATTAATTAAAAAAAATTATCAAAATTTGAACAAATTACCAAATATATCTTCAACTCATCGCGTAAGATTGAATCCAATTTGTCCTCAACCACAACCTTTAATTCTTTTTAAATACTCAGGGGATCATCATTGATTCATGTGGCTGAAGATTTTTCTTCTCACTTTTATGGGCATAGACTCGCCTGAAGCCTCCATTAAACGTGATCTTCGACAAAAGGATTGGATCATGGAATGCAATGCAATGTTGGGTCTTTATCGTTGTTTTTTTCTTGAGGATGAATCTCAAACACGTGCGCCAGGCTCATGAATGTGTTGCGATGCGAGCTCCATGGGGGCTTTTAATTACTGTCAATCACAAACTGTTGAGTAATCCGACCCGGAGCCTTTTTATGCTCGATTTAATGGTTCACGCGGTTGACAACCTAACAAAACATTTTTAAAAAAAATCAAGTGAAAACATGATAGCCACGATGATTGATTGATGCTTTTGTGTACATCTTTTGGGAATATTGTATTTGAAAGTTTTTCGAAAATAATAATATTTGTTGTTTCCTGGAAAAATATTTATAAATTCCGAAAGCTATATTGGCTGTAGTATTTTCGGTAGTTTTAATCATCCAATACATATTCCCAGATTTATTAATCATACTTTTCGTGTATTTTAAATGAACCAATATATAACGTTAGAGTTACATTCAAGGCCATTTCTGTCACGCACGATATCTCACGGTACCTCACCAACTAAACGTGATATTAGCGTTGTTGAGGTGTCAATCGACGTTTATTAACATTTGTATGACTATAAAAAAAATTTCGGTAAAGGTTAAGATTATGGCCCCCACCGCCGAAGAGGGTGGGAGTAGGGGGATCGAAAGAGGGAGTTTCTCTACTACTATGGCATAAACTTCACGGCGATCACGGCCCCATCGATAGTTATGGGGGTTCCCCCCCACTAAAAATGGTTATTTTGCCTATTTCCAGAGTTCATATGAAACGGTAAAATTAAGCTGGGAAGTGAGGGGACCATGTGCAGTGGGAGGGATGTAAGACGTGTTTCGAAAGTGTCACCCCTATTTATATTACATTTATGGTAAAAATGATATCAATGATAGTATCAATGCTTCAAGCAATTCATCTAAACGGGCTCAAAATAACTACAATCCCTTCCAACATTCGATATCATTCATGAAATCCGTCAACGAATAAAAGCCAGCAAACAAAAACAGATGGCACCATACGCCACATCTTCGAGGACCATCAAACAGGCATTTCCTTTTTCCATTGTTCACCATAATCTGATATTTGTTCATTTCAATGGAGATCAATATCGACACATTTGGCCCTTGTGTGTGCTTTGTTGGTGGTGTGCTCCGTACAAAAACCAAAATATCCTTGGCGAGCGATAGACAAAAGCGGAGTCACATGAAAGGATATTACTCACATGTGCGTCCCCGATACATGGCGATGTGGCTTTGAAAATCCCCGCAATCGTTTTTGTCATTTTTCACTCCATTGGGAAATCATCATTGAATATTGTGTCGCACTTCAGACACTTCCAGTAACCGTTTAGGATAATTTATGGGGTCTAAGTCAACATTGAACCTGATAGTCGTCGAGGATGTTCCCAGACATAAATTTATGGGAGATTGAGAACGAACATGTGCATTTCTAATGGAGTGTATCGTGCTAGACACTGTGGCGGCAATGCTTGGTCCTATTTCGGGATCTGCGTATCTTCTATTTACATTTTGGATTAGTTTTCATTTGATTGATATATTTACGTACGAGACTTGCAATAGCCTGAAAAATTGTATGCGAGATGTGCGGAGTTTATCTAGATCTAGAGGAAATGCTAATTAGTTGTTTCAGCTACGATAGAAAAGTAAATGAATGTTGTGGTCTTGACGAGCTTCTTATCACTAAAAATGCTGTCTCGAAAAATGCACCACATGCAGGTGAAGATAATATTTCAAGAATATTATCCAGCTTTGATTCATTGTTCGAAAAATGTCGTCCGTATGTCACAAATATCTGGAACAATATTGACTTCCAGATCGTCAATCATGACTGGCTTTTCAGAAATAATCAGTAACTTCACAAAATCATAGAATCTGCTTGAGAGCTTCCATGGCACATAGCTTCAGATTCAGATCTACATAATAACCCATTTACACTATGAAAAAAGCACATGATTTCAACGATATTCGTAATTAGAGGTCAAAAACCGTATTTGTCCATAGGTTCCCAAATCACTTCAGAAATGGGATTTGATTTTACAATTGGCTATCGATATTTTCATGAGCGATAGATGTCACTAGTTGATATTTTCGAATTCACCACACTCTTTGACACAATATGTCATAGGATCCCAGCAAGAGTTTCTTCACTTCAAGAAAAATAAATCGAATTCAAACCATGCTTGAATGTATAGAACTGCTTCATATACATTTTCAAAAACATTTCCTTTGGTTTTCCAGGAAAATAATGTCATTTCTGAGATAATTTTCATTTATCTGCATCATTTTAGATTATTTGTTTTAGTTCTTGTGCTTCCTAAGATGGTTCCTTAAAAATGTATCTGATTTTGAACACTTTCCAAGTTTCCCAAGAAAACGCTCGCATTAGTTGAGCTTCCATATATAATAACGCATCCATATTAGGTGACTGCAACTGTTAAAAATTTGTATTTGACAAACAAAAGCTTCTTAATGCAATTTAAACACTTAAAGATATTTTGAAATATGTAAACAATAATCCAGGTAACAGCCTACTTAAACTGTCAGGGAACTCCATAATTTTGGCATCATTCATGATTTGACCATTTTTGGGCTCAAAAACACATATTTCGTACGTAATTAGGACAAAAACAAGAATCAAAACAAGCTAGTAATAAGATATGGTTAATTGATATATTCGAATTCATCATTTGACATTTTGTCTAGGAAAAGAAAAGCTCCATAAAAAAGTTGTTGTGAATGAAAAGAGCTGGTGTCTTTCAGGTTACGATTTTCAACAAAAAAAATTAACCATTTTTTTCAATAGACAAAAAAAGATATCATTTTTAAATTTTGTGCACATGTTCATTGCTACTTTGGGTATATAAAAATATTTTTTATAGATTTTTTTATTGTTTTTTACCCATATCAATTTTTAAAAAAAAATATAAAAAATAACGGTGGATGTGATTTCAGATGACTGGATCATCTGAAACATAAAAAACAATGCCAAATTAATCCTTGTTTTAGTTCCTGGTAGGTACTTTAATGATTTTGCCATTAAAAAACAAGATGGCGGTAATTTTTTTTAAAAAAAACTATTTCTGAGGGTGGAAAATTGAGTGGAAATCGGTAAATTTGATACCGATCGTAATGATTCCGCTACCGGCTGAAGTCATATATGTTTAAAACAACATAATAAAAAATCAAAGTGATCGGTTAAGTAGTGTTTCCAAAATTGTGTCCGCCAGCTTAAAAACATGAATTCGAGAAAATCGCATTTACTTTTTTTAACGAAATACGGAACACCTTTCTAATAAATGATTCCAAGTTAAAATTTCGTATATAGGCTTCAAATTTTCTTGAGCTTCTTGATCAACAGGTGGACCATGCTTATACTTTCGTAATTCTTGAGAGGGGAGTCGAGAATACCGAAACACAGCGGAGCGTCAAAAATGCTGTCTCACGGCATCTCGCTATACACGCTTGAAATTACTTTAAAAAATTAAAATATCATTATAAATCCTTTTAAATCGTATTTTTGATGAAATTTACTAACGAAAACTGCCAAAAAAAAGTTTTTTGATTTTTTGAAAAAAAATGTAACTTAAAAGACCCCGTAAATATGTTTTCATTGTCTTTTCTTTTGATTTTCAGAAGAACGATGGCATTCCTGATGTAATGTTCATTCAAAAAAGAACTTTTATAAATAAAAAAGCATCCATATTTTGGGGCCACAACTTTTGAACATATAGTATGTATCTGACAAACAAAACCATCTCAATCTAAAGTCGATCTTACGAAGCATTTCGAAATGCGTCAATCATAAACACGTATTTTCGGGACAATGTAAATAGGTTTTGGGTCATGAACAAATGACTTGGCGAATTTTTATGGCCTGAGAATAGTCCGTAGCTTGAGAATTGTTCGTGGTTTCCGAATGGTGGTTAATCTTGGCGTGGTCGATATTCAAACTCACACTTTGTGATGTATCGTTGGGTCTTTACTTAAAACTCTTGGCACTATTGACGAACATTTAAGTATCTGTTGATCCTTGATGATTGCTCGTGGCTTGCCGAATGTTCGCTATGCAATATCGATTAGCGTATATAAGGCTAAGTGGTTGTCGTACGGAATACTCTTTTACCTCAGTTGATCATCCCGTGATATTATTAGCCATGGAAAATTTTTATGAGTAAAAACTTCTTGATGGATTTCTTGGAAATTGTAAAATTGATCTCGTAAGTTATATTCTCTTCGGATGAAAGTATGCTAAGACACTCAGAAAGGTATTTTTATCTTTATAACCATAACGACCATATCAGATTGGTTGAAAGAGCTGCTATTTTAGGCCGACACCTAAAATATTTCGAAAAATGTTTACAAACATCTCAATAGGATGTAACGAAAATATATGTATTCTAAACATTATATGTTCGCACAGTCATACAGTCATTCTGGTATACGATTGTCCATCAACCGTTGAACACTTGCCAAATTCCATCGATCATAGTTTGATGACTTTCGACTTTAAAATAAGTCAATTTTAAAAATGTACCGAACAAATAGAATACAGTAATGACTGAATCTAATATGACGAGAATACTTTCTTCCCACGGACTTTTCAGATTGGATACACCACAAAAATGTATGAGGTTCATCTATTCCCAGATGTGCTGCAAAGGCCCATGGCTCATTAGCAGTGTGGATAATGCGTGGCTTCCGCTAAATTTGTAATTTATATGTGCATGTGCGTCGCCAACTATTTTTAAAAGTCCATGTCAATTAAAGATAGAATTGAATGGGGTATAGTGCCGCATTTCAACATGGAAATAATGTTGAATGTTGGCGACGACAGCTTTCTCACATGCATTTAACACGTGAATGACGGAAAACGACCGTTGGCATAGAAGTGTCCATGTTCTGGTTGCGAAATTGGAAATTGTGGTATGATAGCACGCACAAGAACTGAAATGGATATGTTGAACATTGTGCGTATGTTATCGGAGTGAAGACATATGATAGTCATCACAACAAGCATTTCGTAAGTGGAGTTTTTTATGCGGAATATTTTTGAAAAGATAGTGTTGAAGTGTTGCGCTCGATTTACAAATACCGCCAACATGGAGCAATGAGAACAAAGTGATTATGCTTTCAGTAAGCTCCGCGATGAATGGTCATCTAAGGACTAAAATAAATGAATATTGTTTAATTCACAAGGGTGCCTGATTGTATCCGAGACTTATACACATATCCTGCTCTCAACAAAACACATTTTCAAACCGTGCATTCCAAAGGTTTGCAATCATCTGTGTAGGGCAGCATGTTTCGCGTGGGGACTTCCGGCTGGAGTCTATTCTGACCCACGATTCCGTCAGCTAGTCGGTGTGGGGAAGTTTTACTTGGAAGCGCGATCAACTTTCTACCATTCTTCACTATATGCAGCATCTCGTGAACTTTCGGTTGGAAGGCGTTAAAATCGGTGAGGCCTTTGGCTGTTGGTCGGTGGCCTGCGACATGCCTACGGAGAGTGCGACGAAATCTAACGATTTCATTTCAAAATTGCAATTTTGATAAAGCCCAAATTCAATCCGTAAAACCAATGGATCGTTTTCTTTTTTAATTATTTTTGACTATCTGTCGACGTTACAATCGCTACTGCGATTTTCGGAAATAGGTCGAAAAGCTATATATGCGTTCGAAAACATACTGATCAGTTTAGAGTTATTGTTCTTGTGTTCATTATTACTTGAAGAAAAAACTCATTTCGTATGTTGTCCGGCTTTGCATAAAAATATTTCTCCATCGGCTGGATCGCTTTTCGACAATGATTTGTCTGAACCAAAAAGATAACAACTTTAATAACTTCTATGTAGCATTTCCTATTCAGTTTAGACGTTTTCCGAATCAAATTGGTGATTTTCCAAATCAAATTAGTACTTTTTTCAATAACGGTTGGGTTGGAAAAGTTTAAATTTGATTTGGAAAATAACCGATTTGATTCGAAAAACACCTGAATTAATGAAGACATGCGCGTGGCCTTCTTCTGAAATATCGTTTTAACAAAATCGTGGGTATTCAAAAAGTATATCATTTTGGCAGGATTTTTCATGCGGTAACTTAAATGATACTAGTTTTCAAAATAACGAAAACCGACTGCGTGCAACGTTAGCCACTGTTATTATGAAAATTTTCGTTTTATTTTTGAACATAAATCACTGTAGATGTTTGTTAATGATAGTGATATGTAATTTATATTAATTTATTTACAATGTAACTGTGATAACTATTTTAATTTTGCCACTATTTTTTAAATAAGAATATTTTGCTTTTGACGATCTGTTACTACTAAGCATTCTTGCATTAACACCATGAAAAGCAAAGCATCACTGTCGTATTTTCCAGACAATCTTTACATAAAATGTCGTTTCATATATTTTTTTTATTTTCTCCGGATCCCAAATAGTTTTCCGTTTGAGATACGCAAATGATCGTAGGTCACGAAAAGATACAAAGAGGACTTTTTTTCTATGAAAAGATATGTAGATTTGTTGGAGCAACAAAAGAGTCATTAGATACATTGGAGACATTGTAATTAGGAATTAACGGTTGTCTGCATAGGTGACATCAACCGACGGGCAAAATGATTGACAGAAATGTTTACCAGTTTCAGATTTCTTAACAAGCGATTAGCTTCTTAAACTTAAACCTGTTCTTTTTTCATTATAATCCCCGTGATAAGTGGATATTTCAAGTTAGCAACGCCGGCGACAAAGTAATTAATTTATTGATTATTATTCTTTTGTACGGCAGTTTTTTTTGTCGTGGGCTGAAGATAATTTATTTCCTGGTTCCTATTATAAACAACAAGATTCAGAATAATCATAGAATTCAAATGGCAAACATGAAAACGTGATTTTTGATGGTTCCGTTTATTAAGAGAAGAATATTACCGTCTGTTTTCCAGCAGACTTAAATTGAAATTCAGTTCATTATAAACTTGTAACCCATAGAACATATTTACCAAGTCTGTGTAGATTAATAAACATTTTCGAATATCAGTCTATCCAATTTACTCATAAATGTAAATATATAGCATACATCGACCAATATGACGTAAAACTTGCAACGCTATTTCAACGATTACATAAGTAATGATGTCAACCACAAATTTTTTATCCAACAAAAATGCCAGTCTTTCATAGTACACAGTATTTTTAAGGAAGTTTTATTCGATTTTTTTAACTAATTTTATGGTCCTATAAATATTATCGAACACGGAACCCCAAAAAAATTATGTGAACAAATCAACATGGAAAAATTTTCTGGTTCCTCGAATTTTGCTACATGAATTTCCAAAGAATTTATTATTATATATTTCATGATAAGCCAAGATAATAGTTAATAAAAATAGAGGTAAACTATTTTCACAAAATCAATTTCTCACTAAATCAAATTATTTCTTCGAATTTATATATATATATAATATAATTTTTATTTTTTATTTATAATTCTCCTTTTTAGAAGACGCTGAAATTAAGCTTTTGAAAAAATCATTACTTCACGGCGGATAGATAATCTATTGATTGGTAGATCCCGAACAAAAATTTAAACAGCACTTCAAAAAGCAAGGTCTCTTACACCGTAATCCACCACCGTTTTCAAAAAAATCAGTTAAAAAAATGACGGACTTGTGAAAGAAAAAATGTCAAAAATCGACCGTTTTTTCGTAGTTGTTTTTAACGCCAAAATTCTTTTTTTTTAAGTTTTTGCTAATATTCTTGTGCATTACGGTGTAATAATCTCTAAAAAATAAAACACATCAAAGTTTTTGAAAATCAGTAGATCCGGAGATTATCTATCTGCCATGTTAAAAAACGTTGTTTTGGCGTAAAACGCGTTTAAAGTTTTTGTTCCATTTAGCTGACAAATATTTTGTGAAAAATGAAAAATTAGATATTCTTCAAAACCACGCAATTGATATGTAGAAGTCTAAATGAATACATGCAATAAAGTCGCAAATATAATGGATATAGGAGAAACCGGTATTTTAGAGAAGCGGAATGAAAGAGACGCTACGCGGCCGACAGCTGATCGAACACATAAAAAGAACCGAAAACACGCGCATACTCAAAGTCGCCATTTATATATTAAACTTTCGAAAAGATTTTTCTGGAGGTCATTTTTGAAGTTCTAAGGAGTCGAAAAATGCAAAAAAAAATCCATTTTTTGAAATTGATAAACTGGACTAGTACCTTAAAAGCGTTTTTCTCATAACAAATTTTTTTGACCTGGTTGACACGATTTTGAAAAATCTATTTGACCGATTGGAATGAAATTTTGGGAGATTATAAAGTACGTATAAAGTTTCAGTTCGAACTACAATCAGAATTTTTTTATAAACTTTTAACCCATTTTTATTCAATTTTAGTTGCAAAAGAAGGGTCAAAAAATTGAAAAGTCCACCATTTGGTTTTAGTGTTTAGTTCTAGTTCCAACCATAGCCACCCACCTATATATCAAAATACCGTTGGAATTTTTATGGCCGCCATTTTATCGCCATGGTCGGAAATTTTTTTTTGTAAAGTTCAATTTCCATATTTTATTATATAGAAGTTTCAACACATTGTAATGAATATTTAGCTAAAAAATTCTTAAAATTTCATGCTTGAACCCAGGCTCCTCCCTTAAAGAAATCATGTTCTCGAAATATACACTTAAGTATATCAGTATCAGATTAATGATACGTCAAAAATACTTAAGTTTAGTTCAGTTTGTCATTCACTGATAGATTGACAAACGAAAAATTTTACTACGATACGCACGAGTTGCTATTTTACACCACTTAAAGCAAAAATCTGGTTTTGAAGCATGATTTAAGGATGGACAATAAAAGAAATGAATCGTGACGACACTTGCGTTGTGATCTCATATAAAATTTTAGTTGTAGTAGACAATGAAAAATAATCAGAAAATGATTATTCTGATATTCATACTGCGTCTTAATGATAGTTGTTGTGTAAAAATTAAATAAATCAATGTGTGAATATTACACTTGAAATTAGCTGCAATTTAATAATTAAAATGATGATGATGCTCATCATCATCAATGGCGCACCAGCTCAAATCGAGCCTTGCATTTCTCAAGACATTGCCTCCAGCTATTTCTTAGTTTGTCTCATGGAACATGTTTCACATCCGTTCATAAATACTGGACGAATTATCGTTTTGTTGATCCTCTACTGGTTTTTTCGGTATACTTTGTTGAGTTTTACAATTGGAAGTACTGAAAAGCACATTTTATTTGCCATATCGATACACCATTCAATCTCGTCGTCTCGTTACGGGTTCAACCCCCCCCCCCCCTTGGGTAAACAAGTTTAGCCACGTAAATGAAAACAGACATGCAATCGGGCTAAAGTCTGCCAGAATTATTTTTGGAGGACTCCAACTTTGACCGGTGAAAATGTATGATTAAGTATGATTACATAATTATATCTTCATATCTACACCGAAGCACTAGCAAACGTACCTAGTCAAGATTTCAAAAATATGAACCCTCCCCTTATCAAAATCCTGCATACGCTACTGATCAGGATTTTTTTGATAACATAGTCAAGTACCAAATTGAAGAGTATGGAAGCAAGACTACCACCTTGTTTTAGACACGTGATGAATTTAAAACTCTGAGTCAGCTTAGTATCAAATCTGTTTTGGGTTTCTGTATCGGTCATCGTTATTCTGATCATTTGGACTAGCTTATAAGCTTTTCCAAATTCAAGGATTATTTTGCATAGTATGTTTCGATCTATACCATCGCATCCTTGCTGGAAGTGTATGAAGTCCTATGGCTAGTTGATATTGTATTACCTGAACTTATCTGCAATCAGTTTTACTGAGAATATCTGGCCTATTGTCGATCGGCCGGATCTAAACCCACCATGGTATTTGCTCATTATTTTATTCAGGTATGGGGTAAATTTTTTTTGAGTCATTTTCATCAGAAATTTGTAGATCAGCTAAGTTTATCTCTTTTTTGTGTTTGGCACAGATTATGCTTTCGCCCCTATCGTCGAGCTATTTTTCTCCAGCCCATATCTTGGAGATTATTTGGCAGAGAATGTGTGCAGTTGTGGTGCTCCTTTTTGAACTAATTTTGCTGGTCGACTATCAATTTTGGAAGCCCTATTTGATATTTGCTGTATCAAGGCTGCTTCTACTGCTTCGACAGATGGTGTTTTCAAAATTGCATTTTCCAAACTCATATTTACCAGAATGGTTATTGGCTGGGATATTCCTGTTGGTGACGAATTTAGTAGCTCTTAGAAATAATGAGCTCACCTAGTCAGTATGCCGCTTGGTTCCTTCCCTCCGTGTTTCTACACAATGTTTTGTCTAAATCTTTTCAGTGTTTAGTATCCATTCCTGGGTCATTTCTCACTAATCCTTATCCTAAAATACAACTTCCAATAACAACTAACATACTTTCCAATCTATAGTCGACGTTGCCAATCGATCATAGTCAACAAATCATAAAATAGGTCTGGCTAATCGTCATATGCTTGGAAAGCATTCTAAAATTTATCATTATAGATAAGTGGATTTTACGACAGGTTATAAAAATTACTTAACATCAGTCTTGACAAGTTTTATCAACTTAAATGCGACAATTTGTTGAGTGCATTATTTAGCCATCAGCATTGTCCGCAATATATAGGTTTATCAGAAAGCAGTCAAAAAATAACACCAGTAGACTTTATTTTATTATGTGTGACTGTACTAATGTTGAGTGGCGCTAGAGTTGTTGTTTTTAGGCTCTAAATTGGATGGAAAAATCAAATGGTTTAAATGATATTAAAAACAAAATTTGTGGATAAAACTGGGACGATGTACTACTTAGGATAATTATGTCGATAATTAGTTCAGATATGAGCGTCAAAAGTGCTGTAAAGTGAAATGGGGTACGCATTTGAATAAATGAATTTATCTGAGTTTCAAATTTGGGCGAAAGCTTCAACAATTGAGGATTGAAGATCATCGATGCCTTAAACCAATCGGTTCTAGCGTTGAAGCTTATTAATATGTGTTTCCCAAGTGGATCCATTCATACTTGGACGGAGATACATAGATAACACTGAAAATCCGGGGCATGATCTTTTCATGGTCTGCACATCCGATTGCCACATTTTTGGGCGATGATAGCACATCATCTTCTATGTATCTTCAAGATACACGTTCAAGCGTCCAGATGCCTTTCGGATTTGTCATTATTTCCGATTAATTGAAAGTGGTGCCATAACACTTCTTCAGCTCGACTCTCCATTAATTTTGTTGAATCATCGGATGGATCACCAGCGTCCAACTGCCATGATAAACACCATTAGCTTCAGTACTTGACTAGTAAATCCATCAACAATCGCATCGTAAATCGTTTATCGGTCGACGTGCTCTCATCGGCGTTTCATAAAAAGAAACTCATCCTCGAGAAAGATACATGTATCTATGCTTGCATCTATCCGTGCTGCGATGGTCATGGTGGAAAAAAGGCTTTGTTGTTGCTGCTGCATTGGAAAACGCAAAGAACCAAACCATTTTAAATTGCTTTTGTGGATACGATTTGCTCGAATTGTCGAGCGGCATCGGGACGGGGGTGGATAAGCAGAAAGGACCACTGCATTTGATGACATCATATTGCGCGAGATATCAAAAGAAAATTTCGTTCTGTTGTTATTTTCCACTTGTGTGCATTCTATTAATGGATGGTTGCTTGTTGCCATTCTACTTGACGAAAAATGGAAAAAGAATTTCAAGATGGTTATCTGCTGTACGTTGTTGGATCCTGATTTTCGAAGGAGTTCAACTGATTGGGAATTTATTTTTGAAAATTCTTGAGGACTCTTGCTTTAATGCAGCCTTTGAAATATTTCTAGCTATTGAATTTTATGTAAAACAAATATTTCTTCTCGTTAGTAACGATTTCATAACAATACTAACTCGATTGAAATTCTAGAGTTTTTCTGATAGCCTAAAAATGGGTTTTTTAGAAAATCTAAGGATGTATCTCCAGCACGAGTAGAATACATAATTAATTCGAAATAAAGCCACGAAAATACTTAGCTACATAGCAATTCGAACAAAATTACGAACCAATACAAGCTTATAATCAATGTTCACATATCCAATAGATGTCGTTAGTTGATATTTTCTTATTCACCACACCACACTGTTTGACACAGCACGTCAAGCTACAGTGCTCTTAGCAAGATTTTCTCCATTGCACGAAAAGTAATTGGAATTCAAACAGGCGTCAATGCAAAGAACTGCTTTAACCATATTTTCATGGATTTTTCCATAGATTTTCTAGGGAAATAATGACATTCCTGAGATTATCTTTATTCATAAAAGCTTTTATAAATATTTTGGCATCCATATTTTTTCATCGGCCTTTCGTAGGCCTTTTACAATGGAAATACTCTCTTTTTTAATTTTATGAACTCATTCAGTGATGAACGCTATGACTGAAACAGTTTATTTCAGCCAAAGGCTACTTAGCTAAGATTTGCACTGAAGTAATTGAAGCCCGCAATATCCCAACGCGTTTCTGATGTCATTAGCATATATACCAGTGATGCTAGATCAGGAGTTTTCACTCTAGATTAAGAGTTTTTTCACGACAGCTAAGAAGGAAATATTAGGAACATATAAGTGATGAAATCGGCTTGGTTAGGGATATTTAGGGCCTTTTCAGATGGAAATAGAATTAATCTAAAGGTTCGTCGCATGGGCCGTCTGGCAACACTGGTGTATCACACCAATTTGTTTGATCGAACACATAAAAGTGCTGATGACATCCATAAAATTATTACATTATTTATACATACTACTACTATAAGTTATTTTACAGGCGTTTAGAAGTGGTATATAACACTTCTCTCTAAATTTAGGAGTTTTCCAAATCAATATGAAGATTCTTCGAATCAAATTAGTTGCTTTCCAGTTTAATTTGACATTATGAGTTTGTAAATTTTTCAGTGGATTTTTAGCTCATACATTTTGTCCACAGAATCAAAAGAAGCATCTTCCGAACGAATAATTCAAATAAAGTTGAAGCGAATTGTTTCACGTGAAATATTTTATATGGTTGGGACGATTTTTTTCAATAATTGTTGAAAAATATTTGTAAATAATATGAGATATTCTGAAATTAGTATCTAAAGTATTGGAAAAAAAATAAAAAATAGTATTCTCAATTTTGAACAATTTACTATAAATGGGAGCAAATGCCTTTCAGATAATTGCTGCGATATCGAACTCGACATAACTAAATTGAATATTTAAAATTACATAAACTGAACCCAATGCAAGGGTCACTGCTCTAAAAACAATTTCAATGAAACAATCAAAAGGGTACATAAATTATAATATTTATCAGATAGTAAAGTGTCAAACGGTCATTATGGAAATTTATGCTGCCCAAGTTGATATTGAAAAGAAAACTAGGTAACGTGCGTGGCTAATAAGCATGGAAAGTCTTATCAAGATCATGTTCAACATGTCTTTTAAATTCCCCAGAAGATGATCCAATCCAATCCAATCATGTAGACCATAATTATAAAACTAATAATAGATGAAAATGGAATTGAAGCAATAAATAAACCCCTATTTGACTCTTACATAAACTCTCATGATATCATGATTATAATATCAAAATTTATATTTTGTTTGTTCAGAAACATGCTTTCAACATTATCTCGAAACAAGCAAAAATGTATCTTGTTTCGTTTTCTCCCGTGAAACGTACAAAGTGAATTATTATCTGGTTATTGAATCTTCTTCCCTTCATGTTCGGTTACCAGTTGAATGTAAAGCATATGTGCATATTTTATTGAGTAGATGAATTTTGGACCAGAATTGATACGTCCATGTGAAGATGAAGTGTGTGAACGTTTCTTGGCTGAATAATAAAATTGATTGCACCACTATCTGTAGATTTTTAAATTCTTTAAAGCACATCCAAAATAGACTTACTTCACAGTATATTTAAATGTATCTTTTCGTTGCAGCTCTGAAGCGAGTCAATAGCATACAGTGCTACGTTTGTGGAGATTCCAACAACTATTCGAACGTTCATCAGCAACAGAATGGCAGTAGTCGATTATCCTGTGATGACTTCGATAAGTCTGTAGGAGAAGCTCTAGCCAAATTTATTGTCGACTGTCCCGAACAGTATCAAGGATGCATTACTCAAAAGCAAGGTGAGCTATTTTAGTCTTCATCGAGTTTGATTTTAACGAAATCTAGCGTAACATTTGATACTATTTCCATCAAATATAAATACTTAGAACTAAATGTAGGATATTGTTCTGAACGTTCAGAACAAAGTCCAACGTGGTCCACCTTCAACAAGAAAAGCCAAGCAAATGAAACCTACTCGATTCACCATGCATTTCGAAATGCCTCGGGAAGATCATTATTGCCCTTGAAAGTCAAAAGAAAAGTCGATGAATATTTGCACATTGTGTCAAACAGAGTGGTGAATTTGAAAATATCAACAAGCGACATCTATTGCATAAGACAACATCAATTACGAGGGTCATTCAATAAGTAACGAGACAAATTGTTGTAGTTTAAAAACCGTTTATTCAATCAGTACAAAATTTTGGCTACTTTTCAACATAATCCCCCCACCCCCCAACACTTATACACTTGTCCCATCGTTCCTTAAACTTTCTTATGCCACTGTCATAAAAGTCTGTTGGAGCCAAGTTTGCACGTGAATCTTGACTTCTTCGTTAGTGCCAAATTTTTTACACGTAGCGCCTCCTTACGAGGACCAAACATATGGAAATCTAATTGAGCAAGATCTTGGCCATAAGGAGGGTGTGGAAAAATCTCCCAGCCCAATTTCCATAAGTTGTTTTGGCACCCATCTCGTGCAAGGTTTCTTGTATAGCAGCTTATTGTGAATGATGTTATGAATAGTTCCAACACTTGCATTAACTTTTTCTGCTATCAGTTCAACAGTGATACGTCTGTTACCTTGGATCATCACGTCAATGTGAGATTCAAAGGAAGAAGTTGCAACTTCGACCGGTCGTCCAGTTCGCTGCCCATCTCCAACACTTTCGCGGTCACTTTTAAACTGTTCCATCCACTTGTAAATGTTCGAACGATTTAAACAATTGTTCCCATAGACTTTTAACATCCTTGCATGGATCTCATTACCTTGAACACCTTCTGCTACTAAAAATTTAATCACAGCACGTTGTTCTTCCGCGGTCCGATTCTCAATCGAACTTGACATCTTGAACTAACTGAATAATACGTTATGTTTACAAAATCTTACCAAACAGCTGATCAGAAGTAATAACAAGCTTGCCAACTAGAAATCCTAAAAGTTTCGTATTGAATTATAAAACAATTTTTGACCTACATCAATTCAACTCGTTATTTATTGAATGACCCTCGTACAACCTTGTTTTGATCTGTTTTTTAGTTTTTTCAAATTACGTTTGCCAAACATTACCATTTTTCGACTTCTTTCGATTCCGAAATTCAAATTGAGTCATTTTATCCCTTTTAAAATTGAAAACGAACCTGTGTTCTTGGAGTGTTTGAGGCTTTTCTTAAATCTTGGCTACGGTTCTTGTAGCACAGTTCTAGTCGCACGATGAAAGACTACGTGAAGAGAATAGGTTAAACTATGAAGCGACTAAACAATGACCGCTAAAAAATCATTGAATAAAGTTTGGAAGGGGCTAAGCTGATTTAGAAGAACAGTGATCCATGTTTTAAGTGCTGGATACCTTTTGAGAGTGTAGCAGTCGGAAATTAGAGTAATATTAGAGATTTAAGCGTCCAAATACTACCTAAATTAAAATTCATATTATCAGCCAATTGACCAACAAATATCCTTTACATTTTTAGGTAGCGACATCCTACGTGCATGCGACACAGTGGCATTTGACGATTGCCAATCAGCGAACGGCATCACGTATTGCTATTGCAGTGGAAACCTTTGCAACGCCCCCGGGGCCATGAAGCTGTCGACCACAAGTGCAGTCTATATCGATCTTAATAAAGTGGCCGATCTTACGGACGATGAAGATTACGTGGAAATGTCGGGCGACGGGCACTTTGACGATTTCGATCCAAACGAGAAGACATTGGTCATCAAAGGCAACTTCGATACCGAACGGGCCAAAGCTCTTCTGGATGCTGTGGAAGAGGAGCAACCATCGCCACCGATTCCGCACAACGATGGAATCGATGATGGTCACGATTTCATCACAATCGAGGACGATTATGTTCGCCCGATTGTTAATGATACT
Organism: Oxycera nigricornis; assembly: GCA_963942545.1. Classification (NCBI taxonomy): domain Eukaryota; kingdom Metazoa; phylum Arthropoda; class Insecta; order Diptera; family Stratiomyidae; genus Oxycera; species Oxycera nigricornis. The sequence continues at coordinate 8,298,392 of OZ012659.1, forward strand.
GCGCTGAATGCCACCGAACCTGATACAACGAGTAGCACCTGGTCAACGGTCATCTCGAAATTGGCAGACGTTACAAGTGAGTCCAATGTAACCGCAGAAGATACAACGACCACAACATCTTCTTCGACAGTTTGGACTACACATATCGCAGATATAAGAAAAACATCGACGCGTTTACTTGGGTCAAACAGCAGTTGTCGATTGCTACTTAGTGGTCAGCTTATAAAGCTAATAATTTTATTGGCATGGATTCTAACAAGTTTATAGATAAGCACATTCTTTAGATTGTAATTAAAAACCTGTATCTGTGATCTATCGTTAAGGTTAGTAGGTATGTAACTATTGTAAAAATTACGTTAGACGTGTGTAACTTTTATATTTATTCGACTGATGGTTATAATCAAATTACATTTCAATCCAATAAAATATTAAGACTAGTCGTATTGTTGATTTCACTATCATGCTACGTTTACTCAATTGTTAGGCGTTTGAAAAATATGTTATCTCTCGTTTTGTGAAAGTTTTCGGTGTCTGAGTGTAAGAATATCATACTTTAGGCCATTAGCTACTTCTAGCATTATACTCATTGGAAAGTACTCCACTTGATAATAGTGTGCAGCTCACCATCGATCCTCATCTCTTATTGCTCCAATAATACGTAGATGATCCTTTCGTTGCTTAATGGTTCACCTCTCATTCCCGTAGAAGCATAACGCACGTTTTATTGTTGATAAGTATACTCGCAGCCGGTCGTTATAGACGCTAAAACAGACTAACAAAAGTTTAATTGCCAATTTTGTCATTTTTCTAGATTAACGTCGGGTTATTTTTTATTATAAATGCTCGGCATTTTACAGAAAACGTTACACATCCGTGTATTATTCTTTGAACACGTGCTGCATTTCTTATTTTTCTTAAGGTTATCAAAGAATATGAAGCAACTCGCCATATGACTCCCTTTCCTCGATCGAAAATCACTATTAGTCGACCCCTTCCACGCTTCACACAATACTTAAGCTGATCATGGCCATTGTCCCAAATGGAATGGTGCTACTTTACTCGATTCCATTTGGAACGACCCAAAAAGTCCGAGTTTAATCCTGAACACTCCACGTCATTCTTAAGTTGTGCAATGGAAGACGAATTGCTTCCTCTTTCAACAGCAGTACACCTCTGCATAAAAAGTATTCCTGTTTTTTGTGCTCGTTCAGAAAGGTATTTACTCAGAAGATCTTTCGTCTTACCAACGATTTCTGCTTCCTCCAATCTTGCAACTTATGTGTTACAACGACCAAAAGCTTTTTTAGATCAACGAAGATTGCTGCGACGTAAAGACCTTTATCTATTTGAGTATTTATGTATCTCATCATCTCAACAATAGCATCTGTTGTTCCGTTTTTCATCTAATATTTGGTTCTGTTCTAGTTAGTTTTTGATTCGAGAAGTTAGTATTTTTTCCATCATGTTATTCATGGCGATCAGAAGCGTTATTGGACGATAGTTATTCGGGTCTGTTTCTAATCCGCCCTTACATATAGGTATGACTTTCGCTTCCTTCAGATGTTCTAGAAATTCTCCTTTTCTGAATGACGCATTTATTAATTTAACTACTACGTCTGCTATGTATTCCTTTATCAAGTTTATCTCGTCGACGGAAATACCATCAGGCCCTGACGCTGTGGTTTTTCAAGGAATCAATTGTTTCAATAAATGCTCATGTCTTAAATAAAAAGAAACTTTGGGCGAGATATTTTCGCTTGAGGCTTCTATGTTAGGCAATTCAGATGTAATTTTGTGTCCAATAGTCGTGGAATCAGCTATTTTTTCCGTATCTGTAAATTTGCCACCCAAATAGTTTATTTCGTCTACAGTATTTTTATTATTATGTATTCAGTGCTGCATCGTTAACGTCTTTCCTAATGAATCTGGCATTTCTTTTCTACTGGCGCACCCGATGAAATCGAATAGACATCACCTTCAATTATCTTAATCCAACGAACAAGGACGCCAGATTACAAATTTCAACAGAGATTAGCTGTTTGCGTCTACTGAGTTCTCACAATATTTCGATTTATCCGATGACCGGCTGCCATTTGCTCAATCTATCATAATGCTATGATTTATGAGCTCCAAATGGCCGCCAGGATTGATACCACTGGTTGTTTTGGATTCACTTCTCTGATGCACTACTGCTGCTCCTTTTTTATTTTTTCGGGAGCTCATAACAGGATTCCGTTTACACTGTACTAGTACTGGACGGATTATCTCTTTGTAAATACAAAGTTTATTTGTATTTTTTTTGAAAGGAACAACCAAAAAGTGAACTTTATAAGCCACCCTGTTCAAAATTGAAAAAGGAATAAGACAAAAAATCATGATGACGTCTAAATTTGGACAATCTCTGATTTAGACCACTTGATCCAAGGATTCTACAATTAATAGACCGCATTCGAATGTAATACTTTATTTTGGGCAAAATAATCAAAACGCCAACAATCACAACAGTTGTTCGCGTCAATTATATGTATATGTGAAACTATTACTCTCCGAGTCGATTATTTTCTTTAGTATACTACTTATTCTGTTTTGAAAGTTTCTCATTCCAATGTTAAAAAGTAAAAATTAAATTGCATATCCTATATTCTTTCCATATTGTTTTTTAGTTTCCCATTTAGAGACATCGAGTGAAACTATCTTTTTTGCAATACATAAACAGTTAATTAGTCAATTCTATTCATTTTCATATGTTTTGCGTTAAAATTTAAAAGGTTCAAGTTTCTTTTTTCAAAAATGTGATAGAACTTTCAAACGTGGCAATTGAATACTCCTCTCCTCTTCCACATACGCGCGCGAAGAATGGTTCTTCGACACGGTGCCATCCAGTAGATTAAATGTAGGTAGAGTGTTGTGCTCAAGTCTAGCGAATTCTAAGCTGCATTATTTCAACAATCACTAAGATTAGTATATCCGTATCGGGTTTTTATTATTATTCTCAATAGTCGGACTCTCATTTCGAGTCTGTCTCCATTTGCTCTTCGCCGCCCTCCTTCTTGACCATTTTTCCATCACCTGAATTAATTCGTAACGAAATGAAGAGTTAATGTTTGAACAATTTTGCGAGAAATGATGTGTCGAAATGTACCTTCGCTATCGGCTCCCTCGCCCGATCGCCTTCGCTTGCGATGTAGCCTCCACGACCTGGCCTGGAATTTCGGGGCGGGTAGAGGATCCATGCCAAGTACCTATATGAAGAATCCAATTGAAAATTTGATATATATCAGTCAGTCCGTTTTGCTACGTACCTTGTAAATCTGCCTAAAGGCAACATAGCGCAAGAATTGCTGAGCGGACACGGTAATATCTTCTCTTTGTTGCTTCGACAATCCCAGAAGTGCATCGTGAGGATCCTTCTCGCATGGATCTAATATTCCCGGCCCGTTGATTAGGAATCCTGTAGACAAAGCCTCCATTACGCGACGCAAGCAATCACCTGGACTCAATGGTATTCCCGCCGATGATATCACCTTTTCGACTAACAGCTCCATCGCCTGGTGTTCGCGACAAAAAAAAATTCACATTGAACTTCAGACCCAACACATAATACTACATGATTCTCACCCATTGACTCAGGGGTTGCAGCGTGGGCACCCGCTGGCACAAATCACGCAAGATACGCATTATCATAACACACGACTGTAAACCCGTTGCTCTAGCCTAAATTTTGAAATATTTTAGAGGATTTACTAGCATGTGGGTCGTTCAATTGCACCCCATTTTGTTTTTCTTTCTGCATAGCAGTTGCCTAATCATATATGTATATATTTCTAGTTTCATATCAAGAGGTGCTTTTAGTTAGCTAGGATTTTAATATAAAACTGAATTTATCAAACAATATGAAATATCTTTACAAAATAGTATTCCACACAAATAATTTTCCAACTGAAATTTTAACCCTAGACAGACCTTTTTATTAGTGTTGCGGATATTTTATGGGTAGCCGATTATATGTACAATATGTTGACTGGAACTAGAAAGGGCTTATGTCGATTGAAGTTTGTCATTGTTCGTTCGGATATATTGAGAGAGATTTCTTGCTGAATGAATTAATGAAATTTGTTTATTGAATTTTAAAAGAACTAAATTTCATGGATTGAGAAAAAAAATTTAAATTTACTTTTAACCTTTTATTGATAATTGAAAAGATGGATGTCGAAAGAAAGCATATAAAATTTTGTTTGCTTCTTGACATAACTGAAAAATTTACCAAGACAATATCGTGCTTTCAGGTAGAAAGTAGTTCACATGCCTTCTACGCTAGTATGCACACACAATTCCATCAGTCTAGTTTTGATTTGCGTCGATAATTACAATGAATATAAAAAACGGTCCGAAGCAATGTTTCTAAGTGCATACCCCAATTCGTCTAACATGTCTTATGCACCCGGAACAAAATACATTTTTGAGGAAATGGAATACACAACAAAATGTATATACAAATTGTGGACGACATACCTAATCCAGGAAAATTTAGAGCCACTACGAAGAGAGAGCACAAATATATTTAAAAAAAAAACAAATGCCGAATTTGAGCAGCAAAGGAATAACCACCCCGACAATATGAAAATAAAGTGAAAATTATTAGAAAATGGGGTTACATAAAGAAGAGCAATGATGAAACCAGTTCTAAATTATTTTCATGTTCAAGAACGCATGGCCTGGGCAACCAAAAATTTCTACCGCGATTGGGACATCCAACAAAATTGCGCGTATGGGGTGGGGTGTTTGCCAAAAACAGATTTTGGAAAGTTGGGCGCCTTTACTGAGAAGATTTATAGAAACTGCTTAATATCATCTGCTGAAAAATTCTACGACAAACATAATAGATCATGTATATCATGAGAAAACAATGATCCAAAACACAGCTGTACATTATGCACTATGTTCAAAACGAAAAAGAATATTACCACAGTTGATTGGCCATCACCATCACCTGATGCTAATCCTATAAAAAATGTGTCGAGTGTAATGAAGATTACGCTAAAAGGAAAGCAAATTCGAACAAAAAAACAGCCCAAATATATTAAAAAAATGAAAAGATTCACTCTTGCATTATGCGTCAAAATTAATTGAAAGTATGGAGCCTGGTTGCCTAGCCATTACAAATACTGATGGTGATTGGATACCATATTCATTGCAAAGGGAAATATACAGGGTGTTTCGGAGTTGATGGCATTAAATGAAACCACGGAATCCTTGAAGTCTTTTGAGCAAAAAATCGTATGGGAGGGGGGTGGTAAATCGGAAGGGGTTTCGAGATATAAGGGGGGAGTAAGCACGCTCCTCACCCACGACCTGGCACGTGTAAACCATCATAACTATTTTATTGTTATGTGTAGACTTTTGAAAAAGGATGCGTTTGATAGCCTGTCAATGTATCTTTTTAGGAATGTATTAACAAAGGCCCCAATGCTGCCAGTTTTACACGAAAAAATGAGAAATTTAAAACAGCCGGAAAAAAATTGCTAATTTTGACTTTCGCGACCGTGTTAAACGCTAAAGTGATGTCCTAACCTAAAAAAATGATTATCTTGACAGAAAGCCTTACTTTCTGCTTGAATACTTTCGAAGAAAAAGGTTGCCAATTTTCCTTTGTTTCCTTCAAAAAATAGAAAACTTATAATTTGTGTGATCCCTCGGAATTAGATAAAAGTCATAAAATTTTATTATCTACCTGGCATAATCCCACAGTGAAAAGATTTTTGAGTGATTGGTTTTCTTCATGCTATTTGTTGCACCTGCGAGAGTTTTGAAGTTTCTAACTGCAGCGTTTGGACCCCCGACCAAGAACTTTCAGGGACGCTGATCAGGAGGAGCGCATACTATCCATAGTACGCAACGTACCAGACGTATCAACTCGCAAGCTAGCTTTGCGGCTGGGCTTATCGGCAACCACAATTTGGAGAGTTTTAAGCAAGGAAAGGATGCGCCCTTACCATTTTCAACCCGTGCAAGAGTTACTTCCCGAGGATTACGTGAAAAGGGTTGAGTTCTGTGAGTGGCTTATCGAACGGGATCGAACAGACTCCAACTTCATTAGTAACATTTTATGGCCCGACGAGTCTCATTTTTCAAGGGATGGTGTCAACAACTTCCACAACAGCCATCTATGGGCTATTTTCAATCCCAGAGTAACCTCTACACAGCGTAGATTTAGCAGAAACATGTGGGCAGGCGTCCTGGGGCGTAGGACAGTTGGGCCATTCCTTTTGCCGGATAGGCTGAATTCTGCCGGATATCTAAATTTTTTGGATAACGAGTTGCCAGCTTTACTGGAAGATACACCAATAATCAATTTGAACAGGATGTATTACCAACACGATGGTGCTTCAAGCCATACTGGCCAAGAAATCACCCATTGGCTTGCCTCAAACTATCCAGGAAGGTGGATAGGTCGAAATGGTCCAATTAGGTGGCCACCCCGGTCTCCAATTCTAACTATCCTTGATTTTTATGTGTGGGGTGCAATGAAGCAAGAAGTGTACAAGACACCTGTGTCATCAGTTCAGGAATTAGATTTAAGAATTGAGGCAGCTGGTGAAAAAATAAGAGAGGAACTCATGCATTTCGACTTAGTCACACAAATTAAGAAAAGAGCTCTTCATTGCATTTCTGTGGAAGGAAGACACTTTGAACAGTTGATGTGATCACAAGCAATACAGTAATACTGCTGTTTAATGATAAGTTCAAAATAAATTGTTACTTTAGATCTTTAGTTATTATTTTCCATAATAAAGTAAGTCAGCAAAATTTCACAAAATTTTAGTTTTCTATTTTTCGAAAGAAACAAAGGAAAATTGGCAACCTTTTTCTTCGGAAGTATTCAAGCAGAAAGTAAGGCTTTCTGTCAAGATAATCATTTTTATAGGTTAGGACATCACTTTAGCGTTTAACACGGTCGCGAAAGTCAAAATTTGCAATTTTTTTCCGGCTGTTTTAAATTTCTCATTTTTTCGTGTAAAACTGGCAGCATTGGGGCCTTTGTTAATACATTCCTAAAAAGATACATTGACAGGCTATCAAACGCATCCTTTTTCAAAAGTCTACACATAACAATAAAATAGTTATGATGGTTTACACGTGCCAGGTCGTGGGTGAGAAGCGTGCTTACTCCCCCCTTATATCTCGAAACCCCTTCCGATTTACCACCCCCCTCCCATACGATTTTTTGCTCAAAAGACTCCGTGGTTTCATCTAATGCCATTAACTCCGAAACACCCTGTATATAATGAAACAAATTAAAATTATTGTTTTATCATTTTCCTCTAAGTTACGAGCAACTCGCTGTTGCGTGACAGACTGGATATCAAATATAAGACCTGCTCGGAAAGCAACAAAAGAGGATAAAAATTTTGGCCGGCACCAATGCAACATGAAATCAAAATATTAAGGCATTACAATAAACGAGGCTCAAGATCCGAGAGCGTTTAAAAACTTTTCGCTTCATACAAAATATGAAAGTTCGAAATAGACATGAATGACCACTAAAAAAATAAGGAATTGATACGTCAACTGTTTGGTAAGATAAATAAAGTTCAACTTAGAAATACAATCTTATTCCATTAGGTTTTCAATCCATTCACATTAGGAAACACTTTCGAGGTAATAATTTGCTCCACAAAGCACTTTTGTTTTTGGGCAACGAACTTAGGCACTTTCGTTGTGACGATGCTCAAGCCATTGTACCATTGTAAAGTTGACCAGGATGTAAAAAACTTAACAAAACGTTCTAATAACCAATTTAGCTGCGTAGAAAGGAGAACAATTCTATGACATTCTGAAAAGATCAACACTTTGAAATACTGTCTTGGCCTAGCTTCCGGTAAATTAAAGGCTGAGAGTGCTGGAAAAAACATTTTACAATCCGGAGAATGGATTTTCAGAGGACAATTGCATTCAGTTATCTCGGAACATACAGGAAAAAGGCTTCTAGTATTACTGCATATTCATCTCCCAGATATAAGGTTTTGAAAATATGTACGAGTCATATCAATTCTATGAATCTACAGCAGCATAAAGTTTAGGAAGAAATTGTTATTAATAATTTGAGCGTGTCACGTTCACAAACTACTTCTAGTAGCGAAGAACTACCATGCCTTAAATACAATCATTTAATGGGCCTTGGAGGAAAACACTCCATTCCAAGAAGAATCAATGCTGCAGAAAATTAAGGAAAAGGCTGTAATGTCTTATGTGAAAACATCGCGTCGTTCAACTACGAATAAATACTTTACATTGTTCTAAAGTTCAAATGCTTCTGTTTTAAGAAAAATCTGTGAAGTTTGTTTATTTCAGCACGATCAACATTTAGTTCATATTAATTTAGTCATAGTCATATAAATTTTGACTGTCTTGGACGCTCCAATTAAATAAGCTATAAATCGATCGGAAAAATTCGTGGAGTTTTTGTTAAAACGCCAATCATATTTAATATTCACCGATTCCTAAAAAAATACCACGAATTAGTTCCAATTCAATTCAAAATTCACATTACGCAAATCTGAAATTCGACATAAGCCCTTGTTTAGTCCCAAGTCGACTTCATTGTGATCACCATCAGCTAGCATTACATAAACCCGCCTAAAATTAACTCTAAATATTCAACATTTCATAATTTTCTTTTGAATTGTGACAAAAGCAAAATTAAACAGCAATAAAATTGTTTTAGAAAATAATAAAAGAAAACGTTAAATTTGAAATTTGAAAACAAACCTGGAACCATTTTGCATGCCGTAATGCGGCTAGTGCCTGTAGACAGGGTTCACGCGGCAGAAGATCTTCTGATTTCTGAACAGTTTGTTCAGCTGTTGTCGCATTGCTTGTATCTAAAGTGGGGATGACAAGTAACAGAATGTTTGACCATTAAATGTGTCCACACACACTAATGATTTTTGTTTTGTTTGTTTGTTTATGTTATTTAGAAAAGAACACGACGTTTGCTTATTTATGCATCTTTACGATAGATTTCACTCCAATATTGATAAATACTCCAGACCAGATTTTATGTGCGTGCAATGCACCAACTGTAGGCACACGGCCGGACATTTTCAACGCTATGCTAGTTAAGAGTGAACTTAGAAATGCTTTTAATGGACTAATTTAGATATGCGCCTCGTGATTTGCAAAATACACTCGATCCCTAAGCCTAGATGCATCAAATCATCATGCATCGTGACATCATGAGGAAAACAATCGCATCATGGAGGATTTATCAATGAATGCTAGTTGCGCGATAGTCTAATCAGCTCTATTATATATTATAAATCCCTCGCCTCGCCTCGATTCGATAAACTTGTTTTTCTATGGCCTGTTGCGTAATATTAACGACGATTATGGTCAAAAATCCTGTACGACACCCACACTTTCTCAACTGATTTCGGTCGGTGTTCAAGTTCTATCTGAATTTTCGAGTCTAGTTTTCGTTTATTCAATTCTATACTAGCATTTACACATATTCGTTTGATACTTTCATTTTTTTGTTTGTTTGTTGTTATTTGCTATTGTTGTTGCACAATACAACACTCTTGACTTTTTTCATTGTTAAAAAATTTATTCACTAAACGCTAGTTGTCGCTCCTAGCTAATGTTCAAGCACTGAATCTTTTCATTTGAATATTACGAAAATTAACACAGCCATACAGCATATCGCTTATCAGCATTGGATGTCGCTCTGGTTCAATCAATCAGTCAATTATTGCTGCATTAAAGTTTATCCGACAAAGAGCTAAGCATTCGCTATTGGCAAGTAACGAACATTATGTCCTCTTATTAATTAAATAACGCTTTTATTTATAACAAAAAAAAACCACCGCAGACATCCAATTTGTGAGCGTTAGCGCGCTGTGTACCTTTTTGTCTTTACCAAGAACAAATTATCGTTTGTTTGTCATCATTACTGATTGGCCGTTCTCGCGAGGAGGTAAGCAATTCGGTTTTGCTTTGTAGAAAAGGATCAATTTCACCTTCAACACATACACTTTACATTAAATACCTCGTAATCAAGATTGTTTTTACATTTAAAAATGGACACGAAAATCTTAACAAGGATTGAATATCAATTTTTACCTTACGACAAAAAGATTAAACACAACTGGATGACTAGATCGAAGACTCAAAAGCACAAATATAGTGTGACCACTTTTAGTTGAAAATAGTGAACTTATTCTGCATCGTTTAAAAAAGATGATTATGCTTCAACATGCAAACGACTCAAAAAATGGAATACCATTCCATCAAAGTAACGTCCATTGTCCAACCAGATTTGCTTAAAAGTTTGTCTGATGATACAAGTGCATACAACATTTGTGCTTTAAGCCATCGAAATGAGACCAACATGCCCCGAATCACTCGCAAATATCTTCAACTACAAGCTTATCCACGAAGCACTTCCATCAAACTGGAGCGTCATACGCACAGATCTCGAAAAGAAACCAGCGTTTAAGAAATTAGAACTCGCTTCATCGAAAAGTGTTTGCAGAGAATACGGATCGCCTCATGAACTCTTTTTTAGTTCAGAGTAATCTAGTCGATACATGCTTACTCAATTATTTAAAAGTAATTTCAAATTAACCTCCATTCGAACCGGCAAATAAAATCGATTATCGGAAACGAATTTCAACGATCAAAGCAAAATCAAATTGCATCCGCGACAGTAGAGCAGCAAATCCTAGAAATTAGATCGAATCCTGCCACGGATGGCATCGATGCTTGTGCAGTATATATCTCAACATTTCACTTCAATCATGATATTTTGTTCTTTTGATTTGTAAGGTTTTTTTGCCGGCGTCGCGCCTATTTTTTTCGCAGCACAATCCAACGCAAATTTAGAAATTCTTGACACATGCTTAGATGCACTATCGACACGAATAAAATAGGCGGCGGGCACACCATCTTTCCGAAGTAGAAAAACTGCTTGCGATTTCGAAGCACCAATTTCGATAGTATCGAACATGGGATAAGTCTCTACAAAACCCCTACAGTTCTGAAATGATGTTGACATTTACCACAGACTAACCAATTCACCTTTTCTTGCTGGCAGTTGCAAATAGAAAGAATATAGGATCTACTCAAGATATGTGAGAGACAACAGAAACTGGTAACTCGAAATCGAGCAATTAATGCGGACTTCAAATGAAGCACTTCAAAATACCTTGCTCCCGTAACAGTGGCGATGTGAGCGATACTTTAACCGTTATAGTTCCGTCGGACACCAGCACAGAGCCTTCTGTCGGATCGGTGCTAACATTGTACTGATTGTCGTCAGCCACCTTTCGCAATTGGATGGGAAGCTCGTTAGCGACACGATCCAGTAGAGTCATGGTTGGCTTCTCCGCGCACAGAACCACCAATTGGACGATGTTGTCGCCTTGGAGGAGAAGACCTGAAATTATAATATAGCGTTTTGTTATTCTCAAAATCCCAATGAGGATTATGTTACTACTCGAATTTTCGATAAAATAGTTGGCAATTACCTTTAGCAAGTAGACCAACTCTCATCACACCCTTCAATATACGAATGTTGTTACCCTCAGCCTCCTTTTGGAATGAGAACATTTGGTTATCGCGTCCATCCTCCTTTGCTGACTTGCCGTTGTCCTTGCCGTCACCAGTCTTTGCATCAACCGCGGGTGTACCATTCGTTTTTGCTTCACTGGTCGGAGATTTCGATTCAGTCAATGCGTCTGACACGAACTTCAGCGCGCGTTCGGTGTGCGACACGATTCTTTGAATGGTCTGCAGCTCCTCCTCTTTCGGATAGATTTCAGCGTGCCGTGCCACCACGTGCCGATCATCAGAGCTTTCGGGACGCCGTCCCGGCATCATGCCATAGAATGGATGGCCCATCGGTGGCCCTGGACGACCCATGTGAGGACCACGCGGACCAGGCCCGGGGAAATTCCGTTGCATCCAATTCATATATTCGAATTCGTCGTCGAAGCGACGCCGCTCGTCCCAATACAGGGGATCCTCGTCGTCGTTATCATTGCTGCGTCTCGAGTTCCAATACTCGGCTTGCATCAACGCGCGTTGGGCACGAGCTTCTTGGATGCGACGCTGGCGAGGTGTCGGCTTTATATCCACTATCAAGTCTGGCTGGACTTTGCGCTTGTATTGGAGTCGGTGGCGACGCCCCTTCATGTGCATCTCCTTGGCGTTCGGATCGTTGAATTTGCATTCGCACAATTTGCAGTTGAAACTCAATATCTTCCCGTCAGTGTCTTTAATCTCCTCAATATACTCCACGCCGACCGGTTTGATGTCTTCGGAAATTATCTCGTCATCCTGTACTTCTGCGGCAGCTACTTCGCCCTCCTTGGTATCGCCAGCCGCCACGAAGTTGATCTTTGTCAGCTTCTTCGGGTCACTCGACGGAATGGGCTTTCCCAGCTTTTGATGCAGTTTCACTACTTTCTGATGCTTCGATCCACGCACATGAGCGGCGTAGGCATCGTTCCCAGTACAAGTTACATCACATAATTCGCAGTGGTAGTTGTTGCCGCGGTTTTGGTTAGTCGCCGTGGCACTGGCCATCATTTTCAAGCTTGCCTCGCGTTTCTTGTGCTTCTGCCCCTCCAAATGTTCACGATAGGTTTGAGGCCCGGCACAACTTATTTTGCAGACTTCGCAATAGTGCAACTGTTGGGGACGAGGCTGAGGCTTGGCACGCGGCTTGTTCATCCCTGGCGGCCCAGGTTTCTTGTAAGGCCAGACCGCACTGAAAGTCACACATTCTTAATTAATAACAACAAACGCAGCACTTAATTGTGTCGGAAACTTACTTTGCATTCGCTTTGTTTGTTTGCTGCGCCACATACATCGTGGCGGCACTATACAAAGCAGCATCATAATTCGAATAGGTCGTAGTGTTGTTTGCCTGAGCTTCTGGGACAAAAGCAAAAAAAAAACAATGGAAAATAGGGAATAATAATAAATGAATTAGTAGTCAATTGACTGGATTTGCTTGTCTTACGTTTAGGTGCTGTATTCTGTGTCACATTGGTAACGGTTTGATTATTTTGAGTGGTGGTAGCCGTAGTGGATTTCGTTGTTGCAGGCGGTATTATATTCCTGGTCGGCGGGGCCGAATAGTGGGTCTGTGTTCCAGCGAACAGGATTAACCTAAAGCGGTAACAATCAACGAAACAACAACAACAACTTTTGGGCTACTAAATCAAATCGGTACGCAAAAACCAACGCTAATTGTTCGATGCATGTCGTCTGAAACGCTTGTTTTGACGGAGAAGGCAGGCAACTAGAATGCTACAAAACGGGAAATACGCTACGTACTGCAACAAATGTAGTGTTGAAAGGTGTTCTATAATGCTACAGGTTGCTTAAAAACTCCTCAAAAAAGCGATATAATGGAATCTATGCATGATTTAGTAAACGACTAGCATAACTTGCAAAGTTCTACAGAATTTATTCGGTCGTATGGTGGTTTCAAACAATTCGACTCTAATCAACTTGAGTTCCCGACGACAGATGAAAAATAATTGGAATTATGTTTTCCTACTGAATTGCAAAGTGAATTTTAGAGAGGAGCAATCAATTGGAGGAATGTTCTCATACAAGCGAACAACTGCAACTGCATGGCACACACAATCATCATTAAAACTGAAAGCGTTTCAGACTCCTCAACATTTCCTATTAATTTCCTTTTTGTTAAGTCTATGACTACAAAACTTTAACTGAACGAAAAACTAAACAATGAATTGGGCAGCTCTTCGAAAAATAAATAAACTCATCTACTTTACAAATGATCGCTCGCACGATTCTTGAAATCAAAACAAATACGAAGGAAACTAATAGCACCTTAGTTGCTGTTGTGGTTGCAGTATAGGCAGGAGCAGTGTATCCCGGCGTAGCTCCAGCTTGTTGGTAATAAGTTTTCGTCACGTCATATTGTCGCCCGTACCCATAATCGTATGTGGTTGTTGCGCCCGGGTTCGCAGCAGCACCTAAAACATCAGTTTTTAAGTTTTGGAAATTAGACAAATACAGCACCTGAACGCGTTTATCAATGATAGTTATTGCTTGGCTAATTGAAAGTATTGGCTAGAGTGGATCGTTCTAGTGTTTTTACGTTGCATATCAACAAACTGATCGGAATTTTGGGGGACGGATAATTTTCTGTTATTTTTATTTATTTTCTTAAATCAGCTTTTTACATTTTATTTTAGATGTAGTAGAGAAAATTGTAGTTTCAACGATTTATTATCTGTTGCAATAAACAAATTAGTGTCTAATTAAATTTTAAAAGAAAATCAAAAGCGACAAAACATAAGGATAACTCCCATTCAATTGATTTATGACACACAAATTATGAGTCCAGGTTAGCAGCGTCTGAAAAATTCCTAAATCTTCCCAGATTAGTTATGCTTAAAGATATGTAGGCATTTTAACGTGATTTCCAAAGTTCCACCTTTTTTCCAAAGAACCAAGTGATTAAGAAAAGTACATGTGTTTTGAGATAAAGTCCTGTAGCCGCGAAAAGATTGTGAAATTTATTTTGCCTATGTTAACACATTGCCGACTGAGATCTCTATCTCTGGTTTTCATATGAAATACGTTGACAATCGCAAACGAGATTTTTTATGCATGAGTTAATTTCTTCTTAGGAAACAATATTTTTTTTGCTTCCGATTTTTATTGTTATCGATGCTATACTGTTATACATTTTCCGCTTGGTTTTTTGACGTCCACAGTATCGGCAATTAATTAATATTGCCCAAATAATTAACAAAATTGAATGCATAATTTAACATCATAGGTTTCATTGAAAATTTTAGCCAAAAATTAACACTCGGTAATGTTTGTCGAAAAAAAAATTCGATTTTATTTACATTTTTTGATAAATACAACATTCAAAAATGTGTGTTTAAAATTTCAGATCAATATCTCTTTTCGTTTCGATTCTACACACATATTTCGGTGCCTGCCTACCATGGCGTTTCTTTACATTCCGAGCGTTGTAAAAACTTTAAACGCGTTTTTCTCAAAATGACTTTTTTTTGGTGCACGTTGTAGCGCAGAGAAAAACTAATCGATCGATTTTTTTTAAAATTTTGCACAGACATTTATTCACTAATTTAAGACTGCAATAAATAAATAAATTCAGAATAATTTATTTAATTTTGGCAATTTGGGGGCACGATTTTCAATCCAAAAACTACCAAAAATTAAGCACCTTATGTTTCAATGCTTGCCAAATTGCGAAAACTTGATATTTATAACTAAATTAAGGCTTTTGCAGTAGATTTTGTGTAGAACTAACGATTTCGTTTACAGGTCACGTAAAGGACCTGCGTACTACAAAGCGCAAGTTGGGTTCAGCGAATTTACACGCTGCATCAAAGGGCCATAGCAGCCGCCGTTTTGTTCAAAAAATAATAATTTCCAACAAAAATATATAATTTTCCTGTCAATAAATAATCATAGTTAATTTCATATAAATTGCTTTGGTCGTTTTTTTCCAACAATTTTAAGCGAATACGGTTTTTTTGCGCCGAGAATGTAGAATACCCCTTTAAGGGAAGGAGGGGGGCTAAAGTATTAAAAGGCTTTTTTTAACTGAATGCATAATATCTCAAGAATATTGTGTCAAAATTTCAAGTCGATTGGAGCAAAATTGACGAAGTTATGAGTTATGATAAAATTCGCTTATGAACGTTTTATACCAGATTTTTTATTGTTCAAAACTTTAAAGCGTTTTCCCCACAACTTGCATTTTCGAAGTCGGTGTCCCTCATAGCTTCAAAACCACTGCACCGATCCTTTTGAAATTTTGAACATTATCTCTGTACATAATTTACGAGGTAATGCTGGAGAGCTTTTTTCAAATTTGTTAATAATTTTTATTTTACAAAAACCTTTTTTTTTTGCAAAAAATCGCATTTTACCCTTCAAAGTGTTCCAAAAAAGTGAAAAATTTAAATTTCAAAAAACCCTTCCAGCGAACTTTCATTTTTTGATTTCAAATGATCCAGCACCAAGTTATGAGAGGCACCGCAATTCTACTTTTTTTCCGAGACACGTCCGAATAATTGTTGCCATTGCCGCATTTTTTAATATTTCTTCGTGAAAATTTTATACAATATTCTTCGAATGTCATACTTTAATGTACTATTGGTTTTAATACAGAGATTTTAACTGTGCCATCACAAAAACATTCCTTTTTTGTACGAATTAACCTTACCCCGCCCTTAAAGCGTTTACAACGTATGCCACCATTCGGAGACATGTTTAACTCTCTTTAACCCTGTGCGGGCGGCGCCAATGGGCGTCACCATTTATCTTACGGCTTGCACTTCCCAACTGTGAACTAGGTACTAACGCATTGCAATTGTAAATCCAATATTTTCTGGCTCGTTTGCAAGGTTCTACTTTATTCATGTTTGTGACCGTTCAGGGTGTGATTGCTTGTTTTGATAACATTCAGTGTTCGAAAATGTGTGGTGCTAACCAAAAAAAAAAATTCCGCACATTTGAAAGTGTTGCGAATGTGTTAAAAAATATTTTAATATCACTTTAAGTGAGAATTTGTCTTCTTGTGTGTTTATTGACAATAAGTCGTGGGTTACATATGTCTTGAAGAAGAAAAAACTTTTTCAAAAAATTGTATTTTAAAAACCAAAAATCTATTTTATTTAAAGTTTACACACACAAAAGTTTAGCATTTCAAGAAGTTGTAAAAAAAAATTCAGCTAAAAATATTGAAAATTGTCAATTTTTCTGTAGTTTTCCTTGTCCAAAATTTTTTGCGGTAGGCAGAATATTTCAGTGTAGGTTCATCTCAAATCTAAAATTTCTTATAGTTTATGCCCTTGACTCGTGATTGAACGAAGGCATTGAAAAAAATGAGGTTTAAAGCTTTGAAATGGATTTGAATGAATTTTCGTCTCATATTTTTTAGCAGTTTTTGATTCTCATCATTTTTAAAACATTTTTTTTTTCGCATAAAACAAGAACGAGTAGACCGAATGAAAATCCCTTCGTTCAAGCACGAGTCAATACTATAAAGAGGAACTGTGCAAAGTTTCAGCGAAATCGGTCGATTCTTTCTCAAGAAATCGTGCCTACCGCACGAAAAAACAAGGTTTCGAGAAAAACGCGTTTAAAGTTTTTTTTACCGCGATTTAATGAATTAAAGTTATTTTTTAGCGACTTATATCGAGTCGTGGATTCCAGGTCCGTACAGTAATTCGTTCGCTTCATTCGCGATGTTCAGAGCATCCTTTTGATGTTGTAATGTTTGATGAAAAGAAAGGAGCTGATTTGATGCGGTGTAGAACCGCGCCGCATGCGTATAATACGCCAGGTAAGGCAGAGCGCACGTACCGACCGCGCGGTATTCAAATCTCTATAACGCCGGTAATATTGCTCGAATTTACTTCAAATTTGGTGTGAATACTCTTGAAGTACTATATTTTCATATGGGATAAAAAAATCGATCGATCGATTGCAATAAGCTTTATTAGTCTAGTGACTTTTCGGATACATTCTCTTCGTTGTGCAAAAATTCCACTCACGAGTCTAATGTGAAGCCTTTATGTTTTCATCGTTGTGAGGTGGAAATCTTCAAAAGATACCGATTTGCTCCTGCTTTTCGGCATGTCGGGTTTTTACTGACTAAAATAACCTCCGTCTTCTCCAAACCACACACTCCACCACTCATTGTTGGCACTGTTCGTGTGCAATGTATTCACTGAATGCTTGTTTATTTATTTAGTACTTCCCAGACGATGTACATCGGCATAAGGGATACCAGACCAGTATCTCAACAATTTTTAGACATTTCTTAGATATTTAGCGAATAATCGCCACTCGGCTAAACTGCTAGCCAAGTGCTAACTAGACATTAGTGCGAAATTTAGGAATTGTGAACAAAAATGTTTACAAAAAATGAATGCCAAAACTTTGTGATTCGAAAATTTATGATTACATAGTCATTTTCTTTAATTTTGTCGTGCCCAACGAAATTGAGACCAGCCGGACTTTCCATTTCTTTGATCATACTAATTTTTGCTTACAAAATGAAAGTAAAACTTGCAGAACTAATAATTATTCAAGAATATTTCAAGTTTTAAATATTTTTTTGTATGTGGAAAGAAATAACGTTCCAGTTCACTTTCCACAAACATTTCCGTTCCGCATCGCGCAGAATGCCGACAACTGGAACAAACAGAATGGTTTCCATGCAATAAGCCCGTCCGCTTATAAACAAAGCTCAGATGTCGCGGCAACCCGAAAGAAACAAATCCACGGACAAAGAAATACTGGATATTGTCGCCCGGCCACGGTCCCGAGTTGGCCAGAGCTGCAGAATGCATCGCGAGCCTTATTCAGTGTTCAAATTTACAAAAAAAAGGGGCGAATGAACAACTCTAACCAACATCTTCCACCAAATCTAGAAAGCATGGACAAGCAACTTACTTGCAAAGGAGCCTTGCGAGGCCGCTGCCTGGTACGCCTGATCGTAGCCGGCACGCTGCGTTCCATATGCGGCAGTCGCTGCTGGGGCCACCGCGTAGCCCGCCTGGGCAGCTGGATACGCCGCACCTGCCGCTGCAGGCCTGAAATTCAATATTCATCAATCAATACCCAATAAAACCACACGTGTTCCGATTTCCTAACTAATAGCGGGCTATAAATTCGATTTTCAAACCCTTTTATCGATTGTCTGAACGCATGCCATATTTCGTAGGAGGAAAATTTTCCGGACGCCATTACGGCACTTGTGCCGGCTGTGGAAAATTTTCACATGCTCCGCGCTGTCGATAAAACAGCTTTCGTGTCGCAATTTCAACTTGCAAACAGAACAAACTCACAGCACACACATTTTCTAGAGTTGTACTTACCCATATTGTGTTCCACCGTACGTAAAACCGCAATAATTGTTAGCAGCCATTCCCGATGTCGAACACAAGAAATCGCATGTAAAACAATATGTCGGCAAATGTCACTAGTTCACTGAACGTTCATCAGGGAAATTTACCAATGCGTTTGAATTGGAACTTTCGTTTGACATGACTGCAGTACTAGAATCGATCTAGTGAAAAATTGACTGATAAGTTTTAAATTTAACCGAGTACTTAAAGCAAAAGAATTATAATTAGTCGGGCACAGTCGATCAAGCAAATCCAGCAAAACCGAAGAGAGTTCAAAATTTCAGTTATATTTCTTAACGAAATCAAGAAAAACCTTAGTTTTCGGCTGTTTCTTTGACATAAACATAAATGACATAAGTTCTCCCTGCGAAATCATTTGATCATAACATTGTGATGAAACAAATCTTTGCCAAATATACGATCAAATCAAACTTTTATATTCAAAGATTTCGTCATTTTTCTTTGATTGTTTAGTACCGAAATTTCTGAACGGTACCCTTACAATACGTTTCCGGCTGTCAACAAAGTTTGACAATTAAATTTCCCTGTGTCGAATTCGAACTTGAGCAGCTGCTTTCGCATTTCGATGTTGATTGTCGCGCTTCCACATTTTGGTTATTCCATCATTTCAGTTGGAGTCGAGTTGTGTTTTCGTTTTGTCGTGTCGGCGCTGTGAGTTTCTGTTTGTATTCCTTGCAAAGTGTTCGTCAGTATTCAAATCGCCCGCGCTCGTCCTGTGTTGAGTAGATCCAGGAAGAACTGTCCTGGGACAGTGAATTTGTCCAACAAATCGAATGAAGTGAACTTTTGCCGAGTGTAATTTAGTCCTGGGTGCCGCGCGAAGTGAGTAATAATCGTCCTGTTGAATTTGTGTGCACACTTTGCGGGAGTAGGACATCTTCAACTGGTGTGGCGCCTTTCAATTGACGTCTCCTTATATCCACGTTCTTAAGTAAGTTATCTTGTCGTTTGTCGAGAACTTCTTGTCCCGAGCACTAGAACCTCCCATCGACCAGGAATGAATGGTTGCACGCCCAAGTGTCACGCGGCTGCCTTGAGTACTCCAAGTCATTGGCCTTGTGCGATTGCACTCTCCCTTGGAATCGTCATCGCTTCGATGTCGTCTTCGCTGAGGAAGTACAAGAAGTGGCCTGTCCTTGAGGGAGGGGTGGAGGCTGGCTATCCCGCTAGTGAAGTTGTTCGTGCAAGAACGACCTTGGGTCCAGTGAAGGCAAACAGCTCGTGTTGTTCAATAATCTTTAATTAATCCTGTCTAATCTGGCGGCAAAGTTTCTTAACATCTGCAATCCTGGCTTACAGAAAGAAAGAAGTATCGAAAAACGAAATTAGACTCTCTTTGCTAATTATGTTCGAGTTTTCCTGCAAAATTTGTGAAGAAGGATTGAGCGGCTTTTGCTACTTAAGGTCATAATTTTGAAAAATCAATTTTTCATTTTTCAATTTATTATACCTTCAGAAATCACGTCTCAAAAATTCATTAAGATATTCCCGAAATTAAAGAAGTTACGGCAGTTTGAGCGCGCACGCCTTTTTCGCTTTGTAAGCGATATTTTCGGTAATCGAAACTTTAAACACGTTTTTCTCGAAACGACGTTTTTCCAATTGCGGACACTCCAGATTGGCCGAACCGATTTAAGTCAAATTTGGTGGACTACTTTATTCGAGTATCTTGTGTGGTAATCTACCATAATATAGGCCAAAAATATATCCTAAAAAATTTGGCAAGCGAAACAAAGTGGAAAAACGATTTTTCGAAAAAAAAACAAATTCAAACAACCGCAAATTTTTTTTTGATAATTTTTTCAAAATACTGTGGTGATTACCACGTATGAAACATTCCTCTTTAAAGTGCAGTTTGATTTTTGTATTTCATCTTCTTCATTGCTGAGATTATCTGTTCGCAGTAGGACGAGGTATTTTTCGAGACATCAATTTTGGCGCCCTCTATAAATTAGTAGAAAAATGCAAAAAAAAAAAAATATTTTTTTTTGTAATCTTCAAAATGTGTGTTTTACCCATGCAAATTTTAAAATTTATATACAATAAAGGAAAAAATTAGGCTGTTTTCAGCATTCTAACCGGTGCTACTTCCTTTACGTCTCAATTCATTTACCTCATGCCTACCGTTGCCTTCTAGAATTTCTCTGTATAAATCGGAAAATACTAAAACAGGAACGAATTTGGAGAATTACAGATACATATTTGCATGCTATGCTGTTGCTAGAAGAATGTCTGACCATGTCTATGTAAAACGATTGGAACAAAAAAAGGTTATCTTATAAACATACAAAAGATTTCAATCCGTTTGAAATGAATAGAATAACTGTACACGAAAATAACATATCTTCTATGTTTCTCTCAGAGGAGAATTCATTTAGGAGAATGCAATTTTGTCATTGTTTTTGATTTCTTTGAACATTACCGTTACAAAATTTCAGAAGTATATTAATGCCTATATTCCAAATAGGCAAATCTGCAAAGTTTTTTCCAATCATAAACAAGGAATAATAAAAGTCATCTTATTTTATATTTAATATTTAACTATACTCTTCGAAATCTTTGCAACTGTTCTTCATGATAAAAAGATACGTCATAAGCAGTGATAACTCTAACTCAATTCCGCAGGAAAAGTTATTTAGGTTTTAATACGGAAATACCTCTTTAGTTGCCTAAAGCTTCAGGCTTGGATATTCATATTAAACTGTTTTCTGTATTGATATAAGCCCAAATACTTGGTAGCTGATCAGAATCTACAATTACAATTATTTAATAATTAAGAGACAAATAAGTGGAACTTCGGTGTTAATACGTGTGGAAGAAAATCGTCAATGCCTCCATAATGATTTGACTCCTCTCTAAAACTGATTTCGCAACGATTTTTTTTGCTAGATATAAAATCAATCGTTTGCTGGGGTTACTTTGAAATGAATTAGAATAGTGATCGAGTCGAGATTGCTGGGATATAAATTATTTTTAATTGAAAAATCATATTAAAAAAATTCAAATCGATTTCCGCGCATTAAATTTTAGAAGAAAAACATACCATTAAGTGGGCATTAGCAATTTCCTTGAACACGTATTAATATCCTTCCTCAAAAATACATATTTCGAAATGCATCGGACCGTTTACACTGCACTGAAATGATTGCGTTTGTCACACAACAGTTGCAGTTTCAAGAAAATGGACGCCTAAACATTTATAAAAGCTCTTATGAATGAAGATAATCTCTTAAACCCTCTGATAAACCAAAGGAAAGTCCATATTTAAATATAATAATATATATGAAGCAGTTCCTTCATACCTTTTTGAATTGGATTTATTTTTCTTGTAGTGAACAAACTCTTGTTAGAAGTACTGGATTTCCTTCGCATATTGTGTAAAACAGTGTAGTAAATTCCACTAGCGACATCCATTGCATGTTGTAACATCGATTACAACCTTGTTTTGATCCGTTATTTTGTCTAAATTACGTTCTGGAGGTAATTTGGAAATGTATGGAAAACTACTTATTTTTGAACCCCATAATGGTCAAAATCACAAATGCAGCGTAAACTTTGTATTTTAGTGGCAGTGTAAATAGGCTACAAATGTCCCTCAATAGCATTTTAAATTACTTGTCAACTTAAATGCATTGATTTGCAAGGAATTTTCACTGTGTATACTATACAGAGTTTCCCAAATCCGTTATCATTTATAGTCATTGTTGGCTCAAAGTAAACTTACAAAGCTTTACAAATTATCTGTGAATTTTACATTTGAACAATTTCGTCCAACAGCTACAAATTCAATGGTTATTTAAATGAAATTCAATTCATTGAACACTCTAGGACTTACGATTGTATATTTCACAATGTGCAACACATACTGTGTACGAAAGCAAATCAAAACTGGAAATTACCATCTTTCGAAGCGTGATTTGACCAGTTAACATTTACATACAAATCCCATTCGTTTGGAAATAACGTTCGCTTTGTTGAAATGATAATCGGATTAAATGCAGAATCCTGGCTACTGTAGAACGCAATAAAAATTTGTTGGTTCAAATTGAATTTTTTTGCTTAGCAGCAGATATTTTTGAGCCGTGTTAAAGATGCTTCCTTTTAAAGATTGAGTTATGAACGTAAGCAGATTTTGGGTAAAACCTGGAGAGGATTGAAAATTTCAAAAATCAGACATTTTTTTTAATGTTGGGGTTTAATATTCAATTATCTCTCATTTTCGCTAAAATATTTGCAAGTTTTGTTGAGCATTAAAAAAATTATAACTTATTTTTAAAGTTAAATGCTCTCCTAATTTTCTTAAAGCTGATAAGTCTACTTTGTAAAATAAAAATAAAAAAAACACAAGCATACTATTCTAAAACCATGTGAAAATGTTTTAGACTTTTTGTAATAAGCCGTCCTAGTTTCAATTTACAACCTACTGACGCATCTATTTTTTAAGATTCAACCGACATTTTCCGTACAGCTTCAAAACTGATTATGTCTGAATTCGACCTTCATTTGTTGTGCCTGCAAACGATTTTCTGAAATTGATTCAATCTTATTTTGACAGATTTTACATCGAACCCTCGCGTTTTTAATTAAATAAGAATAAAACAAAATTCAGTAAAATTTTTTTTGAGTGATTTAAGTACATATTGTTGTGGGTGTTTTCGAATAATATACAAGGCGTTACAAAATCTATTCATGAAAACTAATTACGATTAAAGTGGCAACTGATGATTGCTCTTATTTTGATGAATAAAACAGTTTGGCGGTTCTTTGATTGAATGTACCTACTCTTCCTATTGATTGCCCATTTGGAGAAATGATTAAGTCTGTAGCCTCCTCTATTTTTTCAATGTACAAAAAACATCATACTCATCCATAAAAGAGATCCATTAAAAACAATATAGTATTTTTTACCATACAGTTGATCTGTTAGTCTTGAATAAATGCATTCCAGTTCAAACCTTTATTAGGTTTTTAATTGGGATTTTCAAAATTAACAGAAGAGCGTGAGCTACGAAAGCATTTAATTTTTATACTGATCTCTGAGTTTGAATTAATTTTAGTGAACTAACTAATTACGGCTGATTGAATCAATGCAAGCAAAGTGAATCTCAAATATAAAGGTTTATATCGTGTTCCTAAAATTTTCTTCGTAACATTAAAGCTTGCCCCAAAATTATATCTACTTATCACTTCTTACTCAAAAAGTTCCATTTTGCTCGTGCTGTTCGTAGATGTAGTTGTACAGAATTTACATCATCTACAGCAAATTTTGTCAAGCCTAACACAACCTCTATCGTTTTCTTGTTACGAAAAAGTGTAAAATACGATGCTCTCCACATATGGTTTATTGGATTACACAATCAACCTGAATTTCAGGTAGTTTCAAATATGTTTCCTAATCACAATACAATTTTGGATTCACATTTGTATTCGGCCAAAAGTTTGATCTTTCGAAGTGAAATTTTCGATTTTTATGGTGCATGAAATCGCATCAAAAATGCTTTAGTGTGGCAAGAATATGATTTAAATTGTTCCCACTGTGGTTTATTGTATATTTACAAATATTTCTGTTAGATTTAATGGTTGCTGATATTAAATTATGTGTGAAATGATAATGCAATTTAAGCAACCTAACGAATTAAAAAAAATTTCATTTCACATGTAAACGACACACCTTTGCTAATTTACTATTTTCATTCTAATTTATAACCCAAAAAATACTGTCCCCACCATTTAATTGTTTTCGAAGATTAAATTCTGGTAGCAATTTTAATTGAACATCTTTTTGATGTTCTTTAATGTTTAAATTCAATTTCACATACAACTAGAAGAAAAATCTAATTTATACTACATCAGCCTTCTAATACGAAGTAATTAAAATTGTTGTAAGTAGCCAATATGTTGTTTGAATTTGTCTTGTGCTAGATAATCTTAAATTTTTAATGATAGAACCTTCAATTGTCACAGCTGTAAAGTTTGCCAGAAGAATTCTCAGACACATCATGTGACATTTGTGACAACGTCGGTAGAGCATTGCATGGAACGCCATGTTAACGTCTCGTGGCATCACCAACTTTCTATGATGCCAAATTTCGACGAATAGGACTCTTGTCGAGCTACGATTTAATGTTGCTAGTCCTGAATTTACATATGTATCTCTTTGTGCGTTTCATTTATATGAGAAAATGCTTAGATCGTTAAATGTCTTGTTACCACTTAACAGGCCAAAGCGCTCCCATTTTATTGATGTATAACATATGAGATCCGATCATGTAATGGACGAGCTGAAGATTCGATGAATGAATCGAATAAAAATCAATCGATGATAGATTATCAGCTAAATTTGATTAAGAAGGCTTAATCAGTATGGTTCATTTAACGAGGAAAATGAATTATACGTGATAAATTTTAGGGAATCTTGTCGCGACCCCCGAGATGTGATACCTATGTAAATAACCAAAAAATACTCTTATTACTCTTCCGAATTGATAGACCAAGTAATCTATACTGTATACTTATAGTTCAAAAATGGACGACTTCAGTTGAATACGATATCCTTGGTCAGGATTATTTTACTGTGGAATAAGGCATCGAATTTGCGGGAAATATGCTGCAATTTATTCTACTTACACTACATGGTAGAATTAGCACGACGCGCTTTCATCTTGAAGTGATAATTTCAAGGTGCTTCGTTCAGAATCTTAAACCTACAGTCGTCAGGTATATAGTTAGCTGAAACTGTTAATAGAAATAGCAAGTTTAGATAGTCAGCCAGACGGTAAAGTGATCCACCAGCCTCTTTTCTTCCTCACCATCAAAAGTCAAGCCCGAATAATTTGATTAAAATGTCCTTTAGCATTGCTTCAATCATTGTAAGTTGTCATCAGTGAAATTAATGTTGGTGATATCACTCAATTTTTTTAATTGAAAAATCAGCAAAAAGTCTCGAAGCTCATGGAACCATATTTTACTAATGACTGAAACAAAGTAGACTCTCCCTCTTTCCATCTGCACACAAAAAAGGTTTACTAATATTTTTAAGCTAGCTATTGAATAGAAATAGATTGTTCCCATGAATTCGGAGTTTTTAATCACAGAGTTTATTGACTTTTCTAAAATTATAGCCACCAAATAACGAAGAACTTATTTCGTGGCGAAATTTTTAGGGCACCCAATAAAAGCTAGCTGAACTGAAACATTTCTTTCGTTAGTTTCTTTTTCAATTCAGCACATGAACTCTTTCCAAATTTGTCGTTACACATCATTTGCATAGAGCAATTAATTTTTCCAACATGCAGTATCTAATTAACCAAAGTAAATTTTATGGACGGCATATTAATATTATAAATGCATATATGTCGTATCCTACATTTACATATGTAAATTATGTACGTGCTTGGATTGTCGCTAACAAGACCTAAATTGTTGATGAGTTCTCGATATTCCACGGTAGATATTATCAAGTACTCAATAACAAATGCGGCTATATTAAATGCCAATCAAGGAAAGACGTTAATTGATGTAGCATCGATCAAAGGAGGAACTCTTCAAAAGTTTCTTGTCTGGCAAAAGTTTCCGTATTAAGGAAAAGATTAATAACGACCCGAAATTCACGTTGATTAGGAAAGCTGTAGGAGTCAAATTTATTTTGATTATCAATAGCTTCACGAATTATGCCCATAAATGATGGCACGTGGGCTTTTCAAAGAGATATGTACTCAATCTTCTTGATAAGCATTTAGAAAATGATGATGTTTTAAAGTACAGTATATAACGTGCCATTTGCTTTTGATATACATACTTAATACCGATTAAATGTGAAAATGTGCTTGAAAATATATAGTAGATAACTAGTAGATATAATTATTTAAACAGCAGGCATAATCGAGTATATTAAACCATCTTCTTTCTACGCATCGTAAAAATTACCTGATTTTATCGTCCCTGGCAAAAATCTGGAACATGCAAATGTATAATATGAGAGCTGACCCTGAACAAGTTTAAATGTACAGCCGTGTTGTTCACGGTAATATAAACATTTAAATTTAACTGAGAACTCAATCAACATATTTTTTTTAGTATTCAATATTGGATCGATAAATTTCAAAAGCATCTTGAAACGTTAAAATCAACAGCATTTTCGAAAAGTTAGATGTATCTTAAGTCATGTTAATTGTATCATTCAACACCTTGACAATAAAAGTTCGTAGCTGTTCTTTACTCATAAAACTTTAGTGAACACTTCATTTTATTGCTAACAAAACACTGCGCGGAATGTCTCAAGTGGTTGCCAATTAATTTAAATAGAAATTGTTGTGGGGTGGACTTAATCAGCTTGAAATTGCTTCATAGCTAAGAAAATTGTATGGAGCTTCTTTAAGTGATGGTAGATGAAACAGTTTTTAAAAGATTTTACTTCACTTCGTACGTTTGCTTAAAATCTTGTGATCGGATTTTGAACTACTTCTGCCCAACCAATTCACACGTACTCAATATTGACAATAATACAACATAATGGTAATAATTTAATAAATAAAATAAAAAACGAAAGCAATAAAATTCACCAAACAATTTCGAAAATTCGAATAAGCTGATTGATCATCAGCATAAATTTGGAAATAATCGTATATTATGCTATACTATGAATTTCACTAAGGCTAGACTAGGCTATGAGAGGTGCTAAGTCTAAACGCCCCCGTAAAACTTTTAAGGTACCAGTCCACTTTAGAAGGCGAAAGAAAGATCATTTTGCAAAAATTTGTTTCTCAGATACTTTATTATATATTGACATGAATCTTTTTTATAGTATTATTTCATATTTGAGTAATACAAAAAAAATATTAGTTTTATTTTTTATTTATTATCCTCTTTAATACAGGGCGCTGAAATTAAGCTCTGAAAAAATCGTTACTCCACGGCAGAGAGATAATCTATGGATTGGTAGATCTGAAACAAAAAGGATTAACGGCACTTTAAAAAGCAAGGTCTCTCACACCGTAATCCACCACTGCTTTCAAACAGAAACCAGTTAAAAAAATATGACGGACTTGTGAAAAAAATGTCAAAAATCGACCTTTTTTCGAAGTTTTTTTAATGCCAAATTTTTCTTATCGTATTCTAGTGGATTACGGTGTAATATTCTCTAACAAATAAAATACATCAAGGTTTTTTAAAATTGATTCAGTAGATCTATAGATTATCTCTCTGCCGTGTTAAAAATCGTTGTTTTGCAAAAACGTGTAGTTTTTGTTCCATTTCGCCGATAAACATTTTGTTAAAAATGAAAAATTAGACATTTTTCAAAAACACGCAAATAATATATAGAAGTCTATCCGTTCAACAATGATTTTCTTGTATAATTTGCATATATTGTATAAATGATCGACCAATTTGCTGATTTCTAAAAATAAATGTTTTTGCAGTTGAACATTGCTGATTTACCTTAAAATAATTACATCCACGAATATTCAAAAGAACAGTACCCACCGGTGATCGAACACACGACGACGACAATTATTCAAAAAGAAAAACAATACCCCGACGGGAATCGAACACACGACCCCTTGATTGCGAGCTAGTAGTGCTGCTACCTACACTGCACCGCTTCTGCCAGCTGTAAAAACTTAATAATCGATTAGCGACGCTAAAAACTTTAAGGACGTTTTTCTCAAAAACCGAGGAGTGTTGCGCTCTAATATTTTAAGGATCGAATATCCTTGACGGCTTCTACTTATGTGCCAAATTTCGTCCAAATCTGAGATTCCATAACCTGAGCCTCTCCTAGTTAGATAAAATCTTCATTTGTGATCCACTTGCCGTCAAATAATTCCTTCAGCAATAAAAAGGATGAATAATTCTAAATTGAAATATAGATAAGTTAATCCATTGTAATGACCTCATTTCTTATCAATTTTATATTTGAAAAATTCTCTTTCAAATGGTTAATCTTTGCTGGTATAATTGGAGTGCATGCTAATTTCGAATAGTTTCTAGCTCATATTACATCTTCATAATATTGTTCTGCAGTGGTCGCTCTTCGTTTCTTTGAATTTCCATCTTCAATTTAATGAATTAATATCCATCAGTCTACTTCCTACTGTCGGCTAATAAATAATAAGAAAGTACATCGAACTCTGCTGTATTAAAGAATTTTAATTAACATCTACTGAAAGCACTTCCCCACTATTCCTACGAAGCCAAATGGAAGCATTAACCCACTGAGGTGTAACAAACTTGTTCCCGCAGTTGATGTTCACGTAATGTATGTTCGTGTTCGTCTTTCGGCCCGTGTGAGCACACCATTATGCCTATGCCTACCTTCCGAAGGTAATTCTTAAGATAAGTGAATAGTTCCCCATGGAAAAATGAAATTTCGTCTTAAGACACGTCGGTGTGTTGTTCCGGTGAGGAAATATCCAAGCAAAAAATATAAGGGAGCAGATGTTCAACTAGTATGTATATGTTCACAACGAGATCGTAACGTCTCACTTCATATTTGGGTATGTTGCTTGGACATGTGCCAGCTAAACCCTAAATATGTTTCCGGAATGGGCAAAAAGGACCTGTTTGTTTGACGTGACTAGTTCATAATATTAATTATATACTGTATATAATATGGCGATTAGTTTCAACAATTCATATCGCTTTACAGTATCCAAGGAATTTCTCACATTAAATTCAAGGTGTTCATCAAGAAAAAAATCTGAAAATAAACCAATTTGTTTATCTCACTTAAAAAATCTTCACTTCATCAGAAATTCCAAATTTCCAATGCTATTAAAACGGTTGGTTTTGTGTGTGTGTGTGAAAAAATCTAAAGTGTGCTTCCTGCACTATCTATAAAAGATTAGTATCCATTTATTCGTGAATTGTAAATAAACAGATGTTCACTTTTAAATAGACATTTGACGTTATGTTGTTTATAATTCTATCGTTCCTATTCAATTCTATTTTCAGGCCATTTTCATCGACCAAAGGATATGAGCGCTGCGAGTTTGTTGGAGATACAAACGTGGCTCGTTTACCAACGTGTAGCTATTGATTGTGCTGGATGCCTATGTAAGTACATTTATCTGTTTTCGATCAAAGCTGTAATTGCTAGCAATAAATTAATGCTGACTTGGTTGTTTTGAAGGGAAGTAGTAGAGTAGAGGATAGATTCTTTTCCAATTTTAAAAACATCAAAAAGACCTGGAACGAGGAAGGAAATGCTATGATATTCATCATAGCAATACGCCTAATTAGGAGTGTGGAAGAAATTTATTTAAAATTAGAGTTTTGTATATATTACGGAAATCCATACCTTTTGTGGGTGGCTCTGAAATTTCAATTTAATTTCTCTCGCTTTAACGAACATTAGACCAAAGCGGATCTGTAAAAAAAACGACTACATTTGGCCCTTGAGCCCCTCTCACACTGATTTTTGCAGAAAAAGTTGTGGAATAACTCGTATAACAATAATTGACTTATGCTTCTTCTCAAAAAAGTCGGGAACATTAAAAAAAATCGAAATGTTTAAAATGTTTAAAATTTTATTTATTTGGGCTACAAAAAGTTCACATAAAAAATGTTCATATGTCTTGCAATTTATTAGCTACTTTTAGATTTTTTTAAAATTTACTTATTGATCCTTGAAATTTTCTATTATTTGCTTGTTGCAAACCATCATCATACTGCACTGTTAAATATAATTTAATTTAATTTCTTTCTTTCAGAGCTTTAAGTTCGATAAATTTTCCGTTAATTTCCCTATTGATCGTCAACATCAAATTTTTGTAAGTATAGTTTTGGATTATTTTTATATGAAATTTATAAAATATGATTGATTTTATTTCATCCATAAATAATAATTTTTAGTGAATATTATTTAATTATGGTTGATGATAGGAAATATTACATTCTTTAAATATTTGTCACACTAATCTGTTTAACATGAAATCTCAAATGAATAATAAGACATTTTTAGAAATCCAACCGTTTCATTTGTGGTACTACCTAAGAGCTGTTTAAGCAGCGTTAATTTTTGTCAGATATTTAATTATTGCCCTTAAATATTACCAGTTGAACCAAGTATATTAATTTTAAAATTGTTTTATAGGTTCTTGTAAATTAACCGTTAAATTCATTTGAAAATAAGCTACTAATGTCGCTCCGTAAAAGCACTTTCAAAATTTACGTTAAGCTAAGCAGTATTTTCTTTTCCACTGCGAAAATTGTTTAGATATAACAGTAACTTGAATAACATTATATATAAGGCTTGAACACTTAATTCTGTGCAACGAAAAATCAAATTCTCTCTTCAATTTCAATTATATACGTAAATATTTTATTTTTTATTATTTGTATTTTCGATTCTACATTTGTTTATAAGATCAGATTTTTTTTACACTTATTGCGATCCCCAGTTTCTGATCTTTTCTCGGAGTCCTTCCATCAGACTTTTGATTTGACCTTCGCCTATGTTTGATTCCGAGCTCCTCCACGTTAGTAACAGCTTTTTGGGTCTTCTTTAAATTGCTTTTCACGTTTGCCCAATATTGTTTGATCGGTTGAAAGTCTGGGACATTTGGTGGATTCAACACGTTTTCCACAAAACTCACACGATGTTTTTGAGACCATTGTAGCGCATTTTTCGCGTAATTGGTCGGGTGCTAAATCAGACCAAAATATTATAGGAACATTATGCTTTTGTTACAAACGGTAGTAAACATTTCTGAAGACGCTCCTTGATGTTGATTTCCGAGCTGATCGTACTTGTTGTGAAGAATGAGGTGCTCTTTTTTTAACCGCACTCGAAAATGACCTGCCAAATAAATGCTTTTGCGCCAAACTTTTCAAACTAAATTGATTTTTCTTCTTGACGAAGTTCTTCTCCTGGC
Organism: Oxycera nigricornis; assembly: GCA_963942545.1. Taxonomy (NCBI): domain Eukaryota; kingdom Metazoa; phylum Arthropoda; class Insecta; order Diptera; family Stratiomyidae; genus Oxycera; species Oxycera nigricornis. The sequence goes on from OZ012659.1 coordinate 8,330,232, forward strand.
AGCAAGTTGTAAAATTGAGGGCCGGAAGCGTATTGAAGTCGAATTTGAGGTACGTTTCATTATCCAAAACAAGGTAGAAATTGTTCTTCAATTCTTCTTTGTGAAATTTTTTCGCCCTAAATAAATTTCCTCAATTGTTTTGCACTTCTTTTTGGCATTATCTTTACGCCTTTCCTTGTCTCATTTTTTTACACAATTTCGCGGATTCATGAGTTGATGCCGACCGATTCGCATGAATTGCTTGCAACACAATGCACTGCAATTTCTTGTCACTGGACCGAATAGAACGTCCACTTCTCTGTTTGTCGTTAATGAAACCCTCCATTTTGAAGTTTACAATTGCCCGTTGTACAGTTCTTTCCGATACTTTTACTTTTGTTGCAATTAATTTCAATGTTCTCTTCAGATTGTTGATTGATAGAAAGTGTATTTCAGTTTTCATTCATTTTTACCGTATTAATGTTTAAACTTTTGAAGAACACGCCGACGCAAAAAGCAAATAGTGACGTTTAGATTTAGACATGTCAATCATGTAGGTTCTGTCAAAATACCTTGCAAGCAAACAAACGTTGGACACAATAATACACTGAAGAAGGACGCAACTAATGTCCGAAATGTACATTTGGAAATAATAATAAAAAACAAATCGTATAGTAAAGTAGTGTCTTTTCTTATATTTTTTATTGGACAGAATGGAAGTGTTTAAGCTTCAAATTCAAGTTTATATTTTACATATTTTAGTTAATTTAATTTCTTTTTGCAATTATTATAATTTAATTTATGATGCTTTTGTTACAGTTTCGCATTCTTTATTTACCTCTCAAGTCGAGACCAGACAAAATTAGCTTTCGCCTGATTTAGTCCTTTTTATTTCCGATGATTGAAAGAGGTGAGTACATATACTATAAAATTGTTAAGCAATTATTTTTTAATTAAAAAAAAACCACGTATTTTAACTTAATAAGCCAGAGTTATTGTAACAACTTCAACAAGATAATTTGCCGCTCTATGTTAATACTATTTATTCAATAAAAGATATTTTTTCATGGAAAGCACGTATGCATATTTGTCAGCCACTCTTGCAACATCTTTAGCGAGGAGACAGCTGTTGAGATAGATGTGAAACAGTTGTTGTGTTCAATGTAGGCCAGACATAAAACTATAGCAAACATGCCAATAAGAGTGGAAATTAATAAAATTTCCATTCAGCAATCCAGACACACATTTTGATGACTGACCAACGACGGTTACTATCGCAAAACCATCTCAATTTGCTGTTTTTATTGCAGATATCTTAGCATCTGATAAGCGATACCAAAACAATCGGCATCAATTGGCTTGTCTGGTAGTAGAAACAGCAGTAGTTGGAATGCTGGCAAACAGTTTTCCGTGCTGGTCTACTTTCCCAAACATGTTTCGAGACGATCGCCGATATTACTTGTTATTATGCATAAAATTAACACAGAATTTCACTTGGATATGTGCTGAAATTAGCGTCGAGATATTGTGAGTTGCGCGTTTTCAAGTAGTGACACGGGATTGGGTCTTGGGCTCAGAATTGATGTCTTCTTGGACATGATTATTGATGGTATGCCGAGGTGCAACACATATGGTGAACTTCTTCGCCAAGATACCTTTGAAATGTGTATGAATGATAGTCTTTTATCGTATCTTCAATTCTTTTATTGATAAATACTCTTGATAAATGTTTTCTCTATTCAAACTTATGTGGTTTCCGTGTAGTCAAAAGTTTCGCATTTCGATGGGAAAACGATTCATTGAAACGTCTCCAACATCAATGAAATGTTAATTTGCAAGATTTCTGCACACGCCATCTATTTACGCCCAATTGAGTTGACAACGATTGCAACTGAAACACACAGGAAATTGAAATGTCTTGTATCAGGAGTGCATATGATGCAGGAAGCTCTCATTTCGTTATCAACTTGTCGTTTGCATGCGATACTGAAGAAATAGTTGAATGCATCATTTGAATCCAGTTCAGCATCTTTTTATTCGCATTACTCGTCTATTTCATATCCATATCCACATTATATTATATTCACATATGCTACATCCATTGGAATTGAATTTTCTTTCAACAATATAAATAAATTTTACATGATTCGTATTATCTGGTATATCTTCGGATAAAATTCAATTGAAAGTAAACAAGAAAAGTGCATTACGCAAGTTTTTTTGTATTTGGCATAACTTACTGTTTCGCATGTCTTTCAAAGCTACTGTATGCATCTTAATGTGTTCAACACTTAACATGGAAGGACATGAAAATATAAGAAAGCAAAAAATAAATAAGTATAAAGACAATGCATGCAAGGAGTGGACTTTACGAGGACTGCACATGCAGTCAAATGATGCATTGTCCACGCTTGATGCGCTGACCTGTTTCTCGAACAATAAGTATATTTGACGAGACATTGAAAAACAGTTTCAACGAGTTTTCCTTCGGTTGAAATTGGGTTAAGTCAACGTTGTTTAAACTTTCATTAATGGAGAAATTGTGTTTGCGTGCCGCATTATGTCGTCCTGAATAATGAGAGCATGGAACCGAGATTACAGGGTAATTATTTGATTGCGTACCTAAGAAGGGAAGCACAGCGAAGAATCACGTTTCAAGTTTCATTGTTCGAAGCTTACTTTTGTTTGTCGTTTTAAGAGTTAGCTCCTGCTTGTTTCCAGTTTTAATTGACTAGAAAGATTTCATCCTCCAAATTAATATTCACTTGTTTTATGCTCAGGATTAGAGTTTTATTAATAATTATCACGCAGAGTGCTACATCGACGGATTCATTGAAAAATTGTGTTTTTCTTAGTAAGCTACAAGTGTTCCGAATTATGTTCGCAGCTGTATGTATATAGATATCAGCGTTGCCAGACGTCCCAATTTTAGCGGGACGTCCCGATTTTGAAATCAAAATTAAATGTCCCGCGCGGGACAAGCTCAGTTTCTCGTTTCGGGGATTACTTGACCGTGCGGCGCGCGGCGGTGGCGCGGGTAACATTATTAAACTTGACATGCAATGTTTCAAAACGTGTGTCCAAAATGTAACCCTTATTTATATTACATTTATGGTAAAAATGGCATTCGTCAATTTGTTTATGATTTTTTAAGGTTTTTTTTTTAATTTTTTTTTATTTTTTTTTATTTTTTTTATTTTTTACAAAAAAAAATTATAATTTTTTCGACTTTTAAACAAGTCTAAAAATCACTTCCCAGATCAATTTTACGGTTTCATATGATCTCTGGAAATAGGCAAAATAATCATTTTTTAGTAACGGAACCCCCATCACTTCTGATGACCGTCACGAACTTTTTATGCCATAGTAGTAGGGGAACCCCCTCTTTTGATCCCCTCGTACTCACACCCCCTTCGGGGGGTGCGAAAAAATCTCATCACAACTGTTCTTCTCTAGTCTAGACGTAATTCTGATCACGAAAAGTGATGTACTTTGATATTCCAATGGTCACGATATCCTGCTGTGGTACTGTCGTGGTCCTAATCAGGAAAACCCAGCACTACTTTGATATTTGAATGGGATTGATATCCTGTTTTGGTACTGACGTGGTCCTTATCAGAAAACCCGGATAAGCTTATTATAGCCTGAAGCTGACTTATTCCGAAGAAAGCATGCCCCGCCAATACCTGATTAGAACATGATCTAGTCGGCTAGTAGAAAAAAAGAGTTCATGGTCTATGATTTAGTAGTTCCTTAAAAAAATGCAATGGCTTTTCGAGTTTCACACCTTGTTCAGCAAAAAGTTTAAGAACTTCTGAAACAATCGGTTATTGGGGATGAAAAATAGATTCTGTGCAAAAGTGTTGTGAGACTCGTACTTTTTACAGGAAAGAAGAATCTTCAGAATCAATTTTGAAATGAAATTAACGTTTTATTTTCTGCCTGGAGGAATGTGCATAGAGTTATCCCCTAAAAGTTTCTTAAGGTTTTCAGTTGGCCGTTGAGAGGAAGCACACTGATTTTTGCGGTCAAAGTTTATATTTTCTATAAGATAGGATTGGTTAAAAAAATTCAAAACATTTAACCCATGCCACAAAACAGCAATAAATATTTAAAAAAAGAGGGAAAAAACCTTTTATTAATTTTTTTTACCACTTAGAATGCATTTAACACCTTCGCCTAAAAAATCTTTATAGTGTGAATAAACAGCACACCAATTTTCATCAAAATCGATTCAGTGCGTTGCGCATATTAATTGTGCAATCTAAATTTATTTAAAAAAAATCAAATTTTTTTGAAAGCCTGCAAGTCAGAAACTTAAGCTTATAGCAAGCAGTTTTAAATTTTTTTCACATATAAAACAACTTTTCATCTATCACATGCACTTTACAAAATTAAAATCGAATTATTAGGGCACCTTCAGGAATTTTTGCTAAACTTGATAATAAACTCTAAAACAGCGGATTCAGTTGATGGAAGCATGGCTCCTCCGACTGAATCCGCAGCCGCCAAGCACTGTTTTAGAGTTTATTACCAAGTTTAGCAAAAACTGCTGAGGCTGCTTCAATAATCTGATTTTAATTTTGTAAATTGCATGTGATAGGTGAAGACTTCTTTTATATGCGAAAAAATTTAAAACTTCTATAAGCTTAAGTTTCTGACTTGCAAACTTTCAAAATTTTAGAGTTTTTTTAATTAATTTTTTTTAACCAATCCTATCTTATTATGCAACTTTTCTTTCCACACAACTTTGCTCTAAAATGAACCGTTTTAAAGTTAGGAGTGAGAAAAGTAGGAAAAATACTATTTTTTTAGTTCTTTTTAAACATTTCGATTTTTTTTAATGTTCCCAACTTTTTTGAGAGAAAGCATAAGTCAATTTTGTTATACGAGTTATTTCACAACTTTTCCTGCAAAAATCAGTGTGCTCTCTCTCAACGGCCAACTGAAAACAGATTCGCCCTGGCCTATTCGGAATTCACAGTGTAAACACCAAAAATTATGATTGAAAATGCTTTCAAGTCAAAAAAAACACGAGATAATTCTCATAAACCAAAGAAACTTTAAACACGCTTTTCTCAAAACATAATTTTTGTGTGCGTGTCGTAGATTTGCGAAAAAACTACCCGATTTTTCGCTTCTTTCTCCTTTTCCTCGGATCGATCGGGTACTTTTGGACTTTAGATGATCTAAGATTATAATGCTTCTTAAACCTCTGAATCCTTGCGTTCGATGTTTGCTTTTTTGGAACCATATGTCGAATGGATGTGCCAGGACTCTGCAAAAATTTCTTCTTTACCTTTCGGCTCAAATTTGTATCGGATGGACCTTTTTTCTACCTGATCCAGACTTTCTAGCAGGTAGACCCTTTTTGTACTTCATAATTGTTCGTTTCACTGTTGCGATCGACGAATTGGTCTCTTTTGCTAGTACCGAATCTTTTCAAGAGTAATCTTACAATACGAATGGATTAGAGCTTCTGTTTTGTTGCATTTTATACCTAATTTTGCATACCTGATAAAGACTTAAACTTATCTCAAACAGGAGCTATGCAGGAAAAACTGAAGGTCAATTTTTTCCGATGCAGTCCTTAGCTGTGGAAATACACCGGATAAAATCACTATGACCAATTTCATCTTCAAATGAAAATTCAATATCATCAATAATGCAAAACTAGCACATATTTTTATTCGACTCTTTTGTGAAACTTATTCAACTTATTCATTCAGATGCATCAAAACGGAACTACGATTATGAAACGCTTACCAAATACAGTGATTAATATCGATTGGTCTAAAAATTAACTATAATATCAAAATATTCAACTTCCGGCTAGCTGATAGATGTTTATCCAAAAATATATAAAATCTATTATGCAAATCGTGCTCAACATGTTTGTTAATGCTAAATAGTAGAAGTCCGGTTGGGAAACTCCAATCAATATATTTATATCCACTCGTCGCCAACCAGTAAATAATTTGCGGTTCTAGTCTAGATAATTTATTTTCACATTAGTGTTTCGTGAAAGAAGCTGATCATTTTATAGTTTATCTACAACGAAAACAGATGCAACTTTGCTTGAATAAATTCATAGTAGTAAACCACAAATTATAAATTATGTGAGATCGTGAGATGAGCATTGAAATAGTTTACCTTAAATGCTGAGTTTAATTTAGTGTTAATGCAAATCAGCAAAAAGTAGTGGTTGTCGTTTGACAAAAACGTTGTCTAATGAAGAAGTTGTGAAATTTGTGGTGATTCAAGTCCTCTGAAAAGAAAAGGAAACATAAAGGGCTTGGTGGGTACTAAATAAAATTTCGTTCAGAATTTCGAATGTGAAAAGTGAATGATTTGTTGAATAAGCGTTGTTGTGACTGTTGCTTGATTTTCAGAAGTTTCTAATGTTTCTGACGACTTCTTTGTGCAAGGATAAATTTTTAAAATGAACCCAAAACCTAGCACAATGAACGTGGCGCCCAGTTGATGATGGTTATGTACCAAACGGATCGTTGGTGAAATTTCACATTCCATTGCTTCACAATAAATACTTTGGCTTATCCATAACTCTTGTTGAAAGTCCCAAGATGATGTCATAAATTGATTTTGCTTTGGTCCAAAATACAGATACATTGCAGTGTCGTGTCTCGCTTGAATGACCAACATTGCCGAACCAGCAATCATCCAAGAATGTCGAGCATATCCAGGGCAGGTTGACTAAAGATGCAGATTCTCTTTCTCTCCATGAGTGTGTATCAATTTAATAATGTATCTGAACTGAAGAACGGTAGCTTCCCGTTCGATATAATTACATATGTTGTAATAGACTCGTGTATTCCAATTTACGCCCGACTTCCCATTCAGGAACTAAGCCAGGTGAGGTGAACAATTTCTCTAATCACTTATTGCAAGCCAATACTCTAGAGTATTGCTTGTTGGACATCTTTTGAAGCGGAACTCATTTGGATCCGTTTGTTGGTATCCAATCTTGTTACATAACTAGCCGTTGTCACGTTCCCACTGTGACTTGATCTGTTGCTGCCTCATGTCCCAATGTGAACATGGAATCGTAGAAAGGCTAATTTACATTTCTAATTAGTTTTTGGCTATCAGTTGAGCTGATAATGCTTATATCAAGTTCCGGTCTTCCAGTTTTGTTTTGTTGTGCTTGTAGAGAAGTTGTTTCGTTTCAATTTTCATAGTTCAAATTTAAGGTTTGTAACGTTTATTTTAAATTTCACATATTGAAACACTTAAGCTTATCAAAGCAATTTGAGTTGAGTATATCGAAATTAGAATTTCCAGTTGAATCTTTATTGGCTCACGTTGAAACGACTAAGAAATGCTAGCCCACTGAGTTGGACCAACCGAAAAAGTTGTAAAATGGTGTCAGAAATTTCTCATTCAATAATTATTTAAAAAATGAGTAATGACCCAAAATGCCTATTTGTGAAACGAGAATGCAGATGATATCTTATTAATTGAAAAAAACGTATGCATGAAGTTCATAAAACCACAAACACAGTGCAATTCAAAGTTAAATCATTTACACTAAAAAATACCCGACATAATCAGAAAAAAATTGAAACCGGTAGAACAAGATGTTCAAAACGAGTGATATATTTTGAAAATGTTACGACTTTACTCCAAAAAAAGATCCAAAAAGTGATTCAAAAATTTGTAGAAGCAAATATGAATGAAAACAGAAAATATGAATCGTATTTTGTAGAACAGAACATATAGCAGCCGCCCACCGAGTAAACCACACTAACAATCGAAAGATGTAGTTTAACACTGATAACAAATTGCGATTAAGAATTTATTAATTGGAGGACGCGATCGTTGAAACGAGACAATTTGAGACCAAAGAATTATTCGGGGTAGTGTGTCATCCATGATAATTGTGCACTGTGCAGATCTAACTTGAAAATGTGTCTTCGCTTAGTACGGGCACAGAATCCAAAAAAGATACATAAAACTCATACCATTGATTAAAAGAAAAAAGTAACTCATATAGGAATGAAACAATTTCAATTTATAGAAAATTATCATTTTCTCTAATGAACTTCAATTTGATTTTGTTGCTTGTGATAAAAAATCAAAACTTATGAAGAAAAAGGACTCAAAATTTAAAAGCAACCTAAAAAATTAGCGCAAGAGTCCATTAAATTGAGGTTGTATGTAGTATGTAACTGCAAAAGGATTGAATTGGTATTATTTTATTGATAAAAATTGTAACTGTGAAGTCAGGATACTACCCAAAAAGTTGAACCTTCAAATTGTATTGAATTATTAAATTTATCTTCAATTTTAAACTCTTCAAAAATTGCTATGTTGTAATTAAACTGCTAAAGAAAGTGAGAAAAAATTGGGCGATTTGCTTCTGACAGACCAGATGGTCTGTCAGAAGCAAATCGCAGATGCAAAGAAAGTTTTGTTTATAAAAAATTCTGATCTCAGGTATCGAAGTGTCAGTTGTCTATGGAGCCTTATTTTTATGTTAAATAAAATTCCAATCGTAATACTTTTCGGGTCTAGTTAAAAACGGGCTTAACAGATTCAAAAACGAAAGAATAAGGTATAAGTTCTTGAGGAATCTCAACTTATCTGTCCGATGCATTGCTACGAAAAGTTAATCTTGAAAATCAAACGTTCAAAAATGTGAAAGTATCTTATTAAAAGGTTTGCATAGGTCTCAGGAAAAGGTTAAAGTCGACGAAAACCTTTACCTAAAATTATACGAAAATCATCTCACCAAATATATTGCAAAAACTAAGTTCTAAATTCTATATTTTGCTCAAATGAAGATAGACCTTATTTTAAAATCAGGTTAGGTTATATTTAGGCTATGAGGGTGCTGAGCCTAAACGGCATCCGTTTCACTTAGACCCTCTATGGTCCATTTTGCCCTGCAGACGTGAAAAACTTTTGATTTATTAAATGAACCATCTTGATTTCTTAAGAAAATCTAGAAGCTGGTTCATTTTTATGTTGTTTAGCTCACTCAGCTCCTCGAAAAAAATGACCTTAAGTGCTTACGCCTCCGGGTACCTGTCTTCCTTTTTGAACCAGCCATATACACTGACACAGTACCTTCGCCCACTGGCCTCCCCCAATTCTCCCATATACAATAAATATACAAATCAGTCGATCCAAGGACCGTAAGAAACCTGACAAAGCGCTCCGAAACAAAGATCCTTGATTTTTATGCGCCCAAGTCACTTGTAATTATATAGAATACATAAAGGAATGATTATGAAAAACTCAAGAAAAAACAGCTAACGTAGTTTTTCTGAATATAAAACGGTTAGTTTTTCCTGAGATTGTTTCATTGCGACCATTTGCAAAGAACTTTTCCCGCCAAAAATGAAATGTTTAGGCTTAAAGAATGATTTTTTATATTTACATAGCATACAACTCTACTCGTAAATGCATGTCTATGCCTTTTACACAATTATCCTAAAATTCACTCCAGCAAACGCTAAATACAAAATGAATTGTGGGGTGCGTAAAATTAAATCTAAATTCAAAAATAAAATTTTAAAATTCTTTAGTATTTAAAAATAGCTTTCCAGGAAGTATGAAAAAGAAGAAGAAAAATTGTTGGTCAATGAAAAATAATTGTTTGCAAAGGTCATTAGAATACAAAGTATATTGACTTTTCGGCGCTTTGCGTAACTCAACCCATACATCCTTGGGATTCTTGATCTTCTATCAAAAGAGAATGTTGAAATCTGCATTCGAATCTGGAAAACCCTTCAATATCTATAATCCCGAAGCTTCAGAGAAATTTAAGTTAAAGTCACCGAATTCGATTAAAATTTCCCATCAACCTTAAATTGAGTCCCCTAATATCGATAGTTATTTTATGAAAAGGTTCCAACAACTGTTAATGGGAATATAAGACATAATAAGATAGGTTTCATCAACAAGTGATAGAAAGATTATTCGGTTTTATGTTTTAAGAACCGTTCATTGGTAAGGTCCTTTGAAGCATCTTAAAAACGTAAAATCATTAACTCAGTCCTTGTTAGAAATGCATAGGTTAACGCACATTTAAAAAAAACTCATAATAATTTGATTATCCAATTCAGATCTTTTTATATATCTCATTGTCTTATTCTATGGCACTACAGCCGTTTTTGAGATCAGAATCGCGGCAATTTTCACTGCTTCTCATCCTAAGAGTAGATCAGCTTGTTTGCGAGAGATTTTTTTCGAGATTTTTAGTAGGTATCTCGAAATGAAGATGGAGTCCTTGCGTCAGATTTGTAGGTATATTTCGTTGGAACGGAGGCATACTCCTTATTTTGTGTTGGATCTGAAACTTCTGAAGCTTCTTGTTTCGGTACCTGGTTTACTCACCTGAAGAATGGATTTAACCGTTGACATTTATGTAAGATTTGTATAGATTAGATGGTTTTCTAAACTCAAACAGTACCTAGGTTCCTTATACAGTAATCTATGGTTGATTCCATCGCATTTTTGATAGGAACAAATAGCTTCCCATAATAAGGATATACAATTATACTACATAAATCATTTGTACATCTTGTCAAAGTCATTCAACTCGACATTGATATAATCGCCACTAAATACAACCCGGACAAAAGAAACCATCATATACAAAGAAGTAACATGAAGTTCAAGGATATCGAATTCCTTGAAGCAAACACATGAACACAACAGCCATACACAATCGCTATTGTAGCAAAAAGCTGTAGTGTATCTAATAATACCAAACAACAACTTGAAGGCTTCTAAGGTTCCTTCGGCCTTCAAGAAGTTTACGTTGTCATTCCAATGTTGAGCCTCCAACATGAGATAATGGAATTATTGATCGGGCACTCTAGCAAACTGAAAACATGGTGTGCTCAGTTTTCGGTCTACCGTAACAGGCAACAATGATATTCGGCTAGCTTACAACACGTGAGTTGCTTTTCTATGAAAACGTTGGTGGTTTCTGGGAGAAGGTGGGTTAACTACTGCCGCACAGAATCGATTACCTGACATGTTTTTCTGTTTGCGTGTGTAAAGGGTCGTGAAAGGACGAGGCTATAAAACGCCAGCAAACACATTGTATTTTATACATTAAAATGCTAGTTCCGTTGATATATTCGTTTAATTTGAAAAGGTGACTATCACGCAATGTTTGGCTATATAGGCTCTCGTGTTGTGACGAATTTAAGGAAAGGGAAGTAGTTCGAAAATCGTAGTTTTCCAAACTGAATGAAGATTGAAATATGAATGAGCCTTTAATGGTTTCTTTGCTCCATCTTTGCCTATAAATAGAGCTACATTTCATTTAAATAATACCTTCAGAATACAAATAAGAGAACCAGATGATTAGCAGTAAAATATCCATAATTTCTTCGAAAACTCTGTTTTATTCTTGTGCGCACGCATTCCAAGACCACCCTGCAATCATTCACTACCGGCTTTGCAGCATTTTCCCGATATTCAACTACTTTTTATCAAACGAGAGATACACCGTCATGCATAAAACACAAAATGGGTTTGTAGTTACTTGGGATCGGCAAAAAACACTGAACTTCCTTCTGAGTCATAGCCGCACGGCTAAGATAATTAACTTAGTGTGACTTTGAGTTTATGACGATGATGATTAACCATGAAGCGTGAAATACAGCCACCATCCATAAGAGTTATTACCGTCTTTGTTGGAAATTGTATAAACTGAACTGCAATGCAGTCAGATATTTCTACAGTGTGACCGCTTCGTATGAAATAGTGCACAGATTTGAATAGATTGCAACGAAGTATTTCAGTGATTGTTGAAAACATTATCTAAAAGAAAAAAAAGCTTCGATTAAACAATAGACCATTTATTAAACGAAAAATTGCTTTTGGATAACCCACTTCGAAGTACTGATAGTAACCGCGCAGGACTATTTTTTCGATGTCTTTAAATGTAAGGTCAAAAATCGAGCTGATAACTTGGTCTTGGTTAAGGATTATGTAAAAATATTGTGCTCTACATATATTAAGCGTTTTCATGCGATAATTCCAATAAATTCTTTGAAATCATCTAATTTTTCGTGCGTCTGACAAGCCATAACCTCTTAAAGGAAAACGAATTGATCAAAAGGTTCCACGGACGTGGCAATGCTTATATTTTTATAATATTACAGTCTTATTATAATCAAATCCTGTGTACAATGTTTACTTCCACTTATTTCTTAATTCCATTCCTACGTCGAATCCAAATTCATTCAATTCAAATAAATTAACGATTGTTCTTTAAAGATCTTTTTTCCCACTACAGTTCGACCGTTGAACTCATAAATCCATTAATGGGTGGAACATTGATTTACCAGGGGTGTAAGTTGAAATTTTCCGTTTTTTTATAAAGAAGACATTTGATTTTCAGGGGAATCTAAAAAATATTCAAAGCATTGACCATTGCATTCAATACATTTCGCCCATTTTTCGGGCAAATTGTGGATACCATCCCAAAAAGACTTTTTCTCTCTCGAGGCAAACCATTCGACGAGCCATTTTTCGACTTCTTCAAAATTGGCGAAGCGCTAATATTTCCCAATTATGTGATTTTAATGTGCCCTTCACCAGTTTAGCGGAATGACACGGCGCGTTGTCATGTTGCAAGATAACTTTGCCATGTCTTCGGGCCAATTCCGGCCGTTTTTCGATCAACGCATGATTCAAATTCATAATTTGTTGTCGGTAGCGATCCGTATTCACCGTTTCACCAGGTTTTAATAACTCGTAGTACACTATACTACACTGGTCCCACCAAACACAGAGCATTGTCTTACGGATAAAGCGATTTGGCCTTGCATTCGATGGGCCGGCTTCACCAGGTGGAAGCCATGTTTTTTATGCGCTTTGGGTTCTCAAAATAAATCAATTTTTCGTCCCCCGTGACAATTCAATGCAGAAAAGATTTTCTTTCGAACCGTTCACAAATAACTTTTCAATTTTCCGTTTGTCTACCGTTTAGTTGGTGTGGCACCCATTTTACTTACTTCTGGATCCTTCCCATGGCTCTTAAACGTTGTCTAATTGCTCCTCGCGACACATTAAGTGTTTGCGCCAATTTTTGTTGTGATTGGGTTAGGTCTTCATCCAATAACGCATGCAATTCCTCGTCTTCGAACTTTTTCGCTGCACCATGATGTTCATTGTCTGTCAAATCGAAATCTCAACTTTTAAATTGACGAAACCATGTCTCACATGTTCTAATCACTGGAGCATGTTTACCATAAGTGTCTACCAGCAATCGATAAGTATCAGCTGCATTTTTTTTTGTTGATGAAATAAGAAATTCAATGCCGCAAATGCGATTTACTTGGAATGAAACTGAGGTAAACAGCTATGACGCTATTATTTTGGCGGAATGTGATTTGTGTATTTTTGAAGGTTAATGTCAATAGAAAAAAAGTGACATATATTTCAAATCATAGAAATGTATTGTAGTGCCTTAAACTCCGTATTTATAAAACACTACATTTATATTTAACTTATTTATTTGTCTATATACAATTCCAATTTAAACGATTGATAACGAAACGAGATGACAAGTTGTCGTGCGCACGCGTCGGCGGTCGAGACTGAACAGGACGAGATTTCCCTTTTTGTTTCTCGTCTTTGACGTCTAGGTGCGCTGCTGTCGCAATGTCGTTCCTACAGGATCCCCCTCCAGACAATTGTACATTGTCGATTGATGTCTTCGCTCAGCTGATCAACACTGATTACACGTTATCGCGAAACGTGATTCGTTTAGCATTGGGTCCTGCGTAGGTTCTTAGCGATGGTCGAGGTGTTGTAAAGTCGTCGTTGTCGTCTTCCCGAACGGTATATGCAGGCTTGAGTCGTTCTGTGTTGATTGTTGTATGTCTTCCATTTAGTGAGATGACGAAAACACGATCGTTTATCCGCTCAATTACTTCGTGCGGCCCCGTGTAGGGTAGTTGAAACGATTTTCTTCCGTCTTCACGAAGAAAAACATGTGAGCAGCTATGCAAGTCCTTAAAGACAAACATCTTTTCAGCTCGATGATGATCAACTGGTGAGGCACGTAACTGCTGCATATCTTTTCGAAATTTTTCGACAAAGATTTGCGGATCGTTGGGCATTTCTTCATCCAGCCATAGTTCACCTGGTATACGTAGAGTTGTTCCGTACACCATTTCAGCGGGTGAGCATTTTAAATCTGTCTTGATGGCTGTTCGTAATCCCAGTAGCACTGTTGGAAGTACTTCCGTCCATCGTGCCGTATCGTGGCATTTCAGTGCGGTTTTCAAGGTTCTGTGCCAGCGTTCTACCATTCCATTGGCAGCGGGATGGTACGGTGAAGTTCTGGTGCGTTTACATCCAGATAGATGTGCTAATGCCTTGAACAAGGAGGATTCAAATTGTGATCCTTGATCCGTCGTGATGGTACAAGGTGATCCAAATCTAGAAATCCACTGCGTATAGAATGCAGTTGCTACCGTATCCGCTGTTATGTCCTCGATGGGTACGGCTTCTGGCCATCGTGTAAAACGGTCTATCATCGTGAGGATATAGCGTTTTCCGTTCGATGTTGGTAAAGGTCCCACGATATCGATGTGGACGTGCTCAAAGCGTCCACTTTTCTGCGTGAAGCTTTGCGGCACATTTCGGACATGGCGACTTATTTTTGCTCGTTGGCACTGCAGACAAGTTTTCGCCCACTCGGTGATATCCTTGTCAATTTTTGGCCATACATACTTCGCTCGGATTTGTTTGCTGGTTGCACGTCCTCCAGGGTGAGAAAGTTGATGAAATGCATCAAAAATCCGTCTTCTCAGCGTTTGCGGTATGTATGGTCGGATGACTTCTGTCGATGTATCGCAGTATAGGGGTGATTTCGAAGACCCGATACGCAATTGTTGCAATTTAAGCGTTGAGTTTGTCGCAAGCAATTCTTTTAGCTCTTCATCGGCCTCTTGAGCCTTGGCTATTTCATTGTAGTCCAGCGCTGTAGGCATTGTTATTTGATTAATTCTTGATAACGCATCGGCCACTACGTTTTTGTCTCCTGCGACGTGAATAAACTCTGTAGAGAACTCCGAGATAAATTGCAGTTGTCTACATTGACGTGGTGAAGCTTTCTCTGATTTTTGCTGGAAAGCAAATATGAGGGGTTTGTGATCTGTTCGGATTACAAATTGTCGCCCTTCGAGAAAATAGCGAAAATGTTTGATAGCCATGTAGACTGCTGTCAACTCTCGATCGTATGTGCTGTATCGTTTTTCCGATGTGCTGAACTTTCTCGAAAAGAACGCCAGTGGTTGCCAATCTCCGTTGGAAAATTGTTCGAGCACGGCTCCCGCAGCAGTTTCGGAAGCGTCTGTTGATAGCGCTAATGGTGCGCCATCAGCTGGATGTGAGAGTTGCGTTGCTTTGGCGATCATTTGTTTGCTCGCTTCAAATGCTTTCTTTGCTTCGATGGTCCACGGAATTTTTCTTTTATCGTTCCTGCGACTATCAGTCAGGAAGTTGTTAAGTGGAGCTAAAGTTGACGCTGCGTGGCTTAGAAATCTTCGATAGAAGTTTACGATTCCTAAGTATCGTCTAAGCTCAATGATCGTGGTTGGCCTTTTAAATTTCAATATTGCCTCCACCTTATGTTGCAGCGGCTTTATTCCATCGGGTGTGATTTGATGTCCGAGGTATTCAATCTCGCTTACTCCGAAAACACACTTGGAAGGATTTATTTTCAATCCGTTATTTCTAAGGCGGTTGAAAATCATTCTCAAATGTGTTTCGTGCTCTTCGATCGATGAAGATGCGATTAGAATGTCGTCTAGATAAGCGACGGCAAAATCCATTCCACGTAAAACGGAATCCAAAAGTCGTTGGAACGTCTGCGCGGCGTTACGAAGTCCAAATGTCATGACTGTAAACTCATACAGTCCAAATGGAGTTATAACGGCCGTCTTTGGAATATCTTCTTCCGCTACCGGGACCTGATGGTATGCTTTAGTCAAATCGATTGTGGAAAATACCTTTTTACCAGCTAGTTGCTGCGTGATGTCATGGATATGCGGTACCGGATATCGATCTGGCACAGTCACGGCATTGAGGCGGCGATAATCTCCACAGGGACGCCATTCGGCATCCTTCTTCTGTTTGAGTAGTAATGGACTGGACCAGGGACTACTTGATGGTCGGCATATTCCTTGTTCCATCATTGCTTCAAATTCGGCTTTTGCTGCACGGAACTTTTCTGCTGCAAGGCGTCTCGGGCGTTCCTTCGTGGGAGGACCTTTGGTGAGTATGTGGTGAACTACTCCATTTTCCACAACTTTGGCGGGTAGCGTTGGAGTGATTAGTTCCGGAAAATCGACGAGGATCGCATGAAAATTGTTCGCGGGATCGATGGTGGACACTCGTGACCTGATGCCATTGAAGCTTGTCGCAGGTACATGGAGCTTCGTTACGCGATCAACAAGTTTTTTGTTTTTCACGTCCACTAACAACCCGAAATGTTTTAGGAAATCGGCTCCTAAAATTGGTCGCGACACATTTGCAATCACAAATTTCCATTTAAAGAGTTTTCTAAGTCCAAGGTCGAACGTGAGGAGTTTAGCACCGAACGTTTCGATGCGCGTTCCATTGGCGGCGAAGAGTTGAATATCAGACGGAGTTTTGTTGCAAGTGGACTTGCTTTGGGGAATGACAGAAATATCTGCACCAGTGTCCACTAAAAACTTATATCCGCATTTTCGGTCACGGACTAACATTCGGTTTGTCTCATCCTCGTCGCCGCGGGTCGCGTCTAGCGGCGACGAGGCCACTAGTTTTCCGAAGGCTTCGAAAAATTACAAGGAGCACGGCACTTTTTAGCATTCGCACCGTAAACGCGATGGTAATAGCATATCCCTCTTGATTTTGAGCGGGATCGTGCTCTAGTCCGGACTTTGGACGTGCTTCGCGAAAGTCTTGCGTTTAGACTTTCCACTTTTGCCGTTAACTTAGCAACTTGGGTGGATAAGTCTTCTGCTGGTGATGAACTTCGCGGGACACTAACACCAGCGATTTCACTTGTAAAGTCTCGTTCACGTAAAATTTTGTCCGCCATTTCGATTAGGCTCGTTACCGACACATGTGAAACCACAGCTAGTACTTCACGGGCACGCGAGGGTAGTTTTTTTAGCCAAAAAGTCTTAAGAGCATCCTCACTTAGTTGCTCTCCAGCTAGCGCTTTCATCTTGCGCCACAACTGGGAAGGCTTTGCGTCGCCAAGTTCAACTTGCGACAAGGCTTGTAGAAGCTGATTTTCCGGCGAATCAGAAAATCGTGAAATCAAAATTGATTTGAGCGTCGCGTATTTATCTGTTGATGGCGGGTTTTCCAACAGATCCGCGACTTCTTCCATTACGGATAGATCAAGTGCGGCGATTATCGCGTGAAATTTCGTATTGTCTGTGTAAATTTTATTTACCACAAACTGAGATTCCGCACTTAAAAACCACAATTTTGGTTGTCGTTTCCAAAATGTCGGAAGTTTCACGTTTTGGATTGTTTCCACTGTTGAAGGCGGCATAGAACGGGAAGGAACACTTGGGCTCACAGGGGGTTTAGGCACAATGTTTCTATTTTCGGTGGCGTCACTTCCACTGGGCGTCGCTTGTCCTTCCGCCATTTTTCGTTAGTGAGTGACGCGCGCGTCTTCGAGAGTTCACGTCGGCAATTATCACGTCGAAAATTATCGCGTCGGGAAATATCACGTCCGGGTCACCAATATGTAGTGCCTTAAACTCCGTATTTATAAAACACTACATTTATATTTAACTTATTTATTTGTCTATATACAATTCCAATTTAAACGATTGATAACGAAACGAGATGACAAGTTGTCGTGCGCACGCGTCGGCGGTCGAGACTGAACAGGACGAGATTTCCCTTTTTGTTTCTCGTCTTTGACGTCTAGGTGCGCTGCTGTCGCAATGTCGTTCCTACAGTATAGATATTACTAGCGACATCTTTTAGTGAAACCGGCAAACTTCAACTAACACCCCTGGTATTTGCAGCAATTTTGATGTTGTATCGTGTTGCGTTGCGCGGAAGTATTGCACAAGGCGCCACTCAATCTCTTCACGTCGTACTGACATATGAGTTAATTTTTTTTTCTCGTTTAAACTGGCATTTACAGCTTCATTTTTTGAAAAAATGAATAATTTTAAAATGCTATTTTTGCTACGATTTATAAATTTGTATAAATTCTTGTTCGATAGTCTCCTTTTTCTTGACAAAGTTGAAATTTTGTCAGAACAGTGCAAATTGTCATTCAAATTGTTTCCTGCTGTAATAATTCTATGTGAGAATTTTGAAATTTGCGTTTTGATGGGTAAATAATCAATACAAAAAGATAAAAATCTCATTGTAGATCTTATGAAAAAAACCGACAAGTCACTAAGATGGCAATATTATAATTTTCATCATTGAAAATGATCTTCAGAGCGTGCGCCACGTTAAGCTTCCTCTTTTCAATCATGGTAGCCAAGGATTAAATTTCATCGCTGGTTTACAATTTTTTGTTGCTGACAATTCAATATTTTTGGCTGATTCGCATTTAAATATCCTAAAGTTGGAAGCGAGAAGGATTGTAATAGTCGGATTATTCGGGGTTATTAATTCTGTTATTTTCCATGCAGAAGACACAATTGTATGTAAAAATGACGAAACTAACTCTCACAGAAGCTGATTAAGAGATCATAGGACTTGGATCATTTTAAAAAATCAATTTTTTAACCAAAGTCGTTTGATTCGCTAATTGTGCGCCGATTTGTGACATGAAAAGCAAACTCTATCATAGTTAACATAAGGTAGCTACAGATATGCTCACACTCTTCTTATGCGAAGTTATTTGAATTTTTGCTGCTTTTTATGTAGGATACGTTTCATTATATCATCCTGATTTTGGTATTAATACACTCTATAAAATTCTCAGTCATAGTTTACGTCTACGGGTATTTTTTAGAGACTATCAAATATGCCGGATATTTGATCGTGTTTGTGTCGAAATAGGCAATCAATTTTCGATCGTCTTTCCATTGTTTGCACCATTTTTTTTTATTTGAATCAATGACTAGCATCTCAATTTAGGACCTAATACAATTTGTTTGAACATGGAATGGAATGTATTTTGACGTAAAATAAGTTGGCAAAAATATAAACTTTGTACTACATTTCTGGCATTATTTACGATGCAGTAATTTTATTAATCAATAAATATAACTTGTTGGTTAGTACCATCTTGCAATTCGGCTCTGAAGTATAAAAAAAGTTTAAATTAATTAAAAAAACTTGTGCGCTTGGTCATGTTAACTTAATGAGATCTCGGGATTCGAATCATCTTTTTTGTCATCAAAGGCAAAGTTGGTGCCATTAAGAACATTAAAAAGTTGCAAATATAAAAGTCCTTCTCTCAAATATATAAACAACTTTCAATCACAAATTCATATTAACAAGATTCAGTGTAGCTACGCAAATATCAAATCACTATTTAGATTCATAAACTGTAGAACTAAATTATTGGACTAAGACGATTGCAGGAAATGTTTAAACGAAGCCATGACTCGATTTGGAGTGCAGCGCCATTGATGATGATTAATATTAAGTATACTTTCTTTTCCATCATCATTCACTGCTCAAAATAGATGAGATTATCATATTACTCTTTCATGGCCGATTCATTATGGTAACCCAAAGAATCATACTGTTTCGCACTTGCTGCTACCAAGTGGATATGTCTTAAAACCAAGACTAAAACGTGATAATGAAGAAAGTTTGCTTCACAGATCTACTTAATTGTAGCAGTTATGGCTTTATGGGGTACTTTTTGCATGCTGTTGTAATGATTTTGTTGTTGGCTCCCCCATCGATTTACAGAGAAGATAAACACCTCAAAAAAAAAACGCTCGACTGTAAATTCAACGATAATCAGACCAACGATTGAGGTGAGGCTATTGTAAAATGCCGGCTAAGTAGTTTAGAAATATTCAGATTAACTTTTTATTTGGTATTTTAGTTTGCCGCCATACAAAGAAGAGCGCATTGTATAGAAACATGATTCGAAAATTAGCGCGTAAAAATGGATGGTGTACGATCCATCATTATTCCTTGAAATTCTGATTTGGAAGTAATCAAAGAAAGCATGTTGATCAAATGGTTCAAGAACCGTGAGAAGTGCTTGTTAACTTCCCAGTATATGGGAAGTTCTTGTAATCGCCTCGAAAATCGAAATTGAAATTTTCAACTTTTCTTTACGTTTTGAGGTCTATAGAGTATATATAAAGTGTTTTTAGAAAGAAGTATGTATGTGTGTGTGTGTATGTACGTACGTCCGTACGTACGTATGTGCGTTCGTGGACAGTTTTTTCTACGAGCATAACTCACGTAAACAAAGTCCGATCGACTTCGTTGAGGTGTCAATCGAAGCGTCTTTGCAATCTTAAGAGCTGATTAGTTTTTGGAAAACTTCGGTCGGGGGTGTTTGCTGTTTTGCCCGTTTGAAGGTCATTTCTGTCATGCGTTATATCTCCCGAACCAAACATTCGATTTTCATCATTAAGGTGTCAATCGACGCGTATTAACATTGTTGTGATTCAAGTTTTTAAAAAAATTTATGCAGGCGTTTTTTAATTTTTTTGAAAAAAGTGCAAAAAATTAGGTTTTTTTTCATAAACAGTAAATTTTTAACCTGATTTTCGAAACGGAGTAATCAATATTTATAAAATTTATATACTCCAAACAGTTTTTGTGCAAAAACCAACAAAAGTTTTTCTCATGATTACAAAAAAAAATTAAATTAAAAATCAAAAATCATTAAAAGTCATCATGATTTCAAGGTCATTTCTGCCATTCACTATATCTCACGAACCAAATATAATATTTGCATCACTTAGGTGTCAATCGACGTGTATTAACATTTTTATAATGTTTTTATATTTAAAAAAATCGTTGGAGGCGTTTTTTAATTTAACAAAAAAAAATGCAAAAATTTAGGATTTTTTCATATAAAATAAATTTGTTAACCAGATTTGCACAACACGGTAATAAATGTTTATAAATTTTATACATTCTTATCAATTTTTGGAGACAAACCAGCAAAACGCTTTTCCATGATGTTTAAAAAAATTAAATTAAAAATAAAAAATCATTCAAAGTCGCCATGTAAAAAGTGTTCATATGAATGATTTTACCCGACTACTCTTATTCTGAAGACATTGTTGTTAAGCCAATCACAGTTTATTAATATTTGCATAATTTAAGCAGATTTTTAATAGTCTTCATAGCACCGTGTTTTAATTTTTATATCAAAACTGCTTAAATTTTGAAAATCAAAAAAACATTAATCAAATTTGCATTTGTGGCAATGAACGCTTTGAATGGTAAAATGTTTTGTAGTCAATACTTTGCTAGATCATATGCTATAAAAAAAGCTTTCATCAATATGAAAATAACAAATAACGTAGAAACCCCCCCGCGTGATCCGCGTGAATATCCAATCAAATCAATCTGTCCCCATCGACCAAAAACCTTACGTAATTAATTGACGCTCCCGTAGATGATACGATTAATATTAAGTCATTCCAGTTACTGTTATGAGAGGTACATTATTTTTATTTAAAGTAGTATTATTTTCATAATTATTATTTTGTTTAGTATTTTTAATATTTATGTAAATATTACTGGGAAGTTGACCGTGTGGTCCTCAAGGGTCGCACCTCGCGGCTTGTTTTATTTTATATAGACGAACATTGTGCTGTTTTTTCTCCGTTTTCTACAAAACGATTTCCAATCGAACTAGACCCTCCTCATCTCAGTTCAAATATCGACATATTCATGACGTTATGTTTTATCCTAGATTAAAACTTACAAAAGAATATGAAATGAACGAAGATGTGATACCACATTGTCCTTTATTTAAACTCGTTGAGATAAGCTAATGAAGATGCATAGCATTCACACCAAATCCAGGCCTCGTTTGAAAGTTTCATACCTCGAAATTTGATTACTCAAAGCGCCAGGCATAGTCTTCAATCTTTAAAATGTTTATCTTTTATTGTGCTATCTTCATATCGCCGCTTTGGTGACAAATATCGACTCCGATAAGAAAGAATTGCCTCTCCAAAATGAAATTCACTTATCAATTCTCGAGCTTTGTATCTGGAGTAAAGATATTTTGTAAGTTGTTTCGTTTCTCGTAGAGCGACAGTAAGTTGGGATTTCTGTGATCGCCGAACAATAGAAAATAAAAAGTAAGCACCCTAATTGATAGTGAATGGGAACTTGCATAATAATATATGTAACTGAGAACGAAGTTAGTTCACTGGTTGTATTATCCAGTAGTGTCCCAGTTTGCAGAGTGTTTCGTGTGCCATCGAGGCTTTCCATTCAGAACGTATGCAGATTCATTGTCGCGATTCCGTAAGACTTTTCAAGTATGAGAAACAGTGAAAATATGATCTTTGTTTTGTTACGAATCGGTTGAGTCATATGTGAACACGGTGTAATAAAATTGTTTGATAGGAAATTGCGCTTTAAGTCATATTTCCGTATTTAAAAATAAAATTTGTGAGAAATTTTCTATATTAGCATTAAATTTTGATAGAAAACGCGAGTGACTATATGTGTAAGATCAATTTTGACTACCGTCAAGCAACAATTTATTCTTTAATTTAGTTTAAAAGCCGAAAAGCTTGTATTCTCCACAAAAAAAAACGAAAGTCATAATTGATTTTCAAGAAAATTGAAAGAGTGTCATAATTTTTTAAGTTAAAACAATCTTCTAGAAGGAATCAGCTTTTACTGTATATTATTTACCAGAACAAAATCAGTGACAATATACATAAACATTTACATTTTACAGTCATGACTGACAATGCATTCAAGGCCCGCGATATTGGCCTGCGAGCCCAAAAGAAAATCCTTTCACGTATGGCCACCAAAAGTATAGCAAAAACATTTATCGATGGCACAACAGCGTCTCTATTGGATAATATTTATCGCCTAGCAAAAATCAATGTAAGTACCAACCAAGTCAATTAATTACCTTTCAAAGCTTCACATTTTTTGTTTCTTTTCAAAATTACAGACGGGCAACAAGAAAGATGCTGAAAAATTAGTCAAAAGCATCATAAAAATAGTCATAAAAGTTGGAGTGCTTCATAGAAATGGACAATTCAATGGAGAAGAGGAAAAATCCGCCGAAAGGTTTCGAAGTAAATTTCAGGTATGGATGGATTTTGTAACTCTGTAATATTTTGAGTTTAGTATTATTTATTATAGATTGACACCATCAATTGTTTGATGGTAACAATAATTTTATGTCAGAGTTCAACTGTGAGCGTTGATTTCCAAATTGTTTTGCTGAAAAGAAATTGATCTGTAATAACGTCCAAATCAATCTCCATGCGTAATTGGACAGCCAAATTTAGTGCCTATCGTGAAGGACTCAAAATTTTAACAATATCGGGGTTTTTTGGGCTCAATATTTGCTTAGGTAACTTTTGTAGAATCTGATAGATTCACGCAATCATACTTAGGAGCAGTTTCCTGCGAATCCAAATATTGTTGCATTTATAGACTTACTATCGCAAGGTATTACGGATGTAGAAAACAAATGTGCTAGCGAGAGAATAGATCAGATTCACTTCTGCTTCGAAACAACTAGACTTGGTGCGGTGAAACACTAAGGAAAATACCACCCTTCAAAATAATCATCAGAGACAAGAATCCATAAATATGATACTGGTCGGATACATGGATATAATCAAGCATATTGTCGTGACGTTCGATCACTAACTTCCCATAAAATCCTATTAGAAATATTGCCGAGAAGAAGCATAAAAAAGCTGAGAGTCATTTGCGAGATAACTTTCGCAACAAATCATAATACCGATATTAATCTTTGTATTGCATCTTAAAAATGAGCTGGAAGAAAATACTTTGCTTCGAACTGCGTGATTGTGGTGGCATGGTTTCCATTGAAAGTTTTGCAAATTTAATACACCGGAACTATCTTTGCTCCCATCGTAAGTCGGATTTCAAGGATAAAAACTACGTCTTCAAGAGACAAGTGTCTTTAACGCATTTGTCGTCAAGGTGAGATGCGTCAAAAAGCAATTACAGGGCATACAAAATAATCTTAATGAAAGCATGATGCAACGATCTTTTCGGACACCACAAACCTACAAAATTTCTTGGTTGTAGGCTTACTACACTTCGATAGAAGTATGAAGCAAAATTATTCGAGAGGAGAGTAACCAAAAGTTTGGTGAGTGGTCAAATAACGAATGGAAGGTGGTAAAAATGACACTGAAGGAGCCAGAAGAACTGCAGCTTAGAAGCTTGGAAAGATCCGTGGGAAATGTATTAAAATAAATAAAATACTGATTGATTTGCAAGAATGACGACACTTGAGATGACATTACCTGTAAGAATTTCAAGGATAGACTTTGCGTTCCATGCTATGTAACCTATTGTTACAACGTTACAATAGAGCTGGGCATAAGTGCGTCGTGCATAAAAGTTGTTCAATGTGGAGGTCTGCAGCCTGGAGATATCTCGAGATATTTCCGACTGATTGAGGTTTAACCTAAGCCACACGCCTTTATATTATCAAGCTACTGCTTAGGTATTAACCAACTGAAGAGCCGTAGTAACCGGGGAGGATGTTAAGTGCCCTAGCATGGTTAACTAATTTAACATCAGTGCTTTAATACAATCACAAAAACCCTATTGGGCGCGGATAAGGTGTGACACATCAACCTGCGCTTCCTATTGAAGATAGTAGTAACAGTTGACTCGAAGTGTAATCTTGGGAATTTAGCGGGTAGATAGGAGTCACCCCTACTTCTCTGTCAATCTAGCCGTTGAGATACCAGATATTTTATGTGAACAAGTTCCAGGATAATTCCATGAAAACTCTACCCGCCTATGGCTACTAAATACAATCACCACGATTTCCCAAGATAGAGTCTCCACGACAGCCAAAGGAAAGTTAAACTTTGACTGACAATGGTCCGTGGCACTTGACCCGCGATCAGATTTTACTGCGATTTTGTCCCATGGTGACCCTTGCAATAATAATCGTAAATCGCGAAAATCGAATCCAAAAGCTCTACAAAAGGTTTTGTAGGAATTTATTATGTCTACATTCTTCAGGCCCTCGTCG
Organism: Oxycera nigricornis; assembly: GCA_963942545.1. NCBI lineage: Eukaryota > Metazoa > Arthropoda > Insecta > Diptera > Stratiomyidae > Oxycera > Oxycera nigricornis. The sequence goes on from OZ012659.1 coordinate 8,355,397, forward strand.
ATGCATGGGGTAAATGACAGTAGAATCTAAGAGGACACTTACATTTTGTTCCCACATAACTATCGTAAGATTCAACAAGAAAACCCCTGGAACAGTCGATTAGGAACGGGGCATACTTCTCCTTTATCAGAGCTCCCACTTTTTTACTGTTTCATTTGAATAAATTCATGTTTGCTGAAAAATTAACAGTAACACATGTCTCGTCATTATCAACGACGCACCAGCTCAAATCGAGCCTTAGTCTCATGAAGACTTTACCACCAGCTGAATGGTTGGCGAATCTCAATAGTCAGCGTCTTCTGAGTGCTCCGAACGTTTGTTTGATTTCCCTGTTTGGCGACTGCCAGTTGCTCGGCTTAACATGGCCGGTTCATTAAAATCTTCGCAGCTTCGCAAGGGTCGATACCGCTGTCTCGCCAAAAGCTCATACCACCATAAATGTATACATTTTTAAATAAACAACACAAGTCGCATTTGGTCCATTTATACCTAGTCATATCACAAGTCCTGACACAAGGCTTCAACGCTTTACCATTCTACAAAAAGTGGCAGTACCGACTTGCATATTCCTTCAATGATTCAGGATCCACCAAGAAAATGTTCCTTCAGTTTTGTTCAAACATTCAAATGGAATTGATCGTCAAGGAAAATTGAATCTCAGTTATAGCTACACACAAATGCAATCGCTTTGCATGTAATATTTTTAGCAAATGAAGTGCACAAGTAATTTTATTTATCAGACCAAGGCGTTAAAGTGTCATCTCAGCAGATTCCAGAATAAAATCTGGTCCACCAAGCTACGTACGAACAGCAACAGCCATAAATTTCATAAGGGTCCGAATTCGCAGAAATCGTATTCATCGGAAAAATGTAATATCTCAGAAGACGAAGATAAGCAAGATTAGCATTTCAAAGATGATATCCGAAGACCTTAGGCTAAAAGCTTGTCGCAGAAGGACCATCCAACTATTGACATCTTAAAAAAATACGACTGGAAATATCAAAAATGCTTCTGCTTTCGTTCAAAGAGAAAACTTTTACCACCGCAAAAAAGGAGTAGCCCAATAGTAGAGTCTATGGACATAGTAATAAAGAAGTAATCCTCTGTATTCAGCGAGGCTACTATCCAATTTCTGTAATGCTTCGGCTACGAGTGTACTCTTGTGTTTCAACAGTTTTTGAAAAATGTATCAAAACTGCTGCAAAAGTTCATGAAGGTATCGTCCTAGAGAACACAGTAAAACCACCAAGTGCAACAATGTTTAAGCACTACCATCAGGATTCAGCTCCTGCTCACAAGACAAGGACCAGTCAGACATGGTTACAAATCAATATTCCGGAATTTATTGCTCATGAAGAATGACCGTTGGGGAGTCTGGACCTAAACCCATTGAATTTTAAAATATGGAGCGTTTTAGAAGAGGAGGTTTGCTCGTCATGTCATAGGATTCTAGAAAACTTGAAGAGAACTTTGACTAAATCTGGCTCGAATTTACGCTTAGCCCCGTAACGTAATTCAATAAATAATTGGTCTTATTGTTTGAATAGTTTTTAGATGTAAACATGTAGTATTAGATTATAAATAAATTTATATAAAAACCTATTGATTTTTGTACTACTCTTCCTATAGTTGTATCAGAACTTATATGTCCTTCCGATCTAATAAATATCCTTTTCATCTTACAGAACACACAGATGGCAATAATATCTTTCTACGAAGTCGATTTCAGCTTCGACCTGCCCTACTTGCAGAAATCCTTTGCCGAGTCACATGCCGCCTTAAAGGATGTTGTGCGTCGTCATCTCAGCGACAAGTCACTGAATCGAATCGATGATGTTTTCGGGTTTTTCGGTAGTGCCAGCCTCCTTGAGACGGCATTCAAGCCAGATTCGTCGTATCGCGAAATCATGGGAAAAATAGTGTCCGACCTGAACGATGCAATGGACAACGGCGACTTATAATGCAATTGAATGATGCTTTTCTATTCGTACACATTAAAATTGTGATTATGTTAGTTTTGTTAAGAAATCCTTGGTGACTTGTATTAATTTGCCCGATGTATTAAGATTGGAGAGAGAGACGAACAGTAGAAGTGAGTGCTTTGATGTTTTTTTACTTCTTCTGTTTCTTGTAAGTTTCAAGTGGCATTTGGAGTAATCAAACGAACATGTATGTAGTCAAAATTACCTGTAACATTCTTGTGAAATGATTTTGTTATTTATTTTTTCCCAATTCTAAAAATTTACTCTTATGTATTTAGATTTGTATTATACACGTATAGTTGAATAGATTAGGGTAAAAAAAAAACAACTGGCTTCGCACTAGACTTTGTATATTCTACTAATTTTTAAAGTATTATCACATGTACTCAATTCCAATTGATATACATATTGTATTGCATACCAGATATTAAGATTTGTACGATTAAGCAGTATTTACTCAATAAGAGGCCTTGTCACTATTTAGTAGAACAACAAAATGAAACAAACAAATATTAATCATATCAAACTTGTTTATAATGGTATTTTTACATGATATTGCTCCAATTTTGGATTAAACAATGTTTAAGGAGAGACGATTCTTTTTTTGTTAATTGTTCAATAAAATATGGAATTAACCCTTCTGATATTATTTTAATAATAAATATTAGCATCAGATGTGATGTGTGTCTTTGATATCAGGCAAAATTGTTGTCTAGTCGTGTGATGAACAGCACCCAATGAATAATGTATTTTAAATCATTAAGAAACCGAAATTATCGTTGAAAAGAGGACCACAAACATTGTTTTCATTCGTACGAAATTTACTCTTGCCTTAGATAAGTCGGCATTAGAAATTTTTATACAAAAATTAAAAAGGAAATATTGCAATGCTGATGAATGTTTAAATCACGTCGGAATACTCAATCCATGCACCATGTGGACACTTATCTAGGATGAATGGTTAAATCTAGTGGTTTTCAAACACATAAATTTCAATTCTGGAAATAAAGATTTTTTTATTCCTTAAAATATATAAACCGCAATTAAATGCTACGTAACTATTGAGCTTTGTAATTTACCTTTATAAAATGGTCCGCCTTTTTACCGTATGCGATATTTTCGATCCATTTAAATAAATTAATTAATCGAACGTATTTTCTCGCTCCATATCAAAAAATTGACTTACATTTCTAAACACAAATTTTGGTCGAGTGTTTTCACCAAAACGTTGGAATCTTAAACCAATCGGATCTGTATCTTACACTTTTCCATTCATTATAATCAAAATTTTCACATTTTTGTATAGAATTCGTTACGCATGCACCAATTTTTACTAACTACCTCGGAAAGAATGCTATTTCGTCGTACGATGAATTGTCGCTGCTCGACAGGCGTAACAATCATCTGTTACGGAACCCAAAAAGAGCGAAACAATTCAACGTTAAGAAATATCCAGCAGTCTTTAAACAATTGAGCAGAATATTGCAAGGCTTTGTCTGATCAAGCTGTATAAACTGCAAGTGCTTCACAAATTTGGTATTCTTTTCTTTCGATTCATCACTTATAAGCTAACCTTGCCCCGTCCAAGAAAAGCATATCTAGGTGACCATAAAATTTGTGCTGTTAATATTGTCCTCGCACCTAACAGGAATCCTCGAACGAATAACACATTTTCTACGTTTTTTAAAGTAAATTTTTTTAAATTTTTTTCCGTAATGTCCAAGTATTGTATATAAACGATTCGATCAAAGATTTACAACCGACATAGTGAAATGTACACTAATTTTCTAAAATTACAAAGAACTTAAAACCTATTCGACTGGGTGCTAAAATAATTGCAAAAATTTCCTGAGCGGACTTGGTAAATTATAACTTAATTTATAAGAAATCACTTTTCAATATTTATTTATCAAACAAGTAAATCATGCAAAAATTGCACTGAATTTCTTTGATAAAATGCTTTTTAAAATAATTTTAAATAAGATGAAAAATTGAATGTGCAAGTGTAAAATTGTATTTGGAAAAGTAATTAATCTGAAAATATATAGAATAAAAATAACTTCATATTAAGTTGTTTAATATTTCAAAATTTCCTCGAAGAGGAGTACAATCTTCACGATTATTGTCTATAATTGTTGACGAACTACTAGAACTGATTTAATGAAGGCTTCGAAGAAACACGATACGTAGATGATCTCGTTACAACAAGAAGAGATATTCTGTTACAATCTTATCGGATTACATGCAATAAGCCTGGGCAAAATATTGTTAAACAAAGCAACTTAACATCAATTGCACGAAAACTTAATATTACTGATACGAAAAACTTCAAGCTGAAGCTATGAAAACCTAATACCATTCACAGATCAAAGTGGTGGTACTGCGTTGTAAAGAGTTGGCTAAACAATATCTGAAAACAAGGCCGTAGCCGGCTGGTAAACCTCATGAGTATTCTTAGGTAAAAAATACCTGGATATAGTAATAGATCGACAGAGAGAACATATTTCATATCTTTGTGGTCGCTTGAGAAAATTTATTACAAATTTGTAGAGTTCCGGTATATTATATCTGAAAATAATTTGAGGATGTTTTCTTTTGCCCTGATACAGTCGGTTATCGGGCATAGTATCGTAGCTTGGGGTAGCGTACATCCGAGTGATTTACAGCCCCTGATATTATTGCATAAAAAAAAGCTACGAGGTGTGTCCCTTGACGTTCACACGAATGACGTCATGGAAATATCTACTTAACTATTAAAACGAATGATAAAAATAATAATGCTTTAAATAATGATAACTTGCAGTAAGTGAAACGAGTTATTATTAGGCGTTTCATCGCCTTATACTTTGAAAATATCAATTGATTTTATGTGAATATTTGTGCAACCATAAAGAACTGTAATTTTTTTTTATGAGAACTATTTAAAGCATCCGATCTTCTAAAGAATTGGTTGTTGCAAGAAGAAATCTGTTTGAAAAAAATTGTTAAGAAAATAAGTTATAAGTTATATATAAATAAGTTATTATTTTTTAATCAAATTAAAAAATGGCTATATTAAATGTATTGAAAAGCTTAACGTAAGCAAACATTTAGACAATTGAAAAGTCTGCGCAGACATTTTTTTCGTCGTTGGGAATCTCCAAAAGATACCGATTTGCTCCTGCTTCTCGGTATGTCACATTTTTACCGACTAAAACTACCTCCGCTTCCTCCAAACCTCACACTCCATCACTGATTGCTTGCACTGTCCGTGTGCAATGTATTCCCTGAATGCTTGTTTATTTGTTTAGTACTTCCCAGACGATGTACATCGGTATAAGGGATAGTGCCAGTATCTGAATAATTTTTATTCAGTAGTAGTAGTAGTAGTTTATAGAATAAACCTTAACGTTTTTAATTTTTAAATTGAGTTCCCAGTAAATGTATACGTAGTATGATTTTAAACGATATTATGTTACCCGCTTCTCTTAGTGTGCGAGGTAGCTCATTGTAAACATTTGCTGCGGTGTTAATCGGATCCATCCTCAGGCGCCCTGTCATAACAAATTTTATTAAAATACCATTCGCGTTCTTCACAGTCGTTTTCCCACCAATTTTTATCCAGCTTCATGGTTTTGATTTCATCATTGTGTAATAATTTTTATAAATGAATTTTCCTTGCCCATTTAAATCAGTGCGTCTACGTTAAGTTCTTGTGCTATTTTATATACTTCACATTTAGCGGTCATTCTTTGAAAGTTGAATATGATCTTCTATGCTTTGGTTAGTAGCCGTGGCATGCTCATCGGGTTATTTTTTCGTAGTCTGGCTCCAAATTATGATCCCGTATGTAATTGTTAAAAGTATATATGCATTTTTAATTTGTATTTTATTTTTAACTGAGAAAAAGCTGAAACGATACAACCAACGATAACTACAATTTTTTCCTCAGGTCATCGTCCACGTTAGTTTTTCATCTATTATAATTACTTCATTTGTTTAACTCTCTGAAGTGTTTTATAATATATTTTTAGTGGCTCAATCTCACAATAAGTCAGCTTCATTTTTACCTGAGTGAATCAATATCGTATCGTCAGGTGTACATTACAACTTTCCCGTCGATTCCTGCAGCCACCAGGTTATTTATAAACAACAGGAATAGAATAGGTCCTAGTATTGATCCCTGCAGTACGCCAATAATAGTCTGCACTATTTTACCGCTAACGTATCCAATTTCAGTCCTTTGAAGTCTTTCTGTCAGGTATGTACGTATAAGTTCTCTAGACTGACCAATAATTCCCAAGTTTACTTATCAATATATCATGCATCACTGTATCAAACGCCTTTTTTAAGTCAATAAAAACTGCAGCAGCGTAATTATCCTGGTCCAGTTGCGTATTGATATGTCTCATTACGTCTACAATCGCGTCTGTTGTTCGTTTATTTTCCTGAAAGCCAAACTGGTTTCTATCAAGTTATTTCCGTGCAGTGTGAACAGTCCATTAAACCCTATTCTGCATTAAGTATTCTTTAATTCGCAAGAAATCGGTAGAAATCCTGCATGACGAAAAGAGCTGATCGGTATCTTTTTGAAGAGTTTCACCTCCCAACGTTAGAAAAACTCTAAGAAAGACGAAAAATGCCCACCGCGTGTATCTCTTTTACCCCATCCAATAAAATACAAACATAATGCTTCAGAATTGTGCTCCTTTCAGTCATTCGTATAAAAATAAGTTTGAATTAAATATAAATAGCCGGGCTGAAGCACTTTCCAAACGCTCGTAGCTCTTTATCATAGTCCTCCATTTCCTTTTGAAGAAGCTCCAACAGTTTCTCTTTTCTTGTCTAGCATAGAAAATGTTTTTCATTGTAGGTAGACACTGGAAACAAACTGTTTCCTTACCAATTTTACAACAGATGCTGTTGTTCCTAATTCACGTTTGCACGTTTGTAAGATATTAATAATTTCGGATTTCTTTGGACCACTAGATGCTCCACCAGATGGTAGAATCCTTGATAGGGTTTCATCGCTTTGAATAAAATACAATTGAAAAATCAATAAAGTAAACGTTAGATGAAAGGGACATTTATTCTTACATTTTCGCACCGATATCTGCCTCTAAACTCATTTTATTCCAAAAAAATTTGTAAAGAGCCACTTGAAATCCAAACAAACATGACATATAAACATAATACAATTTGATATATGCATTTATTCATTACATTTGGCGCACAGAATACTAAGTGGAATTTGATCTTTTTTTTTCGAAAAAAAAAACAACAACACTGCTTCATCAATAATTAAATTTACTCGATAAATATTAATGAAGCCTAGGAACATGGTGAATTCTTGGTCAAGTCAACTTGGAGGGTTGATTTGCATGGTAAGAGCAAAAGACCACCAAAATGTAAATGTCGAACAAGATAGAATTTAAGGTAAAAACGACTACACCGTGAGAAAAGCAAATAATAGAACGGAGCACCTAAGGAGAGATCCGATTAAGGAGAGATCCGTTGCCTCATGAAGTATAAAATAGCAAAGATAACATCTTTTAAAGCAACTCTACGAAAGAATTTACTCGAAAAGCGAAACTTGAAATAGTAACACTTAACAGATAAAGCTTTGACAACCTGCACGAAAGCATTTTCTAGAAAATATAGCTCAAACCTAATTTACAGTGTCGAATTAAAAAAACATCATGCGATATAGTATGTAATATCCCTTATACTGATATTTATTGCCTGGAAATAACTAAATAAAAAACAAAACCAAATAAATTTAACGGAAAAATTGTACTCGGACGGTGGAAGCAACGAGTGACGAACAGTGGTTTTAGTCGACAAAAATCCAACATGCCGAGAGGCAGGAGCTTCTTGTTATCGTTTGAAGACTTTCATCTCCAAACGTTAATGAAAATCTGAAAAATTCTACCCGCAATATTGTAAGATAGCGGCTTAGCCGTGCGATCGTCATCTTCCACTTGCACGAGGAAAAATGTGAAAACAGGTCTAGCATTCTGTAAACGAGTCCTGTGGAGCTGCTCTGGGATGTTGCGCCTGCGGAGACATCGTTCATGTGTTATATGCTCCGCATCCACGATAATAAAGAGGCCTGATTAAATAGATTTTGTGTCATAGGTCCTGAATTCTTGGACATATTGGACGGTGGATGATGTAAAGCAGCGACTAATTGGTTTATACGTGAGAAAAACTACAAGAAAATAGTATTTGAAAGTCCAAAGTGTCCTGAGTTCATGTAGAAGCAATCATTTGGATTTTGTCTTTATCCAAGCGGAGTTCAGATTTTATTTAAAGTTTGGAGTATATAAGTCGCAGGATCTCATGGAAACAAAGATTTAAAAATAGTAATATTTGATCCATTTTAAGAACGATCTATCCATACCGATTGAAAGCAGTACAATAGGGACCGATGTTGAAGACATTTGGAAAGGAAGTTGGTCTTGTTCCTTATTATGGAGTAAAAGTTTAAAAATTCGAGGATTATCTAGCCCATCATTCACTTCCAACTTACAGATCGAAGAAACCCCGACTAGAAGGGCCTTACCGCGTAAATTATCCCAACTTCCACGCGTTAGACATGGGCGGGTGATGGTTGTTTGTGCGTTTGTCTCCTGAACGGGTCCGAATCGAATAAAATATTGACATTTGCTCTCGAGATTATCGTTATAATAAAGTATTTGTGCGCACGAAATGCAGAATAGAGATAACGTACAAGGTAAGGTCGTAATTTCTGATTATGTTTAAACCTAGAATAAAGTGAAATATTCAAGCCGATTGTTTTCTTATCTTTTTAAATTTTTCATTTATTAAATTTTCAAATAAATTTTTATATTTATATATCACATCACATATGAATGCGTCCTTTTTTTTTGTTGAAACTACCAAGCATATCATTAATAGATTAAAATTTCATTTTATTTAACTAGGGGAAAAATCTCTATGTCTAGAAAAACATATCGTACCATTTATTTATACATTAATTCGTTTTATCATTTCTCTCATTTAGTTATTTGCTTTAAAACAAATTATTTTCGCATCATTTCAACGTTTCATTCTAGCTTTCCCATCTTGACTTTTATATAAATCTCATAAATGTTCAAGTAACGCACACCTGAATCGTTCAAATTGCGTTACTCAAACATCTACACACCCATTTACAAAGTGCAGCCGTATTTCTTCACCAATTTTTTTTTGTCTATTGTTTGATTATATGTATTTTTACAAAACATATTACACGTCCTAATCTAAATTTGATTTATTTCACTAAGATCGAGAAAATATAGCATGTATGTAGAATATTTTGCGAGTAAATTTTATTTGTCTAGAACTCATTGAGTTAGTCGCACTTTAGTACTGCTCTCCTCCTCTTCGGGGGTAGTAGGTGTTGTGGGCGAAGCGGGATCGTTGGTTACCGTACCATTCGACGTGGGTGCCGTTCGTCGTATGTATTGCGGTGCACACGAACCATGGACGCAATCCTCGTTTATGTGAACGGTTTTCACATCAGATCCGGGCACTTCAAACATTGGATCGAGCAGTAGGGTTTCCTGTGAAGGGAAAGAAATGTGATTGACTTCTGTTGTGAACAATAGCCGATTTAAAATCATTGAATTGTGATGGAATTGAATTTTGTACTGACTATTCCACTACAGCATCAGAAAAAAACGTAGGCAAAATGCTATGACTAGTTAGGAGAATCTCGTACTGCATTATAAATGGACGACAAAATTGAAAATAAAAAACAGGGGAAGAATGATTGATTTCGATCCAAAATTGATGCCCAATTTTAAAGTGATGATATAGAAGGGATTTCTAAAAAACAATTAGAAGTATACAAACGATCAAACACTTTTGTTAGTTAGGGGGCAGAACAATATTTTGCTTATGGCGGACAGGGACAGGATATGATCCCCTCAAAAAACACAGTAAGATCACAAAATAATCGGAAATTACTACTGTGGCGAAAATTCATTCGAACCACATTATTTTTCTTTGTATGAATGCCCCTTTGCAAGTATACTGGCCTGTAATTACTACCGGCGTTCATTTGATATCGAGTCATTGTTTTTTATTGCATAATTAGAAAAAAATGTATTTTTAACAATTTCAAAGATTTGAAAATTAAATAAAACCTTTCCGTAGACAAAGTCAAGCCTCTGTATGTTCCAAATATTTTTTTCTTTGTTCAGGTATATAGCTGCGGTCAAAAAAAAATAGCACCGAAACTCTTTGAAATGTTCGTGATTGAAAAAATGTAATTCATAATATAATAATTCACATAACCACTTCAGATTTATAAAGTCAAAGTACTCTCCTGCAACAATATGCAAATCAATTTTTTTTTCAATTCAATCCTTGAAAAATTAAATTATATTTTGTGAAAAAATATCAGAATCTGGCCGTTCAAAATAATAGCACTGTAAACACAAATCAATTTAAAAACTAAAAAATTTCACATCCTTTCTGGAATTACTGTGTTAAATGAAAGAAATTATAACTATAGAACTAAATTTAATCGAAATTAATATTTGTTTGCATGTCCTTTGTAAGCAATAACTGCTGCACAACGCCTTTGCATGGAATCAACTAATCTGTGGCTTCTCTTAACAGATATTGTATTACAGAAATCTTCAATCGCACTCCAAAGATCATTTTTATTTGTTGGTTTGCGAAGTGAAATACTTTTCTTTATATCCGCCCAAAGATTTTCAATTGGGTTGAGATCAGATGTCCTGCAGGCCACTCCAATAAGGTTATGCAGTTGTCTTCAAACCATTTTTTCCCTTTTCTGCTGGTATGCTTCGGATCATTGTCTTGTTGGAAGACTCATCTGAGCGGCATTTCTTCCGAAGAGCATGGCAGCATGACATTCTGCAGTATATCAACATAAACGGTTTCATCCATGATGGTTTTGATCCAATGTATTGGGCCAACACCGTAATAAGAAAAGCACTCTCATACCATGATGCTAGTACCTCCATGTTTTATGGTTTTTGTAGTGAACCTTGGGTCGTATTGTGCATGAGGGGGTTTTCTAACATAATTACGAGTATAGCACAATCTTACTTTCGTCAGACCAAAGTATATTTCTCAAATTCTGCACTTCCCAGTCCAAATGCGTTTCAGCAAAACGTATGCGCCGTGCAATGTTCTTAGCAGTTAAGAGAGAAACTTTTCTTGGACTATAGGCTTTAAGATTATTTTGTCTTAATCGTCGACGAATTGTTTCTACACTAGCTGTCACATTTAGCTCATTTTTAAGCTGCGTGGCTGCCATGAATGGTCCATTTTTGCTTAACCGTATAAGTCGGTGGACCAATAAAGGCGACATTGCCCTCTTTCGACCACGCGTTTCGGTTTTTTGCTCAAATAATTTTGCATTTCTAATCATTTTATTTGAACAATTCAGAGTTTTTCTGGTTTCGGTGTAAGTTTTACCTTCTGATATCATCTGTTTAGTAATTTTTTCGTTTTTTCGGTGTGCAATGTTTTCCACGTTCCACTTCCACTAAGATTGTTATAAATTGAATATAATTACGATGTAAATACGTCAATTTAACATCCGTTCATTTCATTTGTTTTTTAATGATAACTTCCAACGGTGCTATTTTTATGACTGCACTAAATTCCACTTATTGATAAAAAACCAACAAAATCAAAAGTAATCGTGGTCGATTTGAATGAATTGATGTTTGCTCTGAGAGAATATTACTTGTCTAACGGTATTTTAAAGTGACGGAGACTATAAGTGCCCATGCAAAAACAAAATCTTCAAAAGTAGTCAGAGGACTTATACAGTGCTATTTTTTTGACCGCAACTGTATATGAAATAGTCAAAAAAGTTGCATAGTTTAAAAAGGATCCAATTCTGATGCTGATCTAGAAAAGCAGTGTTAAGAGATTGATAATTTCTACGGAATTGCAACAATTGCAACAATTTCAAGAAACTGTATTCAAATTCGTTCCAAATTGAACGATAGAACATATTTTGCTACAAATGATATCGCGTGGCTCGATCGTCAAGCTCATTGGCCACAAATTACATTATTTTTATCTATTTCTGTGTGTCGTGACGCCCAACCAACTTGAAAGTAAACAAACTGTAAGAATCAGAAGCAACTTGCTACTGGCAATCTGCCATCAACGTATAACATGAAAACAAAACATCTAAATATAATTTGGAGTTATTTCGTAGCCAACAAAAAAAACTGACCCCAAGCATACTTGTTGTTCAGGTAACTTACCATTATAGCACGCAGTCCTCGTGCACCAGTTTGCCGTTCCATGGCTTGTTGCGCTATCGCGACCAAAGCAAGTTGTGTGAAAGTAAGTTCGACTTGATCCATTCCAAGCAATGCCCGATATTGCGGAACAAGTGCATTTTTCGGCTCGGTCAAGATTCTTACCAGCATGCTCACATCAAGACTGTGGAAAGGAACGAGAACAGGGAATCTGCCAACGAATTCCTGCAAGGAAAATGTAACACAATTTGGTGAATTTAGTTTGGAATCACGCTGTTGAATATTTACTGGTATCATTCCAAATTCCACCAGGTCCCGCGCCTGCACCTTCGTCAAGCACACATCTCGTTCCGCTTGATCGTTGTCCATGGGTGCTGCCGAGGCCTGTGCTGCTCTTCGGCCTTCCGAATTGTTTGATGGCATGCCGAATCCTAAATACTATGTACAACAAGTTATTAACAGCCAGCATAGATTAATGCACGTCAAGAAGCTGGTACCTTTTCATTCAGCCGTCGGGCGATCAAACGATCCAGACCGGTATACGCTCCGGAAGCGACAAATAATATGTTAGTGGTGTCAACTTGTACGGTTTCGCCGCGTAACTTTCGAGGCGAATTTCGTTCGGGCACATTGACCACTGTCCCTTCCAGCATTTTCAACATACCTTGCTGCACCCCTTCGCCGCCAACATCGCGCAATTGATGGATGCCGGGCACAGCGCCGATTTTATCTACTTCGTCCAAGAAAACGATTCCCGTCTGCGCTCGTTCAACACTGAAAATTGGTTGATTGTTAGAAAGTTTTTAAAGTGCACGCCCTACGACTTAAGACACGGAACGAATCGAGTTAACTATGTACTTCCATTGTCTCGCATCCGAAAGAATGGAAGGTTAATGAGGCTAATCTTTGGACATGTTCATGTGAAAAGCTACTTTCTCGGATATTTTAGTGCGTGCAGAAGTTCCCTGGACTTCTGTTAGACATAAAGCATTGCAGGCCTACACTTACTTATAATTGGCATCTTGGAGCAGTTTCGCGATAACGCTCTCGATGTCTTCGCCAACGTAGCCAGCTTGTGTCAGCGTGGTGCAATCACAAATTGCAAATGGAACGTCCAGGCACTTGGCAATCGTCTGAGCGATCAGCGTCTTCCCTGAACCGGTTGGGCCCAGCATCAGGATGTTGCTCTTTTCCAGTTTTAGCTCGTGCGTTTGCTTGTCGAGCAGATCCGAACCAGGATTCTGGCTTTGAGGAGGTGTTAGTGGCGGCCTTGGCACCTCTGACGGTGGCGAGCTCATTATGGTGTGACCTATGCCTGATATGTGAAGCAGATCCGATCGACCCATCGCGTCCGATTGTTGGGCATTGTTTGACGGTGGCGGCAGATTATGATAAATTCGTTTGTAATGATTGTACACAGCAACAGATAATACTTTTTTGGCGAGGTCCTGACCAACAACATGTCTATCCAGATATTCCATGATTTTCTTCGGCGGAGGTGGTGGTTTGCGATGCCCTTTCACTTCTTCCTTGACGGTTTTCTTTGAGTCCACTTCGCTCAGCACCACGAAGAAGTGATGGCACTTCTCGCACTTTACAAATCGTGTTGAGCTGACAAACGTCTCGACATGAGTGCAAGGATCGCCACATTTCGGACAGGATAAGGCATTTTTCTTGTTGGGCGGCTCCTTGCCACTACCCGATGAAGTGGTTGAACCACCGCCTGTCGAGGTGGTGTCTTTCGATTTCGCACAAATCGGTGTTATGTGAAAATGACGAGTGCTTGTTACGCGACTGCATGTCTCGGGATGTGACGAAACTACGTAGATAAAACCTGAAAAAATCCAAACAGAAATTCAATCAACTTTAGCATGTTATGTTGGTCAGCGGCACAAGCGATTCGAGTTTCGTCAGATTGATAGTAAAACAATATGTTTGATACGAAACCGCATTTTTATGTTGCGTATTTGTGACCGTGACATTTTCTAAGCAGCGAATGCCACGTTCAAAGTCAGTTGGATACGTGCTTAGTGGAGCACACCAACCAAACAGGCCGCATGGGAAGGTGTTACTCAATCTAACCATTTTCAATGTGGTATAATTGGTCGTCACCACTATTCATGTCTTTTGAATGCAATCGCATCTGTAGTGGCGAACCAATAAATTTCTTGAGATTGATTTGTTTTGGCAATAAAGCTGGAAATGTTCAGGTTAAGTAAGTTTTTCGATTTAAAAATAGTTTTACTCTTTAGTGGGCTCGTCTCTGATGTGCGAATATCATTTAGCGTTTTTGAAGTGCATACGCAGCAGCAATAATTAACCAATTTTATGCATATTTCACGCGAAAGAGAGAAATTGGGAGCTGCTTTAATAGCGGCGAATGTGATGATACGCTTCAAGCGTATCCAAGCAAAGTTCTAGTAAATTTTCAGCATCTACTTCAATTAATTTCTTAAGGGTTAGGGGGTGTAATTGATTAAAAGGCTTTTTTTTAACTGAATGCATAATATCTCAAGAATATTGTGTCAAAATTTCAAGTCGATTGGAGCAAAATTGACGAAGTTATGAGTTATGATAAAATTCTCTTATGAACGTTTTATACCGAATTTTTTTGTGTTCAAAGCTTTAAGGGGTCTACCCTCTTTTAGCAATGTAAAAACGGGTTGTTTTCAATAATTTTTTAGATACGTTTAAATTATAAATATTGAGGGGTTATACTCAATAAATACCTTCCCGAAATACACAAAAAAAAACATTTTTTATTCATTTGTGTGAGTTTTATCAATAAAAATGCTGGTTGAAAAAATGTCGAAAAAACGAGAGGGGTGTGCGCTGTTGATGGAATTTTCGAGATGGTTGGTCTGAAACAAAAAAATCAAATAGTTTTAGGTTCAGTATGTTAATAGCTATAGCGCAAATAGGGTGATTTACGAATTTTGCAAAATTGACATTTTCCGAAAAAAATACGAAGCAACATGCTTTTTTCATCGTTTTTGACCAAAAAAATACTTTAAATCAAAATTTTAAAAACCCCTATTCGTGCTATAGCTGTCGTCATAAAGAATGCCTGGTAAAAATTTGGCGAGAATCGGTTCAGTAGTTTCCGAGATTTCATCAACGTGGCGTCGAAAAACGTTGTTTTGAGAAAAACGCGGTTAAAGTTTTTTTTAATGGAGAATCGCGCTCGGGTGACAAAGTGAAAGTGGCCCAAACATACAGTTAGACTATTTCGATCTTTATAAAATTTTAATATCATATTTCTGCATGTATATACTTTCCAAAAATGCAATAAAAAAATCGATTTTTTGAAAATGATAAAAAGGGTCGATCCCGTTTCCCCACAACTCACGGTTTCAAAGTCGGTGTCCCTCATAGCTTCAAAACTAATGCACCGACATTTTTGAAATTTTGAACATTATCTCTGTACATAATTTACGAGGTAACGTTGGAGAGCTTTTTTCAAATTTGTTAATAATTTTTATTTTACAATAACAAATCAACCGATTTTTTTCGCAAAAAATCGCATTTTCCCCTTCAAAGTGTTCTAAAAAATGGAAAAATTGAAATTTCAAAAAACCCACCCAGTGTTACCTGGGGGAAACTATTATCTAACGAATGAACTTTCATTTTTATTTGATTTCAAATGATCCAGCACCAAGTTATGAGGGGCACCGCAATTCTACTTTTTTCCGAGACACGTCCGAATAATTGTTGCCATTGCCGTAATTTTTTTAATATTTCTTCGTGAAAATTTTATGCAATTTTCTTCGAATGTCATACTTTAATGTACTATTGGTTTTAATAAAAAGATTTTAACTGTGTCATCACAAAAAAATCGTAAAAACATGCCTTTTTTGTACAAATTAACCTTAGCCCCCCCTCAATAAACAATGCTGTTTACTCTTCAAAAAAATAATTAGAAAAAAATGGACGATGATCACATTTAGTCGTGGCCTCATAAGCATTGAATTTTTTCACTCTCACTTTCCAACCAAATTTAGGAAAATAAAAAATCTAATTGCTCAACCTTCGCCCATGACCTTAATCTTGTGATTTACCTCCATCATGCATTTCCGTGACGAGTAGTTGCCAGATTTGGTATAATTGACGGTACTTAAGCAGAAAAGCAAGCTTACGTATATGAAATATCAGGTTTGATGTTTTAAATGGGAGTACGTTTTGTTGTTGCAATCGTTCAAAAATTATAAGATTGTTGCATTTTTCGGAATTATTCAAGATTATGTTTGGCATTGTGCTTATAGAACAGATCATCTGAGATATTTTATAAGTTATTGTGCACTTCAATTCACTTGTTAGAAAAGGAGCTGTTAAAGTCAAGCTTGATGCTTGACAGTGAACTAATTTGGACGAACGATGAAGTGAAGCAGAGGAATGTTAATCGAAGATTCCATAAATTTGATGATGAAGACATAATCCGGTCAGGAAAGAAAATTCGGCAAGTATGATTTGTCTGGTGGTTTGAATATTGTGGACTGTCTTCAGATTATCATTTTGTCTATCGACAGCTGGGGACTGTACCGGAAAAAATGACCTTTAGTTTTTCCTTTTTAGCTCCTGTTTGGGATAAGTTTAAGTCTTTGTCAGGTATGGAAAATTAGCTATAAAATGCGACAAAAAGAACGTTTAATCCATTCGTATTGTAAAATCACTCTTGCAAAGATGTCATCAAATCAAGAAAAAGTGCGAAGTTTAATTGTGTGCAAATACCCGGGAATCCCACTTCGTAAATATTCGGTACTAGCAAAGGAGACCAATTCGTCGATTGCAACAGTGCAACGAACGATTATAAAGTACGCAAAGGGCCTACCTGTTGCTAGAAAACCGGGATCAGGTAGAAGAAAAGGTCCATCCGATACAAATTTGAACCGAAAGGTAAGGAGGAAATTTTTGCAGAGTCCTAACACATCCATTCGATATATGGCTCAAAAAGTGCAAACATCGAACGCAAGGATTCAGAAGATTAAGAAGTATTATAATCTTAGATCATATAAGGTCCAAAAAGTACCCGATCGATCCGAGGAAAAGGAGAATGATGCGAAAAATCGGGCTCGAAAGCTATACACGGATTACCTGAGTAAAAGGATAACTTAGAATAAGCCTTGAAGTAAACTCTTTTCATTGTCAGACCTTCTGAATGACCGTCAACAGCCCAATTTGTTCATAGTTTTTGGACGAAGGATCAATAAGCATAATGTACTCATTTAAAATTCATGCATCCATTATTGAAGAGAAATTTATTTTGCGTTTTCGTCAACAGTTCCTCGCCAGTTGATAGTAGATATGGTTTGCCAACATTCAAACTCCTCTAATAGTGTAACGAGGCGAATTAATAACCCGATCTATGTTAAAACACAAATTAAATTTTTCGTAGTTTTGAATAAGATTGAGTAGATTATCATCAATAATCAGTTGCATTCTTCAATTTTAGATACCATCGAACTTAGCCTATTTTAACTCGTTTCAAACAACTACGGACCTTTTAATCTTGACCAAAACCATCATCACCATCTTCTCTCTCGCCTTGACATTATTTAAATTTCAATACAGTCTCCATTCCACTCACTTCATCTTTGCAAAATTTCAAATCAATTTCGAATCACTTTCTAACCCACGTAAACGTAGGTCATTGTGTTGTATCGATGAATTGAACAAAACTTAATTAAGGTCATTGCCGGCGAAACAACACGATCAATTTTGTAAATCAGACAACTTGGCTTTTGCTACTTGAGCCAACCAACAACTAAAATAAATATTTATTATTCGTGCCTTGCGTTGAAGAATGAAAGAAGAAGAAAAACAACTCGATTTCAATGGGACTTTGGTAATTTTTACGATTTTTTAAACAGACACTATTATCGCTCGCGTGTTCAAAGTACATAATACTTTTTTTGTTTATGATTTTAAAAAAAGAATTGCAGTGCTAATATGTGCAAATTATGTCGCGATCAGTTCAACCTGCAGTCAATACGAATTGTGGTTCTTTTTGGGACATTTTTCAGTTTTCGAAATACAATTTTATGCTTTGCGCAACTCAGAGTCGGTCAACGACTGATTAATGAAACATGCAAATTCAGTTCAAACCTGACTAAGCTCATTGTTTATTTAGAGTCTATTTCGGCAAAGTCATGCTGTTTTGTGTCCTCTAATCAATATAGTATTGACAAGTGAGTGAGACTCATAGAAACCTTAAAAAGTGTGTCTAGCCTTAGTCAGTATTGTTTTGATGACAAATTCACATTGATTACTGTTCAGAGTGTCGCAAAGGTTTCGAAGTCAACTATAAAAATGGACTACTATGGAAAATAGTAAAAAAATTTACTATACCTAGTCGTGCCATAAATATTGTTTTACCTATAATAATGAAACTACTAGTTGGATTTTAATTTTTTTTACCAGTTATTGTAAAACTAACACACTACATAATAAAAACGAAATTATTAAAAATGGCCGCCTTTTTCATGAATACAGCGCCGAAGTCTGCCAAGCCACTGGTCTATTGATTCTCGCACGACTTCCATCGGGAACCACAGCTCCACAGCTTTTTTCAACGCCTGTTTTAACGTCTTCAGGTTGTGGTGGCATTTTTTACAGACCATACTCTCTGATACTGACCACAATTTGTAGTCGAGGGGACTATGGTCTGGAATGGCTGATGGCCACAAATTAACGCTAATAAACTCTGTCACATGGTTCCCCAGGCACTCTTGTGTGGTTTTCGCCTGCGTCTGCACGCAGAGTCTTGTTGCAAAACCCATTCTTTATTTTCAAACATAGTTCGGCTTAGGGGATCCACTACCTTCATTAAGATATCCGACTGATTATTTTTGGCAGCTGTTTTGGCGCCCTTTCCACAGAAATGGATAGAAGTGACACCTTCGTAGGATACTCCCCACCAAACCATCACTGATGCTGGATAATGTCCTTGTTCAACCTTCGGGCTCTTTTCTGTAGCCTCCTTAGAAGACCGTGCATATATCCTATCATTTTGTTTGTTGAAGGATTCCTCCACGGTAAAGATTTTCTCGTAGTGCCCTTTACCGTATCTCGATAACTTGAGTTTTTCACCCTATTTCGTTTTAAAGCGGCATTGAGTCCGTGTCCTATTTGTCTTCTAAAAGCTGCAAGCCTAAGTCTTCTTTGATGATACGACTCATGGTTCTCGGCGCAATGTTCATATCATGAGACATGATTTTCTGATTGCGGATAGGATTTCTTGCGATTCTGGACCTTACAGCTTTGATGGCTTTTGGCTTATGAGCCGAGCGAGATCTGCCAGATCTTTTACGATCTATTACATCTCCAGTATCAAGGAATAACGCTATAGTTCGATATATGAAAACACGCGTGATTCTTGTTTAGCGTTAAAATCCGACTTTTGTCACAGTGAAATGCTTCAAATAGAATCTTTGTTTTGTGAATTGATAAGATATTGCGATCCACCATTTTTTGCGTCATTTCCCTGCAACAACCGTTGATCGTTACGGACGTAAAAACACCATAACTAGTTTATAGTAAAAAACATGATTTTATTAAAGTTTGCATTGAAAACAAATGTATCTGATAAACTGCACAGTTTGTTGGTTCTAGTATATTAATACTCTCCTACAGTAATGGACACATAAATAGGCCGGTTTCGCTTAATTAAAGTTAATGTTGTTTCACCAAAACTACATTAATCAAATTAAAATAACTACTTTTATTTTATAAGCTCCTTAGCATTCTAAAAACAAAAACATAAAATTCTTCTTTTTAATATGAACATAAATGCAATAAAATAGTAATTCAAGTAATAAATTCGGAAATAACATGATCACATAAAAAGGACATTTCAAATTTTCATATAAAAAAAGTTAAAAACTTTACTTAAAATAAAAAAAACGGTCAATATTTTGTTGGGTATCCCTTGTTCATAATTACTTTCCACAAGCTTCTTGCACATACTGCTTCAAATATTTTACCATGCCGCTTTAACCGTTTGCCACAAATCGTTCAAATTTCTATATGGTTTTTCTTTCCAACTTCCTTTTTTACTATTTGCCACAAATTCTATAAAGGATTTAAATCTGGGCTTTGCGCTGGCCAGTCCAAAATATTTATTTTTTGGATTTTTATCCATTGCATTACTAAGCGGGATTTATGCTTTGAATCATTATCCTGCATAAAGATCCATGTAACCGGCAAAAATTCATCAGTATAACGTGAAGGTAATTTTCTAAAATACTTTTGTACATTGCACCTTGATCCTTACTAAAGGTCCAACACCATGCCAGGACAAAGCTTCCCACGCCATTAAAGAGCCTCCGCCGTGCTTAATTGTTTTAATAGTGTAAAGGGATTGTTTGCTTCACCTTCCGGACGTCTGACATAAATTTTGCCATCTGATCCGACTCTGTTAAATTTGCTCTCATCGTTCCAGACGATTTTTTTCCAAAAATGGAGCGGTTTGTTAACGTTAGTTCTGGCAAACTGCAACCGACGTCTACTGTTCTTTGCAGTTCTTGCTTTACCGCGACACAACCATGTAGCCCAGCATTTTTTAATCTACGTCTCACTGTTCTGGAGGATACTTAAATTCAAACTGTTATCATATTTGATGATCAACTTAATGATTATTAACACCATCAAGTTGATCATCATCGTCATTACATTGTCATACTTAGTTTGTATTGTATTTTAAGACAAGCACAAAAAATTCAAGCAAAAAAGTTGAAAGCTTTTTTTTTCCTTAAACTTTCTAGTGAGGCTAGATGCAGTGGTCTTAATCTCACTTTCAGCAATGCTCGACGAAATCACATAATCCTATTTTGTTAACCGGAGTCTACTTTGAAAACTCACGAATTCCAGAAATGGAATGATGCAAGATGCAATGCAAAAAACAATAAATGTCCGGTCTTTCTAGTTTTGAGGAATTGTAATATTGACGAGTTACGAGTGGGTCGTAAATTTTATATTTACGATTGAATCGATACAAACAAATATTGCAGAGATGTTAAAACGTTTAAAATTAAACATTGTCCTTGTAAATATGTTACAATTATTGTTTAATGTTCAACAAAAGAAGATCAGAAATGTGTTTTCGATGAAACGATTTATTCTGTAGTCTGCACTTGTATATCATGTCATCAAATTATGGTTGTTATTATATATTTGTTGTTGTGTTTCATGGTGTTGTATAAATGAACACCAGGAATAAAGAGGACCAAAGACACATTTTTGGGGGACAACAAATCTAGAGTTAATAAGAATAGAACGTGAACCTTGAAACAAGATCCGATATCACAAAACCATGGAAATATTAAAATAGAAACGCTATCAAACTGTAGCCATGAACTTGAAGAAAAAAAACTGAAAAGAATTTTCAAACAATGTCTAAAAATCATTGCTCATTGCTCCAAAAATTAAGCAACTTTGTAACGAGATGCTTTCTACGATATTCTAATCCTATAATTATTTCGGCTTTAAACCATAGGAGAGTAATCATCATCGTCTCTAATTCATTAAAAATGCCAAACAAGATCCATTATGCAAATTCAGATGCGCGTTTTTTGGTCTAACTTTGAAAAAGATCTCTGAACTGCGTTGCTTGCATGAATAATGCAGATTGAAAGTCAACATTTTTATAATTGAGACTGAACTCGGTAATTCGCTGTTCGATAAAACAAGCTCATTGCCGTTTGGATTTTTAACATGAGCGCAGCAAACAAGTAGCACGAAACACAGTCACCACAGTTGGATTACGCAAATAATTTTAGTGTTTTTAAACAAAAACATTCATACACAAGCGTACAATTTGCATTACTTAAATATCCACTAACCACTTTGTGCGTTTGCTTCCAATCGCGCTGTTACATGAAAGTTTCCATGGGTCATGATGGGAGCGAAAGACGCGAATTGCATTCGATATCAGTATCAGCTTTTCCAACGTATGAGCCGTGCGCTTACCAATGAAATTGTGCTAATTTTCAAGGTCAATGGCAGATGGCTAAAGATCTGTTTATATTTATTTAAGCACGTAAACGGTGTAGCTAAGCCGAGAGACGACAGTCTAGACTAAAAAAAATATTACAATTGATGAAACTTTGTTGGTATGCACTGATAGTTTTCACGGTAACAATCAGCATCGAAAGTTTTGCAAGGATATTTTTCTCATACTCAGAGTCAATTGTTTTTTTAGGACGAACAGAACGAGATCTAATGCAATTGACTTCAATTCAGAGTTTAGAAACAAAACGTGTATTAAATTTGTTCCAATAATCTATGCTTTGAGATACTTTGCTCTTTTGTCCTTGCCCGTGCATTCATTACTGCGGAAAAACAACAAAAGAACTAGAGGTCATTTTCATTTTTAAGTACCTCATGAATATTCTAACAAGTTTCGATACTATACATCATACATCGATAGGAATAAAGTTCTCCATTTTACGGAGAGTCACATCATGTGATAAAAAGTATTTATTTCGGTGATCAATCGTCGAAGGTCTGATCAGGCATCGGTCAACCCACACTGTCAAGGTGGTACAATTTGCTGAACTTCTGAATTCTACACTATTCTTTCCTTAAATCTAACGAAAAAAATGCGTCTGTTTGTTAGAATTGATGCAATGTATAAAAAATTGTACCGAAATGATGCACCACTGATGAATTAATACAGTCTTGTCCGTTTGGACAGGAGATCGAAAAAGTGATTTTTCAAGAATTTTTCCTGGATAGACATTTTAGTTTATTAATGTAAAAATTTATGGATATATTGCGGTAGCTAGTAACTTTACACAACAACACTTTTTATTTATAATAATAATGATTTTTTTAACCTGCTATAGCCGATCAGCGTGAACTCCTTGAAAAAAAGGCTTCTTGCAGTGTGCATGATATCTCTAGACTGGATGTCAGATAGATGTGACATGATTTCAAATTTCACCTTTTCGTTACAAATTGTACATTTTACATATTCAGAAACTGCTGCAAATAACAGCATTTGATATTCAACAGACGAATCGCGCGGAACTAACAAGGAGAAGGCACGGGATCGTCCTCTCAGATCTGGATGAAATTTGGCACATAAGTAGAAGGCATCAAGGATATTCGATCCTTAAAATATTAGACCGCAACACCCCCCTGTCTTTGAGAAAAACGCTTCTAAAATTTTTGGCGTAGCTTATGGATTAGTAAACTTTTGCATCTGAGGGAAGCAGTGCAGTGTAGGAAGCAGCGCCATAAGCTCGCGAACATGAGGTGGTGTGTTCGATCCCCGATCGATATTGTAATAATTTTCGTCGTCGTGTGTTCGATCCCCGGTCCTGAAAAACTTAAGGGGTGTTTAAAAAAATGACTTTTATAATTTTGTCTCTAAATGTGGTATTAATTGCTTCATCGAACTAATTTGTTTTTCTTTTACTATTATATTATATTAACTCTTACTTTCATTTCAACGAAAAAAAATTTCGTACCTTTCCATTAACTCCACGCATTAGGTTCCGTACAACGGTGTCATCGACCACCTTATATGCGTTTCTCTATTTATTTTGAAAATCCTTTTCGGTTTTAGCGATTTTATTTGTTTCCTTCAATGTTTTCTTCATTTCAGCCCAATATCTTTCGGTCAGTCGAAGTTCCGGACAGTTTGGAGGGTTGGCTGCTTTCGGTACTACGAAGATGTTGTTGTCCTCATACCACTTCATTCTTGAACGAGCATAATGACTGGTGCTAAATATGGCCAAAATGCTACAGATGCGTCGTGTTTTTCGATAAATGGTTTTAGTCGCTTCTCAAAACACTCTTCGATGTATACTGCTGAGTTGAAGGTGCCCTTCGCAACAAATTCCTCTGATCTGAGACCACATCGACATATAGCCTGCCAAATCATATACCGCTTGGGAAATTTGGTGTTTTTTGGTTTTATGTTTTGGGCTAACATCACCAGGATCAAAATCCTGATGTATAGAAGTCCTGACCAGGCAACTGTGCGAAATCGGCCTTCACGTATGTTTCATCGTCCAACACAACACAATCGAATTTGGTCAGGTAATCCTTGAATAGCTTTCGAGCCCGATTTTTCGCTTCATTCTCCTTTTCCTCGGATCGATCGGGTACTTTTTGGACTTTATATGATCTAAGATTATAATGCTTCTTAATTCTCTGAATCCTTACGTTCGATGTTTGCTTTTTTGAACCATATTTCGAATGGATGTGTTATGACTTTGCAAAAAATTTCCTCTTTACCTTTCGGCTCAAGTTTGTATCGGATGGACCTTTTCTTCTACCTGACCCAGACTTTCTAGCAACAGGTAGGCCCTTTGCGTACTTTATAATCGTTCGTTGCACTGTTGCAATCGACGAATTGGTCTCCTTTGCTAGTACCGAATATTTACGAAGGGGATTTTCCAGGTATTTGCACACAATTAAACTACACACTTTTTCTTGAGTTGATGACATTTTTTCAAGAGCGATCTTACAATACGAATGGATTAGACGTTTTTTTCATATTTTATAGCTAAGTAATTTTTCATACCTAATGAAGACTTAAACTTATCCCAAACAGGAGCTATGCAGGAAAAACTAAAGGTCAACTTTTTCCGATACAGTCTTCAGTTTATATAGATAATACGGCAGCGTTCATGATTAAGGACTGGAATCTGTATCGGTGTTGAAAGGTTTAGCATAACAAGAACCCGATAGAATTCGATGCGTGTTACATTTAAAATTGTCATAAAGTATATCTCAGATGATAACTTCTTGGTAGTGAGAAGTGTTTGTAAAAGCCTTAATTTGAAAGATCTTGGGCTTAAGTTTTTTTAGCACAGTTTAATTACTTCATCACGTTCAAAGATCTCATTTGCACTTATTATTTCAACTGCTCTAATTTTTAATCTGACGAAACAACCGCCAAAAAATATGTGACCCACCATCATCATTGACTAATTGTGTATGCTTAATGTGCGAAAATAATATTAACATGAACGATTATGTTGTACACTGCCAATCCAACAACATACCGCGAATGCAAATGTTCATACAAAAATAAATACAAAATTACTCAATTCAGGTAGGTTTGTTTGGATTGGCGTTGGCAAAATGCCATGCAATTAATTGTGGGCAACGAGACAAGTCAGTTAGTTAGTCACTATCATGACTTGGCTAAATGATTGTTCACTTTCAATGGGGGTAGCTTCTATGCATGTAATTATAACCGCATGTCTTGAATAACATATACACACCTGTATTACAGTTACAATGAATGTCTTACGTTTTTTTCTTCTCCATCGTCTTTGCGATTTCCTTACACCAAAGAACTACCAAAAATTTTAAGCGCTGGACTAGCCAACATAGCCCTGCCAGCCAAGTTAACACGCTATGACATAAATCGTTGTTGAATTACTTTAGATAACATTTTTAATGTTGCTTCACGATGTGTATCAAGTGCTGGGATTAGGAGGTTGTGTAAAAGTGGATTAGCTGATTAAGTATTACATCAAAACCGGGCAAAACATCGAGCAAAATGAAATTGGCCAAGAGATATGTATGTATTGCATCATTTCGGAAATTCAGGCAGGATTGTCAAAATATTTGATTGGACCCTGTATTGAATATTTTTTGAATAGCAATTAACATTTATTTATTGAAAATTCACAGCTAAAAAATTCGTTACAAAATGAAAAATTGAAATAATTAAAGATATAATTCAGCAAGCAACTATGTTTTGGAAATAAAAATAGAACGGGAGATGAGCCTAGCTTTAAGTTATTATATCGCTCGAAATCGTTACTTAAGGGGGAACACCACTGTAGAGGTAGAAAGAAGGCATTTTTGGGAATTTTTCCTCAAAAACCAACCACATATCGATATTTGGTAAAAAGATCTATATTGTACAAGTATTTGACATCCTCTTTGATTTTTTTCAGAACCATACAAAACAAAATGGCGGCTCCCTAGCATTTCTCCAGAAACGCCTTATTTTTTCATGGCTTCGCGGCCGGACCGTTTTCTCCTGAATTGTTTAGGTTATGGTTATCAAACAAATAATTGTCGATAAAGCGTAATAACAGCCAGAGAAGTACGTAGGATTTTTTTTAAATTGATTTTTGACAAATTGGCGTCATTTTGAGGGGGGAATGTCAAAAAACGCTCGAAAATTGTTAATAACAATTGAAATATGCTAAATAAAAAAATCCTACGTACTTCTATGCAGACACTAGTTTTGAACATATTGTGAAAATTTCCAGTAAATCGAACAAAAATTGTTTGCGAAAGGAGTCCGGCCAGTTTGAAAAACGTTGTTTCGAGATAAACGCGTTTAAAGTTTAAGTTATTGAAAAATCATGAATAAATTTGATATACCTCTAGTCTGCAAAATACGTTACGTAGTTCAGCGTTCTCTGCTAACGTTCATCTAACAGAGCACGCGTACAGTTTTGAAATTTATATTTAAAATTGTTCTAAATTTCAATACCAACAGCGCCCTGGGGAACGCGCGAGGATACGGGGGATAAAATATATTCAGCGCGACTGAGGGAGTTGAAGGTGTTAATAATGAAATAACCATCGAAATAAAAAACTACAAAGAAGTGAATTCAAGGAAACCTATATATTGAATTACTCAAACTTTATATACATACCTTCAAAAAGCATGTAACAGTCAATTGCCTTCTAGAATTCCGTATGAATAAAAAATAAAAGGCAATACGGGAGGCGGCTGATAAGTCCGCAACCCGAGATACAGGTCAATATTACGCAAATTTATTACCACCCACCCTACCGTCCAAGCCTATTTCCTTTTTTCCAATTTGAAAAGGGAGTTGCGAGGTCGTAGATTTGCCGATGACAATGAAATGAAGGAGGCTGTAGAAAGCCATTTTGAAGTAAAAAAAATGAATATTTTTTGACGGTTCGAAAGTATTATACGCCAGATGCCAAAAATGTATGGTAAAGGTTAAGATTATGAGCCCCACCCGCGAAGGGGACGGGCGTAGAGGGGATCGAAAGGGGGGTTCTCCTACTACTATGGCATAAAAAGTTCGCGGCGGTCACGGCTTCATGAGAAGTTATAGGGTTCCCCCACTAAAAAAATGATTATTTTGCCTATTTTCAGAGATCATATGAAACCGTATAATTGATCTGGAAAGTGATTTTCAGACTTGCTTGGAAGTCGAAAAAATTTAAAAAATAAAAGAATTTTTTTTGTAAATAAATAAATAAAATACATACAAATAAAAAATTTAAAAATCATAAAAAAATTGATGAATGTCATTTTTACCGTAAATGTAATATAAATAGGGGTAACACTTTGGAGACACGTTTTGCACCCCCTCATCATTCCCATAACTTCACATGGGGTCGTGACCGCTGCGAACTTTTTATGTCATAGTAATAGGGGAACCCCCTTTTCAATCCCCTCTACTCCCGCCTCCTTCGATGGTGGGGGTCATAATCTTAACCTTTACCAAATGTATTTTGTTTGAGGGAGACTATATTGAAAAATAAAATACTCATACTTTTCTTTCATTTAATGCCGCGGATTTATCTGCGGCCCATCGACATAATCCAGCTACAGTTTTTCAATAAGTATCTGCTGACACAATTCATTTGGGAACTAAAGCAGTTGAACGAATTCGTAAGATAAAAACGAATGAATACAGTGAAACAAAACAGACGTCGTAATCAAGGTTTTGCGCTGCGGCTTACGCTTATCAGCGCTAGCATGGTGAGACAGTGACTGAGCAAATTCAATAAGCTGCTGAAAATAAATGAAACAAAAACTGAATAAACGGCTTATCTATCACTTGTTTAAGATGAGAATTTTCAGAGCGAATGATTCGGCGATGAAAAGTTTGCCTAGGACATTTGGATGAACTTGAAATTGAAAAAAATTCGGGAGCAACACTTGAAGCAGGACGACCAAACTGCGAAGGAAATGCGTGTTTTTTCTTAAATGAATTGAGTATATCAAGGTTTTTTTCGTGGCACATTTTGTAAAGTGGAAAAATTTCGAGGCACACATATTAGAAATCATAGAAAAAGAAAATGCAGCTGAAATTTTGCAATACTGATCATTACGAACTTCTAATGAAAGAATCTTGCGTCTGGCTAACGAAGCTATGAATCTAACGACGAAAAGTGGAACCTTTATATCACAGCAATCGTTTTTCCACGTGGAGGCAGCAATAAAAAATTATGAGCGAAAAACGGAGCTTCAAAAATAGGGAAATCCTTTTTTAGGCCCCACAATTTATTTTTCTTCGCTTTTATCGCAAAACACCTCGGAAACTTATTTAAAGATTGTTTTTTCAGGAAGCGTTTGTAGTATTGTTTGTTTCAATCGATTCATATTGACGGGAGTTATTGTGTCTTGTTGAGTTGTTCCATTTTTTGTGTTTAAAGACTCAAAGCTCTGTTAAGAAGACTCAGGGGTTTTTCATTGTGAAGTTCTAAACAATCATTTTTGCAAATTTCCAGCTGCCTGAAAATGGATACATGGTCGAATCTACTAGCTCTTGGACTAAATAGCGATAGCATTAAGTATATAATCGTATCCTAAGCTCTGCAGCGTAGAGTAGAAAATAATATTTGCAACAATTTTTATTCAGCAAACTTAAAAAAATCGATGAAAATTTTTTTGTCAACAGAAGAAGAATGAGTCGATTTTAAAGCTCAATGACATTATGAAGGACATCACATCATGGGCAATAGATGTATAGAAAATAACAACCCTTCAGAGAGTTGAACACAAAAAAGTACTCAGGACTAATAATAGGCAAGAAACTTACAAGGACGCCACACATAACTGATCTGATGAAAAAATGACTGACTTCGTTGGTCTTCTGCGTCGCTTCACCTTTTTTCCAACAAGAAATAAAATCCAAATTATGAACGTTCATCCTCTTTCCAAAGCTTGCTTCGGCATCTTGAACTGAAGTCAAATTTCAAAAGGAAACCTCATGATCATGTCCAGACGAGTAACCGAGGCGTATAAAATTATTTACAATCTTCCTATGCCAACCACAACGGACAAAGTTTACAAAGTAGCCCAAGATTTAAATTTGCATGACACGATTTCCGTGG
The DNA here is from genome assembly GCA_963942545.1 of Oxycera nigricornis. Classification (NCBI taxonomy): domain Eukaryota; kingdom Metazoa; phylum Arthropoda; class Insecta; order Diptera; family Stratiomyidae; genus Oxycera; species Oxycera nigricornis. Next base: position 8,384,697 of record OZ012659.1, read on the forward strand.
AAACAGCTAAATTTATACATAATAACTTACACCGTAATGAAATTAGATAGAATTTCGGGGTAAAAGACACTTACATTATGAGAAACATAAGTAATAAAGCTATCGCATTTTCCTGAACTGAACGACTAAAAGCAGACCCCTTCAACAAAACAGCTAGCTTTTTCAATACGCTACCGGACAAAATAAAAAAAATTAGGAAACCAAATTCCTTTCAAACAATACTAAAAAAATACCTTGTTATAAGTGATTTGTTTGTTAACGGTTATTTTTACTTTGAATGAATAACAAAATAATTTCACATTTTGTCCAGCGACGAGCGCTAATCTCAATGGCACGCGAAATGCCTATATTTCTAACCAGGTACTGCCGAATATGGCAGGAGAGCAGTTGATATTAAAACTCTTGCCGAATATGGCAGTATGGTTTCAAGATTGACTCTGATTTTATTTATAAATCTACAGCTCTTTTATTCTAAAATCTATGTACAGAAAACTTACTCTAAAATTGAAAGTAGGGGTGTAAATCTATGTACAGTTTCAAAAATCAATATGCTCATGCATAGGAGTCACCTTATGTGTGATCAAAATTAATTACTTTCACGAACAAATCGCGTTTCCACGGATAGTCGTTGTCATTAAGATCAAAATTTTATGAGGTGGTCATAAATAATCCTTTCACACTCGTCTAGACGATGACCAGCCCTGAGTTATTTAGAGCATTACGCTGAGCAATGCATGCACGTGGGAATTGTGCATGCTCGATCTAAATATATCCTTATGGCTGATCGTCATTATGAGTGATTTAGGATGTCTAGTCAAATTGTACCCTTAGTACACTACTACCTACAACAGGAACACCATTCGAAGCAATTTACAATCAGCTCCACAAAAATCAAAGCTAAGCATGAAGACAATATGAAATAAAATTATAAATATATATCTTGAATCATAAATCCAACAAAATGGATTCTAAACTCCACAAATAAGGTACTATTGCTTATTCTGATTCTTATCGTCTGGGATGTACTATGTATGTACTAAAATCTAAATATGGGCAATTAATGGAAATGCATGGAGAGCATGATTTGAAAGAGTGGTGGTTTTAGTCGTCAGATCGGTATCTCATTGAAGATTTCCACCTTTCAACGTTGAAAAAAACTGTTTGTCGTATCTTCAAATAATTCGTTGAGATTCCTGTATGTCATAGATAAATGTAACGCTATGTATTTTAACGTGATAACCTGGACAGGGTCCTACTATCGCAATTTTTCTAGGACACAAATAATTTTTATTTGTGGCTACCGATGCCTTACCGCATTTGCAATTTCAGCCCGAGTGCGTTGCTCGTTGATATTTTTAACTGTAAGCGAGATCCACCTGAATATCAGGCAATCTTTGGATCACAGTGATCCGTAGATCTTTAATGTTCAAAGAATACTCGAATAACAAGTATCGAGCTGGACTTAATAGAATCCTACCCACGGCAACAACAGCCACCCTGTTTTTGAGCCAATTGTCTTCGTCACAGCTAAAGGAAGCCGTTTTTCTTGAACCTGACATTAATGGCAACAAATTGCAGTCCTTGGTCAGGTCTTTTCGACGCAACTTCACTCATTTACTTTATTTACACCTGCAGCAGAGCTTATGGCACATATTTACAGAAATGACAGAATATTTTTGGGATACGTAGCGATTCATAGAAAATTAGATATTTTTTCACAGGGAGATTTATTCATAATTAGGATTAATTTGATAGCATAAACTCTAGGTAAGTAAATAAATATGTATAAATCACGATATTGCTGCAAGTAGATTATTTTTTACTGTTGCCAAAAAGCAACAGCACGCAGAAAAGCTGGCGCTTCGATTTAAGACGTGCCAGTTGACCTCTATTGGAATAAATGATACTGAGATTGAGTATGCGAATCTACAATTGGACGAATTGAATCAAACAGCAGTTCCGTACGTATTATACGTATCACTTTCTGAGTGAGTCGCGACAAACTTCCAGAACCACATTCTGCTTCTAGCGTAGCAAGTGTAGGGGCTTGCTTCAAGGCTTCCAACCACCCGAGGAACAAGTTCATTAATCACGACTTTTTCAATGCTAGCTAATTGAGAGAATATGCTAGCCTTGCTGCTCGCTCGTTTCGTGAACCAAACTACATTAACATTCTGATTACGGGCACCAACACTTACCGTATCTGGAGGAGGAGCACCAGTTTGTTTGTGCCGCCAAACGACCAATGCTCAGGCTGTTCCGAACCACACGCATGTTTCGCCCGCCGCTCGTCCCCTTGCGCCTAGCGTGTTTCGGGTAGTTCTCGTAGGCAACAGGTGATCCGTCAAAAGTCGCTGCGACAAGGTCGTCCTTAAATTAGCGCTTTTCTGACGCTGTTTGGCCTAAGGATGGCGATGTGGAACTGCTGGGTGCTACGGCGAGTATCACAAGAATTATATCACCGCGACAACACAAACCGAAGCTGCGACACGAAAACAAAACGCCAGAAACCACGTCCGAATCGAGATCGAACGTTTCCGTACTTTCCGATCGTGCTAATTGCGACTTAAGCTAGAACGGATGATTGCCACAAGATTGGAGGCGATCCAACCAAACTTTTCTATTGAGTGATTTAGCAGTAAAGGATTCCGAACAGTTGCACTCGAATGGGAGTAATTTGGAACTAACTTGTCGCGTGTACGATTTGCAGAGTTGTTTCCTAAAAACAGAGAACGTGTGCGTATCAGGACGGGGCGGTTTGCGCGAAGCCTTCCTTGGGATTTTGGGCAAATTTGAATGGCATGCGACACGGCCGGAATAGATTTTGAAAAGGATCCACTAAAATGACACAATTGACACAGAGTTGTTTTATTTTCGCGAGGATGCGATCGGGACGGGGACTCGAGCCAAATGCGGGAGAAGTTGCGAGCTCGACAAAATGAACGCGGCGTGAGGCGACGACCCGCGACTGCCAAAAACCTAAAAAAATCCGTCCGACTGTCGGCCCGCCTGACTTCAAGCGAATGCTGAAACTGGTATGTGGTCGGTCTCTGAGACTTCACAGGCGATTCAGTCAGACATCTTGCGATCGCACGTATTAGCAAACAGACATGGGATCCGCTCATGCAAACATAAACACGAGCACAACTGGGTTGCGCCGCGTCGGTGGAGGTGATGCAACAAAGATAATCAGATATCAAGACAGAGTGTGTAGATGACACTTCCGAAGCAAGCACGAAACGTAAGATCTTCGCGACTACGTCAGAAGAACCCAGGCCCGAGTTACGGAACAAGTTGCAAATTACTCCCACAAATTACCGGAGGTTGTGCAGATCTTCTAGCTTGAACGGTAAATATGGGCCGTTGCCGATGGTGTAACGTAGGCACTACAATTCAAGCGATTTTGATCACAAATTACGCACAACTCGCGTCTTCGGTGCGGTTGACACGAGAACGGTACACGGCGAACATCTGGTCAGTTCGAAAGTCAAGTGTCACAAAACTCACCACTTTTCGAATTTCGGAATTATTTTTCTGATTGGAAGACGGTCAAAGTGTAGGGCTGTGAAAAATCTCATCGTGTTGAAACGAAATTTTGGGCGGTTGGAATTAACGCGCCAGTTTATTTGTAAAAAATTAATTGATTTTCGGCAAGTTAATTTTTTCCATTTTCTGAAATTATAGATGAAAATTTTCAAAATTATGCCGCTAAAAATTCATTTCATGGGAGGTTAACCCAAGAGCGGCACGTCAAGCCAAAACCAATTCCATCTCCTCCAAAAGCACTCTTTGTATCAATTTTCATAAATTAACCATTTTACGGTAATTTCCTTATTAGACTTTTCAGCTGAAAGAATCCTTTATAATGCAGGACATATAATTTTATTGCATTTAGATTTAATTTTAAACTTTGATTTTTATAGAGCCAATTGTAATTATTTTCAATTTTGTTCCTGTAGGTTGATTGTGACTTTTATTTTGACTGACAATATACTGAAAAGGGGAGCTGCTATATTTAAGGCATCTTCTTCTAATTGTTCTAAGACGCTTTGGTGATAATTCGTGCAATGCCCGTTATGTTTTTTTGTCGTTTGATTCCATATTAGAAGTCCATATGTAATTCACGAAATAATACGTGGCTTAGTGTTTTGGATTGATGTATGGATAGGAAAGTACCTGAATCGGGGTAGGAACACCAACAATAGCAGCGAGGTTTTTTTTCAATTCGTTAATATGTGCTGTCCATGTGAATTTTTCGTCTATTGTAAAACCCACGTATTTTGTTTGCGTAACTCTTTTTAGGATATTACAGCTAACTTTTATCAAAGGTTCATTATCGTTTTTTTTTGTTTAAAGATAATGTATTCCAGGTTGTCTGTGTTCATAGTTAAAGAATTGGCCACGGCCAGATTCAAATATTTTTTAAACATGTTGCTTGGCAATTATGTCGATGTCAAACTATCTAACTGCATCATATGCCAATGTCAATTATTTCATGTACATACGTCAAAAGCTAAGTTATCTGAATCACAGCCAGGACGGGATTGCGTGCGGAGTGCTTTTCGCGAGCTAATTGGTGCAACAGCACCCATTGTCGATATTTTGGGGCTCCACGTCAGGCGAGACGACCGAAAAGGAAAATTCGTTTCAAGTTTCCACTCCCGGTGCGCCCGCCTATGACAAACGCAATTCCGTGTCCGTGTGGCTCATGTGCGGGTCTGAGAGCGAAGTCGAGTCGGCGTCTTACAGTGAAATTGTCCATGCAATCTGGTTAAATCGTGCGTAAATATAGTTGCGAGAGAACTGAAGACTGTAATCGAGCCGTTCGCCAGTCGCACAGCAGAGTCCAATCGGTTTCGCAGGCTATTGTTTGGATCCGTGCTGGCTGATTGAACGAGACACCTCGCAGTAGGAGAGACAGGCGAAACATGGCCGAAGCTGTCGTCGAGGACCGGCCCCAACGGTTCTACTGTCATATGTGCAGCGTGGAAATTCACATGGTCACGTCGGTAATTATGTTCCGCCTCAATCGTCCCATTGAAAAATTAGACCAGCCGCTTTCGCGGTGCACGACACCCGTGTCCGGCTGTCATGTCGTCTAGGGCCGACCTGCACGATGAAATCGCGGATGCGGGGCAACCGCAGCTCGCAGCGCGAAATGCCGATACCGATGTTGTCGCTTCTCGACGAATCTTACATAAAGTTCGCCCGATTGCGGATGGAAATGTTGATCTTCGGATCAATAGGTATCTGTCACCTAGGTTGTAAACAAGTAGCGCAAAACAACTAATTCCTTAGTGGCGTGCCTCAACTACGAAAGAATTATGAATTTAGTAGGGAATGCTGCCGAACACCTGTGCAGGGCGGGGTTTCCCCGAAGCAACTGTTATCTTGGGACTATCCCCGGAATTTCAAAATATTCTCCTTTTCGGTATTCCTGATGAGAATTGAGTTATACTTGTGAAACTCAGCTAGAGATTGAGTTTCAAGCATACGAGCAATCAAAGTAAAAGAAAACAACTCAAAATATGAGGAAATCGCCAGTTACTGCGGTCTCACCTACACCTACGGACATATAATTAGAAAAAATTGTAGATTACTAAGAAAACCCCAATTGGTCAACGAATTCTTCGATATAACTCAATGCCCTTAGGCTAGTTTTTTGCCTGATTCAATGGCAATTGAGGAAGGTCTCTACCTAGTCTCTAGCCGATACTACTAATAGAAGGACGTCAGAACGCTTCTGCTTCACAACCCCTTTTAAACGACTCGGAACTGTCGTTATAAGTTTCCTGCATCCCTCCATATGTATAGGTGCCCATGCTCCTTTAACCGCTTCGAACAATTAGACCATGTTTGTAAAATTTCTTGCTGCTATAGCTTCTAGTCTCTCCACAAGTACTCGATTAGATTTAAGTCCGGACTCGTTGATGGCCAGTCTAAAACGGCGACAGTATTGTCTTCCAGAAACTTCCTTCTGTGACGTATGTTTGGGGTCGTTGTCGTGCTGAAACTTCCATATTTTAGGAAGATTTTCCTCAGACCATGGCATCATGATGTTTTCTAAGATGTCGACGTACTTTTCCTTGGTTAATATTTCATCTATACGGTGTATTGGTCCAACACCAAACTACGAAAAACATCCCCAAGCATTGATGGAGCCACCTCCATGCTTAACAACAGTTGAAGTGTAGCGAGGGTCGAATTTTTTACTTCTTGGTCGTCTTACATATCTCCTGCCATTAGGACCGATGCGATTTATTTTTGTTTCGTCGCTCCAAACGATGAATTCCCACTCATTTTTGCAGGTGAAATGTTCCCGTGCGAAGTCCATTCTTTTCTTCCGATTAGTGGCCGTTATCATGGGCTTCCTCCTGGCTATCCTGCCATGTAGTCCGGTATCCTCAAGACGTCTTCTGACTGTTCTCACCGAAATATCACTACTTTCTCCGGAAACTCGGCGAGGAATTTTGACAATCGATATTTTTGGACTCTGTTTCGATGTGCGGACAATTTGTCTACTCATACTAAGAGTTGCCTTTCAGGCTCTTTTAGTCCCGGGAATATCTTGGACACCACTGCGGGTCTCTACGTGTTTCATTGCTTCGTAAACCATTTTTATGAAGCACTCTAGGCGGCTGGCAATTTGTCAATATGACAAGTCTACAATCTTTTGTCTAAATAGAGAAATGCAATTCTTAGTCTTTCCCATCGTTATTGAAATTCTAAACACTTTTTAAAACTTTGCAAATCACATTTAAACTGCAACGAATGCAACTGGCTTTTTCAAACTGATCATAATCAATTTGGATGCCATCCCATTTATATTAAAATACAGTGTTTCTAATTACGTGTCCGCTCCTAGTCTTGGGTTTTCTTTTCCTGTCGTCCCTATAGAATTAGCATCGGCCAACTCTTAGCTTCCCTCAATTGTCTTTAAATCTACACTCCGTTTCATATTTATAACCCACCTAACAATTTCAAATTATCTTCGCCATAAAATTATTTTTGCCCCAAATTTAATGCGGAAAAGATTGAGAAAGTCTGTGCAATAGTCGTTCTGTAAATCATTTCTCATTACCGTTATTTTTCCTGCAGTTCTTGGAAATTCGTCATTTTTGGTGCGTTTCATATTTATAACCCAGATGAAGTTTCGAACAAAATAAACCTTTATTTCAAATTAAATTTAAATAAAAAACAAAGATATTCAAACCTAATAATTAATAGGGCCTCCTTTGAATTTTATGGCTTCAAAAATCCTTGTTTTCATAGACTGGATTAGTTTATTCAACTGTTCAGGGTCAAGTTTCCGCCATTCGTCAAGAATTGCATCTTTCACTTCTGTCAGTGATTCATACTGGCGATTTTCAGCATATACCCGTCTGACAAGAATTCCACAAATGTTTTCAATGGGATTCAGATCGGGTGAGCATGCCGACCAGTCCGTCACCGTCATCCAATCCATTGTTTCACGACTGGTATGAATTCTAGCATTATCTTGTTGAAAAGTACAGTTTTTTTATCATTTTCTGCCAGGAAGGGCAGTAAATTGTTTTCGAGTACTTGAATATAATCTCTACTGTTCATCCGCGATAAATTAAATTTTATATCCAAACATCCTGCAGTAGAAAATGCTCCCCACAACATTACAGAACCGCCACCAAAATTCCTCTTCGAGAAATACAGAGGCTCGTTCCTCAGATCGCGCCAGTAAGAATTCAATTCGTCGGGTCTATCTAAGTTCCATTTCATTTCATCAGAAAATATGACCTGGAAATGAAATCTTGCACTTAAACAATGAAGACATATGAAAGACAGTATTTCTTCCGTATGACCAATCTGAGCCAATTCCAGTCGAACTTTCTTATGGCGATCTAATAGTCGTGGAGCAGTCTTCATTCTACCTCTACAAGTATTAGGATTACGTCGAATCGTTCTCCAAACCGTTGTTTTTGACACCTTTGTTTGGGCAAGTGCTGCCAATTTATTGCAAATTAGTGTAGAACTACTTGCTGCTGGTACAATTTTCCGCTGTACCCGCGGAAAAAAATTTCTTTTTCTTCCTTTTCGCATCGTTTTCCCATATAACTCCAGATCTTTTAAAAAGTTTGGAATTACACGACGATACGAGCAAGTTTTCTTGATATTTTACTTATGTTGAAACCACCATCTTTGAACGCTAAAATTTTACCCTTTTCTACGTCATTTAATGACACACCATGCGGCATTTTGAATAATAAGCGTATTGCCAAACCCTCTTGCAAATAACAACTAAACTGATTTCCTATGCCGATTTCTAATTGCACTCATCACCACCAATAAAGCTTTATTTTGTTCGACACTTCATCTGGGTTATAAATATGAAACGCACCAAAAATGACGAATTTCCAAGAACTGCAGGAAAATAACCGTAATGTGAAATGATTTACAGAACGACCATTGCACAGACTTTCCCAATCTTTTCCGCATTAAATTTGGGGCAAAAATAATTTTAAGGCGAAGATTATTTGAAATTGTTAGGTGGGTTATAAATATGAAACGGAGTGTATTAAGAAACAAACCTAAGGTGAATGAGTTATATCGAAGGATTCATTGACAAATTGGGCTTTTCTTAGGTATTTCTAATAATATGTCCGCAGCTGCATATTCCATTTTTTCTTGTACATGGACAATTTAAAACCGTTATACTGAAAATATCTTAAAATAAAGCGGAGAAGATTTGATTTTTTCAATACTGTTTCATAACGTTGAATATAATCTAAACAATTTTGACAACGAGTTTCACATATGGTAGACTTAAGATTCGCAGGATTAGCCTCAAAAACCAATTTTTTAATGTCGCACCATCGATTTTCAATTGGGTATAGATCTGGAGATGTAATGTGTGGTGTTCACTCCATTACCTGAATACTTTGACGCTAAATTACTTCTTTGCTTTACTGCTTGTATGTTTCAGATCGTGGTTTTGTTCGAACACCAATTTCAACAGCATTTCATGTTAATTATACAAGAGCATTGATTTGTTTAAGATATCAGTGCATACATGTTAATCCTTTATTTCACAAATAAGGTAAATGGTATCACAAAAAGATACTGAAAAAACCCAAACAGTAGTCTTCGCACCATCATTCTTTACAGTTTTGAAAATGTTTTTGGGACAATATTCTGCACCAAAACGACGTTAAATATACTCTCGGCAACCAGTTCCATCAATTAGCACAATTTTCATTTCATCTGCCCCAAGAATATTTCGCCATTTCTCAACAGTTTAACGTATATGACTTTTGGCAAATCAAATGCGAGCTTGATGAGGCTTTTTTTGTGAAAAATGGATTTTTAAGGGAACTGCAAATGTACCAATTATATCCAAGAAGCCTTCTACGAACTTTCATATCACTTATCGACAGCTGAATTTCATTCAGAATCATTTTAGCAGATGCTAAAAGATTATCCTTTGAAGCCTGAGCCATGAATCCATTATCTAGCTTCCGAATTTTTTACTTTTTCGCCCACGTGTTTTTGTTTTTTCAACATAGTACTGAGCCTCAACCCCCAACAGTTTTTATATGTACGATTTCCCCGTTTAGCGAATTTTTCGTATCAAATTTTTTTTTGCTGGATTGATATCCTTTCCTCGTTCCACTTTCATCAAATTTAAAGTACACAATTGGAAATTCCATTATAACAACTAATATTTTGTGTGTGAATTTAATTAATATTTTTCGCGTTCAAACAATGCAACTTTTCTCGTCCCTTGTTTTTCAAAAGCACTTCTAGTGCCTCCACTCACACTAAATTGAATGTATTCTGATGTTGTCTGTGTGGCCTTTACCATTTTTTTTATTATCAGATACTACTTTAAAAAATTTCTAGATGTTTTGACCTACGCGAAATTATTTTTGCAAAGGAAGTAGTTTTAAATAATTTTAATACAGTGCTCCTATTATTTGGAACATAACTGTATAAAGCATTGCTCTAAAAATATCGAACTACATACATTGAAAAGAAAATGCTGGTCGAAAGAGTAGATCAACTGAAATAACCCTGCAATGTGTTTTATAAATTTGGTTAGTCTACAACATTCCGAAACAATTCCATAGGCTACTTTTGAAACTGTTAGAACGCAGGAAACAATAACACGAACTAACTTCGAAAAATAGGCTTAAGGAAGTTTTACTTGAGGAGTGGGAGGGAATCTGTTCGGTAGAAACGCCAAAATTAAAAGCATCGATGTAAAAACAATTACCAGATTAACTTTAGGATTAGCTACCAAGTATTTTTGAAGAGTGTGTTTGGCCACTTTCACTTAGATGCCAAAACGGATCTATAATGTCGCATGCTTGTTTAAAACCGAAAAACTGATGTATGCCTACCAGATATTTGTCCCTATTCAAATTACTCAAAGTATAATATTGAATATCGTTATTTCTTTAACAAATCGAAAGATTTTTCTCATAGATACATTTTTTTCAGGATTACACATGTCCAATATGCTCAGGTGGTTTTATAGAGGAGCTGCCAGCTGCTAGCGAAACAACTTCTTCGGAGGATGTAGAAATGATTGAGCCAAATGGAACCGACGTTAGATATACTCATTTAGACGATTGACGAATCGTTTCAACCACAAAACGTTTACTTTCTTGCAGAACTTGGACATGATTCGTAATGAGTTGCGCTCGTTGTTGATGTCACGGACGGGCGAACCACAATCGGCAGACAGTGATCCTATAGACGATGAGCCACAAACCGCACCAACAAGCAGTCGAGGTGTTGGTTTTGCACGTCGTAATTTGCGTCGCCCGCGAACAGCAAACTCTGACAATATCCTATACGAAATCCTACAAGCACTATCGGTTGGTAATGATGGTACATTCGGGAATGCCTCCATGTTTTTCATGGGCAATCCTGGCGATTATGCGTGGGGTCATGAAGGTCTTGATACAATTGTCACACAGTTGCTCAATCAAATGGACACTAACGGCCCGCCACCATTGGCTAAAGATAAAATTGAGGAAATTCCAAATGTGGAAATAACTGAAGAGCAAGTCGATAAGAAATTACAGTGTTCGGTGTGCTGGGAAGATTTTAAAAAGCAAGAACTTGTGAGAGAGCTACCTTGCCTGGTAAGTAAAATGTATTATGAAAATATCGTATTGATTTTAGTAGAGTTCTTGTATCGTCCATAATGAATGCTGGATATTTTTTTAATAAGACACTAACTTGTAAAAAAACAAATATCGAGTCAAATTCAAGACAAGCTCCGTTCAAAGTAGGCCTTGTTAAAACATAGTTTACCAAGCAATATTTGACTTAAGGTCGAATTCAATTGATTCCACGCTGTAACAAAAATGTAAAATTTCAATACTCTTGGCATTTTGAGCAGAAGCCAAAACGAAAAAAATTGATAGAACTCTCTTGGCTTCAATTTTTTTAAATTACTCGTCTTTTTGTTGTTTAAAATCGAGTAGAATAGAATACTTGATGTATAACTTCCCTGTTTTGATTAGAGGCCTAGTAAGGGCATGATTATTTAATTCAAAACAAAAAAGACAAGAAATTATTGAGATTTGTTTAGTTGCTCTTAGAATCAACCTATAAATTGGTGGTAGAAAGTAGTTAAATCCATCAAAAATTATCTTGCGTACTTTTAAAACACCCTTAAACTACTTCTAAATATTATGCTTTTATAAGTCGTCAGTTGCTTAAATAAATGAAAAACAATACGTTTGTAGTGTTTATAAATAAAAGGCAGTTTTACTGCTCCCGTATTAGAATTTTCATATTCCAAGTGAATTTTTGAAATAACTGAATTATAGCTCCTTCTCAAACTTAATTAAATTACAACTGTTGTGAAGTTTTTTTTAGCATAATCATAAAATAATAATTGAAAGAAGGCAGAAATAGCAATAAAAATGTATCCATTAAGATGATCGTAATCGTAAAAATTATCAAAAATCAAACACTTTATCAGATTCACATAATGTTTAATCCAATTTCAGCATGTCTACCACGAGAACTGTATAGTACCTTGGCTACAATTGCATGGAACATGTCCAATATGCCGTAAAAGTTTATCTTCAGAAAATGCCGACGTCACAAATAGTTTACGTGAGTAAAATTCTCACTATTAGTTTTGTACCTTGATGCAATTCCACTTGAAATTTTCAGAATAATTTCTAAATATTATAAAAGACAACTTGATTTACATCGAAAACAATTGAATTGAAAATATGCACAATAATTTCATTGAAAATGCAATGGCGAAAAAACTAATATGTTTTTGGTTGAATTTTGCTACTTGTAAAGGATTTGATTATAATTTGCTGTAGATATGTGAATTGTGTCTAGTTTTTTTTTTAAAAATTATATATAATTTTTATTATGATTATCGATTTAGTAACTGTTAGCGTTTAACCTTAACAATAAAAGAGGTGATATTTTCTTGAATATGTTTACAAGAGATTATTTTGTTGAAGCACTTTTATCGTTTTCTCGAGAGTATTGAATAATTCCTTAGGTTTTTAAACGGACTAATACAAAACTTCTGTTCACATCACAAACAAATCACTAGAAATGTTTCTATAATTCAAAAGAACTCGAATTAGTACAGAACTTGTTTCGAGATAAACAGTATAACCTCGATAACTCGAATTGAGCGGGAAATGGAATCTGCGTCGTGTTATCAAATTTTGGAGTTGACAACGTGTTAGGTATTTTTTCTAAGAAATAATAATGCAATACAATGTGAAAACGGTCATCACTCAACAAAATCTAGAAAGGCATTGAAGAATCAACAGAAGTGCTGTGACCCCATGATCGAAAGAAGTTTAGATAGGTGTCACTTTCAACAGTAAGAGCGATCGAGTCGTGATTGCGTGTGAAAGCCAATTTTCTTCCTATGCCTACGAGCATTGTATCGTATCCTTGTTCATGGAAAACCTTGAAGTTATATCCAGGTATCCGTGTTAAATTCAAGATGATCTGGAGCGGTGCTTCCATATTTTCCTGAATTTTCTGTTCGCGTTCATATTTTTTTAATACTTCTCGTAGGAAGAGTACATCACCAACATTTGCTTTATCTGAGACTAATGAAAATAGTGATGCTTTCTTTTTCATTTGATATCTCTATATCAGAAAAGTAATCGGTAGACCCATAAAAAATTCATATTGGCTACAAGTGCTGCCTGAATTCTCAGTTGGAGTGTACATGCTTTTTAAATATTCTTGTTGAGTGGAACACGGTAAAATTTAAAATTCATATAGTTTGATCGGTTTCAATCTTACATGACAAGCAACTGAAGCTAATCGCAATCTTTTGAAGATTTCCACCTCTCAACGTTTAGAAAAAAGGGCAAAGTAAGAGGCTTTGCAGCCCCTGGCCAAATTATTAGGCGCACTTTGGGTTTTAAAAAAAATCTGCGATTTAGGGCGCATAATAATGGCGCTGACTGTTGGTAACTATACATTAATTTTATCTGGCATTAGTCACACAATATATTGTTGGATTAACGGTAGTTCGACAATATATGATATTCTTATCTCAAATGGAAAACATAACTCTGTTGACTGTCGGACTCTGACTGCGCGACAAGTTGCAGTTAAATTTCGATTAGCAAAGTTTAGACGCTTGAATTCAAGTGAAAATTAAATTTTAATGTTAATTTAGTGTTTTTGTTATTTTTTTGTGTAATTGGGATGAATTTTAAATATTTTAGTAAAAATTAAACAGTATAAAACATGGGTAAGCAGAGTGATCTACCACCGCCCAAGATGACTGAGATTAAGGGGACTTTTAGGTTACGATTTTCAAAAAACACAATTTTTTCGATGATTTTTTTTCATAGAAGAAAAATGGATATCGTTCTGAAATTTCACACAAATATTTAATAACATTTAAAGTATACAGTAAAAGTATTTCAGAATTTTTGAAACAGGTATTTAGATTTTACGATTTTTTCAAAAAATGCCCAAAATTGATGGCGGATGTGATTTCTCGAGTCTGGAACATCTGAGAGAGAAAAATTAAAACAAAACATAATCCTTGTTCAAATGGCTATCGCATGAACTAGGATATTTTTTTCCGCCGAAAAATAACAAAATGGCGGCCATGTGAAAAAATCGGGTTTTGAGGTTAGAAAATCAGCTGGAAATCGGAAAATCGATTTCCGCAGCGTTTCTATAGGCTGAAATTTCTATTGCAATGCCCATCAGTTGCATTATTTTTAATACACTTGCAAATCCTTCATTAAAAATACAAGAAGCAGTGTGAGCAGCAATTTCCATAATGATCATGCTAGCAAAAGTGTGATTAGGGATGAAATTCCAAACACAATTATTTAAACTTTCGTTATTATTTTGGGTGTTATTTCCCAAACATCTTTCCAACAAATCGTCTGATGTGAAGGCTTCGTAGATGGGTTTTAGGGTTTTCTGTGCTTCTTGATCAAAAGGTGGAGCATGTTTATAGTTTATTAATTCATCAGCCGCCTCAGCTTTACTATAATTGCACCAAGAGCCAGTACCAGCTGGACAATAAGTGTGCTGTGAATTTTCATCGGTAGAAATTTTGTGGTGAAACGCTGCCCACATTCCTCTCGCATTTTTTCCTTGGAATTGGAATTGCGTCTTATTGCCAAACCATAATAAGTCGACAAATTTACTTTCTATGATTTTTCAGTATATGTATGCTTTTTTCGGTCCACTTTCTTATTTAGCTTTAGAGGAACTTTCGACCGTTTTTTTGCTGCATTATACGCTTTTTTCTTTCGTTTCGCCTTACACCCTTAAAAACTAGTTTAAATTTTTGGTATCGCTCTAAAACCTTTTACATCGTATTTTTGATTGTATTTAGAACTAAAATCAATGAAAAAAAATATTTAAATTTTTTGAAAATTTGTAACCTAAAAGTCCCCTTAAAAGCCACATTACAATGAAAATTTACTCAAAGCGAGAAATTTCGAGAAAGACTGGCGTCTGCGAAAATATCATCAGGCGCATTAAAAAGAAAATTGATTTAGGGCAAAAATTAAGCCCCAACAGGGGCACTGTGAAAGAAAACCGTTATTTACGCCGAGGTCAGAACATTGTCTCAAGAATATTTGCTTGAGTGAAGATGTAACAGGTTTGCGACCACAAAGCAAATAAATGTATGCTTAGAAGAGTCCAATGTTCATGCGTCTGAACGTACTTTGTGCCGAAAACTCGGGGATTTGAATTTTAGGGCCTGC
This sequence comes from Oxycera nigricornis, assembly GCA_963942545.1. Taxonomy (NCBI): domain Eukaryota; kingdom Metazoa; phylum Arthropoda; class Insecta; order Diptera; family Stratiomyidae; genus Oxycera; species Oxycera nigricornis. The sequence continues at coordinate 8,399,924 of OZ012659.1, forward strand.
AGACCAGCCAAAGTTGATGGAGGCTATGAAATTGAAGCGTCTCATATGGGCTAGAGAGCACAAAGACAAAGATTTAATGTTTTGGAAATCGGTATTTTTCTTAAACAATTATACGTGGATATCTTAAATAATCATTTCTAAACCTATAGCAGGTGTGCTTTAGTGACGAACGCACTTTTGAGATATCAAATAAAGCTCAATATGTTCGTCGACGTCCTGGGGAGAAATTTTGATCAGAAAGTGTGAGTCAAACCCTAAAACATCCCACAAAGGTTATGATTTGGTCCGTTATAAGCGGTAAGGACACTGGACGCCTCTACAACGGAATTATGAAAGATGATCAGTACAAGGAGGTCCTCAAAAATCGGCTCATTCCTCAAATAAGGGACTGGTTCCCACAAGGAGAGCCTTTCGTTTTCATGCAAGATGGAGCTCCTTGCCACACTGCCCGTTTAGTAAAAACTTTCTTAGAACAGACTAATATCCCTCTATTAAGCTGATCGGGAAAGTCGCCAGATATGAACCCGATCAAAAATGTTTGGGAGCTTATGAAGAGGAGAGAGATGGCAAAGAAAAACATAACGACTAAAACTCGGCTAATTGAAAGGATTTTGAGGTGTGGAACCATCATCCACGCATGCAAGAAACCATGCAGGCCTGTATTAATAATAATTGATTGCCGCCAAAGGTGGCTTAACAATATATTGATTATTTTCTTTTTGTGCATATTTATGAAAATAATATTTTTTTTTTCAAAATACATGTTATTTTTCTATTCATGGCTGTTCGTTTTTATTTAATTAAGTGGCAAAATTGATATTCATCGAAAAGTTAATAAAAGAACCAAAGTGCTTCATGTTAATAAAGATTATAATCTGATAACTTCAAAAAATTCAGGTGCGCCTAATAATTTCGCCAGGGACTGTAGTCACATTGTGGTACGCCATCATAATTTTTAGTTTATTTACATTTAAGCAAGTTCAAAGCAGATTCTAATGGAACTATATCCAGTAAAGATAATTTTCGATACGTACGATCAAGAAATGCAAGTTAGATCTTTGTGTTCTACCCCATAAATTGAATCGCCTTATTTTTCTTGACTCGTTTCAGGAAGTGCTGCTTCCGCTTTCATTCGCAGCTCGTCAGAAGATTCAGCGGCAGCGGCTAGCAATGTGAATAATGGCATTTCGTCGCAAACAAACACATCTTCTAGTCAACCGGACCTGCAGTTGCCCGACCGCGACACGTTGCTTAATTTCCCTGCAGCAATTTCCAGACTGTTATCACAACCCGGCACCTCAGGAATGATCCCCAACTCACGGGTCACAGTAATGCCCCGCCCGTCAGTTACAATGGTGTTGGAGCAACATCCGAACGACTACGCTCGTAACAGCCACAGTCGAGGCGATGGCGGGGGAAATGCTGGTGGGCGTGGAAGGAGCGATCGGGGTGGTGCTGGTGGCAACAGCAACGGTATTAGCGGAAACGGTGATAATCGTAGGACAAATAGCGGCCAGAACGATATTTACCTGTACGATGATGGCAACGTGGACTTCGATTTCGACTAGAACTATGAACAGGATGAGCTGCTACTTGAAGATAAATAACATAAAACATTTCCTAAATTATGAATTATAAATTAGTAATGGAATTTTACTCTTATAAAGCAGCAGTGGAGCTATAGTATAAATTTTTGGAAAGAAAAATAGGGAAGTGGAGAAAAGGAATACTTGAAAACTTGGTCGTTTCGTTGTCTTTGTTTGCATTGCAAAGTAAGAGGTGACTACTGTGTGATGATGGCATACTTATAAAAACACTTCATACCAAACAGTAGGGCACATGTTACTCATATGTAATCTAGCAACGAAATAATTGTTTATGTATCTGAATGATTGGTGGTCTAGTTTATCTGTTTTTTTTTCGGCACGATTCCATTGATAGTACAATGTGTTGCTGTGATCTCTTTATTCAAAATTATTCGTTTAGTGCAGAACGATTGCTAGGAGTCTTACTGTTGCAATGCTACATTGAAGAGATAAACTGCTAGAAATTTTCAAGTGTCTTCTCTTTGATAGACATTACTAAGTGCATACAATCGTTCCTTACGAGTAAAAGACATTACGTTGAAGAAAACCCGAAACTTTAATTGTAGCCGCGTAGCGACTCGACATATAGAGCAAGGAATGAATATCTCAATATATATTCAAAATACTATCTTAAATATTAAGTGAATTATTAAACAGTCTGTTCACATAGAAGAGAGAACTGAGATGGTTTTTAGATTTTCCGTTTAAGGAGGAAAATTTACAACAACAAAAAAAGTTAATCTAGAAAAGGTTTGATATTTGCTTACTTTGTATCTCAAACAAACAAATAAACAAACAAACAAAATAGGACAACCAGTCTGCTTGAAGCATTTCAGCATAACTAGCGATTCATGTAAGGTAATTGATTGAAAGACAACCCGGTGCGACACACTCCTTCACACAGTTTTATAACTATGATAGGGAAACGTACATGTAAATAATCGATTTGGTTTTGATCACTCTGAACTCCACGTTTCAGTTTACGATCCTTGCTGTCGATAATTCTATATATTTTTTTTCTGAAGAACAATAACAATAATAAGTAAATAAAAGAAAGACTAATAATGAATGCCTAAGCCTGGCGATCGACTATTACCTTTTTCCTTTCCAAAGAGCTTGTAAAGTTGATGAAATGTATAAAATCGATGAAGATATTAAAAAATTTTGTTTGTCGTTTTGTTTAAATTGTTTGACTGTATTTTTATTATACATATGTATCCTAAGAATGGAAGACAAAGAGATAGTTGCATCCGTTCAACTTCATAAGGTATGATCCTAGGTGAATGCGACTGGTGTAAGCATTTCTAATTAAATCCATTTTGCTTTTATTTGCTGATCTTAAATTATGTTGCGAGGCTGATTTTGCCACTTTACATGGGATAAGGTTGCCCAGATGCTACAGTCGTATATGAAATCCTACATAGCATTCATATAGAATATGCTCTGATGGCTCTATTTTGCTGTCGTAAAGCTTGCGGGGCTCATTCTTTTAAGGTGATACTTGAATGGGCAATATTCTATTATAATTCTTATATCCTCCATTGTAACGTCTAAGGCTTCCTTCGATTTGAAATGTTTGGGGAGGCACACAAAGACAAGCCAAACAATTTGAACATACGGAACATATGTACAACTGAACAGATAAGGCTGCGATGAAATGGATAAGCTGGTTAAATTTTAACTTTTCTTGTAAACGCAAAGGACAAGTGAAAAATTTATTTATACGACAAGAGATTCCATGAAAATAATTGTTTGTATTTTTTCCGAATTAGTTGATGTCATGCTGATCTCCAACAGTCAAATTGAAGAGGGTAACGCTGGAATGGATAGTTGAGACCTGTGCTAGAATAAGTTAGAATGGTCTCTGCTGCATTTTATTCAGGGTTTAAGAGCTCGTATTGTTTAGGAACTAGTAGAGAACATATATGTAGTGGTATTTTATCTCTTCTTTAATCCAATTCATAATTCACAGTCAGAATGTCATTTTCCTTCGTCAGAGAATGGCTTGAGATCTGTGAAAACGCTTTCCGATCCTATCTTCGCAAGGTGGGCAGCCTCTTCATTTCACATGCGACCTGGTACCCAAATCACTGTAGCATCACTCCACCTTGCTGGGTTGATGAGAGGCATTTTCATGGCAGTTTGGACTGGTGTGTTATCACTGTCTAGATGGGCGGATAGTGTTATATCTTTTTCTCTCCAATATCCTCTTCTGATACGGATACAAAGGGCTTTAGCGTATATTTGTGCTTGAAAGGATGACGTGCACTGGCTCATTCACTTGGGGATAGTGTGGTTTGTCTATTTGACTCCTACGCTAGTATCTGCTTTTATCCAGGATCTATTTGTAAACTGTACTACATAGTCTTCTTCCAGTTTTTTTGGTTAGTCATATTGGCAGCCTCCTTTGTCAAAAGGTGGCTCACTTAGGCCAAGATAGGCCCATTGTGATACCACAAAGAGATGGGATGCGGCACTGAAACCTGTGGGATGACGAGAATCATTTAGATTCTCTTATGAAGGCGGCTATGCAGCTAATATTTAAACTGGCTACTTCCGTGAGGCTGTCCAGAAAAGGTGAGTCTAAAGTTTGCATGCGTTTCCTGGATAGTGCTGGACATTCGCACAGAAAATGTTGAATCGTTTTCTTCTCATCCTCCGATCTGCAGCTGCATCAGAAATCGTGGAAAGGGGCACCCAGTCATTCATTCTGCATGTCTGCCAATGAAACAATGCCCCGTCAGTGCGGATACGATGAAACTTAATGTTTCACGGCTCGTGTTGATGAGCTGCTTGGTTCGCTTTGAGCTTAGTGCGTGCCAAGTTTGCTTGGTTGTCCTGCAGGTTTCTTCCAGCAGCCAGGCTCTGTTTGCAGCCTCTATATAATACTGCTTGAAACTTAGCTTGACGGAGGCCAATGGATGGCTGACTTGGGGTGTTAGTGTATAATCCTGGAGCTCAGTGCCAGCTCTAGCTAGGGCATCAGCTTCGCAGTTCCCAAGTATATCACTATGACCCGGCACCCAGCAAAGAATCAGTTCACAGTGAAGCGACATCGCGTTCAGTTGTGTGCGACATTCTTCGTATCTGGCCAAGGAGATTCAGTTTTATGCTGTTTCGGCATCAACTTTATTTATTTTCTTGTTTCAGTTAAGTTTTTTGATTAAGAGTGACTCAACTGCTTTACCCTCTTTACAGGATTGAATAGTTACGCTTTGAATATAAGAGAAGGAAATTCAATTAGTTGTTGGTCTATTGTTTTGTTTCATTATCCGCATCACAGTTTGATGGCATCGCTTCTTTATGTGCGAAATTAGCACTATTCAGTTTAGTAGTCCTTGCCAACTTCTCATCCTTATTATTTTGATTCTACAATTTTATGAAATCGTAACCATACACACTCTCCCAACTCCTTACTTTAGACAACATGTTTATAAGGTTTGAGCGCTTAATGAAGCAACTATAAACGTACACAAGATGTTCCTCGGTTTTCAGCAAACACACGATCATGTAGATCGCAATATATGCCAAAAATTAATCGTACCATTCCGGCAAAAGTAGTCCAACTTTTAAAGATTGCCATGGGTAGGCTGTCTCCCTCTTAAAAATCAATAATAATTTAACTGGCGTTCACAGTACATGGATAATATTTAAGCAGGGTAATACGCTGGCTCCGATTATTTTCGCCTTTTTTATAAGTCCACCTAAATTGGCCACGATTCTTTAATACAAAGAGAGGTTATTCGACGGAAAATACGACGGACATTTTTTTAAGATCCTATAAACGTTTGGATGATTAAAACAAGGGATTTTTTGTACATATTTAGTTTCGTTAGAAGGTAAAATTAACTTATCCTGCAAAATCGAGTTTTTGTGAAACTATACATAATTTTTTTCTAAATTCACCGACTATGACCATTAAATTCGAATGAAATTTAATTTACACCAACATTTGAGTCTGCTTAGCAATTATTCAAGAAATAATCTATACTTCAATCGAATTTTGTTCTTTCCGCTGCAGCTACATATCATACAAAGTGCATACTTAAAATCTAAATGTCAAAATCCAAGCATGAGAGGTCACCATCAAGCGATGCTAAGAAAGGATTGCTGCTTGAAGCTGACAATAAAGATGTGGCTGACATGGTATTATACGCGCTATCATCTTCGTCCTAAAAACAATACATATTAGACTCGTTTCAGACATCAATTTAGATTCTACTTACATTTCGCGCAGCCTTACGTATCACAACACTCTCATCGCGTGGAGAGCTCACGCTTTCTACAGATTTAGGATTCATAAATGCATTCAACTTTGCTAGCGTTGTAGTTGATAAGCGCGCTTTCTTGCTGCTTTCAGATCTAGGAGAGTTGCTTGTCTCTTCCTTTGATTCTTGCGAAAGCGATGAAGTAGATCGCTTGGCAGATATGGTTTTTCTGTCGTCTGTGGTGAGGTTATTTTTTGGTGTTTTATGTGTTTCTTGGCTCCAAGATTCAATCAATTTCGGTGTATAGCTGAGGTCCGAATCTAAATCCAAATCGGCATCATCGAAATCATCGCTCATATCTAGGGAATCGTAGAAGCGTCTTGCCGATGAACATTGGTAACTATTTTTAGCAAAAGATGGGCTTGCAATCGGTTGCTTAGCAAAAGACGTGCTAGCAATCGGTTCTTTAGCAAAATACGTGCTTGCAATCGGTTCCTTAGCAAAAGACGGGCCTGCAATCGATTTCTCAACGAAAGACGAACCTGCAATCGGTTCCTTATCCAAAGATGAACTTGCAATCGGTTCCTTAGCAAAAGGTAGGTCTAAAAACGACTCATTTTTTCCATTGTTCATTTTATTGGCACTACGCATTGATGCATCGCAGCGTTTTTCAGTCGTTCTGGCCGCTTCATTAGTTTGGCTATGTGGATTTACAGATTCTAGGGTTCGGAAAAGATCCATATCAGAGGAATCATCCAACAGGTTTGAGTCAATTGACGATTTCAAGGACAATTCTACTAATGAAGTCTCATCATCATTGGAACATTGTGGACTTTTATCAACGATCGTGTTCGGGCATGTTGACGTGAAGTGATTAAGCAAATTGCCTTTGCACTGCCGTTTTTGGGTGGGCGTACTGGAGTTTGTCTTCAGTGAAGTAGATTGTTTGCCTTTGGCACTTTTCGGGGTTGTCTTACTGTCTACTCTTTTATTTTTAGGTGAAATCGTTTGAAGTGTACTTCGACCGGTTTCGTCGGGTTGACTATTTGTTTGTTGTTGCAACATCGCATCATCTCTCTGCAGTTTTTTGATATTCTCTTTGTTGAATCCGAATAAATTCTGCAGGTTTCCAATTATCGGACTTGACTCCTGCTGTTGGCATTTATTTTTATCAGATTGTCGCTTACTGAAATTCAATGCGTTCAGGTTATCGAGGACGCTCGCATCTAAGCTATCGAGTCCTAGAAGAGTCGTCAATTCTTTCACTTGTTGTTCGTTGGGTCCCAATGGTAGGTCCTCTCGAAGAATATCAATTGAATTCAAGAGGCGACCGAAACCCCACGACGATTCCATCAATCGGATAGTAGCTATTGCATCCACTGCCTCGACCTTCTCGCGGAACATCAGTCGCGAGTGAGCTTGGGCCAAACGGTTTAGACTGTCCAAAAGTCGTGCTGTTGTCCGTGACGAGTCGCGCATTACATCACATCGACAGTATTTATAGTACGTTCCTAAAATGATATTTGCTTCGTTGGTAAGTTGCGGATTGATATCTTGGACTGCCAAAAAGTGTGACTGTAATCGCTCGAGCTCCCAAATGCCTTCAGATGAAATTTTTTGATTGGTATTCTGGAGAATGTGATCGGATATTCGATTGTCCCAATCGGGATCACGTTCGTCGCGCAGGATGAGAACTACATCAAATCTGCTTAGCAATGGCGAGCCTATTCCGATATTAATGAAGCTTGTACCCTCGCTCTCTGACATGCTGTAGAGATTTTTTGGATTTGTGGCGGCAAGCACCACACACCGTGTGCTTAATTTGCAAACAAGTCCTGCCTGAAAAAAGGCGAAAACTTGTTCATTTTTATACCTTAACAAGGGTTTCAATTTACAAGCCCAACATTCTATGAATTAATTTTATTGTTAAACTTTCGTTGATGTTCTTCCGAAAATAGCGTTTTTTATTACATAGAAGAAATCAGTTGGAACTCACCTTCGCCATGCTAATCGTTTGTTGCTCCATAGCTTCGTGGATGGACGCTTTGTCGTTCTCGGACATTAAATTGAACTCATCAATGCAACACACCCCTCCATCGGCCAAAACAAGAGCACCTGCTTCCAGTTGCCATTCACCCTCTTCCTGTTTGAAAAAACCTTCGCCATTGTTCAATGCAGATAAGAATGTTCGATTTCAGCTACCTTTATCGCAGCCGCAGTCAGACCAGCTGCCGAACACCCCATGCCGGTTGTATGAACAGAACGAACAGATATTTTGGATGCTGCATTTAACAGTTTCGACTTCGCTAGACCCGGATCACCGACAAGAAGTAAATGAGAGCTGCCGCGCTTATTTGCGCCTGCAGTCAGGACGCATTGCACACCGCTGCAGAGTGCCAAAGCAATCGCCAGTTTCACTAGGTACATGCCATGGATTTCTGGGCAAATCGATCGCACGATCATGTCCCGCGCGCTCAAATACCCCATTGTATCAATAGTGTCCTGCCATTGCGCGCGCACCCAAACGAGTTGTTCGGAAAGATCCTTGCCGAAATTAATCTTCTCTTCGTCCTTAAACACGCTTACAGCTCTTAACACAATGACCACTTCAAAATGTTTCCCCTTCGCCATTTGCGGCCACCTAATTTCTATGGTTCCACTGTAGGTTTGCCGAAAAAAGGATAATAAAAGTGTTGGTTACAAACTCATGCAATCCGACTTTACCATATTGTTACGCAATCTCCAGGCTGACAATAGTCCACTAAATCATTTTCCAGCGTGACTAACGACGACGCTGGAATGTATTTCTCGGAAAACAGCTCCTAAAAAAGTTAAAAAAAAAACGTTCTTTTTGGAAATGATTGCATGTTTAATGTACCTGTATTCGAATCTCTTGATAATCCATGCAATATTCAGGTTTCGGATGCGGATTTTTTGGTTGAAGAATGCCTTTGCATAGTCCACTTGGTTCCGGACATCTTCGGGGCATTTCAAACACATACATCTTACTGTATTGTGCCTCCAAGGTATAGGTTTCTTTGCAACGTGTGCATCTGTATTCCCGTTTGAATTCAAGAAGCTTGCCCTGCGTCATCCGAACGACATTTCCTGTGAATGATAGACGCGCAATCTGTTGAGGAAGTCTTATTCATTTGCATTACAAAATAACAACAATGAATACTTGGTTTGTTGCGTTTGGTTACAGCTGAGCCAACGAATATGAATGGGTGGAATAGAATATATTCGGGTATGATATCTTGGAGGGATTTCTTAAAGGACACAATTGACGCATATATCTTTGAACAGAAAATTCATTCTTAACATTTAAGCGAGTAATGGTATCAGATGAACATTAAATATGAAAATTCAGAAAATGTTGGAGGGCAAAGATCGCCACCAGAATGTTTGTACTATAAATTATTCAGATTTATTTTTATTTTTGCATTTATTATCAAAATGTTTACGAGTCGATTGTGTGACAAAATTTGTGGAAATCAATCGGATAAATTTGAAATTGCGTTATCTCTTCAAAATTTGATACGCGAAAAAGTTGAAACTGCGAAAGTATGTACTATTCGTCGTAAAGGACATTCGTCGAAGGTAAAGACACAAATAGTGTGTTGTTTTGTGAAAGCTGCAAGGTTCACTTCAGGTATATCTTCGTGCTATGCTTGCTGTTTGTCAACCGTTTCATTCATATTTTTCGGTATCTGCATAGCTTCAATAAATTCATTGACGTCAGTTACAGTATTGTAGTCTATCGATATACCACTTCACCCCCCGTCGTCGTTCTTCTAGAAGAACGGATCCTCCATGGCCGACTATTACGGCTCTCAATGCCATTAAGCTTAAAGACAGGGCTCACCAAAAGATGAAACGCAACTCGAGTTTCGAAGGCTTCGGTCCTGCGCTAAGATAGAAATTCGTTGAGCTATTCGTACTTACCATTGTTCCATTGAAGACTCGTTCATCTCCAATCAGACCAAGCCTTTCTGGTCCTATATAAGGTCTTCCTCGTCTATTCCTAATACGGTCCATTGGAATGATTTCGTTGCTTCCTCTGCTGTTAGCATCAATGATCTGTTTGCTTCTTACTTCCCGTCAACTATTTCTTCTAGTGTCCCTGCCCCCTTCATTCCCAATGCAGCCTCTCCCAATGAAGTGATCTCTTCAATTACAGTTGAGCATCTCTTAATAAGCACTGTTATTGACTCCTTAGACTCCAATGTTAGTGCTGGTCCTGACGGCATCCCAATTTTTTTCATTAAATCATTATCATCTTCTCTGTGTATTCCTCTTTCCTTCATATTTAATCTGAGCTTATCTACTGGTACTTTCCCTCAATGTTGGAAGATGGCTTATATTTTACCTGTTCTTAAATCTGGTGATACTTCGTCCGTTACAAACTATCGTCCCATCTCTGCTTTTCCTAAAATCCTTGAGCGTATTGTCCATTCATGTCTCTACACTGCCTTGGGTCATTTTATAGTTCCGCAGCAACATGGCTTCCTTCCGAACCGCTCCACGACCTCCAACCTACTTGTCATGTCTAATTCTATTGCTGTCGCTCTTGATAATCATCTTCATCTTCAGGTTGATGCCATATACACGGATTTTTCCAAAGCTTTCGACACTGTTGACCATTCGATACTATGTCGTAAGCTTGAGTTGTTTGGGGTTTCTGGTTCCCTTCTATCATGGATATCTTCCTACTTGTCCTATAGAGCCTGTCGTGTTTCCGTTTATGGTAGCTATTCCGCTCCTTTCTATCCCCGATCTGGTGTCCCTCACGGGTCCATTCTTGGACCTTTACTATTCATTCTATTCATTAATGATCTTACTTCTCAGTTTGACTCTTCCTGCCTTCTTTATGCTGATGATTTCAAGTTATTTAGAGTGATTAGATCTCTTGACGACTGCAAAGCTCTTCAAAAAGATTTAATCACTCTCTGTTCTTGGTGTGAAGCAAACTCTTTCTCCCTCATATTCCTAAGTGTCATGCAATGTCCTTTTCCCTTAAGTCTACGCCCACTTCCTTCGATTACTCCATTGACTCTATTATATTGAATGTGGTTGATCAAGTGAAGGATCTGGGGGTAATATTTGATGCTAAACTGAAGTTTGATGCTCACATTTTCAGTGTTGTTACCAGGGCCTCAAAGCTTTCGGGTTTTGTACTGAGGCATTGCCGGATATTCTCTAATCCTCATTCTGCGGTGCAATTATTTGTGAGCATCGTACGTTCACTGCTCGAATATTCTTCTCAAATTTGGTCACCTCATTATGTCTATTTAATTGCCCTACTTGAATCTGTTCAGCGTAAGTTTACACGCTTTCTCTTTTGTAAATTTAAAATCCTTTATTTGCCTTACAATGAACGTCTTCTGTTTCTTCATATTTCTCCATTGGCTTCTAGAAGGATATATCTTGACCTATGCCTTCTCTATAAGTTGTGTCACGGCTACATTGAAATAGATATATCCAACCTTATTTCGTTGAGGCAACGCTCCAGACCATCTCGTGTTCCGAATATTTTTGCCTTACCATTTGCTAGAACTGAAGTTTACTTCAATTCTACATTACTCCGTTTACCACGAACTTATAATAGTCTACAGCTTGGACCTCTCCCACCTTCTCTTGCATCATTTAAGCGTAACTTAGCAAATGTAATATTTAGTTAATCATCTAATTTCTTTTTATGATTTTTATTTACTTTGTTTTTTTCTTATACATTTTGTAATAGGAGTTAAACTCTGTTAAATGTGCTTGAATAAATAAATAAATAAAATGCCACTGTACGGAACCCCTATCTTCATGTTCTTATTTTTGCAATAGATCAACTTGACTTCATGAAATAATTACTGATTGTAAAGCAATAAACTTATCGTAGGTTGTTAGAAGTTGATGGAATTGTGTTCAAATCATTAACGCTTTTCAGAGTTTATGACTTGATTCGATGCCTCCAGGAGCTACAAGATTCTACACAACTCTTTCTATGTAGCGAATGTGATTCCTGATCACAAATGGAAGTTATGTTAGGTGGCAAACAAATAAATTTATGATGTGATAATCATCTATAATTCTATGTTGTGCAGTTAAGGTCTGTTTCGTTGATTTTCCAATGGATTTTTTCTTCAATTCAAATTTTTCCCTGCAATTTTACTATTTAGAAACACCTCCTTCTCTTTTCCATACCCTATCCTGCGGGATTTTAACATTAGGGGCGTTGAAAAATGTTCAGGATGTCAGTGCGACGATAACTTTTGAAAACGTTGATGGGAAATTAAAGTTCAAGAGGCACTAGGGGGGGGGGAGGGGGTGAAAGAAGGGGGTTCCCCTACTACTATGGCATAAAAAGTTCGCAGCGGTCCCGACCCCATGATAAGTTATAGGGGCTCCCCCACTAAAAAATGATTATTTCGCCTATTTCCAGAGATCGTATGAAACCGTAAAATTGATCTGGAAAGTGATTTTCAAACTTGTTTGGAAATCGAGAAAAATTTAAAAAACAAAAGAATTTTTTTTTGTAAAAAATAAAAAAACAAATTAGAAATTTAAAAATCATAGAAAAATTGATGAATGACATTTTTACCGTAAATATAATGTGAATAGGGGTAACACTTTGGAGACACGTTTTGCACCCCCTCCAACCCGCCCCAGGCCCCCTCACCAACCCTCCAAGCAACGTGATATCGTGTGAACGGACGGTCATAGGAAATGAGAGTTAAACCATACAATATCGCGTGGTCTGGCAATGAACGTGACGTTTTGTCTAGCCCTGAACTCTAGTCAGGCTGCCGACGTTTTGAAATCGGCAACCCCTACTTTGTTAGCTACTTGCATCGCTTTTTCACGATTGAGAGAGCTGGCGTTCGTGCTAGCTCGGAAAACCTATTTGTATGCTAAACAGTCCATTTAAAATCCAGATGTATGTGAAAACAAGCGTTTTCCTTCGAAGTTTTCATTAGTCGACTATAATTTGATTAGAAACTCTGACTTATGTTTTAAAATATTACTTAACATTCGTTTTTCCTATTGAAAACTATGCTGTCACGGTTTTTCCTATTCGCAAGCATTAATAATGTTCGCTACTTCGGAAAACGACAACTGTTTAGGTTTTGGGCCATCACAAAACATTGAAATAACGCGGTCACATTGATTAAAATGTTGATAACTCCAGTGAAAGGCGATCAGAGGCATTTTGTACTGTTGGCTTCAATCCTAACAGTTGAATAAATCAAAAGATGATTCAACACATTTGACAAACAGCTTTCTTTGTAGATTTGTTTCCATTTCGCTCGGCATTTAGCGAATTTATGAGGTGTTCCATTTGTTATTCTCTCATTGTTAATATTATAGGAAGGATACGAGTTCGCTATTTGAAAGTGTACAACAAATTTTTTAGAAAGCAGATTAGGAATCATCATAAAGAAAATTCTGTGTTGAGAAAAGCAACTTGTTGCGATTGCCAAGAAGCCTGATCAGACGAGAAAGTGACTCTAAAAAGGTGTTAGTCAATCAATTCCACTGAGCTTATCCTATTTGAAAGCTATTCAGTTTCTGTAAAACACGAAAAACCTTTACTTGTCCGACAGAATAAAGGGTTTGCACTATTCTTTCGCATAATATCAGACCAGAGCGGATCTGTTTTGTTATAATATAATTGGCTGTTGAGATGGGGGGGGCACACTGATTTCTGCAGAAAAAGTATTACGCGGCTGCGGATTCAGTGCGGTAAAGTTAGGAGTGAGAAAAGATCGAAAACTCGGAGAGGCAGGATAAGTCAATTATTGTTATACCAATTATTCCACAACTTTTTCTGCAAAATTCAGTATACCCCCCCCCTTCCACGACCAAATTTAGTCGCTTTTTTTTACAGATCCGCCCTGTTCTATATGGTTGGTTCTATCGTTATATGAACTTCTGTTGATTCCAATGCGAAAATAACGGAGGCTTACAAATACGCATGTAAGCGATCCTATCCTATTCAATTATGCTTGAAGGACAGCTACAATTGTTCACGACATTCCCCTGACTAGTCAATTATTGAAAATGCACCTTTAACTTGAACAAACTGGCCGACATTATCGTTCCCAGGAAACGATCCCTTCAATGGTCCGTCGAACTGTGGCAGATTCACGAAACGCACATGGCAGTTTTCCTTGATTTGAAACCCATCCTCGAGGAAACAATTGCCCTCTATAAGTCCCTTTTGCGCGTCGAGCAACGCCTTATCCCATTTCGGTGTAGTGCTCCAAACATCCTGCAGAATCTCAGCGAAGAGTTGCGGTCGCGACCGTTGCAGGTGAGAAAGACTGAGAACGGTCGACTTTTAGCTGATTTTCTGACTCGTACTCGACTACTTACTTGATGCTTAGCGATACATGCAGGCTGTCGTTGCTGTCATTAAGTAAATTCGTTATATCGTCACCGTGAAACTCCTTGAGATATTGAAGCATCTCGGCTTCATTTGTTCCGTTCGGGCGTCGTTTCACGTGGGTTTGTTGTGAAAGCGAATACGAGGTGTAACCAGCGCGGGAAATGTCAGTTGTGGGACGATAATGTTCTGTGGAATGTGGATGACTCTTGATGAAGTGGTTTAAGTGTTTGATAATGAATTGATTCATAGTTGAAACTTGGAGACGGTTATCTTATTTAATTCGTTTGCCAGAACTGAGCGACCAAAAGAAGACCCCTTAAATAAAGCAGCTAGCTGTTCAATGTGCTAATGCATAAAATAAAAACATAACCAACGCGAATTCTTTGAAAATGATAATAACAAAATTCTTCTTCCAGGAACGACATTCGAAGTAATTGACAATCAGCTCCACAAGAATTAAAAAATCAAATGAAAACATTGATTCAATATGAAATATAATTACGAATAATTACAATTACGAGTGGTATATCCCGAATTATATACAAATCGAACCACAAGGATTCTAAATTTTGATGAATATGGAAAAAGCAGTTGACGAATTGGATGTTTGGTCTATGAGCATTTTTGATATTTTTTTATAATAAATTTCACCAAATATGTATATTTTATTTATATACGTATTTCGGTTGCTCCTTGCAGCCTTCTTTTGTCATTTTTTGTATAAGATAATCGCTGAAAATTTTCCAACATGACATCTCCATTTTTTTTTCGTTAAAAGTAAATCCAAGAACTTGATTTGAAAAGTATTTGTCTTCTTTTTGGATTTTATTTCTATTCCATGACGATCGGTCCTCACGTTTTCAAACAAATTTTATTTAAGAAAGTCTTATGTGACGCCTTCTTACATTGTTAAGCGATGTTTCGTATTTAGGCTCCATTTAGTACTTCTGTTTTTTAGGGAATTTAGACAAACTGGACATTGTTTACATTCCTAAAAAAACTGGCTAGTGTTACGTTCTTCTTTTTAACCACGGAAAATGACTATTTATATGCTCGAATCAGAGCCCGACTTATCTGCCACCTCTATATCGGGAAACCGTCCGGAGACTAGCCGTTACATATACTCACACACATCACCAGTCACAACATACCATTTACCCACGTGCATTTTGTTATCAGTAGTCTCTTGCTAAGTGTTAATTGCTACGTAATTTTCCACTGTAACACAATTGGTAAACACATGCGTTTTTATGGCTAGTCCCGACGAGTTATCCTTTCTCTTTATTGCTATTTACCCATGTCGGTACCGAGGCAAGAAAAAATCCCAGGTTTGATTCTAAGAACAAGGGATAGTCCAATCATCAAGCAAGGATTTCGCTTGGGTCACAACACTAGTAAGCGAATAAAAAAATATCGATTGAAATTTTGTAGGGCCTCGAAAATAGTGCAGCATTCTAACCGCTCGACGCAATTACGTAGAATACAAGTAAGTCATTTCAATATTTACAGTCACTTCCATATCTCCTAAAAAAATTTAAACGCCTTGCCTGTACAAGTTGAAGCCTTGAGATAACATAAACAATGCTATACTAGTAATTGATTTCATCTTCACAAAATACTACTTTCAAAGAAAACTTCCTTTTAATTTTGTGTATGTTTATTTTGATTCGGAGTCGATTTTCGACCGTCATCGTTCGGTTTTTTTAAAAAAACAAATGATATACTTCCATAGATAATAAATGATTTTATACCATGTTTGCGAAACTATTTTTTGAGTCGCAATTTTTAGCAAAAAGGCACTACCAGCCTGCCCGTGCAGATTAACGGACATTTTTGAAAGACTGCCAACTTCACAAACATTTGACATCAACAGCTGTCGACAGCTGTCAACGTGACAACATAATTCTGAGACGTTTGCGGTCGCGCATTTATTGTTTGCACATGTAGAATGAACAATTGTGAAATCATTCGATTTCGTTGACTATGAAGTAATGGAACAAAGTGACCACGCGACAATATCGAGTGGAATTCGGCCGCGCAATATCGCCCCGCAAAACATAACGCTGCGACTGTTCGCCCGCGAGAGCGGACAGTACCGACGCGGCACCGAGAGCTATGTGTCGCGCAAATTCTACCAGAACATCTACCCGAACCTGACGGTGGTGAACGTGGAGAAGCCGGCTGGCTTCCTGCGGAAGTTCACTCCCGACGGCAAGCACCTGATCGGCTTCTCGTTCGACCAGACGTCCGTGGAGATCTATCGCTTCCTGGGCGCCCCGGCCGCCGCCAGCCTGCTCTACGCGTGGCAGGACGATATCGTGCCGAACATCAACAAGCACCTGCCGTCCGAGATACGCAGCCAGATTTTCAAGAAGCTGTTCACGCTGAAGAAGTCGGTGAGCGTGTCGCAGCTGAACAAGCAGCTGAACAGGGAGTGCAGCCTGTTCACGAACGACGGGCGCTTCGTGATAGTGGGCGCGGCGACCTTCATATCGGACGACAACCGGCCCGGCTTCCACGAGATCTACACGACGAACGAGGCGATCACGCCCACGTCCAAGTATAATCTGGAGGACTTCTCCATTTATCTGGTGGACATCCACAACGGCCGCGTGACCGACACAATCGACTTCAACGTCGACAAGATCTTCTTGGCGCACAATCAGGGCATCTACCTGTACAACAACACGTTCGCCGTGCTCTCAGTCTTCCATCAAACCATCCACATCTACGAGATCTACAACGGGCGCTTCATGGCCGTCCAGAAGATCGGACGGTTCTGCTGCGAGCTGGAGAAGAACTTGTACAACGCGATCTACCCGAATCCGATGTTCCGACCGTACATGGAGCGGACGATCAACAGCCTGAAGCATCGCGTGCTCGTGTTTCTGTTCCGGAAGGCGAAGATAAAGCGAGACGCCACCGGGGATGCCTTTTACTTACGCAAGTTTTTCCAGTTTTTTGATTCAGTGAGTACTGGTGGTGTTTCTGGCATGTTGGGGCACGAAATGCTGGGTTATTTGATGCGTTCGCTATTTCTTAGGACTTGTAAATGTTCATGAGCCACAACGCTAAACTCTCAAAGCATTTATGTCGCTGAATTGTCTGTGAATGATGCAATGTAGAGTCCTTTTGACCCTAGTAAGGCAAATAAAAACTAATATTAGTGCTAAAAATAATTTAATTGACGAATCTTGCAATTCTTCACCTTCCCCTCTAGTATTTCTCCTGGACATTGTCCGCACGTAGTAAAATCTCACAAAATCGCAGCAATTTATTGTCAAGGATTCCGACACATTCAATTTATTTCCTATAATTATTTAGACATACTGCAGTATGTGTTGGAGGACGTAGTCGTTGAACCAAGACAATTTGGGCAGTTCTTTCTTGACCATGGCTCGATTTGGGCTGGTGGAACATTAATGATGATGAACTGTACTTCAAATAATTTATAATTAACACATAGCAACTATTGCGTATACTTTGAAGTTATTCAACACTTTGTGTTGCAATTTCCTGCCCCTATCATCCTTAGAGTCTTTAAAACTTATGTCAATAAAGGGCGCCTTAGAGTCTAATGTCCCCCCAACAAATCGAATGGTGAATTCTACATTTATCTCATCATCCAATGTCTTTTGTTTCAGTTTAAAAACCTGCGAATGTGGAAAATGCAATTATTGGACGAAAACCATTTGCTGATCAAGTACGCGAGCGAGGAAGTGGTCAGTTTGAAGGTGCCCGAGCCCAACAGCCATCCCTCGTTTTTCGTCTTCTTCAGTATACCTGACAGTCGAGTTCTAGAAGTTTTTGATAATACCTCGAGGGACCTTTTACATCTCTTCGAGAATTTCTGTGATATGTTTCGGAACTCACAAGTGCAATCCGATTCACAATTTCCATGTTCACCTAGTAATAATATTTATGCGAAATTGTTACAACAAAAGTGAGTTGATTCCTGACTGGGGATAAAAATCGAATAACGTTTGAATGGAAATAACCCAGAAATTTTGTCTTTGTTTCAGGTGCAAACAGACGATAATCAGCGCACGTGGCGGAGGCGTGATCGAGGCCACAAAACGAATGCTCGCTCAATTACCAATTAGTGCACAAAGCTACAGTTGCTCGCCGTACCTCGACCTGAACTTGTTCAGCTACGACGACAAGTGGATTTCGGTTATGGAACGACCAAAAGGATGTGGCGAGTATCCGATTCGGTTTTTCGATCGTGATTCGGGCCTGTTCAAGTTTCGCATTTATCCAGGCTTGCAGGAGAGGAATGCTAACGCGTCGGCACGGCGACTAGTTGCGTTCACGTTTCATCCAACCGAACCGTTCGCCATCAGCGTGCAACGTGTCAATAATGAGTATGTTGTTAATTTTCATATTCGCAATCAGAGTACGCGTTTAATAAAGTGAATCGATTTGGTGGGGGAGAGGATTGTGTTTTTAGTTTGAGGCTTGATTTGGGAACGCTAAGCAATCCGAGATGCTGGACAGTAGGAGCTGATTGGCATCTCTTGAAGACTTTCACATCGCACATTCGAGAAAAGTAGCTGAGCGATTTTCGTCAACAATGGGCGGCCCCTCATTATATCGAATTCCTTAATACATTCAATGCAAAGAAGAGCAAGCATGTATATGTTCTCATAAAGTAAGGACGTATCAGAACGATCTCGTCCCTGAGCTGTACTCCATTCCATGACTTAGACGTTCCCAACATTGCACGGGTAAAGTATTATGACAGGGCTTACTGCAGAAAAGTTCCTTGTTTAACGTGCATTCCCCGAAAATAATCATTGAAACACGGGCCTCTTGAGCCGGGGTTACGAAGTTAGCTTGCACCAAAAACCCCTTAAACGTACTAGTCAGTAGCCCGTAACTAAGTGTGAGTACTGCTTTTCCGAGTATGGGCTCCAGATCTCATCCGAAGCTTGCCTGGACTTCTCCATAATCCTTGGTGAGGATTTGGACCTATCAGCATCCTTGCCGCCTTTTGGGTAATTGCACCCCTGTCGTAAACGCAATAGCAGGCCAATGCACCGCGATACAGAAGGGTGGCCGAATAAATCCAGTCCTGGAAATTTCGACTTCCGCAGGAGCTTGCAAATTTTAATGTGTTTAATGCACCGCCTGTACCTGGTTGTGTTCCGCACGCACCGCATGCACGTCCGGCACCACATGTACGAAAATTTTACGAAACTCGCACATGTGTACATGCGGCGCCGGTCCCAAACTGTATTAGAAATGACTGTACCCGCTTTTGGATATCAACCACAGCTTCAACCTTAGCATCCTGTCGGAATCCCTCCATCTTTACACTGGCATGGGACAATTTTCCTAAGGAAAGCGGAATTAGGGCTTACTGCAATTGATTCTCCAAATTTTCTTGATTTGAAACATGATTGAACCTGGGTTGCCTTCCGTACTACAACTGTCTTCAAAGAAGTTTGAACATGGATCAACAGAATTTTCGAGAATATTTCAATGAAATCTCAACGGCTTCATGTTCAAAAATTTCAAGACTCAATACCGGAAGTGCGTCTTCAACATCAATCAATTTAGTACTACACTCTCGATCTGACGTGTCCGACAGTGTGACATTTCACACACGTCACCCGCCCAATGACATTTTATATCTGCCAATTGACGTTACATACATTCCCGTGCCTCTAGTTTTTACATTTAAAATAAAGATAAAATTATGGATGCTCTGTATCATCAAACAAATAGAATAATTCAAGAGATCCAACAGAATTTTCAATTGTTGAATGGTCCGCAAGCAAATCATATTGAAGTGGAGAATCAAATACATGTTAAAATTGTGGCTGTGAAGGCGTAATGCAAAAATGAAATCAAGCTTAAATTAATACGAATTTATGTTTATAACTAATTGCATTGTAGGAACTGCGACCGGCTTGATGTGCTTCTGTTCAAGGTGCCCGTCTCGCAGCGACCGAATGCCAAAATGCGAGTGGATCAGCTAAAGTACGACGTTCGACATCTTGAGGTGAAATTTTCGATTTTCATGAACATTTCAACTGAATTAATCCTTCACGTCTCCCGTAGAACGCCTTGAATATGTGGCAACAAAAGAAGCAAAAACGTGAAATGGAAGCGAGCGCTCGTGAGCAGCTATTGAATCGGAGATTCGCATCTAATCAGGAGACATCGATTGACTTGGCCGACGCCGCCTTGGACCATAACAATTCACTATCGAATGCACACCAAGGTGTGGACGAAATGATGTTCACCGGTGGTCATATTTTAGATAGTCTTAGAAGCCAACGGGACACGTTGAAAGGCGCTAGAAAACGGATCTTGGATATTGGCAATACGCTCGGTTTGTCGAATCACACGATGCGCTTGATTGAAAAACGATTGGGAGAAGATAAATATATTTTGTTTGGCGGAATGATTGTAACGTTGCTTGTTCTCGTTTTGATTCTGTACTTTTTCGTGTTTTGAAAAGGTTTTCTGTGTAAGATGTAATTTATGTATTTCAAGAAAAATAGTAAACCTTTTTATGAAACAATGTTTAGATGATTCTATTCGAAATTGAGGTGTAACAAAATATGAAAAACCATTTAGCGGGATTATTTTTTCAATTTTGGGAATGAAAAATCCTCAAAAGAGACCGATCAGCTCTTGTAAATGCTTCGGACACCTGTATCGCTTCCAATTACTAGGGAAAACAATTAATTGGAGTTACTACCATTACTTCAAATAACGTATAAAATGAACACCAACAGAACTGGATGTAATACAACTGAAGAAGCAGTTGGTCTCTGCCTCTGCACGATGGACTATTGCTTCCATTTAAGACTTGGAAACACTTCTAGCAACCAACCAACTCTTCTGAACGGAGACCCAATCAGAAGAATGCATTCAAACTTGATTTGTATCAAATGAAAACTGGATCGTGCAGTCATCAAAAAATATTCATATCATGAAAAGATGAATTCGAACCCGGAGATTATTCTAAACAACATTTTGCAGACGCCAATTATTCTATGCGATATTTTGATTAACTTCTGCGTCTGTTATGATCCATTTATAGGCATTAGCTGCTGCAGCGGGAAGTGTTAATTAACTTTAGTTGTCGCCTGCGCCGGCGCAGTTGGATCTTTCGAGCCAGCTGTGATTTGGACAGCGAAGCAACTCCCAAATCGATCAGGTTTTGTGTATTTTGAGTGCGAGATCTAAAAGATCGAGCTTTCCGATAGCGTGCGGTTGTTTGAGCTTTCGCAAGCACGTGTTCGTTTGCCAATTGTTTCGTGTATCGTGTTAAAGTGAAAAACAGACTGAATTCCGTATAATTCCATTGGTTTATTGAGCAGATAATTTATTTGGGGCCGCGAAACATATTTCAGGTAAGAACTTGCATCCGAACTAATCTAACTAGCTGTTCTGTATATCTTCCGTGCCGAACTGCACTTTATGCCGATGCTCGGCGTCTCCATCGCCCGCACCATTTGTCGTGAAGCGTCGTCTGAGATCGGCTTGATCGAAGTTGGAGCTGCTTTTCAAACATGACTTGGGCTGAAACTCTTCAGAGGTGGGTCTGATTTTGTAAGGACATGCAGCAGAATCATCTCTGGGCTCCAGCTCTGTCAGCTCAACCACACCCGAATCTACCCCACTAGCATTGCCTTTGGGTGTAGTGAGGGTCTTGATGCAATCGTCCATAGATTCCTGCTGGGACAAATGTCCTTTAGCCGGTATATCATGATGTTGCACTACTCTTTCGTCCGTTTGACTATTCACAATGTCCATGGCAGTCTAACGTAAAGATACAAGTCGAATTTTCAACATCTTCAAGTATTCATTCCCAGAAAGAGTTTACCTTGACCTCGCTTCTAAGATGGCCTTCCTTCAGTAAATGGTTTCGAACTCTCTCGATTTGCTCCTTGCTAAATAGTTCGCTGTTTTTCTTCATATATTCGTAGACAAACAGATCAGCATTGACAATTTTAAAACGATGATCATTTATTCGAAGGATTTCGCCTGAAAGGTGTAAAACATTCATGAATTATTTTTAGTCAAGAATTTTGGGAGTGCGAAATGAAAATGATTAAACAGCAAATATTGTTAATTTTCCAAGAAGAAAATAAAATACTTCAGTGCATTAACATTTGAAAATTTTCTAGAAGGAAAAAAGGAAAGGAATAAATTGTTTATTGATTGAAAATTTTTCGGAGTATTTGTGTAGGAATTCACAGAAATATCTTTGCCGATAATCAAGTGTATGGGAATGTAATGCCGCTCTTTGGGTAACGACACCTCTGTCGTAAACGCAACAGCAGGCCAATGCACCGCGATACAGAAGGGTTGCCGAATAACTCCGGTCCCAAACTGTATTAGAAATGACTGTACCCGTTTTTGAGTGTCAACCGCAGCCCCCAAGTTTCAAGCTCCACAGGTTCCTCACCGACACTAGCAGGTACAAGTCCCTGGGGCTCCAAATCGCTTGGTACCAATATACCCCTGGTGAGGTTTCGGGGAAGTACAGACACAACCTCTTCAGTTGAGCCCCATTGCAAAGCTTCGGATTGATCACCGTATTTTAGGGCTTATTATCATTTAAACATATGCCACACTATTTTTCGTCACACCTTTACCTCAGCATCCTGTTGTAAGGATGTTGTGCTGAGGATCGGTCAGAATCCCTCCATCTTTCCACTGGCTTGGGACAGTTCTCCTAAGAAAAGCGGAGTTTAATATAAGTGCAGAGGATTTAAAGGAAAAATGGCCGTCACAATTTTGATGCCACTGGCCAATGACTAAATGTGCCGATAATAGGCATTACCCGAAGTGCAGTTAGATAGAAATAATCCAGGGAGTCTTATTAGAGTGCCAGGCAATAAGTGAATCACGTTCAATAGTCCTAAAAAGACTGTATTTTCTCTTTAGTCTTACTCGCTATTTATACAAATTCTTGATGCTAACATCCGTCGATGGTGGAACACCTATGACCTAATTAATGATACAAAAATACCGATTTGTATACGATGTCGCGAGGAAAATTTACGATGATGTAATTTTTGGGTGGTAAATGCACCTCTTTACATAATATTTAAAGGACGGTTTTTCGTTGTTTGCAAGCGATGTATTTATTTGGTAATAAATACATCACTTTCATGTTTGAAAGATGTTTTTTTTTGGATATCGACGTATCTAATACATGATGCCGAGTGCTAACGCTCAGAATAAAGTTTGAGTGGTCGGAAAAATCAGATTTTTCAAACATCAAAAGCTTTTTTGTGAAATTATTTACATTTAAAAAAATGCAATTTTAAACCGTATTTTTTGGACTTTTCCGTTTATGCTGCGAGAACAGTCAGCTTCTAACCAAAAAGTAATTAGACCCTTTTTGTAGGGACCGCTTGTTCTATTCAAAAATCTGCAAGAGTATGGATTTATCTAACGTCGTTTCGAAGCTATGAATATTCCTATGAAAACTTCAAAAAATGAGGGATTACGAGATTTTTTAAATAGCCCAGGCTGTGCCGAAATAGTTAATAATTCAAAAAAATATATGCCGAAACCTTTCGAATTTAAAAATATATCAAGCTCTTGTACTGTAATAAGAGTATTTCTGCCAAATTTCAGAAGTGTTCAATTAATTTTGAAAATATCGTCTGTGAACTTATTCTATTTAGCATATTTTTTCTAAACTATTGATATTGAATATTTTGTGATATAAGGCAATGTAAAATACGTCCCTTCCAATACTCATTAAATTACAAGTGAACTATTTGATGCGTTTGGTAATTCGCCAAAAAAAAACTGTTTCTCTCAGTTATTTTTGGTGTTTTGGACAATCTCTATCGATTAAAATCGAATTTAGATTATTTCCGACGTCTAAAACTTTATTTCGAACGATTACGAGATAAGCACTGGACTAGTATGTGTTTTACGTGCTGCTTGATTTGTAGACATTATTACAAAGTACAGTACAATCTCGAAAAGTCATGCAAATTGAATAATTTTTACGTATAAAATTAAATCATGAATTATTTTTAAATTCGATATAACCAATTCAGACATATCAGTGAATTTTTAGTTAATTTAATAGATTTTTTGTTTCAAGGTATTTGGGGCCATCCAATTATTACCTAACATTCCAGGGGAGGGGGCATTTGAAAATGTTACTAAATGTTACATAGAGGGAGGGGGATTTAGCAAATTATTATATAATGAAATTTAAAATTAGTTAAAATAATTTGATTATTTAAAATAATTTTATTTATAATAAACAGAAAATAAAAAAAGGATATTTGGTTAGGATTATTTACATTGTTAATATTTTGTGAATAAATATTTTATTTTTCTTCTAAAGGACTTGCACTTAGTCATACATTTCGACAAATCCATTTCACCCTCCCCCCTCCAATTTCTGAAAGGTTATTGTGTCAAAAATAGGTGTACATTTTGGCGAAATCAAAAAAGGTAATAAGTGTTTCCGTATGAACGAATCTAAACGATTGCGTACATTAGCTGCAACTTAAATGCGTTTTTTTAACAGGATCATGTTTCACGTCAGTGACGGCAGTTAAGGGGTTATATAGGTCTTGTAGAAAAAAAAAACAACTTTCAAAAAACAATGTATTTTAAAAACAAAAATTTATTTTATTTAAAATTTACACACATTAAAGTTTAGCATTTCAAGAAGCTGTAAAAAAATTTCAGCTAAAAACATTGAAAATTATAAATTTTCCTGCAGTTTTCCTCGTCCAACCTTTTTTGCGGTAGGCAGAATATTTCGATGCAGGTTCATCTCAAATTAAAAATTTAAAAAATTTCTTATAGTGTATGCCTTTGGCTCGTGCTTGAAAAAAAAATGAAATTTAAAGTTTTGAAATGGATTTGAATGAATTTTCGTCTCATATTTTGGAGCATTTTTCCGGTTCTCATCGTTTTTAAAATATTTTTTTTTCGTATAAAACAAAAACGAGTCGACCTAATGAAAATCCCTTTGTTCAAGCACGAGCCAATACTAGAAAGAGGAACTGTGCAAAGTTTCAGCAAAATCAGAAAAACGGACAAAGTTTCGAGAAAAACGCGTTTAAAGTTTTTTACCGCGATTTGATGAATTAAAGTTATTATTCAGCGATTCGATTTTTTAGTCAATCGTTCGCTTTATTCGCGATGTTCAGAGCATCCTTTTGATGTTGTGATGTTTGATGAAAAAGAAAGGAGCTGATTTTACGCCGTAGAACCGCGCTGGTTGCGTATAATACGCTAGGTAAACCAGAGCGCATGTACCAACCACGCGGTATTCAAATCTCTATAAATCCGGTAATATTGCTCGAATTTACTTAAAATTTCGTGTGATTACTCTTGAAGTATACTTTCATAAAAATTGATCGATTTTTTGAAAATACAAGACTTATGTAGCCCCTTAATCAGAAACTAACAAATCAGTTCACTTTAAATTTTGTCAGCTCTTTTCTTAAAATAATTATAAAAAGAGTGGACCATTTTTCGTATAAAAGGTTGACTATGATTTCACACTTTTCTTTATTATCAACAAAAAAAAACTGATTTTAAGTTAAAAATTGACGATGTTATTATAAACTTTATCTTTAAATTTTTGGCATTTTGAAATGAGACCATTTTTCATTAATTATTTAGTATAGTTCTTTTTCTTTTGCACCTTTTGCTTTAGTAACAGCTATTTTTTGTTCTGTCACGATTCAAATTAGAGTAACATCAACGCAAGATATCAAAAAAACTCTCAGAATTATGTAAAAATATAACGAAGAAAAATTACAAAAAAAAGGAAAAAAATTAACCACTTAATAATTTTTTTTGAGAAACACATTTTTTTATTTGATTCTACATATAATACTATGTCCACCGCCAAAGTGTTAAAACATCACAATGCGCCATTAAATCTACGAGATTAACGATAACGGTAATAAACTACTTATTAAGTCGTGGTTCTAGATCTTTCCAAATTCATGAAATGCACTCAGAATAAGCCGAAAGCTTTCGAAATAAATCGCGAAAACTTTCTATCGACTATGCTATTCGCGAATAGTAAAGAACAACACCCATCAGCTGGTCACATGTGAGCATTAAGAATATACATACGAGTATATAGATATGAATTAACAATGCAAGGAAAATCTGGTCAAAGTCCAGAAGAGGCGTTTCGTTGTTTGGTAGCACAAATCAATGTGATTTCTTTTAATTTTTTTTTATTGAGCTAATCGATGTTCAAGGAAATAAAAGATAAAAGCAAATGAAACCTGCCTGCAGCTCGAAAACAGTAAGTTCTTAACTTACTTGACCAAGAGGCAATCCCTGCTGCTTTTTCTCCATCTCATTCTGAAATTTTAAATTCAATTTATCTATTTTTCTGTAGGATTAGCCTACCTTGCCGAAAAGATTAAGGATATGATACATACTGTAATCCTTCAAGCTTATTTGCAACGACAAAAAAAAACAGTTGTTCAAAATAGCTTCTTACAATCTTTCAGAAAAATTGAGATAAGTATTTCCAACACCCTCAAGATATTCAAATTCAGGATAAATACATTTTCTGCCTTATTCTTAATATTATGCTTGGAAACATTGCCTTAGAGAACCTTTTTAATAACGCATCATACACTTTTGCAAACATAAATAATCGAAAATATCAACTTACCTATGCCAAAGTCCTTTGGGCCATAATACACGGGCATATTTGGGTTGCATCCTGGAATTCTGACTCGTTGCGGTGCCAAGAATCTTCCGCCTAAAATGCCTGAATTCTTGATTGGCGGCTCATTTATTGAAATTGTATCGTCAGCCAATGAATAGGATATCACAAACTTTCGGATAGTATCTTCCGGATGGGCGGAATCCAGCACACATCCGAAACGTAGAAACTATGTGGGTAAGTGGGACGGCAGGACGAAAAAAAATAAGAAAAATGTCCAGGTGAATATTTTCGCTCGTAAACAGCAGCTCATATTTTATTTAGGCACTGACAACGAATTAAATATCGTTTACTGCTTACCTTGTTTGTATTTAATAAATATTTAACGATATCTTTTTTCGGTGCTCTCGGCTGTAATCCGTGACACGACGCCAAAGAGTCTTCGGGCGTGCCGAGTCCCAAGTAGTCCGGGATGGGCTGCAAATTGAATTTTTGTCGGTGGTTATTAAGGACTTTCATGTAACGCTCGGGAATATTTATAAATTATTACCATACGACTTTGGCGTTCCGATGGATACTTGATAGCGAGACGTTCACCTTGCGGCTGTTTCAGGACATCTTTGAAATATTGCCGAGTGAATTTATCACAGTCCAAGAGCAGGAATCGTCTACCGTACACGTATATGGTCTCGCCAATGCGAAAGTCCTTGGGCTGATAGTATTCGATGACTTCTTTGTCGCTTAGCTCGAGGTACACCGATGGGAAATTCACTGAAAGTATTAAGTTGCAGATGGTGTGATGAGGTTGGTTTTAATTATTGAGAACTTATTTTGATGCTTTTATATAAGATATTCCGGCGAACACCTAGAATTATCAAAAATTCGACCTTGGAAGCATTTTCGTTGCAACGGCGTGTGGATTTCTTTCTAGGTATTGAACATAGGGAATAGTTTATAAATGAAACGATATTCCAGGTTCCCCACAGTATTCACTGCACATCCTTTACAAGTTAATGGCGAAAATAATATATTACACTGCAAAATTGTGTAGTTAAAAGCTGCCCAGAAACGGACACCTTCGTTGGTGCCATCTTGCAGATGATACCATCTAAATTTTTTTGGGAATTTCGTCCAGGGAAGTAGAATTGAAGCTACAATTTTTTTGAGGCCGTACAAAAATTTCTCAAATAGAGCGACCACATCCGAATAGGATTAGGCAGATTCAAGGATTGAATTAAACCTGGTACATACTTGGTCAACTTATTCAATTCTAGAATCATGGTTTCGATTCGTTTATAAGGCGACATTGTCCAATGAATACTGCATTTCGCTAAATACTGAAACTACGATAAAAAGGAACTCCCTATACAGAATAGAAAACGTATGATTTGCTTTCCTAGAACCAGCGATTCTCTCGAATCGAAAGAAGTTATCAATTCACAAATCGATCCAGTTCATAAGAATCGACTTTTGTTAGTACTATTAATCTTTCTTTTGGTTAATTAGTCCGAAATTCGGTATCGGTGATGCATACTTGGATTTGCCTTCCTTCCTTTAAATTTGAGCCTAAAACTATGTGTAATAACAATATTCTAGGATTCAAGGTGATTTAGGCTATAAAATTTAGTGAACCCAAATAAGTCCTGTGTGTTTTGCAGCACGATGTCCGCACCACGACCGCATCACGACTGAACCACGTCTATACGAATAAGATGACAAAACGACTTTTATTCAAATATCACGATAACATTGCAAACTTACTGCGGGGGTGGTGCGAACAAATAAACAAAAACTGTCGAAGTCATCTTTTTCGCTAACAGTATTATAGTTTTGTTGAAATTTCCCAACGATTATTAGGCGAGAGTTTCAGCACGTAGCTTAAATGTACCATTCGACCTTTCTTTTATCAAATGTAGCATATGAGCCTGAAATTCAATCCCCAAAGACGACGCCTTAACACGACAACTGAATTTCGGCCGAATTAAAGAGTAAATTTCTTAGAAGCTGGGGTCAAATGATGAATTGTGCTATTGTTTTTCCATTTACACACATTTGCTGACTAGTTTCAAGTGATTCACAGTAAGAAGGCATATTTACTATGGCTGCAACTCATTTGTGGTGTGAATGCGTTGTCATCAGGGATCGCACCTCAAGCTGACACGTTGGAATTGGAAACCAACCACTCCAACGTGCTGCAAATCCCATTCCAACAAGCGATGAAATCGTGCAGATGTGCTGCTTACCCCGTAGAAAGGCTGCGAGTCTGGTGCGAATCTGATGGAATAGAATGCGTCGTTCGTGCGTTTCGCACCGTTTTCTCAATAAAAACAACGATATTTTCGTTTACGAGACCCACTCTAAGCAAAAAGGTCATGTGGCTTCGCTATAAAATTTTCACCAATAAGGAAGATAAACTAATTATTTATTTTGAATATTTTGTTCATATCTTTATACAATGACTATCTTTCAAACGTTCACAAAACATTTATTCACTGGCGTAAATTTCTTTAATTGGATCAGAAATGATAGTTTGTAGGGGACTTTGAATTTAAACTGAAGAGCTGAACATGTTATAAGTATTTAGCCATCATATTTATGAACTATTAATGAAAATATCGTTCAATAAGTTCTAATCCACGAATGTAAGTCCTTTCATGTACATTTTTACGAATAAGAGGTTATAAAGCTTTCCAACTTCTTAGAAATATTAAAAACACCAGTCTTCAAACTTTCTTTTTTGTTTCTTTTTTTTGTGGTAGCTTGTGGTACTTTCTTTTAAATTCTTGATCCTATTTATTGAAAATTATAATGCTACCCCAAAAAATCGGAGCAATTTTCTTATGGAGATATAAACACAAAAAATATTTCTCCCACCAAATTAACACAGATGCGAAATGCAGATTTTTTTTGTTGAAAACTGTAAACAATTTTACTCACAATTTAAATAAAATTTTCCAACACAATTATTGTTTAAGAATTTTAGGTAAAATTCAAGTTCATAAAAAATAACTGTGGTGGAAAATTGAAATTTGACTAATTTTTAATTGCATTTTTTTGGTACCGTAGAAAATATTATTCATGAAATTTTCCCAGAGATTCCTTTTTGGAGTTTTTCAGCAAAAAAAAAATTAATCGTAAATAATTTCTTTAAAATTTGTTTTTCAATCCAAATGTTTTTTTATTGTTAACTGTTTTTTTAGTATTTTCCTTTGATATATTGCAGTTATTTTTTAAAAGAACGTGTGTTATTACTATCGCAATAATGATTGTTTTTCAAAAAAATGGATTCGTCGGAAAATGTTAGAAAATGGTGATAGAATTTATTTTGCAGTTTCTAGATTTTGATCATGGATTGCGGCATAAGTTTTTAATTTCATACCCCTTCTCCCCAATGGGTTGTCTTTTAGTAGAGTTATTCCATCGAATTTATTGTTGTTCTGTTTCTTCAAGTTTAGTGTGTGAAATTCAAAAATAAAGCAGCACGTTCAAAAATGTTTTCAGTCAATTTTCGGAGATGATTTTGTGTAAATTTCTGTAGACTGACTATAAGTCTTAGACAATTTTCAATTTTCTTTGAACATATAAAAATAAATACAATTTTTTGTTTAAAATAATCAAAATGGCTTCGGAGCGTTTCTTCCATTAAAAAACTTTCTAGGACTAACCTGGTCTAGCTTTCCAATTTTTCGGCAACTTAGTTTTCCGCAACATCATCGGGAAACGATCGCGACCTTCTTGATTTTCCGGTAGTTCCTTAATCGAAACAGTATCGTCTTGCAGGAAATAGAACATTTGATATGTCATAGTGCCACCGCATTCCTGGTCAGTTTCATCTAAAATGCAGTCAAATCTGAAAATGCAGGACATCGTAGTTTAAGACTTTTGTGAATATAATCGCGTCCCAACTTCAAGATTTTCCCTTGGAACTCAAGAAATCTCCGAAGCTTGTCATCATCAGAAACAGGTTTACTCATTTTGCACACAGTATCAATTTTTCTGGTTGCCGTCACAGGATCAACTGGTGGATACTCGGCATCGTTCAGCTCGACGCCTTGACTTATAAGGAATTCCTTCGAAAAAAATGAGACATCCTAGCGACTGCACGAGTAAAGTGTTGTGGCGGTAATATTACCTGGGTGTAACTATCGCAATCATTTATACGAAATACAATTCCATTCATCTCAATATCAATTCCAATATTAAAGTCCTTCCATGAATAGTATTCGCCATTGGTATTTTTAGGTACTCTTCCACGTCGAATCAGTCGTCCTTGTGGTATACCAGAGTTCTGCAATTGAAGAAAATCGATGGAAAGGCATTAGGGTTTTGTGAAATAAGATTTTTAGTTTTGGACAGGATAGGACTTACAACCACTTCTGGCTCCATGACGGTGATGGAATCGTCCTCGAGAAAATAAATGATGTTGACAAATCGGACACGGAAATGTTCGATAGGTGATTCCGGAACACTTTGCTGGAAGAACGCTTTAAATGTGAGCGCTTTCTTGTCGTAAAGAACATATTTCGGGATGAAAGGTTTCGTTTGTGGTCGTTTTAGTCGGCCGTATGTTAGAACAGGATCATACCTAGATATTTGCGGAGTAGATAGAAAGGTATTGATAAAAACTATATTATTTTTTACAATTCAAAGAAAAAGAAACGTTTATGGTGCATAAATGTTACTTAATGGTGTCTCTCTTTAAAATGCAGTTGGAAGCAAGGCTGGTATCCTTTAATTTGCATCTTGTTGAATAGTTTTGTTTATATTTTAGATTTCTTCATCAATCGATTGTTATGTAACTATTAATCTTAATGGAATAGTCACTATCCCTTATACCGATTCATATCTTCTGGGGGTACTATCAGCTAAATTCAAAAAAGGACAATTAACGAAAATTGTAGGAGAGAGTGATTTGGATGGGACAGAGGTGGTTTAAGTCAGTAGAAAAGTATGTAGACAAATCTTGTCTATATAACTTGGTAATTAGGCAGAAGCAGATTGGAATCTTCTTTAACTTTTGAAGAAAATAAATGAAACATGCATTCCATCTTATAAAAGATCTTGGTAACTATTTTGTTAAGGGATTAAAATAATCAAACAAACTGAAAAATATGTTAAGCGTGATAAATATTGTACATCAAGTTCTATTAGATACAAGCTGGTGTACGAAACGGACATCCATTAAAAAAAATCCGTCGAGAGATACCAAAAAGTGTTTAAATTAATATGGGACATATGTAGATCCGCAAAACCTGGTCAACGCTTTCCTTATTCCATATTAAAGTAATTGGAAAGCTAGTAGGCAATCAACATTCAAGTAAAAAAGGGGATAAGTTTGTACTGTTTCAAAAATTGGATTCAACATAGCTTTCAGCTCTAATTTTTGGACAAAAAATAGTTTTAAAGTGAGTGAAAGATGCCTCAATATTCCATTGAAAATTCTTACTTTTTAATTTAAACTTGCTTAATTTTAATGGAACATATTTGAAACCCATGCCTTCACGTCCAACTGAAAATTCGCTAATAAACTTATCCTAGCCAATTCAATTTCCTATAAAAACTTTTCCAATTGCAACTTCACACATTCGATTCCCTATCATCTAAGGACTTACATTGCAACACATTCGGATTTTAGATACGCAATAGATTGTTCTGGCGCAGGATCGTCACCGATGCCTGGAATCGGAGATTTTGGAATAGGATATCCGTTCACTAAATTGAATGTTTGTGACACACGATAATTGGATTTGAATCTACTCTCGAAATCGAGTCCTGGCAACTTGGGCAGTCCTTCGGTGTTCATGGTTTCTGTTTATAAAATTCTGTACTCTATGCAAATCAGATATGTAAAAATTAATAAACTTGATTCACGCGGAAAAATCATAAAAATAAACACAAAACAAAACGCTAATTGATGACAACTGTCTTGCAAAAATGTAAGGACGTTGTTTATAGAGTTTCTATGGTGATTAGCTATGGAAATCGATTACAATATTATTCGACGTTAACGTAGGGAATTTTTCATAGATGGCAGTGAATTGATCATAGTTAAAGTTTAAATTTGAACTAAAGTTTAAAAAATTGTTTTAAAACCTGATTTTGAAAGTATAAAGGATAGTCGAAACTTAAAATAGTGCGTCCAGAAGCTGTTGGAAATAAATCCACAGGTCTTGCAATACCCGCAAGTGGCCAGAATCATTTAAAATCGTTGTAACCCTTATTCTAGTGTGAAGTTAAAGGGTGTACGGTATCGCACTTCAATACTTTTGTATGCCAAATTTGATGTGATGCGTGACGCCAAAGCCCGTTTTACAACTTCTATTCACGGGCTGCTTTTTTATTAGGATCAAGAAGATAGACAGGAACGGTTGTTCACATGTAGAACCTTTTTTGAGAATGACAATCAGAATAAGCTTTAAGCTTTGACGTGAGTGGAAGTGTTTAGCAGCTGATGATAGAAATTTTTGAATTATTGCTGGTGTTAGAAAGTGAAAGTGGTTGGATGTTATCGATCTGAGTGGCTTAGTAGTCGGGAGCTAAAGTGGAATCGGCGCCGAATGAAAGATAAGTTTTTTCTCTGAGAAAGAAAGAATTTTTATTATCATAGCCCCTGCTTTTGTTCTTCGCTAATTTGTCGTAACGGTCGTTGCGACAGCGAAAAACTGTAGTATCTAAGAGAAAGGTTTTCTCTGCAAATTCTCTTTCTTTGCAAAGCTTTTGAAGCTTTGCAAAATATAAAAAGCTACAGCGCGTCTGGCGGCTTTCATGTTTATAACTCAGATCAGGCAGCATCCTTGAGCTTTCAATTGCATATCAGGTGTATGAAACCTTTTTTGGCATCTGGAACCGAGGATTATTTTTGAAAAATGGGAGGGAAAAAGGAAAAATGTGGGCACTGCAGGAAGGACGTAAACAATGAGGACAAAGCCTTGCAGTGTGAATGGCACTGCAACAGGTGGTATCATATCAAATGCATTAAGTATTCAGATGAGGAGTACAACCTCTTCCAAAAGTTGGGAGATAAATGCAAATGGTTCTGCCCGGAGTGCGATCTTAAGTTTAAAAAAGGCTTGCAAAATGAAATTATGGCGGAACTAAAGCATCAAAAGGATGCGATAAAAGAACTGTGCACTAAAATGGAGAAAATAAGAGAGGAATCCAACAGCGCATCCATAAAAAAACAATCGTATGCGGAAATTGCCAGGCTAAAGGAGGTTCCTGACTTGAGGAATCAGCAAGGCCAAAGAGGGATTATCCTTCGTCCAAAAAAGGAGCAATCCACGGACGAAACCATGAAAGAGATTCGGGCACACATTAATCCCGCAAGCATGAAGGTCCCAATAAAACTGGCCAAACCATTGAGAAATGGAGGCCTACTGATCAAAACGGACTGTGAAAATAATACAGAAAAGTTAATAAAAGAAATTAAAACTAACCTGAAAGAAAATTATCAAATTGGCATAACGGCTGAGCGTGCACCTAGGCTGATAATCAAGGGACTGCTAAAAAGGTATTCGACGATGGAATTAATGAAGGAAATATCTAACCTCAATCATTCGATTGATAGCACGAACAAATTGGAGGTAGTCCATACCAAACAAACTAGAAACGGGAAGTGGTTGGCAATTATGGAAGTCAATGGACCGATGTTCAAGAGACTACATAATCAGTATATAAATATAAACTTTGGATCTCATCTGGTGACCGAAGATTACAATGTTACAAGATGTTTCAAATGTCAAAAGTACAACCACAAGACAAATAAGTGCGAAGGGAAAGATACTTGCGCAAAGTGTGCCGGGGAACATAGGACTGAAAATTGCACCGCTTCCCTAAAAAAGTGCGCTAACTGCCTTGCTAGCAAAAAAATATCAAATGTCTGTCATGGAGCAGACTCAATTGAATGTCCGGAATATCTGAAACGAGTTAACCTAGCCCGCAGGAATATCAACTACGAAAAAATATAAGTATGAAAAATGCACACACATTGAATATATTATACGCAAATCTTCGAAGCATTCGGCAAAAAATAGAAGATATTGAAATTTACCTGAAGGATCACAAGGAAGTTGATGTCATGCTATTCTGTGAGATATGGCTATACGATTCGGAGATTGATTACTACCAAATAAATGGATACAAAGCTGTTTTTTGCTGCAGAAATGACAACAGAGGCGGTGGAACTGCAATTTACGTTAAAAATGGTCTGCAATTTAAAGTTAAATATAAAAACATAAATTTCTCGACAATAATAATTGAGGTACAAACAAATAAACAAATTCTAAATATAAGAACCTTTTATAAATCTTCGGAGACCTTTTCTACATTCATTGAACATATAGATGACTTATACTCTACGCACAAATCACTTATAACAGTAGCAGACACCAACATTAATCTACTAGACGATGATACACACTACCGAACATACATGGATACTCTTACAACAAATAACTCTGAAGTATTAAACACGAATACACCGACGAGGCTAATCTCAGGTACAATCTTAGACCATATAACTACAAACAGCCAGAAGATTAAACGTAACACCAACTACACTTTTGAAGACTGGCCACGACTAGACCATAGACTAATACGTTTAACAATTAAAGCACATACAATGACGAAAGTAAAACCAAGCGTAAAATATATAACTCACCTCAGAAAGGATAATTTCATTGACTCATTTAACCATCTACTTAAAAAGAAAACCCCAGAAAGTTTCCAGGAATTGGCAGGGATAATACAGGAAGCTAAAGATTCTGCCACAATTACTAAATCCATCAGGACAAGGAATATAACGTGGATTACTGAAAAAGTTATTACTGCCTCAAAGAAAAAACATAAAGCATATAAATTGCTAATTAAGGATCCTTCCAGTCCTACGAAACAGAAACAATACAAAATAATAAAAAACGAATGTAATAAAATAGTCAAAGAAGCAAAGCAACATTATTATTCCATAAAGCTTGAGCAAAGCTCAAAAAACCATAGCAAGTTCTGGAATCTAGTTGACGATGTTCTAAGGAAAGGTGAAAAAAGCAAGACAAACAATATCGACAAACTATTTTTCTCGAACAAGATGATCAGTGAATCGGAGGAAATAGCCAACTGCCTTAATCACCATTTCTCAAAAATAGGTCATGAAATAGTAGCGAATTTACCACCGATGCAGACATCTCTGTCCCGAAGCATATCCCCATTCTCTTCTTTCCATTTAAGAACAACCAATAAAAAAGAAATAATCGAAATTATTGATTCTCTAAGAAACCATACTGCACCAGGCCCTGATGGTATCTCCGTTGATGAACTCAAATTAATCAAAGAAAATATTGCTGATACACTCGTGAAATTAATAAATAGATGTATTAAGCAGGGAAGATTCCCGGGATACCTAAAAATCTCTGCAGTTATACCGATTTTCAAAGGAGGTGATGAAACTGACCCAAATAATTACAGACCAATCTCACTCTTGAATTCATTAAGTAAAATCTTTGAAAAAATTGTAGATTCCCGAATGAAAGAATTCTTATTACAAAACGAAATCTTGGATAGAAACCAGTACGGATTCCAGGCGGGCAAAGGCACAACAGATGCCATTCCTGATGTAATTAGATTTGTGAATGAGTACTTGGATAAAGGCCAATACGTTGCAGCAGTTTTCGTGGACCTAAAGAAAGCATTCGACACAGTGACACATGAAACTTTAATTACCAGGCTCAGAGAATATGGAATTGTGGGAGAAGCGAATGAATTAATACGCAGCTACTTGACGGATAGATCTCAAAACACAGTAATAGGAGGTGTCAAAAGCAAAACTGCTGAAATTACCATAGGTGTTCCGCAGGGCTCTATCCTAGGACCAACGTTATTTCTACTCTATATCAACGCCATAAAAAAAGCAGACCTTGCTGCGAAAGTCGTTATGTACGCAGATGACACTGTGCTCGTGTACTCAGGCAAAACTAATCTCGAAATTGAGCAAAAAGTAAATACTGACCTGGACAAGTATTGGTATTGGCTTCTACAAAGTAGATTGGCAATAAACGCGGGGAAAACTAAATATATCATTTTCAAACAAAAGAACAAGACTGACATACAACCACACGTAAAAATCAATGGCACGGCCCTCCAGAGAGTGGAACAAATGAAATATTTAGGACTTCTAATAGACGAGAAACTAACATGGACTCCACACATAAATGACCTAAGGAAAAAACTTGCTGTCTTCATTGGACTTCTACGTCGCTTCTACTTCTTTCCAAAGAAAAAAAAAATCCAAATTGTATATGCGCATCTCCTTTCGAAGATTTCTTACGGCATCATGAATTGGAGTCAAACTTCTAAAAGTAACCTCTTAATCATCTCCAGACTAGTAACGAAAGCGTATAAAACCATTTACAATCTCCCTATGGCAACTCCAACGAGCGAAGTTTTCAAAACAGCCCAAGAATTGAATTTGCAAGGCATGATTTCTATGGAAAGAGCTAAATTCATACACAAGAATTTACACCGTAATGAAAACACCACCTTCAAATTGGATAAAATTGAGGGGAAAAACTCTTACAGAATGAGAACCATGAATAACATAGCTATCGCATTTGCCAGAACTGATCGGCTAAAAGAAGATCCCTTTAACAAAGCAGCAAATTTCTACAATACATTACCGGACAAAATTAAAAACATAGCGAACCCAACTTCCTTTAAAACGACACTAAAAAAATACCTCCTTCAGGATCAATATTCGAAGTAAACTACAAGTTCAATCAGCTCCACAACAGTCAAAGCCAAACATGTAGTTAACATAAAACAATTTATGAACATATAGTCTGAACGATTAATTTAACTAAAAGGATACTAAAAATTTACAAATTTGGTACTATCCCTTATACCGATTTCTTATCGTCTGGGAAGTACTATGTACTGAAATTTAACTACGGAAAATTACTGAAAATTTGATGGAGAGAGTGATTGAAGGAGACGGAGGTGGTTTTAGTCGGTAAAAATCCGGCATGCCGAGAGGCAGGAGCTGATCGGTATCTTTTGAAGATTTCCACCTCCCAACGTTGAAAAAAAAAAAAAAATAAAGTTTCCTGGTATCAGCTGATCGTGATGGTCATATGACTGTCAAAGTTGTTACGAGTAGAATTTTCGAATTGAAGATCATTTCAAAACGTATTTTCTTTGTGATTAGACGCAGAAAAATCAACCCTAATGTTTATATTCATCTAAAGCTAGCTAAGCTATTCATCTAAAGCAAGCTAAATTTGTTCTTCGTTGTTTCTATTGTGATTAAATAATGTTAATGAATTTTAATAATGTTTAAAAATCATTATTCAATCATTGGCGCTTCAATGCGTCTCGAACGTATAACAATGCTAAGCGTTTTGCGCGTGTCATCATTCGATTTTCACATTCTTGAGATCTACCAAACCGGTTGATGTAAATAATGTTAGGAAAATCAAACATCGTTTTTAAATCTTGAAAGTTTTCTTCAACTGAAAACGCTTTTTTGTGGAATGTTAGACGTCCGTCAGCAAAACAAACTAAAAAAATATGACCAAATATTGATGAAATGTGCGTATACATTTCAATAATGAACGGCGACGCTAAACACAATAGACACGAATGATCCACAGAGAGAAAGCTATCACACAACACCGAACCAGTGAACGGTCAAATAAAATACACATGAACGGTGTAAAGTTAGAATGAAAATATTAGTAAATGTGTGGAAATTTGCTGATTTAATTAACTCCCAAAAGAGAAACTAAAACACTTGGAACAGTCCTAGATACGAACCTGGGACTCCCGCGTGCAATGGCAAATCGCCACCGTATGCACTACACAGCCTACAGTAAATTTGGGTTTTTATCTTGGTAGTGAAAGCTAGTATACCATTCGTATTTATCGCTGTGTGAACGTTCAACGTTGTGTATGTTTTGGTAAGAAAATCTATTTTCTATTTTTTTTCTATATTTTCCGAACAGATTTTCACGAAAAATACAATTCTGCACATCTACAGGATATTCTCTTTCCATTGATGTATTTTTTATGAAAATCGGTCCAGAAACAACGGCGGAAATGGTACCACAAAATTC
This sequence comes from Oxycera nigricornis, assembly GCA_963942545.1. NCBI lineage: Eukaryota > Metazoa > Arthropoda > Insecta > Diptera > Stratiomyidae > Oxycera > Oxycera nigricornis. The sequence continues at coordinate 8,438,845 of OZ012659.1, forward strand.
ATGTTAGCCGTTTAATTATATAGATATTAAAAAATAAAAAGGTTCTGGTATTGGATTGGCTCATTTCTAATCTCCCAAATGTAGACAATTTTTTTACGGCATTCATCGATGGTACAATAAAACCGTTTAATATAAATGTTTTTTTTGGTGTGTCGTTTATGTTCTTTATTTGATATAAATGTTTGTTTATTAATTTTTTTCTTTTCGTTAGGTGTAAAACGTTTTATTTGATTATTTTTGGTATTTATCAATACTACTTTCCCAAACACTCCAGGCACAAGTCTGTAATGAGTTGAGATACTTGAAGTACACATCATTACGGAAATTTATTCAAAGGATCGATAAATGACGATTAATTCCTCGGCTCCCATTCAAATACTCCTGTCTGCCTCATCAAAGTGACCTTGAAAATGATTTTACCACGAGTATTTTTAATTCTATTATAGAAATGATGTTGATTCGATCCGGGAAACGAGTCCTGGATGCGCTTTTTCATGGAAAACTTGCTGCAGCTACAAAACGGCATTCAACGTTCAGGTAGGTAATGTATTTAATGGTGATGCCCATATGTGATTTTTGTCTGGTATGCTTCTATATCTCTTTAACGGGGATGTGCAATCGGTCCAATGATGAACGGCAGTAATTTAATCGACATTCACCCAGAAGTTCGTAGTGCATTGGCAGTTGATGGTCCGGTAGTCGCGTTGGAATCAACCATTATCACGCATGGCATGCCATATCCTTACAACCTGCAAACAGCTATAGCTGTTGAGGATATCGTTCGAAAGCAGGTGAGTGAAAAGTGATTTCAATACTGAATGCTTGATAACACACGAATAATTGATGAGCACTGTGTTGTGAATAAAGTGTGATAAAGGGGTAAGATGAGTACTGAATAAATGGTACATAATTTATAAGACATTTAATATGTCCTTTGGTGGGATGTTTGAAAAAATATCTTAAAAACTATTTGGACCGAAAAATTATTCCAAATAAAGTTTTTGGTTTTAAGTGTGGTGCAAGGTTTAATAGGAAATTTCGTGTAAAATTTGTTTGCTTATAAATTTTCTTATTGAAAATTTTTGTTTAATAGTTTTTTGACAATCGTTTCGGTGTCAGATTTTTATTTATAAATTTGAAATTTCATTATTAATTTGAAATAATTTTTTTCAAAGTTATTTATAGTTCATACTATAATAAAAAAGAAGTTTAGGGGAAAATTTCTACAAGATTTTTATGTAAGAAAAGTTTTCTAAATTTTTTTTTTATTTATTTCCGAGGATTTATTTTTCGTAGACATTTTTTCGCTAAATTTTCGTTTATTAAAAAAATATTAGAGGTTGTTTTGTTTTGTAATATTAATTGATTGAATGTATGCATTTCGTTTTCAAAAACATCCTATTTTGTTGTTGCTTCTTTCTGCGATAAAGTTTACGGGGATTTGATGTTGCCATTATAGCTGATAGCTGTTCGCTTAGTCTTTTATAGTAGATTCAAACGTGTATTGTTCTAATTCCGAACAGCCAGAGGTTCTATTCACTTGGAGTGGAAAGCAAAATGCAATTATGGTGATTTGAAATTGCACCTGAAAAGTTTATTTGATTTGCAAATAGGAGAGATTCGTTTGAATAAAAACTTGAAAAAATTCAACTATAAAAACTTTCTCAAGTTAAAATAACGTAGTGAACGGCACTTGCCTCTTATGCACCGAGTACCAGATTCGAGATTGCTAGGTAACAAGTAGCTTTTGGAAATTTGAAAATGGGGCTTGGTGCCAGACTACAGTTTATTCAGCTGTGTATGAGTATCTCAGCTGAATAAGGGTATTAATCACAGACGAGCGTGTTGTTCAGCACTTCAACTCCTAGTGTTTCATTGGTCAAGTAAATAAGGTAATTTTAATATTACCTTAAGGTTCTAACCCAATTAAGGATGTTGTGCTATGATTAATAATGAACGGGAAACTTTGCATACTGACCTGAAGGAAGGATCCGAGGAGATCATCAAAGAGATGTAATGTATGTGCTACCTATTAGTCAGGCAACAGAAAAGGCTCGGACCGCTACATTACTGAATTTAAATCTAATTAGTTTGGAATATCGTTAAGACCGTATCAACCTAAGAGGCAAAAAGTATGATCATCTTGAAAAATTTGATTGGAGAGTATCATTTGATGGCTCGAGCCGTGTGGTAAAGGCAGGATACTCTATCTTCGAATTTCAGAATTGAATAGAAGAGGAGGCAAAATCTGATTGTTCTCCAGCCCGGAACATCAATGAGGACACAGGACGAATAGTGGTTCTGCTAAAAGAAATTTTTCAGTAACGATCTTTGTCTGTTATGCTTTGATAAAATAGACACATAAAGCATATTTTCTTCAGAGTGTAGTGTTGTGTTTCCTAAACTATTCAGAAAACGGGCAAGAGTTTTTTGTAGCCACAAACGAAGTGGCAAAATTAGTCCTTTTAAACATTTAAGGACTCCTCAAACCTTTTAACTTATAGTACTCAATACTGGAGCAAATAAATCTGTTTGGATCACTTTTATGAGTTTTTTATCTTTTCTGTTATTCTATAAAAATATAATGATTATTAAAGACTTGAAATGTTTTTCGCGTTACCAATTATTATTATTATTTCGAAACCCATTAGACAACATATTTAATTAAAAAATTGATTGCAGAAAGCCATTCCGGCCACAATTGCCATTATAAATGGACGAGTGAAGGTTGGACTTGAACGAGCGGAACTAGAAAGTCTAGCCAATCTTAAATCCGACAGCGTGTTCAAGTGTTCGCGTCGAGACTTAGGATATGTCCTGAGCCAGAAGTTGAATGGCGGCACAACAGTGGCTGGAACCTCAATCATTGCTAATATGGTTGGAATTAAAGTTTTCGCCACAGGAGGTATTGGTAAGTAGTATAAAAGATTAAAAATCAGCCTGAACAACTTGACTTATATATGTACATCTGCAAGTGTTTTTTTAGATATCCTTTTTTCCGAGATTTGAATTGTAATTTCCAAATTATGCATTCAACTTTGACTTGGTTTCACTTCAATTAAACGTTGAAGTCTTGATTATAAGCAATAAAAAAAAGAATAAAAAAGAATGTTTTATGATAAATATGAAAATTTTCCAAGTAGGAGTAGGACAAGGACGATGATGCATGTCTGAGATGCCAATCATAAAAATCAATTTATATTCTAATCAGATTACAATATTCACTCTTTCCTTTTCAGGTGGTGTGCATCGTGATGGGCACATAACCATGGATGTATCTGCAGATTTGATTGAATTGGGTCGGACGCCAATCTGCGTTGTGTCGAGCGGTATTAAATCCATACTGGATATCGCAAGGACTCTTGAGTATTTAGAAACGCAAGGTGTTTGTGTTGCTGCATATCAAAGTGACACAGGACACTTCCCGGCATTCTACACACGTTCCAGTGGCATCAAAGTGCCATACAATCTGCAAACAGCTCTAGACGCGGCACTTGTAATTAAATCGTCAATAGACATGAAACTAGGATCCGGAATATTAATTGGAGTCCCCATTCCTGAAAACTATGCGGCAGATGGTAGGGTTCTAACTATCGAGGGAATTATTGTGTTGATCTAATTTGCATTTCGATGAGGTGCTTCACACTTTCCTATGGTCGTCCTTTATGATGTAATAAATCAGAAGAAATGCATATAAGCCTGCAATAGAACATAACTAAGTCTAATTTTGTCTTAACTTGATTTCAGAGAAAAAAATTAGCGATGCCATTGACCAGGCTTTATCAACAGCTAACGAAAAAGGAATTGTTGGTAAAGAAGTGACGCCGTTCGTTTTGGAGGCTGTATCAAAAGTTACCCATGGAAAAAGCTTGGAATCAAGTGAGTAGTACAAGAGATGTAAACAATATTAACATCATTAATTTTGTTCGTAACATCTTTTTATCCATTATTTCTCTTTTTAGATATCGCTCTGATAAAAAATAATGCATTTGTGGCGTCTGAAATTTCGGTGGCGTTGTCCGAACTATTAAACAACAAGGATCGCGTCGCGAGTGATAGTGAAAGTGTTAAAGAAATCAATACAAGATCAAATGAGAATGTTCCGGTTAGTAAATAAAATTAATACTTACTAAAAACCCTTATTTATTATTACTTTCAATGAATTTTTGTTGAGCAATCTATGTCCAATTGATTTTGATATTTTAGGTAGTGGTGGGTGCATCTATTCTGGATATGTGCATGACATGCCTAGAGGACGATTTCAAGGTATGTGGAATAGATGTATCCATTTTATTCAATGTCTTTGAATCGAATGAATGAAAATGAGTATATCTTTTCGAAAAAAATTTTTAAAGTTAAAACATAATGAAGAAATTTTTAAAAAATAATTTCCCCACTATTCTGGCGAATAATTTAACTTTAAATAGATTTTGCATAGATTTTCCATCCCTAACAAATTGACTCGTCAATGAAAGAAAATAATTCATATCTTTATTTTACATATGTGGAAACTTGAATCATGGAAAGCTGAAGAAAGTTTTGGGTGTTTTTGATAGCCCAAATAGAGTAGCCATAATATTATATGTACATGAATTGATTCTCGCTTGCAACCGCTGATTTTGGTTGATGTAGTATTTTGTTTCGTGGGTTTCCTGGACGACAATCAAATCGTTACCCGAAGAGTTTGTAATAGTGTAAAAAACTATCCAAATGGAAGCTACAATTACACTCTACCACACTATCCCTTCCTCTTGGGTGCTTACGCCTTCTGTAACTTTTTTAGAGTAAATTCAATAAATTCACAGTTTTCATTAGAGTTGTCGTCTTCATAACCTCGTGCCTGTCGCACATTCTCCGTAGGTGTGTCTCAGCCCATAGACCTTCAACTGAAGGCCTCACCAATTTGAGTGAACTCTGACTGAACGTCCACAGCATGATGCATCCCGTGAAGAATAGTACAAATTCGAACGCATAGAGGCGGTCTCGGGTAAATTTTCTTCACACCGATTAGTTCACCGAGTTGTGGGTGAGAAGCGAAAAGGAAAAAAAAGACTCCAACCGGAAGTCTCAGCACATGTTTTACCTTTCTGCCAAGACGATAGATAATATGGCACCATTCCAAATTAAATTAATTTTTAATTTAACACTAATACACATAGCTTATTTAGATCATGTGAACTACGTCTACAGATTCAATTATTTCTGCTTATCAGTCATATTTTCAGCTAAATCGGCGTTGGTGTGTTGTATCCGCAATTGGATGAACATTGCTCACATCTGGTTCATATGTATTCGCAAACGATGGATCTATGGATAGTTTTTACTTTGGCGCGCATACCATACACGTTAGCTCATCTCGGTTCGATCACCAATCTTTCTTTGTTTAATAGCGGTCGTCTCCTATCTCACCAGTTTCCCGCACTCTCCATACACACACCAACATAAAGTATTTCGTTATTATTTGAAATAGGCTGGAAACCAGTAAGTGCAACTTTGACTGGGAGAGACAGCGAATTTTATTTCGTTGACGAAAAAATTTATTCATTTGAAAAACTATTTAATTATTTTGGGAAAGGATTTTTCATTTGGAACAAAGTTTAATTCGTTTGATTTTTTAGTTAGGAATAAGATTGTTTCATTTGCAAAACAATTAAATTTAATCGAGAAATGCAATACTACTTGCATATTGGCAAGAAATGTGTAATTACTTTCTCCAATGCATGATTGCACAAAAGTAACGTTATGCGATCTTTAGATTTAGATTTTTAGATTGATGGACTGTATTTGTTTTCTTTTGCTATAGGGATTCCCTAGAATATTAATTTCATCAATGCGTGGTCTCATTGTCGATGAAAGCTTGATGTGGTGTATTTTCGTCATTTAAAGTTATTGTGGAAACGTTTGGCACCTTCTTGATCCTACTTTTGCTTTGAAAACCGTTTCTTAAAATAGCCTATTCTTTCCAAAATGTTTTGTGTTCATAAGAAATTCCACAATTTCTTTGAGATGGTATTACTACCCAAAACATTTTGCAATTTAAATATTGAGTGCCTTATTCATTTTCTCAATAATTGGCGCGCGAGGACGAGCTGCATATTTTACGGGTATTGAAAATTCTGTGATAATAGCCCTCTTCTGATTAATTTCTTTATATGTCTTATTTAATGGTGCGAACAGTTGCATGATTTAAATTTAAACTTTTAACAATGTTAAATGACCTTTCTTTTATTAAACAAACAATACACAATTTGTATCTAACTATGCAAAAAAATAAATTTTCGATTAAAATGTAGTGTACCAACAGTGCACTCCAAGCTAAGCTCACACTCACCGAAAAAATTGATAATTTAACGTCGTTTTATGACAATCGGATATGAAATTATATTTAGATTGACACTGCACATTTCTCACGTACTATAGACATACAGTCGTGGCCACAATTATTTACACCACGAAAATCATGAAGAAAAATTTGAATGAAATCAAAATAACTTCTCCAATTTTTATTACAACAAAATGAAATTTTATTCGGGTATTCTTTGGTAAATTCATAGATACCTGACAAAAGCAAAATTGAATTAAAATATCACAGAACAAAAATAGAAACAAAAACTAAGTGGCCAAAATTATTTGCACAACCATCATTATGGCCGAGGTATATATAGATAAAGGTTGGGCCGGAAATACTATCTTGCAGCAATTTATCCGAAAAAAATCAAAGATATTCAATAACGTACGCTGACAAGTTTTAAATTCCGCTCCCCCCCCCCCCCCCAAATCACGTCTATACGATTTATATAATTCAAAGACTGAACACTTCGAACGTAAGATACGTAAATTATGGGCTGCCATACTATATACGAGATTTTTCGCAATTTGTAATCGTGTAAAAGCGTCATCGTGTTCTATAAAATCGCGTTGTAGAATATTATTTTTAGTATAGTTCGCCGTATTTGTATGATTATTAAACTTTTCGTAGTTGTTGATACGTAAAAATAAGGCTGTGAACTTCAAAATATCTGTATTTGCATCTGTGTTCGTATCTGTATCTGTGTCTGCATTTGCATCTGTGTTGTGTATGTGTCTGTTGTATTTGTTTCTATGTCAAAAAAAAACTTACTCCCAATAAAATTGAAAAAAATGAGCCTTGAGTACTTTGTGAGTGATTTCCTTCTATTAATCTATGATGAGTTCATGTTATTGTGACTCCTGACGCCAAAAGAATTGCTGTATTTAATAAAAGAATTCGGATGGGATTAAATGGAGCATTTCATCAAACAGAAAAAAACAAACATTTCATCAATTTTCTAATAATATATTTTAAATAATTTCTTTCTGGTTACACTCGTTTTATTTATTTGAAACTTAATTTCACATTTTAATATTTTTTTTTTTAAATATTTAGTATTCATTTATTTTAATTGTTTTTTTTTTACCTTAACACATATTTAATCGCTATCTTATTTACATGGTTCCTTTAATTGTTGCAATTTTAGATTTTTAAATGACTTGAATAGTTTCAGGATATTTACATAATTACTTTATATAATATTTTATCTATTTGTTGTTTATGTTGTTGTATTTTTCAATCACATTCGTGTTTGATGATAACTAAAACGGTAAGTACAAGAATTTACATCATATAATTTTATTGTACAAAAAATCGAAATAACAAACTACTTAATATTCGTTTTTTTTTAAAGTTTAACAATCGATTTCTATGAAATCTAACACAATGTCAACATTAGAATATATTAGAATTTTTTTCGAAGCACAAAGCACGACGCTAGAATTGAAAAATTTATTTTAAATTGTTTTTCCGGGTTTTCATGATTTCCAAATGTATTTTTATGAGATTGACGGTTATTGGGTTCATAATTGTTTTGATTTTGTATCTTTGAATTCCTGGTTGTGGTTCATTTATTCTGAATAGCTGGATTTATTCTTTGGATATATAGTATGTATGTTCTTTTCATCTTAGGTGCCTAGTTTAGGGATCTTTTGCGCGTTTTATCTGGTTAATGGTATGCAAAAATATCTATCTAATCATGTTTATTTACTACTGAAGATTTATTTCGTACTAGTACGGCGCCACTACATTCGTAAATTGTCCAACGAAAATGGAAAATTTTATATAGAAATCAATCGGAATGGAAAACGTGAAAATAAACGAATTTTAGCTTATGTACAACAGAATTTGTTGATCCTATCTTTTTTTTGCCGTTTACACTAAGATAAGTATTACCATTAGTTTACTATTAATCTTTCGTTACTTGATTTGTTTTATACATTAATAAGCTCCTACCATAAAATAGTGGATGAGTTAATGAGTTTATTTGAGAAATGTTATAGCATTTTATGTGCTTTTCGTTGCTCGATTATAAACTACATAATATATCCTGGACCACTCATTGCATCTTAAAATTAAACGAAATGGAAATAGTTTTTGTATTCTAGATACGTTTCAAACAGTTTCGATAATAGAATGAAAAATGGAAAATGGAAATTTAAATGTACTCCTATGTGTCCGGCTCGTATTTGTAATAAAGCTTTTCTCGATTACCAAAGCATCGTTTCCTAAGAATTATGTATCTATCCGCACGATCCTTATTTTATACATTCGCATGAAATCAATGATCAATATCCAAATATTTTTCATTGGATAATGTAATGATATTCGAGCCATATGAAAATTAATTTTGATTTTGATAAAATTACGAACGAATGAACTGGACTGTGATTTTCAGGAATAATCCAATTGGATTAAAGTATCTAAAATTACAAGGCTTGAAAATTTTGAGGATCGCTATAAATCTTTGTTTCGACAGTTTGCAAATTTGTCTAGACTTTGATTGCAAAAAATATTTTTTAAAAATTTATTTATTAACTTCATTCTGTTTTTTTTTTTAAATTATAATCAACTTGTTCTAAATACATACATAAGTTTAGTATTTTCGCTTAAAATTTTACTGCTGCGTTCGTTTCAAACTCATTCGTTGGCAAATAAAATTATGTATTTATTTCATACTCATGTTCATCAAACTTGAAGTTGAAGCCTGGTTTAAAAAAAATCTGAAAAACTCTATTGAATGCTGATAATAATTAAATGTTTAAAGATCTTTTGAAATAGTTATCTTCAGAGAAAACAAGATCACAATAAGCATCAACAACTACAATTTCTGTTTTGAACCTTGGCGTGATCAATCTTGTAATTGAAAAATTTCATATCTTTGAAAAATCCCTCATATTGACCACATCAATTCTGGTATCATGGTCCATGAAATTGGTAAATCATAACTGCATTTTTTAAAAAACCATCTAAAATAAAAGTCTAAGTACCGAAAAAGTATACTAGAAAGTCGACGCTGTTTTCAAAGTGTAAGCTACAACATAGATAATAAGAAGCACGGAATTTAGTGCCAATTTGCCGTACATCTGTTATACAGCACATTATGTGGAGTTTTGCACGCGTATTAGTGTTCTAATTTTCATCGATACACATGTTATTCGCAAACTAGTACGATCGCGGCATGTATACGTACACAAATTGGTGATACACATTTGAAGCTTCGCCACAATACATTTGCTCAATATCATATGGGGAAATTTGACCATGCATTTTCACCGATTCTAGAGCGTAGAAACGATAATCAGTGTGCTCTCTCTGATGGAGGTGTATTTTATGCATCTTTTGTCTCTGCTTTATTTTGACAGCTCAGAGTTTCTGTGTATTCTTTATGCTATGGTGTACGTTGTTTTCGACATTGGCAACAATGTGTGACTTGACAGATGTAGTGTTGAACCTTCGCTGTACGAGATTGATCGTCATTCCTTTTTTGTGCGAGCCAGAGATGCAGTAGCGTATGCAAGATTTTGATAAGGAGGGGTTCAAATTTTTGAAGCCCTGACTAGGTACGTGTGCTAGTGCTTCGGTGTAGATATGAAGATGTAATTATGTAATCACACTTTTTCACCGGTCAAAGTTGGAGTCCTCCAAAAATAATTCTGGCAGACTTTAGCCCATTGCATGTCTGGTTTCATTTACGTGGCTAAACTTGTTTACCCAAGGGGGGGGGGAGGGTTGAACCCGTAAACCCTCCCCTTGGGTACGCCACTGCATAGATGAGTAAGAGTCGATGCTCATTTTCATTTTGGAGGTTATGTCAATAAACAAAACAGTGGGATTTGGGCCTTTGAAACCAATGTACCTGAAATAGTGACAACTTGATGTGGGTTTCCTACTTCTTTCAAAACTGAAATGAATACATCGTTGGTGAAAAAGAAACTCGAAATGAAAACATCGTTGGGGAGAAAGGAGCGCTCATTGCTTCGAAAAGAAGATGGCGATCATGTTACAGTAAATGAAGTGCTCTTGAGAGTCATGTTAATTTATTTTTGTGATCGGTAGTCTAGTCGATGACAGTAGCGCACGCAGGATTTTGATAGGGGGGGGGGGTCATATTGTCTTGACTAGGTACGTTTGCTAGTGCTTCGGTGTAGATATGAAGATATAATTATGTAATCATACTTAATCATACTTTTTCACCGGTCAAAATTTGAGTCCTCCAAAAATATTTATATATGTTTTAAAAATCTTTCATTCAATTGCCCCAAAAAAGTATCCAAAAATGGAATAAATATGGATACACGGAAATACTTTTGCGGTGTGATTAATGGCAAATTTACATTTACTCGATTTTGATGGTGACCTGCTATACGAGGTATTTTACTAGAGGTTCCTGGGGGGGGGGGGTTTGAACCCGTAAACACCCCCCTTGGGTACGCCACTGGTCGATGATATAGACTTGAACGAGTTAAAGTTCCACATCAGCTGTGAAACCCTCGATATTTTGAGCTCCAAGTTTGGTGAACGTGTAGCTAGGATCTGACTTCATTGGACTATTTTTGTAGGATAATGATATTGATCGGCACAACTTTAAAATTCATGCATAATTGTTTCATTTAAGGAAAAGATCCATTGAATCATTTGTAAAATATGGCTATAAACAATCGAAAATATACTGCACGCTTAGGTTTTACTAAAAAGTCATCTGCGGCAGCCATTTAACTGAAACGATCTTCCATAATCGTATATCATGACGATAGCAAAGCAACAAAAATTTGAAAATTTTCCGCGGTGCAGTTTTTATATCAATTTTCCAAACCAACCTTAAGATGGTCCAAAAAGTCGTCGTCTTAGGATCAGAGTTGTTGTCAGAAGCGGTGAAAATAGAGCTCAAACTTGGCTCAGGAAGCCACAAACAAAGCAGGAAATCTGTTCTTCATAGATAACATGAAATTTAAGAAATATCTAAAGCGATTTTAAAAATACTTGAAAAACAGAACTATTTTTAAGAAAGTATAGAATTTGCTTTTGTTTGATGATTGATTGATTGATGTAACGCAGCCAAAAATTAATGAATTGCAAAGTTCAAAACGTGATTTTTTTGAAATTTTATCCACGCTTCACTTTTGAATGAAGTCTAAAATGTTTTTGCTAAAAGCTTGCTTTGTGAAAAAGTAGTTGATATTTGCAACATATGTTCGAATTTTGAAGGTACTGAAGTTTTAAATTTTCAAACTTTGATGAATATTTTATACAAATTGAATATAACGTAATCTTGGCTTTCAACATAATTTTTTTCTTGGACTCCAAAAAACTAGTTAAGTCTTAATTTCCGTGTTAAATTTGCCATAAACTGCTTCTTTGTTCATTTTCAATAAATTAGTGAATGTTGACTTATTAATAAATACAAATTTATCCCATTTCAGGCAATATCCTTTTATAACCGAGCAATTAATATTATTTTATGTTTATTTCGGCAGCATGTTTACCGATTGAAATGTTTCTAAGTGAACATATTTAAATGAAATCAACTCAAAAATTTAAAAGCAATCAGAAATACAAAATTTCAGGCACTATTTAATAAGCTCATTACTTAGAAAACAAAGTTATGCATTAAAAGATTGTTATATTTTGGATGCATAGTTTCAAAGCAATAAAATTGAATTTTTCATTCAATTTATCATTCATCGTACATAATTATTATTCGCCAGCATATCATCTTCTATCCGCTATTTACATAAATATCTCTTGTCGATTTAAGGGCTAACGATATTTAAATGTAAAATTAAATTGAAATCTTTTTAAAACAATTTTAATTGCTACAAAACGATTCGTTCCTATCGATTTGAATTTATTATAATAATACGTTTTTTTAAAAGTGTTTATTGATTTTCTTCAAAATAATGCATAACAAGTAAATAAAGACTTTTATTAGCAAATTTTAATGAATAATTTAGGTAAATACAATGAAGTACAATTTTAGCAGCTAGTCTCATATATAAGACATATAATTTTCACAATTTGGAAATATTTATTATAAATATTCCATTATGAGTTTCTTAGTTGGCTTAAAATTCAAATCTAGTATTTTTTTTTAGTGAATAGATATGTTGCAAAACTTGAAAGTATTTTAGACATTATGAATTTGTGTTATTATTTTTTGAGGGCAAGAATTTAATATTTTGTGAAGCAGAAATTATTTTTTTTTTTTGGTGGAATGCTTTGATTCATTGACAATCATTAAGGTGGCTTTCAAGAAAATTAATAGCATTATTTTTCGGTAGAATTTGAATTATAGCTTGATTTAATGATTTAATCGAATGATTTTATTTAAATATATGATTGAATGATTTGATTGAAATGACTTGATTTTGGTGTAGATTTTCTGTTAAGTTTTAATATCTTTCCATTGCTTAGCAGATACTGCTTTCTAGGGAATTTATGGAGATAATTAACATGTCTAATGAATATAAAGTGCATTAAGTAAAATCAAATTTAATAGAATAATACAGGTACTCGTGTCAAAATATTAATACCAAAATATTTAAAAAATACATGTGCATGTATTGCTTGAGAACATATACAGTGTTTGCCAGTTTTTCGTTTTTTAAGTGCGTGCTATTTCAACATTGGCAACATTGACATATCTATTGATAGATGACTTCCTATGTAAGTGATGGATCGTTTCTCGCTTGAATAACTCAGGAAAATATTGAAACGATGTTTTCAAAGTGCTGTAGAAATCGAGGGAAAGCGTAGAGGAACTTTGGCGTGCGGACTTTTTGAAATTCGATACAAACACTAAATGCTTCAATCCAAGCATATACGTAGGTAATGACTTACTAAGCTACTAGAACGAACCGATCGAACAGCTTTTATAAAACGCGACTATGTGGAATTTTGCACGCGTGTTAGTGTTCTTATCTTGGCATAAAGTATGTATAATACGAACCCTCTGAAATTTCAAAATAAACATGAGACAAAAGATGCATAAAATTACCTCTCAATTAGAAATAGTGCTCTGGTTTTCGTTTCTGTACTCGCGCGAATAAGGAGCTCGTACATCGGTGACCTGACTATCAGGAAATACGTGGACAGGAGAACTCTTCAAGGTGCAGTTCTTTTATGCTATGGCTTGTGGCAATAAACAATCTTTTGTCGGAACTAAAGAGAGATGGTTGGTCGTCGCATACGTGGAAGGCGTGGCAATCATAGTCCTAATCAGATTCATCGAGGTTGTGTGATTTGCCATCAACTTTATTATTAGATGAGCCAAGGACTGTGGCTTTGGTGTAAATCCTACTAAGACGAAGCTCGTCTTTTTACAAGAAGACGTAAGTTTTCACACTTAAGGCTACCCATACTTGACGGTAAAAGTTTCGTGCTCTCAAATCAGGTGAAATATTTAGGGATCGTATTAGATCATAAGCTTATCTGGAAATTGCATTTGAAGGAGAGGCTCAGGAAAACTGCAGTAGACTTCTTTACTTGCAAAATGGGGGATGGGGCACGAGTGGTAAACTGGATGTACATAGCTGTAGTCAGGTCAATCTTGACATATGGGGCTATAGTATGGTGGGAAACATTGAGTAGGAGATGCAGCATGGCTCAGTTAACTTAGATCCAAATAGTGGCGTACTTGCAAATAACGGGTGCAATACGCATCACTTCCACAGCTACACACTAGACCTACACTGCCAAGATGAGGCAGCCGCTAGTGCTGTGCGAGGAGGGGGTTTATACAACATACTGAAAAATCGATGTAGACATTACGTTAGACTCTGGAACATACTTCGTGACCGTTTTCCACTCAAGGGAAGAGTGGATCATTATGAGCCCAGTGGACAGAGGAACTGTGTCAGTGTTCACGGATGTTTCGAAAATAAAGACAAGTGCGCGGAACGGAATATTATTTTATTTATTTATACCTAAGAAAATTATTGGAGCTCCTCGAGTGCTGCACAGCTGTGTAGGCAGAGTTAGTAGCAATCTTCCGAGCTGCAGAGGAAGTCAGTATAAAAGAGGTTTCCAATAAAGACACCATCTTCTTTGTAGTCAGTTAACCGCCAACATTTGTAGTGTCGTCAAAGTTAGTTGAGACCTATAGGTGTGAAATGAGGACGAATTTCTTAAAGCACAAACTAGCACTGTGCTAGGTTCTTGGGTGCTGGGTAATATCAAATTGGACCATCTTTCAAGCGAAGGATCCCGTGGCGTACAATCGCAAGAGGTGGTGAATAGAGGAGTTTCAATGCAGACTAGGCAGTATATAAATGTATCGGTCTACCAGCTTACATTAAGACGCTGGAAAAATTTTGGCACTTGTTGCACTGTGAGGTTTATGCAGCCCAACTGTGGATAGAGCTACAACGAGGAATTGTGTGGCTTTAATGACGGGTCATGGGATTTGAACACGCTAGGAGACTTTGCGTCCCAGTTAGTGACCTATGTCGACGCTGTGGGGACGAAGAGAAGACAGAGTCAGAGCACCTTTTGTACAAACGTCCGGTTGTAGCTTTTAAGAGATATAAGCACTTAAAACTTTTTTTTCGTTGACCTTAGTGAGCTAGGTACTATTGAAATGGATCAAATCGTGGATTTCCTTAAGGAATCAGGTTGGTTCACAGAATGAATTGTGTTTCCATGTGTACAGGGTCCAATGCGCCAAAAACAATCTAAGTGAAGTTTGGTTTAGTACCCTCATAACCTAACAAAACCGAGATTGCGTACAAAACAACAACAATACGCAGTCAAATTTTCCCATGTGCAATTGGGCAAATGTATTGTGGCGAAGCTGATTATGTGTGGCAGCAACTCGTGTACGTATACACGTCGCGATCGAATGGCATGTGTGTTGATGCCGTTTTGGCCAAATAGATGCCTAACCTAGGGATCATTTAGTACGAAAACCTTCAACGAATACTGTAATGTTGACGTTCCACAAGAAAAGACTTTCTTTCAAATTACTTGCAGTGAAAGATCCCTCTTGCAGATCCACCAACGCTAACGGCCATTCTTTGCTTACTGCGGAGATCTTAAATCGTTTCTCAAATGCTGCACAAAATGCTGATTGAATTAATTATAGTTTGTTGGCGATTACGATTTGTTGAAATGCGGCTAACATTCACTTCGAAGAAAAATGGTCATCAAATCTCGATATTTTTCAATTTGTTGCACTGGTATTGAACTTTAAAGAAGAGCTTCGGCGATTGTTAAATCTGCAGATTTGTTCCTACAGTTGGAGTGGTATGGACGAATGGACTGAGGATGAAACTTCTTACCACTTCCAACGTTGCTTATTAAACACGTAATATCGAATCCATAGGATATTTAAAAAACGTTCATCTTTATCATTAGACAGTCAAAAACAGCTTGATTTAAAATAGATAATGAAAATTGTTTTAGTTTGTAAATAGTAACAGTTAAAAATGATTTATGCATACGAAATAGTTTATTTTAAATTTCTTCTCAATTGATTGATGCTGAAATTGTTTAGTTTTATATAAAAAACGAGTTGGATTTTTTCATTATTTTGAAGCTTTTATCTGAATTGCCAAATTTAGAAAAGTAACTAATTTATAAATAACTGAATGAAGAAGGATTCGAATTCTTAGCCTTGCATCGAAAAGCAGTATCTGCTCATAAGACTTCCTCCTTCCAAACACTCCACCAAAATATTTAACGATGCGAACCGAGCAAAAGAACAAATAAACTGGGTATGTAGTCGTAAAACACCTAATTTTTTTGTCATTTGTTTAACAATTCATGCTCTTTGTATACATTATCTACATGTTATATTATTATTGTCTATATACTACATAGTACAGCCATCAAATGTAATGTAGTAAACAGGAAGTTCTTATGAACGTGACTTACGAAATAATATCGTCATTTGGCAAAGGGTTCTAACTCTGTTCGTCCTGTTTTCCAGACGTGCATGGTTTCTTTGCCAAATGCTTGCTTACGAATATTGTATTTATGTCTTATGTCTTACAGTTAAGTTCACTTATCCTAGGGGAAAGCAAGGCGTGATGCAAACTTAAAATAATTTCTGACCCATTTTATAAATGTCTAAATAATTACACTTAATTTTACATACTTGTTTAACACTACGCCGACGGCTGTAGTGCTTTGTATCGTAGCTGACTATGATATTGGGGATGAATGTATGTTGGAGTTGCGGTCAGGATCGGCTACCCTAAAAGCGGACTGTACTATCCTATTTTCTTACAGCTCCTGGTTCTCTAAAGTTGAAGCTGTTTTGGATGTAGCATGGTAGCATGTTGTAATCAATTGACCTTGATCCTTTGCTAAGTCAAGTGTGTAGTAGTTATGTGAGCTTAGGCTTCCTTACCGAGTACTGTGTGCTATTGCTAGGACTGCTTACGATTCTTAAAAGTCTTTTGCCATATTATGTTTAATAGTAGTAGTTATAGTTTCGATAATGTTCAAAAGGACTCTTTGTTTTCTATATATGTTGATATAGTTTTCTTTTGTGACTGTTCATGCTGTTGTAGTATTTTAAATATCTTCACATTCACACTCATCACCATCTATCGAGTCTAGGGATCTAGTACAGAATCTAACACCCTGTTCGCCCCGGATTTCGTTGCGGGGCGTCCTATTGCGACGGGAGGGTCGATTTCGACTATACTTTCTCCATCGATCACCGAACAATTGTTCTAAATAATACCGTAGTCAGATTTTAGTCACCGTCGGAGCATTCATATGCCTGTAATTAATTTGTGAGAAAAAAGACAAAAATAATGATTATTTGATTACTGTTAGTCCAAAAGATATTTAGCTAAATAGGAAAAAGAAGAAGATTTGAATAGCTGTTTAGTTCCAATTGAGATTGTTCTGAAAGGTGTCGAGATGAGGGTGGCTGTGATACTTTTTCGAATAAGCGAAGTGAGTGCGCATTATGGTAAAAAAGTCGAAAATCAAGCGCTGAAATGGACTAGAAACGATGCTATGATTGTGTGGTATCGTTCAGGTCCTACCAAATGAGCTAGGATCGATGAAATCAGTTTAAAATGATTTTTTATATGAATGAGAAGGTTTACTATTAGCAATGATTTTGACGCATTTGTAGCAGCTCGCAAACGTACGAAGAAATCAGTAACAAAATGCTTAAATATGTATTAATGAGCAAAATTTTTGGCAATGGTCTTAAGTCTTACCCAGCACGTCTTCAAGAAAGTAAGACGATGCGAGCGATTTCTCAAAATTTGAAATTTTTTGACGATAATTTGTCTTTGCTATCTTTGCTGTTAACACTTTCAAGACGGCTATACATCTTAATTTCATTAAGATGGTGTTCAAAAATGCATGTACCGATAGAAATAGGATTAAGTCTTTCACTGTATTGATGTTCTAAAATAAGTCTAGATTAGCTGTAAAATTACATATCAAATTTGATTTCATTTTGAATACCAAAAGTTTTCAAGTTAGATTCGAATATTTAAATTCAAATAAATATGATTTAACTTTTATTTTTATTTTCATTAAAAATCAAATAGATTGATAACACTAACTCCATTAATTAATAATTATAAAAGAATAATTTGCAAAAATAATTCATGAAGTACATCTTAGAAAAGAAGTGAAATAAAAACGTCGTAAAAGTCAACTAGAATTGCTAAAAAAAAATATTAAAAATGCTTGGCATAATTCTTATGTTAACAAACTTTTCTAAAATAAAGGTTCAACCGTCCGAAAGCTGAAAAAATAGTTTATTTATTATTTACGTTTTATCATGGGTTAGAACCTCCTGGTCTATTCGACAACTTTCGTCTCTTAGTGTGCTTTTGGTTAACGACTTGCTAACACTATTGTTGCACATTAGTGGAGGTTCTTGTTTCCAGGCTTTTTGGCCGGTACCATTATTAAATGGGAAGTGTGGTTTCGGCGTAACGAATGGCTCCTCTTCAGGTGCTGCCATTTAAGCCACTCGTTACGAGACAGCACTACCACCGCTGGCTTGTTGATGGATCAAGCTCGCTATATTTCAACTAGTTGAAATATAGCGAGCTTGATCCATCAACAATCTAGTTGAAATATAGCGAGCTTGATCCATCAACAAGCCAGCGGTGGTAGTGCTGTCTCCTAACGAGTGGCTAAAATGGCAGCACCTGAAGAGGAGCCATTCGTTACGCCGAAACACACTTTAGTTTATTTATTCAAACCCCGACAAAAACCGGGTGCAACCATTCTTCAAACACTTTAAATATGCACTTTTGTTGGACTTTGCTGAAAAAAACATTAATCATATTTTGTCCATTTTGGGAAGCACCACGCTATGTTAAAACAAAGATTATGACTTCTGCAAGTTTCAAAAAAAGACTTGTTCCCTTAAAGCTTGTCATAAAGGGGAAGCAAGCTCCTATTTGGAATACATTACAAAAATCCACTCGTTTTGCATTAAAAAACTTACAAATACTTGGCCCGTTCTTAAAAGCACAAATTTCTCCAAAATCATGATTTGAACTTCTGCAAGCTAAAAAAAGGTTGTTTGCTTAAAAATTTGTTAATCTCATCCTACATTGGCTCATTTTGAGTTAATAAAAACATTTAAAAAGGCATTCCTAAACACAAACTTTCTATCAATTTTGACAAGAAAATCTATTTCTTTTGGCTTGAGGAAGTCAAAATCATCATTTAGGGAAGTTTTGTACTTAAACCAAATTTTTTTAATTTTTTTTTTAATTTATGCCAAATGATCAGTCAGAGGTAGGTTGAAACAAACGTGCATCACGATTTTATCGAGCAAACTGTAGGTTAGATTAGGTTATTAGGGTGCTAAGCCTAAACGGCTACCGTTTCACTTAGACCGTCTATGGTCTATTGTGGCCTTTAGACATGGGAACCTTCTGATTTTTTCAAAGAACTACCCCTTTTTGTTAAGGAAATCTAAGAACAGGTCCATTTTTGTATTACTTAGCTCACTTAGCTGCTCGAAAAAGAATATACCTAAGTGATAATGCATTCTAGCAGCTAGAGCCGGACATTTGCTCAATAGATGCTCTACTGACACTGTTACGTCTTCGTAATCCACTTCCGACATAGGTCATGAGCTGGGAGCCTGATTTTTTCCGTGTTTACCAAAAGCATCATGACCCGTCAGTTAAGCCACAAGAATCCTCGTTAAAGCTCTGCCCAGAGCTAACAGACTAAAGAACATTTCGAGTCCTTAAGAAACGCATAAGCCTAGCAGTGTCACATGTGCTCAAATTTCTCCATCGCCTTAATGGTAGTTCGTAGGCTGATTCCTTCATATCCTGCCTTAGTACCTGCATCGAGATTCCCATTCCCATCGCCTCGTGCGTTTTTGTGCCACGAGATCTCTTCCTAGCAAACTGATCCATTTTAACATTTCCTTACAACTCAACGTGCACAGGGCAAATTTGTTCTTCAGGGAAATCCTTCTCAGTTCAGACATACTGGTCTCCACCAATTTGAAGGACACTATGATTGCTTGACTGTCTACAACGAAAATGATGTCATTATTTGAGGAGGAGAGGGGATGTCCTCTCCTGCTGACTTCCTGTGCTGCTCGCAAGATTGTCACTAAGTAAGCATGTACTAGGGGGGCTTCAAAGATTCGCGCAGATGCCAACACTCAAAAAATATTCTGTCTCCTGCACCTATCTTCGTTTTCGAGCCATCTGCAAAATCTGACACAGTTCCTGCACCCACTGGCTCCCCGTTCAGTTACTCTTCGAATGAGGGGAAAATGATCACGAAATATGCACTAAAGTTCAATGGTGGCACTGTATAGTCCATGTTAACATTGTTGAACGTGCCCATAGGGTCTCTTCCGCCTGCAACGCCCTCCCTTGAAATGTACAGCACTAGTGACTGCCACATCTTGGCAGTGTTATCTCATACAAAAGCATTTAAATGTAACGTAAGCGCTTTTTCCTGCTTTTAAACGTTTGAATGATGTCAAAAGCATGAGCTTTCGGCGTTCTTTTGAAAGGCTATAAAATAATGTAAGTTATTAAACATTTTGATGTGGCTTCACACTTGTTATGCAATTTTGATGGTTTTCTTTATTAAAAGCCAAAATTTAAATTTATTTGTGCAAAGCTTCTAATGAAAAAAAATATGTCCTGATAATCCAATCAGATTTTGAAATGTCCTTTTAGATTCCGTTTTCATTTTAATACGATTTCTATATAAGAGGTTTCAAAGTCTTTGGCATTTTCTTGGGCTGTCTTAATGGAATAGAAAGGATAGATATTAGTTCAGGCAACATACCTCATTGGCTTTGGTCAACTCAATTTCAAGGAAAATCTATTCCTGATTCTGACACTGTTGTGACCAATTCTGAGTGATGAGCAATCTATCTATCCATCGAGACTTTCATAATCTTGATATTGAATGTGTCGTGATTGCCAGAAATGTTTCACCCCCCAAAGAATTCATTGCTTGCTGTACGTACTTAAATAAATTGATACTGTCACTGAAATCGTGTGTATTGATCGTTCCCATGCCTGCATGTCCTGAATGAATCTATCGATTATGTCAATAATTCGTCACTTTGATTCCGGTATGTATTTGCATACACACTTCGATTAAATATTGTGTAACGCTTTCTACAAGAGAATTTACTGTGTCCCTGATTTCATGGTTAGTTCTTAAATGCAGTTAAACACAACCAATTTGTTAGATTGACTAGCTTACATCTATTTCGATTCGACGTTCATACGGAAATTTTTAAGGTTGTCACCATAATTCCGATACACTAAGCTCAATTTTTCCTTGAATGTCTTCCCTTAGCATAATCCTTGAGAAATAATGTTGGATAAGATAAAGGAATCGAAAAGATTTTCACATTGCCAAATTATTCCGACAAATCACACTGAAGAAAATGTTGGCTCGTTGGCAAAAAGAAAGGACTTTAGTCGATAGAAAAGATACAGAATTTACCCCCATGAGCCTAGAGTGTTTTATAGGTATGTTTGTCGATATGTATGGAGCAAAGGATCAGTGCCCCATATTTCTTCCGCATTAGTCGAAAATGGATTTGATGTCATGTACAAGGCGTTTACTTTGTCGCTGTTTCGATGAAATCTATCTTTTGCAAATGGGAAAGCAAGGCTTTGAAGTATTTGGTAAATGTCTAGCTGAAATGATGGATGATCATCTAAAGATATCAAGCAACTGAAATTATGGATACGAATTGGTTTATGCGCTCATGAAAGTCAGATTGGTAACTTTGCTTTGAGAAGAGAAAATAGAAAATACTATGAGAAAATACTATCCCAGGAATAATATTAAAGTGCCCAAAAACATTACAAATGAATAAAACATTGAGTTTGTTTTTAAAACAGAAATTCAAAAGTAGAAAATAATCTCGGAACAAAATTCGCAAAAAATACAACAAAAATAATTATCATATTTCAATAAGACTATGTTTTTTTGGTAAATTGGTACAATGCTGCGGACATTGAGTTAGAAACACGTGTAGCTTACTAAGAAAAACCAAGCTTGTCAATGAATCCTTTTTATTGTCCTTAGGTTACAATTTACCTGATTCAATGGCAATTGATGAAAGTAAAGCGTTAGCTGATGATACCCCTAAAAGGCAATAGTCTTTGAGAACCCACGATTTCGAGCGGATATTCAAAAAAAAAAAACAATCCCATTAAAAAGGTACATAAATTTGTATATTCTGACTGATTTGTTCGCAAAATATCCTCACCAAAAATTGTGATCAAATATTTTTGAGAAAATTTATGTCAAAATTTCTAGCAGAATTTCCCCTAATCGTAATGAGCTTGCAGCTCGTTATGAGCTCAATTTGGCTCACAATGAGCTGGCGGTAATGAAGTGTAACATATTAGCTCATTTACATCGACCCAAAAGTACGTATTTATGATTGACGCATTTCGAAATGCCTCGGACAGTTCACATTTTTTGAGACCGTTTTGTTTGTCAGATAAACATGTTCAACAGTTGCAATCTCAAAATATGGATGCCTAATTATTCATGAAAGCTCTTATGAACGAAGATAATATCAATAACATCATTATTTCCTTTGAAAACCAGAAAAAAGTATATGAAAATATATTTGAAGCAGTTCTTTCCATTCACACTTGGTAATGAATACTTATCATTATTATTATTTAAATTATAATTTTTTCATTATTATTATTATTGATGGTTTAATATGTTTGATATTTATATATATATTACTGCAAAGTTTTCCGGGTGGACCTCAAGCGTCGCATCTCACGGCTTATTTGAATTTAATTTATTTTTCTTGCAGTGAATGAACTTTGGTTAGGAGCACTGCATTTCCTTGACATATTATGTCAAACAGTGTGGTGAATTCGAAAATATCAACAAGTGACATCTATTGCATACTTCAACATCGATTATTAACTTGTTTTGATCCGTGATTTTGTCCGAATTACGTTCTGGAGGTAATTTGGAAATGAATGAAAAAATACGTGTTTTGAATTTGATAACCATCAAAATCACAAATTGTACCAAAAGCATATAGTTTCATGGCAGTATAAAAAGGCTTTATTATCATAAGAGGTTTCATGAGGAAAAACATAAACTGTTGCAAGTGCCATCTATGAGCAGAGCAAATGAATTTGCAATTTGACTTGTGAAACAATGTACATTTGTGGTTGAATAACCCTTGGTGATGCTGATCAATATATAATTATACTTCAACTTACGTCAATATCATTTCGATTTAACGTCTTTACTATCAAGGCCACTTTCTTCATCCCTCTCATATTAGGTAAGATATTACACTTAAATTAATTTAGCAATCCTGAAAGTGTTCACAGCTTAAGATAATTATAAAGAATAATTATTTAGGTCCAAGCTGTCGCTACAATAATGTAGGCAAACAATTAATGAAATTAATGTTACTTCTAAAGTAATTACATAAAAACGTTTTTAGTTCTAACTTCCTTGAATTTCACTCTGAAAAAAAAACTCTTCAGACTATAAAGACTACTCACAACCACAATTTAATGTCTCAAAAACTCATATTTTCCTTGCTGCAGGAAGAATGGATACTCTTTGTGAAATTTTTTCCAGGAGTGAAATCCAAGGTACGAGCTGCAACAAACGAGCAATGCTTAACGTAACAAGCAAACATGTAACCGAGACGCTGGTCACAATTGCGTGGTCCTGGCAAACATGCAAGCATTCCTTTTCGTTCCTAGTCCAGTGCTACCGATTGCACTGCGGGAACCCCACGCTGGGCGCCGAGTGTGCTTGATGTCCTTTGATATCTCGACAGTGTGGCAAGCAAGTGCGGAGGTTTGCTCTTGTCACAACTGTTGTTTGTTATGGCTCGGGAGTCGGTGTCAGGATGCGTACAATGTATGCTCAGCAAGGTACTAGAATGCAGTTGCTCTTTAGCGCTGATGAAATCAAGCAAAGTTAACTAGCCAAGCACAAAATGTTACGAAAGCGAATGCAACAGGAAAGCGATTTTTAAGAAATGTCGAAAAAGGAACTGTTGGAAATACCTACGGCAGCGATTCGATGGCTGTGTTATGAAGCTCCTACTTTCGTCTACTTTGGCGGATTGGTGGCGATATTCCCCGCCTAAAATGGTGTTCTCTAGGGTCGCGGGGTAGTTTGGGTGCCACCGGGGTGTTTCGCGAGTGGGTTCGAGTTTGGTGTCGCGCTGATCGGGTACTGTGTTTGTGTTCTAGTGTAAATGTAAAGTGTCCTGCCTGGCTCCCTCAGCTAAAACTCTGCTCTACTTCTCTGGATATACAAACGTGGTGTAAAATCTACGAAGCGATGAGTATGACGATGGACTGGTGTATCTACACGTGTGACGATGGCTTAAGGCTAACTAGAGTCTCTAGGCTACAGTATGTTATATATATTTACAGGTTGGAGTCATGTAGGTGTCTGCATTTTGTCTGGTAGTCAGATAGTCTTGCAGCTTTAGTAGTACATAACGCTCTTAAACATAAATAAGTTACTAAATGTAATCTGTACAAAGTATATGACCTGATTCGCTGCGCGTTTTGTGTATATATTTCTGTATATCTCATAACGATGGCCATTTCGACTTTCTACATTGTCCACGATCACCGCCGGTGTCAAATTTTGTATGCAACCAATGGTAATTGTCTCAGAGTGAATTTTGAATGGATTTGGGTTTTTGCATTGCGAACCGGACGAACACACACCATAGTAGTAGGAATAACGTTCGATTTTCATTCAAATTTAATCAGGTTTTTTTCAAAGATCGATTTGATATTTATTGGTAATATTGGTGTTGGCAGCATACAGGAAGAGTGCAGCAAATACAGGAAGCGGAAAGAAAAAAGAAAAAAATATTCATCTTTAAAAATAATACACCAGAAATAAAGAAGAGGAAAGTACACCAGAGAATAGAGAATTCTCTAATTAAGGACTAATTTTTTTTGCTCTTCGTATGGTTTGGACGCAATTACCTGTACGTTGGTGCCTTGGCATCGAATTCACTAAGTTCGTAGTTGTTGTTGCCGTTGATGGATTTCGCGGCTGCCGCAGCACTGGCGTCCTCCACGATAAGGGCGCAGTTCGAGTTAGTGTCCGACTCAGCACCTGGCGGTCCGCCCTCCATGCGTCCGTAGAGGTGCTTGTTTCGGAGATATCGTGGTGGCTGAGGATTTTCGTGGATCAAAAGCGACTCACGCTCACTTTCACCCGAACTCATGCGTGAACGCTCACGATCACGATTGCCCACTTTCGGCTCTGTGTGCAAGCCACCGTTTATCGATGTGTTGATAACCTGTAATGGGAACTAAAACGATCAAATTGAAATTGGGTGTCTTTAAAACCGCAGTAAAGTTTTGGTTACACACAAAATTATTTTTCAAAAAGTAGCATTATTTTTTTAGGCCATGTTGTCCTATTATAATATCAACAAGTTGCGAAAACACTGATGGAAAAAAAGTAAGTTTCAATGTACTAAATGGAGGTGGTTGAGGCTGCTCGCCCTCTTTTTTGCAATGAAAAGTGGGCTTCAGGTGAGTGAAAAATGACCGAAAAGGAGAATATGGGTTTTAAGAAAACTATTTCTTTGTTTTTCTTTTTGAACTTTTTTGTGCGATGGACGATAGCTACAAAATTCACAATAGCAAGTAAAGCACGTTGATGACGACAAGTTTGGAAGCGTCAGTTTCGTACAAGTATTTCATTGCACCCAGAATTCAGTCATAGTGAATAACCGAAATTACTTGGATATCTTTGCATTGATTCTAAATTTTTCAGCTGTTCTTTTAACAAATATCCCATTGATCTGCGGAAGGTGCCCATCCCGAGGTTCGATTTCATGATGCTAGACATACTTCTAGTAAAGATGTTGGTTTCCCGAGCCATTATTCGTTACTTACGAAGTGGGTTTCGACGAATCGATTCTCGATGGCTTTGACGACTGCATGAGTACGTACGTCATGACGGCGTCCTAAAAGGGGTCGATCTTCAACACTCTAAGTTTCGTTGAGTTTTTGGATAGCACAATAAACAAATCTTCGTGTTATTTTCAATGGACGCAACGAGTTGAAAATCTCTCTCGCAGATTTTCCACACTTTGGAATGCAATAACTGCTATTCGGTTTTCTTTTATTTGTGGTTTGACTATGCGACAAGCCCGACCAAAAATAAGAATAATTAAGGTCAGTTAGATGCACTAAGGTAATTTGTAGAACGGTGCAAAAAAATATCCATTAATGTTTTGATTTTATGTTGAAAAGAAACTACAAATGTTTATTTTCGAATATTTTTATCATGGAAAATGAATTACAATGCAACGTACGTTTCCGCCACCTTACGAAAAAACGTTGTGTAGGGCATCAGCTTCCTAGCCCTGGTAGCCAAAATTCAAATTTCAACGCTGATTTTTGCGGTGTTATCTTTATTTTTGGCAGATTGAATTCAGTGGTGTATAAGATAAGTAGGCTTTTCCAGGCTCATTCAACGATCTCGTCCTACGGAGTGGGTATCAATTCTTTCATTCCTTTTTTCATATTTTTCTTCAATGGTCAAGCATGGGCGTAGCTTTCTTACAAGGATTTTCATCTACATTCTGAGCTATAGGAAATTAAGCTCAGCCCTGTAGGAGATTCTGGGAACTAGGTTATTTAAAAAAGTTCCATGAATTCAAAAGCAACTAGTCGCTTATGCAACAATACCCGAAAATAAATCTAGAATATGAACGAGGATAGGGCGAAAAAATTAGTGAATTATGAAAAGTTGGTAACTATTAGCTTTTCAATTTGAAATATACCTTTTCTCGGCCAATGAAGATGGTCAATTTAAATTTCTGAAATCAAATTTATGAAATTTTTTGTTGTATAAAATCAACCATTTTAAAAACTACGTACACGCTTCATTCTAAACAAAAGTTCCACAGTTGTGATTTTAGTCCTTTCACTCCATGATTTTTTCCTTCATTGCAACGGAATTTAAAAAGAATGCATACACACGCATTGCAAGCTGAAAATACTATTCGTAGGATCACAACAGTTCAGTGATCCAAAAAAAGAATCGGGAAGTCCACTTCCTTTTTTGGTAGAATCCCCGAAGCAGTCGCTAGCCGTTTCTAGGGATTGTTCTATTTGCATGCTATGCAAATTCCAATGTACAATGCCAGTGAACATTGCTACCGCAAAAAAAGAGACAATTGTCCTTTGGACTACATAAGCACTAGTGTATATCTGTTCGGGATGGTCCTGCGAAAGACTCGAGGGCATTGTTTTACATCTGCACACGCGGCGGTTTATTTTCTAGCAGCAAATCGTTTGAATGATGAAGTGTGGGCAAGGCACACAGAAGGACTCCTGTATATCATTTTTCACGGAATTGGGTTGTTTGAAAAAATGGAACTCAAAGAGCTAAACAAGAATGGCAGCCATAATGCTCGAATGTCGAATGTCGAAGTGAATCCTGTTTTGTTTGAAAGCATGCAAGTATTTCTGCGCAATTCGATGAGAAATTCCATGTAAAAACTTTTTCAGAAAATGTTTGGAAATACATGAAGTATATTTGCTAATTGGGTAAAATGAATCCTAAAAATGATGGTATTAATTTAGGAGGATTCAATGTTTGGAATACATTCCGGAAAAATGATTGAAATCAAAGTGCGGAGCAAATATTTCTATGAAATTCTTTTCCTAAAAAAGATCAACATAAAATGATTGGATTTAGAAATATTAAGAGAAAAATTTATTTGGAAATCAATTCACAAAAAAATCCTTCGAATTATCAGAATAATATTTTTATGAAAAATCAAACAATTTTTTGTAATGTTTTTCTCATTAAAATAACTCAAAAAATTAATGAAAAACTATAGAAACTGTAGTGGAGAAAATCGAAATAATTCGGAAAATTCACGAAATCTGATCACCTATCCAAAATTAACTTTCAACTGATTTTTCATTGCGTCCGAAAAATGAGTGGAAATCATTTTTGGTCACGACTTTGAAGGAAACGATTTTGTGATGAATGGTTTTGACTAAAATAGCCTTTGTAAAATTTTATTCAAAACTCTTTGGAAAAGCACGTAAGATGAATGAGTTGAAATTATTTTAAAACTCTTCTAATTAATTTTTTTTTGTGAGAACTTTTTCGAAAAAGTGCTTTGCGGGAAATTTTCTGTCTGCAGAAAATATAATATTATTGAAAATTTTTATATATTCAAAATGGGCAAACATGTTTTCTGTGGAAAAATTAACGGAAAAGATGAGAAAGAATCGAAGAGATTGAAGGCTGGACGCAGGTATACATTCTGATTTACATAAAGTGATATTAACCGTACTTATTTACGTATTTGGTTCGATTTTTGCGGTCTCATTGCTCTTTCATTCGGTATGCTTTCTTACAGAGTTTATTTGATTAAAATACTGACTACACTTACTATGCTACCAAACAACGCTTACTTACAACACTTACACAATCAGTTTCTTTAAGAATGCAAATCGTTGACCGTGTACGATTTGAATAATTCTATCGAGCAACGCGATATCATGTGGTCTGATAATGAACGTGTTAATTGAATTATCAAAAAAAATTGGTTTTGCCACATCACCACCAAACATCAGAAAAAATAACATCAAGAGATCATATCATGTACCATAGCGTCATAAATCCAAAGGCGGATACAAGGGGGGGGGGTCATGGGGGCCATGACCCCCACCCTCCCTGAGCCTAGGTAAACTAGTGATTTTTACGATTTTTTTGCAATATTGTCTTCTTTTATTGTGATTTTCGAGGCACTGATCCCCCCTGAGTCAAATGCTGGATCCGGTCTTGCATAAATCCAACGACCATAGTTAATGTAAGATATTATCACTGCATGTCAACATTCTGTCTATGTAAGCAGACGCAATTTCAAGCGAGTCAATCATGACCACTTCACTCACTGGATTAAAATCTTCATCTGGAAGTTGTCTACATCAAATATGTACAGTATGAACTGTTTTCATCTCAAAACAAACACATGCATGAGAACAAATGAAGAAAACTATTTTCTCCTCGTTTCAAGTTTAAGATTTTCATCTTGCGGCAAACGCAATCAAATATCGAAAAAGTTTTGCATGTCAGCCAGACATAAAGTTTCATTGAAGCTTTGGATAGATTTAAAAACTTATTTTTTGATAAGTTTCCAGAATGTCCTTGCGTTTTCTTGCGTATCCAATCTTCTTGATTGGTTTGAGTTGTGTGGATGCACAAAAGTTACAATTATTATTGTCGGGTAAATGTAGTAGACCAACTGATGCTGAAAAGTTTACCTGGCAAAAAGTGTGGCAAGGATTTACAAGTTGATGTTGAGGACTGTTGGAAGAGGAATGTAAGGATATGCTTTGCTAGTATGTTAAATATCAGAGAAACATTTTAATGCAAATTACACAAAATATGAGAATTTGGCACAATGAATCATGAAGGTTACAATAATAATTAATAAGGTAATTCAAGTAGCATCGAACAATGCAGAAAATATTTTTATAATTGACACACTTCGAAATGCTTCGGATCGTTTACATTGCATTGAGATGGTTTTGTTTGTCAGATTCACATTTTCGACAGTCTAGTCTCAAAATATGGATACCTAAATATTCACAAAAGCTTTTATGAATGAAAATAATCTCAGAAACGACGTTATTCCTCATGAAAACCAAAGGTTAAGAGGATGAAAATACATTTGAAGTAGTTTACATCTGTTTAAATTCGCTTTATTTTTGTACAGTGGACGCACTCATGTTAGCAGCACTGTATTTATTTGACATATTGTATCGAATAGAGTGGTGAGTTCGAGAAAATTATCTAGCGACATCTATTGCATATATCAGCATCGTTTACTAGCTTGTTTTGATTCGTAATTTCGTCCAAATTACGTTCTAGAGGTAATTTGGAAATGCATGGAAATTACGTGTTTTTAAACCCGATTGGAGTCAGAACCCAAATGGTGCCAAAATTATGTAAGTTTGTGACAATGTAAAAAGGCTATAACGTATGAAAAAAGCAAAAACATTTGAACCTCTGGAATATGAGAATTCACCTGTCCAAATTGCAATGAGTATCTTGTTATAGATTGGAAGTTGACTTCACATTCCCCAATCTGTCGTGTTTGGTTACGAAAATATATGTATATCACCGCTAGACTAACAATTCAAATCAGCTGTTCGAATTGATTGACGCTATATTTGAACCGAAAGAAATTAATCGTGATGGTCTTTTCAAGGTTTGACAGTCAATGTAGAAGGTCGTGTTTTTCGACAGAACCCTATCCGTTTTATAATTTGTCATTCTTAAATTTCACCTAATTTGCAACAAAAATGTATTAAAATGTCATAGAAATTTTTAAAGTTGAAAGTGATCGCTATTCAGAAGTGAAATTAAATTAAAAAATTTAAAAGAAATTACCGGCATTCTTTACTGTTTTTATGTAATGTGGAACAGTTTTATTAATTTTGATGAAAATTTAATGGATTTACACTTTAACGAAGTTAATAAAGCATTTTGTTTGTGATATTTTGATGGTGACAGAAAGGTGTTAAAACAAAAACAAAATTGGCGAACCGAATCTTACTAAAATTTAATCAGCACAGCTCAGTACTGCGACGCCTTACACCTCAACGAAGTAGATACCAATTTGCCTTCCTTAGGTATCGTTCGAGAAAGAAACGTCCACAAACGTACATATGTACAAACACACATATAGATTTCTTCCTGAAATAACTTTAAAAATACTCCTAAGACCTTAAAACGTAAATATATGAAAAATAAACTCGATTTTCAGTCCAATTAAAAAAAATCACAATAATTAAAAAGTAGTTTATTGTGCAAGGAGTTCCAAGTGGAAACGATTGCAAAGCAGGATGCCGTAACTGCACTGTGAATTTAGGAGAGAGGCAGATAATTGCCAACGAGAGCAAAACGAGAAGTTTGAATTAAGCAACTAAGGAGGCGTTCCGTGATCGCCATGCAGGTGAAGTTGAAAGTGCAGTCAGTTTCCAAGGTGGTATGAACATTTCAATATGATCAGGAAGACTACGTCAAAATTAAGGATATCTGTGGTATGACATGTGCTCTGTACAAACCAAACCACGCGAGAAAATCTACCGGAGGAAAGCTTTTCAAAGTCCCGACAGCCGAGAACGCTCAATACCATAAAAATATACAGAATTTCTTTTTTTTCGTGAACACCTGATATTTTGTCAAGAGTGGAAGATTTTGGAGCTGAAAATATAGAGAGGTTATAAATATAAAGCTTTAAGTACGATTTCGTTTTAGTTTTTGATTGCATATGTGGATTTAAACTCGATTTACAATTCATTTTGCTTAAATGCAATTCAGTTCCAAAAATTAAGAGCTTAACCGCTCAACTGATGCGAGATTGCACATAGTAAGCAAGGCCAAGAAGTGATCTAGGTATCAGCATGGCATGGCCCCAGCTGACTCATTGAGTTACGCTTTTTTCAAGATATGGCTCAGGGAGTAATATGATAAAATTAAAGGCGATTTTTGTTTGTAATAAGTAATCAAATAAAGTTAAAGAGAGACTTAGTTGATGATTGATTTTTCTTATAATGTATTATTTATTTTTTTGTAGCAAGTATTCAAGCATTTTAATGAGAAGTAAACTTTAGTTATGAGCACGAACTGCCACTGTGTTCTGGCTGATCTAAGATGGTCTGCCAGCAATCACTATCCCTCTTAGCTTCGAGAAATTGAACGAATTCGTTGGTAGACATTTGACAAACCTTTTTTCGTCCTTTGATTGATTGCTTTGCAAGTTTGTGTTAATGGAAAGTCATAGGGACTTAACAACCACATTCCATATTTAAACATACCATAAAAAATTGCAGTGGAGGTGATCGTGTATATGCTAACCATAAACGATCGTAGATCAAATTTTTACTACTTTCTTTAAAAAATTCTATGTGATTTCTTCCAGTTCCTAATTGAATCTTAATTGTTAACAAAGAAATATCCTGCTTACCTGCGTTAATTGCTGCTGTTCGATCTCAGGCTCCAAAATCGCTGACGACATCTCATTCTGGAGCAATTTGATTTTTTGTATCATTTCACGGATTTCGTAGCGCAGAATACCGAGAAAACATAACTTAAGGAATGCAATGACACAATATCCCAGGACGAACAGGATATCTGCGGTGTTTCTAAGCCACGTAGCGATGCGGTCCGTGCAGCCCTGGAAAAAAAGAAAGAAACGGCAATTGTGAGGAATGTACGAGTAGAAAGCAAAACAGGTAGTTCATGGCAGCTATGCGGAAGGAGCATGTACGTTCAAGGATTGCAAACAATAATATCCGTCTTTTGGAGCAATGTAGACTCCTGTCTTTTACTGTATGGAAGCATGTGACATGGATATGCGAGGAACTACTGTCGTCAACCATGTGTGATTTCCATTTCCTATATTCTTGGGATGTTTTTGGTAGAGATTGCAGTTTGTCGTGACTAATCCGAATTTTTAATTAAAAATTTAATTGAACGAATCTAGGACAATAACATGAATTTTTAATTGGATCCTAAAACAATTGAGTCGATGGATGTTTATGGGCATGTGAATTGTAATTGAATACGTTTCGACGAGCTTGTAACATGATTTAATTAAGATTAGGTACACAGGTGGCCAAATGGGTTCGTTTTGAAGTTTGTTTGAAAAACTAGATCCGTTTCCGTATTTCAGAGATAGTCATTTATGGGGGTGTGAGTTTTGTCGATGGTTTAGATTTTACTTTTTATATTGATATAGGTCTATCTTTAACGCATTTCAAGGTATTTATCTTAGGTTTGGTCTTATCGAAAATTCGTATTTATTTTCTCGAAACAGTGGAAGTTTGACGATAATTAAGCACAGTCAAACTGATTCGTTTCAGCTCACGTAGCATAAGTCTGAAGCAGTATTATCTCGTCAAAATATTATGATTGTGTATTTCATACTAACAAAGTTGCAACATGACTCTTAATTAAATTTTCCTAGATTCAATTTACATGATTAATTTTCTCTTTTACTTTGGTAGCCATGGCTTGCATTCTGTTTTGAATAATGTTGCAGGCTGTACGTAAAGTAATGAAATATAGTACACTTACAAGTGCGTCCACAATTCATTTTATGCAGGACCTTTACTACAGGATACTTTGCTATTCTGTTAGGAATGGTGAAGTGCTAGACCATTTAACAACCGGCGACACAAATAGTTACTAATAGACTAGTATTCAAGGAAAAAGGACAATTTTATGATCTTTTTTCCATGAATAAAGCTAACCCAGAGCTTCAGGAGTTGTGTCCCTTTTCAAATTATTTATTAAAGAAAAGACAGGCCTTCAGGCAAATTAGGGTTCGGGACATTAAATATTAAATTTGAAATTCTTTTGATATTAGATTTTTTTTGTTTGTTTCGTCGAAAAGACTTCTGTTCTATTTACGACCTCGTTCTGGTTTCGAGCATTCATAAATTTAATATTTATCTTCAGCACAATTTGAAAACAAGGCTGATATCGCCTTGAATGATTTAAGATTATCGATTTAACCCGGTTCATAATCCATATCATCTTCATTCCCACCCCAGGCGCGGATAGCATGATCTGAAAATCGAATTGCTTCCCGTTTCCCGATAATTTATGTAGGGATGAAAATCCATTTTAGCAACGTCATCACAATTTAGTATGGCTTTAGCCTAAATTTCAGGACGCTCAGCAGGTGGTGTGTACAACAAGAAATCATAAATTCACCACCCAATACGTTTAAGATGGGGATGAGAGTCAACCAGGACTGTTTGGCTGCTTTTGTTGGGGTGTTTGAACTCTAGTACAAGATTTGTATTGTTGATAGTGACCTGGTTGTAAATAATCGTTTGTAAACCATTCTGAAAATTATAAGCTTTTAATAATTCTGACAGGAATCAGGATTTGAATCGTTTCCGTCAGTTTCAGTCCGGAAATGTGGTTGTAGTTTTATTTTCAGAAATTTTTTTTGGGTGTAATTCGTTCATTTGAGTGTCTATGATGTTATCTGTGAATGTCGGAGCTCTGCTACAGATTGTTTATTATTTAGGTCAGATTAAGTAACGGAAAAGGGATTGACTTTTATGTATGAGCTTGACTAGGCAATGCCGTCATTTTTAATCTTAAGAACTGACAACTGTTATATTACTACTCATATCCAAAAGATATTATCTCAAAATAACACAGCAAAAATCCATAAAAACATTTCACATTATGAATTCATTGCAAGATTTACAGACGAAAAATATGACTACGACGCGAGTCGCTATTTGACACCATTTTTAACACGCGATAGGATGTACCATACGTCAGAAAAATGAAAAATTATTCATAAATTACGGAACATTCTTGTTAAATTGCTCTAAGGTATCTTTTTTCATGATACTCTAACGGCCAATGTAAATACAGGCATATTACATAGAATATTTACATCACGAGTAGCAAGAATATTAACAGACTATCTTCATGTATCTTTTCTTCCCAAAAAAGAAACAACTATTTTCTGAAATAAAATTTTGTTTGCAGATATAAAGAAAGCAACTAACGCCAGTAGAATTTACGTTATGCATCTGATTCTCTTTACAAAGTGCACTCTAGTGGATATTATTTATACATTTTTACGACAATTGTTGGCTCCTTCCACCCAAAATTACTCGCAAAATCCTTTTTGTGTAGATGGAACGTGAACCAAACTACAATTGGTGACTTTCAACATGTTTAATTTGTTGGACTGAGCGTGTTTTGGATTTTATGTTCTATCCTTGCGTTATTTCAGGACTATGTGGGAAAAATATTTTGGCATTTCAATGAATAAAACATTCTAGGATTTCAGTATCGAGATTCCAAAACCGCTTGAAAATAACAAAAGGGTCTAGTCTGAAAATAATTTCTTATTGATCCACTTGATAATGAATCGAAAAATTCAGAGGGTGCTGGGTCGTTGAAATTTCAACTTTCTCCATTGCTAACATATTAAAAGTGAATCTTTTGATTCCAACAAATGGCTGATTTAATTTCATAATTTATGAAAGGTTTAATGGGGGATCGGCAGAAAAGATTTGTTTTAATTTGACTTGGTAAAATGACAATGACCTTCGTCATAGACATAATTATTGATAAATAGACAATCGTTTTTGATAGGTTTGTTTGATTTGTTTTGGATAAATCTAAACTAGAAATTTCCATTAAGGATGAGTAGTCATCAAATTTAATGATGGATTTGTCGATATTTTTGAAAGCTTGTTATTTGAAATTGTTTTGTTTTTGTTATACTGTACTCCGTTAGTAAGCTACTGAAAGATTATTTCGTTTTATTTTGTATCAATCTGTTTTTTTAGCAAGGCTGTGTAGCGCTTTGTGACATTTAGTGTAAATGTAGCTTAAGCTCATGGTTGAGTCACATGCCAGCAGAGCGCAGTACTATGGCACTACATGAAGCGATTGTTACCTACTTGAAAGGTCCTTAATACTGCGCTTCTTAAAGAGTTTGTTAAACAGTATATAACAACTTTATTGGACAAAATACAATTACAAGAACATTCTATGACAAGTGTCAAAAACAGAATGAATGAATCCATAGCTTTTTTCTCCGTGATGATCTCAGCGCAGCTCCACGGTAGAAGTGGTGTTCATAACCGCCACATACACTACTTATTTGACGTTTTCTGTGTGCGCCATGTTTTAATAAATTCTTCGATGTTATATTTCTTTATTCTCAATTATATATAATCCACAACCCATAGCGTGAGCAAATAACAAAAAAATCTTTCGTGTCCGCTTGTCCCTCCTGCATTTATGATCGTGAGCAAATCATGCCCTTAAACTGTAAAACCCGCTGACAATGACAACGCATTTTTAACGATGGCTGAGCAATCGCGTGTACAAGAATTCAATTGCAGAGAGCCGATTAAGGTGGTTCCGTTGAGAGTAACGTTCCCGAAATGCATGCGGTATTACGTAGTACGAGTTATTTGTTTTTCATTATTATTCGTGGCCTGCAAACTTGATTGTGCATTGTTGTACGTACTTTGAAGTTTAGTGTTAAATCTGCACAATTGACAGAATAAATCCAATATGAATTTGAGGTCCCAATAATGTCACATGTGCTTCAAAGGTAATCTCAGGCTATATTTCCACAAGATTCAAAACTACACTAAATTCCACATCACGTTTGAACTGAACAATCTGAAGACATGCATCTTTATCCATGTGGGAATGCCAGGGTATTTCCATGGGTAAATGAGCAGCATATGTAAGACATAGTAGAAATTACACATTGCGATGGACCTCGCGATTCTACAGGGCAAAATCATATGGATTCCTTCATTTATCATATATTTTTAGTCATTTATAATATGGGAACAGCTATTTACTGGTCAAGTCATTGCTAGAGCTTGTGTATGTGCTATTTTTTTACGTGAGGAAAATACTTTCAAACTGTAGTTCGTAGAATTGCATGATGAAATGACCGTGTCGATTGACTCATTCATTCAAATCGGATTAGAAAGATGCCGAATATATAGAAAAAGATTTTTATGTAGGTAACGATTGGTAAAGGGATAAAACGTGTTTCCCAAGGAGCGCAAAAGGTGAGATAATATGTAAAATTTACCAAAAAAAATACACATAAATAGAAGAATTTTACCACTTAAATGATATCCTTTATTGATTTGAAAAGCAATAATTAGCACATTGGTTGGTGTTGAACTGTCCATCTAATATTGCAATAAAAATGAAGAAAAATAGTCAATAAATAGAAAACAATATTAGCTTATTAAACTTAGTTATGGCCACTTGCAGGTGGACATGCTGTCCGATAAATTATAATTAGTTATAAAAAATGTCTTAATTTAAAAGGAATTAGATACTGATCTTTTCATTCGGAGAATCAGCGGTGAAATCTCTCTCTTACTCAAATAGTTGTGGATTCGGGGCTTTCCAGAAAATAAACTTTTCCGACATGATGCAAAAGGCACATAATATCACAGTTTATACTTCCTGTGATATCATTAAAAATACCATAAACACGGAAAGCATGTAAACACTTAATTCTTGATAAACTCAGTAGTGCCGTATGGAAGAAGTCTGATCTATTTTTGTATTGTTCACCATACACAATCCGCAATGTAAATATCAATCAGAACTATCTTTGTGCGGTAGACTTATTTTCTTTTCTTACTATGTTGATGATCTCTCATCTATCATCCACTCCCCGATGATGCTCTTCTGCAGCGCGGCCAAATTGGTGAGGCACAAGAGAAGACATGAACGAAGGGTTGTCTCGCAGGCGACTAGTGGTTTGCGAGGGCGAACCATGATCAGGGGGTGCCTAACAATAACAAATATCATAGTTGTCGCCCCAAGACCGAATGCTCATAATAATGCAACAGTTGGATTGCTTGCTGCCATTTTAAAAGTTTGGCAGTAAATGTGGAAGGTTATATTTTTCGATAGAGTTGTATCATTTTTATAGCTTACTAGCTACTACTGAATTATCTTTCGAAAAAGGAATTATGTTAAAAAGTGCAAATTGTAAAAATCTCCCATAGTAGTTTAAGTCTATCAAAAAATTTCCAATCAAAAATCTAATTTTTTTGTAGTTGAACTAATCGAGCTGTGTTTTATTTGAGAATGTTAAATTCGTAATTGAATCAGGCAATGAAAAATAAACTATCGTTATCATGGGTAACAGGACGTATTCAAGGAAGTGTTGTGACGAAAAAAGAAAAATTTCTAGCACATAGGCTTCATAATTGTCTAATTATTGTCAGTCCAGCAACTCTTTTCTTAATTTGAAAGCTTAATTGATTTCTAAAGCAGCTTTATCTTCAAAACTATATTAAATTGTTTTTAAGTCACATTTCCCTCTTCTTTCTGAGCTCTTAATTTCTTTTCTTTCCTCAAGGAAACATCTTTCAACCAATGCACAATAGGTTTATCTGAAGGTGGCAGGTAAACTGAAAGCATATTTTCCGTCAGTTGATATGAATTAATGAAATGTTCTATGATAAATTATCCTTGTTGTGGTGCGGGCAAAAAGGTGCACAAAAAGTACATCCACGCGATGACTATCTACTTCACTATAGAAAGAGTGAAAACACGACTGTGCTGCGGATGTCGTAATCCAGACAGCTTCGTACGCTAGAAGGTGATCCTTGAAGCAATGCTGGATACCATTACCATCCATCTTAATTTGCATGGAAAGTTCTCAAAGATTGTTGCCGTCATAAGTTTGCTAGGTGCCAGACGACATCGTCAGCTGCGGAGCTCGATTACTATTTTTGCTATGCTCATGAATAATTATTGTGGGTGGCGAACTTACTAAATTCAATAATATCTACTCCCGACGAGGATGATTTGGATTTCAAGGTTAATTCCGAAGCAGGACTCAGTTGTTGATCAGAGAATCAATGTCAAATGTTTGCAGGCAAAATGATTAATGGTTACGTTAGGGTGAGTTTGTCGGAAGGACGACAGGAATAGTAAACTTCCTAAATGGTATTTGAATTTGAGCGTCGAAATAGTCAAACATTGAATCTAGGCGAATCTAGGGATATTCTCGGAGGGAGTCTTGATCCGAACTTTTTTTACTGAGTCTGTATCTAGTTTTAATGTGGTTTGATGATCCGCAAAAGATGTTTCATTCGGTTGTCACTCAAGGAGTGGAGTTTTTGTTGGGATTGAAATTAAGAAAATGGTATGTTGATTCCCTTGGAGTAATCGAATGATTGATCATCCAAATTGGAGGGTTGGTTTCAAATTGACGCAATACCACATTCAACGAAATACAAGAATGTTATTGTTATGGTAAATGTAGGCAATAAGAATATTTGGTAATAGAAAAGCATCGATTTTGTAGAATGTTTTATGGATTATTTTGGGTATATGAGAGTAAGTATTTTACTTTCTGATATGTTTAAAGCAAATTTTTTCCATATATTATTATAAAGTCATTAAAATTTCGTATCTCAGATTCATACTTAGAGACTCCATGTCAAAACTAGTCGTTCACATACCATCACCTATCCTCTGAAGTCCATACTTTTGATTTGCTTTCCTTTGACTAAGGAAAGTTTTATTTTCCTTCTCAATATTGAAATATATTTCATTCATTATTTTGCATCTCCTTACAAAAATTAATTGCCGATTTAAAACCGATTTTATTAAAGGAATTCTAGGAAAGTAGAAAAGTATATTCTTTGTGCCGTGAGAAAATGGAATTGCCATTCGTAATTCAAATTTCTGGTTGCAGTTTGTTTGTTTCTTAACACACACAGTGAAATAGGTAAGCATAGATTTGAACTTTTCGTCCCAAGTTGATGTAACGTTGCTAATCCTTCCAATTAACGATTGTTTTCAAATCTTGCCGCTTTCACTTCGTTTTCTTTGCGCACCCGACATTGTACAGGAGCATATTTTCTTCATGCTTCAATTTTATGAAAAAGGAAATAATTATTACTAGGAGTCATTCAACCATATTGTTTAAATTAATTTTACAAAGGAAAAGCTGCACGCGATGTTCGAAAACTGTTAACAAATCAATATGTTAAATTAATTTGCTTTTATTGCGTAATTTTTTAACAGACATTATTTTAACATTGCTGGTTTTGAATCACTCAACAAAACAACATTTCTCGGCTCTGATGCATGCATATTGAGACATTTTTCCTCCGAAAACATTCATGAGTAATTAATTGTTTCACATGGAAATCGCAAACTAATGTAGTGAGTGCTTTTTTTTGAAAAGTATAGAATTTTCAATAGGGATATCTGTCATTGCTGCTGTCAATTTTTTTTGGTATTCCGACATAATGTTGAATTTAGTTTGGCAAGTTTCTATGGAAAGACTAACATTCGAACAACGTCTCGAAATAGTGGAAATTTATTTCCGAAATTCGCATTCTTCGTCTAATTTATGGTGGTAACAATCGTCCATCTGAGCAGCTCATACTCAATCCGATGGAAATATTTATGTCTGCGTATACTCTTTTAGACAATGTTCATCTACCACGAGCTCGTACGGTGCGGCGCGCCGAAGCAGCTATCGCTACTGTAGAGGGTAATGCGACTGAGGTTCCAAATTTATCGATTCGAGACCGTTCTCAACACGTGTGTTTCCGTCCGTTCACTATATAAAAATTTTTGAGGAAAAATCTTGGAATGAAGCCCAATAAAATGTAGCTAGTGCAGTAATTGAAGCGACTGGACTATCATTTGCGCCGTAAGTTCGGTGAATGGGCTGAAATTGAGTTGGAAGTTGAACCGCATTTTTATTGTCAAATCATTTGAAAAAGTGATGCAAAATTGTACCGTCAGAGTGGCCATTCTAAGATGCACTGTGTTCATATGCCAGAGATTATTTTTAAACACTAAATGCCATAAAATTTGCAAGCAATTAAGGCCAAAAAATTGGCCATTTTAATACTTTATTTGTGTTTTATTTGTTTGGAATGTTTCTATGCCTCGAAAAACACTCTTTGTATAAATGTTAAGATTTTTTTTACTAAACAAGAAGGAAGAGTTGAATTAAGTTTTAATTTGTAAAATCATTTACACTTAGTGCAGTTATATCCATGCATTAAAATGCTAATTGTTTTAATTTATTACTTGAGAATTATTGGATGATTTTAACAATAGTAGCTGCTTATTTAAGTTTTGTACTCTGTAGTAGAAGCAGAGCATTGGGGCTATATTATTCTACTCTCACATGCACATATTAGTTCCTGGGTGCAACATAGAACACAAACTGATGTAGCTAGCAAAGCGGTGTTCGGTGGTAAAATCTGAACTACATCCTCTAAAAAATTGGTCTAGAGCTGCTACTACAATTCAGGACTCATCAATAGCTTTGATTTGTACAAAATTAGGTTCAACGGAACTAAAAACGACAGGTTTCCCATCTTCATTTCGAATTGAATGGATCGGATTCGGTTAGTTATTGTCCTTCGCGGGGGAGTGCAATGATCAATTTCTAGTTTGCGACTGCATTTGGACACAAGACCCATTTATGAGGAGTGTAAATAAAGTTCTGGACTGGTCCATAGGAGACAAAAAGATAACTTACCTGCGGGAAGACAGCCTTACAGCTTGGTATTGTTTTACTTTCGCGACTTTCCGACACCACATGACTCCATGTGCTATCCGCGATATCCGAAAGATTGTTTTTTTGTTGTGCGCTTAAATCGTCATTTCGAAATACAACCGGTGACGCTAACGGTCTCCTGGACACCGATATCTGATCACTTAAATCGCTCGAGGAGCAACACGATGCAGGATACGATCTGTTCGTGGCCATTGTTGAAAAGTCCTGTGAGAAAATATTTTTAGATAGCTCGAGATTTTTCCAAACAAGAAAGATATGTTACTTGAGGGCCGATTACTCCGCAACACCGTCCTTCCGTTTGCAGGCGATCCCAGAGTTCACTGAATTCGTTGGAACTGCCATATTCGGTGGCAAGTCGATACCTGTAAGGATATGTGGATGGTGGTTGTTAATTTCGGATGTATTTTTTTACAAATTCAAGTTTATTTTGTATGAATCGCTTCTGAAAATGTTTATCGAGAGCCAGACACATTTGTAAGGACAGATGGAAGTGCTTCTCTAAACCCAAATTCATTTCCAATTTATTCAGCAAACTTTAATTTTCTCCGCTTTGATTTTTGTTATACAAAATCAATTTTCCGGCTTACAATTTTCGAATGGGATCTTTTCATTTTAGCAGCTTCGAACATAAAATACTAGTCGGGCCACAGCCAATAATTAAGGCCACCATTTTTTCAAGGACGTGCAAAGCAAAAGTCGAGTGGAGGGTGGAAGTGCTTGTCGCATTCAGTTGTAGAAAGTTCTAAGTGAAAGCTGCAGTACCAAAAGGAAGACAATTAATTGAAAATCTGCTTCATCTGCACTTTCTTACATAAATGGAAAGCTGCTCGGAAAAGCTGCTACTATTTGCCAAATCCCGAAAATTTCAAGAGGGATTCTGCAAAACAGAATAATTTTTCGGATGCGACGACGAGGACGATAAGCCACTTTTGAAAGAATAACTTCTTGCGAGAAAGTTCCTGTAGCCAGTTTCCACCAAGTGCCAATTAGTAAGCGCAGATAACCTCAATGACCCGTTCATTGAGTTGGTAAAAGTAATTTTCCTCT
Organism: Oxycera nigricornis; assembly: GCA_963942545.1. Taxonomy (NCBI): domain Eukaryota; kingdom Metazoa; phylum Arthropoda; class Insecta; order Diptera; family Stratiomyidae; genus Oxycera; species Oxycera nigricornis. The sequence continues at coordinate 8,480,847 of OZ012659.1, forward strand.
CTGCTAGCTTCTCGGGACAGACTTGAGAATTCATTAAAGTTCAAATGGGAAATTGTTGGAAGTGTCCTCCAACCGAATGGAATAATTGCTATTGACTGTAGCTTCCTTTTGTAATTAAGTTCATTTCATAACTGTCCTACCTTGGCCGAAGGATTTAAGTGCGAGCACATAAAACACAGTTTTCTTGGAACTATGTCCTCGAGTAGATGAATATTATGACCGGTGTTGACAACGAAAGCCCATTTCCCATATCTAATTTGCGGTTTACCAACTTCGTTAGCGAATCCGAATGAATCTCTCCTTATTCTATTCAAATCCTGGATGACGAGTGGAGATTGCTGGCACAACTCCTCCTGGGTGCAATTTAAGCCAAGTTCTTCTGTTTTCCATTCGAGGCGAGCGAAAAACTTGTAATCCAGGACTCTACTTGAAAAACACAACAATGGATGGGATCAGAATCCGAACCAGTTCTTGTGAGGTGGCACAGACAGAATAAACTGAGAAGTCAAAGAAAGCGAAGGTGAAGTGGAAGTGGTTTTTGGGTGGCAGTGATGGTGAGATGGTGGCTGCAGGCAAGAAGAGTGCTCTTGTGCTATTTTCCTAACGTGATAAATTTATGCTTTTCACGTCTATCTGAAGATTGTGCCGTAGTCGGCTTTGCAGATGGCTTTGTTGTTGGCAAATGCCGGATGGGGCTTTCAGCGCGAGTATTTGGTTTGAGGAGCACAAGTGCTGGAAGTAGCAGTTTTTCTAAGATTAGACTCTTCGGGTGGTCTGCGGTATACAACATATAAAGGGAAAATTGTCGACATCAAAGAGATGGAAACTAGGGTATTATAGATGTTGTCCTATATTTTGCACATTGTGTTTATACAGGAGCTAAAATAGCTTATTTGCTTGGACACGTTCCGATAACATTCTCTATTAGTTATAATTTTTAGTTTGAGGCAAAACATGATGCTTTCACAAGACTGTCATGTGCGACAAATCTTATCTGAGATTTTTGAATTTCAATAGATTTAAGGCTGTAGAGTATACTCATCGCTGATCTTGCGGATGATTGCTCAGCAAATAATTTTAAAGTCACATATACTTTCAAATGAAAAGCGGCTTAGAATATTTGAAGTTTACAGTACTTCTAACCACAGTTTATTATTTGATATTATGATATTTATTTATACCACGCTGCCGGTTACAAGTTGCCAGTGACGGTATTTGCTGGCGCGTTCTTCAAAGCCGTTGGCATATTGTAGGAGCAGAAATTCAGAAAGTTTGTTTTAATCACTAAACGGATACGGGTGTCATGAGAATGATTGAGACTTTATGCACCGAAGCAATCAGTTAATCACAAAGTATAGTAAGACTGAAGAAAACAATAAGGAACTCAATGTTCCAGAAAGAATCTCATAAAACTTAATGGTGGCTCACAGGATCCTCTTCTAAAATGCTATCAATGTGTCCCGATTACAGAGAAACACAATATCAGTAACTGAAAGCAATAAGTGGGGTAGCGCGATGCCTGATATGCAAAAGCACATTAGGATCCGTACGACGCTTTTATGAATCATATGGAATTTCTCAGCGTTGTAAGGACCTTCAGAGAACTACCACTTCGGTACTCTTTGACTTTACCTTCCCTTTTATAGAAGATAGGAGAGGCCCAAACTGAGTAAGTGTATGAAGGAGCCTAACCATATCTCAATAAAAATGAATTTTTTTATAGACATTAGACATCATTTCTCTCTATTTCCTGTTCCGAAAATATTGCGAATATTTTTTTTCAAAGAATATTTGACAATCATGTTTAAATTGAAATTATTGTTGTTACAATTGACGATTACGAAATAGTTACAGGATACTTTTTAGTGATAAAAAAACGCAAAAATATTCTCATATTCTTTGAAAAAATTTCTTGATAAAATATCGTGAATAGAAATTTGATAATTTTTATAATTTAATTTAATTTAATTTTTCTGTTATATTTTGTTGTACTTTTTTTTGGCTACATATATCCGTTTCAATTTTTGGATGGAATTCATTGCCTTCTACTGAACTAACTTTCTGTACATCCTTTTTGGCTCCAAAATAGTTTTAATATTTTACTAAAGTTTTCTTGTTTTTTTTTTACGAAAAAATTTCATAAAAATTTATTTCTTGAATTTTTCCGAAATTTTTCCAGGAATTATTATTTTCAGTCAATTGCAAAATAACAGATTTACTTTGTAGTTATTTTGTTAAATTTATGAAAATTTTGCTGTAAAAATTTGAATTTGCTTTTCGTTCTCGGCTAAATTTCTTTCAATGATGTTGCAGGCATTTACGGATGTTGTTTTTCGTTCTAAATTTTTTCATTTTGACTCACATATCCTCCATAAAATAAGCAAGGGTAAAAATTTGGACTACCTAGAATACCTTGAGATTAGGCGGGCAACAAAGAGAAAGGAAAATCTGTTGAATGAAATTACCCTTCCTTACCAATCACCACTCCTTCAACCATTAAATATTTACGAATAAAACCAGGAAATATTTGTAAACTGTATCTAACCTGAAGATGATCTAAGGATCAAGACGTGTTGTATTAATAAAAATTTGGGAGTCAAAAAATTCAAGTGTTTAATTTTATATAGATTTTATTCCATTATGGCTCATCAAGGGTACACACAACTTTCTATAAGTGAGACTAGATTGTTAATACAAAAGTTTAGATACAGATGGATACCACATTGGTAGTTTACACTTTCATGCAATTATTTTGTCTGTTTTCGCATCTTCTATCCTATTCCAGCTGCTTTTCTTTGTAAATACATTGTAAGTAAACATATATTATCGAATTTCACTTCTAGTCTAACTATCGCGAGGGATCGTTTGCAATTTTGTATAGCATAATGATTTACTTTGAAATTTGCCGGAATCGTTTCCGAGCCAATAATCATGAAACGATTTCAATTGGCTATAACATATCTGAATAGCTACCATAATTCTCTATTCAATTCAGTTTCAACGAATATTTCCATGGAAACATCATAAATCCTGAAATTAAAAGCTGCACAAACCGCCCGTCGATTCTCGTCAAATTTGAATTCACCAACAACACTTCCTCTGTGGGAAGCAATGTGGCACAAGTTGTTTGCTATACATACAACTGCAACAGGATCTCTACATATAGCATAGCATGATTTTGGAACTTCCGTCCTGGCTATCGTTCAACATGAGCTCCTCGCCATGTCAATACAGCGACTTCACTAATGAAACCATGTCCCTGTGATGCGAACATGCATGGAAGCCTCCTCCGCAATGTGTAGCAAGGATGCGTGGTTCAGCAGGTATTCATAGATTTCGACGAAATTCGATTTGGGTGGAGTTTTTTTTTGTAGTTGGGTTCATGTTTTAATTTATGCATTCCACCACTAAATTTTGTTCGTTGTTCCGTCGAAAATTGTTCAGTTTTAAAATAAATATAAAAGGATGTACATTCTTAAAGTGGTATGAATGTTCCATTGATTAAAGGACACCGTTTAGTGAGAGAGAAAAAAACAGTATGAAATTCTTCTCTTTTCTCAAAATTTAAAAAAAATTTACAAAATATCTTAAATAGAAATTTGATAATTTTTCTTTTATTTTTTGGTGAACTTTTATTTGCTGGCTAAATACGTTCGTTTAAATTTTTGGATGTAATTGATTTCGTTTTACCGAACTAATTTTTTCGCATCCTATTTTACTGAAAAACTTTTTCACTATAACATGAAATCATACAAGCAAAGTATATGTGCCGCTTTTTTGACCATTAACACACAAAATGGTTGAGTCGGGAGCTGATAATGAATGAAGACAAGACGCACAATAATAGTTTATATTAATATAATTGTGCATAAAGTTAACACAAAGATGAAAATTAGACAGCAAAATTAAATGGTTACAAACTACGAGACAATCAGCTCTTACATAAAAACAGATCAACTAAACAGATGGCGTTAAAAGCTGGGCTTGTAGCCGCTGTAAAGGTATCGCACCGCCATCTTTCTCCTAAGTTGAGGCAGGACGAACAAGAAAATGTCTCACTCCTTTGTCAACCGCGCGTCGTGCAAGATCAATTCGATTCGTTCATTCGATTATTATCTTGTAGTAAGAAATAATTTATCGTTAAAGGATTATTAGTTTCATTGTAGTAAATACTGACAGGTTCCTATGGCAGTACTTATTTCGCTGCATTATGGTAACAATGTCAATTTGATAGTTGTTCTTCCATTTATCAACCAGAAACAACGTGTACATAACAACGGTGATTTGAAAACTTATTATATCATAGATTCAATCGTTTGTGGGGGATCAGGGTGAAGCGATTTAGATATCACGTGAAGCACCTCAAACATCCAAACGTTTCATGAAAGGTTGAGCAGCTGATCGCCACTCACCAGATAAACCACGCGAACGTTGAGAAGGCTCAGTAGATGCGGCCATTGAAATGTTGCTAAGATTTGTAAATTGGCGGACGTGGTCCTTGGACCGAGATAATTAAAATTGAAATTTTAAGGAAGTAAGAGTCCATTTTGGAATGTTTTGCCGTTGATATTGATATTTTACAGTAGATTTTAGGAAAAATTCTGCTACCGATGTTAAATTGTCCATGGGAATATTTTTTTCTGGATGTGTTTTTGAGTTTTGAAATATATTTTTCATCAAAATTGCCACATTTAAAGAAGTTTCCGATTTTTTTTGAAATACTTTACTTCGAACTCATAAAAAAATTGAAAATTCGATTTAGAAAATTTATTTTCCTCAACATGTCGATAGTAATCAACATTTCTTTCAATAACCGTCAGAACAAGACGTTAACATTCCATTCATGTCGACCATTTGTCGTGTTCGTGCTGATTTCAATGGATGTTTAAATCTTGGGACGTGTTTGTTTGTCGAATTATTTACTTGCGTCTGAATTGACTTTTCCCATTAGATTGTTTGCACAGAAGTATAGATTGCAATCAGCGTTTCCGTTTTGTTGGCGTTCATATTCTGTTTACCGAGTCAAGCTCTCGTCCTTGCAGTGCAGTCATGACGTCGAGAGTAACAGTTTTATTTGGAACAGAGATTCCAAGTAGGAAGAATTAGGACAAATAGGAGATAAGTTCAATGGAAATCCAGTTCAAGATTGAATTGAATTTGGTGTATAAATGTTTCTTGTTAACTTTTTAATGATTTAATACTAGATTTTGGAAATTGGATCCTTTTTTCAAATTTGGAAACTATATCAAATCTCAAACACTGCGAAAGAAGGAGAGAAAAATTTCTTTAATTTCTCAGTCCTTTGAGACTGAATTTTGCTGAATTAATTGGAATAAAAATTTGATTAAATTTTACTAGAAAGACACAAATCAAGTTTTTATTCATTTTATCAAGAAAAGCGCGGGTAGCAATTTTAAAAACATCTCTGCCTTGGGAAGGACCACGCTTCAAATAAATGGGAAGAAATATTGAAAAAACACGCTGAAATCTTTAAAAAAAATCCAATTATCTACTCACCTTAAAATTGGCTGCAAATCTTGTATAATCCTATCGAACTTAAACATCCAGAATATTCCTAGTAGCGCATCACCTATCAACAATACTAATAAAATCAACCAGTAAGCGTTTAGTAGTTTTTCTGATAGTCTTAAGGCACCAAGACATCCTATAAGTTGAAGGAAACCTGCAATTGTTGAACAGATTCGAAATGTTTATGTTATTTAAAGATAATATATTGCATGAAGGACTGTACCTGATTGCATGAGTAATGCCAAATAGGCATATATGAAATTAGGTTGACCTAAATTTAACCCTGTCACCAGCAGTCGTCTGTAGTCGGCGATCAAAACTTTCCCAGCCACACCACAAAATACTATGACGGCCATTAAAAGGACTGCATTGCATGTGTAAATCCACAACCTGTAGTACCTGTTGATGAGAGAAAGTGATATTTAATGCCATCTATTGGAATTTGAATAAAGAATTAGGAGGTTATGAATGGGTTGCTGTTATACCCTCAGTTATTGAAATTAGGAAGTCCAATACTATTCAAACTTTTAACTCCAGGACAATCGCTCGAAAAATAACGCTTCGAAAGTTGTTGGAATACAGTCTAATCTTATTGTTACAATATTTTTGTGTTCCGAAATAATACAGAAACGCTACTGACTTTTTTAAACCATTATTAAGGTAAGGGGAATACATAGTTTGGTAAGAATGTGGCTGTAATTAAAAGAAAACTATTGACAATATCCAACACCTTTATTCAATGTTGGAAATTACTTTATATTATCTCTTGCGAAAAACATTAATACGGCGTCCAGTCCTCGTTATTTTTTATAACCATTTCACATTCACGAGTACAGCTGAGAGTCAATTTTCTGCGTACGCTGTATCTAAGTTTTTCCATATCTTTTTCAGAACTTTTCCTCGATGTTTGATTTTGCGTATATTTTTTCGTTTTCTATTGGATTGTCATCAGGAAATTGTGATGGCCAATCTAATATACCTTGATCCCATTTTCCTCTTTACAAGGTGTGCAGAATGGATCCACTTCTAATTATCGTTACCATATAAAATTTTGGTGGACGGCAACAGTCCTTCTTTTATATAGTTCCACCAATTTGGAGCCGTCAGGATTCCAGTAAAAACTTGAAGTTTGCCAAATCTTCGTGCAAAAACTCTACCATAATCGTGAACCTTTCCAGGATGTTAGGCAGTTCGCTCGATTTAAGGGTCATTTTTTCACCATACACGTCTCACTGTACTCGTTGTCCAAAATGAGGATTTGTCTGTAGAGATTACTTTCGATCCTTTCGATCTGTCTCAGTGTTAGCATTGGTTTCGCTATTGTGGTTCTGCTTGCGATGTTTGTTTTGCTAAGCCGATGGTGGATCGTATACTAATATCCTTTTGCATAACATATCTCGTGCTTTCCTCAACGAAGTACTCAGATTTTTCTTAAATATTTCCACTATTGCCTTATAGTCTTTCGTTGAGGTCCTCTTCATATTTCCTCTGCCAGACAAATCATCCACGTTGCCGCTTTTCTTATAGCACTTTGACCTTTTTTTAATGAACGTCATTAACTTTTTAAGGTGCTTTGAGGCCGCCTTATGAGTCATTTTTGGTCTAAAAATACTAGAAAAGCAGCCTCAAACTGAATTTAGAAAATGTGACCCATTTTGATTAGGTGGTATCCTTCCAAAATGTGAAATTAAACTTACGTCACTCCTTAATTTCAAAATTAAGGAAAGATGTACCAATCAGGATAATTACCTACTTCAGGTCGATTCGTCATAGTGTAGGTGTGCGGAGTGTCACACTCTTCACAAACGCATTGTATTACCCATCAAAAATTAAAGGAAGTTAGGGGAAAGTATCTTTTCTTGGCTTATTATATTTACAGTAGCAATGCCAGCAGAACCTGGCACCAGGAAAATAAGGAAATTTAACATTCCTAGTCGAAATCAAAAAAATCATCTTAGGAGTAATTTAAAAGTATTTTTGGAAAGAAGGATGTATGTGTGTATGTTCGTACGTACGTATTCAACTTGTTAGTTTCAATTTTTTATTGCTTTTATGTGCCTTCTGCGCGACAATCATTTAATTTGTTTGAGAATCATCTATTTCCACTGCCTTTTTTGAGCACGAAGCATAACTCTTTTTTTCGCTGACCATCATCTGCTTTTAATCAAGCTCAAAAATTCTCTTGGCGATTATGGAATACACCATAATTTCTTGCAGAAGGGACTTTCGATTCCAATGAAAGAGCCATTTTTCGTGTGAGTTTCACGTGGAAATAAATTTCCAAGCCATACAGAGATTTGATGACGAGATTTTTACTCAAAGTTGGTAAGCGACCAAGTATTGATGCCAAGCTCTATCGCTCTATTAGCCTTTCATCCTTTCTTCTGAAAATGATGAAAAAGATTATTGACAACTTTAGAGGCTATGAACTTTTGAAAAAGTCTCGTCTGCAAGAATATAAATTTGAATACCAAAGTGGTATGAAAAATTCTGCTTTACACTGGCTTACTAGAAAATTAGAAAAAATATTCGAGTATAAAGATATCTCTCAACGTAAATACGTATAAGGGACAATCACCGACACACCAATAACATCCATCAGTGATGCACTCATGAATTGAACTATCGCGAAAAATCGAGTTAATACTCTAAAGTAGGACACCTAGTCATAAACCGCCACACCGTCAGAAGAGTGTCTATCCCTTCTATTTTTTTTTCAATTATGGTTGCTTGCCGAGCTGTCTCAGGGTGAGTTTGATGTCTGTGGGTATGCAGACAACCAGTCGAAGGCCTCACCAATTTGGCAGCACTTCAGCCAGATGCCAGTGAGATAATTCACCCGATCATGCCCATTCTTAGGCCTCATCGGATTGAGCGCACTGATGAAAAACACGATCGGGAAATGGATGGTGTTTGCGAGTTGGCTCACACCGCGAAGAATGCTATAGTGTCAACTAGTTGATTCAAATATACTTCGTATATGTGTGTAGTAGCAAACAGTATTAAACGCTAAAATGGTTATTAATCGATTCGCTCGTAACCTGGTGTGTAACAGTGAAACAAGAACTTAGTAGATGTTACCTTTTTACGACAAATGGAAAGATCTATTGTCAGCAATGCATGTTACTCTTATCGTTTCTCCCTTGCCAATGTTTATATAAAACCAAGCGGCAAAATGGACATTTCAAATTAAAAAATCCCAAAGCTCGAAGCTTATTACAGGGCACTTTTACACTTTGTGATTTTCCCAAGGAATTCACTTTGCATTGATTTTCTCCAAGTATAATTGTAGCTACCTATGTCTCAGTAGGCCCGATTTTGAACAATAGCGTCCAAAATTTATTTACTTCGCCCCTAAGTCCCTTCGAACTGGACAAACAAATTAAACCAGTCGGTTTATCAAAAGCCAAAAAAGTCATCAAATGTTCTGCAAATTGTGTATTAAATCAAACTCGTTCAATAAGACTTTTAATTATGTTCTAATGAATGAATTGAATTCTTCTTAGAAATTTAGTTTTTTGAACTTCATGCTTCCATAGTTTTTCACTGAATTCAAAATTTTCGTATCGCAAATAATAGCATTTCATATTTTCGTCGTACAATTATGATGCACTTAATCTTTTGACTATGATTTTCTTTAGGAACAAGTAGGAGCTTTTAGAGACAATACTTCCTTGAGTTTGTTTATTCAATTATTATTTGCAGTACTCTCCTAGTAGTTGGTATCCATCCACCATCTCACTTTTTAATGCTGTACAGAATGCATAGCATCTACTAAAGTATGCTTTCCATTAACATTTTCCGAATGAGACAAGCTGCGAATGTAGCCAAACCAAAAATAAAGTTTTAGTGACTTCATAAAGAACTATTATGCTTCAGTGAATTTATGGATAAGAAAGGATCCTTCTTAAATGATATCACTTAGCTTGCATAAACAGAGTTACTAAAATATTACGTTAAGGGATGGTTAGTAATCACACTTTATAGTAGGACAGAGTAGTCTTATCGCACGATTCCATGCCAAGTAAGGTTGCTAGCGTTATTATCGACCTGCGAAGGAAAATGGGGAAAATGCAAAACGACTTATTTAGCTGAGATTAAATGCCGGAAAAACTGTTTTGTAAGCAACGATTGTGAGTCAGACATTGTTGATTGGAGGGATTGAAATGAGTTCCGGGTAGCTAAGGATGTGTAAGAAGCAACTATTTGCAGCAGTCTAGTTTCATGATACAATTCGTCCTTGATTTTGTTCAATTTGCAAAAATCTGCAGACAATGTTTCTCCAATACTCGTATCGTAATAATTGATGTCCTTATCAACCGCAAGTTTAAGCGTGCCTCCGTTCCAACGCGCGATCCTGATGATTAACCTAGATGTTCGGCATGCTGCCCGCATATCCTGGACTAATTACTCGCCAACGCATGGGGTGAGATCATCTGGACGCAAAATGAAAATACATATTTTCCGGCTAATTTGTTTGGAAGTCAATTGCAATTTGTCTTCGTCGGCAGGAAATTAAAAAATAATTCAAAATTCTACTTAGCGGACGTCGTGATGTTCGTTGAACGCGAATAATTTCTTTAGCATGCAAATTATACGAGAACGCCATTTCCTTCAATTAACCCGCATTTCCATGAGCAGTTGAGGTAGGGGTAGCAATTATTGTTGCCGCAGTGGGAATGAGATGGGTCCGGAAACTTGTAACGATTAACTTTCAATACCTAGGGGTGTAATTTGTTGAGCATGTTTAGGTAAAAATGTTTGTTTACGTGATCCTTACATTAATTAATCACGTTTGAGGGGTGTTGAGAATGTTTTGAAAAGGATGTTGGAGAGATTATTGAATTCCTAAGTAAATTTTTTCATGCTCGACAGTTCTTAAAAGACCGTGAAGTCGATTATACGTCAAGCTAGAAAAGGAAATATTTGCTTGAAATTTTAATGAAAACTATTTAAAGATTTTTGTCATAATAAAATAAATAATTTGAAATAAAATTGCTCTCATAATTAAGCTTTGCACCACAATTTTGCATCCTAGCCTTAATAATGGTTATTCATCACTGTGATGACTTTTCGAAAAAGGACTTGAAATCATGCTTGCAACCTATGATAGGAGCAAATACGATCTCATTCGACAAAAAAAGCATTTCTGTTTTTGTGTGACAGCATTTCGCTCGCCCCTATTTGAAAAGAGAAAAACCATAATTCTAGATTTTTTTTCTTTTTTTTATAAAATTTTGCATCCTTAATGCAAACCAACTCAATCATCAACAGCATTAAAAATTGAGACGCAAAGCTAGAAGAAAAGATTCATAATAAAAAGGTATCAGACTAAAACGAGTGGTTCATATCAAAAGAATCTCAACTGAAGTGTCCTTCAGTAGAGTAAATCTCTTTTTTCGTCGCTGCTACGTTAGGCCGCTGGTGTGGAAAATGCAGGGTTGAAGTAAACTATAGCTACCCTCGTCACTTAAATATGTAGTGTGTAGAAATCATGAAGCATCTAGTCAGAATGACTTTGTTGCAATTCTAGCAATTTAAAAGTTATTTTTAAGGAAAAGAAAAAAAGAAAGTTTATTATCTGGCTTATGATACCAGAAATGAAAGTAGAAATTGCTAAGAAAATATGAATGAAGAGCCGGAAATCTTTGAAGTACATTTTTGTGAAACACTAATTTTTTTTTGTGTATAATTTGGTCATCACCTTCAACGTAAGGGAGAGCTGAAAGAAGGTTGAAAGAATCCCAAAAATACACGTTTCCATATTCTGAAGGTCATATCCACATGCAATATATAAATATTGTTAATGAGACATCGGAAATTTGAAGTCTGCATGCTTCCAGTATTCCAAATGCTATCATATCATTGCAAGCTTTATGAGTGACCAAGTTTTACTAGGACCCAAATCACTGATTGTTATTTGACACCACTTGCAACAAAAACAGGGTGGTAGCGCACACCATAAATCAGGACGAATCTTGTGTTGTATAGAGTCTACGATACGCGATATGTCTGCGATGCTTAGGTTGGAGTTGTTCTTTAAGGGGTTAGTTCACTGTTAAACTGCTCAAAATGTATTTTCTTAAACAGCTACCAAAAAAAAACTATTCAAGATATTGATTTGAAATTTTATATACATCTTTGTTGGGGATAAAGTTAAAAATTTTATTGGAAAAAACTATAAGAAAAGAAAATGCGACCGCCCCAATGTATCGCCGCAGCACCGCCAAAAAAATCAAATTGCGCCTCGTGAATTCCTGGACAAAATAAGCATCTGTGAACAAATCACCAAAAATATTTCATTAGTTTTAAGTATAAAGGACTGCACGGGCCTAAATTTAGAGCCCTAAAGCGATTTAAAAAAATGATATACTTTCGAACATTAGTTATCTAGTTTTTCCCGTTTTTTCAATCAAAAAAATGTTCCCCAAATCGGCAAAAAAATTTTTTGTTCTAAATTTAGACCCGTGCAGTAGTTTAGGATATACTAAATAGCTACACAAAATTTGAAATAATTCGATCGAGTAGTTTTTTCGTGAATTTACGACGCATTTTTTTCGGCGGTGCTGCGGCGGTTGCCATATTGTTTTCTAATAATTTTTTCCAAGGAAAATGTTAACTTTTAACCTCAATAAAGATGTATATACAATTTCAAATCGATATCTTAAATTCTTTTTTGGTACCCGTTTAAAAAAATTCATTTTGAGCAGTTTAACAGTAGACTAACCCCTTAAGCCTCGATGAATTTGACGCGTATTGTCTGAAAGCTTTTCATGGTTTGGGTCGTTCATGAGTTTGGAAAGACCTTTAGATTTCTAAATAATCATGTATTGTTTTCGAAAGAAGAAATGCGAAGATGTCTGGAAAATAAAATCATAATGTCTTCAAACATATTTATGAGGTATTATAGACGCTTTTAAATTGTTTACTTTTTAAATAATATTTCTACTTTGGTTTGAAAAGGCTTTTTACGGTGTATGTGAAAATCATGCGAGAGAAGAAAAACTGCGGTCCTTTTGCCGATTTCCATAAGTTATCTAGAACTTTTATAGAAAACATTCTGTATAACTTAAGGACACTTACCGCATGGCCTTTACGTCCGGCGTATCACTTTGTAGTCCTTTGGGGTTCATAGGGCTGACGACAGTTTTGTTTTTGACCTTCGCCGCACCCGGCACTGGGCTAAGGTCGTTCAGTATTGTTGCAACTGGAACCTGGAATGAATGGAAATTGATTTCAATATAATATATTTGGAAGGTTATATGAACAGCATTGCCTACGAAGAAGGCCATAAAAAAGTGTCTGTTGAAAGCAAAATAACTAGCACGCGCTTGAAGAATAGCATCAAATGTGTAGGTGTAATATTTCACTACAGTCGGTTTGGGAGTCCAGTTCGTGTGAACTGGGCTTAAGCCTTCATAAATACCGCATGTAAATAATTTTGTTTTCTTTCTTCTGCAGTCATAGTAGATATGATGTCCCGGAGGTCGCATTTAGTCCATATCTAGTGGTTGTTTCACGAGCCTACCAACTATTCTTCATTTTCTATTTTTCCCCTTCATCCCTTAACTATTCCCGCACTTCACACAAAACGAAGTGTAAATCAATACATGTTAGATGGACTCCTATTCCATTGTAAAAGCTTTGTGCCGACCACACAGTCAAAACAAAAATGTCAATATTGTTGTTAAACGCTACTGAACAAAAAAATCCAATAACCAAGTAGCAAGAAATATATTAAACTAATAGAGATAAACTGAAAGTATCGGCCGCCATTGGATTTTAATATTTTTTAAATTTGCCTTTTGACACCAATTTCAATGTCAAATTATTTTAAACACACATTTGTTATTGATTTGTCAAAAGTCTCAACAAAATTAATCTGAATCTCAACATTTAAAGAAAGAATCACTTCTGAAAGCCACTTATGATGAGTTAAATCTGATTTTTAATATGCTGGTCGTAATCAAGTAGAAGGTAAATCATTACAAGTTTAATGGGGTTGTCGTTGCAAGTGGTATATGCGGGTAAAGCGAATGAAGCAGTCAATTAGACAGTTGGCTGTGAATTTTCAACAATTTTAAGATAATTACTGGAGCGTTGGTTCCAATAGACTGTAAAATTTGTTCCCGGTGTTCGCAACACGTACGTAAATCCATCAGCACTTGGTTTTAATCTTTTAAAAGATTTTGTGACAGTTTAGTTGTCAGAGACAGCTATGTACATGTGTTTACGTCAAATGACAGTTCAACGGATAGATACAATCTCAAACAAACAAATTCATTACGCATTAGATCATGATGAGCAGCTGCGTCATTATGAGCTCCAGTGTGTCAGTAGTATAAGTGAAAATTTTCAATTGTTTTTATCGCTCTAAATATCAAGAAGATTGGTATATTTTCGTATTTATCGTTTTGCCGAAACATGACTAACGCGTCATGCATATGAATGCAACTACTAATGCAGTGTGAGAATTAACTCACAAGAATCTTTTTCGGAAGCAGAAAATCCTGTCTAGTGAGCGTGGTATTTGAATGTGATTCATATAGAGGGGAATTTTCGATGATTTTGACATGAAAGGCTTCGTAGTTGAGTCAAATAGTCATCTCGTGTCACCTTACTTTCAAAAAAAAAATTAGACTCGAGTGAAGTTTCGTCAAGTTTTCCAAGATCCTTCCTAAATTATATTTTTCATAGCTCAACCAAACTTATAAACACTCAATTAAAAAAAGTTTGATGCATGATTAGCAACTCACCTGTACCGTGGTTGGTCTGCGGAAATTGTTAAGTTCGCCTAGTATGAAGTTAGGCTTCGGCTTTGCCGTCCCCTTCGTCGGACTCGTGTCCAAATTGTTGTTGTCGACGACGCTCTGTTTCGTGAACGTCGCAAGGTTTTGTAGGTTTACCTCGAACTTCTCTTTGCTCTGTCGAACAAACGCTTTCAGTTTGGTCGACCGTTTTTTGATTTGACTCCCGCAATCAACCGTGGCCGAATGTCCTAGTTTGAATGGTGTTGTGGTGGTGGCCAGCGCCGCAGGAGCGTCTGAATCCGCTGGTATACTCTTTCGATGTACTATGAACGATCCTAGTTTGGCCGAAAGTCGATTTTTTGGATTGATCGTCTCGGCTTGCCGTTCATGAACGGAAGATGTACGGACTGACAACATCACAATCATAGCCCGTTAATTTAGTATACAAACAGTTTGTCATAATACAAAAAATTGATGCAGGATAGTTTTGTGAGTGGTTCTGGGTGGAGTTTGCGTCGCAAGCCTAGTGCAAGGTGCAAGGACTTTCGCAGCTCTGTTCAGATTCTATACCTTGATTGCGTTATCCTTCGATTTGCTTCGAACTTTTTGTTTAAATTTGCATTGTGGCTAGCAACCGTTGAACATTGCTAGGTGTATTTCTGGTTGCGGCTAGAACTGTTTCTTGCTTATTTCTCTCAAGCGTTTTGTTTTCCCATTTATGTCCTTGAACCTTTTCAGTTCGTGCGACCAATCCCAGCTATCCAAGAAGACAATGATGGAGTTTTCAGTCGGTTCGCACACGAATATTATCCTGAAATCAAATTAAGTTGATGGGTCGAACACGAACAATGCTCGAACGTGAAGGTGCTCTGAACAGTACGCTGTCTGATGTGTTGGCTTTGAGTTTCTGTAAGCAGTAAAAAAGGACTGAATGACTCCTTTAGGTGTGGCGTAGCATAGGGCGCTGCTGGTCTATGTTAGCGACAAAGGTAATTGATTTCATTGCTACGAACTCTTTCACGTCGCCTTCCTTCAATCCGAAACATTGTAAATGTTGTCCTGGCCGAGGCTGGTTAAGGATAATAGAAGTGCTTTCGTGCGAAATTAATGCCATCCCGTAAGCGTTTGTACAGATTTTCGTAGAATCTCGTTATTTCCTTTCAATTACATCGAGGCGTACAGGTTTGATGTCGTCGATGATGCAACGCAAAGAAGAAATCGGACGGCGTCTATGGAACTGACCGCCGTGGTACCTTCGTCCTGTTATTTTTGCCGGTGAACCATAGTTCAACGGTTGAGTAGGCCAGTGGAAGATGACGGCACTAATCGGCGATTACCAAGTATTTACGGCCACGCTCAGATTCCTGTTTTTCCGTTCTGATTGCTTCGCAATAGTTCCGCCCAAAGCTCAATAAAGCTTGTCTCCTTCCGATGCGAAAAATAGCTAGTGCAAGTCCTTTCTCGTTAATCGGTGATGTATGATAGCTTTGTGCGCTAGAATGTATATGGCTTGGAGTCCTTTGTGTGGCATGAATTTATGATTTCATTGGGCGTAGAGCTGCGTAAATCTTTTGGGTTGGTGCTGTTTGAGTTCCGGATTTATTTTTACGGCTGCAAAGAGAAATTATGCATAAGATTAATTTTTTTGCAATGTTAGGAGAATAAAGCAATAAAGTAATTCTTTTGAATATTCCATGAAGATGATATCACGGAACCTTCAGTATATCGATTAGAACACTATTAGTTAGATGAAGCAGTGTTAAATGATATTCTAGGATTTGCTTTATTCCTGGAAGAAATAAAGGAGAAAGACAAAAAGAGCCGTATTTTAGGTAAGACCCAAGCAATTTTGAAGGAAATTGAAGACACCAAACGAATGCCAACTTGAAACGCAGTCAGGGTTTTAGCCTCGAGCTTTAGAGTGTTACACTCTCAGTTTCGTTTCCAAAGAACCATCCCTTTTTATACTTAACTAGTTGCATTATCTGGAAAAATGATTTGTCCAATATCAAATAATTTTTTAGATCATAAAAATAATTGCAAGTTGAGGCAAAACATTTTAAGAAGGTTAGTTTTTTAGGACTACCCTAAATTTTTATATAATCAATACCTATGTGAACGGAGGCAAGGATAAAAGAAACCCGTCATCATCCTTTTTACCCTGATGAAATTCAATACCGTTCCTGGGAACAATCGTACACAGAATATTGCAAGAGGCTAACATATTCAAACAAAATGTGTTCTTGTAACACTAGTTCATATGTTGTTCAACTCCTGTTTCGAGTCCTTGTTGTCAAGTGTAAGATAATTTATTCAAAATGCTTTTCGGAATCCACTTAAAGGAGTCAAACCAACTTGGTAGCCGATAATCACACATTTCAGCGCAACTTTTTTTATCAAATGAATAACTGCATATTCATGGAGACATCATGAGCTGGAAACTTCAGACAGATCCTTTTTCATGAGTTATTCATATCAAGAACTGACTTCTAATTACTTAATTGACTTCATCGCATTTTTGTGGCTGGTGGAAAACAATGGTAGTCTGCAAACAGAATCACAGAACAAAGAGGTGAGTGATGAGGATATAATGAGTGTAGGTGTGAACACGAGACGATATAGAATCCTTGCGTGAGCTTCTGTCGTAAAGATAAGGAGCTCTGTAGCAACTGCATGCCGGGGCTCAAAATGGTTGTTTTGATTTTTATTTATTTGTGCCTCATGTAATAGTTTGTTGTTCACAAAGCGTTTAATTGTGATGGCTCTATTTGCAGCAGCGAGGACAATGATCGCTTCTCTCTCGGTCACGTGAAGAAACAGCAGAATTTCTGGTGTAGTTTGCAATTTATCAAGGCTCACTCGAAAACGAATGAAAAAATCATGATATGTTTTCCAACATAAACAACGTAAAATTTCCTGTAATACTATTAAAAATGAACGCTTGTTTCATGTTTAATCATTTCTAAGTATATCCTGTCTACCATCTTCTTCGAAAGCACGACACCTCAAAAAATCCTTGATGCATTATTTATCCCGAACCATGTCGCAGTGTTCATTGCAATTCCAGTCAGAGGAGTGGCATTCCTCGCATGAAAACCAATCGTTCTAAGTTATTAACGACCATTACTATGAAATCGTTCCGAATGGACGAGGCAGCACGAATCGAAACGTGGCACTTGTAGTAACATTGAAGACAGGACGAAGGAAGTCAGTTCTTTTAACCTATCTCATAAAAGTTTTGGCACTTTTTTCCACATCTAGACTTAATATCCCATGACAGTCCTATTATGTTTGAAATTGTACCAATATGTTGAGTACGTGACTGCTGTTGATAAGAATTCTCATGTGTGCTGGAAAATGTCCTTCGTTCTCATTTGCGATTCGGACGAAGAACATGCTCCGGAGCATTTCAGCACTGGAGAACGTGTAGCACTTTGGCAAAGGGGCGCTTTGTTGGAGAGATCTGCGGTAATGTCTGCATGCCAGCATGTAAAGATTCCACTTGGAATATTTCTGGGAAATTATCGAGTGAGTGTCCTTTCTGTGTTCAGGACTGAAGTGGAGGAAGGAGAGCAGATCTACCATTCAGGATTGTGTTGGATATTCGTCATTCGTCCGAGCACATGATAACTGAGAAAGTCCTAAGCAAATAAATGCTCTACTATTTCTTTTTTGAAATTGCTTTGAATAACTATTGTATAAACTATACCGTTGCATATTTTTGCAGTTGTTGTTTTATTCAAGAGAGAATATTACACGATTATATATGAAAAATATTTTCCTGATTCTTCTTAATTTTTCCCAGCGTTGTTTGAGTGTAAAACAATCGGTTTTGTCCAACAATAGTTTGATACTGCATCTGTGGCTACCAATATACCAAAGACCTCACTGTTGTCAATGCCAAAATGTCACGCACTTGAAAAACCAGGAGATCCTACATATAGCTATGGATGCTCCAAGTAAGTAGAACGTTAGTGTTTTAGAAATGCTATTGATAGATTTATTGCTCATTTCGGCTGGCCAAAAAATAAAAGAAGCCTTGAATAATTTTCACCCGAGGCGAAAATTACTTAAGGCAAATAGAAACCATCAATCCTCACGAAGCTAAATTTTAGGATATTTAAGACATTGTACTTAGACCCGTTGATTAAAAAAAATGAAGCTGTAATTAAAATTGTAAAGAATATTTGATATATTAATTGACCATACCAAGTAAGATTCAGTATAAGCTAAATTAAACATTTGTATTAGGAGGTCAGATAATCGTAGGTAAGATTAGCTAAATTACGTACGCGTGACGCACCGAGATCAACAAGGACTTCGAAACCAAGAAGCAGACAAGTATTTGGTCATGACATCTCGAATGGCGAGATTCGAAGAAGTAAGGAAAAATGACCTAACATGACATCCTTTTTCTAACATTGCTGTAGTGCTTCCCTGATGAACAATTTAGTAATCCTAAAATCAACTTTGAACACTTTGAGCTTATGTTGTTTGTACTTTTAGACAAAAATATTAAAAGTATTATCAAAAAAACAATTGTATTAAAATTTTAGAATTATTATTTTATCTTCTCTAATTCTACCTTTTTGGGCTACATCCATGATACCGATCATGGTAAATCGTCGCCAGTGAATCCAGTCTTGTGCATGCCAGATTCATTATCAGCAATGCTGGAAGAAACTTGCAACGTACATATGTTTTTCAATTAACAAAAACCAAAGAATAAGCGTCAGACAATATTGTTGAACAGTCTCACCAAAGTGACCACACACGAAAAAGAGTGCGTCTAAAAATTCAACCACCTCTCCAAAAAACTTCATGGCAAGTTCATAAATGGAAGTAGGTTGAAGTCGTTCGTCCTTTTATGTACGACGGGAACAAATACAAGTAGTGATCGAAGAGAAGAATCGGAGCAACCAGAACTATTACTTTATTTTGTCCCTTCTTTTTTACGATGGGAACGACTACATGCAGCGGAATAATGGCGTACTACATGGTTAGATGAAAGAAGCAGGCCACGGACAGTTAGTAGTGTTTTTCCATCTAGCGCAGGACAGCCGAGTGATTGAAATATCTACCAAGTAAGCAACAGGTCATTGATTAACGAGGAAGACGTGGAATATATTCGAGGGTAACAATAGTGGAAGAAGCATCGGCGGTGTTGGTGCAGCGCTTGGAGCTGGAACGTGGCTGAGGGTTCAAAAAAACTTAGCATAGATTAAGGCCAGATAGGGTAGAGTTAAAATTGAGACATAGACTTTGAGGACATAGACGTAGGACAAATTGATGATTCTTTGCTGAAAAAGTGTATAAGATTAGCCTTAGTGGAGCGCGATTTGATTTCTTCGGCTTTCAACGAAGTGGGTATAGAGTTTTTCGGGGATGGATTTATGGGTGCTGGTGTCAAACCCTTTTTCACTTAAGGCTTGTTGCCTGGTCAGTGTCGGCACACAAAATCGGCGGCACCTAAAGTAATAAAATAACCCTACCCTTCTTTCTGGGTAATTGCCGACTATGGGTCACAAAGTGCAAGCAACAATATTTTCGAAATGGTAAATATTTTGCTCTATTTTCTCATAATGGGGCATTTCTGTGTTTTTATATTTTCGTACGATGTATTCAAATATTTGGCTGAGATATAATGTGTAGTAGAAAAAAAGATTGTTTTTTTAAAGCCAGTCTCTTCAAGCTTGAATGAATTATGGTGCCAAGCTTTCTTTAGTTTCGAATGTGAAGCTTATATTTTTGACGTTGAATGGTTTGGGGGTAATAAATTATCTGTCTTTTTGAGTGGGACATAATTTATGTGGGCATAATTCTTTAGCCACTTTGATGATTGCGTTTGGAATACTGCGCACTTCAAACTGAAGCCCTCCAAAAAATAGGACCTCGTTCCTATACCAAGACAAAAGATCGATTCCTCGTTCATGGTTATGGTGCATTGCAGCCAATAAGCTTGTCTCGCATTGGGAACATTTTTTACTCAGTTGGACGTGAATTTATTCAAGAAATTACAATGTAGATGATAGATGAAACCAATAAATTAAATGAATTGCTGCTTCAAATTAATTTATTTGCTGTTGGTATTCCACTGTTCAACAACCAGGCGAAGCATAACACTTATGAGCCTGATTTTAATTTATGGTTTCAAGGCGTCAACAAAATCTTCAGACAAATTCCACAAGAATTGTCGAATACCACACAGTACAGAAGCGGCTTGATATACAAAAATGGATAGCCATAAAAAATCATACGAAATCCAGTTCGCTTCGTATCCACTGCGGACATTCTCTTCCAAATTTCACATGTTAAAATATCGTCTCTGCTTCCTCAATTCCTCATATAACAGTTGGATAGTGTGCAGATAAGTGATATAATGTATGGAGCAGACGCCGCCCGGTTGAAGCAGTCACATTTATGTAAGGATGTATCTATTCACATCGACACGGCTGCCGCTCGAACAGAGGATACTCAACCGAAATGTGCTGATGGCAAGGAGGTGCAGTACGAGCCTTGTTATCATTTTATCTTGTTCGTTGAATCCATTTTAGTCACGTCTCGTCCCACACTTTTGATCCTGGTTGCTTCTTTGGTCCCGCGTTCAAGTGCCATCTGTTTCACTGTATCTTTTGCTTTGATTCACAGCGAGAGAAAAATATTTTTTTATAATGCTGTTCAGTGTGTATTTCAAGGAAGTTTCATCCTTTTGTCAAAATGTAAATAAAAACTTAGCAGTGTTTGGTGTAGAAGGAACTGTCCACGGAAGCTAATGATTTTCGGTCTCGTGAGATTTTTTGGAGTCTGTCCTTATGGTCGGTACTAAATGAAATGAGGTATTCTAGAATTGGACTGTGGTTTCAGTTCAGAATTGATGTTGTGATATTTAGTTGAAAGTTTTGATAGGTCATCAGGACACAAACCGGAATACTTTGTGTTGAGTGCCCTAGGATATTTTCCGTAAATTTATTTTAGGGAGTCAAAAATGTTATTGGAAGACCGAAAATTGTAAAAACTTTTGAATATGATGAAATTAGGGGCTAATCTAGTCCGATCGCTCAAAGTGCTCCGAAGTAATGAAGACGACTTTGTCCTAAGAAAAAATGAAGAAAGACCGGCAGAAAGAGTTATGTACTAGATGAACTAGATCAAATGAAAGGCTTCACGACCTCAAATTCAAAATCAAAAGAAAATCTACTTTGTGACTAAAGCACGATGAAGGGTAGAGAAAATTGAACAACTTTTGTATTCCGATTCAAAATGGACATTTTCAAGAATCTGTGATTACATTACATAAAAGCCAAGTCGGAATAAATAGCCTATTTATTAAAAACCTCCGATGAGATTTGATCTTCTCAATTTTTATTGTGCACCATACTCTTTATGAGCCGCCTAAGTGGCTTTTTAATCGCAAGAATTTGAGAACCTCAGAAGAGGAACTTTTAAGCTATTCCAAGATCTTGGACTACTTAGCAGTGGTGGCTCTAGCCGAATTGCTAGAGAAAATTAGTTTAGATTCTAACTCTGAAATTCTCCTTTCATTAGTTTCATTTCTAAAAACACATTAAATGAGCGATTATTGATGTATCCAAAGTTTTTGACGTGAAAGTGAGGGTGGGATGCTGCAGTCTCCTAAAAATCTGCATTGTACCTCATTTATATTAGACATGTTTGTGGTTTGGTCCAATGATCGAACTACAAATGAAAAATCAACATTTTAATGCTCAACAGCAAGTCAATATAATGTACCAAAAATTCACTAATGAAAAAAGATTTTGAAATAGCGCTTACGTTACTTCCACGCTCCCCAACCAACAAATTCCATGGTGAAGCCGTCAATGACTGTGACGCTTTTTCGTTGTTACTCATGAAGTTTTGGATTTTGGATTAGACCAGGAGATCTTTTTGAGTCACATCCTTTTTTGTATTATCAGTATTAGTGCATTCTGTCAGCTATTTCTATTTTTAAGCTCCAATTTCCAAGCGCAAGCTGAATCTGAAAAGTCTATTTATTGCGGGTAGAATTGGACGGATGCTTGAAGGGAGGAGACATTTGGAAGATATGGACCGATTCTGGAGGCTTTTGAAGCTAGCGAGATGAGATCCCAGGAAATTGACGACAATTGAATTGAGAATTCGAATCTCCGAGAAATGCGAATGCAGAAAGATTATTTTGCTAATTGTTACGGCATGCTGTTAGACAACAGGAAGAAATGTAAACAGAACCGACAAAATGAAGATATGCTTACCTTAATCATCATCCATTTGATGATAGAAGTGAGAGGAGATAAAGAAATAAGAGAAGAGAGAAGC
Organism: Oxycera nigricornis; assembly: GCA_963942545.1. NCBI lineage: Eukaryota > Metazoa > Arthropoda > Insecta > Diptera > Stratiomyidae > Oxycera > Oxycera nigricornis. The sequence continues at coordinate 8,503,439 of OZ012659.1, forward strand.
ATTTAAAGAGTTCAAAGTGGCCGAGAGAACACAACTCACTAAACTGCATTCCGCACATGTGGGCTGAAAACAACGCGTTTGATTTAAACATTCGACTATCTCTTTCGCACTCACGGCTTCTTAAGGTGTTTCCGGCAATCTCTCTTGTGGTGAATAACATTCGGTGGTGTAAAAATCATTTTGCCCGTTAAAAGAAGGAAAATTTGGTGGGATGAGAAGATTGCGTTGCAACTGAATAAGGAATTGGTGATATAACCGCTGAATAGGGTGCACTGCTTGTGGGGTTGTGCATGTTAAGTATTAATTTCATATTTTGAGAATAAGTATTTTTTCTGGAAAAAAGCGATGTATCAAACATAGCGGAAATAATATATAGCAAGGACACTCTCAGCTGTCAAAAAACACGAGATGAAAATACAAAAACTACCCCTCGATCGGAGAGATCGCCCTGTATTTCGGCTCTAAGTTTGTGCGCGAAAGAACGAGTAACACGCAGCAAAATTTCATCATGGGCAAATGTTTTGTAACGAGGCCGCAATTGTGTGTCAGCAATTCGTGCACGTATACACGCCGTGACCCAATTAGTGTGCGAAAAGATGTGTATCAATGCAAATCAGGTCACTATTACGCGTGCAAAATTCCACATGGGGATTGTATAACAAAGTCGCGGCTCTAGTGTCGGTACTCTATATTCTTTATGGTATGGTATCAAAGTTAAAGGTATTTTATCGAAAAGTAAGTTTTTTTTTTTTAAAATAGCGTCGATTAACCGCAAATCACAAAAACAAACGTATACATCAATCCAATACAAAATCTACATCCTCAGCATAAACTGTCGCAGGAAGAAAGAAAGTCGTTTAAAGACAATGTTTGATGAAACATCTATCTTAGACTTTTTATAACATCCTTTTTATTGTTTTTACCTTCTATTTCCGTCAAGCGCACACATAGCCGCAAATACGCTAATTCATGTTGCATTCCATGAGACGAAATCAAAGCCTTTATCCTTTCTTGCTTCTTATCAATTTCACATTCATTGCATTTACTCCTTGCATATTGCGTTTGCAAAGAAAAATGTCGGGCACTCTATTAGTTAAACAGCTTTTTATGGAGCTCTTAATAAAATGGTTCGGTTTTTATGATGTGAGTTAAGGAGTCTTATAAAGTGAGTGAATGCGTCCTGGCAATAATGTCATGAACGAACTCTCCAGATAAGCACTTTTTGAGGAACAATTTAACTTTTTGATGGAGGTTTAATCGCGTAAAGAGCACTTTGAGCAGGAAATTATTTTCAAAAGAGGTTAATTTGCTCACTTAATGCACGTCTGTTCCATTTTTCCCGAAAGGCTGCGTTAAAGTCAGGGTTGCTGGCATACTGTGTGTGTAGTGAGCTGATAGTAACTTTTATTAAAGTTGAGGAAATTCGTTGGCAAATTGTCATAAATTAAAACAATATTAGAGTGATCGACATTCGTCTAAGTTTTGAATGAACCAAGCAAACTCTGAAAAAATATATGAAAATAATATTGCATAAGGGATACGGTAACCTATCAGTGAAGGATAAATAATGCCTTTCATTTGTTTTAAGGGAATTGTTCATAATGATGTTCAGAGGCTTCACTCTTGCAAATTAAAAAGCGAAAAGCTAAATTTTCCGAACGAGTTCAATCATGGATAAAATAATAGAGGTCTAGTTCCAAATATTTTGTGACCACAACTTTCGTGTAGCCTCTTCAAAATTAAATACTATCCAAAAATATCGTCCTTTAAAGATAGCCATTCAACTCTTTCCCTTATTTTCTCGTCTACCTCTACTCTTTATACTTATCTTCGCCGATTGCTACCTAAATCCATATTGCTTTGCAGACAATATATCCTTGTCGTCTCTGCTTCGCTAAATAAAAATTTATGACCGAATATCCCATTCACAGGACCCACCTCTGTGGCAATTGACCTAAATCGGTGAACTATTGCTGGTTTCCGCACTTTTTCGGTGTGCAAGAGTTTCCTTTTTGTCGTATCGGAAACAAGGACGCTATGAAAGCTTTCACTTTCGACTTGCGTTCTCAAAAAAACAACAACAAACAACAACGACGAACATTTCAGTGTATGATAGCAAAGTTTCGATCTTAATAAAAAGAAGCTGTATCATCATTTGCCGCATTGGCAGGGGTTAGCGTGCAGGACAAAACCGCCAGTAATGGCTTCAAGAAAGTTGCCGAGCTTAAATGACCCATTAGACACCACGTGCTGCGACGAAAGGACATTCGACACGTTCGCTGAATAAATTAGCTCGATTAACATCTCGGTTGGAATGGCGCGACATTATAAACAGTCAACAAAAGGCTTACCAGCAAGGACTCGCCCATTCCTTGGAGTTCTTGGTAGTAATTGAAGTAGAGCGCAAGAAGCATGCCTGAACGTGGCAGGCAACAAGGTTGGTTTTTGTTTGGGACAATCCTATTTTAATGTTTTCCTTATTATTTCTTGCTGCTTGTTGTTGCTGCTGTTGTTGTAGTAAGGTTTCGCGATTTTTGTGCATTGCTAATTCAAAAAAGCTCATTCTTCTGAAGCATGATTGTGAGTTTGTTCCTCTTATATTTATGTTCACAAACTCTTGTTCTTGAAGATGGTGAACGAAGAACAACGAATTTCTAGGAAGGAGCTGATTGCTTGCGTGGAAGATTTTACCAACTTGTATGCAGATTATTCACTTGGGCAGAGTTGGTGGATTCTTTGAAGCATAATACGCTGAAACAATGCACATGGAAGGATATTTTAAAGCCAGGAGCGTGATTTAATCTCTAGTTGATTTAAAAAGTCCTTGAAACAAACAAAGGGTATTTTTTGAAGGTATATAACATTTTAGACAAATAAAATATAAATTAATTATAGAAATGGTCAATATTTTTAGATTGCGAAATTTTATGGTATTTAGTGTTTAAAAATAATTTTTTGCATATGACCGCCGCGACTGCATCTTAAAAAGGCCATCCTGTCTGACTTATTGTGCACCATTTTTCCCCGCATAACCAGGCTTAATTTGCCAAAAATGTGTCAAATGTTGGCTTCAAGGGCATCAGGACATAAAGACAAGTGACTTGACGTACTCCCACAAAAAGTAGTCCAATGAAGCCAAATCACATAATCTGGCCGCCACAGATCACATGTCCATTTCTTGAAATGATTCGTTCACTGAAGATTCGGTCCAATAAAGTAATGCCTTCACGCGCTGTATGGCATGTTGTGCCATCCTGTTGAAATCATTTGTTTGCCAATCGTCATTGATGTTGGGAATCAAAAAAAAAATAACGAATCATTGGTCGGTAGCGATTGCCATTATCGGTAACGTTGATTCATTCTTCAGATTTGACATAAATGACCAATTATGTCGCCGGCATGCAAACCGCACCATACAGTGACATTTCCAGAAGGCAATAGATTTTCTAAACCTTTGTGGATTATCCTCACACTAAAAACGGTGATTTTGCTTATTTACAAACCCATTAAGCCATAAATGAGCCTCATCGCTGAAAATGATTTGTCGGTACGCACTTTACAAGCTCGTGCTGGATGAACATTGTCGAATAAAGTATACGTGGACATAAATCTTCCTATCGGAATGTGTATGAGCTGCTAAAATGGCCATACTTGCCCAGTCTTTTTCATTTTCATTTGCATTTCATAAATTACATCCAATTTGCATGTATTGTCGATTGATTCGTTCCTATCGCTTCCCTTAATTCCAGCGACGAATACTTATTCAGAAGTTCTTTAATTATCAGCCGAGGTTTTATTGGCCCACTTCTGATTCTCTCTTCACATAACTATTCAAAAAATTAACGTCATGCATTTGGATACCAAACAACCCTTCAATATGTTTAGTTGTGCAGAACTCAATTGCCTCGATATTGTGTGAAATCGTTTGAAAGCAAGCCTCATTCATGGACGACACGGGCACAACAGTCTCGATTTAGAATTCCAAAAATACCAGAGCTAGAACCATTAGCGCCAATTAACACTAATTCCAATGCAATTTTAGCGAACCCTTACCATCTAGTGGAAATGTTGCGATTGCTCGAGTGCGAGGGCAGATTCAGTCGACGAGGGTTGCTCATACGCTAGTGTGTCAGCTGCACCCACTTGAAAGCAATCTATTCGCCCAATGTTATTATTGACCCCATAATAATCGGATATTGTTCTTGCAGCGAACGCCACCACCCTCCCGCGCGTGGCTCCGAACGACAATAGCAGTGGATGTAAGCCACGTAATGGCATATATCGATTATCGACAAATGGCAAACGATTTCTGCCACTCCAGTTGTGGGCGGCTGTGAGGCAAGGACGCACCACGGGATGGTGGATCGAGGTGAAGTACCGGAAAGCAGAAGTCATTATACACAACGCTCAACTTAACACTTTGCACCTACATCGAATCGGTTCGTAGTCAGCCAAAAGGACTTTTCTTTGCCGCGGTGATAGTGCGATAACGTCGCCTATTTTTGAGCTCATTACTGACTGCCGCTAATGCGATTTGCGTACCGATTCCGTCTCAGATATTGCTTCCGGGTGGTTCATAGGGTAGTTTGCCTTTACTCACCATACATCATAGACCGGGAAATGGTACAAAGCTCACTACTCAGAACACCAGACGACAGCGTCGAGCGAAAATCAATAAGGGGATGTTTGTCACACATGAAGAACTACATGTCCTGATGTTCGCGTACATTGCAGAGAGTATGAACAGTCGGTAAACAAACGAAGGATGACAATGAATTTGTTTTATCAAGAATAATGCCTAAAATACTTTTATACCTAAGTACTCAGTAGCAAAAAATTAATCGTCCCTTTATCGGAAGAATGATTTCTCCCATTAATAAGGGGAAAAAACGAAAGCATACCCAAAATAGTTGAAATTTCAAAGAATCTCAGCTAAATATATTGTGATCATTAGGTTTTGATGGCGTTACTACAGTTGTTTTTATTTATAAATACTATTATAACAAAGGAAGAAGTTTCGATTGACTGACTCATCAACGCAGAGCCGTAACTACTGAGGTCAGAAATGCGCAATTTGAACAGTAGATTCCTTTTGGAGGCATAGTTTTCTTATGGCAGGGGTCTGGTCTCGAACAGAGTGGAGTGAACACGGAAAAAATAAGACAAAATGTCAAATGTTGAAATGTCAGTGTCATGATCAAAAAGTAGACATTCCAAACATTAATTCAGAAGAGGAGGACATCACGCTGCAGGTGTTGCTATTTACCATAACATTACTGATATAATAACCATTCTAACTCCAGCTATTTGCAAAGGGAAAAATGGACTTGAAATGGTTATGGTAGTAATCTGCGTTTCACCAAATAAAAGAATTGATGACATAAAGATGTTAATTAGACAAGTACTGATAGAATATAATGAATCGGCTGCTCAAATAATTGGGCACAATCGTCATAAAATTGCACTCATTTTGGCTGGAGATTTCAATGTAAATTCTGCAAGTGATGAGTCATAGCCGCTGAAAGAAGATCTCTATAACGTTTTTAAATTGACTATACAATAACAATAATCCAGCTGAAGCTGCCATAAAGTATGGCGCAAATATTGATGCCGTATTTCCAAGATACTTAGATAAAATAGAATCTCAAATATTTGTGTTATATTTTAGTTATCATAAATTAATTGTCTTTTTAATATAATATAGTTCAATAGAATAAATAATATTACTGTTAGTGAATGACACACACACATATTTATACAGGGTGTTCCAATAGAAAGTTTACATTTGTTTAGCTGCCTGCGTAAACGCATCGAATCAGAGGAGAGGCAGGTATGCGAGTCGGCAGCCGGTCTCTTGAGAATTCAGTCGCTACGGAGCATTTCTCGGGAGCGGACCGTGCGCTGTGCGTGCGAGAGTTTTACAAAAATGGTGATTCACCGACTGTAGCGCTTAGAAAATTCTGCAGTAATCGAGGTTTTCTTCACTCAAATGATGCGCCAAGCATCCCTCTCATTTAAAAATGGGTCAAAAAATTTATAGAGACCGGTTCAACACTATAAAAGCTAAATCGGGGCCGCTAAGGTCATCAAGAACGGCAGAAAACGTACAAGATTCAATTGGTGCAAGAATTAAAGCCCCACGATGCCAGTCATAGGTTTGACTTTGTAAACCAGGCAATTGGTCGCTTTCCGGCGTTTAACAATATCTTGTTTTCGGATGAAGCTTATTTTCACCTTAATAGGCACGTAAATAAGCAAAACTGCCACTACCGGGATGCGATGAATCCGAAATACACGCAAAAATGACTGTATGGGCTGCGATGTCGGCGCGAACAACTTTTGGCCATTACTTTTTTGAAGATGCAAGAGGAACTTCAGAGCGTTATGTGGAAATGTTAGATCCCATAAGTTTCATATTTATCCAATCCTTCAATCCCCTGAGTCCCTCAACCCTCCAACCCCGGATCCCCCAATCACCGGATCTCCCAACCCCGGATCCTCCAATCCCCGGATCCTCCAATCCCCGGATCCTCCAATCCCCGGATGCTCCAATCCCCGGGTCCTCCAATCCCCGGGTCCTCCAATCCCCGGATCCTCTAATCCCCGGATCCTCTAATCCCCGGATCCTCCAATCACCGGATCCTCTAATCACCGGATCCTCTAATCCCCCGGATCCTATAATCCTCAAATCCCCCGGATCCCTGGAACAACTTTTCACGAAATAGGAGAAATGGCATCTGTCTATTCATTTCTGCTTCATTTCGAATATGTTTCTCTAAAGTACACAGCTCTGTTCAAAGAATATATGTAGGACCAGAAAAGGACATATAAAGGAGGCAGTTTGGGTCACCTTTGTTTTTAAATTTGATCAGAGTGACCATGTCATACCCACGGAAAAATCTTTTGGGAAACAGTATAGTGTAAACACTCTTATATTTCAAAGATGACAAGGATCTCTACTCATATTTATATTTTAATAATTTTTATTGTAGTATTTTTTTTGGGCTCAGTTCGTTTATATAATTTACTGTTTTGCGCAACATCTAGTTGGAAGCTAGAAACGATTAAAAAATTCACAGGCCTGAATTTAAGAATGATAATAATCAACCAACTTCTAGTCATATGCTTCTTGGTTTTTACGGTAGTACTCGTAGAATAAAGTCCACTATGTAATTCTCAGTTAACTGATCATAACAAACTTAGTTTCTCATCCCCCACTAAAAATCCTATACCCGATAAGAAAATATTGATTGAATACTATCAGTGAAGCCTCCATTTAAATAAATGGCGATAAAGTTTTGCAATCGCACCGCAAGTTTCTGCAGGACGACCTCGTCCAATTTACGACCAAATATATGTACTGGAAATATATGTAGTTGCTTCAATCGCCTCATCTTCACTGATTTCATGCGGGAAATGGGTCGTTTCGAAGAATTTTCAAGGATTTAACAATTTACGAGCCATTATGTGTTAAGCTGGTTGGGCAAATAAATGGTTGCGAAGGGATGCCGATTCGCATTACCCTGTACAGGACCTGGACCCAGTGTCAGTTTGATGGTTTATTTTTATTGGATCGTCCATACGAGTCCAGGCTGACCTCTTGGCTGCCAAGCAATAGCTTGTGAGTAACAGCGAAAGTGAGGACTTGCCGAGATAAACTTTGATCCCTTCGTCACTACAAATTGCCTGGTAAAGGAACATAAAAATCACATGTGGAATGATGAATAATCAATAGTTCTGCGAAAAGTATTGCACTTTTAATGGGAATCCTTTGATACATGGACATTTAGATGACATGGATTGGAGCTGGGCTTCGAATATTTTAGTATAAAGTATGTATTATAGCGATAAAAACTGGGTTCATGACATTTTGTTTTGATTTGTTATTTATTTAGAATTCATCAGTGGAAGTGTTTATCGTTTGCGAATTCAAAAATTATTATTTTTTAAATCAAAGCATAAATAGTTTTTATATATTGTTTTGAGAAACTAAAATATGAAAGATAGAATATGCATCAAAACATATTGTATATAAAAGCTTCCCTTTGGCGTGCAGCCTTGAGTTGTTAAAACTCTTTTGAAGGGATGCTACTTTTCACAAGTCTTCTAAGAAGTAATTTAAAACACTTTTACGAGAATCTGGTGCGTATCATGAGGTTTTGGCTTCAAGCCAAGAAATATTCATTGATGAAAAGATACAATCTATACGCTCGTCTAAATTACATAAACGTTTTCTTGTCTCCATCTTGAAATTTTTTCTACATTAAAATCATTTCGATTCTTCAAGTTTAAATGAAATCTAAGCATGCAAAACATGATTTATCATTGATAAGGACCCCCACGCATCATAGCTGCAGCCCAGATTGCATTTGGAATGCATCTAAAGTTTATAGACGATTTATTTCAAGAGTGTCGCCCTCTTCAGTTTCCATTCTCCCACTTGTTTTTGACTTTGTAAGTGGTACATTGTAAAATCTCTTTGGAGCCAAGAAAACGCATTTCATTTTTCCGGACAAAATATCTCATCCGATTATCGATAAAATGTTCAACTCCATAAAAGTTTGTCGTGATGAAAAACACTTTCAACTTTCTTAGTTCCAGTTGTCGTTGATGGGGTCGGAACTATCTTTTTTATCTGTTCTGATCAAGTCACTGTAAGCTGACAACATCATAAAAAAGGGTTTTTTATGATTTGGCATGAGAATATGAAACGATTGAAAATATCAAAGCATATTTTACATTTCGAATGCTAGAAGCCGCACAAGCTAAGCCAATTTGACGCCCACCGACACAATTGCATGTGTTCCGGATATTAAATCGGATGAAGTCATTTTCAACGGTAGCAAAGGAACATTTCATGTTGGACGCGATAAAAAAAAGTTTCTTGCATGCGCTAAGTACTGTGGAAATGTACAAATGTGATTTTTTTTTAAATAAATAAGTTCCAGACAAATCAGCATTCAACTCAATCGATCAAACATATTGCATGCTTGAGTTGCATAATTGCAACCATACTGCGTGCATTGGAATTATTAAAAGCGATGAATTATGTCGAGCATATATCAGATAAGTCCATTTCGATTCATATTAAATAACAATTGTACGCATTGCCTTGAACGGTAATGCCAGCATTAGAGTTGACCCTTTCTTCGTTTTGAAATTGACAACTGCCTTGCTGTCACAAACTGTACCACAAGGCAAATATGCGTGAATGCAAAATTTGCGATTGAATAAGAATTTCTCAAAGTTCGAGTTATTGACAAAACTATCCTTCCAAAAGTGAGCTTCACAATTAATTTGAAACCGTGCACCTCGATAATAAACTTTAAACTTTCAACACGTTGTGCGATTGTTCATCTGACCGTAATGACATGTCAAGACAAATTGTCATGTAAATATCCGTTCGATCTGACAATTGACTAATAAACATGGCGGCTGCGACTATCAAACATTCTATCATTTGTAGTGAAATACATTGTAACTGTAAAATTTAATGAATTGTTTTTGAAAGTTAGTTTGTGAAAAAACTAACAAATTAAATTTATTTAAACATAAAATATTTTACAATAAAGTAGTGCAAAATTCAATGAACATATTTTTTCAGCTACGACATTAAACAAATTGTGAATTTTCCTTTTTAGATTTTTTGATAAATAATTGAATCCGTTTCCATAAAAGCGATTGCATCTAATATAATTTTACAACGCGAAAATTTTATCACTGGTATTTTTCTAATGTATTAAATGCCATATTAGCTTTTAATTTGTTCAAAAAACAACTATTTAAATTTTTATGTGAAACTTGAAGGCTCCGCTCTCTTCTTACTTCGTTCGCCAACCTTTTGGGGTAGACGAACTACGAAATTCAATTATGAATTGTGGAAAAGAATTATGAAGCTCAAAAAAAAAAATTATGAAAATGAGAAAAGTGGCAAGTAATGTTTTTTGAAGCTGCTCATTTTTCTATAAAACATTCAAATTGAAATGTTTTCTGTTATATTTTATACGAGAAATTTATAGAAGAAATTTTAGGAAAAATTTATTTTTAGAGTTGTTACAGAAAACTCATGGCAATAAAATCATTATAGTTGTATTTATGTAGAATATTGGGGTGAATTTTATCCATAACAATTAATAATTAGTTAGCAAATTTATACAAAATCCTAGAATGTTGGAAATGTTTTTTTGGAAGCGATTGATTGATGTTACAAACTTTGTTCCGAAATTTGTCTATTTATGAATTTCATAAATCGATTGTTTTGCGTTCATTAAAAAACAATTTAATTTGAATGCTGTGAGTTTTTAAAATATATGCAATAAAAAAATAATTTTTCAAAAAATTAATAAATTTGTATGTTTTTATAATCTTAAATTCAGTTCAGGTAGCACTTTTTTTTTTAATTTTGTCGATTTTTTATGTAGAATTATCCATCATTTAAATATTCATTGGACATTTTTGAGTGAATTTCATTATGAAAATTGTTAAATTTACATTTTCTCTTCGTTGCCATGGAAAATTTTTGTGAAATTTAATTTTTTAGTTTCTAAAATTGATACTTTTGTAGAATTCAGAATTGATCTTTTTTGTAATAAGAATGTTAGTTTGAATATGATGTATAATGTGATTTATATTGTTTTATTTCTCAAATAAGGTGCACAAGTAAAATTCTTATGTATGTTAAAACAATTGAATGGAATTACTTTTTTGTCCATTTCCGTCGAGAAGCATTCTCCAGAAACTGATTTAATTAGTTTTTCTTAAAAAAAATCATCTAAACAATTTTCCACACAGTAAATCATCTAAACATTTTCTTTTCATCTCAGTCCGACATATTTTTTTTGTAATATTTACTAAAATAAATTTTATCTATGGTTTTTTCAAAGAAAAAAAAGTTTTATGCGGGGAAGGGTTTAGAAAAAAGTTTTGATACAGTTTTCGAGTTACTTTTTAAAAATGAGGATTTTGTAAAAATGTTTTAGGCACATTCACTCAGAATATTGCGTTCGTCGTTTCGTTTTTATTCAAAAAAATTCGGCTAATTTAATTAGAGTTTATTGTCGTTCAAATTTTGTAAAAATATTCTTCATAATTCACAACATTTGGGATTTGGTTGCAAATTTCTAAAATCGTAGAAATTAAGAAATTTCAAAGGGAATTTAACAGGTGGTCAAAAACCAAAACGCAATAGTATTTTTTTGCGTCATAATATCTTTGTAGATTTATTAATTACAAAATACTTCCGAAGCTGCAGAGATTCAAATTAAAGACTTTGGAAGTCAGACTTTCACTCTTCTATACGCACTTCATCTGATGGGTTTCCTATTCATATTTATACTTCCGTTGATTTGAAAAACGAAATGAGGATATTCACTGTACATTGCTTCCTGAATTCCAAAAAATGTTCTCAATTGAACGAAGTTGTCTGGACAACATACCGACACGATATCATTCCTTAAGTTCCACATGAATCTGATAGATTCGTCGAATTCGAATGCCAAGGACTGTAACTGCAAATCCTTTGTAAATGGATCCTTTCAAAAGGACGCCAGACGACATTAAAACCGAATTCGTGGTCGCCTCAAATTCCAGCCACTGTTCCTATTTGTGCTTCCGCCACCACGAAAATTACCCCCGGGAAGAAGCCGCATCATTGGGCGCATATATTATTTCCGGCTTCCGGATTTCGTCATTACATATGTACACAATGTGTGAAAAATTGTCACGTCCTTGCAAGATGCCGGGCTGAGCTGGCATTCATTTCGTCCTTTTCCAAATAATCAAGCTTAATATTCGTAGCAGCGAGCGCGTGCAGAGATAGTTGGATGCGGTCATAATGGTTGGATGATTGTTATTGCAGTAGTTTATGTGCGAAATGGAACAATCCTGACCGCCTTTGTATGGAATGTTGCCGTTATTACGGATACGGATGCATATTAAGATTCAGCTGCTGTAGCATGATTATGGACAGGATAATTGGTTGGTTATGAAGCTAGAGTGAGTTTATGCAAAACGACTGGTAAACATGTACACTTTGAAGCAGATAGAGATATAATTACAGTGGTAGTGAAACAGCACATACTGTGTTGTACACAGTGGCAGAAGTTTAGTAAAGGAAAAAATTGTTTGAGTGTCAATTTGAGCTAAAGTTCTATTTTAAGCTAAGATGAAACGTTGTGTCGAGTCTCTTCGAAACAGAAACAGTTCTAGCATCAATAACTACTATAGTAAAAAATTTTAAAAGTTTTCTCAATAATCCTTGATGCAAAACTGCCTTCATAGGTGAAAGATATTATCATAGGACCTGCAACACACAAGTGTTAAAACGTGAGAACGAATCATCAAATCCACAACTTCACATGATTCCGGAGACTTCTAGCCGCCGCGAGAGCTCTAGCGACGATCGTGAATAGCAGAGAACATCACCCACCTGCTGACCGCTTCTGTATACGGAGAAGCTCTCAGCAAACACAAGGATTACATTGGGTAGTTTGTTGCAGTTTCGACATCTGAATAAAAGATCACTATTCAAACGACTTCTGATAGAACATAGTCTTAAATCTATCAACCAGGAGAATGTTTGTAATTTCAGTGTGAAAATCCACTAACTTACTACAAAATATACTTTCATTTGATAATCATTAAATTTGTCCAGACAATTAATACAGCTTTAAGCGAATAAAGTTCTGTCAAACGGGACATTAAAATTAATTGAAACAATCAAGTTTTCACCCTAGGCGAGACTGGAATCAATTTTCAGTTAATTGTTTTATAGAAATATAAACGAAATACCTCATTACCTGCGTTGGTGACAAAAACGTTACCACGAAAATGGCGAAAATCAATTTTAAATTGATATTTTGCCAGAAAACATTTTACTTGATGGTGTTGATGTAAATTCGTGGTTTTAGAAGGGATGCTAATATTATTCATGGTGTAGTTGTGTTGTCGATTTATCAGAATTTCTTACGAAACTTTCGATGAGTTTCAAGTTTAATTACAATCTTAGTTCTATGAAATTCACTTGTGATTTGTGTCAAGATGAAATTTAATTAAAAAAATCGGATAAGGATATTTTTGAAGACGATATGAAATGCTGCAGACCGAAAGTCGAGTAGGAACTATGGAAGTGGAGGCTAGGCAGAAATAAGATATGGAAGACGTTTTCACTAAGTTCTTTTCCAGAAGAAGAAAGTCTTTGGCATATTATTGAGAGTAATTTTCAATGAGCCTTAATTATAGTGGAGTTTACAAGGAAATAAATATCCTTTGGAAGATTGTTCTCGTTTGCTTCTATTTTTAGTTGTAAGGCCTCAACTCCGATGCATCCTACAACACGTTTTATTGTTCCTTCTGAGTATCGATCCGAACTGGTACGTGACCTACACAAAAGTTTCCCGAAATAGTACAATGTCCTTCCTGCCGCCTCACATATGTCATCAGGCACAGTTTGAATAAATGATTTATTTCTGACCATGGCACTACGTGTCCTTTGTAGCTCTTCATGTCAGCTCAAGTGAATGTCTATTATTTTCCCATCAAATTCAATTTACTTGTTTCCATCCGGCACACATACGCATCCATATATTCATTAGATAGACAATATTCACATTCTTTCAAAAGTTTGATCCTGCTGAAGACTGAGCACCAACGAGGAGCTTACGACCACAAAAGCCTACTCCTCATTTATGCAATTTATGCTTACGTCCGTATTTCATTTAAGTCGTTTTTTCACCTTCGTTGCTTCACAGAAGCTCCTCTTGCCCGGGGAAAGTTCGGAGGACATGCATGGAATAACGAGCGGGCGAGATAAAGGATCAAGGCATCTTCAACTGCCGTTGAGAGTAGTCCTCGTGTTGAAGCCATCTTATTAAATTCTCATTTAATCGAGCCTGGTACTACTGCCTCCATTGTTTTCAACTTGGGCGACTAACAGGCGCAAGGATACTTTCTTTGGATTATATATTATTATCGACCAAATGGGGGTGGGGAGACTGGGGCTACGTGATTAGCATCTTAATCGAAATAATTGTACTTTTCTTGAGAGTTGAATTGTTCGGCAAGAATTTCTCATGGAAAAGTATCTGAATTGGGAGTGTTTCGACGAAATTGAAATTTACTGCTTGAAAGGATTCGATGAATTTTTGATTCTTCTCACGATGAAAGTTCGTCTTCATAATTCATCGAATGCAAGTAAGCAGATTTGGAATGGAGTGGATATTGTAGGTGGGTTTGCTTGTTCATATTTTCGCTTCAAATTTTTTTCTCTGGTACTAAGAAGAATAGTTTTGCCGAAATTTCAAGGAAAAAACTGCTAAAAAGCTACCATTATAAAAAACTTATTCGGGATATTTAACTGAACAAGACTCAAGTCAAAGTAATTAAAATAACATGGACCTGAGAAATTATCTTTTGCACAACATGTGAACTAAATTTTGAAATGATTTACTACTGAAACAGGACAATTATTAGAGGATTTCGAACTACACATAGGGTACTTGTAGGGTGGCTGAAATTTGAACAGAGTCAAACAAAATCTATTCTATAAAAAATCGAAAGATTGACATGTCTGAGCAGTACAGGATCCATGGATTTCTACCGTCTCTTCTCCATTGGATGCGAATCTATAAAGTTATGTCAGTTCTTCACTGAAGGAGTGAAGGAGAAGGCAGCCATAAGTGCCATTGAACTGCAGCAGGAAGCAAAATATAAACCTGGATACTACATTGGGCACTTCTAGTTTCCGACTGATTCTCAAATAAGAGTTATATAAAATCCTTGCTTGGGAACCAAATTCCAAAAAACCTTCTTAACTCCATAAAGCTATTCAAAGTCGAAATCAAGGAAGGCAATTAATGGTTGCTTTTCAACGTTGAACTGAAAGAAGGATCCTTACTATTGTTTACTGATAGACAGATACATATATACAATTGAAAAGAAAGGAGGGACTAAACCTAACCATCGTCAAACCAACAGAGCTGAAAAAATGAATACCATGCAATATGCATGCAGAGAAGGAGCTTCCGTCTTCTTCATAAAAAAATTCTAGATCCTATTGGAATGATTAAAAGCTATAATATCCGGAATAAAGAGAAATGAAGCAGCAACTGCGTGAAAAGAAACCGCAAAAATTAAAAATAAGCTGAGCTGAGCTTCTCCGTGGTGATATTTCCTAAAGGACATCTGCTGTCGCTCTTCAGACAGTCATGAAACAAGGATGACGACACTAATGGATACATTGGATAGGTGTTAGCTACCGTTTGAACTCCAAAATGTCAACGTTTGAAGAAATTCTTGGTTACCAACTCTTATCGCGCTTTTTTAAGTAGCATCCTTTATTAAAGTGCTATCTTGAAAAAGCGTAACAATCTAAATTTGTCCATTATTTTATTAAAATGCTGTAAAACTAAAAGAATTTAATTCAAGTGATCAAAAATTCAATTTCCTGTTCACACATCAATACTCGATGCCATTAGGATGATTGAAAAATGAAGTAGAGTGTCGTGACAAACCTCCCCCATAGTCTCAATGTACACGTTCTCAAGACATGGTCATAGCCTTATGTACACATATAAACAGAGAGAGAGATGTACATTCTTCATTCAAATATTGTCGATTAAGGAACAAAAGTGCTTTACAGAGGATTTGCTTGTCAACAGCATTTACAAGTATTGATTTTTCTCGGAACGTCTGACCCAGCAAGGATTTATGCAGGGCAAGTGGTGTGTACATTAACATCGATACCAATATCGACACTTGCTGACGATGAAGATATTGTCGACTCCTTTTAGATGTAGTTGTTCAGGTTTTTATTTGATTTTATTGGATGTTTTTTTTGGAATAAAAGCATTCGTTCGGTTCGTGGCAACAGTTTTCGTAACCGTTTTTTTATGAGTTTCTATAATAGTTTTTAGGAGATGTCCTTCAATTGAGCAGTGATAAATGCTCTACTTGGATGTAGTGGATGTAGTGAAGGAAGGGAAATAGGATACTAGGCAGTCCGTTCTTCCTAAATCTTGCAGATGTTTTGTGCTGTACCTCAAAAAGAATTTATTTCGACTCAAAAAAGGGAATGAAAAATCAGTAGCGTGTTATATGTGAACTCTGTCCGTTTTTCGGTTTCGGTGAAGATAAGAAGTTCAACAATAGTGAGGATCTGGTAGCTTAGGGAAGCCTCAATGTTCGAACTAGACTGGCACATTTGTTACAGCTATGCAATGTATGCACTTCTTGATACACCAGGTTTTATAGATTTATCAAAACTACGCAGATTACAACAGTTCCCTCTTCTGTATTGGATGAATCTTTGCAGAACTCTTGTGTTCATCAATCGAATTTACTGAAATACTCACCAAAGAAACCATAAGAAGGACTCATTAGATGCAAATCGCGAATCCTATTGAGATTCTCAAACTGAAGAATATGGTTGTGGTCTGAGACAATTGGAGACCAAGATCCGACTTCTCAGTTGTTTGTTTGTGTTTTGGCGATAACAATTTTGCTGTTATGAATTAAGACTCCAAATTTTTCCTCGGAAACTAAGAGCAATAAAGTAACCTCATTTGCGATATTCAATTTTGCTCTATGTCTTCGAAAAGTAGAGATTTTGAGTTAAACAATAGTTGAAGCGGCTGTCCCTCTTTAAGTGACCAGAAATCTATATCATCTGGATTCTTCCTTTCTTTTAAATGAGACTCTAAAATTTCAGAAGCTTCTTTGGCAGTTCAAGATCCTTTTCGAAGTCGTTGAATTAAATTTAATTTGAAAAATCTTCACGCAATCCAGTTGAAAGCGTACAATTTGTATATCAAGGGGTGTATCAAGAATCACAGTAAGAATTAGGGACTTTCCACTGTTGGAACTCTTTGGTTGATTCCCATAGTCATCAATTAGACAAAGATGTAAAAGCTAGAGATGTTTGATATCCATTTATCTGGAAATTTTTCTTGCAGACTTCAATTCATCCAGTTTGTGGCTAATGGACCTTAATTAAATCTTTTGCCTCATCCTCTCGATTTAATGTCACGCTTCGTGGCGCAGTATTAAGTGTATACTAGAGATTCTGACCAATTGGTCATGTTTCTATGATCGCATCCTTCGAAATAAATTTTGGAAGTTTTCAATCTTGAATTTTCTTAAGATGAAAAGTGTTTAAAAAATACGTTGATAATATTAATCTCATCCGTTGGGACTCTATAAAAGTGACCGCAAAAACCGTGAGAAATTGAAGAAGAAAAAGCGTAAATTCTATTCCTGTTCATTTCAAATTTCAGCGCTGATTTATCGAAATATTTAAAATCATTTGATCATCCTAACAATTTTCTTTTCTTTCAAATTCCCTTAATTTATGAAATTGTCTGGAAAATTGTGTATGTGTAAATTCAATTCTTCAATTTAACGTCCCTGCATGAAAATCTTGCAGTGAATCTACGATCGACTTTTAAAAATTCCTTCGAAAGCATTCTGCAAAAAGCTGATACAAATTTAATTGTTTTTCATGGAGCTTTTCTTCTAGGATTTTTTTTATATCAATGTTAAAAGCAATTCAATGCTATGTTCTTGATGTTGCAATTTTTTTGTTGTTGCCTGAAATAGATCGAAAATTCAATTTTCGTTCAATACGAACTTTCCCAGAGGAGAATGTCTTGAAGCAAATAATTGTTTTTACTGATAGTCGGAAAGGATGAAAGGACTTGAAGAGAATGAAATGATTGCAGCTTTGGGCACTGGAAAAGAGAAAGAGATTTCTTGATGGCTATTTTGCTTGAAATTTCAGAAAGCACAATCGTAATTTGAGGATACAATTTCAGATAAGTTGCATCAATTTCAAGTGACTTTGTTAAGTACTAGAATTTTTTGGAAGCTTAAATTATCATTTTTTTAATAAAGTATATTTTATATGCGAAATCATACCATCAAGAGGGGTTTATCTTGAATTTCGATGTGAATTTCCTAAGGAATCAAAAATTTCCATTGTATTTAGGAATTTTCAATATAATTTTCAACTATTTCTAACGGTTTAATGTATGCTTCATAACATCTCCATCATTAATTGTAATATAGCTGAAAGTGTTTATCTTTGCCTAATATATTTTTAGTTGATTTTTTTGGTAGTACATATATGCAATTTGATCTGAATATGAAATATTCACAAACTAATTTACATATTAATTAATATCTGTAATAATTCATGTGAATTCAAATCTTCCCGCCTAAAGCTTTGAATAAACTAAAATAGAGCTCGATTTGATTAGCTTCCTCCGAATGGAGCCTGTTTACAAAAACTAACCATCAAGGTTCCAAAGATTCATTAGAAATTATGAAATGTGCATGGAAATATTCGAAATCAAAAATTACCTTTTAATGTTGATAGCTTAAGCAGTGCACCTGAAAGAACAAATGAAATTAAATATGAATGATAATTAAAAGCAGGATGATTATTTAAAACCTAAACATTTCTTAGAAAATTCAGTATATATTCTTAGACGCTTAAAAAATGTACAATTTGAATAAATGTCTTTTCAGATTACAGGAATAAAATCTTGAGTAATTCCCACACAAGGCGAAACTTACTCAAGGCTTAGTGAAACTATCCCCGATAGTGGCTAGCTTTGAAAACATGAAACCACTCGACTGGGGCTCACAAAGGAGAAACATGATTGGAATAATACTGTTAGACTTTTGGAGTAAAACATTTTTGATTATATAAATAATTAGAAGACAAATTAGGATAAGAAGCACATTTTTAAGGGGCAGTCTAAGTTTATGCATGAAAATTCAACAATTTTTTAAATCAAATTTTTTATTAGAATTGAAACTTTTTTATAATAAAATGTGGATCTTGGACTTTACAAAAGAAAAAAAATCCAACCATGACAACAAAATGGCGGTCATGATGGAGCTTTATTAAAAACTGGTTGACATGATATCTCGAGTCAGGTAGCTGTGAAGCAAAAAATTCGAACGGAATTTTGAAATATAAGTGATTGTTAATAGTCGAAACTAGAATTAAATATATTTGGTGAAAAACAACAAAATAACGGATTTTCTAATGTTTTGACCCTTTGTTTGCAACTAAAATTGTTTAATTGTTTAATTCTAGTGTGAATTGAAACTGTATGAATGAACTCTCAGAATTTCAGTCCAATCGATCAAATAGATTTTTCAAAATCGTGTGAACCAGGTCGAAAAACGTTTTTTTGAGAAAAATGTGTTTAAATCCGGAACACCTACAGAGCCCGCGCTATCACATGCTCAATTGTATCGCTAAATATGTATGTATGTATATATAGGGTGTTCCAATAGCAACTTTGACAGTTTATAGCGGCCATATTGTTGTCTGTCAAATTGGCTGTCATTGTTCATTCAATCTGTTTTGTCAAATCGCCGTGAACAGATATAGCGTTCAACAGCACGTGCAAATGATAATATTAGTAATGACCCTAATTTTCATCGAAAAATCATCTTCAGCGATGAGGATCTGGATGAATGGATATGTCAACAACAAAAAATTGTCAAATTTGGGACGATACCAATCCACATGCATCCAAGAGCGTCCAATGCATCCGGAAAAAGTCACTGTTTGGTGTGGATTTTGAACTGGTATGGTGGCGACATCGGTCCGCTCTTCTTTGAGAACGAGGATGGCTAGGCCATCACGGTCAACGGCGAGCGCTATAGGGCGATGATTAACTTTTGTTGGCCTGAATTGGATGATATATACACCAACAACATGTGGTTTCAACAAGAATACAAATCAAAATGTCAAAATAAAGAACTGGTGTTCTCTATTTCGTCTATTATATTTTACGATGCTCATACATGCATAAGTTAAAGACATAGCATGTGTTCTCAGTTTGGTTTGGTGGTATTAATATATAATTAAATACAAGCGGATTTATGCAATTGATCATTAAAAATTGGATTACTTCTTCATTCTGCCACAACTCGTAGTGGTCATTTCAATGATATCTAATTCATGAGAAGCAAATTCAAATTGAAACCAGCCAAAAATTAATAATCATTTGCTAGTTTGATATTATGTCTATTTAAAATTACATCGTAATCATATAAATAAGAAACTTCCTACATTTAGTAATCTAAACGCAAACCTAAATCAACAATCGTGAGAAAGCATCCTTAATTGTTTATCATTGCGTAAATGTCCAACAAACCCGACGTAATTATCACAATTTTGCGTGGAAAAGGTCAAAACGAGAACATTTTCAATTCTATGAAACCTACATCAAAAGAGAATTAATTTGAGAAAAAAGTAGACATGAAAATCTATTTGAAAATAAGTAAAATTTTAAGTAATTAATTTTAAATTAATGTTAACTGAAAAAATCATGAGGGTTGTGAATAATTGTATAGTTCAGTAGGGTAGGTAGGGCTGTAGGTTAATATTGTAGATGATTTGGTTGGGGATAAATTTTAAATTATATAATTGCATCTTAAATTATTTTTGATAAATAAAATAAAGAAGCATAAGTAAATTCTTTCGGTAAGAATGTCATTAAGTAAAGAAA
Source organism: Oxycera nigricornis (assembly GCA_963942545.1). NCBI lineage: Eukaryota > Metazoa > Arthropoda > Insecta > Diptera > Stratiomyidae > Oxycera > Oxycera nigricornis. The sequence goes on from OZ012659.1 coordinate 8,523,964, forward strand.
TGCAAAGAGCTTGGATTATATCGACAGAATTTTATGGTTGTTATTGAACGTTGCAAGGATAATGTCATTTACTGTCTGCTTATTTAATCAATACCATCATGTTTAATTTATTAAACTTTGTAAATAGTGATTTTCCGATTTCCAATTTTTTTTGATTTATTTTGCATCGGTCCTTGCGAAAAATTTCCCGTGCGCTTTTGCTGCTTGAGAGATGGCAACTGGTGCAATTGAAATTTCGGGATAAAATGCAGTTTTTGTGGTCATCGGAACACGAACCACCATTTAACAATCGAAATGTGTTGCCAGCGTGATTAATAGCAGGTCCTTTTTCAATTTTCGAACGGAGCCGTTTTCATTCGGAACGACGCTAGTCTGTAAAGCCTCGACTATTTCAATCGATAACTTTTTATCATCGTTGAGCCAGAAAGGTGTTAAGTCTTTCACGAAAGGTATTTGTAGCTACATCAACATATTCCATGGTGGCTTAAAGTGTCGTATGAACCGCAGGATGTCTCATATTGGATTCAGCGAGCGAATTGATATCGAAATTCTTTTTCTCCTCTTGCTGTCGACACCACAAGCGATCCCACATTATCCCATTATCATGCAGCTTTTCAAGGACTTCTCACCTGGAATACACCTTGGAATTGAGGGTTTCAAAGGCACCGTGCCCGTTTTTCTCATGCATATTACATATCCATATTTCAAATAAATTTATTTAAAGGAATTCTTACGAGGTCCCTGTCAAAGGATTCCGAAGAGCTCACGAGAAATCGGAAGTGAATATTTCGTGGCCGTAAATTTGCGTCGGAAGGATACGGTAGTGAATAGAAGGTGGATTTTCATGAGATCTTGCGGAGCAGCAAAGCAGGCATTACTTTTTTTAATGTCGCCCACCTGAAATTGTGAAACTCACCGATACTTTTTTTGTACATATTCAGAATTGTGTACATATGCGCGCTCAAGATAAATAACTGATGAAATTTATCGAACCAATAGATTACGATGAGGACGACATCTTTCGGCTGCGACAAGGGTGGCGTTTAATAATGAAATTCAGGAGGAGACAGCATTATTACGGTTGATCACACCGAGGATAAAGTGTGTATTGGGGACATTTTATTTATTTTTTTAATTTAGATTTATGCTATCCGTTTTCGTATCTGATGTAAATTTTTTGGAATGGAGTAATGGAAAGTGCTGAGATCCTTGAAAGTATCTCGTATCTCTTTGTTGCGGTAATTATTCAAAAATGGCGAGTATTTTACGGTCGAATAAATATCTGGCATCATAATTTCTTTTTAAAATTTAGTTACGGAAGAAATTAGCCAAGGGGTGAATTTTGAGGAAATAATAGCAAATTTCAAATAGATAATATTCAACTTCAAATATATAAAACTTTCAGCTGCTTAAAAAAATTTGATTATTATATGAAAGTTTCGAATCAATTTTCCAAACAAGTAAGCAATTAAAATTCTCCCCTGATTTTTTTTTTAAATAATATGCAAGATACTTCACTAAGTAGAAATACAAATACACGTAATGAATTTCCTAAAACTATCTGTAAAACTTTTTGTTTATTGGACTAATATGCAGAAATTTTATAATAAAGTTTTTTGTTAAGTTCTTCTCAATAATTAAATTCGCAGCAAGTGTTCCAATGTTTCGATTGCTAAAAGATTTCTCGTCAATGTTTTAACGTTATTTTCCTGGAGAATTTTGTCCGCTATACGAAAACATGGGTTCTTGCCGATAAAGAAAATCATTTTCAGTTTATAAAAGTTGTCGTGTTTAGAAAAACTTACCATAAAAATTATTTTTCGTGTTTAGAAAAACTTACTATAAAGTTTTTTTAAGAAAAAATTTTCGTAATTGGTTTCACTCTATGTGCTTCCCTTAACCGTATCAAATAAATGTTGGACAACATTCTTTGCAAGGATTAATTTTTGAAACTTTCCAAGGTTTTGACAATTTTAATCATTTAAAAAAAATATTTACTTTTTTTTTAGTTACATATTATAACTTTGAAATTTTTTTAACCAAAATAAAAAAATAAACGTTTTCGCGGCGAACTTTATTGTTAAGAATATTATTTTTAAATTTTGCATAAAAAACGATTGTAATTTTGTTTGCCGCAAATGTCCAAGAAACTTTATGTGGGCATTTTTTTCATTGATTTGTTAGAACAATGAATTAAGAGTTTTTAAAAAATTCTAAAAAATTCAGTCGTATTTCATTTGTTTAAATATAATTTCTTTTCAAGAAGTGTTCGGAAAACTCTTCTACGTAAACAAAAAAAAATTCTACAAATGTTTATGTTTCTTCTGCTGTGCTCTGAAAATCTTTATTGGATGAACTTATGGACCAAAAAAAAAACAAATCTAGTTGCATTACCCCGAAAATATTTTCAAGAAATTAATTTTTCTGATTTTTAAATAAACTCACTCGGAAATTTCCTTTATCAAAAATTTTCAATGAAATATTTTTCGAATATTTAAATAAATTGAATAGATGAATTGAAAGTAGTTATTATGAAGCAAATATGGTCAAGCTCCGATTTTTGAAAAATAGTTTCAGGTTAAAGTTAGAATGTTTCTTTTGAATTTTTCAGTGATCGAAATTGTTCGAAAAAAAATTCCTCCCGAAATTCTCCGAGAAATTTTTGGCGATCAACTTTATCGAATAATATTCACAATATTTTTCGATAAATTGGTTCTGATATTGAATTCAAAATTTTGCAATTTAAATTTACTATTCATGTTCGGAAAAAAATTTTTTTTTCGTGAAGAAAGTCCTTTTTGAATTCAGCTTCGTAACAACATTTTCAATAGGTTTCATTCGAAAAGCTATTTTTCAAAAACCATTTAATGCTGCAGTTGTTTGTGTATGATTTATTTCGTATAAATATTCTTTTTTTTGTAATTTCTATCTAAATTTAAAAATTTATGCGTCCATTAAGTTGTGTCCAGTGAGTAAATAATTTGAACGATATATTTTCTGCAAAAGATTAATTGAAAATTTTCTGCTTACTGTACTGTATTTCCCGGAGGATCAATGGCGAATAATTCGAAGGCCACGTGTTTAACGCCAAATGGTTGTTTAATGCATATTTCTTGAACATATCTAGTCATTTGCAAAAGTGAAGGTTGTACAGTTCAATGATTTTCGTTTTGTTTATTGAAATAATTCATTACTTTCCGCAAAAATTCTATAGGCGAACCTCATTCCGAGAAATTAAATTATCCCAAGAATTCCCACTTCTTGTTTCAAGTTCCAAATTACGATTCTTTAACACCAACGAGCGAAGTGTTAATGGTTATCTCGCTTGATATTCCGTCTGCTGTAATAAGTGGAATGTTTACAAGTATTAATGATACTTTGTAGTACTAGGCTGATTGTTTTTGTGTGTTGATTACGTGGTGGTGGCGATTAAATTTTTTAAAAATATTAAAAATACTTGAAACATTCCTAAAAAAATTCTGAAATCAAGATTTAGACATCTGTACGCTAAAACATAATATTTTGTTTGCTCAAAGTTGTGTATAAAAGAGTAAAAATCCCTGTTCGACCATACGCTCATACAAAATGAGTGTGTTAGTATTTAATGTGAGCTTGCCACCCCTTACTATCAAATACTGAGCAAACAAGCTATTTTTTAGCTTGAGGAAGTTTAAATCTTATTATTAACTTTTTTATATAATTTTTCGCAATGTATTCCAAGCGACGGCTTGCCACTCCTCCATATCACACTTTAAATAGACAATCCATTTTTAAACGCATTCCAAAGACCATTTCTCAAATGATTTCACTATACTTTTGTGACCAATCACGAAATTCAATTTTCCTGGACAGTTTCAAGACAGTATATGATTTCCAATTGAACTCTTATTGCTTGAATGACGCGACGTATATTTTCCCTAGCAAGTGCTGACGCTAGTGTCCTTAACAATCAAACGCTCATATAACAAGTAATGGTGAAATAAGGTATTAGCCTCCGCTACTATGCCACCTTGGCCACGCCTCAGTGTCAGCAGTAAAACTGATGCCTTAATTAATGCACAATTCCCACACTTACCGGATTAAGGGGTATAATTTTCTGTAACTAATCCTAGGATCAAAATGCCGGGGCTCAAGTCCTTCAATTACACGAGCACGCATCGAGGGCTCGCAGACAGAAAAACGAATCGATATGCTAAATCGCGTTTTAATTCACTTCGCAGCTAATTGTAGCTTCACTATCTCCCGTTTTCAGGTCGTCTTACCGCCCGGGATTAGTCGGGTGCATGTTTGCAATGGGTTGGGGCTCTTGTACATGGATGGAACGCCCTATCTTGTAGCCCACCACCCACATTACCGCACAGTAGAGGTGAAGTGGTGCTGCACGTATGCAATCCGGCTAGATTGGAAGGATTTCACTGAAGCGATTTATCTGCATTTGCAAATGATTAACAGCTCTACCCCGAGGGCTGCAAATGGAAATATAATCCTCCTAAAAAATACAAATCAAGCTTTGAAGCCATGCTTAATGTGGACAAAAATCGGATTGGATGGGAGCATGAGATTTATTGGAGCGAAGGAGATTGGCTCATTAAAAAGTTCACTTTGAAAACGTTTGCATGATCCCAGGATTCAACTTAAGTCATCAGAGCCTCTTCATAAGCAGTTTTCTGTTTCACCCTACAAATTTTCAACGATTTCATTAAGTAACTATTCCCATGTTAATTGAAGTATTTAATTTCCCTACTTTTTAGCTCACGCAACGGAGAGGGGTCAAATTTAATTGAAAAGATTTCTGTTGCCACACTAGGAACAATCGTCTTTCACAGAAACCTGCAATGCTCATTATCCAAAAAAAATCCGTAGAAAATTTTCCTCCCCTCCATTCTCACGAAATTATGTTGAATACATTACAAACAACAATTAATTATGAATTCAACTCTCCAGGCGAATTCTATTTAAAACAATTGCATATCTCTCTTGAAGTTTTCTCCTTGAAGGTCAAATTTCAAGGATGAAAGTCGCAAATAAAAAGCAGAACGAAGATGAAAACCTTCTGCTGAAACGACGGTTTAAAATTTAGAGTTGGGCTTCATTTTTTTCGATGTCCTTCAAACCGATTTATTATATTAGCCAGATAATTTTTTTCCACAATCAATTTACCTGAGTGGAATTTTCCAACTAATTTTGCACTTGTTGGTGTTCACATTGCATGTCTGTCCATTTTATATTTTTAATTGGATAACTGATTGATAAAGGATTTATGTATTATGTACTTTGTTAGAATTTGTTTGTGGTGGATTTTAATTAAAATTTGCAATCCAATTCAATTGCAATCATTGCTTTCCAATTAAATAAAAAATCAACATTAATATTCTTTCGATTCAATCAAATTGTACAAAAAATAAATGCAATTTATATTTGACAACACAACGCAACACGTATTTAAATTATACAAATTGGAAGAGTTTGGCCACCTATTCATGCATTTTCAACTGTTGAAATCCAAAACCAGGATTCATCGTAAATATTATCAAAGCCGAAAGTAATAAATTGCATGCTTAAAATGCAGTGCTAAGCTGAAATGGTCAATACAAAATTAATGAATGATACTCCCAAGGATATTCGTCTCATTAAAATTGATTACTATCCAAACATTGCAGTGTATCAAGCTTTTCCCATTTAAATTTGTAAGTAAAGGATATTCTTTGAAAAGATTGTCAGAAAAAAGATATTTTTACATTATTCAATCATTGAATAAGCTTGAGTGCCTCCTTTGATCGTTGTCTAGTGAAAGTTCTAAGCCAGCTTATAAGAATGCTATTCATTACTCTGTTGTGTATAACCACGATTAAATAATCAATGCTCACTAAATATTTCGCCAAGTAAAAACTGAATGCACTAATTTAGTTTAATTGAATGAAACTAACACAGTGTGATTTTTCACAGGATATAATTGAAAATCATCATTAAGCATTCAAAATTTGGACTCAAAAATCCTGCAGATGCACACTTGGAACAGTTCAAAATGATTGAACTAAAAGACATTTTACTCTTTCAGTAAAAACCCAAAGAACATTCTATGATGAACGCAGGAATAAATTCAATCCCTGGTGGAGTAGCACCTCTTCACACTATTCACAAATCCAAAAAGAAGCTCCGGTAATCGAAATGATTGCATCTCCGATATTTTCAATATGTCACACAACATAGTTGTTGAAGTGACTGCCCATTTTTGATGCCATCCATCAGAGCATTTTCCGATTGAGTGAAAAGCATGTCAACGTTGTCCTTGGCAGCGACAGCAACATATGCTTGCATCGACCTCGGCTAGCTGTACTCCTGGCCATCGCCGGGAGGTCCTTTATATGGAAATTTCATCACTCGCTTCGTTTAGCGGGAAGAGAGCACCAATCATGATGGAAATTGGCTATCGATTTATAAAATGATTTGTCGAAAGCGTGTTAAAAGAGTTCCGCTCCGTTGTGGCAAAAGATTGATGGAAGGACTAGTCGATTGCCAGGCATGTTTCAATAATCGCTGGTCCGTTGACAAAGCTTCCAATAATATTCGTCAGTTTTTTTGTTGTCCTTGTTGTTGCTGGTCGTACTGTTGCTCGTAGAGCTTCGAAAAGGACTTGCATGGAGATTAAAACGGCTTTTTAGGGAACATGTTGTTTCAGCAGAACAAGCGTTGTCAGGACATTTTATGAAAGAATTGCCAGTGCATGTGGGGTAACTAGGAAAAAGTTTCGGTTGGTTTTTTTTAAATACATTTCATTTAGTTGGAAACAATTCCATATTTTTCATACTGATTGATTTCACCACATCGACGGGACTGGCAATATTCTTTCCAATGCTCGCCTGTTTAACAAATCATTCTAATATGTTTGCCTGGTTATCAAAAACCAATCATGCAAATCAAGGAAACTTAGAAATCACTAGCCAAAAAATGAGACAATTTGACGAAAAAGACGACTTGTTTTGGAATATCTTCCGTTGCAAGAGGGACTTGATGGTAGGCTCGCGTCAAGTCTAGAATTGCGAATATGATCCTTCCCGCCAAATGTGGAGATATATCGTGAATGTGGGGAATTGGGTAACTATCGGTGACTATAACAGCATTTAGTCGGCGATAGTCTCCACAGGGTCACCATTCCATCGTTTTTTTTTGCTTTATTAGCAGTGGATTTGCCCATGGATGGTCTGCAAATTCCTTGTTCCAGCATAAATTCGAATTCGATCTTCGCTGCTTGGAACTTATCGGGTAGTAGACGTCTCGGTCTTTCGGTTATTGGAGACCCTTTGGTTAAAATATAATGAATCACACCGTGCTTGGTCGGGCTTCTGAATGTGTTAGATGTAAGATCTGGAAATTTCGAAAGAATTTCGTGGAATCTGTTCTTGGGATCGACGGTGGATACTCGCGGTTCGTTGTTGCGAGATAGATTTTTGATGGTAGAGAATTTCGTCTTTGTGTCGATTAGCTTCTTGTTTTTGATGTTAAAGAGTAGTCCAAAGTGACGAAGAAAATCAGCACCAAAAATTTGGCGTGACACTTGAGCGACACAAAACTTTCCTCGAAGCGGCCTGCGGAGGCCTAAATCGAGTACCAATAATTGTTCTCCGTATGTATTGATAGTCGTCTCAGATTAGTATGGTGAATGAAGTAGGAGTCCATTTCCTAGTTTAGGCATAGTGATAGTCTACATTATTATTCAAAAGAACGTTTATCCAAATACAAATTTTCATAAATTGCTTCAATTTCACGATAATAACTTTCAGCTGTAGTTACTCCACCAGCCCTTCGTCGATGATAAATTGCTGTGCAAGTAAATGCCTCGAATCTTGTTCTGGCTTCATTCAATTTGATATCGCATTTAGTTCACTTAGTAATTAGCTAATTAGTATTTCTCGATCTTTTGAGGAACTTCCTTCCTTAAGCCCTCGATTCAATACGGGCGACAACTTCGAACTATAATAGTCGAAACGAAATGCTAACGTTCGAATGACCCAATGAGAACGTCGAGTTCTGTCAAACTCGTGCAGTCAAATCAAATTGAAAGTGAATGTTTGATAGTCCTAAGTGCGTATGCTCATTCATTATGATATTCAAGTCACAAATTTAATGTAGCATTTACTTAATATTGAGATAAAATCATTCAAACGAACATAAGATTTAATTATTTGACATTCATCAATAGGAACGAACTGGAAATGGAGCAAGCGACAACTGTCGTGTTCATTGGGCCTCTACAGTTGTGGTTGCATACATTCTATTTTGACATTCATTATTGTCGGCTTTGTCATTTGCATTGGGCCAAGATCTTAACTGTCAAAGTTGACTCATGGATGTCAAAGTTTACTCACACATGTCAAATTCACCTTTTTGACTGTTTAGATCGCTAAATTTAAATTCAGCATGGATTCGATGAATCGGTAGGGGATAGGAAAATCATGAAATAAAAGTAATACACTATGAAGGTACCAAGGCTAAAATAAATTCACAGAAACATTTAGAGGGGTAGATAAACGAAAGCATGTAAATTTTCGCCATAATAGTATTTCTCATTTTCCTTTTCTTCCTTTTAAATCGTTTGCCTCAATGTACTAACAAGCATTTGGGATTATTTAACGATCCCTGGTTTTGACGTATTGGGAGATTCCACTCATAAAATGTGTTTGTGAACAAAATTAATAAAACAACACTTTTAGTGCTTATTACATAATCTGTAAATAGCTCAGAAAAATTATTTTATTTATTTTTAAAGCAAATTGATATTATCATTTATCTGACTTGAAAGCAAAATGTTTATTCATTCTTCTTAGTTCCAAAAAATTTCATAAGTTTGAAATTCTCTTTAAGCACTTTCCACTTAATTAAGAACGGTTTCTTCTGTCTTCAAAGAAAAAAAGGAACAAATTGGTTTATTTGATTTTTCCTTCAAATTGAAAAAAATTAACACGACGTCAATGTTTTACTGGTTTCCTTTGAGAAACAGAGGCATTTATTTTATCTCTACGTGATGGTTCTTCTTTATTAGCCTCAAGGATGAAATTTACAATGGACTCGAATGGCAATTAGTTTTATAACCATTCTTATGCCTTTGCTCTGATAATTTCATATTTATGCTAGATAGGTCAAATATGGAGCTTCCTTAAAGTTTATTGCATTTTATTGTACTTCTAAAAAATAGCCTCAAGCCAAAATCGTGTTTTTTGTCTCCGGTGTCTCCCCTATGTATTAAAGTAAAAGTTTCTTAGCTTTTTAAAGATTGTAAATTTAAAAAAAATATCCATGGATGAATGATCTTAATAGGATTTCTGTCTTTTATTATGAATTCGAATCTTGGCGTCATCGCTCATTTCAGGACGAATTGTCTGTGTCACATCCAGAATTTGATTCGCTCTCATCACAGCGTAGAGTTTTAAGGTATCACCAAAAGTCAACTGTAAATGTCTATCCTGTAAATCGATATCGAGATATTCCAGCAGCAAGTAAGCTTCTACAGTCTGCCAGAACAATTGAACGCTATTAATAGCATCACAGCTTGCTTTGTAACATTAGACAACAGTTCGCAATGAAAGAGCTGGTAGAGGTCTTCCTCCCACAAGCACGCCAACAAGTCATTCAGCAGTTCATGCCAGTTGAACCCCTTGGCATGACACAACTTTCTGCGTATTCCTTGTCAGTGTTACAAAGAAGAGTGCGAAACAGTCAAACCCACGTCAGTAAACTCCTTGCGTCGTTTTTCCACCCCTTCTCCGGAAGACGTTATGAAGTTGAATTGTATAGACTTTGAGAACGAAGCACTAGGAAAAATTATTGCGAAATCAGCAGGAAATTCTCTGGAACGGTTAATGGTATATGCAGGCATATATCGCATGAAATGAAAGCCACCTCTTCTAGATTCCAACCCGCAGCTCCAGCACCGTTAAACGCTAGACTTTTGGCTTAGTGGCATTGGGATCTGCTGTTCCGATATTCACAGAGGTTTGGCTGCCTCCCTCTATTCTGTTCTTCCAGCTCCAAACAATTATGTCAATAACCTCTACGTGGGGGTAGATTAAATTTCAGCTCGCTGGATGTGATGAGGATGAAAGATGCCTGCTCCATGAAAGATAAAATCCTTAAGACAACTTTTTGATTTCCAGCTGGAAGCTACACACATGAGTATGTGCTCACTATACGCACTCATCCGGATAAGATGCTCCTCAGGTGACGAGCATCAGTCGAAGGGTGAAGTAGTCCGCTTTTAATTTCAATTTTGGAGTTAAAAGCAACATCCTTTGAACTGCAGCAATCAAAAACAAAACGGATCACAGTCACGATCCAGATGTTTTAGAATCTCCCGATTCTACGGGGTGTGTTACAGGTAGAAGCGGAGCATCAACCGGAAAATATCATGTCAGCGTATTTAATCCTGAAATAATGTTGTTCGCGTAAGGGCAAGTGATTGAGAGAAAATTGTGCCTGAACTGGCGGCACATTTAATTTTGATGATGTTTTCTGCGAAAGGATGATTGCCAGTTTTTGATGGAGGACTTCACCTTTGAAATGGATTAAATTTCATGTCGAGAGCGTCAGGAGCAAGAATTGTGTGCGGTGTTATAAGGACACTGTTTTAAAACTCACGCGATGAAGTTGATTGATTGAAAAGTGGATTTTTTGGTGTGTATGCTTTTCTCATCCTTAATGGGATGGGTTGGTGTAAAGGTTGGAACTGTAGAGAATACGGAAAAATTATTCTGACCCATCAAAGTTGCAGGATTTGGAGGGCGTTTTTTGTTTATGTTATGTTTCAATAATCAACGGCATAATACTTAAATTCTCAGAATGATCAAATAATGATGATCATATTTCAATTTTCATTATAGCTTTCGCCGTCGTGGAACGAAGGATTGCTTGATAAAAATTAATGAGACCTGATGGAACAGCGTTCAAGTTTTTCCTGCATAAGCTTCTAAAAATATCTTTGTTGTACGTAGAACACGGCAAAAATGGACGTAGGCGTTATGTTTGCTGCCATATTATTGTCGGATATGATGTTGTGTATAGCTTATAATAATATTTTGCATTTTTTTATTATTTCCCATTTTTTTATCAGTATGTATATTTTTCATATCTATCTAAATTTTGCGGCATCTGGCGCACAGCTTTAAAATGGGATTTCTATTGAAATTCGTAGCTATTTTTCTTCCTCTTAGAGCCACAAGAGATAGTTCAAGGTGCTTTAGAGACTTTAATCGATCAGAATATTCAAATGTGTGATACCATCTCTCGGTCAGTATCAAAATTGTTTTGTTCAACATGTGGCATTGTGTGTGTACACAAGCTTTGTAATCTAAATTCAAGCAATAATGTAGGATAATTAATTTTGTAATAAAATTGCATTGTTATTCAATATATTTTTTAAATGATTTATTCTGAAATAATTACCTTTTTGGGATAAGAGAAGCTTCAATTGGGCAAACTCAGGCATTGATTTTTTGAAAGGGTTCGAGTTTTTCTCGTAATAACTTCAAAATGATATACAGCAAACAGAACAAAAGCAAGCGGAAAAGCGGGAATAATGAAATTTCTATTAACTGCAATTTAATTAACAATTCCAAACCCATAGTTCCAATAAAATTCAATTTCCCCAGCAATTTCATTGTTTAAAACTCAACAATTCAAATCGAGGCTATAAAAATTTCATCATTTTCACATAAAATTCAAATTGAAGCCGGCGAAATGCTGGTACCATTGTTGCCAAGTTAATCGGAACTCTTAATAAATTTTTCGGGGTGTATATCCCCTCATCAAGGACATTTATCCATGGGGATGACAGTAAAAATTACCTTTTCGATATTTACGACGATGATATCAATAATGGTCCATTTGTGGAATTTCCATTCAAGCCTAGATTTTCATGGAACAATTCGATGAGTTTTTGATGAGATAAAAGTTTAATTCTGCACTGCATATATTTTATGTTTGCGATGTTTGCGGTTTATGAAGTGGATGTCGTTCGATAAAAGTTCGCGTTCATTATTATCCTTGATGGTGGAAACGACATGCTTTTATACAGTGTAGATGTGGAATCACTGATCCGGAAGACTGTTTTCGGGTTTACGGAATCTGTTGAGTTTGAGTTACATCTGAAAGTGATAAGGATACTCAGTTAGATATTGATTATGCAAAAATTGGATTTGTGAGATTTATCATCCATGAAATAGTGTTTAAATAATTTTCAGAGCAAACAAACTGAAGTCTATTAAACTGAAAAATAATAACAAGCTCAGCAGACATTGTTTTCTTATCGAGAGCAAAAATAAAACACTCTTTTTATGGTGGACATCTAGTCGTTTCATTTAGATAATTAATTAGTTGAACACTGATTTTTTAAGAATTTCTTTCATGAAAACGACGGACGATGTTTCAATAGCCATATTGGAAAAATTCATCTATGCCTTCTACATGAAGCAAAGAACATGGCCTAAAGTTGAATCCCCTACCAAAATACCGCAAAGCTAGCAAACCACAACCGTTTAAGCAAGGTAAGAAGAGATGCGGCTATTCCGGTTACCAGGGATCTGCGTACCACTCCACCCAAAGCACTATTTATGCTCCTTAAAAGACAGAAGCCAGCCTGTCTGAGCTCCTTACCAGAATGGAGGTGAAGTACTCTGCAATTTGTTTGTAGGATCTTCATCTCTGGCAAAATAGAAGTACTGGCCACTTCACCATATTAAGCACGGCTGGGCGAAGATCAGGAGAAGTAGAGTTCATTTTCTCGATACTTTGTTTTCATCAACGTTTCAAGATAGTCATTCCAAGAAGAAATCTGGCACAAACAAAAGTTTACAATGCAGGAATTGGTTAAAATATTCACGGATAGATCGAAAATGTGAAGCAAGGATGGCAATGGTGTGATTTTTGAGCAGCCAGAGCTAAGACTTTCCTTTTGATTCTCTGATAATTGCAGCGCATTTCTACCAGAGGTCATGGCAATATACAAAGCCAGGCAGCTACTCAATCACTATCAAACGTTCACCAAATCCAACATAGCTACGAAATATCAGCCACTCCTACACTCTGTACATTCCAAAATGTCTCTTTAATGGATACCTGGACACATTGATATAATGGGAAACTGCGAGGCAAACGTTCTAGCGAGAACAATGCACACTGATCTTTTCGATTATCTAGCAAACATATTTGTTGGTCAGTGTCTAGCTTCCATAAAGCTAAGCACTAATCACCACTGCTTAGAGGATGCAAACAGAGCTGGGCTTGGAGAAGATACTTGCAGGGAAACCGGATAAATTCGATTGAGCGAGAACATACCCAGCTGCTCCTCTAAATATGATTCGCGAGGAATTTAAGACTCACAATCTCAATATTTCAGGATCAATGTCTAACAGGCAGGCCTTTTAGAACCATTGGATTCTGCCGTAATCGCAGGTTGAAAGAAGAGGAAGAATCAATCGAGTATTTTTTTCTGTGAGTGCCTTGCACTTTTCAGAAGACAGACGCAAATCCTAGGTACCCTTTCCTTGAAAGACCTCATGGTGAAAGTGGTAACAACATAGCCAGCTTCATAAGAGAATCAAACTGGTTTTTAGAATCCAATGCAGAGGTTTTAGTGCCGTCCTTTCTTCTTGTGGTATCATAATAGGCCTCATAAGATCTAAGTAAGCCATCTCTGTATAAAAGGACTGCCACCACAACCTACACCTACCTACATTACAGTTGATCATACGTGGAAGCATATATGGCAATGAAAACGACATTCAAATTCAAAATTGTTACATGACCATCAATGTTAAATTGTCTAAACAACAACAGAGAGTAGCCTTTAAAACTAAACTAAAATGAATTTTATAAAATCTGAAAATCCAAATCATTTCAAAATGCGCGCCAAACTGATGCTCCATCGAAATTCGCAATTCTTGACGTCACTGGTTACACAAACCTGAATTAGTATTTTCCAACTTAAATGAAAATAAAGCCAGGCATTTTTTTTTTGGCTGTTGTACTGCTTTTAGTAATTCCCTCTTTGGTCGCAACAATCAGGATTGTTATTGACCACCACGAGGAAAACTTTCCACAAAGGTCTTGATCAACACAGATTTCATTGTTTCTTAATGAGCTTTTGAATCGTTCATATTAAAAAATTGATGATGTCGAGAAATATAAACGGTATGATGAGATTTCAAAATGGTAAGGCAAAATTTTAGACCATCAAACCATCGTATTGCAGTTTGTGTGTGACTTGTTTCCAAACGAAAGGCATTTAAAATTTTTTTGAAGAGACAATAGCTCATTTCAAAAGCTGTAAGAACCGAACACTTTTAAAAACTTACATAAATCCTGAATAGAAAAAATAGAAGAAATAATTGGTTCATGTAATTGATTGAAATAAAGTTGAAAATAATTGGCTGCTCGAATAGACTAACTTACATTTTTTTGATAAGAGCCTTGTGAATTTCATCAAGACAGTAATAGAACTCTTAGTCAAACAAAAAAAATTGAGAAAAAACTATGACCCTCAAGCGAATTATTCTGTTACAATACCCATTCGTACAATTTTCTTGAAACGATACACCAATATCATTGGCAAGAATGAAAGAAAAACTTCCTTTGCATACGGTAAAGCGATCCTAAAAATTCTTCATTTGAATTCCTGATGAAAGGAAAAGTTCAAGTAGCTTGCAATATGGAAACAGAAAAATAATATTCAAAATATGGCAACTGCCAAGAGCTGCAAGAAAGACGAGAGACCACCTTTCAATTGGTCGAGAAAAGGACATAAAAGCCAAAGTACTGATTGGGTAGTCACTTTTTACAAATCATTTGAAATACAATGGCTTACAATTTTGCCTAACAGGAGAAACCACTAGCGACCACTTGTCTGTTTCTTTTTTCAGTTCAACGCGAAAAAATGGACTTTTCCATAGTTCAATACTCAACCTTCAAGGCTATCTGAAAGTCTGTTAGCAAACTTCCAAGGTGTGTCGTCATCCCTCCCTATCAGGAAAATAGTAAAAGGTAGAGAGGGAGGACGACCCTCTCTATCAGGAAAATAGCAGAAGCCACTCCAAGAAGAAGAAAAACCCATTATATACTGTGTACGTCCTTAGCGCGCAAAATTTTACAACGGTTTCGATCAAACTTTCCCATTCGCAGTAGAATTTTTTTTCAGCATTTTCAAACTTTCATCCTTGGTAAATGTCAGCACGAACACTTGCATGAAGTTAAGGATATTTTTAAACACACCGTACCATTCCGCCAGGATATTCTCTTGTGCCTTACCAATTTCTGTCTGGAGTTATTGGTGTTGATTTTACGATCGAAACGTGACATTCGCATTCACTTCGATGAAATGTAATGGTACAAAACGCCGCCACAAATACATCAAAGTCGACAAAGTACAGACAATAGCTTTTTATCCTTTCAACTGGCATAACAAGCGGAAAACTCATAAATGTTTATTGATTTTCCGCGACACTTTGCCAAGCGTCGTACATTTCGTATGCATGGAAAGCATCGAAACATTCTGATTTGATCACCGCAAACATCTGAAAACAGCTCGATTGTCAGCAAGCAGGCAAGCGAACAAGGAGTGCGTCATTCTGTTTGCACAAGATATGCGAAGCATATTTCAACACATCCTCGGAGAAGCTCTACTCCTCATTGTCGTCATGCAGCACTGTTCCAACATGGCCGGTCACTCCTATTGAGTTGTCGTTGCAACCACAATGTTTTAATCAAATTACTGGTGGATCGAAATGTCCTCGAAAACATGACACAAGGACTACAGCCATCAGTTCTGTTTGTACTAACTACTCTACCTTTCAGCTCAGTTGGCTGTTTGCAAAGGAAACACGTTGGCACGTTGCTGGCGAGGTGTCTGGTTTGCTTTTGACGATGGGATAAGGACCTCATCGAGGAGTGCGGTTTGTCAGGCTTTGCACTTTCCTATACCACACAGCAGAAGTGCTGAAAACTTTCGTAAGTCTTCTGCCAGGATCAACTTTATCTCTGTGGTTCCAAGCAAGTAGAACGAGTGATTTAGTTGGAAGGAACATTGCGTGGATAGAAACACGATACCTTCTCTCTCAACATACTTGAATCACAGAAATGAGATGTCGTTCGTTTGGGTCCAAGATCACATTAACAATTCGTTTATACGTCCTTGCAGCAAAATTGCTTTGATAAAGCACGAAAACTATTTTGGGTATTAACAGAACAAGCGTATAGTTATTTTTTAAATATGAACTGTTATTGCTGACTTGATTTGTTTAAAATTTAAAAAAAAAGTCCACAAACTAAAAAAAATAGTTAGCGTTATCAAAAATTAAAAATAAGTTTGAAAAACGATTAAAACGAATTTCTACTGTGCTAAATATATTTTTTGACAAAGATTCCATTACGCTCAAAAGATTTTTTGATTAGTGGGACAAATTCTGTACACGTTTCTGACTCCGTGTGCTCCATACAACTCATTGAAGCATTGCCAGGATCTATATTGTTGATATAAAAAAAAAGCTCATACAGAATTTAGGATAGGACGTGAGCTGAAGTATTCACTTTTCGCTCCAGCTAATCATAAAATTCAAATAATTCATATCAACTTTTGATTTACATTGAATTTCCGTTTGGAAGTAACAGAATTCAACTAAAATTTTCTCCAAGTCGAGTTAAAATATAAAGTTGAAATATATTTATTTAAATGAGCTCTACCAATTGGCATTGATGGAGCTGTCCGGTTTGCTTCTATGTCGATTTCCTTAAGCCTTTGGCCAGGATTCCTAATACTGTTTCTTCGGACGGTAAACAAAGTTCAACAACTAGAAAAAATTTGCGAAATATTTACTGATCTTTTTCATCAATTGATCCTGCCTCCACTATCTCAAATATTATTAATATTCCTTTTCACTTTCCACCTATTTTTGATGTTATTTCCACCCACTCAACCGGAGTCCTACCATTGATTGATTCTTTAGATTCCAACGTGGACCCTTATATTAGGAACCTCGTCTGACCTCGGGTCCCAATATATTCACCAAATCCTTATCTTACTCACTATGCGTTCCACTTTGTTATATTTTTAATGCTAGTTTATTTTCTTTCCTTATTTGTGGAAGTTAGCAAACATTTCCCAGTACTCAAGTATGGTTCCCCATCCGATGCTTCCAATTATCATTCCATTTCAATACTTTCTTGTCTTCCCAAACTCCTTGAAAGCATTGTCAACAATAAAATATACCAAGGTCTTTATTGTAGGTTGTTTCCGTTCCTAAAAATGGTTTCCTTCCAAACCGTTCAACCAATACGCATCTCATTGAACTTACCCATTTTTTCGCAAAATAGCTCGACAATCGTTCCCAAATTGATGGACTGACTTCAGTAAGGTATCCGACACAGTCAACCTTAACGTTCTATTGCAGAAGTTACCTCACTTTCGCCTGTTTGGTCCACTACTCTCCTGGCTTGAGTCTTACATCAGTTCTCATTCATGTCGTGATAGTCTATGTGGGGCACATTCTACTTTCTTCTACCCTACCTCCGGCATTTCTCAGGAATTTATCCTTGGCCCTCTTCTTTGCATACTCCCATAAATGACTTTTTTTCTGTCACAGCTTCTTGGTGTTTCCTGTATTAAAAACTTAAACTACTTAAAAATTTACAGAATTTTTCGCTCAGAAGAAAATTGCATCGCACTCTAAATGGATCTGAACGCGATCAATTTTTGGGGTCAAATTAATTTTCCAGAAATGTCACAAAATGTCCTTCTCCTTAAAGTCCAGTCCAAATGATCATACCTTCACGTTACACGATCCTCCACTTGCAGCTCTTTTTCAAATAGAACATCTGAGAGTGATTTTCGACCCGAAACTTAAATTGAAGCCTCACTTTGTGGCAATAACCGCACGTGACTCTCTTGTTTCCGGGTTCGCACTAAAGCACTCTCATATGTTTATTGACATTTTTTCTTGTAAGAACCATCCTTGAATTTTGCTCGCAAGTATGGTCATCACAATATCAATATTTAAACTGTATGATTGAATCTGTACGGCACAAATTCAATCGTTTCCTTATCTTTGAATAAATAAATTACAAACATAGCTTATGCTTGCATCAACTTCCTACTTTGAAATCTCACAGACTCCTCTAAGATGTGTGTTTTCTGTTTCGGCTTCACCACCGTCAAGTAAACTCTAGCCTCCATGACAGGTTAGATTATCATACTTCAGAACGCCCTGTCAGATATGATAACACATTTACCTTTCCACATACTAGAACTGAAACTAACTACCGTACGCCGATGTTGCAGCTCCCCTGAAATCACAATATTCTGTGACATGGTCCGTTTCCATACTTACTCTACATTTTTAAACAGAAAATAGGGCGCATCTTATTTTATTAATCTGTTCAATGTGATGTATTTATTTTTTTGTTGTTTTTTGTCTTGTAATTGGACTATCCTAGTCTGTAGGATACAATCTAAATAAATACATAAATAATTTTGCACTAATTAAAAAATATATAAACTTAGACATTGTCGTTTTGAGTATTTTTACCTACTGCATTATATTTTCCAAGCAATATCAAAGCAAGTGGAAACCGATTTAAATTTTTTGGCCTTTTCTTTACAAATCGATGCTGCTTAGGTTTTTCATAGAAGTTTTCAAGCCGTACCTACTTCACCGACATTTTGTCGAAGTCCATTTCGTTGATTTCGATGTCGTTTCAAATAATAAATATTTTCAACGATCTAAAGAAAATTTTCATGACTGAAAATCAACGTAGAAGATGTTGAAATTCTCAAAGGACATGCAACTATGCTTTAGCTCATGATGTCAGCTTGCAAACGGAATAAATAATATGCTTGAAAGATCAATAAAATCCTTTGAACTGTGCAACGAGCATTGAATTAAAAGTCATGGCGAAACATACAGATCCAAAGCTGAAATGCTTTCATTGAAATTGTGATACATTTCTATACGGACCTCAGAAAAGGATATTGAATTCACATTTGGATCACATAGACCATGGTGATATGTCAACTAGCCGGGGAAAATTGGTTGTGGAGGAGCTATCGGTTTGAAAACTTTACCAAGTGCAAACAGGAAAATCGCTAATATGAATAGCTCGTCATTAACAAGCTTGATTTCGATGTGGATATGCATACCACACTGTCAAGTATATCCTTTAACTATCAAGAGTATTGATTGCCTCAGAAATGTCAATGGTGTGAATCCTTATTGCGATTGCATTTCAATCAGATTCACAAATAACCCCATTTCAATGAATTGGTCATTTTAGCTTGGTCATGCACGTTTTTTCTTGTGTCCTGTATATAATTATAGTAATCTATGGTGCAACTGTCCAAATTGGGTCGATTTCTTGTGGTACATTTACTTGACCAACAGAACACTAGGAGATGAAGTGGCCAGCGACACATTTCTTCGTGCTTACTACCCACATGTGACTTGGGTACTATCCCAATACCGAGAACTACTTCCTGCGAGGCAGCTTCGAACCTGGCACTCGGTGCAGAGATTACTCCCGCATAATATAATATCCTCATGAACGGGAAAGAAAAGTAGTAAAAGATATCAAAGATCAGAATACATATGTACATAAGTGATTTAACGTTCTGTCCCCGAAATTAATCATTAAAACACTTTCCTGGAGAAGGACTTAATGAAATAAGTGTCAATAAACACCACTACTCTCGGAAACATCCCGCATAACCATGCGAAATGTCTCCTAGGGTGATGGTGGCACTGGTTGACCAAGCGCGGACTATCTGGTGTATCTTACTACAACCACCACGTTGCTCCCGCAAAGGGGCCTCACCTTGTCGAGGATGATAGTAACCTATCATGAGCTTCTCGACCCCGTGGTAACCTATACAATCCAATACAGGGTACGGACACAGCCTAAAGGGCTGCTATGGTTTTGCCCAGTAAGCACCGACTTTTTTCGGCGAGTGCCTCAGGTGTGTGGGGCCGACATTCCCAAAACCTTCACACCAGAGTAGCAAGGTCAATCTATTGCTTCATTTCCCTGCACAGTAAAAAAATATCAATGAAAAAAATACGAATATATAATATAATCTTCAAAAAAATTTGGACTAGTCAAACTTTACTTACTTTCTCGAGTATCGCTGACAAACTGGAAAGATCATTTGTTTTTCAATAGCTTTTCAACCTCTACCAATCTTTGGATCGGGAGACCTATCCTATGTTTCGCAGCTATGCTTTGGACTCCCAAATGTTCAGAAAACCTTCCCTCCTCCCTCCCAACCCATGTACAATGGGATGGCAAACAGTTCTCCGGATTTACGTGTGAGCTGATTGGCCTATTGTCGGCAAATTATGTGAGGGCCTGGTCGAAAGGCAAATTTATTTATAAATTTAATGGACTTCAGGACTTGATTTGCCAAAGGAATATTTTTGTGGAAGAAGTAATGCTAACGTTTTAAACGAAGGAAGATTGAGTCAAAGATAAATATAATATACATCTTTACAGATGCTTCCTAGCATTGTTTTCGGCGATACATTCGTAGTACGCTTATCTAAGATTCTGTATTAGATCAATAACTTCAATCAACTGCAGAAATTTAACGACCATTTGATGGTCAACAATACTTTGCAATGCGGCAAATTTTATTGAATTGGACCGGAACTATTTTTTCCCGGAAAGACTAACTTTCACGCAATTAATAAAAATAAACTGTAACCATGCACAATCTTCGGACTAAAGAAAACCGTTTCCAAGGACCTCATCCACATTTGATGGCGTTCGTAGACAATTCCATCAAAGCCTTATGACGAATACAATTCAATGTTGCAAGGAAACGTAAACAACTATTATATTAATCATTATTTCAGCCTCCATAAAGTCCTTTCGAATAGACATGGACGCCCACGCAATATTGTCAGCGACGCGCAGAAACAAAAGGAGCCACGCGAAAAACACGAAAAAATATGCTCGTTTTATGGAGAAAAATTCGCATAACGAATGACCGGCCTCAATCTTCGCCGTGACAAATGTGAGCGAAATAAAGTTTTTCCATCATAATTTCCCTCGCCGCCCACGAGGTACAGAACGGTCGGATGGGGTTGGTTTACGCTGTGACTGTTGGTCCTTGGCTTGACTTGGCTTCCTTCTGTCGTTGTCGTTTTAATATCACAGGAAGAGTAGCTGGTTGACTAGCGAGCTGGTTTTCAGGATATAATAAAAGGATTCACCGCCCTTCCCTTGTGTGAAGAAGACAAGACGGCGCCACCACACATTCCAGGGATCTTGGTTTCATTTAATTCTAAAAGGAAAACAGCTTTGAGTTGTGTCTTTCATGTCGGATCATAATGAAATCGGAAAATGCGAGCGTCGGATTATTTATTCCTGGACGGAAGGGAATGCTCACATCATCAATGTACTTAATCACGCTATTAACGCCCATATAGGACGATATTTTAAGCTTGACTTTGCCAAATCAATGTATCAGATTCATTTTAATTGCTAGCTTATGTCCTTGATGGACTAATGCGCAATAGCAAACGTGGTATTTGATGGTGGGTGATTTCAATTCAGAATAATTGGGACGATAGAAACGATAAAAAATAATGCTCGTGCCAAAACTGACTTTGTTTGCTTCGCGACTCTTGAAAACAAACATGCTTAGGTGTATAAGCCGAGAAATTGTGCGGGAAATGAAATAGGTCCCTACATGTTTTTCTAATGTCATGTGCGTATTTGGTTCCTTTTTAAGTATTTACTTCTGTTTGAAGGATCAGCAGGCAGGTATTGGTTCTTATTAACTTCCCTGAATATGCGAAGTGCTTGTAATCGCCTCAAAAATCGAAATTAAAATTTTCAACACATCTCCACGGTTTGAGGTCTTTAGAGTATATTTAAAGTGTTTTTAGAAAGAAGGATATATGTATGTGTATGTACGTTCGTGGACACTTTTTTCTACGAGCATAACTCACGTAAACAAAGTCGTATCGACTTTGTTGAGGTGTCAATCGAAGCGTCTTTGCAATCTTAAGAGCTATTCAGTTTTTGGTTCACTTCGGTCGGTGGGATTTGTAGTTTTGACCCTTTGAAGATCATTTCTGTCATGCGCTATATCTCGCAAACCAAACATGGGATTTGCATCGTTAAAGTGTCAATCGACGTGACATTTGACATTTGTGTAATTCTATCAAATTTTTAAAAAAATGATAGAGCTGTTTTTAAATTTATTAAAAAAAGTGTTGATTTTTTCCATAAACAATAAATTTTTAACGAGATTCGCAAGACACAGTAATCAATGTTTACAAAATTTATATACTCCAAACAGTTTTTGTATTGTAAAATAAAAAATACAAAATTATTAAAAGTCATCATGATCTGCAAGGTCATTTAAGTCATTCACTATAGCACGCGATCCAAATATAATATTTGCATCAATAAGGTGTCAATCGACACGTTCTTAAATTTTTGTGATTTTTTCAAATCTATAAAAAAATCTTTGTAGCCGTTTTTTTAAATTAATAGAAAAAAGTTATGGTTTTTTCATAAAAAATTAATTTTCAACCTGATCTGCACAATACAGTAATAAATATTTATAAAATTTATAAACTCTTTTCGATTTTTTTAGAGAAACCAGTAAATTTATTTTCCATGATTACAAAAAAAATTAAATATAAAAAATCATTCAAAGTCACCATGAAAAAGGTGTTCATGCGAATGATATTACCTGATGACTCTTATTCCAAAGATATTGTTGGAAAGTCAATCGAAGTTTATTAATATTTGCATAATTTGAATAGTTTCCGTAGTGTTTTCATTTTAATAAAAAAAAACTGCTTAAATTTTGAAAACCAAAAGAAAATTCAATCAAATTTGCATTTGGGGTAATCAATCATGAAATCAATACTTTGCAAGATCACACGGTTTTAAAAGCTTTCACCAAATAAAGAAATATAATTTTTAGTAGTTTGGTTCTTTAGTGATCGTACGATTTCAATTACTTTCTCCATCATCATTTGTAATCCATTTTACTTTTGACATGCAAATAAACCGATTATTGACTGCATATTTTATGTTTGAACATAAAAAATAATTATTAGTCTCATTGATGTAAAATCGTGAAAAAATACAAATTCAGTGATTATGACGAAGTTATGGCAATTTTGAACGAAACTATTCAAAATGGCCACCATGCGATAAAATCTCTTAAATTTGCGTAACAATAAAAACTGCATTCATTTTTGCTAGCACTTTTTTGTCCTTCAACAATCGATATGAAAATAAAAAATAACGTAAAAAGGCTTTTTAACCGCCCCCCCCCCTTTATTTGCGTGAATATTCATATACAAACCAATCCATCCGCCATCCACCAAAAGCCTTACGTAATCAATGGACGCTCCCTGAGATGACACGATTAATATTAATTCATTCCAATTACTGTTATTATTATTCAAAGTAGCTTTATTTTCATTATTATTTTGTGTTTAATATTTTTAATATTTATGTAGATATTACTGGGAAGTTGACCGTGTGGACCTCAAGGCTGACACCTCACGGCTTGTTTCTTAACATTTCATGCTACTTAATAAATTCCTTTCTTTAAATATTGTGACTATGCCATAAACTTTTTGGACCTAATGGAACTTATCCTGTCTCACAGTCAGAGATGATATATGCCTTTGTAAATAATCTACCCTTGAATACATTATTTTCAATAGCGTATTCACGTTTCAAGCTCAGTTACTTCATTTACTCTTCCGTGGAGGACTCCGAAAATCTGTTAACAGTGAATTATTTGTTAATCCGTGCCCTAGAGTTTCTGATCCAGTGGTGTTCCTTTTTTCGTCCTATGAGAAAGACACGCCCATTTTTTTCTAAAAAAAAATCCAATAAATTTCTTTTTCAATTGGTCACTATACAAACGTGCATTATGTGTGTGTTCGATTGAGATCTAGCACTTAGCGCTCAAATTCCTTAAGAAAATGATTGCTAGGCAAAAATAGAAATCACTAGCCTCCTCTTCTCTGAAGAAAATAGCAGCTCGAAACGCCCGATATACAAAAGATGCAATCAAGGGTCATTCCCTGCATGGTTCTCTGCAAAATAGCACGGAGTGAGTCTGCTAAGCCATCGGTGGCCGGGCAGAATGCAGTCTTGGACATTTTTCGCTATCTCAGATACAGCCATCATCGGAACTGGGGCAACAACACAATCGCGGATACGTTTTGTATCTAAAAGTTGTATCGGAGGCGCCGACACCGCTTAATTGGATGCAGATTTATCTAGAGTGCGCGTCCGTGCACAACCGCCACTTTTTGCGGTGTCACTTTTGTCACTTGACGGTGACGACACACTTTTGACGGCGATGAACCCAGCATGACAGCGGCTGGGAAACGTATCGAAATAGCAGCTCATTTAATTGGACGTTGAGGACTATGCGGAAGCTGTGCTTGGGTGCAGCCAGGAAGACCGCAGAATTCAATTTGGGGCAATGTGGCAAATTCGTTGCATGTTCAACAACGTGTCGACAGCTGAGCTGGCTGCCAGCCCATCGTCACGGCTAGTCAAATTAGTATAAACCAATGTGGAATTAGCCGCTCGCTAAGTTGTTTATGGAAGTTTCTCGAGCTGATTTCATGATTTGATATTTCTGAACTAATTGTTACGATTGATGACTGCAATTGATTTTCATTTAGTGAAAAAATTAAATTTCCATGCATTGGAATTCCGTTCTCAGCCAAAGATGTTTATTAATATTGATGGATGACGTAGGAGCGGCAACCATGTTTTGCCGTCTATTGCAATGTTGACAACTTACTTCACGAACATTATTTCGAATCAAGAATTTCTAGAGTGCGCGTGGTTAAATGACAGTAATGAAATCGTGCGAATTAATCAATTTTCGTAGAAAAATGATTTCAATTACACATAACGAAAGTTGAAGACAGTTTTTAGAGCTTTATAAGAACTTGCCTGAATTATGGAAAGTCATGATATATTTAAAGATAAAAATGAAAAAAAATTTGCATGGTCAAAACTCCTGGAAACATATAAAGAAATAGATGCGCATCCAAATTTGGACAATTTGCGTAAAAGAGTGAATCATATTCGTACATGTTTTGGCCGAAAATTAAAGAAAATTGAACAAAGTACCAGGCCAGGAGCTGATCCTGAGGACATCTACATACCAAATTTATGGTACTTGATTGGTTGGTTGTAGTGGCAGCCCCCTTTGTCAAAACGGTGGCTCACATAGGCCAAGATAGGCCCATTGTGATACCACAAAGAGATGAAGTACGGCACTAGAACCTGTGAGATGACGAGAACCATTTAGATTTTCGTATGAAACTGGCTGTGCAGTAAATTCATGGTACTTTGAACAATTAAAATTTCTGCGTGACCAAGAAACACAAATCACCGGTGTATCTTCAATTGACCGTGAAACAGAAAATGAAGCAATTGAGGAAGCAGAAGTAAGTATACTTCAACAATATAGATAGAAGTGAAATAAAAATATGGTTGAATTATTTTAGGAAGCAAGTGAAAGCGTCATAGATAATAACACATAAAAGAAACGAAAAATCGTTGGGCTGAAGGGAATGACTTATTGAAAGACGCATTAGATTGTTTAAAAACAAAGGCAAAGAAGAAGAAAAAGATGAAGCCATTATATATGCAGAAATCTGGGCAGTTTCTTACCGGAAACTGACGCCGATCCAATAGATTTATGCTGAAAAGCCGATTAAGGACATTTTAGTTTTAGGCCTACTGAAAAAATCTGGTCAAACTTCTTCTACATTTTGTTCATCTAGAATTTATACACCTCCACATTCCATTCGAACTCCTTCCTCACAAGCTCACAAGTTTTACAGGCTCTTCATTCATGCGCTACCAATCGGCCTCAACAGACGACTATGCACCACTGATATCCGATGAGCATGATACGTTGATCCTTTAAGTTCATCGGTTGCCAAATTGTATAAAGAACTGTTTTTAACCATTAGGAATCCAAATCCATCAATTTGAATGATTTAAAGTTTATGCACAAATCTTTTTGCATATTCGATTTAAAACCATGGGGTAAACAAATGAGTTACGTTTAGTTACGCACTTGAAGGTTAATAGAAGCAACTTTAATCCATCCCAAGGATTTATACTTTTGAATTACTCTCACAAACATTTCTACTGAACTGAGTTCATACTTCCCGTCTCACTTTGACTGCTTTTCAAATTGCCCAATTAAAAAAAAATTATTCTCAACAATCCTCACACCAATACACTTTACTTTTTATTTGTTTTTCTACAGAAGCCGAGTTCACTACGTCCTTTGAATAAATTACATTCCCGTGAATTATTTTCCATACTGATTCAAATTAGAGGACCGAAAAAAAATGCTGGCTATATTCTCATTGTGCGGAAAATAACATTTTCATTGAACCGGACAAATCAAGATGTGATCGTGGACGGCTTCTATCTCGAAAGGAGCACAGTAAATCCCCTTTAATAGGAATATAAATGGTGTCCGCTTGAGTCCTTGTGACTCTCTCGCCAGAGCTTATCTACTAGAAAGCTTGCGCTTCGATAAAAATCTGCTGTGAAGAATCTTTCTCAGCAGAAGTAATCTATATCCTCCAGATCAATTTGAAGTAATCCTCCGCAGCAATCCTTCCTCTAAAGCCTTTCAACGCCATAGATATGCAAACTGGTATCGCGTAATTTTGTTGGGCAGGACTGCAGTACTGGAAAACGTCCTTTTTGGATGCCGCACGAATGCTTAAAGTTCAGAAAACCGTCAGTTCTTCTCTGAATCCTGGCAAGCTTAAAATGGCAACAACAACGACGTCAGTATCGTTGACATCGTTATCAAACTCGCCGTCAGGAATCTAGCCAAGTTTTCATTTTTCCTCTTTGCATTGCGGATTCAAGGGATAACTGTGGAGTTTCCATAATTGAAATATGCTAGATGTGAGTGATGCCTTTTGATGCTGGATAAGCTTCAGAGGACAGTGCAGTTGCAAGTGCGAAGCTAGTAAATTGCTGAAAGCATTCAGGATTAATTAAGATGTTAAAACAGTCTGCCACGCCTCTGCTAAGAAGAAACTATTATGGGAAAAAATGAGGATCTACTGAATTTGCTTCAGGCACTTAGTTTGGATCGTTTGAAGGAGTGCTTGAATTTTATTTACTTTTTTATTCACCACCAAAAACTGAAATTTTTTTCAGCAAATCATAGTTTGAATAACAAAATGAATTAAAGAGCATGTTTTTTAAAGAAATCTTCATCTCGACTGTATTTTTAATTGGCTCCACTTTCGTGGCCTATCGAATGACAAGGACATTCCCGCAAAATTGTTTGTAAGTTTGTATTGTACACGTTTTTTGTGAAAGTGACGACTAACGAGATTTATGGAAAAAAGTTCTTCTTACTATCATGATAGTAACGAAATCGAGAATCGACGACCCCAGGAACTAAGACTTAGTACTTAGAACTCTACACACCGCATAAAAATCTCCTTAGCTTCCCAAAATACACTGAAAAAATGCTTAAAGATTCTTATTCGTAGTGAATTCTCAACAGGAAGAACCCACTTCGATTTAAGTAGATATTGGTGGACCTGGTGTGCATAACATACGGAAACGCAAACGCTAGGCCATGGTAGGGTGAGCCCAAGTAGCAGCATCCATCCCTGGCGAGCACTGCTGATGTCTGTCGCCCAGTGAAGAGTGGTCGTCTTACAGTTTGCTTGCTCGCGTGTCCGTTTTTGTTGGTTGTAGAGAAATCGATCGTTTTATTCGGGAAGTAATTCATTATCTGAAAGCGATCTGATTTTGTTGCAATAGGGTAGGCCTTGATCAAAATTTTTGTTCTTATGCGTGCGGAATTTTTGAGAGAAGTAACGTTTAACTAGTACTGAACTGGATTGATTTTAGGTAGTTGATTTGCCGGTATTTTTGATAAACGACCCTAAGATGACTTAATTTTAAGTAATGAAATTCAGACAAATGGCCCAAAATACACAACAAGCTGAGTTGACCTGGAGACAGCCATCGCATTTCTAATTATGACGAGGCCAAACTCGAAGTTTTCTACCCGACTGAAAAATTGTCTCATCTCCGTAGCTGAACGTCCGTAAGGTCAATGAGGTGAAACTCTTGTCGTCCTTATTTCGTCATTTGGTTACGAATTTTAAAACAAAGAGTCAATTTTGAAGAAATTAATAACAGAATGATAAGCTGCAGTTCTGTTGTGATGGGACATACGGGCTTCTTGTCAAGATAGTCTGTAAGAGTCAGGACGGTGTGATCATCATGTTGGTAGTATCTTCTTCTAAAAAGTCCATCTGCATGCTGTTCAAATTCAAACCGACTTGTACGCAATCTGCTTTACGTTAAATCCATTCGCAGTCAAAGCAGAATCTAACAAATCACTCATTTTTATTGTCTTTTCTCACGAAACTATTTTCAAAACTTCAAAGGTCACTAGACCAATTTACTGCAACCACATTGCATCTCTATGAGGCACTCGATTTTGTCCGATCCCCAAAAATCCTTCGCCAGCGTTTATTTGCCTAACACGATCTTGAGCACTTAATGGCGTCCAAAAGAACACAGTTCTCCATTCAAATTGGCCGCCATGGATATTTTCGTTGTCCAAACACATTGACTCGTGGCTGTTCGTCAACGAATTGTTGGGTGCAACACTTCCAAAAATACTCTGGCAACCAGAATCCAAGCAGGAGCCACAAATATTTACGTGGTGTTCGCGATAATTCCCCGGGAGTTGGCCGGCGCCCAAAAACATTTTAATCGTGCCGACTTTGATGGAGGCACATTAAAGCTCATTAATTTGCACAGATGAACTTTTACATACGTGAAAAGTGAGTTTTTTATAGATAAGGTAATCATGGGAATGGGTAGGATATTGTGATAACGACGTCACGACGAAAATAAATTAGTTGATGGGCATATGTTTTTGGAGGTGCATGGCAGCCAAGCGATTATATTTTGGTTGTT
This sequence comes from Oxycera nigricornis, assembly GCA_963942545.1. Lineage (NCBI taxonomy): Eukaryota > Metazoa > Arthropoda > Insecta > Diptera > Stratiomyidae > Oxycera > Oxycera nigricornis. The sequence goes on from OZ012659.1 coordinate 8,552,989, forward strand.
ATTTTACACCTAGAAGCGAAATTAATCATTCTGTAATTGATGTTCATGCATTACATTAGGATTACAAAGTATTCATTATCTGAACGCAATATAAATGAGGAGATAATTTCGAAATTTATTTCAGACTTAAATTATTTAGGTATTCATTTTATGGGTGGCATTCGAATACAAACGAGCCTTTTGCCATAACTTTTCCGTCACTTTTTCACATAGTTTTCCTCCTTGGTTATGCATGTTCCCGATCGTGTAGGTAGTTTTTTGATGACGTTTTCGAAAAATTACTTAAGACGGGTATCCATCCAATTGCGCACTAACGCTTGTATCTGTGGATGTGGATGGTTCTCCAAATGTTCTTCGCCAAGCAGAGCTGTTAAGGGCCCCAAAAATATGGAACTTGCATGGTGATAGGTCTGGGCTGTAGAGAAGATGTTCAAATCCAATTCAGTGCATTTCAGCCAATTGTTGGGTGGTTAGGACTGCAGTGTAGGGTCTTGCTTAATCATCCAAGAGCAAAACATCTCGGATGAGCTAACAACGTCTTTTCGATTGATATGTTGCTTTAATGGGACTTTTTTGGAATATTTGGTACTTATTTCATGTATTTCTGATCACTAGAATCATTACGAAATTCAAGCGTCAAAAATTAGATGCAAAAATTCCGATAAAGTAATTTCAGTCAAGTTATCATTTCTTTCTAACTTCGAATCAATACAAATTGAAACAGTCAACATTATATTTTAATGTGTGCCTGCACCATAAGCTGGATCATAATCAAGGACAGAAATTAATAAGAATATGCTACAAACAATCCTTGGTAAAACATCTTCTTGGTTGGGTTCCATCATAGAAACCTGTCTTCTTTCGGAAGTACCCTTTGGCTTCGTCATTTTTTTTTATTCAAAACCGTTTATTAATAAATAAATTGAGGAAAAAACTATGACAAAAATTTATAACGAAACGTTTTAGAAGAAATATAAAAATAACACTCGACGTAGGCTTGAACAAGTCTGATTAAACAGTGAATAAGAAGGTATTTAAGAGGTTTACCCATTCTAAACAATGCTACCACACTTAAGAACCGGGTATAGTGATATTTTAATAAAATTTCGATAAAACTAGAGTACGCAATAAACCGTGGCCCACTAATTTCCAAACAATGAGCTCTCTTGATAAAATCGCAGTATTTTTATATTTGACCCATTTTCTTATAAACTGCAAAAATGAATCGTTAAAAAAAATTATGATAATATTCGCATAGTACATTAAATTTAAAAACATTTGGCTTACGCTAAAAAAAATTGATAGCAAAGTTTTGACATTTTTTAAAAATTATCCTTAGTGAAAACTTTATTTGGTGTTTTTGGAGAGTAACAAAAGCATCTGGGTTTCAAAGAAAATGGGTCAACAAGTATGGGATTTTCTTATATAAACTATATAGCTGCGGGTGCCCTTAAACAGATCAAGGAGGTCACAAGTGTAAACAGAATTTATTCTGTGACAATGTTGAAGGAAATCAGAGGCAAAAACTCCTTGAGAGTCTCAAAAAACTGTTGCCATCACCTTGCCGGCTTACAAACGCTTTTTGGGTTTTTACGGTCCTGGTTTCACTTCTTACTCCGCTCTTGACTGACCATCTTTGACTCAGCTGTGTAGTGATTAACCCGATTTTCGACAAACCGTCCCAAAAAACGTGTTCTTCATTTTGAAAACCAACAATTTTTGTTCTTCAGGCAGCATTTTTTCGACCTAATATGCTTAAATATTTTGGAATATTTACTTTCAACACTGATTCCCCCATCCTTACTACTGTCTGAAATAGTGAAGGGACAATCACCTTTAATCAGCTCTTGAACAGCTGCAACGTTGGTGGAGTGATACTGGGTCGGGCTCGTCCACGGTGACTGAAGTTTCCAACTTTTTTTATATCCTCTTTAAAATATGCACACCAGGTTTTCACTTGCCTCCTCGAAAAATTTTCACCCCTAAACTGTACACGCAAACGTCTCTATCGGTTTAACCCTTTCTTTAGAAAAAAATACGTTGCACGGCCTTGGGTTGAACATCCTTCTCGCTTATCATGAGAACAACTAAAAAAAATTGTCGGGTAGCCTTGGATCATCTCAAGAAAACCCTTTACTACTAAACGTAATGGTCTGCCTTCCTATTCCACGAATTTCAAATTTCTTTTATTTTCGCTTAGTCAGATTTAAGACAAAAATTTAAGAGAATTAAAAAAAACTGAACCTTTCAATAAAATAATTATTTTTTACCATATTCTTGTTCCATTTGGCACTAAGAAAGTGACCCAATTTTTTCCTACATTAAAAAAATCCAAAAATATCATCCATGCAAAAAGTAACTTTATTTTTCACGGTGGCTTCAAGGACTCAAATTTTCAACTCAACAATCAACATTTGATTTTGCTGAAATAAAATCACCCTAAAAAGTTTCTCCTGGATTTGTGTTTAACAAAATAACGACCAATTTTCAAAGAACGTTTCAGCAATGACTGCAAAAATAATCCACAGTCATTTTCGCATGTCGAAATTTAATTCTGCCAACATCCAAAATTATTTCATTTCATAAATTTGGATCATTTTCATGTTTCTTTCGAAGGTCGTCATTTGAGGCGGTTTCAAGTGTGCCTTCCTTGACAATTCGAATCCTTTTCAAGAGTTTAAGAAGTTGTGTGTGACTTCCACCTCTTTACGCGTAGCAATCCATCCATCCATGCGACGAGGGAGGATTTCACTTTATTGTTCACTCACTTCATTATGGCTGAGCGCAATTGTGCGACAGGCGTTCCATAGTATCCTGGCGGGGTGTTTTTTATGCTTGCGCGAATATTAAACATGTTCGTGTTTTCGTCGTGTAATTAAAAGGCATTTAATTAAGTTGATTTACTAGTTAATTTAAGGAAATGCCGGGAACACTCTTGGAGCTGCATAAAGGCGAACGCAGTAGTAAAATGAGAGTTTTTATTAGGCGCTATTAAACAAAGTCGGTCGTCAGTGACAAAAAAAAGCACATTGCGTCCTGGAACTGAATTGAAGCATCTATTTTCGTAGCATTTTTTCAATTTCCGAATGAGTTCGGATTTATCTACGATCCTTTTTCGGTAGAGATGCCGTGGTCCGGTTACGATGAACACACCCGTTCAAAAACAACCGATTTCAATTAGAGACAGGATTATTTATATACTGTATTATCCTGCCGCTCGGGATATAAATAAAGAAACCTCATCCGGACGCCTTCGTGGCTAGAATTGTATCCGGCCAACATATGCACATGTATCGTAGTCGACGACTCGTGGCTGAAAAATATCCTGGGGTATTGATTCTCGAAAGCACGTGGAGATGGTTTCCAACAGGACGATACTATCCATCGTCAGATATGCGAGGAAATGCTTTGCTGCTTGACATAGCAATCAGGCTTTCATTAAAGTGAAATATATTTTCGGATATTTTCTCATTATTCGCATACTTTCACATACTTTCACTTTTATTGCTATCTGTTAAGCGGGAAGAAACGTGCAGCAATGATGGAAGCTTTGCCTTATTGAAAGAATACAGTGGGTACAGTGGTGAGAGAAAGTTTTGAACTATTAGCAATATCGCAAAGAGTTACACTAAATGCCTAGTACCTTTTTTGAAAGGGTTTTTTGTTAGCTTGGTGAGCATGGATTGGAAATCCACACATGCACAACTCCTGAACAGGACGAGGGAAACCATCCATCAACAAATCTTTCGCTCTTACGCAGCTCATACATAATCATTTCTTATTCATTTGCCTGGTAATTAACTTCACATGCGAATCAAGTCAAGAAGATTATTTGGTACACAGCTTACTTCCGGCAGGATGTTACTTCTACACTGATAACAAATAAGAATTGCAATTGTTCGTCCTGGCAAAAAGGAAGTGGAACAACATGCTGTAACGAATCGTGTGAAAGAACTCATTTCGTCTTAGTGCTTGTCGTCTAAAAGCAAACAGCCTTCATGAATAATGCGGCAACCATTCCAAATGGACACTTTTGTGTTGATATCTTACAAAATAAAAAGGACCAAAAGCTAAGATATTTCAGACAAGCCAACAATAAGAAGGAAGCGATGTTCATTTGTACATTAATTCGAATGGATGGAATGTTTCGATTCAAGAAACTGCTATGCTCGTGCATTATCCTGAAAGAGAGAGAGAGTATATTTTCTAGGCTAGACACTGTTTCCTTAATTTACGAGTACAATCACTTCATTTCACAACATCTTAACAGCTTTTATTTGTATTCATCTTGGAAAATGAGTTCTGGACGCCAAACAAATCATTGGATTGTAACAAATGGTATCAAAAATTAGGTTAGAGCTATAAGTATGAAATTTACTGATTTTTATGGCAAATCCTTTGAATCAATCGGTTATGATGCCGCCTCAAAGCTGTTAACGGTCGTATGAGCCACAATGCCGTGTTTTTCAATCGTATTTTTCTCGTGGTATATTTTTCAACGTGGAAAAATTTAACGGCTCACCTAACCGGTTTCAAAAAAGGAAATTTCGTAATTCAATATATACAACAAAAATAATTTTGATTTTTAAAATAATTAATATGTTATAGTTGAATAGCTCATAGTAGCCTTTTTTTGTTTTAATGAGGACGTTTTTCCTTTAATTTTTCACTTATCCGGCTCAATAACGGCGCATAATAATCTCTCGTGATTGTTTTTCCTTTTTGCAAATAGTTTCTAGCAATAATTCCACTTGCATCCCAAAAAACCTTGGCCATAATCTTGCCAGCTGATTTCATCGTCTTCACCTTCTTTGTAGTAAACGTGGCACTCATTGTGCGAATTTTTTTGATATCCAATTTTTCATGTAAAATTGAAACGATGGTGCCTTTGTACACCCTCCCCCTGGTCTATTTGCCGATTTTATACCGCCGTCGACTTCTCTACAAACGACCTAAAACAATCGTTCAACACTCTTCTTGGCAAAGCAAATTGCTGCATAGATTGTCAGAAGACTATTTTGAATAAGATATATGAGTTTTGCCAAAATAATTAATCTTTTTTCTTAATTTTCTAAAAGTCATATTTATTTACGAACACATCTTGTATGTAAAATGATAAAACAATTCAATGAAAACTTCTTGATTTAACCAACAAAATTCAAACCAACATATTATCATAAGATCTCCACGCCTTCAAAAGGGTCACTAGAACTGTCAGTGGCAGTACGATTTAAAAGCTTTTGGAAACCTCTGGAAAGTGTTAGTAGACCTAGAAGTTGAAAACACGAGCCCACATCATTCTCCAAGTTTCGAAAATGCGAAACCGGGAGTCTCTTGTCGTGCGCTCGGTGGTACCAGAGTCCTGCACTTTTCAGGTAAAGTCAAGAAAAGTTCTCACTGGACGGCAGCACCATATGGAAGAAAATAGTTTAAACGAAGCAGACAGTCAGCTGTTGGACGTCAAAGTGTTCACTAGTTGCATGTAGAAAAATGTGGCAAAGTTAAAACCACTGTGTTGAAAAGCGAATTATTTGTCAACGATAGTAAATAATATAGTACGATTAACTTAGTAAAATTATACAGTATTCCATGTATAACAATGAAAACTAAGTTTGCAATTAGCTCTTAGTCGAAATCTTGCTTTTAAAAACCAAATATCTCTAATGTAGCCATAATGGCTTGTGAATTTACAACAATATGTTACTGAATGAGAGTGTCATAATTAAATATGATGGGATCAATTCAGTAAAATAAACTTTGGAAGAACAAAAAGTGTATCAAACTGAATGGTTTAGAAATTATAGAGAGCTGTTCACGGATTACCCAATTATTATAACCAATAAAACTTATCCAAGACGTTTGGGGTTGAAATCAAACTTTTCAAAAAAAACAGCGTTCAAACGTTTTTTTTTAAACTAATGTAACTAGTAACATGTAATTCAGTGAAATATATACAGGAATTCCAAAAATGCGTTGACTGTTCTAAGTGCTGAAAGTGACTAGCATTCGGCTCATGAGAAGTTCTTTATGAATGAATGAATGAATGTAAACACACATCTCTCGATTTCTACGGCAAAAATGCTCAACACAGAAACTTAAGAGTACCAGCAAGCTAGCCTAGACGACTTTGTTATGCAGTGGCTAAAGAGTAACAATCCTGACTTTTTTGCATAAGATGCGTGATCTTTGAAAATTGAGATATGATTTGAATCCATTGGACTCATATTTGTTGTTGGAGTTGGAGATCATGGGTTATAAGACTCTGTGAAAACAAAGAATTCAAATTATTCAAGCTGTGTTTGCCACCATTTCTCAATGATTAAACCGTTTCAGGACTGGTCTCAAATTTTGTACACTTTGTATCAATCCTTCTTTATTTGGATACTTAGCTTCTAAACAAGTGTATTTAAAATAATAAAAAATCATGTGTGTGTCTGAATTTAAAAAATAACCCAAACAATGTAACTGATCGTCAAATGGCCGACTTAATATCCATAAAAAGGAAGTGCATATCTATCTTCGATGCTGAATTTTCTCATTTTCCAGACTCTCATCCTTCGATATCATGTTTCTTCGCTTAATCTAAAAACGGTAGCCACATCTGAAGAAATCTCGTATCTATTAACACCTGTACACATTTCACATTGTCTAAATAAACAGCAATGATCATCAATTCGCATTTAGAAACTGTGCACGCAACATTTTACTGTTTGAAAATTATCAAAAAAAAGGGCATAAAAATAGATTTTCAATTTTCTGTTTACGATATCATTTCAGAATAGAAAATTCAATTGAATCGCACGAAGTCAATAAAATAACAACGTTTAGAGTCTCTAAAAATCATCGAACAGTTCACAAAGCTTCCGAATTTTATGCACATGAAATCAATTCGATGAAATGTTTACGTGACCAAATGGAAATTCGATCATTATTTCTTGTGTATCTGTTTTTTCTACTTCATCTTAAATTAAAGATAGAAAAATCGATTTTTATCTGAAATAAAACAACGGATAAATAGTTTCTTGTTTTTATCGATTGTTTTTCGTGATTTGAGAAGTATTTTTTTTGCAACTTATTGTTTATTGATCACTTTATTGACTTGAAAAACATATTAATTCCAACAATCTTCCTGTTTTCTTGCTTGAAATTTAAACAGAATATTAAAAATTATTACTTATATATACTTATTAAACAATGCGGTTTTCCAATATCTGACCTCCTAAATTTCTCCGTAAAAAATCATTTAAAAATAATAATTTCTCTTTCAAGTGTTCTAAAACAAGAATTAAGTTTTTTTCCCAAACAATTTATTACCACTGTCACGAAACCACATAATTTTGGCTCTATTTATGATTTTAACCATGATCACGTTCTAAAACGCGTACTTTCCATACATTTCCAAATTACCTCCGGAACATAATTTGAACAAAATCACGAATCAAAACAAGCTAATAATCGACGTTGACATGTGCAATAGATGTCACTAGTTGACATTTTTGAATTTACCACACTATACCCTACAATGTGTCAAGAAAACCCAGTGCTCCCAACAGTAGTTTGCCCACTGCAAAAAATAAATCGAATTTAAACAGGCGTGAATAAAAATACATTCTTCAAATATATTTTCATTGACTTTACTTTTGGTTTTCCAGGGAAATAATGACATTTCTAAAATTGTCTTCCTTCATAAGAGCTTTTTGAATAACTAGGCATCCATATTTTGAGACCGCAACTGTTAAACATGTTTATCAAACAAACACAACCATCTCAATGCAATGTACACGATTCAACGCATTTCGAAATGCGTCAAACAGAAATACGTATTTTCCGGGCAATTTAAATGGGCTATGAGTTAATGCAGGACGACAGCTACTACAAAACTCTAATAGTTTGTGAAGGTATTTTCAATAATTATACGTCCATCTCTTAAGACCACAACTGTTAAGCATGTGATGCTGTCAAACAAAACCATCTTCATGCAATATAAACGCCTCGAAAGGTTTTGAAATACGTGAATTATAAACACGTAATTTCGTGATAGTGCAAATGAACTATAAGTTAGTATGACTTACTTGAGAGACATGAAATCGATCATATTTTTAAGTTTCATATTACCGTTTAGAATGCCAGCGACAAACTATTTTACTTGGGTCCATAAATATTCTTGAATGACTGGGGAGATGGTACTTTCACTCTTCTGTTAGTACACAAAGAAAAAAGTTATAAATAAGTGCATTGGCCGGGAATGGAACCCAAGACGACTTCTTGAGCGGCATTAACACAGTGTGAGGCAACACTGGAACGGACCTTACCGTGTCAACAACGATATTGCGCGCTAGATGTCAGGTTGGCTGCTCACTTTCGACATGGTCATTCGGCAGTGAATGCTTCGAAGTGAATTCAAAAGATACTAGAGCCAAGTACAGCGAGTTTTCTCATTTCATTTCATTTTAATTTAATATAAATATTTGTAATCTGAAAATTAACATCATCAGCGATATTCAAGCACTACTGTCGTCATATAATCGAAGTGAAACAGAAAATTAAGAATCTTAAGAAGGCTTGCAGTTTTCCTTTTTTGCGTAACAATAGGACGATAAAACAACCCTGCCCCGAAAAATGTATTTACCACAAAAGTATTTTACTTCAAAAATATTGAAGAATATTTTAGATATTATTTTCTTTAAAATACCGTCTTCTGCTTTAAAAAACCACAAAGTTTTCAAAGCTTATACCCCGAAAATAATTTTAGAATACACAAAAACTTCTCAAGTCCCAATCTTCTATCTTAAAAAAAATTTCACAGAAGGATCGCAGCATTTTTCGGCAGGTCTACATCTGGCCCCGTTTTCTTCGCTTATTGTCCTGCACAAACTTCAGATGCTGTTTGTTTTCACATTGCCAAATAAGAAGGAGCTTATGCTACTTCAACAGCGAAAGGTAATTGCCTAACAAAATTTCCACCATTGTAGCTGCCTTCGCAGGATTAATGCAATATGCACTTCTTGTTTGCAAAGTTATTCTCTTCAGAAACGTGACATTTCCTCTTCGTGAAGTGTTCTTTTCTTCTGAAGTTGTCTACAAAGTAAATTCTTCGTCCTGGGAATGGTTTGAATATTTTCTTGTCCTGGAAGCCCAACAGACAGGATAATTTTTCAAAAAACAACAATTTTTTAAATCCACTGTGAGTAGTTTGTTATTCTTAGAGTTGCATTTTAGCGAGTATGGTTTTCTACGAGTAGATAATTGGGATTTAAGTCCTTTTGATGCTGTCATCCTTTTTTTAGAATCCGATTCGAAATTGTTGAGACTTCCACCATCGTTTCTTGTACAAGTATGGCTAATAAAAATTCAACAATAATAAAGATTCATATAGAAATATCCTTGAATGGAAAAAATACTGGACGCTTCGCAGACCGAAAGCTTAGCTTTGAATTTCACTCAGAAATAGCTTTCATGATCCTGTGATATCCTTGACCTCTTTACCCACACGTTTCTCAATGCGAGCTCCCTATTCCAGATGAAGCCAATCACCACATCGTCCACTCCTCGTCCGGTGCTGATCCCTCCAGTTCATTCTTTGAATAATATCATCTTTCCTAGCCTCTTGTATTTCGTGTCCTGATGCTGGTGACAACAATTCTTCCTATGATAAATGGTACCTCATTGACACGCTTGTTGGACTTGAGGATATGTTACGGAACGACAAATGAACTTTGCCTGTAACTTACGTATGCTGGCAGGATTGTAAAAAGGATGTGATATTCTGTTTTTTTTTGTTGCGTTCATCACTACATTGTCGAGATTATTCAAAAGCCAACAAGCGCACAAAATAAGAGCGTGATAGAAAACAATTTAACATGAATCTTTCGGTTGATAGTTTATTTATAAGGATCTTGGGGGTAGTTGTTCAATAAACCAAGAACGATGGCGGTAGTATGAAGGTTTCGAGGTGAGACAGTTACTCGCAAATTGGGTTGCAGACTGTGAGATACGATACGGTTTTTGCCGTTTGAATAATACCCACGACCGTAACTGTCTATGCCCGAAATTATTCAGGACACGCACCACATCCATTATTGAGAAAGCGTATGAGGAGGGACAGAAAAAAATCAAGCCAAATGGAATTTCATGTGAACGTTGGTCTAAGGACGATATTTTATTAATTTCATAGACTTTTGGCAGTGAAAAAGTGCTGATTATTTTATTTGGGTAATGGTCTATTGTGGCAGGACTTTCAGGATACTGTCTGATGCAGAGGTTAAATTTTGTTGACAAATTCAATGGAAATTTGAGAACATTTTCAATTATGTTATCTACAGTCCCTAGACTGTGTTTTTTGGTTGAGTTTTGAAAACTGCCAAAAAAAAACGATAGAAAATTGGATTGGTAATAGATATATACCAGCATTCTGGATAGTTAACAAGGGACGAAAGTCACAAAGTCAAAACGTAGATAAAATCAAATGAAAAATCACCTCTGATATCTCTCTTAAAATCAGGCAAAATGTTAGTTACCAGTACAATTCTAAAAGGCAATACAACTTATTTTTTCTATCAAAGATTTCTTTAACCTATCACAATCAACAAAGGAACCCTTTTCAGGCTATATGTGCCTTTAACGGTCTTGAAAAAAATTCCTAACAGTTTTCAGCGTTTATAAACACACAATCCGCAAAACTACAATCCATTCCAAAGCTAGATAAATACTGACAAAACTACAACAAAACCTAATCCTAGTCAGGCGATTATTTCCTACCATTCTTTTATTGCCGTTCACCTCACAAGCACCTGACCAACCTACCCCGAACAAATATAGATTATTTTCATGGTTTCGAACTATTAAATATGCTCTTGACATTCAACCGAATCTACAATTGATCCTTTTCCATACCTCCTAAGTGAATATTTCATGCCGTCCTTTCCTTTCCATCGACTGCCAAGCATAAGTTCCAATTCAGATCTATATTCCGGAATGATAATACCAGCCGATATAGATATATATGTTTATATCCATTATTTTAAACTTCATGAATATTACATTACCATATTCTGTGTCTTCATGGTGAAGTTTCCATTCGAAACTTGTGCCGGAAAAATAGAAGGAAAATGTTCTTTTGGAATGGTCGTAATTCAAGTCTAGATATGAACGCTTTCGGAAAAGCTTTGAAAATCATTTTTCCGGCTTACTTGCTGACTTTTGCCTAGTAGTTCTAGGAAAAGGAATTACATATTGTGCTAGGATATCACTCGCCATTTATTCTGGTGTTCAGAAATTATTCTGGGAGGTGTGGGTAGTGAAGCTTATGTGTAATGCATCCTTTTTAGTGGCACGGAAATTTGCAGAGAATGTGGTCATGTTGTGTTAGACTTTCCTTCATTTTATTTCCACTTTTCCATGTCTATGTTAGCATAAATGCCTCTTATTTGTATTTCCAATCTACTTTATTGTATTAATATTAATTACAAAAATCTATTGTACATGTTTTTGGAATCAAGCGATAAAGAAGCTGCTGAAAACATTCCCACCGTAGAAAGATATCATTATCCAATTTGTGACATGGTTCGGGGAGGCTTTTCATTTGGAAGAGTCACTGACCTCTTATTCTGTGAACAGAATACAAAAAGCAACAACAAAAATAGGCAAGAAGTAAGAATAAAAAAGAAGATAGCATGTATGTGGCTATACACAGTCAAATATTTTTTGAACTCTGGTCTAGATCAGTTTTTGATCCACTAATTAAACAAACCGCAACGTGCGATCCTTGAAGTCCACACGGTCAACTTCCCAGTAATATGTACATAAATATTAAAAATATTAAACACAATAATAATTATGAAAATAATACTACTTTAAATAATAATAATGTACCTCTCATTACAGTTATTGGAATGACTTAATATTAATCGTATCATGTACGGAAGCATCCATTTATTAAGGAATTTGGTGGATGAAGTGTTGATGGAATATTCACGCGGATCAATTGGTGGGGAGGGGCAGGTTACGAAGGCTTTTCCACGTTATTTGTTATTTTCATATCGATACTTAAAGGACGAAAGAGCGCTAGCAAGAATGAATGCATTTTTTGTTATTACGCACATTGAAGAGATTTTGTCACATGGTGGCCATTTTGAAAAGTTTCGTTCAAAATTGCTATTACTTCAGTAGAATCACTAAATTTGTATTTTTTCACGATTTTACATCAATGAGACTCATAATTATTTCTTATTTTCAGTCTGTCTTGAAAAACATTGAATATGCAGTCAATAATCGGTTTAATTGCATGTTAAAAGTAAAATGTCTTACAAATGATGATGGAGACAGTAAATGAAATCTTACGAACACTAAAGATTAAAACTACTAAAAACTACAATTTTCTAATTGATTAAAGCTTTTTAATGCTTATGATCCTGCAAAGTATTAACTACAAAACATACCATTCAAAGCGTTGATTACCACAAATGCAAATTTGATTGAATTTTTTATGGTTTCAAAATTTAAGCAGTTTGTTTTTTAAAATTAAAACACCGTGAAAGCTTTTCAAAATCTGCTCAAATTATGCAAATATTAATAAACTTTGACTGACTTTACAACAACGTCTTTAGAATAAGAGATATAAAGTAATATCATTCGCATGAACCCTTTTTACATGGTAACTTTTTATTTTTAATTTTTTTTTATAATCATTGAAAAAAATTTGCTGGTTTCATTTCAAAAAGTGATAAACATTCATTATTGTGCTGTGCAAATCAGGTTAAAAAAATTATAAAAAAAAACCTAATTTTTCGCATTTTCTTTTATTAAATTAAAAACATCATAAATCATTTTAAAATAATAAAACTCCACGCTCACACCTAAACACAGTGCGAGAAAGACACCAGTAGTGACATTTACTATTGAATGGCATGCAAGAAAAATATTCTCAACTTGAGTAGCCAGGGATATGTGAACGGAACCAAATTCATCAATGATAAATATCACTTGGATACGCTAGTGGCGTGAGTTCACTGTGTTTTTGAAAGCTAACAAGTGATAAAAACGAAGAGACGCGGTTGGAAATGACTATTATTTCAAGCAAAACGGTCAAGTCAACAGTGGCTGTATTTTGCGGTTCATTTACTCGTAAATGACTTTTTTCTTTCGTTGTCGTGCGATGTAACTCACGACACGACTAGGTATATGCATATGTTTCTGATATATGCAATACAGTATGCATGAAGTAATAGTATCTAAATCGTCTTCAGTGCATTGGATCCTACTTGAGCTCACGTGTACATGTTGGCGTTTTTAAGCTACTTAAAGTCAGTCTAGGATACTCGATTCAATTAGGAATTAACACAAAATGTGTAGCTTCTTTCATTTCTTCCTAAATATTACGTATTATTCTTGTGAAGGTCTCACGTTTAGTCTTATTTATGGTCACTATGCTCCAGCATATTTCATAGCCTAAGTTCAATACAGATTTCACACGCAATTCAAAAACTAGATTCAAATTTTGTGAAGTGAAATCCCGATCAAATGAACCAAGGATAACGATCACTTGGGTACACTTTATGGCCCATTCAATTATGAACCAAAATGGTGGTTTTCATATGCTCTAGCACTTATGCAACCCCAATCTTCTTCATAAATGTCTCCCCGAGCGGTTCGCATAATTTACTTTCGTTTATTTATGACTGCACACTATCACGCAATTGTTGCAGGGTCATAATCAAAATGGTGATATTTCATATTGTCCAATGATGAGGACACGGTCGATAATAGGGACTAGTGTTACTAGCCAAGTATTCAATGTTAGGCCAACGATTTACTCGTGCCTGAATCGATTCTGAAAAATAAACATTTCCCATGAAAATGCCGTAAAAGATAAACAGTACCGCGGAAACAAGGACCCACGACATTATCTGGGCTTGCGATATGGAGACTGACGTTCGATGAATATGTTGCTCGGAATCAATCGATAAATGAGGACAATTAAAACTTGAAGGTGATAAGGAAATTTGCTTTAGCTTAGGGCAAAACAAATCACCTCAAAAACACATTTTAATGGTTGCATCATTCTTTGAGAATGTTATCCCTATATTCAACACAAAGCACACAGCATTACTATTTGTGTTTGGCTTTTTTTTTGATTTATGGGCTTGTTCGCGATATTTTGCTTTGACATTGCTCTATTTCACCGTCCTCTATAATTTTCGATGATTCTTCAGGAAATGCTAGCGCAGGAACACACACGGGCAGGACGACCGACACAAGACAAAAATTGAGCGATTTCTAAAAAATTTCACAAGTCCCATGAAATTATTCAATTTTTCATTTAAACTAAACAACAATCAACGAAATTCCGTGATTTTCCTAATCTACGTACAAATGAAACAACTAATACAAATTTGAATACTTTTGAAGCTAGAACAAAGCTGGGAAAACGCATTCAAACTTTTCAACAATTTTTCTATTCTAGTTGCAAAATAGCAAACATATAACTGCTTCGTTTTGAAAACTCGTCCTCTAGCTTCAAGGATGTTTGACACATATTTTCAGTTCGTTATTTGAAATTACCGACACACTTTTTGACATTTTCCACACATTTTTAACATTTATCTGATATTTTGCAATTCTTTTTTATTCTTAACAATTTCAATCAAAAACTGTGACTGTTCAATAATTCAGAGAATAATTTTTCACGAAAATAATTCCACCACATTTTTCTAATCAAAAATGGATTTTAAGAAGAAATTTTTAAGAGAAAAATTCTGGGTTTTATTTAATTTTTTAAGACACTTTTTGAAATAAAAACCAGTTCGAACAATTTCTGGCCAGGCGTTTTTGTTTATTATATTTTATAGAAAATTATTTATTGGACTACTTGAGTGAGATGCGAAGTTAAATTTCAATTCCAAATTTAAAAATTCATTGGATTTATATCATTTCACATAAATGTTGTTCTATTTGAATTTCAATCAAATTTTCTAATGATTTTTTCAGAAAATTGTTTCCTCTCATTTCTTTCTGGGAAGGATCTGTCCAATAATTTATTTTGTTTTAAAAAAATTAACATATTTTCCACACTGTATTGAACAAAAAATGATCTTCAGAAAAAATTGAAGCCGATTTCATTAATTTTGCTTGCCAGATATTTTTTATTAACATTATTTTAGGGGGCGTAGAAATTTAATGAAGCAAATTGCAATTTTTACTGTGAAAACAATTTGATTGCATTTTTTGACCCAGCCTTCCACTGACAATCTTTCTTGGAATTTTTTTCTTGCCAAGTTTATTTTGTATTTGTAATAAATTCAAATTGCATGAAAAAAATTCTTCAGATAACTTCTCCTAAAATATCGCAGCCAAATTTTAAATAAGCTTATTAAAAATTCGATCAGACGGTTTCTTCTCGTACATATTTGATTGATTTTTTGCAGTTGTTTTTATCTCAAAATGTGTTTTAAAAACTAAAAACCATCCACAAATGTTTTATGAAAAACATGATTTATAATATTTTTGTTCTAAGTTTTTATTTATTTTTATTTCCGAAAACGAAGCGAATATAAACCTTATAAAGTTGAGGTTATTGTTTTTAAGATAATTTTTTCAGAATTAACGTTGTACGCTTTTGTAATTGTAATTGTCGTGATGCATAATTTCTTGCTTGATATCCGAATTGCGCTCAAAATAGTGAGGCCTTCGACTGCTGGTCATCGGGCCGTGAAAATACAACACTCTTTGAAATATTTCGAGTAATATAAAGGACAAAATGATTTGCGTTGAAACAAAAATAGACATTCAAATATAATTGGATGGGAGATGGGAGCCATGAAGTATATTGAAGAATACAGACCAATTTTTTATGATACCACGAATGACGACCGTATCATTACATCACATCACTTAATTAACGATTGTTCTACCTAATTAAATGTCAATATCAGATCGTTTGTTAATTATTAATCAATCTGACAATGACGCATTTGTGGAAATTCTCAGAAAAAATTAGCTTGTTAATTGGTTTTTCGGGGAAAATAAAACCCTCAATATGCGTGGGTAAAAAATCTAATCTGTTAAGTAATAAATGAATATGTCCTTCGCACTCTTACCATCTCGGATATGAATTTAAATATTTTTGTTTTTTTTCTCTTCTTTTTTCTTAGGTGCTTTTAATTACATAATATTTAATCTAGTTGAAAATAATAACTGAATCGGAACGGAGAATTTTGAATGGAAGAATTGAGACTATAGAAGTTTAAAGGATGGAAATAAATGATTTTTTATGTAGAATTTATTTTTAAGACTGCATATGCCGCTATGGGCTAACAACCTTTTATAGCAGTTTGTCAATCTAGCACTACCATAACTATGGTGGCTTATCTGCTGGTTAACGTGCAAGATGAGTTAAGTTAACACCCGTGAATGTCATTAATTGTCTGCAAAGTTTTTTTTGATTTTATGGAATCATTCCAAACTAACCATTTCAAACACTGAGTTTTTTATTGAATTTTTTGTAAGTTTTTCCACCGAAATGTTCTCTCGTTAATTTGTACAAAAAACCTAACAAATATTTCATGAAATACATTTTTCGAAATATGAACTACGATTGACTGTCATAAACCGCGGCCATTTTAGAATTCGAATATGTCAGAAAAGTTTAACATTTCTATTCAGTATTATTTAGTGATGGAACAGAATTTGTTTTTTCGAAACTTAGAAATGATTCAAATTTATTTGTATATAATAGTGGAATAAACTGCAAAAAAAATTGCTTAGTTTTGAAACTGTTGAAAGGCACTTTTAGTTCGTGCAAATCCCAAATACCTTCATAGTAATATTGTTATTATTGTGTGTTTTAGCAAAATTTTCATCAATGTTGAGAAAAATTCTATCCAAAAAAAATCAAGATCAATTTATAGAGTTCCACACTAATGCAGTTAATAATTGGATATTGTTATAAATAATTTAATATTGTCAATAACAATCAAATATTATAAGTTGTAATTTGATATTGCAAATAAAAAGTCAATTATATTTATTCAGTAACGACCAAACATTCCTAATAACGAATGATTATTATTAATAATAATTAAATACCCTCAATAATGGTTGTGGATTCCGGGGCCGAGATGGAGAACGAGGAATGGAATTTTCTTTCAAAGACTTTTTTTGTCAATGAATGGTCTGAGTTTTTCGTTGTGTGTCTCAATTAATTTGAGGAAAAACAGTTAATTTTAACCAATAAAACCACAACTTTAATTTTAATTATAAACATATATATATTTCGGGACACAGTTAGTCCCTTCTTCAGTGTTAATTAAAACAGAAATTGAAGAAAACCTTAATACCTAGTTCTTAAATATCTATAACTTTTAATCCGGCTATCCTAATTGTATCCGCAAGATATTCTAATTACTTCACGAGTTTAACGAGTCCAGAAAACCCATTTCCCAGGTCATGGTTGATTCGTCGCGTTTCCGGGGTTCTGGCTATAAATAGGCTCTCGTACGCATCGAGTTGAGACCTTTTTTGGACCTGTTTTATGCATGCTGCGTCTTCCATACCAATCATGTGGCCTTTGTCAATTATATGTTTGGCCACCGATGACCTTACTTCCGTTTTTTGGGATCTGCCAGCTATCTCGGCCTCTTTTAAATGCTCCCCGACTCTCGTTGGTATCGGCCTTATGGTTTGACCAATATACACCATTTGACAGTCAGGGCAAGTTATCTTGTAGATGCCACTTTTTTCTTTGTGTAAAACGGGGTCCTTCGTCGTTCCCAGGATTGTTCTCAGTTTAAACTTCTGACTGGTTGTTGTCGCTATCACGTTGATTCTTCTGAGGCACTTTCTGGCTCTGTCGCTCATATATGACCGGTTTACTGCTGCTCTTTTTATTCCGTTTTGTTTGTCCATGTTTGTTGGTAGAAGCGTGGAACTCAAGTTGCTCTTCATTTTCCTCTCTTTCTTCTTTATCACATTTCTTATTACTTCTGGTTCAAACCCGTTTAGTCCGGCTGTTTCTATTATGTGACGAGTTTCCTGTTTTTTCCTTTCTTGGTTTAACGGTATTGAAAGCATCCTGTGTATCATGGAGCTGTATGCTGCCATTTTTTGTGCATATGAGTGAATATCTTGCGGATACAATTAGGATAGCCGGATTAAAAGTTATAGATATTTAAGAACTAGGTATTAAGGTTTTCTTCAATTTCTGTTTTAATTAACACTGAAGAAGGGACTAACTGTGTCCCGAAATATATATATGTTTATAATTAAAATTAAAGTTGTGGTTTTATTGGTTAAAATTAACTGTTTTTCCTCAAACTTTTTTTGTATTTATATGACCCAAAAAGAATTATTTCGGAAAAGATGTATAAATTGGCCTTTTCCTTAACGTAAATGGTAAAAATTTGGTCAACACAATACTATATAAATAAAACACCCCCACCAAAAAATATTTGCCT
Organism: Oxycera nigricornis; assembly: GCA_963942545.1. Classification (NCBI taxonomy): domain Eukaryota; kingdom Metazoa; phylum Arthropoda; class Insecta; order Diptera; family Stratiomyidae; genus Oxycera; species Oxycera nigricornis. Next base: position 8,571,438 of record OZ012659.1, read on the forward strand.
CCAATTTTGTAGAATGAGAGGGACTAACTTTAGTTTATTTTATAAATATTTCGAAAATTTGAAATTACCCTAGACAGAAATAGTTGCGTAATCTATGGTTTATAAAGCGTTCTCCAAAAATGTATACTAATGCCTCCAAAATACTGTGCCTGTGTCCTTATACCAAACGACTCAATCCATACTCGAATGGATATCCCCGGCACACATGACGACACAAGTGACGAAGTATGTTGCCATATTAAACGCCTTTATTATTCAATACTGTGGAAATGAGTCTATTCCTGTCGCATGGGCGCCAAAAAAAACTCGAGTCATATCCTTTTAGCCCAGCCTGTCGCATGAAGATCCCACCCAATTAGGGTGGCAGATGTGCAAAACTGTGTACACTAAATGGATTACGTTAGAAGCTATTTTCAAAGGCCCAAACTCGAACGATGGCGCGCAATTCCACTAAATTTGCACAGTTCCGTAGCTGTTTTCCAGATTGGTTCATTTAACAGCTCTCATGTGAAAAGATACACATTCCTTGGATGTTGCGACGTTGCGCGACTTTGCAGTTAATCAGCTCCAGGTGGGCGATGAAGGATGAGATGGAATTAATTAGGCTGAATATCAGGTGAGAATACTTGCTCCAGGCATGTGTGGAGATAAAGGATGTTAATCACTTTTGCTAATGAATATGTGCGACATTCCTGTTGTCTTCTTGATTTTCGTTTTTCTGATGAGTTTTTCGGAAATTTCGTTGGATAATGTTTTTACTGTGGAAATAGGATACAGAGGAAACGATATTCTTGGAAATCAACAAATAATTCGTTAAGCTTATATGCGACATTGCTGCTTGTTCAATCCCATTCCCTATACTCGTTATTTAACTTTCAAAAAACATTTCATGGAAGTAAAAGCTAATATCTAAAGTTCGAAACGTCTTATTTTTCCATGCAATTCGTTACGTGAAATTTAATTTTCTGTCTCCATTAACGACAAAAAGTTTGCTGGCACCGCAAACGAGAAATTTAACTTGATAAGCTGTGTGAAAGGAATTATTTACGGTTGACTTTCGGCTTGGGACTAGTCCCGATCCAGTGCACGATTTTGAGTATGTTTTTTTTTTCTGGAAATTTTTTCAACTTTAAAGCAAAATATTTGTCGAAACGTACATCGTGATTGCTGCCTAGGGCATGCAAAGCACTTTTATCTATGTATGTAAGGCTCAACCTAAACGATCTTTTTTGCATTTTAAGTTCAAATAAATGCATTCTTTCCGTATATACCCTGTTTGTATCATCCACGTAGCATAATATGTTCACATTTGACTCTAGCAGCCAACATGACCAAGAAGAGTTTTCGATAAGGCTAGCAAAGCGAGAGATTGCTATCGAACAATCTATGGGGACATACATATTAGTAGGATGTTTATCATGCATAATATCCTGAATGCACAAATCAAAAAATCTAAGAGGAGCTATCCTAATCATATAACACAAGTCATAGTGCTTAAACACAGTAATCAGAGTGCTCCTTCCAAAAAGGTCAACGTATGTGTGATATGCCATCCAGACCCAGTGTGCGGATATGGATATAAAACCCACAACACACATTAGGGTAATCAACATATTTGTATGCATAACAGACCCTTCGTTTTAACGAAGAAAACCTTTCTGATTTGATTCAACATACGCATATCCTTCCGAGAGCCATGCACAACACAGGAATGGATACTAAGGTGACTCCTGAATTTTGCTACCAAGCTCAGGCGTGTCAGCCAAAATATTAGGAACATTCCTGATTCCGTTCGCATAAACTCCGTTCATCATAAAGTTGGAAGCAAAAGTGTAGGGTATGCCAAATAAGGAAAATATAACGAGACGGGTGGGCTCTCATCCGGAATCCTACAAAAGTCCTACGTGGATTATAAGAAAACATTGAGAATGTAACTCACAACCTGATCTGCGATATTTTCGATTCCCATTTTCTATGGAATCCATATTACGATAGAGCTTGGAGTAAGCAGAAGAAATGCCTGTGGATCAACATATTTTTCTGGCAACTTCCATTTATTCCAAGGATTTATCTTTAGGGAACGGATCCATTTTCAAGCATTTTCACGTGTTGGGTGGCGGCGTTTCAACTGCAAGGATGAGTTGCAACAGACGGCAATCGAGTCTATGCTAATTCACAACAACAGAAAATTGCCTTAAATGTTTCTTATTTTTCCAGATGGCAACAAAAATATGCAAACAACGAAGAATATTTGGTGAACTTTCGAGTAACATCAAATAGACTACGATATGAAGCCAAAAGGACTGGATCAAAATTTCTTATGAAAAATGTATAAATTCTTGTATTTATCCAACCATTACAAAATGCTAACGATGTTTTGCTAGACTTCAAATAAACATTCATTCATAAGATAGATATTTGCAAATCCATCTCCAGTTAGCATAAGCAAAGAACATTGAGCTCAGTTAAATATTCTTTAATACAACTTATTCATGTGCCCTTGAGCAAATTCACTACCACAATTTAACTTTTTTGCCGCTGTTTGGAAAGCAGCATATTCGTGCTTCTTCTTCTACACGATGGAGAACAATATTTCCTCTCCTTCTACGAGAAGATTAAAATTTAATTATTTTTCAAATCATTTGATGGTCATCTTTAATATGAATATTCGCGGATAACGGTAAAATAGTTGCGTACTGTATACTTTAACAGTTGGTACAATTAACACAAGGAATTGCCAAAATCAGACGAAAACTATATGCGATCTTCAAATTAATTGAAATCGGCAGTCATTTTAGAAGTATGAAAATGGCCGCCATCAGCTATAGTAGATAATAGCTGATTGCGGCCATTTTTAAATTCGAATGTGTCAAATCAGGCTAACAACGGAACAGAATTTGCTTGTTCGAAGCTTAGAAACGATTTAAAGTTATTTTCAGAATTGAGGATATATTCTACAAACGCATCATGAACTTTATTAGACAATTAATTCACAAAATTCACCCTTGAAACAGTCAATTTGTTGTGTTGCTGCTATGTTCAGAATGAAAATCTCTCGGGAAGAAACAAATACGACAAAATGAAATCAATTAATGCAAAAGCTGAATGAATCATCGGCTGGACGACGCAAAAATGTCAAAAAGATGCGTTATACAGTGCTGTGAATAATTATAGACACAAACATATTTTTCGAATTTTTCCCAAAGCATTTCTAGGAAATGAATTTTTTGCCTGATCATGTTATTTAGGGATTTCCAGGACTTTCTTTCAATCATCTACCTTTCCGTTTCTTTCAACCACGCTATGTACAAGGTAGAAATCCCAAAAAGTGCCCTCTTTTGTTGTGACTAATTATAAATTCAGTTGCTGTTCTAAGCCTGCCAAGAGTACTGTGACGTGGATTTGAGTTTTTATGTAGCATTTTAACACTGTGAAGACGTTCAATTGTATTTTTTGAAAGGTTTGAAATTTTTTAATCCCTAGAATGTTCCCTTATTTATTCAGGGAACAGTGGAAAAACTCAGAGAGAAATCGTGAGTGAAATTAAAAATGTATTGCAGCTTGGAATCGAGAATTATGAAAAAAAGAAGTCATCTGGATGTCCTCCAGAATATTCGCCTAATGTGAAACGCGCAGTTGTAAGAGAACAATTGAACACAGGAGCTTCATCATCGAAAATTGTTAGCCGGTTAAACTTGCAATGTGATACGAGCCTTAGTTAGAAAGTGGGCAGCATCCTCCAAAAATTGACGAAAGGTCACATCAAAGCTAGACTGAAATTCGCCGAAAATTTCATCCAAAAAGGAACCATTTAGGAACATGTGATCTTCAGCGACAAGAAGAAGTTCAATCTCGATGGACCAGATGGATTTAACTACTACTGGCACGATTAACGAAAGGATAGAATAATCATGCCAAGAAGAGCACAGGGAGGTGGTTCTGTGATGATTTGGGCAGCTTTCAAAAAAACAGGCTAGGAGCGAAATAGCCTTCGTCAATGATAGATTTAATAATGCCGAATATCAGAAGTTACTAGAGGATCATCTCCTGCCTTTTGTGACGCTAGCGGAAGACGAAAACATTATTTTTCAGCAGGATAATGCACCCATCCATATGACTGCCTCCACAATAAAGTGATGTCAGAATTATGGAGTCCAATTATTACCATGGCCAGCGTTATGTCCCAACCAGAACTTCATAGAAAAACTGTGGAGCATCTTAGCGAGGAAAGTCTACGACCAGGAGAAGTCATCCATTGAAAATGTAGCAGAACTGAAGGAAAGAATAATAGTAGCCTGAAACGAGATATTAGATAGCGAATTAAATAGTGTTGTTTCGAGTTGATTGTTAGATATAATCAAGAATAAGGACAAATGGACTAAGTTTTAAATGAAGAACTTAACAAATATTACACTGAGTTTATATTTTTCTACAGATCTTACTGCGAGTTTTTGAATTGTTCCTTTTATTTTATTTTCGGAAGGAATATAATCAACTTTTCATCCCTTCTACATCTTAAAGGCATATTATACAATAAAATCAACAGTTATTTGAAATAATTTCCTGTTTTTATGAGACTCACAAATATAGTTGAGTCTATAATTATTCACAGCAATGTTTCTAAAACTGATGAGCTGTAGGAAAAAGCAAGCAGGAAGAATATAATCTAGCTCTTGCATTAGTTCTTTCTCGTTTGACATTTTAAGTGGGTCTGCACACCTACCCCAGTTCAATTTTTATAAAATAATTTGCATTTAAAATTCAGTTTTTTGTAGTTTTTGGCACCATCATTACTGTGACATGATTCTTCGTTGCAATGTAGTTTTGAAGTTGTTCGCGAACACAATCTTCAGTGTACATAGTCTCTGAGTTTTGAACGCTATCTCAACATCCAATGGCGTCAAAATCCTTCATCTTAGTTTCTTTGAAATGTAACGAACAATAAATATTTTAACTTGAAGGACTTTGCCAGACCAGCCAACTAGCTAATTATATTTCCGCACTCGTACCCACTCATATCTGAAATCCACATCCACACATAATTTCCCAGCAAATTCAAGGCTTTTGCTATCTATTTGCTTAGATTTATAGAGTTCTTTTATTTAAGGATCATCGAGGATTCGAAATTGCTACCCGAAGTCTCCAGACTAAATTTTCATCGCTGTAAAATCATGTTTAATGCTTGAATCATCAGAAAAAAAATGTTGAAAGCATCCCATCAAATCAGTTGGAAACTTCTTGAAAGTCGTAGTCCAATTTACATATCGGATCAAAGCAAAATGCCAAATTAATTTTAAATAAACAAAAATTCTCCCAACTCAAATACAAACTCACTCGCAGCGACTTTGCTTTTGAAAATAACAAAGCATCACTCCAACCTCTTTCATTATAATTTTCTTTGTCGTCGCTAACGTCAAGAGTATCTTATATCCAATTTAAATAATAAAAAAAATTCTTGCTTTGGTCACACAACAAGGACGATCCAACAGCTAATTTATTCAACTGATTATTTTTCAGTTTACGTAATTTAAGGGGCACGAACTGCATTTTAATCAGCTACCATTTCGCTATCCCCGCCCAAAGCAAGTTGGGTCCTTTTGATTCTTTCGGAACAGCAGCAAGTCTATGTGCTACAATGTATTTTGAAGATACACTTCTTAGTAACAACAACCGATGGACACATCCTTTAATGCTCCCAAGGCGAGTAGAAGTTTTTACATCAAACTTTTTTCACAAAATCAAAGTTTTTTTCTTACTGTTGGTTCTATGAGAAAAGTTTTCGTTCGACGCTTGAGTGGAAATCTTTAAGATACTAGCTGAGATACAGCACGTGGAACATTGGATGATGATAGATTGAAAGCTCCATCGAAAATAGATTAGAAAGGCTTGTAAACTTGAAGCGATTAGTTTATTGAATTTTCAGATTAATTTGATGTTTAGATATTTTGGGCACTTGATAAGGATTTGCTCGTATGTTCGGATGATTTAAGAATAAAGTTTATGATAAATAAAATTTCGGTTTGCTTCAATAGAATCCCTTAAAAGAGGAGAGTGTCAGCAATACAAATCTTGGACGAAAATAGACTAGTCTTAATGGTTCCATTGGACTTGTGCATCAAGAATTTCACCCTTTAATCCTTTGCTAACTCAGATTAGCTATAATATCGCAATCAATCAACGGCTAAGGAGTCACGGTGGAAGTGCTTGCCTGTCCAGAATATAAGATTGAACGTTTTCGGTGGTCGCAATTGGAGCTTAGCAAAAGTGTTATAAATCTACTAGTCTGATTAATTTCCTGCAACACCACACTGAGATCCTAGTATTTCACAAATATGACGAGTTTGGCGCTAGTAAATGAAAACTTTTACTCCGAATATTGGCAGGAATCAACGCTGCCAAATTTCAACCTCTCAATGGTTTGCAAAACAACCGCAGGAAACTCAGATTGGCCCCTGATGAGACTTATACCATCCCAGATACTACTTTGGTTGTGTTCTTTACAGATGCTGGGCTGGCCAACATCATTTAAGACACCGCATTGATTACCTCAAAAAAAAAACTAACTACTCTATTGAATCACGATCGCAGCACACTTAGTCAGGACCATAAAGTTTGATGAGATTCTTGCTGCTGTATCATTATTTTATTGAATTCATTCAATTAAATCCTGAAAATGTTTCTCACTCCTCGTTGAAACCTATTTAAGATCTTCTCTGCACCGAACCTTTTCAGGTAGGTCATCCAGGGTTGAACTTGAATGCTTGCTTGTATGACTTAGCCTCAATGTTTTCTAAGGACAAAAAGCGACAACTAACGCCCAACCGTACACAGGAAAAGTGTATCACAACTGCAGTCTCAAACATACTTTCTGATAGAAGCGAACCCTTAACACAACGTTTCCTTATCTCTGAGCCAAGATCTCGTCGCTAAACCGGAAACAATTTTTTTATAACGGTATCGAATTCAAGAGAACTTTACTTCTGATATGGGTTCTAAACTACAGTCCATACGTTACACTTGGCCACAGGATCTTATTGAGAGCTGAAGGAAAACTGCCACCTCGAGCCCAAGAACCAAATTGACCTATGATAAGTTTTTATGGCTTCCTCTTTTAACTGGTTTAGGACAGTCTATTAAGCCCCCAGTACAAAGAACCCACATGGAACCACAACGACGGAGCTCGGTTAGCTCTGCTTTTTTCGTCCTGATATGTTGCGGAACGAACATTTTAGTTCTTTAAGAATATGTTATCCCCTCAAGAGACATTTTAGATGTCTTTAGTTTCAATCTATTAAACCACAAGCACAGTAGTAATGGCTCGCCACGTCAGTGAATCATTTGCAACCTGTCAGCAAATAATGGCCTAAAATTGGTCAGCAAAATTCAGGACATTTTTCATTGGGAAATGGGCAAAAAAGAAAACTATATTTAACTGCTCTTGCATTATGCATCTAGTCGTACAAGGAGGAAGCACGACTTCGTTCCGTACCGCTATAATAGCACTCCATAAGTGTGGCAAAAGTGCTTCTGAAATTTGGAATTTGTTGAAACCGGTCAAAACAACAAAAAGATTTATTTATCGTGCAATAGAACAATTTAATGAGACCTCAGGCATAGATGATAGAGCAAGGACCGGTCGTCCACGTTCCGTTTGAGCAGCCAGTGCCATCAAAGCTGTCCGAGAGCGCATCCGTAGAAATCCACTGAGCAAGCAAAGATTTTGTCGAGGAAATTGGAAATCTTCACAAAATCGATGAGTAGACTCATTCGAGATGATCTTCATATGAAGACTTATCGTCGGTCAACAGCCCAAATGTTGACTCGACGGTTAAAGGAAATAAGATTGGAAAGATGCAAGCGTCTCTTGCTTTGGCACGCAACTGATGGGCATGAGAACATCCTCTTTACTGATGAAAAAGAAATTACTGTGGAGGAATAATAAAAAATAAAAATAATAATGTTTATTCAATATCATCAGAAGAAGCTAAAAAACCGTTCTCAGAGTGCAACGAGGCCATCATCCAGCTTCTGTTATGGTTTGGTGGGGTGTATCCCATAAAGGTGTCACAACACTCCATTTTTGCGAAAAGGGAGTCAAAACTGGTGCGGCAGTGTATCAAACCAATGTGCTAGAAGATGTTGTGAAACCTTTATCGTTCATTCTCTTCGGTGGACAACATTGGGTCTTCTTCCAGACTCTGCTCCTGCTCACAAAGCAAAGAGCACACCGGAGTGGCTACGCAACAACATTCCTGCTTTTATTGCACAAGAAGATTGGCCATCCGGGAGCCCAGATTTAAATCCGCTGCATTATGCTTTGTGGACAGAGTTAGAGAACAAGGCCTGAAGAACTCCCCACCGTAATTTCGACAGTCTGAAAAATCCTTGGTGAAAGCAGCAAATGAAATGTCGTTGGATACCGTGCGTAACGCTATAGACCAGTGGGCAAAACGTTTAAAAGCTTGCATAAAAGCAAAAGGAGGTCATTTCGAATAAAGTTTATATTATTTAATAAACAATACCATAGTAAAATAAATTTCTTTGATATAAACATATTACCTTTTATTTCTTAGATTTCATGCTATTTTTAAGTTGTGACAGAATTTATGCCACGACTAAGTATATGTGCTTTAGTTTTCACTACTGAATTTGTATGAAAACTAGTTAACTTTATACTGAAAGTAATCTTTCATAACTAAATTTTTCGAATGACACACACAATCACAATCGAGGTGTTGAAATCCTACAAATTACTGAAGCACGAATAAAAGTTTGAATTAAGCTATGATTCTCGGTTTTACACGAAAGCTTATGGTTTTATAGCAAAGTTTGGAGCATCTAGCATAAATTATCCTTCTTCTAAATAACCAGATGGCAAAGATATATTTGTAATTATTCAAAAAGTCATATTTTTACATACAAATACAAAATTGTAGAAGAAGAATTTTTTCCAAAGCCATTTCTTTACCATCCCCTCTATAATGGAAATGTTTCAGATTTTTTTTCTATTTTCCGGGACTGCCTCTTAACATTTAAGAAGTAATTTATTTACCACTATGTTCAGCAGAGCCGAACGAAATGTACTCTGGAAATTTGCTTGCATTCTTTTAATTATGCAAATACTAAATATGCACGGTCCTGTCCAAAAACCAGGACTGCAGAAATAATCTCTCTTTGTTTCTGTTTTTGCTAGTCCTCGCTCGTTGACAATTCAGCTAAGAGGACTCCGTCTAAGTTTGGATGCAAACTAAGATAAATGATTCTCTGGCACAAAGTCAAATTTTTACTTCCACTCTGATTGTTTTCGGGGCTGATTCAATTTTATGACGGCAAATTCTGTACCAGTGCTACACACAGATTTCATTATTTAAAGATACATTCGCGAAATGGCTTACAATGTTCTGGAGATGGTCTGGAATCATGGCTAGTGAAAATTGCATGTGTTTTCTGCTGAGTCCTTGCATTTCGTTGGATGCAACCAAAATGAGAAGCGATTGCACATTTTCGCTAAAAAATTATGACAAGCGATGATTCAGTGAATCCACGAATGTTTGGTGAATTTCAACGGCAGCCTTTTTCCAACCACCGCCAACTTCTATCCAGGACGAAACGTTTGTCTTCTCGCAGTAATAACGTCTGGATTGCATGCAAGATAATAAACACTGCTTTCTTATTTATGATCCAAGTGTACATGTGCAGCCATCAGTGAAGAAGCACTTCTTGAGCTTTGCTGGGCTACAAACTTTTGCCTTTTATTGCGTTCCAAAATGAGCTGGGGGTCGCTCTTTGGTCCTTTTTCGCACGTTTTTTTACGACTAACACTGATAAATAAATGATGTGTGAGGTGAAATGATTTTCGCGTCAGCTTCTATAGAGTTTTAATAATAAATAAAGAGTAATATAGCAATAAATCATTTTGAGTGATGCTATTAGATCAGAGATGTGCTCATCAGGCAATTTTTCTTGCCTGCCTTTCTTGTTGGGAGAATATTACAGTCAACTCGGACGATTAATATTGATTTTTGTACGAAGTAGAGCGGCTATAAAGTATTTTACGAAGCAAAATTTTCAACTGTTTGTGCAGTGAAAAATGGATAATTGGAAGACAATCTTAATCGTTGTATTTTTGGTTTTGGTATAGAAGAAAAGATTATATAAGCGACAAAAAAATGGGAAATGTGTATGTTTAAAACGTATGTATATTCCTAAATTGTACACTCTAAAAATGTGGGTCTAATGAGGCTTCTCCTAAATCAAGCAATTTTAAAATTCAAAACAGGTGAAGATGTATTAAATATATACAATTATTGCAGAAAAATGTCACTTATTTCTAAATATACTTGACGTCCATTTAGCATTTCGAATTTTTTTTCGAATTATTTCTAAATCATCCGACATATATATTCCCACCAACGTTCATGCCATTCAAATAAACAAACATAAAAAGTCAATGGTTTGTCCTCGAGCCTTTTCACTCTCTGTAATTATCATAATGAGGGTTTCATGTCTCATTGTCATGAGGTGGACTCTAATTGTGGTCAGCCGTGAGACAGAATAATGAATTCAGGGAGTATTACCCCTAAAAAAATTACAAACATTCTAACGGCTAAAGTGGTAGTATTATATCCCAGGCACATGTACAATATAATGAATCGTGCCCGAAAAATATCCTTTAATGGAAATGTGTCAAGTGTAACTGTGTGTATACCACAAGAATGGAAAAAAATGAATAAATCGAAATGTGGACAATTTGCCCGTGATTAAATATCATATACATTATTTATATTGCTACCGATTTCCGATTGGAATGAATATAAATAGTGTTTGTGAATGGTTTCGAGGCTTTTTAGGGACGTAATTTTTTGCGATTTCCGTGAACATTGGACGACGATGGGTGCAAAGCATGACTCAACCTCGACAAAACCACTTTGGAATAGTAGAACTCAATGTTGTATTTTTAATAATCCAAGAGCTTGTTTTTTTACCTTTGGTTTCCGCTTGGAAAAAAATTCTTGTGTTTAATGACAAAAAAAATTGCGAACTCAATAAATTTTCCAGATACACAGAATGAATAGATACTCTGATCTATAACCCTAGAGCCTATTAAGGTCACCTTTCTTTTCAAGAACTGGCTTTGATCGTCGTTCAGGTAATTCCACCCTGAGTTTACCCGTCAAGAGAGACGTGTTTCCATGCCGAAACTGCTCTAGCAATGAACAAAGCAAAGTTCAATTCCTACCTGAACTTGAACCACCGGTAACAAAAAAAAGACGAAAAATCCGTGTAAAGAGGAAATTCTACAAAATGATATACTCTATACAAGCCATTTGGCTAGTGTGCAGTTTATCGCGTTGCAGTATTGTTGCAGGAAATAATTAACGCTACCACCGTTCAATATATAAAAAGTAAATATATAAAAGGCAAGCTGCTTCGACATTATATTTTAAGTTACTTATAGTTTCACTTATTCTTTCAATGTTCTTTGTCACCGCATCTAAACTACTATCGAAAACATAGCTCTTTTGCTTGGAAATCACCGCCAAAAACCTGAATCGCACCAGTCCTCCATGAGGCTTGATCAGCAAATCCTTTTCATTGGCGATGTCGAAAATGGCCGTCCAATTGAGCTTCAACCAATTTTCCCCATGTTTTTTAAGATTTTTCTCCAATTCAAACAAAAGCGTATAAGCTCAGACAAAAATCCTTCTCACATATCTCCAACAAATTCCAAACGAGAGTCTGTCTCGCCGGCAGGACTTCTGTGTAAAACCTTTCGCAGGTCCCATTCTGCCACTGACAATGGTTGATCTGATAACTTCTGCTTGACCTGCTGGTTAAAAATTCGCTGCGTTTCGTTCCACCTTATTATTCCAGCGTCCGTCTGTCATCAGCTGATTCACTTAAAGTTTTTGGTTGACAACTGGTAAACAAGTCGTGCTTGCAGTGTTCACGTCAAAGTGATATATGTAGTTTTTGTTTCAGATTTCCTACCATTTGGGACTAAACAAGCGACAATGATTGTGAAGACGTTGATCTTGATCCAAATTTTAGTAGCTTGGCTGACGATCCATGGAACTCAAGTGCACAGAAATGTTCAGCGAGTGGTATAGCAGGATAATCACCATTATCAGCGTCCCCGAAACAAAGTCACTGTTCGGAATGTTTTCGGTCGTTCATAGACAAACCAGGAATGCTAATATCAGTTTTAAGTATATGTATTCTCGCTCTCGAATTTGTCTAGTGATCCGTTTTGTTCCACACGCTGCATTGTATATTGATAATTTGCTCGGGGTTGAAATTAGTGCTACCCAGTTTTTAGGGCTGATACCGACACCTGATCAAAATTGTATTCGTCCATTCAACACGAAAGACTAAGCTTCCGTTTTGTAGCACAGCTTCTGTTAAAATAGTCACCAATATCTCGTTCTCGAAGGGTTCATACGGGATATGAATAGTGACTAACTAGCTCCTCACTTTAGCTACGTTTTCAATCATATCTAAGTGTTCCAAGAACCTTAACAATAAATATCCAAATTCAATTCAACGTTAATTTCTTCAATATTCTCCCTAATGACTTTTAGAGAAGGACGAGTATTATAAGTCAACCCAATTTTTGTTGTGTAATGTTTTCCTGCACGGTATACCAGTGGTAGTTGAAGCACTTCATGGGAGATCAGCCCGAAATATCGCCTTGAAGGATTCTCTTTTCCCGGATGAATTATTTAAGGCTTCTTTTTTAAACGCAAACAGCGACACACTGTCCCTTCACAAACTCTAACAATTACAAATATGCTGGCCTAATATCCTCTTGAAGGCAACAAAACGTGAATAGTTTCAGTTTAGTTTTGGCATATGCCACGATCTTTTTTTGCAGCAGCAACCATGCAGGGTATGGCCAAGAAAACTCTAAACCAGCCCAAATATGTAAATTGGATTTGAAAGTAAATCTCAAAAAGAGAATTTTAGAACAAGTGAAAAGAAACGACTACCTTGTTTACGATTGTATCTAAAAATCTATGGTTCTTAACAAAGGATGTATCAAGAATATTGCAATGCAACTATTCAAATTCATTTTGACGGAATGTTAGTAAGTTTAGAGGATCAAAAGGTTACTGAAAATTGATTCATTGTTTTGAAATCAAAAATACAATGCAATAAACCGAAAATTAAGAACAATCAGTCTGAAAATGTTCATGGATTTGTCTCTAGTTTGAAGAATGAGCGTTCATGAGGAAATTTCGTAGAAAAGTCTCTCAACTGTCAGAAGTTAATTACTGTGTTGTTTTATTTCATTTTATGCAAGAAGGACTGATCACTTGATAGCCCTCAACCGGAGAAACCATGCAAATAATGAAAGAATTCAACCAACGTGGACAGTAAACCACTATTCAGATTAGAAAATTGAAGCGAAACATCTGGGGCAGATGCCTTTAAGGGACCAATGACTAACTTGGGCTATAGAGTTCGATCTGATTTGATTGCTGCTTTGATTTTACCGTTTTTCAAACAATTTAGATCTTAACTAAAGCGCTACATAGAAAGTATACGGTTATAACATATACAAACTTCACTTAACCACTGATAATTAAATCCATCATAATGAAAATAAGAAAAAAGGATCGTGTAATGCATATTAAGATGAGGTTTACACTTTCAATTTGTATCTGCGGTCCACGACCACCTCTAGTAGGCAAATGTAAAGAGCCTAACCGTTCATAGAATGCAAACTCGCACACAATAGATCAAGAAAGACGGAGTCCAAGTAGCAACATCAATCTCTTGCGAGCCCAACTGGAGCCATGTTGTCCAAGGTGAAAATGCAGCCACACTACGTGCTTAATTCCTCGTGCAATGAATCTTGGTTTTAGAAATAATAATTGATACAGAAATATCTAGTGACTTTTCGACCATATTGCGAACATAAAAAAGTCTTTACTTTTTCCAGGACGACTTGTCGCCAAGGCAGTTTACATGCTTAGCAAAAAAAATCTATTTCATACTTAATCTATCCATAAAACCAATAACGATGTGTTAATCCAACCGATGACCTGTCTACCAAAATGATGGAGGAGAGTCACTGAACTACCATTATGGCTTCAGCTTGTATCCTGACTTGAAGCCATCAAAATCTTCACCAAATCTGGTGCTTATTAGTAGCGAAAGTGCAATGTGATAAAAGTGATGTTTCGTAGCTTTTACGTGATTGTAACAGAATCAAAAGGATAGTATGGAGTGTTGGTGACCATTGGAATAAAGAAAAGTACAGGAGACTCGTGGCTATTTTTTTTGGTTTTAATGTAACGAAGTCAATTAGAAATAAATAACGTTGCTTATAAACATCCAATGTTAGATTCTATTCTTAAAACTCAAGGAATTTTCCACCATGGTATTTTTTTACTTGTCGCAAATAAAAAACAATCCACGATAAACCGAAAAGGACTGCCACCCACAGAAAATAAGGCATTCGTTTGATAATTTGCCTGGAGACGAACAAATGGAAGCAAATTTAAAAGAAAGGAAAAATAAACAAGCGCGTGTACTTATGCTCTCCACCCGATTCAAAACAATGAGAAGCCCATTTTAATGAATAAATTGGTCCCTATTGGCGAACCGGCCGATTCGTACCATAAAGGACTATTACAGAGCATAATTTATTCTCGAGCAGGAATCTCATATTCAAGACCCTCAACAAGGAGCATTCCATGGAGCATGGAAAACCATTCAGAGCCAAGAGGATTCGTACGGCACTTACCCCCGCCAAAACTGAAAACATTCCCTGCAAGAGGAGCTGGAGCTCGTCCTTTCCCGTCCTGGCGACGATGACTATGTTCCAATGAGCTGGCACACGCAGCACGTCCAGCTGACGGGACCTTCGACCTAACCGACGCGAGTTCACTATCAGCGAAAAGATGTCCTTTGCTTGCCACTCCTTATGGAACCCAAGACACGTCACTTTCACCAGCACAAACGCGGCAACACAACTCCTTTTTGCTGGAGCTTCACCTCGGGACGCACAAACTGCCACTTCTTTGGGAATCACTACACAAAGAGTCCTGAACGGAGGGTCGTGCACCTCCCCGCGACCAAAATTTATTCTAGGGCGAACACACCTCAAAAATAAGCCGCCGGCACCGGAAGGACGACATGTTCACCCTTGCTTCGCCTGACACATCAGCCCTTAAACTCGATTTATCACTTTTCTTTTCACGACACTGTCGCCCTTTCACGTAGACTTTTCATGGGCTTCCTGCGATCAATTTTCCTTTGAGGCGCACGGAAGTTAGCAAATGCTTTCCGTTACGTTCCGGGGACCGGTGCTGTGCATCGCCGTTCACTGGAAGCCACGTCCAAGGAAGTCAATCGGATTCCCAGACATTCAAAAGGATAATTTTCAATTTCCACTCGCGCTGGACGAGGCGTCGTCAAGCAATATGGAGACGCGCGAAGGACTAGGCGATCCTTGCAGGACGGTCGGACTTCACGTTGGCACTCTTTGTTTGATGTTTTCCTGTTCAGGTGGTTGGGGTTTTCGCGCGTAAATTCTCTGTCTCCGCCCCGAACAACTAGTTTTTAGCGACTCGGAAAACTGACTGAGGCGAACGCTGGGAAAACTTTCGCAAGTCGCGAACACAGTTTCTGGTGGCGAGAGAAATTTTCTTGCGGCAGGTAAGGCACGGAGAAAAGAGCTTTTCGCGGAGCATTTGAAAGACTTTCCCTTAGTCAATGTAACGGATCTCGTGCACGAAGAAATCGGGAGAGTTCGTTTCGGTGGAAGCCGTAGCGGACATGGGGATTTTCCCAACTGAGAGTAGATTGTGTTGACTTTACAGAATTAGTGTGTGTTCCCGTTACAAGCTTTTCTGCAGCGGGAAAGTGTGCAGCGTGCTACTATGTACTGTTCGGTGTATCTTTGAAAATATGTACAGGACATCTTGCAGTTGCGCAACGTTCATGTAATCACATATGGTTTTACAATGTTCAGCTCAGCTGTGCACGACAATGGCTATTTTTGCAATTACTGGGCGTTAGAGCTGCCAAGGGAAAACATAAATTTTTGTCAGTATTACAAGATGTCTTGATAAAATTTGTAGTGGAAAACCCTGCAAAAAAATCACTGGAATTTTATTCAAAATGAAATGTTAGACATCTTGTTCGAAAATCCAAAAGAAATTTCAAATTTTTGAATCATATTCCGTTAGGAAAATTACTTTACGAGGATTTTTTTTTGTTTTTTCTATGAAAATCAAAATGGTGTTCTACCGCAAAAGTATTTTTACCGCATGAGATGTCTTGTTTTCGATCAGTCCAAGTAATGATAGATTTCAACTGACTTAGTTACGAAGACTGAAACTTCCTTTGTTAATAATTGAATTATAAATTTTGTGTCATCGGTTGAAATTTAAATTTAGCCGCCTTGGCTACTTCAATTGTCATGTGGCGCTGTAGTAGCATTGAGCTAATTTTTGTCATTTTGACGTTTTGATAATTCATTCTGAATATAACCGTTTTCAAAAAGAGTTGTAAACGAGAACCGGATTAAAATCTTAACTTTACGATAGCTAAGTAAAATTGATAAAATGTGATCTCCTCCAATATTTCGCCATTTTTCTCTGATTTTTTCACCGTTTTTGTCAGATTAATTACGTCTTGGAAAAAGCTATACATCTTAAAGAACTCAGTGATTACAACAAATGATACCGCAAACCGCTTGTGGTCGAATCTTCTTAAAATAGGCGATACAAGTTTTTTTCCGCGATCAGAGTGAAAACATAGAATTTGTGGCGCCTGAAAAACGATCCTGCTTTTATGGCACCATTTTATTGTCGCCATGTGAAAGTGATGTATGTACAAGATGTTGCAAATTAAATTCCACAAACATTTCATATACTCAACAATTTTGTAGGATCCACGGGTTCTAGGATATGGAGTGCTCAATTTTCTTTTCCAACGAATCTTGACTGCAATCAAGCCTTGCGCTGATTAGCAAGATTAAAAATTATTTCATGGGGAAGTTTTATATTATCATTTTTTGCATATTTCCGGCTCTTTGTCGATTCTACTACTTCGTTAACTATTTTTAATAGAAAACAATACTTTTTTCTAAATAATTTAAAAGCAGAAAAAACTGATGAACCAAAATTCAGTTTTATGTATCAAAAATAATGGAACCGCATATCATTTGAGTACAATTGACTGTAATTATTTTATTTATTTTTCTTCATAGAGGTGCGTCCTAGTTAACGTTGCATCTCAAAGGGTTGTAACAAAAATATTACAATCGCTTTTAATTTCAGAAGATCACTATCACTATAATTTATAAAGTTCATGATTTTCTTCGGTAATATTGGATGTGTTTAAGGAGGGAAATACATGTAAAAAAATTTAAAAAAAGTGATACCTTCAGATTGATTTAAAAAAAATATTTTGTTGATTCAGAAGATTTTTAACATGAAATCCTTAAAGTATTTGAAAATATTTTTTTCATAATTTTTCAACACAAAATGGCGGTGATGCAAATGAATGGAAAAAAACACCTCAAAAAATCCCGCGTACAACTTAATGCCATTTCCAGAAATCCTGCAGCATTCAGAAGAAGAAAAAATATGTCAATGAAATGTATAGTTCATCGGTTGAACAATAAAATTCATAAAAAGATTAAATTAAACAAACAAATCGATTATTTTTCAAAAAAGTCGCATTTTAAACATTAATAAACAAATTATTACTCCTAAATTACAAAAACATGAAGATTCAACTAGAACATAAGACTCTTTTGTAGATGTGGTATAAATTTGAGCCGGATCGTTTCAAAATTTTTGGAGATATTTTGTACGGAAGTTGAAAAAGTACTACTTTGAGAAAAACGCGTTTAAATTTTGCAGTAGATAAAAACCATTGATTATTAGTTTTTGTTATAACTTACTCATTAGTCGGCGATTCCAGGTCCTATTTCTTCAGAATTTCAGATTTATAAGAATATGGTAGGGATACACAATTAGAGAACCGCCCATAGCGCCGGAGAGAAAGTAGGCAGGGACGCGCTGCAGGTGTACTCGACTTACTGGGGAACGCCGCGCTGCCTATAACAGACTATAACTCAAAAACTGATACGAATATTGCTTCAAAACTTTTTTTGATGTATTCTCAGAGTATTTGGGACATTTTAATCAAAGAGAAAAAAATCGTTTTTTGAGCAGTTACATGTATTTCGCCCCTTAAGTTGTGTTTCATTTTCAGCTAACAGTGCAATAGTTTTCTTTTGCATCCATGGATTTCTTATATTTTCGCTTGAGTCTTTCGAAAAGGAATTGAAGCACATTTTTTATGGAAGAAGACGTTTCGTTATCCCTCTTTGCGCTAAGCCACTAATATTGCGCTCAGATTATGAAACACAAGCTCTGTGTGTCACTGTACCAAAAAACATTTGGCTTTCTTATGAAAAAAGAAAAAAGAGACGGTTAAAACTGCTTATCCAGGAGAAATGAATTTGTTTCTTAGTCGGATGTTTGTAATGAGTTACAATAGTGTTTTCGATTATTGATCTCATTTAAAAACTACGGGTAATAAGGCAGTAAAAGTATCCATGAAACACTAAAGGTTTCAGAGTTTTTTATTGAAACTATATTTGAATCATCCACAGCAACTGAACGCATATTAAATTGATTAGCAGCTTCAATACAGAATGTGTTACTCCCCTTGTTTAATTTATTTCAATAAGTTTATCTCTCTATTTTTTGAAACAATTATGAGTCACTTTGATCTATTAAAACAATCCAGAAAAATTGTATCTTCGAATGCCTCTTTAAAACTATTATCTTGGTTTGTCCTAGAAATCCTTTTGAGACGCAAAAATTAGTTCGAACTCTTTCGGAGTTACGTCGTCTTACCACTCGTAATCCAAAGAGACGTGGTAGATCTAATCGAAAAGATTTTCATCTCATTTCACTAAAGGCTAACAACATTTTATCGTCAGCAAAATGCATTTGGAAGTTTGTTCATGCAATTTTCTCAGCTGTAGTCACGTAGAACGCATCAAAGTTCAAGTATCTAGGAAAACTTCAAAACTTCCACGTTACGTATCCTGCAACGTAGATACTTGAGACGTACGTCGAAGTAATAAAAAAATGGATGTGTAAATACGTTACTGCTTCTCGGTTTAGGCTGATGGCATCGGCAGTGATGACATGCATATCTCTTTACGCAGAGCTCAAAACTTTTCCAACGAGCCAAAGATACGAGTGGAACGGAAAACTCATATCATGAGTTACGGGGCACGATTGCAGTGTCAACATACAAGCATCAACGACAGGAGCCAGTGAATGCTCCTTTAACTACTGCCAGTTCTCCTAATATTCGAGGAATCTCCAACAAACTTGCTAACGTTGACAACAAACACAAATAGGAGCGACAACATCGACTAAAGGACATCAGCTTGAAGATGAGCTTCGCAGAAAGAACGTGCATTCCACACCCTGGGATGGGAAGGATGAGATAGGTCATGGTAAAGACATGAAGCGTTGGAAGAAGAACAAGAAGGTTGGCCCTTGTGAATGTTCTTCGTTATAATGTAAATCTTGGTATGCTATCTCGACTGTAGTTTTTAGTTCTTTTTAACTGATTTTCAATGGAGACTCAACATTGAAGCAAGACTCATCCTCATATCGGAGCCGCACGTCTGGACCTCCAATGCTGCTTTTCCGCAAAATCATATCCCCGGGGCAAGGATGTTTTATCTTAGTCCATACTGAGGTGCGCTTGCTTGTTTGTCGAAACAAATATATGAATAAGCAAAGATTGAATGAGGCACACTAAGCAGTTGAATGTTTGGATTTAGTGACGTCCTTTGCTTTACATTTATCGATAAATCAGCTTGAATAGCAACGAAAATAATTACTATACAATAAAATATTTGATTCAAGACCAAATGAAAAGATGTTGCTTAAAAGGACACTTGCCCTCTAAAATTTGTAAATTAGACGACACTATCGACAAATATTGCAATTTTATACTTTAAAAAGCCAATCGATAAATTAAAGAATTTTAGCAGAATAATTACGGAGGACTCTTTGAATTTTGACCTCCCTAACTCAAGAAACTTTAGAATGCCATTGAAAAAAACTTAACTAAATTTGGAACCGGCCAGTGAATAATGATGATTTACACGTTGTAGTTTTAAATTCTCCACTTTAATAGCAAGGAATTATTGGACTTTGTACTTTAAAAAAATGATTGCAGCACATGATCGTATCAGGACTAAAATTTGAATGTATCATCAATGTTTTGGACTAGGATATTCAAATTATGGTTGGCATTGTAGCTTTATTTTATGTTCAAACTATTAACATTAAAATTAGATTCTCTTTTAACTTCGCTTAATTGATGAATCCTCACGGATTTAAAATTAATTGAAATCATTTATCTCATTTACACATAATTTTGCTTCAATCCAAACAATTGCCGGAAGTTCTTTACGTCTTAAACATTATATTTTTCTTCTCTTCAACTTCAACTTCAACGACGACGATTTATTTTGATTGTAAATTTTGCACCCTCACAAGACTACCCACTTGACAACAAAAATAGGGCGAAGATATTCTGAACGCGTTTTCATGCGGAAGAAAGATTTATTGAATTATTTGTTATTTCTCGAAGAAAACATCCTTTAAAGCACATATGGTTAGAATCGAAAGGAAATGATGTAGCAAATGTTTCGTTAGCGTTCATCGTGAAAAGGACTTACTTGTTTATGAACAAATATCGATGAAACAGCATTTATCGTTTATAGTCGTGACTGTGCATGTTATGTGAAGATTGTCTCCATTTTTTTATGTTGTTTTTAAACTTACCCTGAAGAATTCATGCCTTTTCAGCCGATATGAATTTCGTACGCATGATGGATTTAAATTGTAACTCTTTAGTATCAAAAACGTTCTTGTTATGTCAACAGTTTTTTTTCGCATCATTCATAATAAGGAAGTGAATCAGCAAAGTTTTTGTAAAAACAAGGAGGAGACAGCGCGCTGCTTTTTGCATATTTTTTAGTTAAGCTATTGTTGTAACTTCCCGAGCCGTTATAAGTTTGCAAAGGATTTTCAGAATTTAAAATAGCGAGTATTAACTACGAACTAAAAGCACATTTTATTTATAATTGCTATTACACTTACATGCAACACTACCATTATTATAGTCATCCGCAACTTTTTACTACCGCTTACAAATTCACACGTATATTACCCGCGTTATACTCGAATCGCTTTTCTTGTAGCTTAGTCGAAACTCAATTCTCGCCTATATTCCAGCGACCCTTTCTCAACGCCTGACAGAAAGATAGCAAAAAATATTTCACCGGAATGAACAATATTTTAAATGAAATATTCATTAACTACTAGCGGCCCGGTACGTGCTTCGCTACGTATAAAGTGAAATAATAAAAAAAATTAATTTTAATTAAGTTCATTCATTAAAAAAAAACTTATTAATTGATAGCTATTTTAAAACTTAATCCAAAACATTTGGATAAACAATATTTTTTGGTTTTTCCATTTTGAGCATGAATAAATAAATTTATTGGGGTACCGACTCTGGAACAGGCAACATAAAGTTGGCCATGTGAAAACATGATTCCTCCACATTCACACCACAAACGTTAAGTGTTTGCCCTTGGGCCTTGTTGATGGACATCGCAAATGATAAACGCACAGGATATTGTAATCGTTTTTGTTGTTGTAATCATAGGAATACGCGGTATAAAACAAACTTCTCCTTTGGATTTATCAGTTAAGATCTTAGCTACAATCAAATTTGGCAATAACTTTTTCACTGCCAATCTGGTGCCATTACACAGTTTTGGTGGATTAATATTTCGCAATAATATAATCAAAGAACCAACTTTCAGATTCAAGCAATGCGGTGGCATACCAGCCGGTTCCAATGAATTTAAAAATTCAATTGGATAACTCATTGCCTCATCTTGATTCATAACACTGTCAATGGATTTATATGTCGTGACTACACCTAGCAGTTTCGCTTGAATTTGAAAATTAATGGCATCGATATTAATGTTCTTCGGTGCTAAAACGGCGCGTTTTCTCAACCAATCATGATTTCTGTAATTCTGAAGAATATTCGGAAAAACACATTCAATCAATTCATCTATCGATTGCGCAATTGTACAAAAATTGTTCGATATAGCGATCAATCCGTTGGTACTGTCGATTTCTATTTTGCCATCACCAATTTCTAACAATTGTTTGGAAAACTCTTGGGCAGCTGGATCATTTTGTAGGTGATCGAGGAATGACAGGCAATGTTTGACGAAAATCCCCTGACAGCACCACCAAAAAGCTGTTGATTACCACGTAAATCTTGCATTGTTCGATTAAATGCTTTTAGTGATTTTTTATTTGCCATTGTACACTCATCCCATAAAATAATTGACGTTAATTCAATTTGACACAAGAATCCCCAGTAACAAAATGATCCGCCATTTATTGAATTCATTTGTTACAAAAAATGTGATAATTGAAGAACCACTCGACCGATTTTGTGCAAACTTCACATAAACCATCTACTAAATAGTCCGAACAAAGCCTAAACATTTAATTTTAATAGATGAGCCCGTTCTTGAGTTATAAAATTACAACGAAAAGTGGCATTAATTTTTATAGATATAGATAAGAAAATCGTTTTCCAACGATGAGTTCCAAGAAAAAAGTAATTTTGTCGCATATAAACTTTATACTGGACTATACATCCCCATTCTTTTGAGAAAGGGTGTTTTAACAACAACTATTTCAATATTTATATTGTCTACAAAAATATCTTTGTATTTTCGTTTCATATGAAACAAAATTTAAATACGAGTACCTTGAAAAGATTAATGATAAGAAAAGAATTTACCAGAATATTTATAACCGAAAATTTTCCCTCGAAGCCTTTTCAGTATCTAATAAAACTGTGTCCTTTATAGGCATTCCGAGCCCTTTGTTTATATCAATAACAAGCCCAGCTCAGTGTAGCGATTGTAAGCCTAAACTATCACAACTCCTGTTCCCAACTTTTAGGCGATAGTCCTTCCCATATGCATGGCAACAATTTTATTTATCCTTCAAGCAGGAGCAAAACGCTTTCCGAAATTCCTGGCTTTCGGATTATCACCCAATGTAGCTATGCCAAGCACTTTAAACAACCAGGCCCGACAATTTGAAAGCTGGAAAGCTTACCAGACATTATTTAACAAGGACACTAAGCGGGTTTGTCCGGACAATTTAATTCGCCAACGAAAAGACTCGCAAATTTCTTTGCTGTCGACCAGCAGCATGGCTCTTGCATTCAATATTCTACTGAAGGACTCAAGAATAATGGATTCCGTCGGTTTTGTGCTGGGCCCGGGGATGTGAAAATTATGTTGTGAAACTTACCCGGCTTATCAGCATAAGCATCAATTTAAGATACATACGGGACGCAACCACAAACGGAGACAATATAATGCGGTGTTGTCGAGAAAATGCGGCAGCAACGTAAGAGGTGTTGATCCTTTTGAGGTTTCCACACGATTACAAGCAGCAAAGCCATGCAAATACCGTGCGCATGTATGTGCTGAAGATTCCACATAATCGGATAAGTGACCAATAAGGTGACGAGTATATTACTGGCAAAGGATGTTTTGGAGCAAAGGGTTTAATAGAGTGTTCAATGACCGGAAATGTTTACATCTTGCAAATATATTGGATACAGTTTAGGATAAATATCTTTTCAAGGGTCCAGAAATTCGAGCCTTGAAAAGAAATTTATGGCCAACCAACTTTATCTTATAATGTTTTGAAGCACACGTTCAATTATCTTCCCCATACTAGAATTGAATTTAAAATACCAATACAACGAATCAAAACTTTTTTCTTCTTTCCACTCCATCACCTTAAATAATCTACCACTGAATTACCAAAAAAAACAATAATCCCTACAAAACGGTTGTAAACCTTCCAAATGACAGAAGAAGAAAATTACCATGACTTAAAATCACCATTTTCAATTCAACAAGAAGTGTAAGAGTCCTTTGATCATATTTAATTTGAAATAACGAAAGTCTTACAGTGTCCGGTTAGAATTCCAGGAAAGAGATTATTGCATCTACCATACGAAAAGACCCACTTTAAATTGAATCCTACGTTTACTACGAGATAACTTAAGGACATTTGCTGACTGGATTAATTTTTAAAGCTTATTAGTGAAAAATGATGGATTACATCGGTTCTAAAATAAACTTTTCAAGGATGACGAGGATTTATTTGATTAAGTTCGGTTAATCGGGTTGGTTGGCATCCAAGTGGATATTAATTGGGTAATTTTCACGTCCATTTTGGGGGATTTACTTCGTAAGATGGGACTGGAAGTATCTACGTAATATATAAAGGTATTTTAAAAGTGGAAAAAAACTACCATCTGATCCATAATTAAACGCAATATCACTAGGGAGTGAATGATAAATGGACGGAAAATAATCTGTTACTTCCTTTGAGTTTTCTGTAGTATTTTTGTATGTTACTCGAAAAAAATCTGTTTGATAGGATTGAAATATAGAATATCAGGAAATCTACGTTTGGTTTCATCTCTAATAATCTTCTTGTGGTTCTTATCCCTTAACCCTTAGAATAATATTCTCGATTAATTGATACCATTGAATAAAATGGCGACATACCCTTGGGTAATTAACTGTGGAGTATATATCCAGAACTTTCTGAAAACTGTACATAACTGACAAAATCTGCATAATAGCGTTTGATACAAAAACTTGCATATGGGTGTTTATACATTCCTATGAATGCACTGTCATATTCTCCGCAGACTCGCTCTTGCCTGCAAACTATCAGCTGAAGGCCTCACCAATTTGAGCGCGCTTCAACCATATATCCACGAGATGATGCCCAATTGGCAGTCCCAGGCAAAATTTTAAACAACCAACTAGCTCACCGAGTCGTGATTGCGATGAGAGAATCCAAAAGAATATACTTCATCTGAAAGTCCTGCAAGTCGGAAATTGTTCCGAAGAAATCATGATAATACTATTCACTATTCAATTTCACATTTAATAATTAACGAATGAAGTTAAAAGATGTTATTGTAAGTAAAAATAACCCGTGTTGAATCACACCACTGCTAACCAGGACCCACAATGCCACATTATCGAAATCATGATGATACAAAACTACTGTACGATATAACCAATACAAATTTTCTGTGCTACAGTTTCTTATACAAAGTCGTTGAAGCTTATATGTGAGTTATAAATTTTCCAAAAATAATGAAGACAATACTACAGCTTTTTCATAAGAATAATCAATTACAGGTACAACTTAGTTATTCCCGTTTCCATTATTTTTGGAAGCTTCCGCAGCACACTAAAATCACGTCAAACAAAACATCCACTTCACCACTTATCGATATAGGTGTATAAAACAACCTGGCTAATACCAACTGGCTTCCTCAATCTCCTAAACTTGCCGCTGACCCACGGTTGTGATAAAAATAAAAATGCAATCTGAGACAAAACGAAAATGTTCAGATTGTTAGTCTGAATTTACAAAAATCGCCACACAAAAAGACTGCTTGCAAAAATGGCGATATAATCTGCAGCTGACGTCGCCGTTAAAAACGTGTGTTCAAATTTATAAGAGGAAGTGATTGATCCCGCTCAGATTTCTTTTTCATCTTCAACTACAGGTGATTGAGTTTATTTCTTGGATTATAAACGGCTTTGCTTCTTTGTCGTGACGCAAAAATTCACGACAGATGGCGTGTATGTTCGTAGATTTACACATATTCACGCATCAACGAAATTTCTTGGCGAAACCTAGAGTTTCGATGTTCGGGAAGTCTCAACACATAAGTGACTGTCATCCAAGTTAAAAACTATCCCTCTTATTTCGCGAACGAGCACTGAGTGAGACTACTCGCCTAGTAGCTTCGAAAGCAAAAAAAAAAACAAATAACAATTTGACCTTCATGCGCTACATCTATCTCTAATGAGCGTGCGATAATTTTTTTTAGAATTGGGTAGCTGGAGATATGTACGTGGATGAACAGGGAGGGTCGCGAGTCCAGTGTATTTTTTGAAGGCAAATAATTGCTCTAAGGAAAAACGGGATTGAATGAGGGAATGACTATTGTTTCAAGCATTCAAGCAAGTTGTGATTAAATATTTGTAAATCAATTATTGGTTAATGGCTTATGGTACGCCATATATAAATAAATACAAAATTTTAATATTAATTTCGAGACTATAAAATCGATACCCTTTACCAAAAAACGTCTGTGAATCTGATGCAACGATAAGCCATTAACAAATAAATTTCTTTCTTGGAACAAAATGTCTCGCAAAGCTCAAGAAATGAAGTAATTTTGATAACTAAGCTATACATAACTTTGAGCTTCCCCAAAAGAGGCGGCGAGCAATGATAGTCACAAAAAAATCTTTAAAAAATAGTGTTGAGCAAAAGTCAATATTGTATCTTTTAAATTGGTGGATATGGATAGTTTGCTAGTTTGCTAGTTTCCTTTCAACCATGATATGTTCCTGGCAGAGCAATTTCATTTTTATTTTGGATCCACTTTGAGACTGAATATTTCTTTGAAATCTAAAATTATTTATCTTACACTTGTCATTTACTAAACAATGATTTTGTAAAATTTTTAAAACAACAACTAACAACTTAAGTTCTACAAAATATTTTTTGGATAAAAATTGAAATTTTTGAGTATGTACGATAACATAATTAGGCAAGCTTCTTACAAATTTCATATTATATAAATTTTGAAGTTCACATTCGGGTCATTTATTACACTCTGAAAAGATTACTCTAACTACAACATTCAATACAACCAAAATTTAAAAAACCCACCGAAAAACTTTCATTTTAATTACGACATTCCTTCAAACAACTTATTCAATTCAGTTACACCAGAACTTTAGCACTGTACCATCATTGGCCAATGAAATTCACTTTAATTATCTAAATTGCTTGGCAATCTTTGTTCGTCTGTCTTTCTGTCTATCGTCAGAGATCCTCATCCTCACAGATTTGTCCGTTACGAGTGCAAGAATGACTACCAATCCAATTCGCTTTGACGAACCGACATTCATTTTCTGATTGGAAATCCTGCCGAGGACAGACTTTAATATTCCTCGCAGCATGACGATCATCGATTAGGAAATACCATTCAAAACTTTTTTATTAGACTCACTATTGTTTTCTCAAATGTAAAAGGAAATGTTGTCGTTGAAGTTAATGGCTTTGACTGCGGTTGCTTTGATAAGCCACAAATACAATGTCCCAGCCACATTATCGGAGCGGGAAGAAAATTGTAAGCGTTAAATATTCCTGAAATTGTATTTATAAGTACAATGTTAATGAAATCTTTTTTGCATAATCTGTATGTATAAGTGGAGCCTGTAAATTAAAATCGCCAAAAAGGTTTTCCTTAACGATCAAACCAAGTGGCATCCAAAAAACGTGACTCCAATGCCCACGTTGGGCGCGAATTTTACGTTCAAGTTCAAATTTTCGGGGAATTACTATTTTACGGTTTTTACTAACAATAAATTGTCGGTAGCCTGAAACAAGCTTTCGCTAAACTTGAAACAAAGATTTTTATGAGAGAAACAGAACCGAAATAACTAAATTTTGACAAACGGTTATTAGGTCTGACCTTTTGAGTAGGAAGTGCCATCGACGTTTTATTTATTTTGCGGATGAACGTAAATCACAAGAAAAACCCTGAAGTCTAACCAAATTAAATACTAATAAATTCAAGCTAACCAAAACTGAAAAACTCTAATCCTTCTTAAAGAATTCCAAAAGCAGTCGTAACGCTATGACACATTCACTGGCGTCCAACAAGACGTTGGTATTTTCCAAACGCCTTACTATTCCGTTTTACCCTCGGCAAAAACTAACGAGACAATAATCTATGGTCTTTCGAAGAAGGCAGTTATTCGAAGGATAACCGTCCGTTGTCACGTAATATCCGCTACGATTCGAACGTACGCAGGCCCCTTTCAATCCAAAAATATTCCGTCGTAGTTGTAGGCTCGTAGCCCAATCAACTACAGGACATAAATGCGTGAGCCAAACAGTTTCGCAGCCCCCATCCCGAAATAATGGTTGGTGGCCTTGTTTCGTATGCATTAGTCTATTTTCTTGTCCTTTATTGCTCAGGTTCTCGGTTGAAGCCTGTCAGCGGCAGGTCCTGGCCCAACTACTTTATTCGCAACAATTGTTGCTTTCCAAACGCGTCCACTGTAAATTACTTTGGAATGTTTCTGTCTCGATTTAATCACATCACGACGTAGCACTGACCTGAGTTTACCCTTCGTAGTGACTTTATTAAATTTGTTTGCCCTGTCAGCAAAGAGGGTGGAATGGAAGCAAACAGTTCGACCAAAAAATTAAGTGCGACGTCAACATTGAAGGTGAAACTTGCCAAGAAGAGCTTCTACTGAAAAGAAGTTTCCTAGTGTTCCATTTTGGAAACGAATGAGTCAAACACTAACTTGGGTCAGACGACACGAACTTCATCAAAATATAATAAAAAAACTTACAAAAAACCGCTGCCTTGAGGTTAGAGTCAAGAAAAGATTTATTTAGTTATTCATTTTCATAAAATGCTAAAATTCTTATCGAATGATGATTTAAAAGCAATTTTGCACTTATCTTGACGAAAAAATGAAACTTGACTACATCATGAGTTATTTATTTGTCTATCGTCTTGTACAATAAATTGTAGGACGGAACATCTTATCAAATATTTGTGATTTATTGAGTTAGCTACAAGCACCTTCGAAAAAACATGTATAAAATTATCTCCGGAAGAAACTCAGCTGTCTCAGGATACGCTTATCGGTGCATTTTTTGCTACTGCTTTGATTTGTGAAAATATTAAAGACAGTATTTTTTCTTTAGTGTTAAACTATAACTTTTCCTTATTGGTTTTAACTATCTAAAAATATGACATAAATAATAAAGTGCATTTAAATAACGAGCGAGAAATATTGTTACTTAATCTTTTTTCCCAATGCCGCAACTGGGTACCAAAAAATACCTGGTGACTCGGTGCTTATCCGCAAAGAAAAGAGCAATAATATTAAGTGGTACAATTCACTAACGTCTGCTAAGATTATCCACGTACCAAACCTCAAGTAAGAATAGGTTTGAAGCTATGAGTTCACTACTGGAAAATTTACTTTCCCAAGGGACCTTGCAATTAACCAATACAACTTACGAGTAGCAACAATGTTCGAAACAAAACGGTCGAATACAGAAATATTATCGAAAATAAGAATCACATTCAACTTGGTTGTAACACTTCATAATTAAGAGAAAATTGAGTCTATTGTTTCTAATTGAAATATTATTAACCCTGCTCATACTATTTCCTGATTTTATAATTTGTCACCAAACCAACACTTTTCTCTTGCACTTGTGATAGTGTTCGTTTCAGAATCGCAAGAATCACTCTATTTCACATTCAACAGTTACTTCGGTCTTTCGCAATATCTTAAAACTCATTCTTCATCCCTCACTGCCGTGCAATCTAACAGAGCAGTTCAAAGATCTCAGCAATCAAAAAGCTTGTTGGTTTTAACCACCTCCTTGTATCCAAATTCAACAATAATATACCTTGATGTAAATTTATCACAATAAAAATGTAAATTACTATTCACGACTACTTTTTCAGTCATCATGATCATAATGCTTCCCTATCATATTTACGCCGGACATTACATTTCATTGGTTATAGAAAAATTCAGAAGCGTACGGTAATTCATATCCACCGGCAAGACACGTGGTCATGCTTATACGTGGAGCATTTAGCTAACGTATGGCGCTTAATTTTGCTGACTTATTAACCAATTACGCTAACTCATTCTCACTTTTCGTACTGACAAAACATCAGTTTCTCGACTCCTCGCATGGATTACGATCATCTCCCTCAACTTAACAACGATCATGACAGGTGTAATTTACGTGTGGTAAAGCTCGCTCACAAAAACCTCCTGTTTATCATTGTTTCTCTCCTTACAGGCCTGCCAACAACGTAGCTTATCTTTTCATCCACTGCGTCATAACCACAACCCATCAAATTTTTCGAGGCACTCAGCAGCTCAAACGCGTGCAAAAATATATGACCAAACTGGCGGCACTTCGGAGCGTCCTGTCCCTGTTAGACGCAATGTTATTTTAAATCGATAGAGCCTTCCCTACTACTGACGTTATTTTTCGTTAAAGTTTTGGGCGGTGGTTGCATCTCCACTCCATCACTGCTACTTGAGATGAAGTCCATTATTTTACCACACCTCTTTTCAGCGTGGTGAATTCACAGCTGGCGCCAGCTGACAAGACATCTTGACATTTGCCGTATTGTAAGTATTGTTTCGTTGTCGCGATCGGTGATGGAAAATTTGTGTTTTTCGGCATAAATTGTTGCCGTTGTGTTTGCTGGACACTCCTGCTCAAATACAAAATAGGTGTATTGACAATGGCTCTGGAATGTATTTTTTATCGATCATAAGTCAGGCGGGCTGCGGTTTTTATCAATGAATATCTGTCAAATTTTTGATTTTTTTATCGTTTATTTCACTCGTTGTAAACCTATCAACGGTTTTTGTGGTTTATTTTTACAGGGTCTATACCAGTATTAGGACTGATTTTCTAGAGTACGAATGGAGCTGTGGAAGCGAGTTTGGCTGGAAAAGGTGGAGTGAACACTTACCAACAGAAAAACACTAGTCACAATCACTTACAGACTTTGGTTGAGTATAGACATTGGTTATTGTGAAGCGTGTTTTTTGTCGTTGTCGATGCACAAAATGAATCAAAATCTCGAACAGCGATATTCGACAATGTTTTGTGCTCAACTCGGAAAATTGGCAAGGGAGACCCTACAAATGGTTAAACAGGCTTACGGGGATACTGCAATGAGCTTGTATCTCAACAGATCCTCCACATACTCCGCAATTTCTCATTTAATAATGACATCAGAGCATATGTTGTTTTGTATCACATCTTCGTGTATTGCTTCGACTCCTTCATTCAATTGCTTACCGGCTGGAATATTTTTATAGACAATCCACCAAACTATTCCAAGACTTTCAACAAATCTTAAAGATTTCAATATCTAATTTCGAATATCTGAAAACATCATTCATTGTTCCTTCATACTTATCAATTGAAAAATATATAAATATTTATGAATCAAAATATAATTTCAAGAAGAGCTTAAGTGCAGTAATTTCATATTATCTAAGATATTCACTAATGATTGATGCCAATTGCTCCTCGGGGTAGCTTGTCTAAGCCTTGAGTAATTTTCGGCTCTAGTGAAAATTATTATGATTATCAGTATTTCGTTCTGTATATTAATTTTTAGACATTGAATTCCATTGTTTGACGTATGAATTTTACAGTCTGGAGCCTTGGTTTCAGTTTTTTATCTTCATATTTCAATGTTTAGTGTTTCAAACTCCAACCATTGAAATTTATCACCAATATTTCAATTTTTGAACTTGGATTTTAATGGTTATTCAAGCAAAAAAACATTTCCGAAGTCCGTATAATTTTTAGACAACTTCAATTTGTTTCTTAATTATCTGTGTTGATTTTTTAGTGCTAATGGAACTGCTGGCATTATATATTTTTTCAGTCTGGCTCTCTGCTATGTTCAAATTCATGACAACTCGCCAAAAAACATCCGGAAACTTAACTTTTTATTCCAACAATTTTTCGTTCTGGAACGGAAGGTTGATTCTCACGTTGTAGTCCTTTCGAAAAGCATTCATTTACCACGGCAGCTTTCAACGCGTCAACCCTTTTTCTAAAAATTTGCAATAAACCAAACCTTGTCTCGTTTCGCATATATTTTAGATATGCTCTCATCACAAGAAACGTGCACATGAACGCAAGGGACTTCTAAATTTTGGTGCCAGGACTTCTTCCTTTCCCATAAATCGATTCTGTAAGCTGTTGCAACGATGCACAACAAATTCACTTCCCAAGATGCAAAGAAATCCCATTGCTGCCAGGTAAATGGAGAAGACGTCTTCGGGGGATTTACTTGAAGAGGATCGAGAAGGATGTGAACATGCACACCCGTATGAGCTTATTGTTTCTCGTAGAAGCACATATCCTCCCTCCATAGGTGGTACAGGCGTCCTTCCTTGTGTATTGATAGTTGGATAACGAGCTGCGTGACTACCGCCCTCCGATACAAACTACTCGAATTAAACTGTAATTAATTGGATTTTCCGATCAATTAACAGCATGAACAGCATTTTGCTTGGATTAAGCTGGAATTCGAAATCACTTTGATTTGAATAAAACACGTTTCCGATGTAATCACGAATGTGAGAATATGCTCATGTTGTTGATTATCCAAAGTGCCTGGCATTCACATATCGTCCGTGTTCGGAAGGAAGGCAATTGAACTATTCGGGCTTAACAAACGCTTAACAAAAGCCTTGCAAGTAAGTCTTTTGTACTTCAACAACAGGCTGCTGGTCAACCAATATGGATGTGATGGGTGCAACATATCGAGAGTATAGTTTTAATAAATGTGTTGAAAACATGCAATTGGTAAAAAGTTCTTGAGTCTCTGAATTTTTTGGCAATCATTGATTGAATTATTTCTTCTAATAATCAATACGAAGCTGCAAAATATGTTAAAGTTTCTCGAATTACATAAGCCATTCATCCTGTTTCTGGAAAGTTGGTGTAGGCCAAGTGGAATAGTACGCCTTTATCATTAGATTTTTATTCAGTTGAAAAGCAAAATGTTGAATTCATGCCAAAACAAGTCCTTAAAACCTTGAAAACACAGCTAGTCACCACTGAATTTTAACTACTGGACAACGTGGCTTTAGTTAGGCTTACCTGGCATGAATACTTCCATTGAGGCCACCTCCCCTTCTATGGTATTCGGCGAGCGAGCTTGCATAACATGCATGGTTAGCATGTACTTATCTAGGTGGGGCAATGTTAATTTTAATATAGCTAGGGAGCTTGATCCTTTTCAAGAGACGTGACATCTCACCACTATCTAGGCATGATAGACGGTTAATAGAGACTTTTGTGAAACGTATAGTGAAATTGACTTTAAAATTTTCGCTATCTTGAACCATCCATTTTAAACGTTGCTCAAAACTTCCCATATTAGTCGTTGGTTTTCCTCGGAACAAACGATCCAAACCCTAGTCTTTGCATTCAGTTTGTACATACCGTCTGCGCAGGCCGCTTGTGCAAACCGCTTGTGCAGACCGTCTGTGCCAAACGCATGTAAAGACCGTCTTTTCTAATGTCTGCGAAGATCGTCTTTGCTAATGTCTGCGTAAATCGTCTGTGCAGACCAGACAACCTATTCTGACCGCCTAAACAGACCACCTGTAATAAATGCCTTCGGTGAAATACGGAAATATGTTTTTTAATAAGAAAAATTTCAAGTTAGGTAACCTCGACTGTTTTAAATTCTATTGACCCAATTTGACGAAAGAAATGGTGAGTGTACAATTGTAGTTTGGATTGCATTACCGTATTACGGGTACCCATCAATTTCTAGGCTGACAAACCAAAATTACTTGAAGTAGTTTTTGAAAACGTGCCTGCCTCAGCCTCTGGTGGTTCACCTGGTACTTGTGATTGCTTAATCGTGACAATTTGGTAACAACCACCGATCAACTTCATTGACTGCTCGTTAACAGTCATCGCTTACACCAGTTGTTATTGTTACCGGTAACTGTATGGCTGGTGGCAATTGTACCAATATTCCAGTGGGGAGCGAATCTTGCACCCTTGCTTGCTTAGTCGTTTTTACTCAATTCAATATAACTTCGTTGTCATGAAGGATAAAGCAGCAAAAATAAATTTTAGAAAATTTAATAGCTTTGCATGCATAAAATTTGGATTAATTTTGAATTGTTTCAAATATAAATGCGTATACACTTTTCATTTCAAACTCAACGCATTTGGGTGAAAGGATCCATGGCGAAAAGAGGCTTAACTATATTTAGCATCTTTTTCAAGCAACACAGTGAAGTTAAAATAAATAAAAAATAATAATAATAATAATAATAATAATATTTAGTTCTTATTGCTGGTTTAGATCTAAGTGAAGCTAGAAGGGGTGAATCTAAAACCAAGTTTGATGGCGTACACTAAACTCTAAACTCATGGAACACGGCATTTGGATCACTGGTTCGAATACCGTGCGGGGTTGACGAGCGCAGCCACTGGGGAGTGGAGGTTAGCGAGCGAAATGAGTAAGGGGCAAGGCAAATAGGAAGTGAGGCAAGTAGGGGGTGAACTTCACTAGTAATACACTATGGAATAATAAGATGTGATTGATTAGTATTTTCTGTCACAAAAATTACGCATTTTAGAGGTGGAAATTTAATATTGAATTAATTTGTAGAAATTTCAATACAAAAGAGGAATAAACAAAAAAGTGTACTCAAACATTGAACAGGAATAGATTACTTTGAATTTAGAAAAAAATGGAGAAGGAAGTAGAATAGCTAAATTATGACTGACTATACGATTCTACCATCTCTAGTGCTCCAGCGTTGCTTTTAAGGGTTTTTCTAACTCGCAAAGAATTCCCGTACCAGATTTGGGATTTTTCCTGTCTGATAAAAGAGCTTTTATGAATATTTTAAATTGAAATGCAGATGCAGATATGTGCATCATGAAATGACAACATATTTTTGATGGCGGAAGAACATCTATACATTTTTCAATAATACTTTGAAACAACCTCAAAAATATATTACGTTCATTGTTCGTTTCTTTTTTTCAATTCTATTATTCAATGTTGAGTTATCGTCATCATCAATGGCACACTAGTCCAAATTGAATCTTTATCTCCTTAGGACACCGCATCCAGCTCCTCCAGTCGTCTTGCAGTTTGTGAATTTCAATAAGCACCTTCTATCTGCGTCCACTGAGTCCTCGCAATGTCTACGTGATTTTCTTAGTAGGTTTTTCAAATGGATTACTTTGGTAGGATTTCTTGGTAAACGGTTGCCATTTAATCGTAGACACAATTTTAAATATTTTTGTGATACATTTTTTCCTTTTTATCAAAGATTGAATAAATTTTTCTGATCAAATTTACGAATTTACGAACAAAACGTTTTGCTATCGGAGATTTTCAGTAGATATTCTAATATTTGCAGCTTTGGAAGCTATCAGAGTTTTATGGCACGAAATGTAAATTTGGGTTTAAGTTTTTAACCGAATAAAGTGAGTTTCCTTTTCCTTTTTTGTGACATGCAAGGCGTATTTTTACCTCAAACCGCCTAAGCAACATTTAGATGCATGGAACCAATTAAACAACATTCTTCTCAGAAATACTCACAATAAACTCGTTCATACAACTTCACTACATATAGACATGCCATAAATATTGAGCTACCCTCGACAAGTTGACACTAATTGAAATTACCCTAAACCTGATAGCACTCCATTATTAACAACATCGCAACTTTATTTCCTCCGTCAGTATGAACCACAACCGAGGATGTTAAATTGATGCCAGTGTATCTCCTGCTAGGCAATGAATATACATGTCCTGAAACATCTATCTTGAGCAAACTTACCTTATAGGATTCCTCGTCCGACGTTCCAAAACGATTGGGTTTTCGCTTCATTACTGGAACACCCAAGTATGACGTCATTCGTTGGGTCCCATATAACATATGAAGCAATTTATAGGCGTGTGAAGCTATCAACTTCTAGGGTCAAAGCCAGGCTAAGCTATCGTGTTTGCAGGATTAAGCACGAAGGAATCGTAGATTCTCCGAAATTTAATAATATCCGATAAATACACACGACGGAGTCTTAATCAAAGTGGAACGAGCCATGAACGAATAATTCATTCTTGAAGTCTCACGAGGACGGTACCGAAAATCACGGTTATTATAGTCAAAGTCCTTTTTATAGTTAGTATGAGTATGATGAGTGAATCTAGATCCTAGGTCAATATTTCACGTCAGTTGCCAGACATTTAATTAATAGCTGAATATGTTTTCAATTTCCCAACGATAGGATATCTAAATAACCGTTGGACGCTTCGTTTCATGCTCGTCAATCCGCTCCATTTTCCATTATCTGAGCTCCATCGCTATTTCAGGCAACTCGCAAATATGGAAATAGGATTTCCGATCAGAATGTGATGTTCGGATGTCACACAACGCGGCAGACAGAAGCTATTCAGGATCGCGTGTCGACCATCATTATTCTGGGTCCTTACTCACCTGAACGGGGAGCAGATAGTTATGCAAAGCAAAGATACCGTGGCGATAGTAGCACAAAAAAATAGAACGCCAAACCGCCCGAAGTTCATCACCCTAATAAGATTTGATTTCGCCGCCCCATTTGAATATCTTTCAGGGTATATCCTGAATAGGGTGATTTACATGTAGTAACACTGAACGCTGATATGGTGAACGACCAGGAAAACTTACAGACTAGTGGTGCCTTGCTGGCTGTCGAGTTCAGCAAGTTTTCAGCTTTTTTCCTAGAGCTGTCTGCCTGGCGAATAGATTGCGAAAGGGGGTTAACAGCGACGCCTTTAGTGATGGTGTCATAATTCATTCGCAACGTACGCATTAAACTTTTGCAGTGTGGACATAGGACTTTTTTGTAACCACTTTGAACTTCATAGATGTGCATGAGGAAATCTATGGCTTGTCGAAGGGATTATTACGCGGCATTGCTATTTGCCATGATTCTCCGAACTTGCGGTCGATTATTGGCCAATTTAACTGATTTAAATCTTGAATATTCATTTTTAATGTGAGACAATATTTCCGAATCATCAAAAACATTACAATGAATTTTAGAGTCTAGATACAAGTATTTTTTTGAGTTAGGAACCGTTTGCTTATTTGAATTACGCGCTTTGCAATTCACGCGTATTTGCCAACGGAGGGCGCTCGCAGCAAATTTTTGCGGACATAAATCACAATGTCAACACCCATTAGGGACGTCACGTTGCTTTATTTTAATGAAACAGTTGGATTTCCCAGTTCCGTGCCAGTTCTGAATTAATTGTTAATTGACAACCGTTATAAGTTTGTAATGGAACCAGAAGTTCGAATTAATTATTAGCAAACAAATTCCATGATTGGTTATGTAAACTACTATCCGGAGCCTAGAAATAATCTATTTGAAAATATCATATGGCTTGAGGGGTCGCTAAGGTTACGATTTTCAAAAAAAAATTAACCATTTTTTTCAATAGAAAGAAAAGAGATATCATTTACATGTTTTATTTTTTATATCGACTACTTTTCTAAATTTTGGATGTTGTTTGAAAATCAACTGCAAAATGTTTCATACTTTAGAAGTTTCAAGACGAAATGAGAAAAAAATTGTAAAAGATTTTCGAACTGATGTTATTTGGTGAAAAAAATTGCGATTGTCATGGCATAATATAATAAAATATTTAGAAGAAACAGGAGATTCATGTAAGGAAAGCTTTGCGTCTTCCTCACCTCTCATTTGTCTCACATTTGTGTACCCTCATTCGAAAATCGTCAGGTTATTAGTAGACGCTATTTTTCAAGTAATAAATTTTGTATCAGAAATGACGACCCTGTTTTCGTGTTATGATGAATTCCTATGAAAATCTCAAATGTTCATCTATATAAACAAATGATAATACACATATATAAATAATAGCAAAAACTTTCTATCCTTAATGTTGTTCTTGTCCTGCTCCTCAAAGTAATTTTCCTTCTTCTAAAAATACTCTTCATTTTTTCCGCGTATGTTCAACTCAATAAACTTTTTACTAAACATTTTGGTATTATGATATTTATCCTGATTTTTTCTGTTAACAATTTGGTAAATGAAAATTTATTACGGCTAATTAACGAATATGTATGGGATTGTTCCATTTTTTTCACGATAATCTGCAGTCGTTTATGTGAAAAAGTTTAGTCCTTGTTGTTTAACATGCTTTTATTTTTACTGTCAACATAT
The DNA here is from genome assembly GCA_963942545.1 of Oxycera nigricornis. Classification (NCBI taxonomy): domain Eukaryota; kingdom Metazoa; phylum Arthropoda; class Insecta; order Diptera; family Stratiomyidae; genus Oxycera; species Oxycera nigricornis. Next base: position 8,609,471 of record OZ012659.1, read on the forward strand.
CAACATCTAAAATCCAAAGTAACATTTTTTTAAACTAACTTTATCAAGGATAATCACACAAAACATCTAATTTATTTCTACAAACATTCTCTCGTAATTTAAGCCAGAACCAAAAATTATCAAGGAAAACATAAAACTTTCTTAAACTTTCCACAAAACGAAATTGAAGAAAAATCCTTAACATGTTAAACATTCGGTAATGTGTCTAGAGTTTTTTTGGCAAAGTATCTCATTTCGTTCTGGTCTTACATCCAAACTTTTCATCAACATGCTTGTTATCTGTTGTAAAAAACTCAAGCTGTGTGGAAAAGATACAAATCTTTCGTTGCTTAGCGAGAATATTGTTTGTTTGTTTTGTGTCAATGGAGAAAATCTACAAAAGAAGAGTTGGGGAACACACACACAAACAAAAGGATATTCAACTACAACAGATTAGTTTGTGATTGAAGATGAAGTTTTATAAAATGGTTTAGATAAAAAAACTGTCCTTTAGGAAATTAAATAAACTACTTATCGATTGGAGAATAAAATAGCTTGGATTGCATTACAAATGGACGAGCATTATGGACATGTCCAATGTCCATGTCGAGCTCTTAAAAGGACGGGAAATTCGCGTATAATCGATAGTTCTTTTACTACATTGCTGCTATCTAGTATCCATTTCATTCAAGACATCTGCGAAACACACGAAGAAAAACCAAACGAGCGAACTTCTATCGATTGACTTAACTCGTTTGCAACAAACTTTTCGGGTGATTTATATTTTTTCGTTACTCTCCAATACCTTTCCCACAAAAGTCCTCCAAATAGTGTTCAATAAAAGAAATAGAGATGTTAAACTTCTTATACACATACATATGTCGAAAATATACTTTACCCGTGCAAACATTCAGAAGAAACTTATTTTCCAGGATATGGTCCACTGGTGACCTACAATCGCTCTTAAAGACAGAACCATCCCACATTTTCCACACACTCCCTTTCAAATAGCACAAAACTATCCCATTGAAATCTGCTCAGAGGTTTTCCCTGAAAATGAAGATTTAGTTTACGTGTTGAAGATTTACGTGAAAGTTTATCTGATGACTGTGGAGAACAGTGGAAGCGTGGCTGGCATCGTCCTGTGGATATTTAATTAAGAGCAACAGCCCAGATAACAAAGATTGTTGGAGAAGGGAAATTGTCGTACTTCCAATGCTAGGCAGGAAACTGGAATCGTGTAAATTGGGGAAACTCAAGGGAAACAAATTGTTATAGACCTGCTATTAATTAGATTGGACCATATATTTCAATCGCAAAGAAATATAGGATTTTATTCGGTGGTGGATTTTTATTTTGAAATGAATTTTCTTGCATTCTATATGAAATGAATGTTAGGTGCGTCCGCTTACTAAAAATATCCTTCACACTTGAAAAATATATTTCACTTTGGACAATTAAAAAAAAGGTAACCATGCAAAAACATGACGTTTGTAGCTTGTTTCGAATGCGTTCAAAACAGTTTTGACTTCCTGGAAACGTAGAAAGCCTTGAAGATATTGAAGACGAGAAAACGAATATTCAGTGTCATACAGATAGATTCGTTTCGCCTTTGCGAAAATACTGTATGAGTTCACTTTCTATAGCCTACCTGGTGCGAGTCAGCATAAGATGAGCTGTTAGGCCCTTCATTGTATTTTTAACTTGAATTTGTCTCACTTGTAGTTCCATCCGACAGGTAAGCTTCACTGCATGATTGTCCACTAAATTCAGCAAAATTGTTGCGTCATGGTTAATTATTTGATATCCCTAAAAAGGGATAAAGGCATGTTCATCAATCCGTGAATTTTCGTAATTAGTTGTTTTGAGTTCGAGCCTTTTATTTACTTCTATTTTTTTGTGATACCTTTACCAATTTGACAAAGATAGTAAATTGGTAACTGCGAGAAAAGAATTTAAAAAAACAAAATTCGAGTGAGGAGCTCACTTCAGATTTCTGGTATTAGTTCAACCATTGATAACCTTCCAATGAATATCTTTCTTTCTGTGCATAGTAGCATGTGGTAGCAAGCCATACCTTTTTTCGGGGTTTGCTTCATCCGCTTAGACCAGTTATACCGTTTCCGACAACTGTGGCTCATGGCGCTGCTATAGACATCCCAGTGGAAATTCACGGTTGTTCTTAAGCACTTTCACTGCATTTTTTTTCAAGCGCTGCTTAACTTATTTTTTAATGAGAAACTATTTGAATGAAACTAATAGGCATTTATAAAAAATTTAAGAAATAAATGAACTTTGGACAAGAAATCTACGAAATTTTTTTCATCGATAAAAAGATCCAACCCACAAAAGAAATATTTAAAGCTGTAATCGTATTTTGCTTTAATGGGTTACATAGGTCTTGTATTTTCAAAAAAATGATCAATTTTTTTCCATATGAAAGTCTAGTACTTCAAAAGTATTCACACCAAATTTGAAATAAATTCGAGCAATATTACCGGAGTTATAGAAATTTGAATACCGCATGGTCGGTACGTGATCTGCCTTACCTAGCGTATTATACGCATGCAGTGCGGTTCTACCACGTAAAATCAGCTCCTTTATTTTTCATCGAACATCACAACATCAAAAGGATGCTCTGGACATAGCGATTGAAGCGAACGAATTACTGTATGTACCTGGAATCGACGACTCGATGTAAGTCGCTAAGAAATAACTTTAATTCATTAAATCGCGGTAGAAAAATTTTAAACGCGTTTTTCTCGAAACTTTGTTTTTCCGTTTTTCCGGTTTTGTTGAAACTTTGCACAAATCCTCTTTATAGTATTGACTCGTCCTTGAACGAAGGGATTTTCATTCATCCGACTCGGAAAAAAATATTTTCAAAACCATGAGAATCGGAAAAATTCTAAAAAATATGAAACCTAAATTCATTCAAATCCATTTCAAAACTTTAAATTTCATTTTTTTCAATTACTTCGTTCAAGCACGAGCCAAGAGCATAGACTATAAGAAATGTTTTGATTTTTTTGATTTGAGATGAACCTGCACCGAAATATTCTGCCTACCACAAAAAAAAGGTTGGACGAAGAAAACTGCAGGAAAATTGACAATTTTCAATGTTTTCAGCTAAAATAATTTTACAACTTCTTGAAGCGCTAAACTTTCATGCGTGTAAATTTCAAATAAAATGGATTTTTGGTTTTTAGAATACAATATTTTGAAAAATTGGAAAAAATTATTAGAAAACAAAATGGCGACCGCCCCAATGGATCGCCGCAGCACCGTCGAAAAAAAATGCGTCGTAAATTCACGAAAAAACCACTCAGTCGATTTATTTCAAATTTTGTGCACTTATTTATTACACCCTAAACTACTGCACCGGTCTAAATCGAAACCAAAAAATATTTTTTTGATTAAAACAACGCGAAAAATTGGATAACCAATGTACAAAAGTATACCAAATTTTTTTGGCTTTAGGCTTTTTAGGGCTCTGAGTCCTTTATACTCAAAAATAATGAAATATTTTTGGTAATTTGTTCACAGACGCTTAGTTTGTCCATGAATTTACGAGGCGAAATTTGGTTTTTTTCGGCGGTGCTGCGGCGATCCATTATGGCGGTCGCCATTTTGTTTTTTAATAATTTTTCCAATGAAAATGTTAACTTTTAACCTCAATAAAGATATATATAAAACTTGGTATGCCATTGTGAACGCACCGTTTCTTTCTCCCTCGCACAAAATATTCATGGTAACGTGAATATTAATGTTTTTCGGACTCAATTCTAATTCTGTGGGCACTAATCCATCAAAGCGACGTTGCAATTAAGGAAATGCACAGAATGAACCAATTTCGAAATTCCAAAGAGCATACCATGTCTTGCCTTTATCCTTCACTAAAACTCCAAAAAATATTACAAGGCATTTTCGTTTCAATTTCCAGTGTCAACCAATCCGTATTCAAAATAAAATGAACTCAATTTCAATGACTTTTAAGATGATAGCAAGCAACACAAAAATAAAATACTTACATTTGTGAATATCCTTCATTTCAAAGAACCAAACATTAAGAGAGCACCCGAAAAAATGCCTTCAAAAATGGCCCAACAATATTCATACAATAGCTTACATATCAAAACGGTGAAACTCCTTCAAGTTCTCATCCAACAAATCATACACGCAAATACTTGAAAAGGACACTGAACTGACCTCCAAAGAAAAAGAATCCCAATATCGAATATATTTTGTTTATTCCCTTGTCAATGTCTGTCGAGATTTTGACACGAAGTTACTATGCCGAAATGGATTTCTTCTTAGTGGATGGAAAATAAATAAAAGGTATCATGTTCACCTGACTCCGAAGGACTTATATACGAGTATGTAAAAAGATCTGAAGGCAAAGGACATAAATACATGTTCACTTGATGTTCAGTGTATGCTCGAAGCATGCTAGTCATTTTTTTCACCGTGATAGTGTTTGTCAGAATGGAGTTCGGTCCTTGAAATATACAATGATGCATATAGCTGGAAGGCTACCGCAAACCTTATTAAATTACCCATCACTTATGTTTGCGTACACAGATCTAGATGCTTGAGGTAAAAAGAGGTTTTTTTATTCGGTAACATGAATCAGCGGTAAATGAAAGTATTAAACATGTCATATAGTAAATACTTTTATTTCGACGTTTGTAAAGGACATGCGTCTTAATATTTTACGTTTCATTTGAAAAACTTAAATTCTTAATGAAAATATAATTTTTTATCTTCCTTCAAGAAGATTCATCCATCGAATTACACGCAGTTTTGGTTCATATTTTTTCCATGCTCCACAAACTTTTGTGGTAAGTTTTCTAGGCCATGTCCTTCAGCTCCGACCACAAATAGTAATCCAAGAAGATTCCAATTGGGGCTATCTGAGAACCAATCTTACACAACAAGAAAATATTGCTCCAAAAGCACTCTTGAGTCGTTTTGGATTATGACCAGATGATGGATACCTTGTGGTTGTTCATGAAAAACAATATTAGTAAAACTCTTCACAACACTTTCCTACACATCCTGTTGCTATACTTTTGCAGTATAATTAACTCCTTTTTCCACACAAAAATGATGAAATATGATACTTTGATAAGAAATTCTTCTCAACCCTATTACGAAAGTAGGATGAAAACCTCATTGAACCCTAGAAGCATACATTAACGCTTGTTTGGATGTCCTTGCATGGATTTTTTTCCCCTTTTTGTTTATTGAATGCTTATTTCAAGGGAATTATTTGAGCAGAATATATTTTTATTATTGTTGTGTATACCATTGCAGGAAACGCTTGGATCTTTCCAACCTTATATCATTGTAATTCAATTTTTAAAAGATAACCACTTCACACCGGTAAAGGGTTTTCATCTTGGAATAGTCTGGACCTGAATTTCGTTGAATTTAAAATCTTTCCGCCTTAAGGGGTTACATAGGTTTTCAAAAAATTGTATTTTAAAAACCAAAAATCTACTTTATTGAAAATTTACATACATAAAAGTTTAGCATTTCAAGAAGTTGCAAAAAAAATTTCAGCTAAAAACATTGAAGATTGTCAATTTTCCTGCAATGTTCCTCGTCCAACATTTTTTTGCGGTAGGCAGAATATTTCGGTGCAGGTTCATCTCAAATCAAAAATTCAAAAAAAATCCTATATCTCATGTCTTTGGGTCGTACTTGAACGAAGGAATTGAAAAACAAATGGAATTTAAAGTTTTAAAATGGATTTGAATGAATTTTCGTCCCATATTTTTTAACATTTTTCCGATTCTCATCGTTTTTAAAATATTTTTTCGTATTAAACAAAAACGAGTCGACCGAACAAAAATTCATTCGATCAAGCACGAGACAATACTTTAAAGAGGAACTGTGCAAAGTTTCAGCAAAATCGGTCGATTCGTTCTCGAGAAATCGTGCCCATCGTCCGGAAAAACAAAGTTTCGAGAAAAAAGCGTTTAAAGTTTTTTTTCCCGCGATTTAATAAATTAAAGTTATTTTTTAGCGACTAACATCGTGTCGTCGATTCCAGGCCCATACATTAATTCGTTTGCCTCATTCGCGATGTTCAAAGCATCCTTTTGATGTTGTGATGATGAAAAAGAAAGGAGCTGATTGAATCATTTTGAGTTTACAAGAAAAATTAAGAATTTCATTTCACTTCTTTGTGTTATAAAATACTTCTCAATATCAAGAAAATTAGTATAAACAAATATAAATTTGCTAAATTTTAATTATGATCATATACCCATTACAACCCTCCATAGTAGACAGAATACATTCAGATAAAAAAATCCTGAGTTAAAATATCAACAAGAACCAAAATTCGGGACACACAAGTTATCCTTTCACGTAGCAAAACCCGCAGCATCACTTTTTATCCGAAATGTGTCAACTTTGAATAGTGTCTTAAGTATATGCAAATTAGATGACCCTCGTCACTTCGGTGCACACCATTTAACTTCGATTTCGTGGTAATGTTCCGACATTTACATTGTGCTTCCAAGTGAACCACCAACAGGATTTTATTCAAATATTCTCGGGACTATAGATGGAAGACTGATCGAAAGCACAGGCTTAAGCGTTTTTTGAGAATTCTTAGCACTTTATTTGAATTCGCACTTGGAGAAAAGTGGATTGATCCCATTTCATGCATTGGTATAACCATTATATTTCAAAGACTATTACGTTTGGGCTGTAACTTATCAGTGATTGAGTAAATAAGTTTAAATTATGATATCTAAAAATACCTGCTCCGTTTCTTAATTGGTAAGTCCCTTGTTGAACTGCTCAAAATGATTTTTTTAAACAGCAACCAAAAAAACTATACAAGATATCGATTTGAATTTTATGTACATCTTTATTGAGGTTAAAAATTAACATTTTCATTGGAAAAAAATATTACAAAACAAAATGGCGACCGCCCCAATAGATCGCCGCAGCACCGCCGAAAAATAGCGTCGTAAATTCACGAAAAAACTACTCGGCCGATTTATTTCAAATTTTGTGCAGTTATTTATTATACCCTAAACTACTGTTTCGGCCTAAGTTTAGAACAAAAAAAATTTGGACGACTTGTGAAACATTGAAAAAACGCGAAAAACTGGATAACCAATGTTCAAAAGTATAAGAATTTTTTTTAATCGCCTTAAGGCTCTAAATTTAGGCCCGTGCAGTCCTTTATTCTCAAAACTGATGAAATATTTTTGGTGATTTGTTCACAGATGCTTATTTTGTCCAGAAATTTACGAGGCGCTATTTGGTTTTTTTCGGCGGTGCTGCGGCGATCCATTATGGCGGTCGCCATTTTGTTTTCTAATAATTTTTCCAATGAAAATGTTAATTTTTAACCTCAATAAAGATATATATATATAAAATTTGGTATGCCATTGTGAACGCACCGTTTCTTTCTCCCTCGCACAAAATCTTCATGGTAACGTGAATATTAACCTCAATAAAGATTTATATAAAATTTCAAATCGATATCGTGAATAGTTTTTTTGGAAGATGTTTAAAAAATTCATTTTAAGTAGTTCAACAGTGGACTAACCCCTTGGAATTAAAAAATTGTGTTAAAATCTCTTTAACCAAATTTTGATCCTAGAATGCTGTGGTTAATGCATACTTAACCTGATCTTACATTCCATCACTCTGAATCTTATAAATAAATATTCATAAGGACATAAACAGCTGTTTTTATACCTTCTCCAGTTACTCTTTACAGTTGAGTGTCGTGGAATTTATCTCAAATAGTAGAATAAAACGGACTAAGTGCGTCCAAACACAACGTTTTTTTCTATAATAGCACTGTAAATCCAACACACCAATAACTAGGATTCGTTTTCCTAGGAAAGCTCAAAAAGTAGTGAACCCTAATTTTCCCAAAATTAAACTGAAAATATATTAAAAAGGGAGAAATTTTTTGTGGTAATAATAACAGCGCTCTAAGCTGCTCTCAAACATTCGAAAAATACAAACGTTTAAAATTTTCCATGGAAACTTTCAACGCTAAAAGCAAACTCAATATTTATTACGTTTTGGACATGTGTTTCTGGAAAGGATAAAATTCAATTAAAACGAATGCAATTTAATTACACTATCATGTATGGGTGGATAAACTCTCAAAGTGAAAATATATTCACTGAATAAAAGCTTGATAAAGTACACACTCGAGTAGCTCTGTGCGTTGTTTCAGAACGACGCTTGTTAAGAGTCCTTTTTGTCCTTGTAACCCGCATACTGAATTACAACTGCACTCCGAATTCAAATATATCTGATTTCAGCCATTTTAATGGTTCAACTCATTTTTTTTTGAAGAGTTGATTAAATATTCAAAAATTCAATTGCAAGTCTTTGATGCACAGAAAACGTGAGATTCATATTAAATTTTTCATCACATTTTCCAACAATGTGAAATCAAGCAACGTTTAAAACAGATAATCAATTATTCTCTTCTACTCTGTGCAGTGCTTATTATTCCAGAAATGTCCTGCAACTTTACCTGGTAGTAGTGGCCACCATCCCACATAGTGCTGGTATGTTAAATCAGCAGAGCAGTGATTTTTTTTAGTTTGTGGTTGAATAGATTTCTGAGAAGGAAAGATAAACTGCAATTGAATTTCAGCAAAATAGCATAATTCAACTTAAACGTTAAAATTTAATCTATTTTCTTACTAAAAAAACTGTTGAGAATGTAAAATTCTCCGTTGCTTTCTTTTAAACAGCTATTTTTGCCACAACGTTTTTAATACGCTTTCTTTTTAAATGGCCTCGTCATATGCGATCCTTTTTTCACCACGTTTTCATAATAACATTGTCCAAGAAAAACTTTAGTCCTATTTTTACACAGCTGATGTGACTTTAATGCATTTGCGAAATTATTTTGTCCTTCCTAGTTTTAATGGAAAACTCATAAGTAAAAGTGATATTGGCGAAAGACAGCTATCATATTTTGGTAAGCGAATATCAAGAAAAAATATTAATATTAAAGTATTAATTGAAAGCAGGTAGGAAATTACTTGCTTTTGAGTTCATTTCAAAAGCACCTTGAGAAACAGTTTATGAAAAAAATCATGCATGGATGATACTTTTAAAAGAAAGAACACTATTTGTCACATGTCATCAATAGTTTATGTCTAAAAACTGCAACAGATTTTTATATTGCCAACTGAATAAGTGAATGAATTATTTGAAATTTGTTTTTACTACGTAATGAATCACAGCTCCCCTGGTAATTTTAATAAATATTACGTTGAGCATCTAAAATGTCTTTATATAAACCCCGTTATTCTGAAATCAATCAAACTACACAACACAATTTTAATCTAGCAAACAAACGCATTTCAATGCTATATAAACGCATTTTTCTGCTTTCAAAAGCAGATTACATTATTAAGTGCTTTTGAAGGCTACTTCAGTGAGCTCTAGACAACGACAAAACCAGCCTAAATAATCAGGGGAGCGGGTGGGGGCTGGGTTGTTGACCAAAGACCAAGAAAAATCAACCTATTGTAGTATCTATTACTGCTACTACTAAGATTTGTAAACTGGAAGACACAGACGTTGGACCAAGAAAGGGATACCGTTTTTGCGGATGATAACATTCATCACAAAATCTGAAGAAGCTATGAAAGATTTTAAAGTCTCTATGAATTAGGTCAATTTTTTGCGTTTTTAGATGAAAAAGGTTGAGATATTTTTGAGTCTTAGTGCGATCAAAATATGTTTGTGTTATGTCCACCACTGACTGTGGAAGGTCAAAATAAAAAATTCCAAAAGTCTTGAATAAATTTCCCCTGGGGTGAAAAATTTCAACAAAATCATCATCATCGATGGCGCGACAGCCAAAATTGACCTTCAGAACTAGTCAATTCCATAAATCTCGATTCTACGATCTCGTTTGCCAGCTGACATCTACCATCTGTATCCTTTGTATCTTACCATCTCATCCTTGGTTTAGCGTTCGCTTCCTTCCTTCCCAGACGAATATTAAAGGATAGTCCTCTACGTACAATCCATTCGACGTGGCTTGCTTATAGCAATTTTCTTAACTTTAGACAGATAGACACAGATGGCTTCACTCGATTCCATCCTTCAATGGGCTGAAAATTCTTTGTAACGCTTTTCGCTCGAAAATGTCTAGCACCTTTTCCGAATTGCTTTGATAGAGATACAAACTTGATTATATACGCGAAGCTTATTTTTCCTGTGCACATCTCAGGACCTAAGTGTGGACAGTACATTTGAAGACTTGTTTGCTGCATTTATTCTTTGTAAGAGTTCGTCCTTTTCAATATTTATTTTGTCAAGGTGGACTCTAAGGTAGATAAAATTATCTAGATCCTCAAGACTGTAGTTTTCTACCACCAATTTTTTTGTATTGGCGTATTTTTCCTTAATTGAGTAATCAACTTGGTGTTAACTTTCTTAAACCGATTTTTTTGGCTCCAGCTTCTAAGCTTAAAAGACAAACCGCCCAGGCTATCTTTACTAAACTAATTCACTGAGGCTCATAGAATATAGTAAGGATTTACATTATTTTGCTGGATTTTTAAATACTACTCTAAAATAAAATTAAAATTTTCCAGAGATAAGGTTAATCTAATCACGCACCACGCTGAAAACTGTAAGAAATACGTTTGTTGCGCATGTGATAAAAGAAGGTGACTGATCCCGTTCGATCTTCTTGGGTGACTTGAACTCCACGGGCATAGGCAGAAGTTTGGCTTTCTGGGCAACGTGAGCGATAACAGGCTAATGTTAGCAGAACATGACAGAATTGTATAAGAGACGATTGTTGTGGAGAGAAAAAGGATATGCACAGATTTCAAAAAAAAACGTGGATATTTTTATGCCGAGAAATAGTGCCACCGGGCAATGGTAGACAATAGTCTGATACGAATTGTACAGCTATTTTCCAGCCGTATTTATGGAATCAGGAGGTTAAGAACCGGCCGAAAATTAAATTTCGAAGATACGAACGATCCTGATAGTGTTGCATTGAATTTACCAGCATGACTCAATTCCGGACTATAATATCAAAGAATATTAAGCTAAGAGCTACTCTACTAAATATGCAAAGCCAAATTAAAATACGTAATGTGATTTTATTTTCAACGAAAGATTTAATTAAGTGGAACTCAAGAACTTTAGAATCCTTCAACTTTTTCATGTGTTAGAAGCTTATCCATGCCAGCTATGGAGCTCTTCCTGTAAGTCAGTAGAGTAACATATTTGCTTTAATGTGTTCAGAGTGAATTGTTTATTGTAATGTCTTTATTTACTTCCCAGTATTAGGGCGCTTCTTTTTTTAATATGTTTTTGTTCCAGATATTACTATGCCAGGAAGTTGAATTCCAACAATGTGCATTGAAGATTAAATATGATCCCTGCTGTTGAATCGTTAGCATTTCAGATACAACTAACGAACACTTTTACTTGATCACAGCTTTTTCGTGTAACCAAGTAATCCGAGACATATAACAATCCTGTAGCTGATTTCCGTGTAATATCCCACATCGATAACAACGTCCATTCCTTATATTACGAGATTTCGTCGGATTTCCAAAGACTCATCCACATGCGAGTACATTCACCGAACCTCCTAAAATCATCCCTTCCGAGAAAATGACTTGTACAGATTCATCGCTTCCATGATTAATTCAGCAACAAACGATAACGGGCGTATCGACAAAAAACACGATCCAGGACAATATCCATCTAGGTGGATTGTCCAAAGTAAAGGCTGGGAAAGACACTAATCCTCATTTCAATAAATTGCACTCCATTTAACGTTCACAGTTCAGGGTCATAATCTAACGTTTCTGCAAGCATCTGCTACGTGATGGCGTCTCATCATCACATTACCAGCAAGCCAGAAAAGATGGAGTCAAAGAGATTGTTTCGGGCTGCGTTATCCTGTGCTTTGTTTGCTCCCCGAATTCAATTGACTACAAAGCGGGAGGTGGATCTGTTCGTGACATCGACGTAACTTGAGTGGATTAATTATTCATCGTCATAATATGGCAACCCAAAAAGAGATACATTGACGAGGCAGAACAAATGATGATGGGTATTCATGTTTTGGTCCTTGGAGAACAGAACGTTCTGTGAACAATGGGATATCGTTAGGCTGTTCCGATTATTTCTGGCGAATAGATTTAATTTTTTTTTGTTGCTCATTTCACTGGAATGTTCTCGATTATGTCGTAATCTATGTAACGGTAGATAATTCTACGGGCTTGACGTATCATAGAGAGTGTGAGATGTATGAAATTTATACTGAAAACGTGCCAAGACTTATATTCCATTTTTGTACAACGAATCGCTTGCTATGAGCAATGATGTAATAACCCTTGGTTAGAAACGAAGCCGAAAACCTTTGAAACTCCAGCTACTTAGTTAATATAGGATATTGTCTTTTTATTTCGATCAGAAACACCTACAGAACATATTTTTTGATAGAAGTCACTAGCTTTAACAGGCACGACAAAATTTTAGACATATGTTAGCTATTGTGAAGTAAATTTAGTTATTTGTCGCAATTGTTGCAATTTTCGAAACCTCGGAAATTAAAGAAAAACCAACAGTTTTTCGTCAGGAGACACGAAAAAAAATATTTTTGAATGCTATTTGAAATTGAGATTTCATTTTTGAAATAATTGAGCTTAATATCGCCAAATTTTTGTATTCACTAGATAGACAGAATATCAAAGGATCAAATTGCATTCTCAAGTTTGTCTCATCCTCAATTTTTCTCTTACTTTTCTTCGGTACACGTAGAAGAATCAATCATTTAATTTGCCAATTAGGGAAGATTTATTTTTCAATAAATTGACACTCATTTTCCCCAAAACTCAGCTCTTTTGAATATAAGTTAGAGAAGCTGTAATGCAGAAATTAAGGAGTGAGCTTTCCAGTAAGAAATTGAATCACATTTAACGTCTAAGTGCTTCAACATTCGCTCTTCAGTCAAACCCAATATCCTAAACATGTTTTTTTTTCTTTAGCGATGACTAACCCTCTATAAACTTAGAACCTTTTTCACATTTTTCAGGCCGATAATTAGGTACCTAATAACTTAATTATGTCTGGAATAGTCAGTGAAATTTTTTCGCTCGAAGTCTTTTCAAAAGGTTCTCATAATCGCAAGAATCCTTAACGTGGTTTGCATTACGGTTGCTCTTTCCTTTTATTCATTGCTAAAAATCTAAACTAATTACAAAGTAAATCTAATAACTGCTCCATTTGTCCATGAAGAAATCCACAATGATGTACACCCAACGTCCAAGGATACAACATGGAAAAGTCTCTTTGTGTCGTTTACATCATCATCAGAGCAACCATTTTCATGAACTTTTCTCGTCCTTTTTTCACTGGCAAAATTTCTGATGCTTTTAAGTATTCTCTTGTCTATAAAATTACTTTATGTCTATATGCTTTTTGGCCTTTTTTCACTCACCTAAACTAAAACATGTCAATAAGCCTTTTAGGCGATGAAAAGCCACTCGCTTTTGTTTTCATAGCTGCATGCCCGGATCCTATGAGAATTTCCTTTATGCTTTATAAAGAAAGCCTACACTTCATGAGCTTATTGTTTATTATGTGGCCTCAAAAGAATACTCAAGTGCTATCTTCATAGAATATGGAATGTATGCTTCCTTCTGTAGATTGGTGCAAAAAAAAATGTTAAGGAAATGGTGTAACAGCCCATCTTCATTCAAAATTTAGCTTTTCATTTTACATTCATGTAAATGTTTCATCCTAACCACAACTCATTGTTTATTCAAACAAAAACAGCCAGAAATAACATCAACAAGGGAATCATAATGCAAATGGGAATCAGCTTTAATTTATAAAAAAAGGACGACACAGAGATGTTTTAATTATTTTTCAGATAAATGACGAGAGATGATTAATATTCTAAATAATTTTTGAACCATCCGATCAAACTACAGCATAGAATATTAAATTAAGGACCTCGAACGACGCGATTTCAATCATCCTTTACCTTATGTCTAACGATGAGATATTAGCTCGTTCTTGGTTTTATTAATTTTTCCGTTTTACCCTTTGCATGTTTTGGTTTTTTTTTGTTTTAATCTATGAAATAAAATTCAAGGAATTTTTTCGTCACTGTCGCATGGAAGCATTTTTCGTGGAAGAAGACTGAAAACAAAATTCCTTGAAAATTAATATTTCATCATTATGATGATTTGTGCAATTTGTGATGGCGAAATATATTATCCTGGAATGTTTCAAAATATGAAAGGTAGAGTGAACTGGATTAAAGCATTTTATATCAGTCAGGCATTTTTAGTTAAAGACGTTGTAGGTTCCTACATTTGAACAGTCACAATAAATTTCCCTCCGTTTTCAGGATATGATATACTGCCTAATCACAGTAGATGAAAACATATTTCCGTCAAAATGCCACCATAAGCAAAAACAATACAATCCTTCCCAATCGCAAAGTGGGACTGCAAAAATTAAATACTAAGGAGTGCTTCTTTGAGTCTTAATAGGAAGCTCCGAGTTTGACTTTTCTCCTATTTCTATTTAAAACATTAAACCAATTCAAACTTCTGCTGAAACTTTTCAAATTTCCAACCGTTATAAGTTCAGTACATAGTACTTAGCCGCCATCTTTCCATTCAAGCATAATCATCATCAGCATCCTCATTAATTGCAATATCCTGCACTTGATGGCATCACCTCATAATTAAACAGCGAACATTTCAACTATCCTCAAAACTCATTGCTCCATCTCCTCCTTATCTACATATTTAAGCTTTCCAAATGCTAGATTGGACTTGTGCTGATACTTGTGACTTTTCCTCTTTAAAATCATGTCCTTTGCCACTCAAACTTTTGCCTGTTGGTTTTTTTTCATTGTTGAATATATTTTTTGAATAGTTGAATCAATTAATGACGGTGGAAAATTGTCGAGAAAGTTAGTAAGGATGTGAAGATTATTTCTGAAGTTGAATCGTATTTGAAACAATTTTTCATTAAGTCCCTGGCTAAACTTTTATATTTTAATAT
Source organism: Oxycera nigricornis (assembly GCA_963942545.1). Classification (NCBI taxonomy): domain Eukaryota; kingdom Metazoa; phylum Arthropoda; class Insecta; order Diptera; family Stratiomyidae; genus Oxycera; species Oxycera nigricornis. Next base: position 8,624,519 of record OZ012659.1, read on the forward strand.
AGTTCATCTTGAGAGGAATGATGAATGATTGAACGAAGCCAAAGAGAATTTTTAGACTTTAGATTCGAGTCCTTGTGGAAAACTGATCATTTGCTTTTTGTTCCGTTGTGAATCATAGTTTTGTTTTGATCTCTTCGTGAGGCAAAGTCATCATTCATTTTTCTAGTAGCTTAAGCTTTGTGAATTGTCGAAGCAGTTAAGGATCTATTCTGCGTTGAATTGAAATAAGTGCTAATGTTTGAAAATTCAAAAGATAGACCGCCTTTAGTTACTGGATTAAAAAAAATTGGAATGGAATTGGATTAAGGTTTCCCAAATTTCAACTGATAGGAAGAATCTTTATCCTTCAGATTTTTGCAGTCAATCCGATAGCAATCCTGAAGAATAATTCATGTTTTCGGAAATTGAAGATGATGAACCAGTCTAATTAGCATTAGAGTGACCTTTTAATTATTTCTAGAGCAAACTTATATCCTATAACCACATTTACAAACAAAAACTCAGGAAACATTTTTAAAAACAAAAACTCGAAGCGATATGAACTGAATATTATTGACAGATGTCTAGCCTCTCTGAAACTACCGACATCAGCTGTTCATATTAAATATTTGTAGTGCTCACTCTCAATTCAAAGGATATTTTTAGATGTTTAGACGCGTTTATTGTGCGACCGGTTTGCACGGCGGCTTACAACGGAGTGGGATGCATACATATGTACATAATTTAAGGAAACAATTCATTTACTTAAGATTATTTTTGGCGTTGGCAACGTCATCTAGCGGGAAGCATTGTTTTCGTATTGTATTCGTAACAGCCAGAGCCACCTTTCGAAAACGTACCGAACTAATTTGTACTCCCAATATAAAATTTTTGTCAATCATGAGGAAAATATTTTCCAAGTTTAAATCTACAAAGAATCTGTGTAGTGATTTATGAAAAATTTTAAACTTATACACTAGCCTACTTAATCTAAAAATAAATTTTTATTCACTGTGAAACGGAAAAAAAGAAATTATAATCTTCCCATGTTTTCTATGAACGAATTTTCCTCCAGAACAACATATTTTAGTGTTGCGGACACGCTCAACTATACAAGAATGAAGGAAAAACATTCGAGTGCATTTAAAAACATTGATTTTTGCTAGTGAAAATCTTAATTAGTCGAAAAATCTTAATGATTTAAATTACGGATGATTCATAAAATGAATCGAGTATTTCAAGGTGTGCTTAGCAGACCCTCAGCTGTTGGGATCTTTGTAACTTTCAGGAATTTTGCAATTCTAAAGCCTAGAACAGAATATAAGCAACTTCTCTCTTGGTGAAACAGTATTGTGTTCACAGTGTATTGCATATAGATTTGCTTCAATTAAATTTCCTCATTTTCGCAAACTTAAAAAGCAAATGAAGTAGCTGCATTCAAATTGTTTATAATTAACTTTCAAGTTATCCGTTTTTTTCAGTGTGAACCATACCGAATACTCTCTATACCATAATGAATATCTTTCCATGGGTTTTTCCTTCTGGTGTCGTGGATATTTCTTCCATGAGGATGTAAAAGATTGTGGAAAATTCGGAGGTTTTTGCAGGGTTCATCAATTCAATTCGCCAATGAATTAAACGTTATTTTTAGCTTAGAGAATTTCCAGGTCATATTCGAAGGAAATGTAAAGAATCCCTCTGGAAAAGGATGCATGAACTAATTTTGGACCGTCTTCTTCCACTTGGATGTAGAACAAGCCAGGGAAACAAGTCTCATTGACATGGGCAAACGAAAGGGCCACCAACTGCATTTGCGACTCTTTTGTTCTAAATAAGGCAAGGAGATTACCTCAAACTATTTTTGAAACGAGATGCGGAATGCCAGTTGCAGGAATCTAAACTAACCGGTAACGATATGGCATATTTTCTTCTTGAGAGAACGGTTTGATCATTATCTATATTCATTATCTTTTCTGCAAGAAATTCACACGAAACTCATACTGCTGAATTTAAAAAAAGATATAAAATTCATCAATATATATTTTCAATAAACCTTTTTCAATATGTAAAAACAGTAGAAATAATGAGAAATGTTGTAGGTGTTTGTGAATGAATTTTTTATTTCTGTTTAGTTTTAAAGTTCACCGTAAGTCATATTCAAATTTTCGTGAAATGTATTATTTCATAAGCTGCCGTTTGATGTGCGCTCAAAATTGTGAGGCATTCAGCTGAGAATGTAACATACAAAGCTCTTTTTCATCATGGGCTTAGTTATTTCTGTCTCGTATCGATACCTTAAGGATACATTGCATGTTTTTTCGGATAAAATTCTCATGAAATAATTCAATTTCTCAAAATTGTAACACTTAACGGCAAAAAATGTTGAACAAATCTATGCAAGATGAAAGTTTTTTCTAACTCTTGAATTTAAGTTTCCATTGTACAGAAGTTTCCTTTCAACATTTAATAAATTATGATTTCCCCGCAATTTTCTTAAAAATCCTGAAAAATTTACATATTCAACAAATTTTCGTCACTGTCTTAACTATCTTAAATTTCACTGGCACGGAATATATTTGAAAAAAATGTAGTTTGCTATGAAAAATTACTCCACCTCAAGCAATCTGCATAGCAAATTACCTCCGCAACCATCGAGTTTTCATTTCACAACGAAAAATAAGTACATTTCGAGAAAATAAGTGGCACGAATGGAACCATTTCAAATATGAACTATTTAAAGTGAAGTTTTCTTCAAAAAACAACTGGGCTTCGAAAGTTAAATAGCATTTTTTACCGGGACCCGTAACGTAACAGGGTGCAATGCACCGAAGTCACGCGAACAATTATTGTAAGTTTATCCCTTATGGCTGGGGGGCAAAAAATGAATGGGTGCAGTGCAGCTGAAATAGAACATTAGTATGCTACAGCACAACAGCTATATCGGAAATGTTTCAAGCCGTTTAATTTCCCCGTGGCAGGATCTGATTCAGGTGGAGCGTCCACGTTGGCACCGTTACCGCACTATGTCCCGGGGAGTATAATGAACGCCATAATGAAAATGCCGACGTACGAAGCCAACGAAAATGCATTGTTTGATGGCGATAGCATGAAATAATACGGCTGCAGTGGTTCCCATAACGCTGACGCTCGCCAGAGGGTTGCATTGTAAAGTTTCCATCAAATTGCGCCACGGTAACTTACCTATAAGGGTTGTTTTCAAAACAGTAGCATTTGATAAGCACGTATGATTGTTGTGGTTATTAATGGGGTTGCATGGCAGAGATTTATGCCACGATTTAAGAACACTGGAAACGATTTTCGCGGTCTCTTCGGAAATTGCCAAGGGATCTAATTTGAGCTGGGGTTTCAGTGAATAAGGGTCAGTCAGTAGCTCGATGGTAACGATTCAGCAAGCTGATACGGTAAACAATAGATATTACCCAATTATAAGTGTTACAGACAGAAATAAAAATATATATCTTACAATATGTTAGACTGTCGAAAATATTAGTAGAGTAAATTTTATCTTACATGTGATCCGAGTGGTTGAAGATGACGAGCTGTAATTACAACTACATGTAGAAAAACATTAACTGGATTAAAACTTTTGATATGACCGGGCTCACCCTTGCACAACATAATGCGTGCGACAGCGCATGTTTTGTACGGATAGGCCTCTTCTGGAAGCATGGTTCCAAGTAACATCGTACAGACTTTGCAGACCCAGCTGAAGTCACATGAAGATTAATTTGTTCGAACATTTTTTCACCTCATTTTTCGCCTTTTTTCTCGGATCCTCGTCAATACTTCATGAAGATATGTTGATTGGCACCAGTTATGGCTTAGCATCGTAGTTGTTGAGTCAGTCATAAAATATAAATGAAAGGTATAATTTGAGTATTGATTCATTAGAATATTTTTTATTCAATTTAAGCCCTAGAGCACGTTGATAAGTAGCAACCCTATGATATCTGTAAGCAGCTGCCTCATAAAGCACATCGTTATCAAAGATATTATTCATCATTGGCATACCAGCCCAAATCAAGCATTGGCCTTCTCCATATTTTAGGGATCATATCAATGAAGTAATGCCAGTGGACGTTGCTAGCTGCATTGAGCAGAAACTTAGTCCTATCTTCATAGGCTAGCTCCTCGCTGCTAAGCAGGAATATAGGATCTCACGTTTGCCACTACCGCTTAATTAAATATCCAAAAGTAGCAAAAGAAGGAGACGGTTCCGTATGAGTCAAATGAATTAACCATGGAAATTAATTAGAATTGATTGAACCTCTACTAGAATACAAACCACAAGGTTCATTCTTGGTTTCAGTGCTTTTTTCATTTAAAAACAGCCGATTTTTGATAGGAATTATATAATTGAGCGATGCAACATATATCTAAGTTGATAATTGATAATGGTAGGACTGGCTAAAGCTAGATTCAATCTTTAGTAAATGTAAATATAAAAATCAATAAACCTTGCACTTGAACAGAGTAATACAATGCTGCAAAGGTGTAAGCGTATCTTAGCGCAAATTCAGCTTTCCTTTGAATTTTCATCCGAGGCGAACAGTTAAAGATTTTCAAATGACACCACAGACCTGTCTACCCTATTATTAAAATTAAAACCCTCTTGATAGACGCACAACTTTAATTTCAAGTTCAATCCAACATTCAGATAATCAACTCACCTTTTTGTATAAATGAAATCCTTCCAAAAAGCATGGTTCCAGTGACCTACTACAAAACCTGCACTTCCTTTCATGCAACCGAAATGTAAAACAAGTCCAGGATTCTTAAATAACGATAAAGTCCTTTCGTAATTTACACAATAAAGCCATTTCACCTGGCCATTTACAAACGTGTAGCATATCCTGCTGTCGCTTTGCTGGAAATTAACTTTGTCTTCGCTAACGATGCGACCAACATACGAGCTGGTATACACAAGTCCCTTGAAACGATCCTTATCAGATGACATTTATGTCTCGTCCTAGACTTCCATACAATGGTGGTGGATGGTAGAGTCAAGACTTAACAACATAGGGTATGTGTTCCACCGTCTACCCTAATGCGACACTAATACCCCTGCTCTAATTCCTAATGGTAGACACATATGCAAACGAGGCGATTAAGTGATAATGCTTTATTTACTGTGAACGCTGTTCAGTCAAAAGTTCAGACTTAATGTCCTTACTGAATCTGCGTAACCACTTTTGTCTGATGCTTGATAAATGAGTGCTTGGTGGTTAACAAATTTTTTAATTAAAGTAATTAAAGGTTTACGAAAATCATATCTCTTCATTTTCAGTGCTGAACGCATTTACATGAGGAATATTTACGATAATTTTAACCACGCGTTAAAAATCTCAAAACACAAGAAATTAAATCAATCCTGTTCAGTTTGAAGTCAAATATATCACATTAAGCTCTTGTTATTGTATTTTGACCAAAACCATTAAAAAACAAATGACCAAGGACGTTCCAAAGCGTATGCAAGCTTTTAGGAAAAGATTTTAAGAGATAAATTAAAACAGGAGTGTAGCCACTGTAATACTGTTGTGTTGTCGTGTGTTGTCATGAAGTTAGCGTGCGGTTTGTCAGGATATCCAGGATTATTATTATCTTTAGCTGAATCTAAAAAAAATGATATAAGGGAGAGCCTGATTCGCTGCCTACCTACACATACGAAACATATGTGGTCTTAATACGACGCTAAGCATACTGTTGGTCTGTAAGCTCTGTACAGGGCTTCAACGGGAAATCTTTTTAGTCTACTGACCATGTGGTTCATGTGGCTTTTGGTAAACACGCAAAGAGAATCGACCTTCCAGCCAGCGATTTAGATCGGAGCTCGGCGACGAAAAGGACACAGAATAGGTAGAGCACCTATTGTGCAAATGTTCGGTTTTAACCGTTAACATACATCAACATTTAGGCATTTTTTTCGGCAAAACTAGGAACTATTAGAATGGTCCAATTTTTGTATTTCCAAAAGAAATGGGGATGATTTACGGAATGATTCACAAGGTTTTCTCGTCTACAGAGCACAATGCACCAAACCAGTCAAAATTAAGTGGAAGGAGTTTGGATTAGCACCCTATTAACCTAATTTTACCTACTCACTTGCATATTAGAAGCTAGCAGGTAGGTTCTTCTGGTTGTCTGGGGGATAAGAACGTCTGTTCCTTCATTTATCCACAGTTTGTTTTATTTTTACTTCTATAAACAAGATTTACTCCTATTCATTTCTAATATCATATGCATAATTGAATTTCATTCAGTCCATACGAAGCATCAATCGATTTCTATCACTCTTGTCCTACAACCGTGCAACTTTTAAACCCATGCATTGATCAGTTAGTCAATTGCTAACCTATTGAATTACTCAAAATAATTATGCACTGCACTGCACTATGCTAGGTTCTCATAGCAAACCAATTGGCGCCTTTATGTTTCGTGGCTTGAGGAGGAATATGATACCAATGCATTCGTTATGAAAGAGATGAATCATATGAATGGTTGGTTATGCGTAATACGTACGTGTAAGAGTTCGATGTGTGTACAGTTGGTGTGGGGGACATATCAAGCAATGCATGCATTCATTTATATTGTAGCTAATTGTCGCTAAAAAAAAAATTCGATGTAATACTTGCAAAAACTCAACTTTAAGCGATGTGATTGAAATCTTGATTTTACACCTAGCTTCATTTGCTGCTCTTTTTCTTCCTATGGACACTCTCAAGTGCACCATTATAACCAGTGCAGAGTCCTTCTACAAAGGATTCCTTGTCGGTAACTCCATAACCTGTGCCATTAATTACTACAACTTCTCTTACTTCAGCGACGTTCTCCGCATCCTTCTATTCGGCGTGCGCGTTCAATTCAACATCAGCGTTGGGACCATCAACCTCATCGGCTTCTTCTGAAATTAAAACTGGGGGCAAAGCTCTGCAACAACCATCTTTTGAAGACTCTTCAGCTAGCACTCTTTCATGTAAAAATCATCTGGTGGGTATCTCCTCTCCATCACTACCTTCGACACTTAGTTTTGCTAGCGTTAGCAACAAAAACTCTCGCAACTTCAACAGTAGCTACTGCATCTTCATTAACTTCAATAAGTCCATAATCTTTGCAATTTGTTCAGCGCCCAATGCTGGTGTTTGTTTCAAGGCTTGCGTACTACACCACGATTCTGGAGATCTACAACAAAGGATTACATTTCATCAAAGAGGAACCTTTCTTTCGGCGATGCCAATGATCCCTAAATTTATTTAGTGTTTGAATTTTCTCTCGCAAAATTTTCTATGTGTTATTCAAATTTAAGGATTTAATGATTAAAATAAATATTTTTCAATCATTTTAAGAGACTAAGCTAAAAGTCAACCCTCAAGCTAGAATCCTTGATTCAGGTTTTATTCTTTATAAAACTAAAAAAGATCTTGGCAACTGGAACTAGTTTCATTATCCAAAATGTACATATGAAAAAAAACTTTAACTCAAGTTTTACTTCGTAAGGCCCTTCTTGACGAATCCTAGAGCTATAGCCACTTTAGATCTCTCTTAATCTGGCACTACATGAAAACGCCATGGAGATATTTAACAGAAACAATTGATTATTTGAAAACATAGTGAAATAATTCTATCCTATTCAAAAAAATTGCTATTCCTCATTAAGTATTCACAATTTTTGACACTAAATTTTGGTATTTTTATTTGAAAATTATTTATTCGATTGCTTGATATTTTTACTATTCCTTTCCATTAAAACGCTATATTTTTTTATTTTTTCCCTATATATATTTCGGGAGTAAGTTGCTCCCTTCTTCAGTGGTGATTATTTAATTATTATTTATTGATTATTTAATTATTATTTAATAATCACCACTGAAGAAGGGAGCAACTTACTCCGGAAATATATATATGGAAAAAATAAAAAAATATAGCGTTTTAATGGAAAGGAATAGTAAAATTATCAAGCAATCGTTCGAAACGCCGTCAACAGGGGAGAAAATTCAGAATGAATTTATTCGATGCTTATCCTAGAACAATTCAAAATTATGACGACGATTATCAAAAATATATTATTAAACTTTGTCGAACAATTGAATATATATGAATCTGACTCTTTAGTAGATTAAGAAAAATAAATATGGACTACTTGCATATCAGAAAATTTCTGTGAATATTTCTGACAATAATCGAGAAAATTCATCGAAATTTTTATGTTTTGCACCCCAAAAAATTAATTTTATACCCAAATTTTCTTAAAAATATCCATGATTTCTTTCCAAAAACAAATTTTTGTTGTTTCATTGGTGTAAGAAAATCCAATGAAGATAAATTAAATTGAAATTCAAGTGTAATTTTCAAGACAATCATTTTACCAAGAACTTCCGTCCAAATTTCACTTGTTAAAAAAATACTGCTTTCAGAGTAAATTTTATGATTTTAAATTTGCCCAGCCAAAATTAAAACTTACTTCTATTCAAACGAAAAAATCACTCAGAAACAATTTTTATTTTAATTCTTTTTCCTAGAAGGATTCTAAATGATGACTTTCATCAAAAAAGTCTTTAAAAATTCTTTGAAAAATTATATGTTAATTTCGCCTTTTTGTCGTTCAAGATAAAAGAATATCGACAATGCGGGCATTAAGAAATTTCCATAAATAATATTGACAATATGTCCTCGAATTTTTTTTTAATGAGTTAATTGATTTTTCTATGTTTTGCCCCAATATGTTGATTTTTCATTTAAGGAGTCTACCCTCTTTATAATTTTCAAAAAATCAATTTTTATTGCATTTTTGGAAAGTTTATATATACAGAAATATCATATTAAAACTTTATAAAAATCAGAGCAGTCCAACTGTATTTTTGGGCATCTTTCACTTTGTCACCCGAGGGCGATTCTTCATTAAAAAAACTATAACTGCGTTTTTCTCGAAACAACGTTTTTCGACGCCGCGTTGATGAAATCTCGGGAACTAATGAACCGATTCTCACCAAATTTTTACCAAACATTTTTATGACTACAGCTATAGCGCAAATAGGAGGTTTTTCAAAATTTTCATTTTGAATATTTTTTTTGGCCAAAAACGGTGAAGGAAATCCTGTTTTTTCGTAATTATTTTAAAACTGTCCGCCATTTTGTTAAACTTGCAAAAATCAAAAATCGCCATATTCGCGCTATAGCTATTAACATACTGAACCTAAAAATTTTGATTTTTTTGTTTCAAATCGACCATTTAGAAAATTTCATCAACGCCGCAAACCCCTCTCGTTTTTTCGATATTTTTTCAATCAACATTTTCAATCAACATTTTCATTGATAAAAAATCACATAAACGAATAAAATTTTTTTTTGTGTATTTCGGGAGTGTATCGATTGAGTGTAACCTCTCCTTTACCAATATTTATAATTTAAACCTATCTAAAAAAAATTATCAAAAGAGGGTAGTGCCCTTAAGTTTCCACAAACATATATGCGAATTTTTTCAAAAACAAATTTCTGAAAGACAATTTTTTTAAAAAATTAATTAAAACTCACTCGTAATTTAAATAAATTATTGTTTTAGAAGCATAAACATTTATAAAGAGAACTATTCTACCAAAATATTCCATTCTTGAATAAATTTTATGATTTGAACGGAATTTAGTAAAATTTAAAGCTGTTTAATTTGTTTATGTTTTAGAAACTCACTCAAAAATTTTGCAAACCTTTAGAAATTATTGAAAATATAGAAACAAATTCAGTTACACTTCGCCTAAGGCTTGCAGTCTCATTGATGCTGAGTAGTTAAAAGCGAGCGTTTTAGAGTTAAAACACTATTGAAATTAAGGCGACATGTACCTACATTTTATTTGTAAATAATAATCAATATTAGGAAATTATTTCCTTATTGGTTTGTTATCTTTGAATTCACTTAAAACTAGACTTCGAAAAAAATTCGTGTCCAGAAGATAAATTTTCCTCCTAATTTGTAGATTTTCACCAATCCAAACCTTCTAAAATTTATTTTTTTCAAAGAATTCGAATATTCTTGTACAAATTAATTTAATATAATATATACACTTGAATATTATTGTACAAATATTTTAGCTAGCTCATGACGTCAGCCATTACTAACCAAGTTAGCAAAACGGTTTTTTCTGTTAAAATTTACGCAAATCAGCATTTTTTTATATTTTCATAAGCGATTCATATTTTGCGCTATTCTCTAAACCCAAACTGTATTTGAATATTAATTAAAGGGAAGCTTCGTAAGAAAAAATAAGGGCATATCCCAAATGAATCAGAACAAAGCCAAACCACTTGCCGAAGTATCTTTGCTTACACACAAAGGATATTCAACATACATTTAAATGTTCTACATCAAAGTTTCTCTTTTCATTGCAATGCTATACAGATTTCACTATGTCCTTTGGCTTGACTCCCGCACATTAAAGATTTGAAACGAACTGAACGCAAATAAATCAAAAATAAAGTTTCACAAAACATGGCACGTAGCCAACAACCAGCAAAAGTATCTTCTATGAATAACACGCGCTACCCCCATAACACCGTGGGTGGGCGCATTGTAATATCTGATTTGGCCTCGACGAACGGGGAACTTTCGAAATCCAAAATTAAAAGGTGCTAGGGGAGCATTTAATCGACAGGGCTAAGCATTTTTGAATTGATTCCAATAATAAAATTGTCGTTTTGTCGAAACTTTTTTCTCGGTTGCGGCTACATTGACTTCCGCTCGGATGTCCTTGTGGACTCCTCCTCTTGGACTCTGCCTTGACAATAATGATTGGATAAATGTTGGCACGCTTTTTGCCATTTGTCCTTTTGTCGGATGCCAATTTATATGAATGTTTCCATGCTGGCATTTAACGTTCATTTTTGGCCAATTTAATCCTGACAATTGAAACGCTATATGCTAAGTGATTTATTTTTAAATGAATTTCAAAGAATCGAAACATTGATGATCTTTTCAATGACTTTTTCTGCTGTGTTGTTCGATGAATTGGATAATTTATTTCAAGCCTTGAAAATGTGGAAGTGTGACACATATGTTACACGTATTTATGCTATTAAAATTAGTCATAAAATATTCATGAAAAGGATATAAATATGGTTAGCATTAAACCTAGATAGACGCAAAAGAGACTCAACCATTTTGATGTGTTAAATTGAATCCTGTTCAACTGAGCTCAATATTCGTTTCATATTCGTTTTGTAAGCTTTTGTTGCTGGCTAAAACTGTTATCTTTTGACTGTTTTATTTTTGATTTTGATCTTTGTGTGCTGTATACGAACTAGTGCAAACATCCACTGTTCTATATACACGTCAACGTGAACATTCACTTCTTCGATTCATCGCTTTCATAAGAAGCGTATGGTATCACATTTCTATACGATAAGACGAGACATTAAGGCGCCAGTGGGTCTTTAGCTCATCGTGCGTATACTTAACTTCAATCGTTCGCTGAATTATCCTTTCAAATTAGCTACTAGGAACAGAAACGCAAATCAAAGTTACACTAGATTTGACTTATCTGTTTAAAGAAATCTAAGTTTACTCCACGTTATTTGCAAGTGGAACAGCCCCTTATTGTTGTTATCGGATCCATTTTCGAATCAAAAGTCAATTTTACAATGCTCGCAATCAAATAAAAGCAAAATTCAAAATTCATTTCATCAACCCACAACCTACCACCTCAACATTCCTGGTAACTTGCATATGCATAAATCAATAATCAATTACTAAATGGTATTTGAGTCCTTCGCCTGCTGAAGATAATTGAATGAGTATAGGTCGCCGGTTTCTAGTTATTCGACAACATTTCGAACTAGGCAAATCCCAACGAGAGTTCGTGGTATTTCAATGGTATTTATTGTACAACCAACGTTGCTAGCCTTGCCGTGCGACTCGATTCCATTCTACATTTAAGAACCTCATTTCGATCTCCGATTCATGCACTGGCTAGTCCCCATTACCATTTTACTTTGCTTCCGCAACCATAAAACCTGAAGCGGTTTGCAGCGTAGACATGTCATAACTAGGGGTAGTTTTCCTTTCGACATTATCCACTTTGCATCAATTCGCAAGACAAACACAAAAATGTTCAATTGGAAAATGCTATTGAAGCGTCGATATGACAACACCCCGTCAGTCAAGCACTGTGCACAAAATGCTATCCTGGAAAGGATAAACGGAGCATGTGGGTACCCACAATTCGCATCTAGATATAAGACTCAAACAGAGCAAGGACGAGAACTATGACGATGAGGATGACAACGCAACACTCCACCATCCAGGGCGGAAGCAAGTCCAAAGGCTCAGCAGTTAAAAGGAATATTGACTTTGCCGAGATACCGATCCGACTGTTAGGGGTTGAAGGATGCAATCTGCATATTGTACTTCTGTATGAATATCTCATTGCGAGAAAGGATACACTTCATGTGTGGTGGTCGTGTGAATGTTCAGGTCTCAATGTCAGACGATTGGTTTGTGGAGATTCTATTGAAATATTCAAGTTGAATACGTGAACTATGAAGAATAAGGAGCAAGAATTCAGGAATAATGCCTTTTTCGAATTATCGATGACATTCATTTGCATTTGTCAGCATTTTAAAATTTTTGCTTGGGAAAACATGAAATTGGATCGGTGAGAGACGGCAGTAAAAGACTCAATATTTTAGTAGAAGAAAGTCTGCGTATTTGAATGTCTATCATCTGCCAGTCTCATGTCCTGATTGGTATATTTCGTATGCTTTTCAATCACTGTCCTTTCTTCAACGCTTATGGATGAAAATATTCAAAAGATACCGGCTAGCTCCTGATTTTCGAAATATGGAAGCCCTAAAATAAAATTGTATGTTATTTTAACATTGGCAGCAATGATGGCACACATGGGCAAATATGTTATGTCAAACCTTCGCTGTAAGAATTTTATTGTTTCACAAATGTACAACGATGGGATGTATTGTAACATTTTCTCCGTCGATTTTAGTCGCAAAATTATTCTTTTGGACGAAGCTGATTTTCATCTTGGAGGTTATGTCAATTTAGCGTTTCTAACACTCTCACGAAATTGTATTGAAATGAGTGTCGTGATATAGGCAATGTGTTCATCACTTGCGTTTAGAAGGGTCAAACAAAAATACCTAATTTCCAGCAACAAGTGCTAAACTCAATGGCACACGAAATGCCGATATTTCAGAAGAGTAATACCCCGTTTCCATCTACGCCAAATCTCTAGATTTAGGCAACTTTCTCAAATCCTCATCGAAATCTTGTAGATTTCCCATATAAAAATCAAAATCTAGTCGATCGTAAATCTTGTAGATTTCATCGAAATCCACTCAAAATCTCATGGTTGCGTGTGGCAGCATTGCAAATAATTGTATTTCAGCACATTCAGCAAGTGTCAAATTGTGTTTTGATTACGAATGACAAGTCATTTTGGTGTCACATAAAGGTAACGAAATTTTTATCGTTGATATCCATGGCAATTCCACTCTCTACCAATTGTTAACGACTACGCAATCGCGAAACACACACCACGATTTCAATAACGAGAATTATCTACTTTCAAAATTTTATGTTTTCTCATGCAATGATAGTGACAGCCAAAATCCGATTTGTAAGTGGAAACACTACCAAATCACTTCGACAAAATCTAGAGATTTGGCGTAAATGGAAACGGGGTATAAGCCAACTGCGGCTTGTTTTGCCAAATATGGCGAAAGGGAGTTTGAATTAAACAATTGCTGAGTGTGACCGTTTGATTTCAGACTTTACTCTTTATTTTATTTTTATTCCAGATCTTATATCCTAAAATCTATGAACAACATTATGTATTTCTAAATCGAAAGGATTTATTAATTTGTAAACATATCAATAGTCGCACAATCCATGGTTAAAATTTATGAGGTCATAAATATCCGCATGCAATTTCACTACACTTGTCCAGCGATAATGTTAATATTATGCTTGTCTTTATCAAGGCAAGGCAACAAAACTATTACGTTACGATTCCACTGGATGGCGCTCATGACGCCACTGGGTCCCTTTGGTCAGCGTATGTAGCATGTGTGAATTGGGCATGCTCGATCTGCATGACCGATCATCATATTACGACTTTAATTTATCTTTTTTTTGGTGAGTATGGTCTTGGATCGGAGTGTGCTATTAATACACAATAATATACAAACCAATGCATCCTGGAAGAATGGCTTGTGGATTGATAATGTAATCAAAAGATACTTTCAAAATAAAGATGGTTACGAAGCATCATGTTACAGTAAAAGCGCTACGGAAACATGCAAATAGATTTTTTTCTAAATAATTGAAAGGTGCACTTTCTTTAATAAACCAAAAATCATTTAAGGTATGTTTTTTGTGTTATTGTCAGTATCAAAAAAATAGATTAATATCTTTTTAGAATCCTTATACAAGTTTTTAATCTCATCTTTAAATGGCTGAAGTTGAAGCTTATTCCATTCAGTTGAAACTTAAACCCTCAGTTAGGATATCGCATATATATTTTAGTTACAAAATAAGCCCCGAAAAAATATTGCTTGCGATGAAGAAAATTCAAAAAAGGAAAGTTTAATTTTAACCAGTTTTAATTAAACGTTTTTATTTTTTTATAGAAAACTTCGTAATCTCTAGAAATTATGTTAAATTGCTACCCTCTAAAATTATTACCAAACCTACATCTAGCACTAGAAAAATTTCGGAACGGCTGTCCTTCCAGTATGGACCATGATAATTCATCCAAAGTAAACAAAGCCATTCGGGTAATGCAATTAATAAAATCGCCCGATATTCCATGGAATTGGCCATAAACGCTAGACAACTGTAACAATGAATGATGTCTTCTGTATATATTCAAAGGACCCAACATTACAGCGCAATATCATTTAGAACCGATTTCAAGGCAATTTAGCTAATGACTAATATAACTGCAATATACATAGGCCTAGGACTCTGCCCAGAAGACATTGTCCTGAAGAGTTACACAGCGCAATACAATCACTTTTAAATGGTGCGTCCATCTTGTTAGAAATGTTAAATTCTAAGGGTTTAATTACGGCGAATCAAGATGAATTACACCAATTTGCTGGTTCATTTGCTGACGAAAATGGGAAGAATTTTATTATGAATTTTGCAGATAGTTTTTTAGATAAGATGAATATTCGGGGCTTAATTTTGCAATTTTCGACTTAACAGTGCTCCGGTATACAAGATAGTTGTTGACAAATCATAGGACAAGGTACCGGATGTAATGTAGGCATCTGAGCCTGTTCCTATTATTCAAACGGAAGATTACCAGGAAGTTCCCATTCATAAGAGATCCAACTCAGTTTGGGTTGCAAGCAGTGAGCCTCACTTCCGATTTCAGATTGTGCCTAAAAAAATGCTGTGCAGAAATCGTATAGCAATTTTAAGATTCTCTTTTGAAGCAATGGACCTAAGAAGTCTGTGGAGTTGTCCAAGAAATATATGGAGCTAAACCCCTGTATGTGCAGTCTCCGCTGCTTTATAAATGCAGACAATAAAATAGGAATAACTGCTAGAGCTACAGTGGTAGGTATACTAGATTGCTGCTGCATATTGTGACCAGCAAATTAGTTTCAAACTACTTACAGTTTGAAGTGTAACGTGAAGCTTCAGCATAATATCGTCGATATCCTAAACGTAATAAAATACAAATAAAAACCCCAACAATACCGCATTCTAAACTTAGCCTCAGTCCCGCCACTCGTTTCCCAAATAATCGGGCTGAACTTTATGGAACCTACCTTCTTAAACTACCCGTCCACACACTTCAAAATTCAATGTTCGCCAAAAACAGTCATTCCCACATTTTTAGATTTTCCTTTTATGAAATAGAAAATACGCAATCTTTTTAACGATCACAGAAATTTAATAATCGAAATACTATTTCAAACATAATGAGCTAAACGACAAAACGTTAACAGCAACCGATCACCATGATTTTTTCGTACTAGTCTACTTTGTCATGTAAGTGGTGCCACCAGTAGGTTCATCTAGAATGTTAAGGCCATCACTGTAGTCCACAATATAGCTATCTGAAAATGGAAGAAAGCATGTCAGTCCAAAGATAATTTTATCAAAGGAGATAGTCTATTCACACTGCCAGGAAATTACGTATTTTTGGCATTCTTCGTGCTTTTGACGATTATTAGGTTGAAAACTACGTATTTTTTCATATATTTCCAAATTTCCTTGCGGAACGTAATTTGGACAAAATCAAAGATCAAAACAAGGTAGCATTCGATGTTGACATATCAAATAGATGTTGAAAGTTGACATTTTTGAGTTCACTACACTATTTCACACAATATGTGGCGCTCCTAACAATAAATCGAATTAACGGCGTGAATGAAAATAATTATATTTTCAGCGACTTTCCCTTTGGGTTTCAAAGGGAATAATGACTTCCCTGTGAGTATCTTCATTTATAAGAACTTTTAGAAATATTTTAGGCGTTCAAACGAAACCATTTCAGTGCAATGTAAATGGTCCGGTGCATTTCGAAATGCGTCAATCATAAATACGTATTTTCGAGGCAGTATAAATGGGCTATTAAATAACTTTTTTGTCATGGAAATATCAAACACTTGACTTATCGGTCTCGCTTGAGACTCATTAAGCCGTGTTTCACACACTCTAGTGCATCGGTTCCCAAACTGTGGGGGCCCCCCTGGGGGGCGTGTGGACATGGCAGGGGGGCGCGAGTTAAGTTGAACATTAAATTAAATTTAGGTAGTCTTTCTAAAATTCTAAATTAACCATGATGTTGAACTAAGAGACGAGCATTCCCGAATAGAGCCGATTACCACCGAGTACAGTAAGTGACAAGTATCGTGGCATTGTGGCAGTGTTGCCAAGGTTCTCTCTACGTTTTCCTCACGAAAAACTTTAAATTCCTCAATTTTTCACAAAATTCCCCATACAATAAAAAACAGCAAATAACAAGCAAAGATTCTTAGAAAAACCCTAAACCTAAGGTTTTACTTAGAAAAGAACATCCACAACTGCAAATTTCCAACTAAATCGAGACGAAAGAATATAAAAACCTTAGTCCTGAAATAGTTCTATTAGTTCGGGATAAGTAGTGAATTACATAAATAAACAGTGCGTTGAATACTCGAATGTTTAAAACTTTTTGTGAAGATTTAGGAAGTGATCACAAAACACTGCTATTTAGACAACTTTAGACGCGTAAAATGTCAGCAAACCCCTGCAATTATTCAAATTTCCCTAAAGTACAGTCAATCTCAGAAGAAACACGCTTCAAGGACATGTATGAAGGATCAAGTTTGAAAATCCAAATATCAAACCATTTGGAGAACCTTACTGAAGAGTTCCAGAAATACTTCCCAAACACTTGTGACGATATTAATTACAGAATGTCACCTGACCCATTCCATGTCAACATAGACTCCCTGCCTGAATCACTTCAAGAAGATGCTTTGGAAATAAAACATGATGCCTCTGCCAAATACAACTTTGATATAATGGACAAACCTTCATTTTGGTTAAAATATTTCAAAGTGTATCCTAGTGTATCACGGGAAGCTCTTCGTGTATGTTTGCCTTTTTCAAGCACCTATTTGTGCGAAAAAGCATTTTCAACACTTGTGGAAATTAAAACAAAGTATCGGAATAAACTTGATGTTGCTAGTGATTTGCGTTGTGCACTTACTAAAACTCAGCCACAAATAGGCATACTAGTAAAGAAAATGCAAGCCCATCCATCTCACTAACCAACCTAATCTATTTTTCTTTTATTAATAATTTTTGGACTTTATGAAAACTGATATTGTTGTATCTTATGGCAGTATAAATAAATGTTTTGTTTTCAATGTAATACTTATTTGTTTTGTTCCTAGGCCCATACAATATATTGTTAAGGGGGGGCGCGAGATGCTTTCATTTCAACAAAAGGGGGCGTGGTACAAAAAAGTTTGGGAACCCCTGCTCTAGTGCGTGAGACATCTCAGAGTGTTTTCGTGAAACACTTTGCTGACGGCGAGTGCTCTTTTCCCGAACGTGCCACATCGCGTCTTATGCGCGTATGAAAAAAAATGAAGTTCGTCATTCCTACGTTTTGCACCGTGTTTAACTCGTATCATTACCCCACAGCAAGTGGTTCTTGGTCAAGGCTCAATTCGGACTGAAGCGTTGTGAATAATAATGGTCAAAGCCCATTTAAAAACTTCGAGGGAGGACCCACCATATGTCATAAGACCAAAAAATGAGGAAGATATGTTTGTTTGTTTCAACTTACTTGCATTTGGGCGAGGTGCATAAGGATACATCGTTGGATACCCACTAACAGCTGGCATCCCTTGATATTGGGGCCAGCCAGGCATCATTTGTTGCTGAGGTATAGTACCAGGATTCCGTTTCATAAACGTTGTGGTCTGATCTGGTGTCATCATTGTGGCCGGTGACTGTCCAGCCGTTGCTGAAGGATACATCTGTGCACTGGACATGTATCCTTGTTGATATGCAATCGGCATTTGAGGTGACGGCATTGAATATTGCGGTGGTTGAGACATCTGAGCCTGGCCCATCAATTGATATCCCGACATCATCGGATTACCACTCATCATAGGTGCACCCATGGTGGACATGTTTGCTGGTGGTAGTTGCCCGTGAACCTGCATCATATTACTATTGCCAAACCCTTTCATATTTGCAGCTCCTCCTGCGAAAATAAAATTTTCATGCTTACTGAATTTAGTTCAACGCGACTTTTTATTCTGCGCTACAGGGCTCGACAAGTCTAACACTTATTTCTTTACCATCATTGAAAGTTCTCATTGTCCTTTTCAACGTGCCTTGTTTTGAAACAGAGAAAGCAGCCCTAATTTTTTTTAAAACTTCTTAAATATTCAGAATTTCAGATAATTGATATCGAAAACTAAATGCAAAACTATTTATCAAAGATCAAAAACTAACAGACTTTTATCAGATTTACATCTATAATTTAAACTATTCTCCATGAATTTCACTTTCAGATTGAATGTTTTTTATTATTCACGTTGACATGCTTTATCGCTAATTTTTTTCGCCTACTTGGTAGTATTTAATTTATTAACGTAAAGTAGAAATCATTGGAATGCAATTTGGAAAAAGAAAGAAGCGCGACTCATTAAAAAAATGGGACCTGAACAAAATGCATGGGTTTCGAAAAATAGTTAACACTTAAAAATCATTTTAAGGTCACGCCTAATTGTTCTGGAATTTCTATATAACTTTCATTTCATATCTCATTCTCCTTGGTAAACTATTATTTACACCATCTTTCCAACAAATTGGATTCACCCCGAAACAAATAATAACTACTTGAAGTTCTTAATTCTTAAATGTGTATAACTGCTGAAATTAAATATAAATATTATGATAAATACATGTCGTATCCTTTAACTTAAAAAATGTATAAACTTTAATCTACTCCACTTTCATGAGGAAAAAACTCTACTTCATTCAGTGGTCTATTCTTACAGCGAAAGACAATCGTTAATGCTCCATAAAATGAACATGACCTACTTTTGTTATCATCTACTAACTTATCCGATTTTTCTTTAGTTTTACCTAATATACTCATTTTACACACGAAAGCTGAATGTCCTGAAACAAATCATCGTATTGAAAATCTAGTCCAGCTACCATTACATAAGTCACTATTCCCTTGATGTCCCCTCCCCTAGCATTACGACGAAACTAAACTAGCAATTAAAATTGGATTAATCTAATTAATGTGTCGTAGGATAAGTCTTGGACGAGGGAGAATTCAAAGGTGAAATCCTCCAGAAACACGAGCCTCATGTAAGGATTTAAGCACCTATGCAATGGAGAAACTAATGGAATGGATTATACCGGAATGGCGAAAATCAAAGTGGCTTTTGGTCAAAAAGTTGATAGTCCTGAGTTGCCGAGCCTGAACCAAATCAAGGCTGATTTGAAGCGAACTCATGTGACCACATTATAAACGAGTTATATTACAAGTCGTTAACAGAATTTATGGTCTAGTGTTTATTGCACTGTGAAAAAGTTTTATTTTGTTTCTTCTGATAGCTTGGAGCATAGGACGATTATTATGCTTAATTCAAAAATCGGAATGTTAAAAGGATTTAGTTTGACAATACGAATTTGAGGTGGACACTTGATGTTTCTTGTTTTGCTTCTTCAACTGATTTAATTTAGATTTAATGATGTCATCTTTGGTGCTTCCAAACAGTGTCTTAGTCGGTCTAATATAAGGTGTTTTTAGAGATATAGAACTTTTGATAAAGATATGTGTCATTGTAACTATCAAATTTTGCTTTGATTTTGACATTACGTTTAATTTTCTTTTGGCAAATTATCATGCAGACTTGCTTCCGAACAAAGGCTTAAAAGAGAAAAAAATTTATCCGAAATTCACGTTCTGTATGCCAAACTTATAGAGCACCTCGTTCAATTTACGGTGCTCATAATCGTTCATCTGAGCAGCTCCTACGCAATACGTATACTCATCCAACACGAGCTCGTACAGTGCGTACCGAAGCATCTATCGCTGCTGTAGAGGAGAGTGTGTCTAAGGGTCTAAATTTATCGATTCGACGCCGTTCTCAACACTTTAGCCTCTGCTCGTCCATTGCATGAAGCCATTGGGCCATCCCTTGCGTCGTACGTTAGACTAAAGGACTGAGAATGAGTTGAAAGTTGAACCGCATTTTTACTGTCGAATCATTTTCAGCGATGCGGCTCATTTCTGGCTAAATGGGTGCGTAAATAAGAAAAATTGTCGTTTTTGGTATAAGGATACCCCGTAAGAGACTTTGAAAGCCCTATTACATCTCGAAAAAGTCACTGTATGGTGCGGTATTTATGCCAGCTGCATAATTGATCCTTCCTTTTTTAAATATGAAGACGAAAGCAACGAATGATTGCCATGATATACCAGTGGTGAGGCGTTCATATAAGCCGATTCCCATCGGCTTCCCTTTCCAAATATGTTCCAAAATGTCTTCAGTTTTATATGGGAATGAATTGTTAATTTACTTGTGTGCATCACTGTAAACATGCACAATCGTTTCACTTGATCCCAGTGTTTATTCCATCATACTCCTATCTCTTCATGCTACACATCCTCATAGTTACATAATAGCCAGCAAAGCGATCAACATCTGGAAGAGTTGCAGCAAAGCTTTCCGAGTCTCGAATTCATCAATAATTTAAGGTGCCGTGGGCATTCACTCCCGTTTGTTGGAATGGCAGCTCGGTTTTTCTCAATAGGATATGGAAACAAATCAAAAAGCCGGTAGCGTTCCCGGCTTGCTCATAATATACTGCTTTGTCTGTTAAGGGTCCATGTCTCTCAAATAGTAACCGGCTTACCCATAGTAATTTTTCACCCCTCACCACTATGATATACGCTTGTCTTGACATTTTAATCAAATTCTGATCTTTACCTAAATATCGGCGCAACCACCAATGCTGATGGCAAGCAAAAGTTGCCTATATTTCTAACACAGCGCAAGCGCCGCAGTGAACAATCTATTCAACAAAAAATGATACCAATGTAGGCAGTCCAACTCGTCTGGTTAGAATGTTAAACTATTCCATCATCCTCGCTTCTTTTAAACAAAAATCTAATTCATATATACAAATAATTGACTTACAACTGTTTTCCCATGGTACCTATGCATATGGTTGCAATGTTTCAACAACTTATTTTCGTTCCACAATGATAGCCCATGTGGTTGCAATAATTTACAGATGCACTTGTACCTCACACGCTGACCCATAACACACTTCAAGGCTTCAAATGCCTTGCTAAATAACCGTCAAAAGAGCGCCCTGTTTATTTGACACTTTTGAACCACATTCGGGTTGGGATAGCTCTGTAAGTAATTCGTACTAATTGATCCTTGTGATTTATGTATTTTGTGTTTATGTTGTTCGTGGATACATTGTGGGCATGTGCGGCATAATACACATTAATGCAGATGAACATGTCTTTCCACTACACAACCATGGGCACGGAACGTGAATGCAAGGAACTTAGACAAAAAAAACAGGGACACGACTGTCAACTTATATTCAAGACTGGGCTGGAAAAAGGCGCAAAATTTAACTTTTCAGTTAGCAATATCTTCTTTATGTCTTTATATTGCGTCATATACCTAGATCTGTTTTAAAGTTATTATCATAAGATTGAAATATTCTTGTTGTGTTTCGTTAGTGTAGTAACATGTTTGAAGAAAAATTGTTAAATACTGATCATAAAGTGAATAAATATTTTTACCCCAGCTTTTTTGCATTTTTTAGGTTTTTTTATCAAATATTGGTCATTTTACTTGTCTGTGGTGTCCCGAATTTTCATTTCTTCCTAGCTTGATTTGGCCTCTCAATTTATAATAATGGACACGATCCTGGAAAGCGATGCCTTCTAAGACTACTCGTTATTATTGAGGTTAAATACAATTATCATTGCGGTTCAAACTGATAGTCCTGGATCATCATTTGGCTTGTAATGACCTTCGAAGTCATATATGAAAACATGAACAAACTAGCTGTTCTTTCAATAACTCAGTACTTCCCTTTTTCGAAGCAAGTATTTTTTTGTAGATTACATAAATTCAACTTATATTTCTTTCCTTTCTAGCCAATCTCACTATTTAGTCAAATTTACTAAAAATCACTTTCAACTTTCAATTTCGGTATAACAGTAGGACATTTTTTGAACAATAGAAAACCAAATAGAAAACGATGTGCATAATAAATTATTCTATCGTTTTCTATCGTCACGTTATCTACTTTTCTTATTGCTCATATGTGCGGAAAACCAAATAAAAATATCACACACCTTTTAAAGATGATTAGACCCAAATTGGTTTTCATCCCTTATAAGACTAAGACTACTGTCTATCCGGATTTGTGGTTTCAAACCCAAAAGTCGGGATCCAAAAACCACATTCAAAACGTTTTCGGAAAATCGTATCGTTCTCCATCCGTTTCTATCGGTTTTTCCAGGATTTGTGTTCATCAGTTTATAAATAATAGCGTAAAGTACACAAAATTCTTACCTACCTTGAGCTGCACCACGTGCATTCCTAATAATCTCATCCTTGAATCTACTTACCACAATCGCCTTGAAAATAATTTACAACGGCGTTCTATTCTAAATTCAGAATACGCGTAATAGTTGGCAATCTAAATTTCATTTATCTTTAACAAAC
Source organism: Oxycera nigricornis (assembly GCA_963942545.1). Lineage (NCBI taxonomy): Eukaryota > Metazoa > Arthropoda > Insecta > Diptera > Stratiomyidae > Oxycera > Oxycera nigricornis. The sequence goes on from OZ012659.1 coordinate 8,647,760, forward strand.
ATAATTCAGACAAACAAACTGTTTGTTAACTTTCATCTTTGTCTTCGTCCTCGCGGAATTTCTTGAAATTAAATTAACCCTTATTACGCATTATGCTTGGAAGCAAAAGCCATTGCATATGTACATAAACAAATGTACATTATGTACATATATATTCTCAGACAATCAATTTAATTATTTATGAACATAAACTTCTGATGCTGAAATAGTTAGAATGGCGAATAAGTTCAAGGATGCCTTGTTGTTGTTTGTTTACTCGCATAAAATTGATTTCGTGAAAGGATCCTCTTCATGACTGAAATTTCATAGGATTATTTATTGATTCGTGACGTTGGCAGTGACTTTTGATTAAGTCTTCGTTACGGATTCTTTGAGTATCATATTTTCAGTTTACATACAAGAGCAGATAATGCTAATGGGCGAAGAAGTTGAAGCTATTCAACATATTAATTCGCTTTTATTGTTTCCATGCAGAAATAAATTTTCTAAATAAAACGACATATGGATGTAACCATTAAAAATTTAAATTTTAGAAAATCAATAGACAATTTATAATAATGGTATTTCGTTAGAAGCTTGACTTGCCTCTTTTAATAATAATTGTATTTTCGATGATATTAAATATTCATTTTCAGATACATTGCCCACTATTGTTCGCGAAATGATTTGGAAAAAAAGTAAATTGAGTAGAAATTCAATCGCAGATATCCTTGATTAAAACGGTCAGTTTTCTACCTAACTTTTCTTGAGCGAAATTTAAATGCGAAGTCTAACTTAGACATACTCTTTCAGTATCATTTCACTTTAGATTTTAATCAACTCCACTCTAAATGATTTCTGTCTAAATTTGTTTCTGTTCTTATTTCCTAAACCTAAGAAATAAAAAATTTTATTCCACATTTATGGGGAAAAAATCATAAGCCGCCTATTAGAAGAATAGTGTATAAATGGTAATTAAAGGGCCATAACCCATTTGTTATTTCTTTCTTTCATGGTAACTTATTCCTTATTGAATTTTTATAAAACAATTTAATTTATGATCCTAACCGAGATTCCTCTGGCTGTTAATGGAAACTATACTCAATAAAATCCATACGTTAAAGTATATATTACAAAAACGACCTACAAACATACATTCTTGATTTTTACTCCAGACAAACTTCAGGATATCTATTCGGTTCCATCACCAATAATTGGATTGGATTCTTCCAGATAGAGCACCAATCATTTGGCACTTCTGAAACTTTTTTCTTGTAGATACTCAATTCAGCTACTACGAATATGTATCTATTGGGAATTCCCGGGTGATATGAAATTGATTGGCATTCCTCAAACATGCACACATACAGCTGAAATGTCTACAACCCCAGTTGATTGTGAAGCGAACAGGATTAGCCAGTTTAGGGGATTACTATCCCATTAGGACAATCGAAAACGTTTAAGAGGATCAACTCAATAGCTGGCAATGAGATAGCATAATTCCTTACAATTTATAAAAGGCTGCAATGCGGTAAACAGCTTCGCCTGTGTGTTGGAGCAAAAGATTAGAGTTGTAAGTCCTAGTAAATGAATGACGACAAACACTTCAAGGATTCGAACAGTTTTTCATTATATTTGCTGAATTATTGTCAGTAAGGAGTTTGGAATTTTTAGGGGGATTTTTAAAGAACGCATGGAATACGGAATCTGATTATTTTTGATATGAAAATTTAAAAAATTTAATAATACTACGACTAATTACACTCTTTAAAAGTGTTGAGTTTTGTGATTAAATTTCAACGGAAATTTTGAACAAAATTTACAAAACATTCAAGATTTATCTTTTCCCATTTTGAGGGAAATTTTTTTCTTGTAACACTCAAACAATATTTTTAGAGCAGATCAGATCAGATAGACTCTAACATAACATAAATATCTATACTGAGACATAGCTTTGCCGAAACTGACCTACTCCTAGTTTACCTTCAAAATAAATCCCTTTGAAAATCAAAATCTGGCTCAACTCGAAATTAATGTTGTTGTGCTTTCTACCAAAATTTTGCTTTATATTATTCTCATGTTAATCTTTTATTTATAGCCTCATCAAACTACACTACTGTTTTATATTTAACAGCTCATTTACACTGCCTCGAAAATACGTATTTATGATTGACGCATTTCGGACCGTTTTCATTGCACTGAGGTGGTTTCGTTTCTCGGATTCACATGTTCAACATGTTCTTATGAATCTAAGGAATGTCATGGTTCCTTTTGAAAACCAAAGGAAAAGCCGAAGAAAATATATTTGAAACAGTTCTTTGCATTCACGCCTGTTTGAATTCGAGCTATTTTTCTTGAAGTAGACAAACTCTTTTTAGCAGCACTGCATTTCCTTGACATATTGTGTCAAACAGAGTGGTGAACTCAAAAATATCAACTAGCGCCATCTATTGAATATTGCAATATCGATAATGAAATTTTTTGATTCGTAGTTTTGTCCAAATTACGTTTTGGATGTAATTGGTAAATCTATCGAAGAATACGTAGTTTTGAAACCAATAATGGTCAAAATCACGAATGGAGCGAAAACCTTGTAAATTCGTGACGTTGTAAATAGGCAATAACAATTACAACGTTAAAACACACTTTTGACGTCATTAGCATACACAATATTCACACATATCAATCCACTTAGTATCCAATAAGTTAAAATTTGTGTATAGAGGTGTAACCGCTGTTAGTTGAACTTATTTATTTACCAAATTGAGGACTTCATCACTGATGAAGTCCTCAAGTAGTGGACGAAACAATTTGTTTGAAATTATTTAAAAATAAAGTAGAATAAAAGGAAAATTTGTGGGTGTCTCAATTTTATAAATAAAATTTGTGGCTTTCTTTCCGATTAAAAATATATTTATTTGTCCAAGTCGAAGAGTGCCTACTCTGCAAACGTGATAATTCAACACTTAACAGAAGAAATAATAGTTTGTACTATTTCTCTGTCTGATAGAAGTTCACCACTGCTATAAAACGCATTTGATCTTTGTAAAAAAAATTTATCTTTAAAATTAAATGAAAAACTGCAGTAAAAATTGCATCTCCCCAACCAAGTCTGTTTAGTGGTGTTGGATTTTCAGGAGTAGATGTGAATCCGTTAGAGATTTGTGGAATTTTAAAAGGAAAAAAAACTTCAACCAAGTGATACAATACCTCCTCCTCCACTGCTTACTACGTTCACAGCTCTAAAATTGTCACGGTCTAAAACCATACTAGGACCTTTATTGTTCATAATTTACGTCAATGATCTACTGAGAGATATGCCAAAAGACACTATCTTATCCGAAGCTGATGACACTATCGTCATCTCGAGTGACGATACGTGGACAAAGGCAGAGGAAAGGTTAAATAATTATCTAAGTAGGGTGTCCAAATGGCTTGCGATAAATAAATTATCTTTAAATATAACAAAGACTGTTCTTATGACATACGGAAACTACTGTAATAGTGTGCCAAATAATGTAAATATTAAGATAGAAGATAAAATATTGCAAAGAGTTGAATCTCATAAATATTTAGGTCTTATATTTGACTACAATATGAAATGGGATAAGCATATCGAATACATTATTAAAAAAACTAGATACTTAATTTTCATATTTGCCAAACTTAAAAACATAATGGACACGAAACCCTTACTAATTATATATTATGCATTTTTTCAAAGTATTGTAAATTATGGGATAATTGCATGGGCTGGAGCATATGGCACTTGCCTTACTTTGATACAAAGAATAAAAAAAAGATTATGAAATTAATTTAAAAAAACAATTTTCCAAAACAGAATTATCCTCTAAACATACGACAATTATACTATTTCCAATCAATATTGTACCACCATAAACGATTAAGAGAAAATTATTTGGACAATCCAAGTAAAACAAGACATAAAAGTATACAAATACCGAAAATGTCTAAAGCAATAGCTACTAAAAATAATCTTTATACAGCAATTAAAATTTTCAATGATCTCCCGAAAGACATAAAAACTTTGACAGGAAACAAATATAGTTTAAAGCGAAAATTGAGGAACTATATCGTATAAATAAAACTAGAGCTGAAGTTCTTAAGTGATGCGACAAATTTTGTACTGCAACAATGTACTATTTCAACGCTTGCTATTAAAATTGTGGATATAAGTTAAATTCAGTGGGAAACTTTTTAGTATAAGTTTAGTTTCCATTTTCCTATGTACAGGCAATCAAATTGCCTCTGTAGGATGCTCCATTGAGGGCATTTGTAAATGGTTAAATAAATAAATAAAAAAAATATTTTCGCTCAGACGTTAATCCGTAGTCAACTTTTCTTCGGACGACTTTCATGTTCAAATAGTGTCGCTGGCGCTTAACGCTGCTTCTCTTATATAGCTGATGGTGATGTTCTCGACTAATCGAGATTAGTTTCGTCAGATCAAGGGCTCTTTCGTAGGTTAGAATGATGTTCTTGCCTGATCCAGGAAAGATGGAAAATCAGCGTCGTTCGCTTTCTGGAGAGCTCTCGTTCAGCCCGGATCAATTACTAATGTTGTTTATCGTCGATCTCGTTGGTTTGTGTGCTTGATAACTCATGTTGGTAGTGGATGTCCTCACTAGCGATTTAAAATAATATATAATTTTTAATGATATTATTTTGCAATAATACAATTTAGGAAATTACTAGATCCTAGGTAGCAATAAATTTTAAGACTGAGAACTTCTGACTAAGCAGTATAGCTTTGAACGTCTCTATCGGTACTGTCCTATTTTTATAAGGAAAGAGTGAATGATCTTTAATTTCTTGTAGGTAGGATTCAAGCAGTACATGATAATATCAACTACACGCTCACATCAATATATGCTTAGCAATCTTTTAGTTTAGCTTATAAATTAGTATCCCACATACATGAGAATGATTAGCCGAAAATGTATATCATCCACCAAAACACATTGGAATGTTGGATACTCAATTAACAAATGGTATATCAACTACTTTATTAACGTCCCCCTCGTACTGGTATGGGTAATAATGTTGGAAATTTAGGCGCCATATGAAGCCGAGCAAAATAGCAGCAAAACATGATACCATATCCGAAATAATTAATTTAACATAACGAACGGGCAAGCAAACGGTGAATCCCTTTGAACCAGCAAACTTATTTGCTGCTTCAAAAGGACTCACTTTTTGCTGCTGTTTGGATATTACAGCATTTATGCTGTAATATCCTGCTATCATATGAGAAGCCGCATATGAAAACATTGCGGTTTCCTGTTTTGTCCTTATTTTCGTTAAAACACATGTAGAGCATGGTTTCCGTGGAAATTTGTCGATTTGAACAGAAATAAACTGTTCGATGGCTCAAAGGATACGGTAGAAAAATGAATATATATATGCTACCCAATTTGAAGCTTCCATAGACATATTTTTCAAGGGCAATTTTCGTAATAATTGCTTTTGCAACTAAACGGATAAATTTCCACCTAGTTCGTTCATATTTTCCAGAATTAAGATTTCATGGAATTTTTATTGTTGAAAGGCATTCGAAAATTTATTGCAAGCGTTTTTGAAAATATTTTCAGCTAAGAATTTTATGGGAAATTTTATGAATTATTATTTTCGATGATTTTTTCGTTAAAACTTTTAGTTTTTCTTAGTATTCTTGTGATTTAATTTTATTTTAAATAAATGTTACGAAATTTTTAGTTTGATAAAATTTATACAAATTTTCTACAATTTTTTGTTCGTAATTCTACGTTGAAATTTAGGAAACTAAATTTTGTCTTATTTTCATTATTATATTATATTATTATAAATCGACAGTTGTTCGCCCTCAATGTATGGTCTACTATTGTTTCCGTCTTTCTTAATTTTAAATTGATTGTACTTAGCAATCTTGCTGCGGTGAAATCGAAAGCTCTATGACACAACAAAAAATGTGTTTTTCTTACATATTTTATTATTATTGTCATGATTATTATCATATTTATTATTCAATGAATACAGTGAAAACTTTTCATATAAATTCTGTAAAAAAATTCAAATATTTATTCATACAATCAGAAAACTTTTTAATGCCTCATCAAACTTTACAGCATTTATTCTCTTAATCTATTCCACATTATATTCTCGCTAACAGCAGTTTTTCGCCATTTCAGCTGGATGGTGCTACATACCAGGCAAAATCATTTCTATCGGGCGGAGGAGTAGCGCGCAATATTGCCGAAGGACTTTACAAACTTCACGGCAATGTTCACTTAATATCAGCTATTGGCAATGATGAGAATGGTAGGAGCTTAAACTCCTATCTGCCGGCAACAGCCACCAGTGGCATCATTATAGATGCAAAGAATGCCACATCAATATGCGCGGTAATCTGCGACACACAAGGAGATTGCAAACTTGTCCTTGGAGATATGAAAATTCACAGCTCTATTACACCTGAACTTGTAAGTAGTAATTGGTCTGCTCTCAAGGTGAAAAGTTTCAAGGAATAGAAGATAACGAAGTTGTTTCATTTTCACTTTGCTTAATATCGTAAAGGATCAGCAATTTTCTAATTAGGATTAGCAATTTATGGAACCTAATGCTCTTATTAACATCACAAGAATTATACTAACAACTATTTAAAAATAATTTGCGTCAATATTTTCGATTCTGCATCATTTTGATGCCAATGATTACTGCTGTGGTAATTTTACATCCTATACTTTTTTCTTCAGTATTTTTATGTATGTTCGCAGCTTTCATATTTGAAATCGTTTTATTTTATTGCGATTATTTTGCTCTGATCATTGGTATCATTTTTTGGCTACGAAAGTTGCTCAACCCCTCATGTGACTGAGGCGAAAAGCCTTCAACGGACGGTTCCGTGGACCTGAGAGTCTTTATTAACAGCTGCCCTATCTTACCTTTTCGAGCCAAGGATCATACATGAAACCTGCAGATATAACTATTTTTACGAAACTATCGCCCACAATAACTTTAAACCGTTCTAAAACAACTTCCAACGGTACGAAAGGGGTACCTCCTCAGTCACAGTCAGTATTTTTTGTCGAAGAAAATATTCCCAAAACCAAGAGAACCCTTGACTTTTAGAATAAGACTAGATTTAGCCTCATATTGATTCTAATAGAAATTTACAATTATAATAGATTAAGCTATACTAGGCAACTGAAATTCAACACAAACACAATTTTGCCCCCAGTCCAGTGCTACTAATCACAGTATCGAATTTTTTGCTGTTGGCGTTGCCCTAAAATCCTCGAACGCTTCATCTAAACTAGAATTTCTTAACTCTTTCTTTATTTTAGATTGGATCCTGTTCGTAACCGTTCGCGGTCAATACCAACCTCCGAGAAATCAATCAGTCACATAGTTACAAAGCCTCTCGGCAATTAGTGTTAAGGGGGGAAGTACCTTTAGAGGCCGAAAAAAAGGTCTTTTTTGCAACTGATTTGTGGGGAAATGAAGACAGTTCTTATTAAATCAGTATAATATTTATTTTAGGCCATGTTTGAGGTTGAAAAAAAACTTATTCTACAAAAGTGAAAGTTGAAAATTAACAAATTTTTCAAGGATCTTGAAAGCCATGTCGTCGCTGACGTCGTAAATTGCGTAAGCGATGCTGGCTGCAATTTTCATCTGAAATCAACAAACCAAACATTTTTTTTACTCGAGAGGGTTTTTTTAGTAGATAGACTAAAATATTTGCGAAATTCGAAAATTAACCCTTCAAAACAGGGTCCAAAAAAAAATTACGATTTTGACGAAAAATTTCGTTGTACTTCCAGTCAAAAATAGTCCCAAAATAATTTATATTTTTAAATCTTTAGTCTATATAGAACAGTTTTTTATGCTCTTTAAAAATGAATGCTAGATGATGAAAATCGATTCACTAGTTTTTTTATTATCACTTACGCAATGTTAAAAAACATGGTTTCGAGAAAAGGCCGTTTAAAGTTTGTGGTCAAGAGAAAAAGAACTCGGCGCCAGGCATTTCCGGGATGCATATCTTCCACAATTTTGAGAATTAGCTTTTGAAACTTTGACATGATATTCTTCTATCGATTAAAACAATTTTAAAAAAATCGATTTTAAAAAGTGTCTAAAGATACTTCCCCGCTTAAGTTGACGTTCTCTGTACTGGTTTTAGTAAGGCTTTTAACAATATCAAACATGCTATCCTCTATGAAAAGCTAATTCGCTTTGGTTTGTATGCTCTAGTAATTTCTTGATTCGCGTCAATATATCGACAATCGTTCTTCCCACCTAAGACACTAAGAAGCGCTCTCATCTCCTTAAAATCTTACCTACAGTGTTTTTCAAAGCTCAAAAATTTGATCCCCTTTCTTTCCTTTCTTATATTAACCATCTTGCCACTGTTACAGGTTCTCTGTGCCTTTTGTATACTACTGGCTTAAAGGTCTTCAAGTTTTATTCAACTTCAGAACGTTTTTACTGCTCTACAAATTGATCTACATACTTTCGAGTCCTGTTGTCAATTCAATCTTTCATCTTTTAACACCCAAAACGACCAATGAATGTCCTGCTTCCGGGAACCTTAAGCGATTTACTAAATTTATACCTTGATGATGTGCCGCTTATTTTGGTTTATCATTTTTTTTCAATGTTGGGAGGTGCCAACCTTCACCTCCTGCCTCTCGGCATACCGGATTTCTACCGACTAAAACCACCTCCGTCTCCTTCAAACTCTTCATCAATTTTTCATAATTCTCCGTATTTATATTTCAGTACATAGTACTTCCCAGACGATAAGAATCGGTATAAGGGATAGTACCAAACTAAATATTGAATAGAAAACTTCAATTTGCAGATCACATTGTAGCAATCTGATCGTGTGCCTCCTGATTCTCAGGGTTTGTACTAAGAACCTCGCATGTTTTTAGACATTTCTTCCTCCGTTCGTCTATACACCAGCCTCATTAGTCCCATCCTCGAAAACTGCTTCCAGGTCTGATCGGCGCATTATTAATACTTAGACTTTTTCGTTTTCCCCTTAAAGTTTAAATTTTCGTATAGATTCTCTGTAAATCGAACTTCCATGCGTTAACTGCCTTCCTTTGAAGTTATGCAGACTCGTCTTAGAACATTGCTTTCTACTCCAGCTCTACTCCCTGAATGGTTAGAATATGATATTTCTAAATGACTAACAACTAAGTTACCTCTTTTGTCAGGACTGAAACTTGCGTTTTTCGCTGAAGTTGCGCCTCCCTGGAAATTATAATGGTCTGCAACATGTTCCATATTCCCACTATTTAATCAAATAAAACATTTTCGTCCTTTCCTTGAACACTAACTAGTCTGTAAGGTTAAAACTAATAAAAGATTATTTTATTCTTATTTTCGATTACCCTGTAATGGAGAAGCTGATATTTGCTATAATACGAATAAGCTTCTCTATTAGTGACCATATTATTGTTGAATAACCTTCAAGCCCAATTGTATAGTAACAATATTCATTTTTAAACAGATAATGCAACACGAGCAAATCATATCTGCAGCACCTATTGTCGTAATGGATGCAAATCTCACTCTTGAAGCGATGGAAGTTCTTCTCACTACAGCTCAAAAATACAAAAAACCCGGTAAGTACTTTTATGGCAGCATTCAAGAACTCTATCAATTTTAATTGGTTAGTAAATGATGAGAGACTTGTCAGACAGTGTCTATTAATTATTTAAAGCTTTTGGTTCCAATTGAATCCTTAGGAGAAACCGGAAGATGTGCTCAAAAGTTTCAAAAATATCCTTACATGGTTAATGAACGTTGTATAATACATAAGATTTTGCAAATTAATGGTCTTACGAATATAAAACGAAACGTTGCATGGCATGGAATGATTTAATTCATCGATTTCCACTTACATCAAAATGAAACAAAAAACCATTTGTTTAAAAATATTTATTATGTGTTTGAAAACGTGTTAAAATATTATCTAAATAACTATGTGATTAAAAAATGGACGGATTGTATTTGAACTTTTCGTTTTTGAATTTTGAAATGTATAAGTCAATTTGAAAAATTACCACGTGATAAATTTATAATAATTGTAAAGTCTCATTACAATTTGAATATCAATTAAGATCCACTATGTGCTTAAACAACTATATTCGAGATGTTCGAGATGTAAAGTGATAAAAACACTTTCTGTCAACCGTTACACGATTTATATGTATCCCTGGAGACTTCGGGAACGATGATGTGATGCCGGCTGAAAGCCTGGCTCGTGCATTTCCATCTGCATTACAAGGTTTTTCGCTTCACTTCGCACCTCGTACGCCCGTTTTGCATCACGATGTAGAACAAAGCTGGCGACACCGAGAATTGCACAGGCAACAACTGATAAAGAATATGCCCATGAGAGCACATTGAATTTGGGGTACATGAGCCAGTCGCGTCTGTAGGCATTGCCGCCGAATATCGCGAAGCCCAGGAATAGAAAGAGCGCTGGAATCACATGGCGGATTATTGTAAGATAAGGATTTGTTGGAATTATGCTAAGCTCACCGGATATTCCTGTGCAAACGCATGATAATCGCGTCATTATCCATTCGTATTGTAAAACTCCTTTGAGAGGCCATCTGATTATTTCCAACGACATAAGAACCAACGAGAAGTACGTTAAAATGAATGCCAATGTAACAAAGGCTTGGACAACCATGAGCCATCCGGGAACCAGCCATTCACGAATAACGTAATATTCCTGGGGGAAAATAATGGAAAAGATTCAAATTATGATTAGTTCTTAGTAACTGTAGTACTAACAATATAAAGGATGCAATTTCACGACTTTAAAGCTTAGAATGAGTCTTGCTTCAATTGTCGACGTACTATTTCGTTCCGAAGGGAAATCTTTACTTGTTTGAAGAATTCATCATTATAAAATCAAGGGTCTTACATACGTTTTGTTTTTTTAACCAAGAACATGTTTCTCTTAAAATCCACCGTTTTTACAAATATTACGAGAAGAAAAACATAAATGTTAATTGCTGTAATAAAAACCCTGATATTTATTCAGTCAATTTCGCGTTAGGTATCAAACCCTATAGTCTTTGGAAAAAGTATCCTTAACTAGGCTGCGTGTGCCGATTGCGATAATCTTCTTAACCAATTTGATGAGTTTTTAATGCTTCGTTTATTTTTAATGCTGCATATTTCACTTCAGAATCCGATTTATAGTCTCTCAAAGCAAATTTAAATTCTGTGTGCAAATCAAACAAGATGCTACGCAGTTAGACAACAGGTAGATCCCAAAAACACATCAATTGGAAATGTTAAAAGCAAAACTGCTCAACAGGGATCGCTATTCCTACTTCACACCAATTTCATAAAAAAATGCAGGAGTTGATGTGAAAGTAAAGATGTCTGCTCAAAAAGTATCACGAATTTTAAATTTCCGCGGACTTCAATATTTTTGTGGCGTTATGATGATACTTATGTCTCTCACATATGCTGAAAAGTTCGGCCATTTTGAATCTTCAGTTAATTTTTGACAGCTTTTTTGCTTGGACATGTTTTGGCTTGACTTCGATTCTTGTCTATTCCGAAAAATGGATGGATGGATGAATCTGTATCAAATTTTATGTGAAAAACAACTTTAAATGCGCGGACGCATTCCAAATGTTAACTGTGGCATATGGTGAAGCCAGCTTCAACCAAAGCAACGTTTATCGGTGGTACAAAATGTTCCCAGAGGGTCGAGAAGATGTGAACGACGAATAGCGTGCCGGAAGGCCGAGCACATCTACAACAGATTCGAAAACAATGGTAAAGTGCTGAAAATAGTTTTGGCCAATCGTCGAATCACCGTTAGAGAAGTTGCTGAGGACCTAAACATATCGATTGGCTCGTGCCATTTGATTTTTACCAATGATTTCGAATTTGTGGAAGAACAAAAATTGGCTTTTGCTCCATGATAACGCCCCTGCGTTGTTGTGTACGAATTTTTGAACAAAAACAACACACTATTGATGCCGTAATCACCGTTTTCCGTAGACCTGGCCCCCTGTCTCTTTTTTTTGTTCCCGAAAATGAAAGGACGACGCTGCGCTGCTATTGTGCAAGCCGCCCGCCAGTGTTTGTTATAGTTAAGCTGTGTAACTATGAATTCCATTTTCTCGTAGCATTATGAACAACTTATGAACAATTTTTAGGCAAATATTGTGTACGTAAGTGCGGATGTACGTTATCCAAATGAATGTAAGGCGAGCGCTGCCTTTATGTCCTCAACCTGGCTATTTTTCGATAAATACTGTAGGAAACCTTACAATGCTTCACCTTTACACTTTACATGACATTATCATGCGTCTTTTTAAAACTATTTACTTGTGCTTCTTTATTTCAATTCGAATTCGTATCATATTCAAGGTGCAGCACAAAGTTCTCTCAGTAAGAAACATATTGCATCAAAGGTTTTTTAGCGTACACTCTGCACTTGTAAGACTTCTCGAGGATTTGCACTCGAACCGACATAGAATTTTACCTGACTGAAAATATTGTGACATCCATCGAACATTCGGGGGAATTGATAGTACGGATAGACATAGTCTTTGAAGCAGTACTCCCACAGTCCCATATTCTTGAAGCTGCTATGCGTTTCCGGGTAGGATTCGATCCAATACGGCGAGCAGAATGCCAGCATCAGCGCCAAACTGCCCACATAAGTCAACAATGCTCCGAACACGAGAGCATCTGTAAAATGAAATTAAACCGAATAAGCTATTCCGTAGAATATGAATTATTTATTTTCACGTCAATTTCCACACATAGTGAGAATAAACTTAATAAAGCTACGTATGATTCACATTCTTGGATGAGCACACGTCGTTTTAGTGCCTCACAATAAACAACTGAGTGCACAATCAAACGAAACCGTAAAAGAAATATAGTTGAAACGTACTTGAAGCTTTCGGGTATTCATTTTTCTCAACGCCTTCAGTTTTGGCCATTTTATTCTTTTCAAATTAAATACTCGCAACTCTAATCACCATCGCCCGAGGGATATGTCAAAACAATCCACACCTATTGTCAACAAGTCCGGTCTGACGCACGTCGCTGTGCGTCAACGCACGACTGCAATGAACAACGCCCTATAATTTTCTTCACGTTGTTTTGTTGGTACGTTTGATTCGGTTTGGTTCAAAAATAGCGGGGAAAATGGATATGTAGGAAATATTGATGTGATACTTTTGAATTTGAGTATAAAAAGTGATAAAATCATTTATGTTCGTGTATACGCTAATGGAAAGTCTTGCACTTTATTTAGTTGCTTCATTGTGTATAGATACAAAACATCTGGACCAAAAATTAGTCATATTTATCATCACTTTTAAGACAACAGTTAAGATGGATTCAATATAGTTTTAACGTTTTAAGGATATCTTCAAGTTCAAGAAAATGAAACAACAATTCACTTTGTTTACTTGAATACATCAATAACTTTAAAAATCAATAATTCTTCGAAATTACAAAACAATCTTAAATCGTAAAAAATGGTTTGAATTCTAATACATACTAATTTTTTAGAGGCATACAACTTTTCGAGCAAACAAAACACAGACAAATTCTTGAAATGGCCATTTTTGGCTTTATCAACTCGAAAATTTCATGGCATTCAGAGTTTAAAAATAATTTTTGGCATATGACCACCGCGACTGCGTCTTAGGAAGGCCATCTTGTCGTTCCAATTTCACACCACTTTCTTCAGCATAACCGTCCTTATTTCGCCAATAACGCGTCGATTGTTGGCTTTTAAGTCATCGATAGTTACCGGTTTATCAGCTTAGATAAGTGACTTGACGTACCCCAAAAAAAGGAGTCCAATGGAGTCAAATCACATGATCTGGGCAGCCAGCGCACAGGTCCATTCCTGTAGATGATTCCGTCACCAAATGTTCGACACAACAAAGTAATGGTTTCACGCATTGTAACGCATGTTGTGCTATCCTGTTGAAACCATTTGTCCCCTAGACGATGGGCATTGATGTTGGGAATCAAAAAATTACGAAACATTTGTCGGTAGCGATTGCCATCAACGGAAACGTTAGTTCCGCCATCAGATTTGAAGAAGAAAATACCAATTATGCCCCCAACATTCAAAACGCAACATACACTGACTTTTCGGGATGTAATGGGGCTTTCAAATTTTCTTAAGAATTATCCTAACACCAAAGACGACCATTTTGCTTATTTACGAACCCATTAAACCAGAAATTAGTCTCATGGCTGAAAATTATTTGACATTAAAAATGTAGTTAAACTTCAAAATTATTCACCGAACGTACGACGTAAACGATGGTTCAATGGCTTCAATTGCACTGCTCCGAACTAGTTGGATTTTGTAGAGCTTTAGTTCAAGATATTTCCTCAAAATTTTCCATTTAGTGTGCGGACAGAGAGAGGACAAGTTGTTGAGAACGTACCCTGTTACTTACACATTTCTCTAACTAGGATCCATACGCCTCCAATTAAAATTTGACAAAGTATTTCAACTATGACTCACTTTATTAATTAGAAAAAGATTTGTACAAATTATTTAGATTTTTGTATCGTTTCGTTTTACTTCCGAAAATAATTGTTAACTTTCATTTTTACCGATTTGTCGTTATCTTATTTAAGGCAGCTTTAAGGCGTCGTACTAGCCTTAATAAGTTGCTTTCTTGTTGTAATTAAAATCTATGTACATTCATAACAAATACAATGTATAATAGAAGTTAGATTCCAAAACGTTGTACAAAATCTTTATATTATTTTTACTAATAGATGGACGGAATGTTGTACCACAGATGGTTTCCATTTACTTAATTGTAAGTATTAATTGAAAATGATATTTTTCAAGGCATCAACTATATTTTTTTTGCTAATTTAAAGATTGTATCACTCCCAGTGCTTAGTTTTTCAACCAAACCATGACCGAAAGGGTCTTTTCTTTTTAAATGTGCACAGCGCAACTTCTTAAGTGTTTTGTTTAATATTACATTCGAGATTCCATGTGCCATACAAATTAATGTTTAAAAAATCATTATCATCGATAAATTGTTATAAGTAGCACTAAGCCGATGGAGTGACATGATTTAAAATGTAGTCAATAGATAATACATTCTCTCAAGAAATAATGTACGAGCTAAGAAATGGAAATGTCTTTTTTTTAGATTAATTCTCGGGCTATGCCTTTTTTGTTAAAAAACCTTTGTAAAATGTAAATGGAAAACAAAACTACATACTAAAGTCGCACTTGACGCATAGAAGTCTAAGGAGATTGTTAAAAATTAATCATATTCGAATGTTTCAAGTATTGTCCTTATTAATTATGAAATTGTTTGGAATAACAAAGTCAGCGTTCGTTGTGCATTTTATGACTTTGCATTGCATAAGATTCACACACGAAATCAAAGATGCTATTGTTTTAACAATCAAGTGTCTATCACGCCTTCGACTCGCGTTCCAATTCAAACCTGGTTTGCGATTCTTTGAATTGCTTCTGTTTTTTATTTTGGACGACAGCCTCGGTTAAGAAGAGGGTCGACGCCACGAGAGACATGATACATCCAACGACAGCCATTCCAAACGACCAACCTGTTAAAAAGAAATTTGGTTGAATCAACATTATGTTTATAGAGAAAAATTATAAATAGAAAAATAAACGATATTAGACAATCTGGGTTCCTCATTAGTTCAGCTCAGCTCCGATTGGTACGTTCGTCTATTAAATGTGGAAAATTCTCAAAGATCTTAGCGTAACATTTTATTATTCTCTAGCATGCAATTAATTGGAAATACTGCGCAACTGAAATTGAATTTGTGGGTAAAATATTTCCTGCTGAACTAGGCGTCTTGATTTAAATGAGTCCTTGGGAATGTCGCCTCTCTGACTAAGTTTGTACGAAGAATGGTTCATTTTTTCATAATTGATATATATTTTTCTCTTTAATTCACGGAAATTCAATTCTCTATACAATAATGTTCAAGCGATTTACATCCTTGTCACAAGAACGCATATAATATTCCTATCTTGTAAGTTTGCATGTCTCTGCTGACCGTTCGAACTGTTAGAGATCGTGATCTACGGGTCATTAAAGTATTACAGTTTATAAAAAGATGAAGGCATTTCAGTTGTAACGACAAAATGTAATTCAAAACAGGATACGCTGCTCAAGTAAAATGGCAACGAAAACCTTCACTTCAAGAAACCGTAAATAACGCGGATAAAAGCAACTTGCGGTGGATTCAGATCTGAGCACCGCAATGTAGCGATTTAAGGTATCTACTAGAACTAAAGTGTTTACACATTGTAATCATATTCACATTACATTAATCACACACATAATATCTGTGATCTTATCCAATAATTTCAGACGTATATAAAGAATTGCAATTCATTAAAAAATTACGAGCAATGTACCATGATTTGTGATTTGACGCTTTACATCAGAACAAGCCATCACTGAGGGCATGCACTCAATTATTCACCGCGACACTCGAGTTAATTTATATGTCACTTTAAGGGGGGGGTAAGGTTTGTTTCATCTAAAAAATAGCTTTATTTCATGAATTTTCTTGGAAAAAATTATTACTGTAGGTTTATTTTACATAGTATTATCTAAAAGTACAACATGTGAAGAATATTTAAAAAAAAATTTGTCCAAAAATAGAAAGAAATAACGGATTTATTGTAGATCTCCGCAGGCGCCAAGAAAAAAAGTTTTTGTGCGGTGACCAGCCTACAGCAACACTGGATCATCTGAAACCCAAAAATCAAAATGCTTTCCCCAGTTTATTACTTTATCTCTCCAGTGACGTCGAGTTTTTTTTAATTATTCAATTTTTTAATTTTTGGCACCATTTTTAAGCCAAAATAACGATTTTTGACGAAAAAAATCGACCTATTTGTTATTGTAAAATTGATAGGAATTTATTTTTAAAAAAAACTCAACGTCACCAGAGAGATATATATATGTAAAATATGTGTACAAAATTTCAAAACGATCGGTTCAGTAGTTTTTTCTGTAGGCTGGTCACCGACTTTAAAAATTACATGTTTGGGAAAATCGATTTAAAGTTTTGTACACTGAAAAATGAAAACATCTTGAGAAAAACTGGATTTTCTTATAAAATACGTACATGACATCATCGATGCCGGGTCCATGCCGTACATCACTATCATTCACGTTATCTAAGGCATCTTTTTGCTCCTGTCGATAAAAGTAATACAATAGAGACCGAAACAGTTACCGCTCGCCGCCGCTCAGCGCAGGTAGCTAAAAGGCGCGCAAACCTAAGAGGTACGGTTATTCAACCTACTGTAACTTCGTTGGTTTTACTCCGATTGACCTACAAATTTAAAACAATATTCTTCAGATGTTGTACTTTCAGGAAAAAAATGGAAGAAAAAAGTTGTCAAACCTTACCCCCCCCCCCCTTAATGTCATGCACCAACCGTAATGATTTATAGTACATGGGAATTAGGATAATGGGTTAAACATATATCCAATGTGTAACATCTCAAGCTTATTTTAGCTTTTATAAATTTAACACGTTATAGCATTTTGATGGAATAAGCTATCAATTTAACGACTATTGTGGATTGATACATATACTGAAACTTATTGAACCAAACATTCTCTTTCTTTCCCAGTATTTTTCGAGCCAACTGACATGCGAATTGCCGACAAGCCATTCCGACTAGCAAAACCCTTAGCCAGCCAGATTAAATTCATTTCGCCCAACATTTGTGAACTACAAAAAATCGTCGAAGTTTTGGACAACAAAACATCCAGTTCCATCGATATTGACACCACGACCAACTCGAATACATTGAAAACAGCAAAACAACTCCTGAATCGTATCGCTGAGCATTTCGATATAATTACTGTTACATTAGGGCCATTAGGCGTGATTGTTGCCAGCAAATCAAACGTATACGCTTCATTCAACAATCGAAAAGCGCACCTTGTGAAAGAGAATGATATAAGACTCCAACATTATTTGGCGCTCAAGCTTAAGAGCATTGTTAACGTTTCAGGAGCTGGTGACAGTTTCACCAGTGGTTTTATTTCAGCTATGCTAAGAGGATTGTCGGAGAAATCTTGCGTGGCGTTCGGATTTAAAGCTGCACAGTGTGCTCTGATGTCGAACAGTGCTGTGCCTGAGAAGTACTTTACCACGGAGTGCGAAAAAGAGGAGTGGTACACAGCGAAAGCTATTCCCGTAGAAGATGATCATCCTCAATATTGAAAACGACTATTCGTGGAGATGTTCTGAATAATTATGTTAAAGTATTATACAAGTTCGAGCAACTCTTTTTGATGGAATCTTGTGAATTTTAATACATATTTTTATAAAACAAGAGAATTTTCAATATCTCGTTTTATGGGTAGCCGGCGAGTATCGACGGATTGTGATGTATTCCAGAATGAAAAAGGTAGTTTAATGTGAATGCCTGCCGCCATGCTTAACATCACGGTCTTTCGAGGTCACGGGAAGTCTATTTGTGGCAAGCGAAGCCCCAAATATACGTAGAATTTTGTTTTTCATTCACACATGCATTCAAGGTGCCAGCCCGAGGGTGCGGCTCATTCATAACTTACAGGTACACGCGAGGTCCATCTTAGACCTGTTCTCTCTGGCTTACGGCACCCCGTTGATTCACAACTACACGTCGAACTAAAGTTACAAAATATACCATAATAGGTCCCAAATATCGAGCTGAGGAATCTTTGAATGTTAACCCACAAACACAACGTGTACAACTATTGAAGATTTGGTAAGGACCTTACCAAAGCCGAAGGAAGCTGTTTCATGGACTCCGCCACCTTTTATACCAGATTGCAGCCTAGTCTCGTGAGATTAGCTCATTTTGGTTGAGTCACAACAACGCAATTGCACCGATCAACAACCTCAGGAAGCCTGGGGATGACACTTCCAAAATGTATGTACGGCGTCGTAAATTGTCTTGTTCTACACAACGGTCCTCCATTGCCAGCAGCACAATGTGTCTGCTCAGGGGCGGCCCACACAAAAGCAGCAACCACAGTATTCCGCCCGCCCCCTCCCGAGGTGCAACGCTGTGGCCAATCTCACAAAGATTAAATCGCCAGCTGACGTGTGTCGACAATTGACACAAAACCGGTCCAAAGCTAGGAAAGCTTCAACGAGGTCAGCAAACTTGGCTGGCCGTTGACCGCCGATGCAGCGAAAACGGGATCGGGAGATCCCATAAATATCGCCGGGAGAACTGCTGGAGGGCCTGTTCGGTGTGGTTGAGACCCAAGAAAGGGCACGTTGGTGTACGGGGTTCAGCGGCGAAAGTTTTTTGAGTTGCCGGAATTGGGTTCTTAATTGAGAAGACTTGGAGAAACGACGCGGCATCTTACACGTGTACAGCTACAGCGAGGAGGGGAAACGGCGAGCAGCGGAAGGAGTCAGAAAGCAGCCACCTGAATAAGTTAAGGAAAATTGTAAGTAGACATAAGTATAGATAGGAGAGTTAGCTGGTTTTAATAAATAAAATAGTGCATTTATTTAAATTTGGCGTATTTGTGTGAAGTGGCGAAGAGAACGTCGCGTTGAATAGAAGATGAGAAATAAATTGATCACATCGCCGTGTTAAAAAAATTGCAACCGCAACCCACGCGGAAGCATTTATAAGTTAAAAATAAATAACACACTGAATGATAAATAAAATGAAATAACTGCATGTTAACATCATTCCACTTCTATTACTACAAAAACTTGCCTTTTTAAAAATTGGAACTGAAAGCTTAAAGAAGAACTGTTTGGGTTATCGAAGCACAATGGAAAACTTTCACTGAAAGGACTGTCGATATTTACTATCATTTATATGTTATTCTGGAGCAATTAACTAAACATGTGTAACGCATTGAACTTTACTGCGCTGATACCTTGACTCCAACGTCAGGCCCGGCATCAGCGCAGTGCTATTCCGCCACAGCACCATGAAATGTGTTGACTAGACCACTAGCCACAATTCTGCTTGGGTACATGTATAAGGCTGCGTATCAATGTTCTGGAATCGCGTTGTTCGATGCACCGAACTAGACTTTTCAGCTTCAACGCCAACGTCGACACATTGTTTCCCTCTTCTTTGATTGCTTCTTCTGCTGCGCTAACGTGATGATACACTGCGCTACTGAGACTTCTGTCTGGTATCAGCGCATTGGTCTCAAAGACAGTGTACCACACATACACATGTCTACCATGAACCAGTTGACTGTGACGCACGAAAATTTAAATGGGAAGTACTGTTAATCCAGTAAGAAAATAACAGAATAACAGTTTTGGAATTCATCCTAGGAGTGTCAACAGAACATGTTCCAAAAACGAAACATTAAGCTCAAACGACGAATTCATAATGAGTATATTTTATGTAAAAAGTGTATGGGCATATTATTATCATAAATTTCAGTGTTTATTGCATTAATCTTGAACAGGCATTTAAAATATTAGCACCGCTTTAATTTTTTGCTAATTTTCTAAATTATGTTGCCGGAAAATCAATTTTTTTTAATGTTTCAGTAGTTCGAAATCCAATCAGATGTCATAATTTAACATCCAGAAACCAGGTAGATTAGATAATTTTGTGTGTGAAATTTATTAATTATTATTCTAAGCAAAAACTTCCACCACATTAATTTCTGACTTCAAAAGCAAACATATTTCGTTACGATATAAAAAATAAACCGTGAATAAAGGGATGATTTCCCGTTTTCGTAGTATGATTTTGTTATTGAATGAAAGACAATCCAATCTTTTCGCCACTATTCGAAAATGATACTTACCAAACCAATTGTTTGCATGATTCGGCATCCAGTGATTTTTATTTGCAAAACAAGCAAACACAATTACTGCAATTGACCCTGACACTCCGGCCGCTAATAATATGCATCCAATCGACTGGAAATAATTACATTCAGAAATTCCAATCACTTGCAAAAATTACTTAACCGCATACCAAAATAAGCAGCACAAAAAACTTCTGATCGGGACCCGCACATAGGAAGAATAGCAACACGAGAATCAAGGAGATTAGAACGCCAATCAAGCAAACGGTAAAAAAGAATTGGGTGGCAATCATGAAAGCTGCAACGTTAAAAATTTATAATTAATATACGACAGTTTTATAGTTGATCTTAGTAGCACTTTACCTGGCAAGAGGAAACCACGAATTTCATCATAGCCGGTAGTGAATGGATCGTAGATCCAGCGGCATCCAACAAAGAATCGTCGCTGACTATCATCGTTGACGTCGGGAAGGGATCGGAAGCAGTGCACCCATAGTCCCAATTTGTCCAGTTTGGCGCCGGTAATGCGATAATCGCTCACCAACCAACTATGCGTAGCGAACGCCAAAACTATAGCAACCAGTGCAATTACAAACACCCCGACGCCACAACTGCCCGCTAATGTTCTACGCTTCATCTTGACTCTGCGAATATAATTAAATGACAAAGATCAGGTGCTGAAAATGAAGCTGGAGATTTTGGAGGCTGGTACTATGAGAAGGCAAAATTGTGAAGATAAATGTTTTGAGATCAGAAAGAATGGAGGTTGGGAGGAATTGGACGGATTGTCTGAGTACTGAAAGCTGAAACTGAATGCATCGCTAGTATTTAGTACGAATCCTTGCGATGCATTCACGAGTAGAGTCAGTAGTTATTATCTGTTATGTTTAATAGTAGGAAATGAAAGTGAACACATATTCCGATTGTGTAGCAAACGCAATAGTATTTAAGGATGATAAGTGCATGTAATAAGCATCATTGGAGTATGGAAGCAACCATACAGAATGCTTTTGTTTGATTCACACTTCTAAAAGGTTATTCCACTCTCTCCTTTTCTGTGTTCACATCCTCTGCCAACCGAAATTGAACAAAGTATTTATTGATAACAATGATGATTTGCGTAATGAACCCCAACACTCATCAACTCGTCCTAACGAGCCTTTTTACGAAAACTCTTATCATCCAAACAACCCGAAAATGCTTCGCACCATTTAGCATCAAAACTCTTGCATGCATGGTTGAGCAGTCCTTTTAGGTACACAACAAGGATGTGCCCACCCCCTCCCGTATCAAGACACTCCTTTGCATGGAACGAAACCCTACAAACTTTTCCAGCAACACTAACTTCTGCCTATGATCGTTGATTGAGCATTTGCATGCAACCACTTCACCTCGGAATGAATTCAATTTGAAAACGATATAACGCGAGGTGTACGACTAATAGTAGCGCACAAAAGCCAACTGTGCCGCGAGGGTTGTAAGCAGAACGTTTCGCTGCATGTCGTGAAGACGGGGATGTCAAGGTAGTAGCCGAGCAAGGGACAAGGAGGAATGTCGGCGGTAATTGCTGTTGCCAGTTGACGCGGAACAATACAACAAAGCTGGGACGTGGGAAAGTTTGTAGTTTCGAAATGCCGCGACACTATCACGGGCTTGGGCGAAGTTTTCAACTTAAAAGGCCCGCGTCAAGTGGTGCTGGGAATCAGCCAGTAAAGCACATTGCGATACATGTAAGCTGTCGCCACTTGGAAGGTCAAAGCGTACGGGCGTTAGCCGGAATTTCTCGCAACCTACGTGCAGGACTGGTTTGCGCGCGAACTGCTCATATTTGCGGACTTTGAATAAGTTGATCTGACCTCGTGGACGATGTGTATCCTTAGAACACGCCAAACTACTGTAAGGCTTCCGAAGATGACACCAATTCCGAGGTTCATTGGAATTTCAACCAAGCTAACGTTGTTTGTTATCAGGCGTTTGCCGGATGTTGTGCATCGTGAATTCGTAGACCTTCTACTCCCAGGTGGATCCTTTTTGGAACCAACGCACCATTCCTGGCGGCGACACCCACTTGACGCATGCAAGGCAAGCCAACCAATTAGCGAGTCATAACAACGAATGCATGAGATCTTTTACCCGCGGCGAAACACACGCCTGAATGATTCACTACCAAAACTTTACGACCTCGCACTAAACTTCATCTTGCCTACGAAATACACTTGGAAAATATCTGATTTCGCCAGCTAATTCTTCAGTTTTTCCAATGTAAAACTTACACTTTCTTGGCACGCCCAGAAATCAACTCGGAATCTGCTCTCATTTGCACGGACTGTGTGACGCGACTGTGTCCAGCCAAGTGACACACGCATACATATACACTTTACATCAATTCAAATGCTTCACAAGTGGCAAAAAAGTCAGCCGGATAACATAACGTTCTCTATGAATTTTATCGAGACAACTGATATAAAACCTACATTTGGACGTTTTTGCATTAGCCTGATGCAAGAGGATGATCAAAATAATATAGAAATCGCCTGAAATAATTCAGAATTCAGCAGATCTCGAAATGTAAACAAAAATAGAGTGAAAAGGACAGAAGTATTTGTCTATTTTCGCCCCAGCAGGTTCAACAAATCTCCAGAATAAATGCACTGTACAGCTCAGGCGAACAGATATGGTACTGCTACACGCTCAAAAGTAAATTCGATATTTCTTTAGAGGTTGATTTGATATCATTGGACGGCGTTGTAATAATCTACTGCGGGTTTCTTTTACAAGCTGAATTACATAAATTGTTTTAGAATTTTGTGGCTGAACATAATGAAGAAAGAAACTTGAAATAACGACATTATTTATATACAGAAAGAATGGCTTTACGCAAGTTAAAATTTTTAGCACTAGGTGTAAACTCGTATTTACAAATATAACAAAAACGATTGCCATTAACAGTCTCTTGATAATTTAAGTCAGAATTTTTTTTACTTAACAATTTCTAGTCATTTTTTAAACAGGATCGATGTGTTTTGATTGATGTATCAAGACTATGTTCCGGCATGCCGAGAGGCAGGAGCTGATCGGTATCTTTTGAAGATTTCCACCTTCCAACGTTGAAAAAAAAGAATATAACTTATTTCTTTTGTTTGTGTAACAATCAGCAAAACTATATCACGCGAAAAACAATACTGAGCCAAACCTACCCAAACATCAAGTTATTTAAAATCAAATGTTTTTCTCGTGGTTGGAAGATGGAAATCTTCAAAAAAGTATCGATCAGCTCTTACCTCTCTAGATGCTGGATTTTTAACGAACAAAATTACTTCTACTAGTCACTCTCTCCACATATCTTTATTATATCGTCCGTTTATCAAAGAGGAAGATGTTCGAATGTCTTATAGAATATTAAGTACACACCAGACGATGAATATCCGTAAAGGGAATACTTCTTAAAAAAAGCTAATCACTTGCTAAATTTAGAAATTTTTATCCTTTTTTACACTGTATGCTTGGATTTTTATTCTCGTACCCATTCAAATCATAAATTCAACAACAAAAATGATCCTCTCAAAGCCATTACTGGATTTGATTATAAATGAAAGTCGCAACTCTGCAAAAATCCAATGAAATTAAGTGCATATTTGTGTGTTTATTGTAAGCTGGAGTTAATTTAACAATTTTTAAAGATGTTTATTTAACAGTTGATAAATCAACTTTAACATTCATTTATTTTATTTATTTCATTTGTTTATTTGTCGATATTTTGACAAAAAATAGTAATCAACATATTGTTTTATTGAACACTAGCTGAATCCACCCATTGCTCGCTTTGATTTTCAACTTGTAGGAGTGACGAATTTTGAAATATAATTATAAATCGTCAAATAGAATTATGACGCACAAAAATGAGTGATACATGACTTGTAATAAAAGAAAATAATCGATATATTGTGAGGCTATGCAGTTTTTGTGTGACAGAACTTTATTAAAGAATAAAGGTGTTTTTGTATGCAGAAAAATTATTTTTAGCATATAGGCCCCGAAGAATGGCCACGCTAAATCATAGCTTAAACATAATTTATATTACATCTGTTGGTTTTAGTTCTACATCAGAATCAATATCTGGTATAGGTAAAGCATTGCATTTATTTTATTGGTTTTAATTGAACCACACGAATTTCTTTAATTCAAACTCGATTCTGTGATGCCTTGAATGGCGAAAATGTATACCGAAATTGCCAAAACTTACATTACAATTGTACCTCATCACAATGATTAGGACACAGCACTAACAAATCAATCAGAGCTGACGTTTGCCAAATGGTGTACAGCAAACCAGGGAAAAGAAGCCTACCTGTTCGGCCCCCACGAGCATTTGGAATCGATCAACCTTTGACCAATTTTGCAGCACGAATCCATTCGCATTTCAGCTTGCAGACATAGTGAAGTGTTGTGGTTTGTGCTGGTCATTTCTTGCCCGTCTGGAGAGTGAATGTGAATATTTTAATTCTTGAAAATCTAATCAACATGGGAAAGACACAGTCAACAGGCAAGGGACCCTCGGCTCTATCCAAACTCTATTTATTTGGTTATAACGCCGGTCAGGTTGCAGGGTAAGCGATATGAATTAGCTTGTTCCGATTGAATGTTAATTGCCTAATCCTGCCCTTACACAGATGGACATACATGCTGTACCAGTTGATCGCCTATTACACAACAAATGTGGCAGCGGGGAGAACCCTCTGGGATTACATCGGATGGACGGTCATCGTCTTCCAAAATGCAGCAGTTTTGGAGGTAAGCAAGGTGTAAGCCAAGTGCTTTTTTGTTTGCAGTATGCCACCAAGCCATGACTTTCTCTTTATGGCTCGATAGTTGAACAACTCAGCACGTTTGCTCGGACGTTGTGCGGCACAGCATTGATTACGCGCTGTGACCCCATTCGACCTGAGAATTTGATAAAAACCCCTCCGCTTTCGCTACCTTAATTAGAAAATTAATTCAGCAACTGAAGAGTTAATTTCCCTGGCAAGCATTTTTGGCGGGGATTTGTTTTACAAATTCTTGGTGATTTTTGTTTCGAGCTGTAGTTAATTTAAAGTCAGCTCTTTACCTATTGAAACAGATCAAAGATATCAGTCGTATCGATAGCTGTTAGAGTTCACCTTTAGTATGATGCGCTACGAATCAGAAATGGATCAAATGTGTTTGGTGGGAAAAACACTTCAAGTTATATATCTCAATTAGCGTTACATATTACATCCTTGCGCGGTTGCGTGACTTTAAAATCATGTTTAGCGACTGAAAGCTAAAAAATATCACAAGTATCATGATGTCACATATTGAATGATTTATAGATAAGGGATTCTACACAAACTCACAAAATAGATTAAAATCGAGTAACTTATTGTTGTCGAACGTTCAGGACTAAAAAAACTTTGGTAGCGAAAGGTTCTGAGTGTTGAGGACGACATCCAGTTGTTTAATCAGGGTAAAGAAGATTTATTTTCAAATAGGAAGACTAGA
Organism: Oxycera nigricornis; assembly: GCA_963942545.1. NCBI lineage: Eukaryota > Metazoa > Arthropoda > Insecta > Diptera > Stratiomyidae > Oxycera > Oxycera nigricornis. The sequence goes on from OZ012659.1 coordinate 8,674,111, forward strand.
AACCCTTCTAATATTGCATTGCATGAAAATGCTAATTAAATATTCAATCACACGATCAATTCAAAGAACTATCTATCAAATACTGCTCAAGCTGAGACCCGAATTCCAGACACTAAAAACTGCCACAGTCATATCTAGGTTTTCCTTTCTTAAGATCACAATCCACCGAAAAACATAGCAGTGGTTATCTTGTCGCTTATATTGAGTCCTTTCAATGAAAATAAACCATTTTCAGATTTATCATTCAATCGGTCCATTGTTTTTTCACAAAAATCTTAAATTGAATGGGCGTTTTAATAACGCTACTGGTTTTGGCTTCAAATTTTCGTTGAGTTTATGTATGCAGTTTATATATCCTGACATTTTGAAAGACACGTCGATATTACGATCAAAAACATTCAATACAAGCAAATATTATTTGAAAACAGCACTTAATGTGATTTGCGGACAGTTCTTGCATGTGCAAACCTTTATTTAGGCCTGTTTCCTTGTAAGACGTGAGAAGTTCATCTCAAAATATCAACAAACAAAAGTCAGATTAACTTTTTACAAGGCATCATCGTTCGTAAGGCTCGGAGCCTTAAACATTCAGCGAAACCTTTCATTCTGCTTCTCCATTGCAAAAAAAAAATTATATAAAAGGTTGTCAGTATTCATTGGCAATTCAATGATGTACAGAAAAGAATACTTGGCGAATATTTAAATGAATTTAGAAGTAGACGATCGACAAAAGTTAAAATATCTTCTGTGAAAGAAATGATGCATTAGCACAAACCTCAAACTGATTGTTCTGCATTGGAAGCTAGGGTTTTATTTGGTGGCAGTGATTAGAGGAGATGGGCAACTTTTTTCTAAGTTCCCTTCTGTTTTCCTCCTCTCAATCAAGACTTTTTTCGTATTCCTTTTCAACTTCTTCATGAATATTACTCTTTAATTATCTATTTCTCAGATATAATTAGAAAACTCGATCCTGACGTCAATCCAGGTTTCGATAGTATCTCTAACACAAGGTATATAGACTAAAAATAGTAAACCATTGCGCAGATCGTCTTTCTCGCTCGCAAACTTACCACACATGACGCCATTGATTATTGGCATGTTTTGTTCGTAGCTGCGATAGTGACTAACATTTTTGCACTCACATGACGAGATGCGTTAACTTAATGCATTTGAAGTCTCGAAATAGACTACCATGTTGAATCTGTACGCCTTGTCTCTAACATGCTTTCGCCTCTCTTTGTGCACCTGTGTCTATTATATTCAACGAAAACATTCCCGAATGTATTTTCTCTCCTTCTTGATAGCGTTCGCATATTATCCTTATTCAAAAACCAGGTAATCATTCTTTGGCTTGCTTCTACCGTTTCACAACCTTTTTGTTTTGTTCTTCTAAATTGTTTGTGCGATTTTTCGCAACTGAATTTTTCCTTCAATCCGGTCGATGGTAACGAATGCCCAGCATGGCTTTGTTAGTGATCATTCTACCCGTACTAACTTTTTAAAATTCGCTTATTTCATAGCCAAATCTTTAGGCACACTGATTGTATCTTCACTGATACGCTTAAGGCTTTTCTTTTTCAGAATAAATTGAAAATCTATATCGTGGCACCTTAATTCGGTGGTTTACTTCCTCATAATCGTCAGTAACTTGATCCGTTTCTCCACTTTTCTCAATTTGAAGCAAAAACTAAAGCGTATTTTTTGCAATTAATCTTTCATTTATTTTTGCCTTCTCGTCTTGTTATTGGAAAATGTTTGTATGTAAGATGAATTATATAAATAAATAAATAAATACAATACATAGAAGCTGCAAACAGAGCCTGGCTATTTGACCTGTAGGACCACCAGGCAGACTTGGCTTGCATTGAGCTCCAAACGGACCAAGCAACTCCTTTATATGGAGGTCGTGATAGATACCTTATGTTTATCCATCTCAACAGAACGGCTGATATAGATTCATTTGAGAACTACTCTGAAACTACTCTCTAATGCGCAGCACGCATACACAAAAGGGAGATCGGTTGAACCAGCTCTTTACTCGCTCACCAGTTACATCGAGCTATTGGGAAAAGGTGGGGACTGAAACCCAAAACTGTATCATGGCTCTATACAGCGTTGTCTGGTGGCCAGCGATGGCAAAAACATCAAACGCAAACCTGGTTAACAGGGTCAGGAGGTCTACAGCTATTGCAATCACCGGGGCTGTACGCACTACCCCGACAAAGGCATTGTTTATGCTATTTAATTGGTTCCCAACAGAGCTCCTTACGAAACAGCAGGCCTAGTGCTCTGCCATTCGATTGAAAGCTCTAAATCTCTGGCATGATGGAAATATCGGCCATATTATGGAGGAAAAGGACCAACACCAGAGAAAGTAGACCTCACTCCTCCGATTCCCTGCTTCCACCACGGTTTCAAGTCCGTCATCCCTAGCAGAGATGACTGGATCATTGAAAGAAGTGGGATACAGGAATCGGTCGACATCTACACTGATAGATCAAAGATGGATGGAAAAGTTGTCTGTGGCGTTTTCTCGCAACAGCTAGGCCTGAAACTATCCTTCCGGCTACCAGGTCACTGCAGTGTTTTTCAGGCAGAGGTCATCGCAATACAAAAGGTAGTGGACTGGCTGAGAAATCAGAAAATTTCCATAAGAAATCTTAACATTTTCTCTGACAGTCAAGCTGCTATCCAATCATTATCCAGCGTGTACACCTCATCCATGATTGTAATGGAATGCCTATACCTTATCCAAAATTATAACGGAATGTCGCACACAACTGAACGCAATGTCGCTTCACTGTGAAGTGATTCTTTGCTGGGTGCCGGGTCATAGTGATATACCTGGGAACTGCGCAGCTGATGCCCTAGCTAGAGCAGGCACTGAGCTCCAGGATTATACACTAACACCCCAAGTCGGCCGTCCATTGGCCTCCGTCAAGCTAAGTTTCAAGCAGTATTTTATAGAGGCTGCAAACTTGGCACGCACTAAGCTCAAAGCGCACCAAGCAGCTCCTCAACACGAGCCGTGAAACATTAAGTTTTATCGTATCCATTCTGACGGGCAGACATGCAAAAAGACTGGGTGCCCCTTTCCACGATTTCTGCCGCAGCTGCAGATCGGAGGAGGAGGACGCGATCCAACACTTTCTGCCTGAATACCCAGCACTATCCAGGACACGCATGCAAACTTTAGACTTGCCTTTCCTGGACAGCCTCACGGAAGTAGCCAGTTTAAATATTAGCTTCATACGAGAATCTAAATGGTTCTCGTCACCTCACAGGTTCTAGTGCCGCACCCTATCTCTATGCGGTATCACAATAGGCCTATCTTAGCCTAAATGAGCCTTTTGACAAAGAGGGTTGCCACTAGAACCAACTAACCAAACTTATCCATCTCAATATTGACAGTTTGTCGCAGTTGCAAGTCGAAAGATCAGGATGAAACAAAGCAGCATTTTCTATGATGATGTCCAGCACTGCAAAGCCTCACAGACGTATATAACATAATTGTTGGTAGCATCCGAAAGCTAGAACTTTTAGAGTTGCTTTTCCTATTCCGTGCTATCAGAATGAGCCTACTGAAGTGTAAGTTAGCCATCTCTGCAAAAGGTAACTGCCACTGCAACCGACTTACTTGTCTATTCTACAGACGAAAATATGGCTAGTTTCACATTAACATAGGATACATGCATACGAGCTATATCGGCAAACTAATAGAAATTACTCAGCATGTCTGAGATTTTATCGAAAATGTGATAGAAGTGTTCGCCCTTAAAAATACCACAAACATCAGTTTTTATGTTTGAAATGTCTTTGAAAACACATTTCAGTTATTAACGCCTGATTTCTCTTTCAGATATTCAACGCTGCTGCCGGCCTGGTTAAAAGTAATCCTGTAATTACAACATTCCAAGTTCTCAGTCGTGTCATGGTTGTATGTGGCGTCGTGATGGCTACACCGACCGGCAAAGTGTCACCTGGACTGCCGCTGGCATTGCTCGCATGGACCATCACCGAAATAATCCGTTACGGATACTATGCCCTGAATATTGTTAACGCTGTGCCATACATTGTAGTCTGGCTACGCTACACCACATTCATTGCACTCTACCCAATCGGAGTCACCGGCGAACTGTTGTGTTTCTATTGGGCGCAAAGTTACGCACGCAACCATTCCGTATGGTCGGTGGAAATGCCCAACAAATACAACACAACTTTCTCCTATCTGTATTTGCTGTGGACTGTTATGCTGCTATATATTCCGTTGTTCCCGCAAATGTATCTGCATATGTTCGCGCAACGACGAAAGATTATCGGTGGCGAGACGTCCGCCAAATCGAAACAGAAATCCAAATAAGTAAGACTAACAGGATGTAATGGTAGTTTTAAGTGAAATGTCAATACTTAGCGGTTGTGCGTGTGATTTTTCCAATTATAAGGGTATTTTGTATAAAGATAGTTGCCAAATTGTTTTCATTAACCAAACGTGTAGTACTGAAAGTTTATAATTATTCCAAAGGTCAGATGCTCCTTGGATTTGACTTCGTGATTGATTGACGAAGAGATTGAACTGAAAAAATTAGACCCGACTTTATTCTTCATTTACAAATATTTACACTTTCTAAATTATTAATTGTTTTCCTCCGTTTCAAAAATGATTATTGGTTTGGGCTCATAATCCTCGTACTCATTTGAATTCGTTTCACCGTCAATTATCGTAATTTGTTGATCTGATTCACTATTATCTTGACTAGTTTCCATTACTTCCAACAAATTTTCAGGATCACTCCTGCTCCTCGCTTGTTCCATTACTTGTTGCGCTTTCAATTTTTGTTCTTGTTTCGCATGCGCTTTTAAATGATTGGTCAAATGATGTTTTTTCGTGAAGCGCTTTCCACATTTCTCGCATCTAGAACGTAAGTATTATAGGCGAAATATGGATATGAATTTCAATCGAAAGCCACTGATCTGCAATGAATATCTACTCACTTATGTGGTTTCTCTCCGGTATGGGTAAGGATGTGGCTAGACAAGCCGTAAGAATAGGCAAATGCTTTGCCGCACGTGTCGCAAGCATACGGTCGTTCGCCCGTGTGACTTCTACAATCAAATTGATTTGTGAAATAATGTCAGAAAGTATACATATTCCACAATTACCTTTCGTGCTTTATCCTACTGCCGAAATCGGAAAATCGTCGATCGCAATAGCGACAAGCGTACGGCTTTTGTCCTGTATGTGTTCTCATGTGACACGTTAGTTCAACGTTCAACACAAACGCTCGGCCGCATATTCTAAACAACGAAAAATACATCAGAACAAGATCCATTTGGATTTGCACTGGCAATTACTTACTCGCACGCAAACGGCTTCTCGTTGCGATGTCGACGCATGTGCGTTTCGAGCGCATGTTTGTATTTGAACGAGTTACCACACAGTTCACAGATGCATAATGTCTTTTCTACTCTTGCGCGACTTTGACGAGTGTTCAGACCGTTCTTTTTCGAACTGGAAGATTTCTTCGCAACCGTGGATCCGATCGTTTCATTGTTTTCAGAAAGAGCTTCGTCTATTTCAGTGATTTCGTATTGCATGGAGTGTTCCTTGAATTAATCGCTCTATGTGTATACATTGATCTAATCGATTACGTATTCAAAATACCTCGTGTGGATCCAAGATGATTTCAACGAATTCGTCCTGATTGATCAGATCGTCTTCAGACGTTTCAAGTTTGGGCTCCACCAAATGCTCTTCAACGATATTGTCTTCTTCGTCTATTGTCTTCCCCGCCGGTGGCGGAGTTGCAGGTTTTCGGATACGCTTCACATTCAGTCCGGCCGGTGGATCGTATTTGTACAATTTTCCTTTGACTGAACATACTACAAGATCATTGACGATATCACCTTTGGCGAATGCCTCCAATACGGCGTTGGAGCTCTCGCAATTGCTACGAAAATTGTATGCGGTCTTTAATTCCGAAAGGCAATTCGAGCATATTTGTTCGGGAAGGTTTTGACCTTGAATTATCTGAAAAAATAAGTGTGCAACCAAATGTTTCACAAACATATGAGAATTTAGAAATAATGTTCAGAAGAATGCTTGTTTGGCAAACAACGATTTAATGACTAAATTATATAGAATTACAAAATATTACTACTAGCATTTTGTAGTAGTATCGAATTGTTTTCACGCAAGACCATCTATAGCTTTCAATTTTAAGGAGATTTTGTTCGATGTCTTTTTATTTGAAAAGAGGCTCGCGTGTTACATACGAGGGTCAGGCAGAAAGTAAGTTTATGGGTCCGATTATGGGGGGGGGGAGAAGAAGTGGTCAAAACCAAAAACAAGGTCATTTTCGGAAAATTCAGACATTTTTTTAACTTCCCAGTTCCCTATGGGAAGTTATTGTAATGGGGTCGATTTTGCGAATCCCAAATTTTGATATATCTCCACGTTTTAAGGTCTCTAGAATCCAAATCCATCGTTTTTAGAGAAATGTCTGTGAGTGTGTATGTACGTATGTGCGGATGTGCGTATGTGCGGATGTGCGTATGCGCGGATGTGCGTATGTACGTATGTGCGTTCGGAGTAATTTTTCGTCTCAATTATCTCAAGAACCAAAGATCGGATTGACGTGGGACTGGTTTTAAACAACGCGTAATTACGTAACTTAGAACTGAATGACTTTTCAGCAAAATCGGTTGGGCCGTTTTTTATTTAGGATGAAAAAACTGAAAAAACGACTAAAAATTGCTTATTTTTAAACTGTTGATACGCACTATTAATTCTTGCAGATACCAAATACCTTGATAGTAATGTTGTTATTATTGTGCGTTTTAGCAAAATTGTGATCAAATTTGTAAAAAATGTTATTCAAAATAAGATTAATTTATAAAATTCCAAACTTATATTATCAGGTTTGGGTGAATGGGAGTAGAGACGCTAATGCGGTTTATAATTGGATATTGTTATAAATAATTTCGTTAAAAACAATTAAATAACATTAGTTATAATCTGATATTGTATATATAAAGTCAATTATAATTATTCAGTAACGGTCAAACATTCTTAATAACGAATGATTATTGTAAATAAATAAATACCCTCAATAATAGTTGTGGACTCCGAGGCCGAGATGGAGAACGAAGTGGAGGACAAGAAGGATGACGAGGACGAAGAGGATGAGGTTGCCGAGGCTTTGGTAGAGGATGACCAGGTGGTGGAGACGTCTTCCTCTACCAAAGCTTTTATGGTTAGATAAAAAATTGATCGAAATAGTAACAGTAATTATATTAATTTAGAATAATAATGTTTAATAATAGTAATTATTAATAAAAGCAAATTATAGCTTTTTATTCACCCCACTGGGAAGTTAGTCGTGTGGGCCTCAAGGGTCGCACTTAGACCACATTTTCTTTTTTATTTTTATACAATGTCGCCATCTCTCTCAATACATTTTTTGTATTTACAAACTAATTCGCCCAAAATCGTAATTCCCACGTCGAAATGTTTTGCGTCCAAATTTTTAAAGTACGCTGTGACTGTTTCGGTGATGTCATCTGTCGTGTCGAATCGTATGCCGCCAAACGCTGTTTTCTTCGCCGGGAAAAGGTGGAAATCACTTGGGGTCAAGTCAGGGGAATAAGGAGGATGCTCAAAAACGTGTCATTTAAATGAGGTCAATTTTTCTTGGGTTAAACGGGCAGAGTGCGGACGAGCATTATCGTGAATCAAAAACACTTTGCGACTCAACAGACCTGGCCGTTTGTTTTTGATTGCTTTTCGTAAACGATCCAAAACACCACAGTTGTACTCTGCGTTGATAGTCATGCCTTTGTCCAGGTAATCAATCAAAAGAATACCTCGATAATCCCAAAACACTGTCGCTAACACCTTGCATGCGGAGAAAACTGCTTTGCATTTTTTCGGCGGTCGGCCACCTTTTGGTACCCATTGCATTGACTGTCTTCGATTCTGGCGTGTAATAATACACCCAAGTTTCGTCACCGTCACCCTTCCTCTTCGTAGGTCTTGAGAAACATGCGCGCGGCATTCAACCGCTGTGTTTTGGGTTGCTCCGTCAGTAGACGAGATACCCAACGAGCGCTCTCTTTACGCAGCTGTAATTCGTCGTGAATGATTTTTTGAATGGATGTTCGGCTGCAGTCGATCTAACATCGTAGCTTTTCGGCCAACTCATCGAGTGTATACCGGGAATCCTCCTCGATCAGCTGTTTAACAAGCGCAACGTTCCCCTTTTTCACTGCGCTCGTTGGTCTGCCTTGGCGCGCTTCGTCATGGAGTTCTTTTCTTTCGTTTAGATACGCTGTTCGCCAATGCGTAACCATTTGAAGGCTCATACACTGCTCATCGTATACAGTCGATAATTCTCGATAAATTTCACTAGCGGATAATTTTTTTACGGTCAAAAAACAGTTCACATTTGGACGCTACTTCTATCGGCGTCTCCATTTTAAATCGTTGTAAAAAACACAAAAATTGACTTATCGGACTCAGCGATGCGTCAAATTGGTTAGGATAGATGAGAGAACAACCTCCTTAAATTTCGTTAGTTTATCTTCTCACCACGCGGAGCGCTGGCACCCTTAAACTTACTTTCTGACTGACCCTCGTATGTTGCCTGCATGTTTGTGTCAATAGTCACCTGAAATGAACAGCATCTTTTTTCCCTGGGTGTAGGATCAATAGAATCGAATAGAAAACGATATAATTTTTGGCTATCGGGTTTGAATAAGGTTTCTGGATCCGAATTTGTGGATGAATCCGGATAGACAGTAGTGCAGTGATATTGAATTGACATCTATTGTTTATGCATTTTATTTTGTGTTTGCTGCTGTTGCTTAAATTGCTTGAACGTGGAATAGTTGCTACTGCACTTAAACAACCGATGCCAATAAGTTACACAGATGATCAATGATGAGGTGGCGTGGACTTGAGAAGTTGATTTGAAAAAAAAAATGTGAATCCCGCATAGGAATTGTAACAGCCATTGACGATAAAACAGTATAAACGTGAATGCCGCATAGGATCGTATACGGAATCTATTTACTATTGACGATAGAAAGAATCGGATAGAAAACGATAGAAATTCCATCGGCCAATGGATAGTGAAATAGGTTAGCCTTTGCATTTTTTAAAAATGATACAAAAAAACAATGATCGATACAGAATCCCACGTCGAAGCTCAAGACGAGCTGGAAGGAGCTGACTCTGGTCTAAAAAACAGAGTGATGTTCTCATCCCTATGCTTTTCATCTTGCCGTATATTGCTATAGACAGCTGGGGAACGCTAGTGTTTACATCCACCCAAACAATATCGTATGCTAAGAATATCAATATCATAATGAGTCCAGTCAGTGGCCGTTTTCCCATATAATTTTGCCAAACAGCAACGATTTTCATAAAAAAATTCGATTTAAGTTCTACTTATTCTATACTTCAAAGTTTATAGGACTAGGGTTGCTTTTATCCTGAGGGTGGATGCCACAACACAGGGCACAGGGTCAACTTTGAAGTAGAGGGAAAGTACAACCGAAATCCAAATTTCTGTGCAAATTGGTGCTGTTTGGCAAAATTACACCGTATCGCCGTATTTTAACTTCAATGACTGGACTAAATGTGATCAATTCCCCGCGTCAAAACCATGTTCATGAATCTGGAGCTAGTGGCTAAGAAATTTGGGTTAAGAGTCATTGAAAACATGCTTAAAAACAAGAAAATATATGCCAATCAGACGGAATATACATACGAACAATTATAACTTTGAAAATGTTGACTCATTTATCTATTCTGGAATTCCCATAGCCAAAGATGTTCATGAAAATAAAGTCAGCGTCGTATTCATTTAGGCAATAAGTTGTATTTTTGGTTTTTAGTCCTTTCCAAGTGCAGATTTATGTATAGGCCAAGCAAACAAGCCTAGGGCGATAAATTTTCGATAATTTATTTGGGGAGGCAAATTTTTTTAAATGAAAAAGTTTTTTTTTATTTTAATAGCCCAAAAAATCAATCCAACTAATGCTACATTACCTTTTGTTAATTTACAATTAAAGCCTACCGTTTCAAGTTTATGTTATGGAGTCAAGTTCTCGTAATTAGACCATCGAAAGAGCACGACAGGCGTGTTTTGGCGGGTAGAAAAGTTTAAATCTAACACTGGAAAAAATCGATTGAAGTCATTAGAGACCGAACATATTAAGTTTTGTCCTATTCGTTTCTATCGTATTAAATTGGCAACTCTGACTGCCGGATACACATTTAATTGTTTTTTATCGTAGTTTTCATTCCATCCGAACCAGTTGTAGTGGAACCACCATGTTCATCTGCACTCATTTAAATTATGCCACGCATGCCCAAAATGTACCCACGGACAACATAAACACAAAACACATAAATTACAAGGTTCAATTGATAAGAATTACCAACCCAAATGTGGTTGAAAAGTGTCAAATGGACGCGGCGCTCTTTTGATGACCACTTGCAAGACGTTTGAACGTACGGCAAATTATTGCAACCACATGCGTTAGCATTAAAGAATGAAAATGAATTATAGATTTAGTGCAACCATATGCATCGGTACTGTGAGAAAATAGTTGTAAGTAAATGATTTGTAAATACGAATTAGGCTAAGATTTTAGTATAAAAGAAGCGAGGCTGAATGAATAAATTAACATTCGTACAAGAGAATTTGGACTACCTACATCAGCATCCTTTTCTTTTTAGTCTGTTCATTGCGGCGCTTGCGCTGTGGCAGCTTTTTTGCTTGCCATTATGTTCGCCACTTGCGCCGATACATAAAAAAGATCATTGTTTTTTTCAGCGTTGCCTCTCGGCATACCGGGTTTTTACCGAGGCACATCTATAAACAAGCCTTGTCTGCAAACCTTTTGTATCGACTAAAACTACCTTCGTCTCTTCCAAATCACTATCTCCATCAATTTTCATGAATTGTTATTGTTATTTTGACTATCCTGACAAATTTGGCAGGTATTCTAAAATTAAGGCGACTAATGCAGACCTTGTAATGGATTTTCGACTCATCTCACTCCTCAACCCATATGCAAAACTTGAGTGTATAATCTTTGCATAAAAGCAATCAACATCCAATTAATCATGTACAGTCCAAATCGTCATTTCCACCATATACAAGCTGCACAGCTCATTCATTTTGTCTAATACGAACTGCTCACTCATTTGGGAACAACCAAACGTATTGGATGCAAAAGAAAAGGAACGTTTCGACTTATTCCGGTTGTCCGACATGGAAATACCAAATGAAAAAATAGTTTCAAATAGCAAATAGTCTCGAAATACGGTCAGAAAATCGTCACTTGGTATGACCCTAAAATCAGCCAATCAAATGGACCGGAAATCGCAATGGATGAAATCTTTCGCAAGGGCACCACTGTCGATAGCCACCATAGTGCTGCCAAACAAATGAAAAGCATTACCTGTCAACTCAAACATTCCCGCATCGTGAAATGTATTGCATTTTCAATTATTTACATCTTACCTTCAAGTTTGAGCACATCATTATTTTATCGGCTATCACACCATCGTCGTCATTGTCGAAAATCGAGTGCATTTCACCTTCTTGCAAGCAAATACGACAGATAATATTCCACTCCATAGTTAGTTCCATTGCGACCCTTTATCGTATTCTATGAAATACAGGACAAAGTACTCTGTGCTAAGTGGAGCTGAGTTTTCATCCGAGTTTCGGACGCGGTTGGGTATTAAATGCGGGAATTTAAAGAGTTTTGTTGAAATTGACATCCAATAAGTGAAGTTTTGTCAAATAGATCCACCCGTCATGTCTGCTTGTAGGGAATCATGGTTGGCAGCACTGCACCGACATTGGCGCCAACGAATCTAAAGTTTGAAATGTCCTGTAACAGGAGCGACTTGGTACATTCCGAAGATTTCCACCTTCCAACGTTCGAACTAACTTCAGTTTATTTTAACGTTATTATTTCGCGAGCTATGAACTCTTCTACGCCAATTGGAGGGGAGGAAATCTTCCAAAGATACTGATTTGCTCCTGCATCTCGGATTTTTACCGACTAAAACCTCCGCCTTGTCCGAAAACCTCTCACTGCATCACTCATTGCTTGCACTGTCCGTGCGCAATATATTTGCTGAACGCTTGTTCCTTTACTTAGTACTTCCTAATACGAATCGAATCAGAGAGAAATCGTTCGTCCTTCAGGAACAATACAACGTCCAAGACAATTATAAATGTATTGAATATAACAAACTACTTAATTTTCACCATTTATTTCTTACAAAAAATTGTACATTTATTGAGTTTCCGGCAGCGAGCGAATGATGTCCGAATCGCCTGGATCGGTGATTGCAAGTGTGCACACGCGGAAGTACTTGCCGCATGCGGTGCCCAGCTCGATATTCGTTCCGCTGTAATGTTGCACATCGCTTTTGGCCAGCATAGCATAGTATTCAATTTCAGATTTCCTGCAAGCAATTACACAAAACTATCAGCACATGAGGCACCAGTATACCAAAGATGCGAATTTCAGCTCGATTTTACTCACATGGCCAATGGCAGACCTTGGAACCACTTACATTCAGGTGTCGTCTGACTACTCCATAGGTTTCCCGCTCAAAATTTGTGCAACAAATCGTTAGATCGGAAACATACTTCTTAGTCAAATCGACTCCATATGGTTCCACGTACAACACATTAGTTGCACTTGCATTTAGGGAAACTCTACTTCTCAATAGTCTAAAACCTCACCTGAGTGCGGGCGTGTTGCTAGCGATCAACACCAACTTCGCCTTGCCTTGACGAAGTGACTTCAGCGTTTGTTTGTAGCCCAGGCAATACTTGCCCGACTTCATCACCAGTGCCAGCCGGGAATTGGTGCTTTCTAAAGCCTTTTTCTGCAAACATATTGCAGCTGTAAACGTGTACTTTCAGGTTATGGCACACGTGCCACAGGCACTTACCTGTTTCTTTTGAGCAGCCATCGTGAACGATACTACGTTTACGTCTTGTGTTTATCCAAGATTCAACTGTAACGGGAAGCAAGAATAACACGTAAAGCACTGCAAATCTCTAAATATTTTTGGGACTAGTCACACGAGTACTCACCTCGCGGGAAGTTGACGTGAGAAGAAGGAGCAGTGTCGACAACTGTTGCGGTTGACTTAAATCGCCAATTATGCATTTCTGATTTTCGTTCAGGGGAAGATTCTAATTTGAATATGGCGCGAACCTTTTTGATCCACGCAGCGAATAATGATATCTTATTTGAATTTCAGTGCGCCACTAACACGACGCTAAAATGTGGATTAGAGGTGAGGTCCCATTCCAGCAATTCAGGAAGCTATTGAATTAAATTATTCAATATTGGTTTGCTAACACTGAACCGCTGAATTTTATATTTATTTCTTAATACATTAGCAATTTTCTAAGAGGATGCTTATCAAATTTGGAGAAACCTTTCTGTTGACAGATTTTCATGACGATATGTTCAGCTACAGATAATTTACTAACAATTACGAAACTACTTGCTTAATTAAATGTAAGATTCAATTAAATTGTGAGCTCTTTCTGATTCTGAAACATTTTAAGAACATATTTTGCATCCACACATGATTCGCAGTACAAAAAAACTACACTAAATAGTTCGAAGCATATGAAGTTCTCATGGTAAACAAGAATCAGATGTGTGATCAATACGATTTTCAAGTTCAGTAAAGCAGACAATTACAGCTGTCGTTATATTTATTTATTTATTTATTGCGTCGTCAAACCAGTAAGAAGAAAATAAAAAGGTTTCCACATCGGTCGTACAGTTCTCGATTGGGAAACCTACCTTACCCCAAAAATGAGCAATGGCAGATTAGCGGTTGTTTTTAAAATGACGATTCTTGATCCGACATTTTGATCAAATGTCAAATAAAATTTCACAAAAATGACCAGCAGTGTGGCCATACTGCCAGATTGTACGATAGCAATTGGCAACATTTGTACGGCACGACCAACGGCGGCCATTGTTCTACGTCTGCGGCAAAGAAACGAGAAGTGCGAGTGGAGATCTTTTTCGGAAAATTGTGTTGTTACTACGCAAGAAAGGACTTGGAAAGTGCGAAGAACGTAAACATTGTGCTCCCTTTTTAGTTAAAAACTGTGTGTTGTTCGTTGAAGTGTTGGAAATAGTGGGATAAGTAGAAGTTTAGTGCACAAGAACGTACGTCGGGAAGGGAAACAGGAACAGGGAAAAGACTTCTTTTTCTCGACGACGATTAATTATCGGAGGGGAATTTTCCAACATCGCCAATGTCAGCAGGCGTGTCAGACCAGGTATGTGAAGTTTTTGATTGAATGCGAAGCGGAAATTCAGACGAAATCCGGTGCAGTAGCTTGTAGTCTCGAAGCTCTGAAACGGGGCGCGATGGCCGATAAGGTGTAATTAACATTCTTCATTTTGTTTGTACTTTGCAGCGGATGAAAGGACAAGGAAATCAAGGTAAGCGGACTGACGATGGCAGTGCATCCTGGCAGTGTTGTTGAACTGTTAGTGGCAAGTGATATTCGGCTGAAGAGAATGCCTTGATTCTATTTTTCAACCTTTTTGTTTTTCATCATACATCCACACCGTGTCGTAAATCCGCGGCCAAGCTTACACACATTAACACCACTACAATCGTGCAAGACGTGGGGAGCGAAAGAACAAAAGTCCCGTTGGATAACCGCCGCGAGATTGCGATCGATCCCATCAAATTTCCCCATCTTAATCGGCGGCCGATTTTCCCACGTCCAAGCCGCACGGAATGCGACAAGAATGTCGTCCGCCCTGTGGAGCTGTCACGGGGTTCTTAGACCGGACAAACGTCAGTGGGGTCAGTCGTTCGTTTTCCAGCACAAGCTAGGCTAGCTGCTAGCAGCGAAAGAATGGAATGGGAGGCGAGGTGGGCCCGCGAGAGGCGTGCGACGGCCGGCGTTGGACGCGCAAGAGAACAAGATGGATCTAGGGTTTATGACCGCACAGTGATAAAGAAAACGCTCGGGTAGACAAAATGTTCGTGACTTGAGTCACACTACAGAACGCTCATGCGATCCACACGACCACAAAGACCGACGCTGGAGGTTGCTTTCGATTGTTGCATTCCGAAACCGACGGCTGAATGTTTTTGTTTTGTTTATCGCCCCTCCTGAGTGCATCGCGGCGATACAACCACAATTGTTGGGCAGCAAAAAATGTCGGTGGAGCAATCAAGGCGATAGCCAGCCAGCCGGCAAAACACAAAGAATGCACGTGTCGCGGGCGGCACACAGCGAGCGCCCGCAAAAAGAGTATCTGTCGGGCGTTTCTAGCAGACATGTAGATTATCGAATTGACCCAAATAGGCACCTTAACACTATGGCGGCGATTGCAGAAGATCCGCTGCTTACTGGAGTGGCGAAACGCTGATTCTGTTGGCCCGGCGGCTTTTATATGTGTGCTTACACTTGCCGCAACCAACTGGAGAACTTAGATGTAGCCATGAAGTGCGTGGATCTTGAACCGTACTAGCGCGGCTGAGAGAAAGTAAACGGAACGGATCAACGTTCTAGCTGCTCGACGTGGGCTCATGTTTGGATTATTAACTTGCGTGGCTGCGATGGCCAGACTTTTCAATTATAAAGCAATGGTAACAAATGAATTCAACATTTCACAATATTATCGCTAGAAATTATTAACCTCTCTCTCGCTCGCTTGAAGAGGCTGTCTGGCGCGGTCTGATCTTGCGGATCGTTTCAAGGCACGGCATAGTTGGTGTTACGTTTTTTTGGGCCTTTGAGCAAATCAATGCCTTGGGGGAAAGTTAAGCCTTGTTAAAATGAATGCAGGGTTTATGATGAACACTAGGGTAAAGATTAAGATTATGGACCCCACCTCCTTCGGGGGTGGAAATAGGCAAGGTAATCATTTTTTTAGTGGGGGAACCGTTATAACTTCTATGATGCCGTGATCGCCGCAAACTTTTTATGCCATAGTAGTTGGGGAATTTCCTCTTACAACCCCCTACTCACCCCCTTCAGGGGTTGGGGCCGGTTTGCTGCTATCATTGAATGTGCACTGATAGTTGGAAACGTTTCACGGGCTTTCAAGAGCTATCGGTAGATAATGCCAATGAAAATGCCGAATCCTCGGAAAACGATGTAACGATGAAGAGGCGATTGACCTTTATAGCGCGAATTAGTGTTGGGTTTCCTAGGTCCTGTTCTCTGCTTGCTATATACGAACATCTTATCTAACTCAGGGGTAACTGCGAAAGTGGTAATGTATGCGGACGATACAGTTCTGATTCACTCAAGTTAAACCGAATTTGACATAGAACAAACAATAAGGAAAGACCTTATTGACGAGGATTACTTCATAGCATATTAACCATGAACGCAAAAAAAAACAAAATGCATTATCTTTAAACAAAAAAAAAAAAAACGGATATTGAACCTTTGATAAAAGTTAACTGTAATATCTTAAAAAGAGTTGACCAAACAAAATACCTGGATCGTACACTAGACGACAAACTCTCATGAACAGCACATATTAATGAATTGAGAGAAAAACTCGCAGCTATTGTTGGTCTGCTTCATCGTTTCGGGTACTTTGCTAACCACACTAAAATCCAAATCACAAAGGCACACATAATTTCAAGAATTGCATGTGAAATCCTAATATGGAATCAAACGACAAAAAATAACATAATGGGCGTGGCAAGAATTATGACAAAGGCATTTAAGATTATCTAAAACCTACTAAGACTGGCTCCCACGACCGAGGTGTACAAAAAAGCCCAATAAATCAACCTGAATGGGTTAATTTGCATGGAAAAAGAAGATTCATACATTAAAATTTACAATAAATTTATGGAAAAATGACAATAATATGAGAAGCGCGAATAATATATTTAAAAAATTTGCTAGGACAGAACGTCTGAGAAGAGATCCAACTAACAGTGCGGCTACTTTCTACAACTTACCCCATGAATTCAAGGATATAACTAAGATATCACCTTTCAAAACAGCACTGAGGAAACATCTACTTGAAAAGCAAAACTCGAAATACTAAGATATTCTAAAGCTCAAGGCTTAGACAGCCAAATCGAACGAATTTATTTGTAAAAACAGACCTTCATACTAAAATTAATGACGGAAAAAAATAGTGACAATCCAGTATCCGATATTCATCGCCTGGGAAGTACTAAGCAAACCTACAAAAAATGAAGCAGTATATTGCACACGGATGGTGCAAGCAAAGTGTGATGGAGAGAAAAGCTTGGAGGAGGCGGAGGTGGTTTTAGTCGATAGAAATCTGACATGCCGAGAAGCACAAGCGACTCGGTATCTTTTAAAGATTTCCACTTACCAACGTTGGAAAAAATGAAGGAGGCGGATTTGCTGTTTTCTGAGAAATTGGTAAAATCAAAGGCCACAAAAATTTTCAAAAAACATTTTGGCGCTACTAGCCAAAGGAGAATTGCGAAATTTAGAATGAGATATGCGATTCGATTGCTGAAAATGTCGGCTGAGAAAATATCTGGCGATTAGACGATCGTGACCTCGTATAAAACATATTTGAATTGACAGATGTAAAAATGGGATATGTTAAAAAACAACAAATTTTATACGAGATGCTGACACTACAATCAACCAACAATGTCTTAAGACTGCAAAGATTCATCCAAAGGCATGCTTTTTTCGCCCCTTCCTGGAGTTGCTTAGTTTTTTAAAAAAATAAACATTCATATCTGTAAATAATTACAATGATATAAGCCCGAAACCACCTTATAATTGCAACTCTTACATTTTTTTAGTATTTAAAATTTTCTTTTTATATTTTTATACATGAATCTACTTTTCTTTTTGTTTTATCAATTTTAAAAATTGAGTTTATGATGAAAAGATGATCGCTGGGAATACATTAAATCCACGACAATTTTGTTAATAAAATTATTAACAAAAATTTGTATATTTTCTTAAATGTGAGAATTGCGAAAAATTTATTCAATATGAAGGCTAACGCAGACCAAGGTCAACCTTTTCATTTTATACTCAACGTCCAGTCATCTACTAAGTTCTGATGAATAATTTGAATGTAGAATTCTAGCATTGTCGTCATCTATTTTCCATTGTCTTGCCATCTTGCCCATTCTCGTGAAGACATCTTAGTGTGGGTCGCGTGGAGGGCTCGCTATTGATTGATTCAGATTCAACCAGTATAGCCTTCGACGCAAAAAGTTTGTGATCAAAACTGTATAGAAAAGGGTCAACTTTCCGAAACCTACGATAAATGTGGATCAAAATCAATTCGTTCAATTATGAGAATTGATTTTGAAATAAAAGTAAGATAATATTTTCATTAAATTAATGAAATCAAAGTAACAAAACCCAAAATATCACATGATAAATACTAAATACATAGATTGAACTCTTAAAATCAAACAGTAGTTTATTGATTTCTCCACATAGAAATTCAATCAATTCAATACCGAAAAATTGAGATATAGATAATATAGATTGACCACCATACAAAATACCATAAAGAATTTGTACGTAGTTTAAGATAAAAATGTGATCTACGTTCTTCTGCTGTCTTGGGCTTTTAATAGGAGTATTCACAATCACCTTAAGAATATCTGTACGAAAATATCAAATTCATTTCATTTTGAAATATTCCTGATAATTATATCGTGTAGTTAATTTAATAATAATGGATACCAAACGAAGTATTTGTTCGTTGGTTGCATGCATTCAGTTTTGAATTTACATGAATCTCAACAGTTTCTTACTTCAATCTATAAAATTTGTCATTTTTTGTGAGATTCACATCCGAAAATATGCGCTCTGTAGCATCTGAACTATGTGGAAAGCACATTAAATTCATCGTAAAGACACTGATGTTTTGGAATAAATGTTCACTTAATACATTCTTCATGAAATCTACATGATAACAAAATTCTTCGACATTTAAATTAGGTAAATCACTTCCCAATTTCGAAGGCCTCCACTCAGAATTAATGTTTTCTAAATCCCTTCTTTCAGTCAAGTGTGGAAATGTATTGAATAGGTGTTTTACAGACTGGAAATCAGTGTTTGAAATGTGCTTCCGATCTAAGTTGATAAAATGCTCGAGGAAAATATTTTCAAAATCAAATTGATTTTTATTTGATGGCACAGATACTAATTTATTTTCGATTTCGGAAAAAGGATCACTTTGAATGAAAATAAAGAAAAGAATTATCTTTGGATCATGTCGAATTTGGCGGGGAAAAAGGAGCACAAATGATCCGAATGGATGAAAACAGCGTCACTGGATCCAACCCGCTTGACTTTTGCATTCTCGGCTGCGGTCCGACCATTTTACCTGATTCGCATCGGGCATTCGAATCTTTTGTGATATGATAAATATTCCATTTTAAAACACTATAAAGCAAACAAACTGCACTAATAATTTAAGTAGACATTTATTTTCTCTTCGTTGAAGACAATCATGTACACATAAGATATGTTTTTTGTATTCCCGCCAACATACAGTCATGAACATAAGTTTACGTACCCCCTATATTTGAGCATTTATCTCACTTCCTATAATCGTAATTCCTAGTATTCACAGCAAAAAGATGTATTCACTTAATTTAAGCTTAAATATACGTAAACATTTGAACTCTTTCTATCGAAGCAACTATAAAAGGGAAATGAATGAAGTCTTCGCACCCAAAATGAAATAAAAGTCTACATACAGCTTAACATCTGTTCAAGAAAAAAAGACAATTCGCAATACTACATGAAAGCATGCAAGAAAATTTTTGGAATAGCGTTTTGTTTAGCGACGAGAGTAAGTTCAATATTTTCGGACATGACGGAAGACAACGAGTATGGAGGAAATCACACGAAGATCTCCAAAAAAAAATTTTAATTGGTACAGTAAAGCTTGGGGTGAAAGTGTTCTTGTATGGGGGTGTATGTCGGCGACGGGGGTGGGAAATTTAGTTATTATCGACTGTATTATGAATCGTATGGTACATTTGGATATGATTAAAGCTAATTTAAAGCAATCTGCGCGAAAATTGAGGCTAGGACGATCTTGGGTCTTCCAACAAGACAATAACCCCAAACATACCGCGCAGATTGTGAAAGAGTGGTTGATATTCAATAGACCAAAACAACTCCATTCTCCACCCCAATCTCCGGACTTAAACCCTATCGAACATTTATGGGAACATTTGAAGCGCCAAGTTCAAAACCACAAAGTTTCGAACAGATCCGAACTTATTTCCGTTCTTCATGAGAAATGGAGTAAAATTACACCAGAAATCACTAAAAATCTAGTCGTTTCTATTGACAAGCTAACTGAAAACTGTAATTTCTTCCAAATGAGGCCCTACCAAACACTGGTTTTTAAGATAACTGATGTTAAAAAAGACTACGTAAACTTTTGTTCTTTTTTATTGTATGAAATTTAGTTATTTTTGTTTTGTATTAAGTTGCACAAAATGAATCCATATTTTTTGGACTTTAGATAAAGAACGTTCATTGTTTTCATTATTTTTTATACTTTTTTTTGTTGAAATCAGACCTTTAGATCGATATTTTCCATGAAAATTGCAGGGAGAATTATGTTTATGACTGTGCAGTGCCATGGCTTGGGTCTGAATTGTTTTTGATTGGCTAAGTTTTGAACAATTAGAACGATAACTCGATTAGAATTGGTTACTAAAACGCTGGTCTGTTTTTTGCACATTTCGTCGATTATATTGACAATATTGAAGTCTGCAACTGAAATTCAAACACGTCTTATCTGTAGTCTGGCTTTTTAGTGTATTATTTTCGTTTTGATTGAAAAACAACAAACAGTGACATACTTTGCCGTCTGACACCGAAATGATATACTGACTTTAAGCACTCGGCAACATAATTTGCTATTAACAGTTCGAAAAAAGACATATATTACCAATTTAACAAAAGTATGTTAGGCCGACATTAAAAGTGTATGACTTTGTAATTACCATCAGACGGAAAATCCATTTATAAAAAAAAATCTTTCGGAATTTGTAATGCATTTAGAACGTGTCGAATGACATTAAAAAAACACGTAAAACCAGTTTATATAGGATTCGATAAGAAGCTGATGTCTTTTTAATCTGTAAATGATTTTAATCGTTAGATTTCCACTTTCGTGATTTTACGCTTTAATTTGTATTTATTTTTTAAAGTAATAAATTCGACGAGCAAAAATGTAGAAAAAGACGATCGCTTTATTCCTTGGAGTCAACAAGTCGACGATGCACCATATGAACCTGTACCTTCACCCACGGAGGGTAGCCAAACAGGTCAGACACAATTTCATTATTTTTTTATGCTTTGCCTTCCTTTTCTTACCACTTATCCATTCTACATGAAAGTACTTCATAGTTTGTAAAAATGATGTATTGATATGACATTAGTGGCATTAATTCTCGATTGGCAAATATACGTTAGAATGTGAATTAAATAAAATAAGCGCAAGCCTACGTAGACGTATTTAGTACATAATTTGAGCAGAAAGTTGAACATATACTGAAGACATTTAATTGAATGCGCAGGATGCTATGAATCATCTACCAGCGGAGGTGGCATTCAATTTCAATATCCCCCTTTTAAAGTGAAGGACGGAGCTGCTTGGTCGAGTATTACGGGCAATAATAGCAAACCGTCGAGAAGGCTGTCAGCATCCAATGATAACTATGAAAGCGATGGTGAGTTAAACATCAAGTCACATAAAGATTATTATTATTAGTCATAGAAATGTGATGACGCAAAGCGAATATCGTAGATGTACTAATTTATCATGCTTTTACTTGCAGGCACATATGGCTCGTCAGCACACAACAATTTTCCGAAAAATGGAGACCTGTACAATTCATGGAGTTCGCAAGGTAATCCGCCGCAGTCTCAGCAGATGAACAATGCCTCTCAGAACAGAAAATCAAACAATTATGATGAGTATCATAGGTCGGACAGAGGAAATCTTCAAAATGATAATATTAAGGTAGGGCAAATACAATCAATACAAGTCAACTGAGGGAACCTGTAACCAACCAACGCTATTCAAGGTCATGCAAAGGGGAATGCAACATATGGCCATCGATGGTCGAGGTGAGGAGCGCTCGTCAAAGCCAGCAAAGACAACAAACACAAATGCCGAGAGGGAAAAGCCGACGGGGCAGACCGCTTCGGCTCCCAAACAGATGACCTGGGCCTCAATTGCATCTCAGCCGGCTAAGCAACCTTTGCGATCTAATAGATTTGTAAGTGAAGCGATACTTGCTTTGAACATATTGCAGTTTCATAATTTCAGACGAGTTCGAGCTCATCGACGCTTAAGAAAAAGGGTCCAGGCATGCCGCCACCACCCATGGTGCCCGGCAAGCATAACATGGACATAGGAACGTGGGACTCGCCGAAAAATGGCCCGCAACTAGTTCCTCCACCCCCACCACCCGTCATTCCGGTTCCAATAATGGAGCCTCCGATAAATCAAAATAAGAATAGTTCAAATATTTCAAACCGGGCTCCGCAGGTAAGCGGT
The DNA here is from genome assembly GCA_963942545.1 of Oxycera nigricornis. NCBI lineage: Eukaryota > Metazoa > Arthropoda > Insecta > Diptera > Stratiomyidae > Oxycera > Oxycera nigricornis. The sequence continues at coordinate 8,696,713 of OZ012659.1, forward strand.
GGCGGCGGCGGTAGTGGTAGTATCGGGAGCGGGCCCCCGAATGCCCCATACCATAAGCAAGGCTTTAATAATCAGCCTAATCGAAACTATAATCAAAATGTATCTTCGAATTCATCGAACAACAACAACAACAACATGAGGCCACCATGGGCAGAACGTGATGCACCGACTCATATGGCAAAAAGTATGCAAACGGGACAAATGCAACGGCCTAGTGTGCATGAAGGTATTGCATTAATATAGTTCCAAGCAATGTGTAATTTGAGTAAGAGCTCGAAGCATGTCGTTCACAGGCTATCCGAGAAATGTGCCTCTCGATTTAATTCAAATATTATCTTATTTTAACCAGCCATTTGAATGAATGTAGTAGCTCTTGCCGAATAAAATATAACTATTGCTTGAATTAAAAATCATGCAGATAGACAGATCATTACGGTGAACGAGTAATAATAGAATATCGTTTTCATTGTAAAGGGCACAACAACTCTACTTCTCGCCAATTGAGTCGCGAAGACTACAGTATTCATCGCAACGACCGCCCGCATCCTGCGCAGTCGGTCTCGCCATTGCCACCGACGCAAGCAAATTACCCTCCTCAAGCGGTGTCCCCGACTTTAAGCAGCTCCTCCTCTAATGCTGCAATGTTAGAAGAGCTCCGAGACAGGAATAACTACAACCCTGCTGTACTGGACTTGGAGTGTGCGACAAACGCAAGGTAATTAAGATTCAATTAGCTTGCCAAACATGTGAAAAAATATTGTATTGTCACATTTGTTAGTATTTTTAGTTTTTCCGTCCTATATTGCAGTAAGATTATAAGACGATGGGTTGCTTTGCCTTAAGGATGTCGTATTTATACCACATTTATAAACACTTCCGCTTACCTGTAACTAACAAAAGCTAACTGAAATTGTGTTTTATTCTTGTGCAGGTTTTTCGTTATTAAATCGTATTCGGAGGATGATATCCATCGTAGCATTAAGTACGGCATCTGGTGCTCAACCGAACATGGGAATAAACGTCTTGATCAAGCGTTTCGTGAGCGCGTGTCTGAAAATGGACTTGTTATGCTATTCTTCTCCGTAAATAGCTCGGGACATTTTTGTGGTATGGCGCAAATGCTCACAGAAGTTGATTACAACTCCGTTTCAAATGTATGGTCGCAAGCGAAGTGGAAGGGCACGTTCAAGGTGAAATGGATCTATGTGAAAGATGTGCCGAACAATCAATTGCGACACATCCGTTTGGAGAACAACGAAAACAAATCAGTGACGAATTCGCGCGACACACAAGAGGTGCCAAACGCCAAAGGCGTTCAAGTGTTGAATGTGCTGCACACCTACAAGCATACGACATCAATATTTGATGATTTCTTTCATTACGAAAAGCGCCAAGAGGAGGAGGACTCGAAGAAGTACGAACCGCCAGCACTGCGCAACCAAAATAATTTCGAGGGACCACCAAATATGTCGCCGCCCAGCAAGTCACAACGTGGTGGCAGCGGCGACTACGATCGCGATTTTGGAAAAGGCTACAGCAGCGGTGGCAGTACGGGCGGCGGTTTCAAGGACAAAGGCTTCAGTCGCGGTGGCGCCGGTGCTGGCGGTGGTGGTTTCCACGGAGGCTTCGATAATCGGCGACAATATGAGGACGGCGGCCGTGGCGGAAACAATTATGAGCGTGATCGATATCCGCGAGACGGTCCTGGTTCGGGTCATTATAATAATGCACGTGCAGATAATCGTGATCGTGAAAATAGTGGCGAAGAGTTTAATAATCGTGCCGGGGGCGGTGGCTTCTTTCGTAATGACTTTCGGCGTGAAGAGCGAGATCGGGGTTTCAATCGTGAACGTGAGAATTTCGATGACCGTAGTGGCGACAATGGACGAAGTGGCGGCTTTAATAGAGGAGATCAGTTTAGTAGGGTGAGTTTCATTTGAATGTTCCTTGTGATCTAATGACTTCCGACGGAATTGAAATTTGGAATGTTTACGTACGGATTTAAAAATTTGATGCATTTAATCATTTGAAATCAATATGTTTATTGTGATTGCTATGGCATATTACAATTATTCTTTAAAAGTCCCCTATGGCGTGTGATGAAACGACATGGGCGTGTTTTTATTATAAAATATCAAAAATAATCTTCAATGATTGAAGGCGCAAACTTGCAATGAAAACTGGTTCATCTGAATCGGCACACATCAAATTATTTGGATTATCGAGCTGCCATAGACAACGTAACGTTATGAAATTTGAAGAAACAAATTAATTACACTAGAAAGTAGCATTTCAAATGAGTAGAACTTTGAAATTATGACATGCATTCATATTCTTTTTGTAGTAGTAGTTGTAAACATAATCTGTTTCTTAGGTGGACTAGAATAAGTTTTCAAATATCACTGCACTATTGACAAATTCAATTCTCCTCCTATTCAGATTGGTTGAAGGTGTTTTATTGAAATCAGTTGCATTTTGCAGGATCGTGGCGATCATAACCGTGGCCGCGGCCGAATGGGTCAACGAAATTAAGTGGATGAATTCGTGAACATTTGACGAACTGCTGATTCGAAATCAACATTGCGTCACGTTATGATATTCGAAGTGTAAAAGTGGACAAATATAAAAAGAGTTTTAGAATACGTATAAAAGCAAAAAAAAACTTTAAAAACTTTAACAATATCATCCAGTTCTTTAGTATTCACACATCAATTGAATGATTAGTGCGTTGATGAGCGCTTGAAAAGCGATCAGTGTTAATATAAAACGATTTCAAGCGAAAACCAACACTAGACGACTTGGACGGTTCTTTAAAGTAAAAGTTTTGTTTCAAAATTTAGTAAATCCCATGAAAAGTTCAAGCCCGCAAATAAAAATAAATAATGATATCGAAAATTACTGAAAAGATAAATATATATATTTCGCCTGGGACAGTAATTACATCATGAATGTGTAAACGTAGTTGCAATAAGTTTTTTTTTCTATGATAAAGGACTGTATTATGAAAGTGTAAGCGCCGCAAACATAAAAGAATCCGTTGCTGATCCCCATTTCAGCTAGTTAATTAACGAGTTATAAACAAATTAAGAGGAAGCATCAATATAAACACATTGTAATAGTGCTAAAATTCTTTAAAATATTTAGTAAAACAATTTAATAATGAACACAAACTTTAAATTGATTTTTACACAGAGCCTTAGCATTAAAATTAAATGATTTTTAATACCGATTTTATATAACTTAAATATATACAAATATATATATGGAAGCATTAATGATAAAGTGAAAATATATTCGACATAAAAGTAAATAAAATAATAGCAAGACGAGGAGAAAGTGTTAATGTTCGGTTTAGCCTGGTATCTTAGCAAGGACCGGTAGTAAACCTGCCCCGGACTCTTGTTAATTGCAGAACGAATCGAACGAAATCCCCAATCGTCGCGAATCGGAAAAATTCTCTTCGAAATTTATCATCGCAATACCGTCATTGCCTGCCTATCTGCGGATATTCTTTCCCTAGACAATTGAAGCAATGCAACAGCAGCAGACGCGCGGCAACAAGGCGTATTGTGAATTCGAATAAGAAACGTAATAATTGTGAAGATAACATTTGAAAATATTTCCACATTGAAAGTTCGTTGATTTTAAGTTTAATGTGAATGAACCTTTTAATAAACAATATATCTGTTAGTATAAATCTAGTTCTTTTAAGTTTCCACCCGTTCATATTGTTCATTAATTTTTAACGATTTAACTATTTTAGAGAAAGACGATTTGTCTGTCGGTTTCATTTTTATTTTATTTTATCCGTGTACGCTGTAAAAGGTAAGAAAACTAAATAGTGAACACATGAAAGCGTCAAATAAAATAAAAGATCGCAGCAATTGTATATTTTAAATATGATAATTGTGAGCATTATTAGTTCTAGTTTTAGAAAAATTGCTGGCCATGTCGTCCTGTTTTTATAAAGTCCATCACGACATAAAGTATGCGTGCAGCAACGACAAAATATATTAAAATCTATACACACACTAATAAAATTGGTTTACCAAACGATAAATTATGTGTTTTAAGACGTCTTCGTTTTATTGGGACTGTTCGATGAATCAATCATATCGGTATTGCTTTATCGAGCGGTGTGAAATATAATCAATAGTTGAAAGCATTTTGTTTTTTTCTTATTTATTGCTTAATTTGCGGTGCTGCGCTTATTGCCTAATGTTCAAGGAAGCGTCAAAAATACAGCACGCCTTAAAATGAGCTTCGTTAGATCGAAATGGTTACCTACGTACCCATCTATTAATTGTCTTTTGCGCAGTCGGTTGGTCGTTTTGCTGCCATTTCGTGTCAAGTAATCATGCTGAACCCGCGGGTTCGACTTACTTTATAAAGATATGACACTTTGGTATGTCGTACCAAACGGACAATGTATATCGGTATAGTGCAAAGTACTATTTCAAAATTAATGGAAGGCTGTTTGAAAAGAAACAATCGACTGAATTGGTTGTGGACTGTTCATAAAAATACATTCACTGAATATTCATTGGCAATCTTGCCTGTTTTCCAACTACAGAATTCTGAAATCTTACTCGGCAGAAAATGTGCCAAAAGAGAGTTTCGCCACTTAAGCTCGATTTTCTAATAGCAATTCAGGCCGTTGAAAATGATCAAATCGGTAGTTATAGGCAAACAAATGATATTTACCGCAATCGAAAATCATCCTGTGTAGCGCATCAAACATCTGCATGAAACTTATCTCACTATAAAAGTCTATTGCTGCATTCGCCTAGCTGAAACTCAAATTTCAATTTTAACACTTGACACATTTGTTTAAATAATTTACAATATGAACGGGTGGAGGACAATTCAATTGAATCTTGAAGCTATTCTAGATCAAAATCGAAACGATATTATACATATATGATTCAATTTTGAATAGCAAAATATTGCAAATAATAGTTTTTATTAATTCTTTTTTTAATTTACGTAATATGAAATACATTCGAGAATAAAATAAAACAATTTTATATTTCCTTTTATTCGTATGATTGGTAAAGGCGAGTCATGAGTCAATTTGTATTAATAAGCTCTAATCTCCAATGGCGATTTTCAAGGTGCATCAACGAGGCATGGATGCGAACACAATTTTATGTATAAAATAATAGATGCAGACACTAATAAAATCGGATATTGTAAATAAGGTACATTTGAAAGATCATATGAAAAAAATGAAGTTGCATTCGAACTTGATTTTGTTTTCTGAGACTTTTAGAAAACATTGTTACATACGAGGGTGGTCCAATAAGTACTTAGCCTTACCGCCCGATGGCGCCACTATCGCAAGAGAACTATCGTGCAGTAAATTCTCGTAGACGGCCACTGTCGAAATTTCAGCCGAATCGGACTCGTAGTTTTGTTTTGACCGCGTGTGGAAACAGGCGTGTCCGCGCATTTTTAGAAAAAAATGGACAAAGAGCAATATCGGTCGGTTATTCGATTCTTGTTTTTGGAAGGGAAATCGCGCAGCAAAATCAAAAAGCGCTTGAATGCTATGTACGGTGACTCTTCTTCTTCGATGGCGACCGTCAAAAATTGGTTTAACAAATTTCAACGTGGTCGCACGTCGGTTTTTGATGAGCCAAGCCCAGGTGCTCCGAAAACGGCTACCACGGAGGATAATTTGACAAAAATCCAAGATCTCGTATTGGCAGACCGCTGATTGAAATTTCGGGCATGAAATCCCACATGAAGATTTGACCATGAGAAAGCTGTCTGCGCGATGGGTGCCGCTTTTGCTCACTCCGGACAACAAGCGCAACCATGAGACCACTTCAGAGCAGTGTTTGACGCTGTTTGAGCGCAATCCGAAGGAGTTTCTGCGTCGTTTCGTAACCACCAACGAAACATGGATCCACTGGTACACACCAAAGACCAAGGAACAGTCGAAACAGTGGACTTTACCCGGCGAACGTGCTCCGAAGAAGGTGAAAACTGTCTTATCGGCCGGAAAGGTGATGTCCACCGTTTTTTGGGATCCACGAGGTGTGATCTCCATCGACTACCTGGAGAAGGGCAAAACGGTCACAGGACTGTACTATTCCGAATTATTGGGCCAATTCGACGCCGAATTGCAGAAAAAACGATCCCATTTGGCGAAGAAAAAAGTGCTTTTCCACCATAACAACGCACCGGCTCACACCTCCGCTATCGTGCTACGAACTGCTGCCACAGCCATCGTATTCTCCAGATTTGGCCCCGTGCAACTTTTTTTTGTTTCCAAACTTGAAAAAGTTACTCGCCGGGCAGAAATTTGAGTCGAATGAGGAGGTCATCGCCACCACGGAGGCCTACTTTGCAGACCTCGAGAAAACATATTTTTCAGACGGGTTAAAGAAGTTGGAGCATTGCTGGGTCAAGTGTATCGAACTAAAAGGAGACTATATTGAAAAATAAATTGCCACCTTTCTAAAATTTTCGTTTTTCTTTTGTAGGCCAAGTTCTTATCGGACCACCCTCGTATGTTCAGCACTGAAATTATTTGTTTGGAGGCAGAGGAGTCTAAATCCAATTTATTTCTAGGTTGAATGGATAAAAAGTTTCGATCAATAAATACAAATCTGTTTCGAGATTTTCTTGAAGCTTTGTAAATATCGTTCTGGCTAGAATATTAATTTTAATCTATTCGAGTAGTAATGAACATCGCATAATTGATTTTATTGCCCATCAATCATTATTTAAAGATTGCCAGTCAGTATGGCATCTTTCAGTTCAATTTTCAGAAAGACTAAAATCAACTTTTGTTTCATTTGATCCTGTTGCCGACAAAAAAAATTTTTAACACTATTCAATAATGATCAAGGTATCGCGGCACCTAACGTAGGTTACATCTGTGGTATCACTTCCAGCATTTTATTTTCATCATGAAAACAATACAAAATGTAACCATTAAACTTATGGTCACAAGTTATTGGTAGGGAAATTTCTGGTCGATTTGTATTTTCCACAAAAAATAATAAATTGGTGAAAAAAATGAATAACATTTCATTAGTCCAATTTTGAAAAGTTTCTCGACATCATTTTTTTTAAATCCAAAAAGTCGAGATTTAAACTTGGAAGACAAGGAAGCCTCTTATGATCTTCCAATTGAGGATCCGATTTGTTAGCTGTTGCCATAAACTCCTTTATTTCAAGTGAAAGACCCAAGAATTCTTTTGAAAACTTAGTACGACTCGGCCATGTTACACCAGTGTGCAATAGTAATTTCCCAAGATCAGATTCACACTCTTCTAGTAATGCTATAAATTTTCGCTTTTGCAAGGTGCTTCTACAAATCGATGTAACAATTTTGAAAGCTATGTTCATCACATCGTCTGAATTTAATATCTTTGAGCACAAAACCTGCTGTTGGATAAAGAAACGGTAGTTGGTAAAACTCGGAATATAATCATCAATTTTATAAGGAGTTATCAACCCATTTTGCTTCCCAACCACAGCAGAAGGTCCATCAGTCGTAATCGACACAAGTTTATGGAATGGAAATTCTATTTGATTAATAAAAGAGTAATGAATTAGATACCTCTCCTTTGTTCCTCAAGAATATTGATTATTTTTTCTATTGGTTTGTATTGATGGTAAAAATTTGAAAATTAAGAGACTCATCAATTTTAGTTTTAAGCTTAAGTTAGATTTGAGTAATTGAATTCAACGAATCCCCAGATAATGTCAGCTGGAAGTATATGAAGCAAAGAACTGTCTGCATTAGAGTATGCCGCATAATTCTTGAAAGGTTCATGCTACTGAATAGATTAAATCAGAAGGCATTTATATAACAAAGCGTATACTGTATGCAGGTATAAAAATGAGTAAAACGTCTACGCTAAATTCACATTTTAATAGTTTAAATTTTTTATACAATATTTCATATGGTTTGTAACAATTACTTTCCTAACGCTTCCACTTGTTTCATTATATCGTCGGCAGTTTGGTTTGTTACGGGAACTGATGACTCTTTGCCCTTTTCTGCAAAAGCAAGAAAAAAACGGAAACTCTTATTTAGAATACAGCTATGAATTAGATTTGTTTATATTTTATTTAGAAATAGATTTTTTTCCATGTTTGTGTATTTTGACGAACATGCATTGAAGAAAATATTATTTCTTCACTAAGGATTCAAATTTCATTAACGATTAGGAATGGAAGGAGGCCTGATGAATTTTGACCGAACGCTATGGTGAAACGAATGAATTGTGAAGCCGATTAGAGCTAAATTAAATTGTTACTAATTCCGTGCCCAACGAGTTTACATTTGCCTTCGTACTTACCATATCGGGCCCACAGTCTAGGCTGTACGCCTTCACATTCCCGAATCAATATTGGGAGCCCAGGGTTTTCCTTCTTAATCTTCACATAGTGTTTTTGGACGAACTCTCTGCAAAAACGAACAGGTTATGAGTTTGTTGTGTAACCGATGCTGCTTATTATTTACCTTGCCCCCTTGGAGGCTTCCCCGGTTTGGCATAAATGCAAGCGGAGTTCTTTAAGTTGTGGCACGAATTTTATAGCACGGAAACAGGTGAGACGCATTTTTAACGTTGGATACCGAAAAAACTATGTTTGTACCCCCGAAATGTCAGCGCCGCCTTCAGCTGTGTGTGGAAAGAAACGTCAAACTTGACAGCACTTTCAGACGAAGATGCTGGTAAGTCTGTTGAGTACTTGGAACAGAAAACTAATAGGAACGGAACGAACTGAATAAACGCCTATACGTGAGTGGTATCAACTTGGAACAGAAAACCAAATAGTTACCTAAATTGTTGAATAGCTCCAAAGAGCTATTAGATAGTAGTGTGTGAATTGATCAGACAATTTCATTTTATTTGGATTAATATTGTTATTTCAAAACATGGAAGCATTTTTTTGTGTAAAACATATATTCTATTAACAATGCCATTACTTTCACGATTGTCGGGTGCACATTCATGCATTTTCATTAATTTCATCAACAGATCGGATAATTGATTTAGGCATCACGACAAAAATATATTTGTAACAATAAAGATCACTAGCTAAGGTTTTCAATTTCACCATACAATTTCGTTGAAACTTAGTACCACCATCGATCAATTGTACTCTATCAGAGAAATAGATCGAATTTAAATACACTTGCACATAAATACATCTGACTCAAATTACCCTCATCAATTTTTGGCTTTTAAAGAGAATAAGAACATTGCTACCTCTTCACTAACGAAACTGTTTTAAACAATATACTATAATTGACGCTTGTTCTTGTGTCTTAAGTAACTTTATATATTATAACTTTATATATTCGTGCAATGTAAACGCTTCGTGATGTTTTGAAATACGTGAATAATAATCACGTATTTTCGTAATAATGATAGGTTGTACGGATTGGTGTTAGTATTATAAATACACCCTCGAAAAAGTCGAAAGAAAAATACTAATGGTAATACTAAAAAACTCCTATAAAAAATTGAGAGTTGTAAAATTTGAGCTTATTTTGGTTCTGCCGAGAATTTAAGTTAGATATCTCAGCCAGAACGAATGTCACTTCTACATCTCAAAAACTATTTCGTAAGCTTATCATCTTCTCTATCCTCTCTTCATATCCACGTCTCCGGTTTCCATGAAACCAAAACAGCTTATCTAAAAACAATTAAACTAGATTATCAGAATGATTGTTAAATCTGGATGAAACTGCCAGAGTCCATTATTGTGAAACTATTGTTATTTGAGTGAAAAGTCCTCAGAGCGTGCACCAATAAGTACTTTACGTGCAACAATCACTGCTTTTCCCCAATTTTCAAGTATATCATAACTCCATTCGACGAAACTTTATGGGTGCTCGTTGAAATTTATTTCTCAACGTATGCTGAATATCAGAATAGACTATTTCGCGAAATTCTGCCAAAAGAAGACTCCTCTGCAACGACTTCACTATTTGCCTCTCCCAATGCACTTCTCATCTAACACATTAGCTCGCTAGCTCACGCAAGCGAAGATATTTTTTGTATTCTTCTAGGTTAAAAAAACCTCATCGGAAAACGCTTCAATACCACATTAACGACGCCTCAGCAACGTAGAGGCCAAGCAAAACATTATTTTATTTTACAAATAAGTAATTTGTAATACACGAACTTTTGTTAAATACTAAACGAAGAAGTAAAGCGTTTGCCCTATTCTCAACGCCTAAAATTGAGCTAAGTATTACCGAGTTCAACACTAATTTAAGTGAAAAAAAAATCACTGCAATCCACGATTGAATTGAATTTTTTTAACTCGATCCAAGTCTTCGGTTACATCTACACCATTTCTTATCAAATCGGAAAGGGGATTTAAATATATTGCCACCCTGAATAGATAATTGTAAATCATGAGCAGTTGTTGATATTTTTTATTGGGCAAGTTTTTCAAAAACGGAAAAACATCTTTGCCTTGGCGCTTACACATCTAGATTGGATAAATATTGATGCTTTCTTAGGAGAATCAGACTAACAGGCCCTCTTGACGTGTCTACTGAAAGGACAATCAAACATTCGAAACATGCTCTTAATACTAAGGATATCAGGGTAGCGTAGAATAGCAAAATTTCACGATGAGAAATATTGTGGTCGTGATTATTTCGTTGTTACAGTTGCCACAACAAAAACGAATAAAAGCGTTAAACCGATCTGGGCATTTTTTATTTTTTCCCTTTCTTTTTGATTGCGTTGCTAGTCTTCTCATATGATGTTTGCTTTTTAAACTAATTGATAAATATCCACTTTTCACCTTGTTCTATATGTTTTATTCAATAATATATATAGTAATCACACCTTGCAAAAATTTCTTATTTTACCTATGAATGTCCATGCAGGACAACACAACGTTACGTTAACCTACCAAAAATTCAGCAAACTTTTCTTATTACCAACATTGTACGATATTTTCTCTATTATATCCCGTTATTAAAAATAAGCATCATCCATGGAATGCACCTAATCAATTTGTTTTCACAAAGAAAACGCCGGCAAACCAAATTCTGCAGGATCAAATTCATCCAGTGAATTCAATACTTTTGTAGCTCCTTCGCGCATTTCTTCAGGCACATGCGGATCTGGGACCATTATTACTTGCATGCCCGCCGAACGTGCTGCTTTCACACCGTTCGGTGCATCCTCAAACACAAGACAATCTTCAGGTTTAGGCGGATTCGAAAATCGTGATGCTGCAACTAGAAATATGTCTGGTGCCGGTTTCCCGAACTTCACTTCTGGATCAGTAGATCCACAAACTTTATGATCGAATAGATCGAAAACTTTTGTGTGTTTTTCTGTCTTGACTTTCACCATATCTTGACCGGAGCTGGTTGCTAAACATATGGGGATTTGATGGTTGTACAAGTGAGTGACGAGTCGCTGTGCACCTAGAAGATTGATTTTACCAGTTATACGATCAATTATATCGATGCATAAGTGGATTTTTTTCTAACGCCAAAAAGCCATGCCGTTAAACGTCTTTCAGCGTTTAGAGAACGCGAAAGGAGCATATTTTCGTTATTTGCTACATTTATCGATTGTTGCAAATGTGTTTTTGTGCTGCCTTCTATATTTTAAGCATTCAAAATAAACGGCAATATTAACAGCATGGCAATTTAGAAGTCATTCATAATCCAGCTTTATGTTATCATTTTAGTTAAGGCAAAATGAAAACTAATAATGCTCAGACAATTGTCGATCCTGAGCCCATCTCTATAAGCCGCATGTTAACACAAAAAAACTAAACAGCAAAAAGCGCCAACAGTTTTTCTCGCGTTCAAATGTTAATCACAGCGTTATCTTGCTAGATCACACAAATTGCAAGTACCTTGTTTCATATCAGCATTGCCTAAACAGTTATAGCTTAGCTCTGTAAATTTATCCAAAAACTGTTCAACCGAAATGGGCAGATTCAATTCGGTTACAGCAATTTTTGCCGTTAGTTGTTCTGTTGTGCCCATAATGCGCATTCTTACATCGAACGGATACGGTTTATTATATGTGGCCGCTATCTTGCGCACCATACCTTCATAGATGGGCTCAGTGTCTACAATAATAGAAAAAACCATGTTAGATATATTTCGTCAACAACTCACCCGGCAGCAACTCCGCCTTTGTCATCAGCTCCTCGCAATATTCACGCTGCAAATCTGCATACTCTTGCCAGGTCATTGGCAGGTTGTATTCTTGAATGAGACGTTGAGCGACTTCCTGGCTCGAATTTCCCATAATTGATGCTTTCACCTCCCATGTATAAGTTTGACCGTTACCGTATTCATTCAAAATTCTTTGTGTGGCTTGAGTATAAAGACTTTCAGTATCTGCATTGAAAGTCATTCCAAAAATAAACCTTTTTGTGTTGTTTATGATCCCCGAAAAAAATTGTTTTCTCGAGATTCAATGTTGTTGGAATTAAATAAATTGTTGCGGAAGCTATTTTCAGTGTCATCTCTATCAGAAATTCATCAGCAGATTATTTTGGTATTGTTTTGAGTAAAGAAAAACTTTTCCAAACAATAAACTGATTAAATCAAAAGTATTGCTGCGTTTTAATAAATTCTTGCATTTATCTATGAATTGTATTGCATTGAGATTGTAACAGAAATGAAGTTTATTGTTCCTTTATTGTAAAGATAAAACCGCGTGCAATCTTAGTTGCACGCATGTAACTTTGTAATTGAAAATCAAAACGCAAATGCCCGACGTCGGCACATAACATCTGTGGCTTTTAAATTTCGGTTTATTAGACTACGATTTATTAGTATGAAATGTAAAACTTATTATGTGATCATCAAGAGACAGAATATTTGATTGTTATTCAGTTTCATCATTTATAATAAGTCTCATATCATAGTTGATAGTTGACAATGTCAACTGAACTAATTGTAGAACACACCAAAAAAATAATTTAGTTGTGAATTCAACTAAATTATTAGTTGTTAGTTACAGGTATAACTCAATGATTTAGTTGCAGCTGTTAATTGCAGTTGATTTTTGCCCAACACTAATATGAAATATATTATTATTAATTGTTGCTTCATTCTTCTGTTATTGAGCTTCGTTATGAAAACGTGCCCTTGAAAAGATCTTCGACTTCTAAGTTCACTTTTTTGTTCTATCTAAAAATATTTAAGCACGCAGACCTTGCTTCAGACTCGAACATCAACATTTCTTTGCAGCATAAGGCAATCGATTCGGAATCTCTCTCTAGCATCATCTTTAAGGAAGCACCTTGCTCTAATAGCACGATGATGGTCATCACGTATGATTTTATGGACAGTCCAAAGATCTTTATTGTTCCAAAAATAACATCGATGATGCGATCATTTTTTTCTTTAAACTTTGGACGATTTTGTCATGCTGTTTGTTCTGTTTTTATCCTGGATGTTTTTTTGACACGAAATAATCGAAAAAATTCCGATATCAACTTTTCAAAGACATATTTTTGTAGCTATCATTTATATGGCTGCTCTTGAACTGCTTTTCGTCTCTACCTTATGTGAAATTTATACTTTGAAACTATTTTCATTTTGAAATAATATTGACTAGTCAAAAAAAGGATATTTCACACCGAAAACACAAGCACGTGTAATTGTTGCATGTCTACCAATCGTATATTCAAAAATAGAATTTGATATTCATGGATCCCACGTGCTCGCGTCATGTTGTATACTGAATTGAGATGAAAATTTCGACTGAAGCTTTTGATTCACTGAAATAGTGTAAAGTCCAATGATATCCAGTTCTTCTAGGCGAAAGTCCTTGCTCTCAAAATTTTGTTTTCATAAAAACGCATGTCAACACTGTGATTCAGTATATGTGCAATAAATAAAATTAATAATAGTATTTTGATTTGTTTTGTCGACTTGATTCGCGTAAATATTTTGATATTTATTTGGAATTGAATATTGAACAACAACAGAACGTCTTTTCAACGCGAAATTTTATGGATATTTCGATGTAATGGCAGTGACGAAACGATTCGATTCTGGTTTGAAAGCAATATTTTTGACTGAATAAAAACTAGATTGCTTACCCGAATAGAGAAATTCTGTATTTTTTGCTAAGATAGTTTTTGAAACCTATCAAGTAAATGATACAGATGCTTAGCAGCAGCAAACAGTATTTTGCTGAAACTCTAAATTCGTCAAACTGAATGATAATCATAACTGTTTATGGCAGTTGGTGGCGAGGGTAGTATTGTCGTAAGAGGAAGAGTCACATAAAAAAGTTAAAATATTACTTAATGGAAATAATTTATGAGCCCAGATGATCGCGACTTAGGTAAACCGCCTCGACTCTTCTTGGTAGTCAGAATTCGACTATTCGAGGATCGGTCGTCTTTTATCTGATGCGTGGTAACGAGTTTATATCTTCCCTATAAACTCGTTGCCACGCATCAGATAAAAGACGACCGAGCTTGGATGCTATGCATATTTTAATACCTTCTGTAGACCCTGGATATGAATTATAGTGAGTAGAATGATCGTTCAATTTTGCTGCTGAAATTGATGAGTGTTCTTTGGTTAGTGGGCCTTTTTGAGGAAAACGTACGTTCCTTCATACAGTTATTGTTTTTAGAGGAAGAAATGCTCCATAGTATGAGTACCGTGGATTGCACAGCAAGTTATAAGTCCGTGGGTTGTGTTAAAGTGAAATCATAAAGCGGATTTACCCCTTTTTGTTTACATAGGACATAGTCATCCAGTTGGAGGCGTTAACTTAAGAGGGGGGAGTACTCTGTTTAAAAAAATCTTTAGGATATTTCGTTAGAAAAGTATCTTAAAAATACCTGTTCAAAGTTTTATATCGAAATCTAAACTGGTTTTCATTCTACAGCGTTCGTAGTCCGCCTCCGTCGTACTACACTTTTTAGAGCGCAAGCGGCCTTCAAGTGCCCGAACAAATGCCGCTATGGAACTATTCGACTATTAGACTCTCTAAACAGTACATACAAGTTATATTACATAATCTAAGTTAGTGCATATTCGAATTACACAGTGTAAACATAAATAAATGTGATTGAAAACGCTTTTAAAACATAATTTTTGGATGCGCGTCGTAGGTTTGTGAAAAAACTACTCGTCCGATTTACTTGAAATTTTCCACACATACTAACTAACTGTTAAACTACTGCACGGGCCTCAGGTTAGAGCAAATAACAAAATTTTACGATTCTAGAATACTTTTTCAATCGAAAAAAAGTCAAAAATCGTTGGACGTGTATTCAAACGTGCACCAAATTACGAAAAACTTACTTATTGCCCTAAATTTAGGCCCGTGCAGTAATTTATAGTCAAGACTAATAGATTTTTTTTTAGTATATGGTCACATATGGATATTTTTTCAGGGTTCTACGCGGCGCAATCCGCTCAAGCGTTTGGTCGCTATTTTGGTTTTTTTACAATTTTTATTTGAATCTGAACTTTTAATCTCAATATATTTACATTGCAAATTTTAAGTCGATATCTTTAATAGCTTATTTTTTATATACATTTAAAAAAAGATCCATTTCCGCCGTTTAAACAGAGTACTCCCCCTTTAAGAAGATCGTGCTCCTCTTCGCCCTGTTTTGGATTTACTCGACTGGATTTGTCTTTTGTGGTTCCCTTGCAAGGACTCGATCCACTGACCATTTATTGTTTGAGTCAAGTTTCGTTGGTGTAGTGATTTTAGCAACTTTACGGATAGTCAGAAGTATTTTGTTTATATTTTCAGATATTTTGATATGTATAAGCATCAAAACAATAAATCTTCGCCTTAACCAAGTTTATACCCAAACACTCAACGGAAACGTAGCTCGAAATGATTGGCACGCAAATTCGCACTTTGAGCGCAAATTAATCATGTTTCTCTAATCGATAAAAATAAAACATGATGCATTAAGCACATGGCATCGAGCAGGGGTAGTGCAACAAATAGTATCTGCATTTCAGGTACGATTTACATATCTAAAATAACCAAAATTGAAAACTTTATACAAACGAAAGTGGATATCCAAGGGCACGATATTAAATCGTGAAATCAATATTCAAAACAACAAACTTCCGATGATTTCGTTACTAGTAAACGTTTCGATTGCATTATATATGACGAAATCGAATCATGCATAGATAATCGTACAGCTGGATGGATCATGACCTTGACTTATTGCCAGACCAAGATGTTTTGGTGCGGCAACAGAACACTAATTTGGCCGCACTTTTCGAATCAAATAAATTTAAAACACTTCAACTGATATTTACCAAGTAAAAGTCCGTCCATATCAAAAATGACGTGCGTAACTTTTCGGATTCCCATGCTTTTAACAGTTGACGATAAAACTTTTGCTGAACTACTGACCAGTCGCGACATTTTCCGGCCTTTTAAAGATTTTTCTCTCTTCCGTTCGTTACTGATTGGAGAAATGCTCTCTTTGGAATATTTATGAAAACATCCGGAAATAAGACTCTCTTTATGTAATTCACGTGTAGCTTGGCTTCTTCGCGGCTGCGTGTCACCTTCGGATGGGACGTCAGATTGAAATTGCATGGAAAATACATATACTAACAATTCTGATGCACTTACCTGTTAAATATGTATGTTATGCGTGGAAGTCCTGAGCGAATTTATTTCAAAAGGCACGTTATCGCACTTGGCATTATAGTTCAGCCGGCAAAACTGGCAGACAGCAACTTGACAAATCTATGGTGAAAGGAGCGCATACGTCAAAAATCATCACCTGATGCACACTGTGGCACTCAAACTGTCACAACGACTTGGGTAAATCCCCGTACAACCGCGGAACAAGTAGAGGTTATAAATAAATCAAATTAGGATGGGAAGAAGAGAGGAGTTAACTAATATAGAAAGGATCTTTTGATGATGTATTTTTCAGTGTATTATTTTAATTCATTTCTATAGTTAAAATTGAAACTTTGATTACTGACTATAAAATATATACATATGCATTCATTCTGATTAGGTGAAATTTCACTTTTAAAATTTATTTAGCTTTTAGTTTGTCATGTATGTATGTTTACGTATTTTAAATTGATTTTTATCATAATTATATCGAGCCTCATCACAATGATCTCAAACTTCAAAAAGGCTGGCTGGCAACAATGATAAAAATATTTCTAATTTTATATTAAAAATAGTTCATATTTATTTTATCACATCGAGTGTTTCTGATTATTTGTAGGATTAATTTTGAAAACTTTACTTGAGCATCATTTCACGACTAGCTTACCTCAATTTTCACTCCATAGGAGCTCCAAAGCCTTGCAGAACAAAAACTGATAACGAATTTATTCCATAAATTCGTTCCATAAATTCGTTGGCGCTTTCGTTGATGCGCACCGTAAATTGTGCACACCGCCGGTTTTCAACTAATAAATTCGATTCATTCAAAAAAGACACTATCAATTTAAATATACTATCATGAATTAGAAATAACATAACACAATATAATAAAGTAACAATAAAATTAACGTCGACTTGAAAAAACGTTATTGTTTGCTATTTGAATAAAACTGTACAAAATTTTGTTGCATCAGTGAACACAGCTAACACTACCCCACTACGCTTTCTCGCTGCCGTTTTGTCGATATCGCTACACTGAAATAATGTTTTCTACATAATTGGAATGAATCATCATCAAAACAGAAATAACAGGAAAAGATACATCACAATACATACGAGGGGTGATCAAAAAGTAGTGAGAAACTGTTATTTCCAGTCCGCATAAAAATCCAACAGAATTTTTTTTTCGCTTGCTTATAGACTCACTAGGTCAGGGTGAAAAAATCATATAAATAGACTACGATTCACGGGAGGGACATTCAGTTGAATACGAACCGGCGAAGAGATAACATCAAAATGGAGAAAAACGAAATTAGAGCAGTCATTAAGTACCTCTGTTTGAAAAAAATGTCTACCAAAGACATACACAGCGACTTAGAGGAAACATTGGGGAATTCTGCTCCTCCGTATTCCACAGTTGCACGCTGAGCCAAGGAGTTTAAGCTGGGAAGAACATCCACTGAAGATGAACACCGCGAAGGACGCCCATCTACGTCCCACACTGAAGATAACGTCAAAAAGGTCGAAGATGTTGTGTTGGCAGATCGAAGAGTGACCGTCAGACATGTAGCTGAGGTCACGGGGATCTGATACGGTAGCATTCGAACAATCCTTGTGGACGAATTGCAGATGAAAAAGGTCTCTGTGCGTTGGGTACCGCGAATGTTAACCGACGAGCACAAGAAAAAACGAGTCGATATTTCAAGGGTGAATCTCCAAAAGTTCCAAGCAGATCTGAAAAAATTTCTGTCACGTTTCGTGACCATGGACGAGACCTAGATCCACCATTTTGATCCTGAAACCAAACAACAATCGATGACTTGGAAGCGAGCCTCGTCACCAACACCGAAGAAGTTCAAAGTGTCAAGTTCGGGGAAAGGTTATGGAGTCCGTTTTTTGGGACGCCGAAGGAATAATTATTGTGGAATATTTGGAAAAGGGAGCCACTATTTCGGGCTCTTACTACGCGGACCAAATACGAAGATTGCGAGATGTCATTAAGGCAAAAAGACGCGGCAAACTGCGAGCTGGAGTGCTGTTTCGCCAAGACAACGCTCCGGCTCACAAAGCCGCAGTTGCGATGGCTGCCATTCAAGAAACGGGATTCGAACTGCTGGAACACCCACCCTATTCACCAGATCTAGCTCCCAGTGACTTTTATCTCTTTCCTCGTCTCAAGCAACACCACCGAGGCAAGAAATTTGAAGACATTAGTGAAGTGATGGCCGCTGTTGAGACGTTTTGGGAGGGTCAAGACAAAAAAAAATTTTGTCAGGGAATCCTGAGTGTAGAAAAAAGATGCACTGAATGTATTGTCTTGTTAGGAGACTATGTAGAAAAATAAATTATTTTTGGAACTGTCATCACCGTTTTTTATTGTGATTCTCATTACTTTTTGATCACCCCTCGTACATCCAGCAACAAATAAAGCATTGGTAACATCTAATAGACGAAATATTAAAATGAACGACACATAAAAACAAGTAAGGAATATAAATTAAGGAAAAAGGTAGCTAATATGATTTTTCTCCGTCGATTTAGCTTTTTCCGAAAGATGACCCAAACCCCAAATTTATTCAAGAAACGCATGCAAGCTTTGAATTCAAAACAGCAATTATATGTGCTTTTTATCTTTGCACAAATGATGCAAAATTTCAAATATATTTTGAACTTCCGCCTTTTATTTGCTGCAAGTTAGTGTAGTGTTATAACCACACTCATAAAAGTTAGCCCGCCACGGTCCAATTTAAACAGACACGTTCCACACTAGGTGCGAGAGACAAAATAAATTGGTTTTTATTTACTAACGCTATTTTATATTTGCTTTCTCTGCGTTGAGAATAAATACTTTATTGAAGTATCAAAAAGGTTACAGCAAAACACAAAAAAACCCAAGATAGTACGCCTATTAAAATTCTTGTTTAAGAAGGTAACGGCCGGATCACACTACAATTTTCTTACGGGATTAGAATGATGTTCTGTAACGGAAAATGGAGACAAATTGTGCTGTTGGAAATAGGTGTAAATGAAATTTGTTTACAGCAGCCTGAACTATTCATGCTACGCAAATTTCCACGCCACCAAAAGGTACTGCGACGTTGCGTTAACCCTTTTTTTAGATGGTGGGTTTCTCCTACAGACCTATGTTTCCATCGGAAGAGGGTAGTTTCGGAGTAGTGAACCAGACTGGCTTTCACTATGGAAGCGGTGGCACGAGATGTGGAGTGGATTGTAGGGAAGGAAATGTTAATTGCAGTGATTTTTGGAGTGGCGTGTTATTAGAAATGGTGAAATGCGTAATTGGTTCGCTAGAAACTGTAACAAAAAAATCAACTAATGTAGAAAACCAAAATGGGAGAAATAACGTATTCGAAGGTAATGGTGATTTAGCAGGCTTGGCGAAGACGTTTGTGGTCGCTGGCGCTAAAAGTCCCATATTGGAGAAGAATTGTACTTCCGCTGCGCTGACGGTGCTGGTACAAACATAATTGATTTGAAGCCAAGGAAGAAGCCATTCCACTATGCATCTGAAAGCTGTTGTTGTTAATGGTGTTTAATTTATGCTTTGCATAGATAAGCTTACCGAACAGATCCATTGGATTGAAGTCATCTTGGTGCCCGCTGCACAACTGCATTCATGTTGCCGTATGTGGGTCTAATACTATTTGTGGCAGTGCGTCAATACAACCAAGTAGTGCAGTTGTACTGCTAAGAAATATTCCCATTGAAACATTTCCATTTTAACGTGTGTCCATGGTTGCGGTAAAAGTCGAGCAAATGAAGGTTGTAGCTTGAATTTTCCATTCCAAAACGTTATGCGCTATACGCAATACCTTTGATTTAACCCAAGTTACATACACTGCTGGAAACCCACAATCCTTTGAACACCCATTCCCCGACACCCACAGCTCAAGGAACCACCAGAAACCCACAACTCAGAAAGTTAACAATGTCGGATTCCCGCTGTAAATGGTGGATAAAAATATATATTTTCAAGCAATGTTGCCAGAAGTGAAACTGATCATGCATGGCTTTAATGTAACAAGTAAATAGTAAGTAAAAGAATGGAAAGGTTAGTTAGCAATTGCAGATTGTGTTTCACCGTAAACTGTGCATTGCAATCTAAACAATTAAAGAGTTCTGCAACTCCGTGCACCCGTTTTCGGTGGCGCTCAAGTGTTACTTTGTATTTGAAAACAGCGGTGCACAAGTGACAAGTGAATTTCGTGCCACCTGAGGAATTTTACTTTATGTATTGCTTATCAATGATATTTGCAAATTGGCACCTACCGTGGACACCACGCATGTGTCGATTAAACGCACTCCGAGTGGAGCACGCGGTCCCACACAGGTGGCATAAAAACGGCTTGGCCTTGCAAGCTTGCTCCAATTCCACGACCACAGGATGTGACGCATCGCGCACCCTGCCGTGTCCTTCGGTGTCAACCGGAACACCGCCAACCGTCGGCATTGGTGCGGCTGGAAGCTCGTCTATTTCCTGCGACCCTATTTGCTCAGACTCACCGTTCACATCGCCATCGCATTCCTCGAATCCGGCAAAGTCTTCCTCGTCGCTCGAGGGTTCCATTGCGAACGCTGCTGTTACTGATTTTTGAAGACTAACTCTACAAAGTATGGAAAATTTGTTGTATGCCCAGCATGTTAAAGAATCTTTAATGTTATAGGAGAATCGCACAGAAGATATTTCAGCAAGAGTGGCAATAGGTTCGGCATATTGCTTTCATTGGCCAAGGTAAAGACAACAAGGAAAATCCGGTGGCTATGAAATATATATTTTCCAAAAGTCTTTGCCCTACTTAATTTTCACTGGCCCCTAAATTCCGATATTATTTTTGCACTTCCTCAATCCTGGACTGCTCTTGCTTTATTTAGCCGTTGAAGTAATTTCAGGTACTTCAGCTTTCTAGCTGGGTGTGGTTTCTAACTTCCGCTGTAAGTTTCTATTTGTAAGGGCAAATTTCCAGCATGGTCTTCCAACTAACCGTCTGACGGCATACTCGTATTAATATCAATCAAGACCGCATGTGCAATGTTTATTATGCCTTTTAGAACTTAGCCTGCATACCTGGACCTAGCCGTACACAGTTTATTGAAGATTAGTTGGGAAGATGGGAAAAAGGTAAACATTCAAGTACAAATCTTCGAAAAAAAAAAGTTTCGAAGTAGACATTATATTTGGACATTCCGAGAATTACTATATCCACGCCGTTAGGAGCGGCAAATTTTGAAATTAAATTTTCAAGGAATATATTATAGTAACTATTAGTAATTGCGATGAATCGCTGAGGAAGACCGAACGATTACGGTTGAAAATCGATTACGAATCCAAATAAATATACACAAAATTAAAAGGAAGTTTTTCTTTTATAAAAAACAACATCAATACATTGTTATTTTTCAGTTGGTTTACGGATTTTCAATTTAAACATGGACAAACATATTCTTATTGAATTCTCACTGAAGAATAATTATCAAACACGCGTCGCAGGCTGCTCTATTGCAGCACAACAAATGCGATGAGGAAAATTCAATTTTTTTATAGAATTTAGAATAAAATTGTTTTAATATTTTTTTTAAAAACAAATGTCACTTGAGAGAAAATATTATTCTGCGCATGTTTGGGAGGTGTTATGGTCCATTTTAATTCAACTGAGACTTAACCCTTAACCGAAATCGTGGGTTCATTTGGACCCGGCAAGAAGAAATAACCCTTATAATTTCGAAACGCGCGCAGTTACATTCTAGCGCGTCAATCTAATCTTATTACGTCGCAAGGTGTGGCGGGTGCCGGACGCTCGGAGCTTGGAGTTTACTGGTAGCAAAGATAACGATCCTTTAGGGTCCAATTGGTCCCACGATTCCAAGTACGTAACTTTTTTTCAGTTGTATACTTATTTATTTTGTATTGTTTCAGATACTTTTTTGAAAACGTTGCGCTTAATCTTAAGGTGAAGGACGTTCAAGAACTTCTTTTAGATGAAAATGACTCAGACCCAGAACCTTAGAGTGATTTTGAGCCTTGTGACGAAGACGACATGAGTGAAACGGAATTTCCTAGTATATATGCCCTTGTACATGTATCCTAGTATATATGGCCTAGTATATGGATCCTAGTATGTATGTCCTTGTAGATATGACTTAGTATAAATATTCTCGTAAATGTATCCTAGTACATATGTCTTGGTACATGTATCCTAGTATATATGTGCTAGTATACAATACCTTGTATGTATGTACTAGTATAAGTAATGCAAACTACATGTACAAAAAAAAACTGATGTGCAGCAAGTACTTTACTTAAAATTCTGATAGCAGTAATTAACGATTTTAGAATAGGTTATTTTTTTTTGTTTTAAATTGATCTCGTAAAGAATCTTCATTTTTGTTAATGAGAAGATACGTAAAACCCTATAATCTGATTAGATTTTTTAATTTTGTTTTCTTAACTTGTCAAATATGTATAAGACTAAAAAAATGTACCAAATTTGGAAGCTATGCCATAAAGTAAAGAAAAATATTTAATTTTAAGATTTTGATTAATAAAACTTGATTTATATATTACATTATACTTGTTTTAATACAACCATAACTCATTGGAGTATTAATTGTATGTATATTACAAAATAACATGTATTCAAATTAAAGGGTCCATTTGGACCGACGACTCCAGTTATGTTGAATAAAATATCGATTCCGGTTACGCGTTAAATTTTTTTTGTAATATCTGCTAAAAGCATTTTAAGATTTTTTTTAAATTTTAAAACCGTATGTACCTGCTTCACATATTTAAAGGAATAATATACATACATATAGTTTCAAATCAGGTACTGATACTTACCAATTCGAAATGTAGGCGCAAATCTCTGTGAAAAACAACAGCAGTCGAAAACCTCGGAACGAACCACAACGCAACAAACGAAGAACTAAGAGCACACCTGTACGGTTCTAGGGCAATCAAAATTCAAGTTGAACAACAGTACTCGCAATATTATCAGCAATTCGCACCAAATTGCAATTGAGTGAAATTCACACTTTTAACTTCTTCTACTTCGGGAAGAATTCTAACCGTCTCGTCTCGCCGCGTCACTTAACCAGACTGTGTCAAACAAAATGGGTCCTAAACTAATTACTTCCGTTACTTAAAATCAGTTTATATGGCACCATTACAATCTTCCATGATTTTTATTTCATCAATATCAATGGTGGCAGTATACCAAAATGTTTATAAATATGCCGAATAGGTTTATGAACTTAACCGATCAGCGTGCCCGAAATCATCCATATGATGTTTACATTACTGCAAGTGCTTGTGCTTCTACTTCGCCGGATTTTCGACAATCCAAATACTCGACCCGAATATCGCATATATGTAATACAATTCCAAAAACAAAAACCAATTATAATTTGTACATGTTGCTTCACAAAATCTATCTGAAGACTTTATCGATGCTGTATTTGCTCTTGATGTATACAAAAATTTTGAAGTACCATTTTAGCACATTATAATTTTTCAAAAATTGTCTGGAGTCAAACAACGAACAATAATTTTATGGGTCACCAAGCATAAAATAATTTTTTCAATCTCACAATGTTAGCCGCGAAAAGCGAAGTATGTAAATGTGAGATGTCGACGAGGAGAACGCCGACGAAAATGACCCTTTAACATGATGTCTCAATCAGCCCAAGAAAATAAACAAAAGATGATTGAGTTCAAGAGCGAGCGAGGAAATCACGATACGCAATTAAACGAAACGTTTCATTAATTAAAAATATTCGAGTCGCTAAACAATTCGGTTATAATTCAATCTCTACATAAATACTAGTCCATTTTGGAAAATAAATTATACCATGGTGAAATAAAGTCGACCTAAATAGACTGCGATGCGTATTTAGAACTTAGCGATACTTAATAGCAGTCCTAACCTCACAGAGTTTAAGCGGTATTATCAAAGATTTGATTTTTTACCGCCCGATGTCCGAATTATCTGGAAGGATTATTTATTTTATAATATATCATATGACCAAAAAGCTTCCGAGTTGAAAAAAATTACATAAAGGATTATGCTTCCATGATAATTAAAAAACACACCCCGTTTCCAGCAAACAATTCATGAAAATTGCATTTTAAAAAGATCTACCTATTTATTCCACTAATTGTATAATAAATAACATCAATAACATATTGTTTATAGCATATGTAACACATTTTGCTGCAATATTTCTTTTGAATCGCAATGTAAAAAAACTTTAATCTATTTTTACGCTCCCCCATTCGTTTCTCCTTTAGACATAACATTGATAGATGAATACATACATAGTATATGCACAGTTTTGCTTTACATTGAAATGTTAATAAATACTTTTAGTATGGTGACATTTTAGTTTGTTGCTTTCGTCCCAATCATGAATTCAAATTGTTTCACATATAGTTTGGGTAGTGCTTCAATATAATTTATAAATATGTAGTTTATATGAAATTCCAGCAATTTTATTGTATTCACGGTATGTATGTATATGAATTCACATGTGAATTGTATTCATTTTGGGTATATAACAGGATAATTATATTAGTTAACATTAGAAAATCATGGAATATTTTATATTGCATTTATGAAATTTAATCTATTGATATTTATTGATTTTATTGCAGACTTGCTTGGATCTTTTCAATCCATTCCTGAGCCAAAGCTGCATTTAGAGCATAAAAGTTGTACGTTCGTCGACTTGTTTTAAGCTGTTTGGAAAATAGGAATAATTAATTTTAAATGTATTAAGAAAACATGCAGAATGAAAGACAATTTGCCTGCTTACATCAAAAAATGCTTTTTCATCTACTTTTTTCGTTCCTACTGCAGCGGGAGGTGCTGGTGTTACGGACTGAACATCTACGAGATCTGGAAAACAAAATAAAAACATATTACGAACGGTTAGGATTCTTATCATTACTCTTCTTGTTTCGTGAACTTACCAATAAAGCCTTTACAATTTGAGTCTTCGACAGCATCGTAATAGCGCAATTGATGCTTGATTGAGTCGAGCACAAACCATCTTTGTTTCCATCCTTTCAACAATGCCCCTCTTTTGTACAAGTGTCTAGAATGTTCAGTTTAAGATTCAGAACAATTGATCATTTCCAATGTCCCAAAAAACTTCTTACCCTTCATGCGTGCGATTCTCGGCCACGTTACTGCTAAACTGTTCATAGAAATGCTGATTGGATGTTTGGCCTGTTGTTGCGCTTGATGCTATGCTGCCATTGTCTCCTTGAGATCTTGTCAATGTTGGAGGCACGCCCTCAACCGATTTGTACTTGGTACAATTTTTTGGCACTGAGTCCGCACACTTTTCATGATATGAATTTCCGCAGTCCATGCATCGAATGCCTATGGGACCCCAAAGAAGTTTATCGCAGTGATTGCAATTTGTCGGTGTCGTGTATGAATGCTTCTCGAAACGATGTGGATGAGAGAAGCTCTCTTGGTGGTAGCCAGCCAAGCGGCCCCTCATTAATATTTCTAGCGTAGAGCGTTTATGCAGCAAGCGGCCATGCGATCGCACCAAAGCACTGCTGAATGACGAGTGTCGCGCTAAAGAGTCTGAATGCGGTAGCTCAAGCTTGTCCCACACCTGTCTCCACTTTTGCGGGAGAAGGCCACGTTCCGCTTCCGCTTGTTTGAGATCTTCCAGTAGTCTCGTAAATGCATTTGGATCACATTTTTCTATACTTTCGTAACCGACTGCTACCACTTTTCGTTTCGGCTGTTTCTCATTATATTCCGCCTCATCATCCAATGCATCGTTACCGACTAGTTCCGGGTCGTACGGCGGGCCTTGTGCCAACTCTTCGTCAATATAGTATCGCCACAGTTCCAAGACGCCAACGGAGCTTTGCGGTCTTAGAATTAATCGATCTGGATCCGGCGAAAACATAAAATTAAAGAATATCGGCGATTTAGCGTTTTGCCGCTCAATATAATCGAATACGGAGTGGCCAATCTTTTGAGCGTTTGTACTCGAATTACGTAGGCCTCCTGGATAAATGTCGTCATCCGACCCAGTTCCAGTCTCGACAACGTGTCTCGAGTTCAACGATCCTCGCTTATCTTCTATTGTTGCTATCCCTAAGTCGAACCGTTCTAGTTCACAGTCAAATAGAAATGTGCGAAAACGACACGATACACTATGATATGCCAAAAAGCGTAAATAAAATTCGTTAAACTCAAATGCAAGTGGGAATTGCGTCTGAATTTGAAATACACCATCCAAAAATTGTAAAAACGTCGGCGCGAAAGGCGAACTCGAGCTACTGTTTGGCTTTAGATTACTTCTGTGCGCGAACCGATGGCCGAACGCCAGCCATTCCTTTTCAATCAAAACGCGAAACCCTTCGATAGTCCTATAATACGGATCCAAGCACAACTGAGCTAAAGACGACACTTGAGCTGTTATGTCCCAACCGTCCTCGAAAGCCAAAGTTACACTCGAGCCTTGCAAGTCAATCAAATCCACCACTGCACCAGACAGTTGCAGCAGACCACGAATTTGTTGCAGCCACTCTGACTGCTCCAGCAGTTTAGCAAAACTTTGATCGGGCTCGGCGCTGAGTGAAGAGGGAAGACACGCCCGCATGAGCTTCTTGAATGCGATTCGTGAATGTCGAATATCAATATAATCAACTGGAATGAATTCCGCACCAAGTTCGGAAAGCCTAGCTGATTTCGATTGCGATTTCTCCCCCAAAATATACATGGGAACTCTATGGAAGACATATTGGTGATTGTCGCGCTCTTCTCGTCCTATATTTTGACTACTATTTGGTTTCAGGGAGCCCCACTTGCTACTCTTTGCGGCCGATGGTCGCCCGGTGAAATTCGAAAATGACTTCACTGTATGGAATCCTGTATTTGATTTCCTGCTCACATCAGGGGTAAGAGTGGATAAATCTGACCTCACCGACAATTGGTGGTCGTCTGCGGCTAACAGCAGTGAATTTATTGATAGTGTTGAGTCCGATAAGCCGAATGGGTGGCGCATTGTCATGGTACTGGGCATGCTATCTATCACAGCAATCAAATATCTATCTTGGTCCTGGTGCCCGGTAGAATCTGTGGAAGTGTTCGTTGATCCGGGATGCCCCTTGAGCATTCCAATAACACCTTTGGGATGTGGAACAGAGCCGCGTAACAAAATCGCACCGGATCTATGTCGCCAGGTTGCCAATGGAATCCTTTGGTTTTTGTAGCACCGACTCAAGCTCTTCTGCGACTCGTCCGAAATCTGGTTGGGAGAGACAATAATCGCTGGGTACGTTCGGCACAGACTGTAGTTACAGTTCACCGTTGAAATCCGAAAGCCTGATTGGCTATCCCCGAATCCTAACCGTTGCCAATCTTTTACATAGCTTCTTTCTTTCAGTCTTTCGATATCTTTTAAAGTAACGCGAGGTATAGTGTCTGTGTTTTCATCAGAACCTTCTTCGTATTCGTTCATATCATTCGATACTGTGTCATCGAAATCAATTCCAGATAACACGTACTTCCGCTTCGTAGTACCTTTCTGCTTGAATCCGGCTTTCTTTGCCGTGCGTAATAGCGTCTTCTTTGCAAATCCCTTTAAAGTTGCATTCTTCTCCTTTGTTTTATGTAGCGGAGTATGCGCCACGATGCCGTGCGAAACGAACGCAAAGTGACCCAGCTCATTGGCTGGATGGCGAGCCTTGTTGAGTAGCTTCCTGAACGCTTCGATGGTTTCAATCGTCACTTCTTCGTCGAAAGCGATTTTTATCAGCTGAAATGTGCAAGATCGAAGCTGCAGTCCTTCGGGAATCGTTTGATCCAAATGCCCCAAGTAAATGTCCGAGATTCGTTTCTCTTTGGTCAACGAGGAAACGGGAAAGGCGCGTACAACACTCTGCTCACAAGCTAACTGGTCACAAGGTGCACCTCGAAACACAACTCGATAATTCGTTAAGAACACAGCTCCTTCCGCTGGCAGCAGCACGCTAGGACTATCCTCACGTCCATCAGGTACCAAGTAAACTCTCAATGGTTCGCCCAATATTTCTTCACCGGTTAGCAGGGCAGGACTTTGGATTTTCGGTTTTTGGACTGGTGGGATTCGTTTCGATTCGCGTGCAACCGCCTCCAATGTTTCAATGTGCATGTGTACCACACCTGGCACCATGGTATGCAAATTACGCACATGTTCAGCAGTCACACCTCCTTCCGTGCACACTCTGTCGATGAAGCGGCACACCATCTTTGCCACCGCGTTTCCTGTTTCACCCGGATCACTTTCCTCAAATCCTTCGTCGGAATGTTCGCTATGACTACGAGATTCGACAACACTGTAAACATTCAAAGATAAGACGTGGTGGTATAAATATTTTAGACATTTTGATTACTAGGACTATTTCCTTTGCTACTCAATTAAACGTTACCTGTTTGAAACACTTGTGTCGTCTTCAAGGTGGTAATCAGTTCGTTGGAATCTCCCACCAACCTTCACGTCCATTGGAATCAGCAATGCAACCATTCGATTAGCGTAATGGATGGCTTGACTGTACAACGTAGATTCTTCGGATATCACAAATTCCTATAACAGAGACATTTAGCGATTCGAATGGTAAGTCCTATTTCATCCCTTACTTGTGTTTTGTCGGTGTCCATTGATGGTGTTAGCCTCATTTGTTCTGCCGCTATCTCCAGAGCTGAAGGCTCCTGCACTCGGGAAATTATTGATGACCGATATTCATTCATTTCGCGACTTGCCGACGGGCTTAACTTATTGATATCATTGAACCAAAGGGATGAATTTTCAATCGGCATTCGTGGTAAATACAGAGCCTTTATTTGTGTTTGAACGTCCTGGTAGAACGCAGCTTCCCAAAATTGCTGATTTTTCCAAACTGGATGATCTTGAATGCAAGTATAAGCAAATTGCATGACGCCCGTGCAAAGTTTACGACAAAATACAGTCGAGAGAGGTAGTAACGAAGCAGCGACACCATGTTCATCCATCGAGGAGTCGTCCTGAAGTGCTCGATTCATCAATCTAAAGTTTTATGATGTTAACGTGACAGCTAGTGACTTGAAATATCATTACTTACTTAACGACCAAATCGAACTGCTGGTGGTCCAAAACTGCTTTGTTTCCATGCACAGTTCGAGCAAGTTCACGGCAAAGCGTCAGCCGCGCGTCTCTTTGCTTTAACATTCGCAAAACAGCAGGGAAGCTTTTCCTGGCGTCAGCTATTTTATTTTCAAATATACAATTCACACAGCTCCGGAGAACCTACGAAATGTTTCATTATCGTCCGCTTGTATGCAATTTTTTTGTGGGTTTACCTCTAATCGTCTTGCAGTGTTCAGTATGATAGGACGTCCATCTGAAATGCTTTGTAAATGTGGCCCCATTGGCACGATTCGAGGTGGGTATCTAATCGTTTGAAATCGAGACTGCATATCGTTCTTCGCTAAGCCTTCTTTTATGATAGCTTCCACTTGTGCAGAATCTATGTGAGGCATCGGCGGTTGGTGGATACGAGCAAAGGCTCCTTCCGGCGGCCGCAACACTTTTTGCGGATACACTTGAGGGTTTGGATTCTCGTTTGTATATAAAACTTGAGCTAGTTCCTGTATATGAATGAGTATCTAAAACGAAAACGTAACTCATTACTGGGCCTGATGGCAAGGCAATCAACCTACCAAATTTAAATCTTGAGCTTCGGTTTTCAGCAAATCAGTCATTGAACTGTACAGTTCGTCCCACGCATCACATGGACGCCACGGAGGTCCACGCTCGGTTACAAAACCGGTGAAAAACATGCTATCCAGTACACGCGACAAAAACTCGCAATCCACTAAATCTCTAGCACCCAAAAATCCTGCTTTGTGGAATGTTATGACAGGTCTAGAGTGAATGCGTATCAACGTTAAGCATGATCGATAGCTAAAAAGTTTATACACACAAAATTACTTAATCCTTCAATTCGGCAAGCGTTGCAAATCAACTTGAATTCGACCTACCCTTGTAAGAGTTGGGCAAACATTCTCATAAATACAGCCCGAATTTCCTTATCAATCATGGATTGCGGTCGCATCTCCTTTGTACTCCCATTGACAATTGGAGTGAAGGCTAGATCTGACTGTGCCAGTTCAGGTTGTAGAACAAGCGTTAATGCCAATTGCGTGGTTTCCCACAAGGGCGACGGAAACGTTGATACGGGCGGAGCCAAACTCTCAGGTATATAAATCGAGCCACCATCTATGTCCGCTATGATCACGTCGAACACGTCGGTAATTTCATTTTGTAATGAACTATGTACACCCATAATGAACGGCGTAGGGGTTGAGAGTACTTCTATCAAGGGCGCAGGAAGGATCGGTATGTAAACATGACTGTATCTGGAAAAAGGCAAACGATTGGTCCATGTAATGAAGAACATTGCAAATTAACTTACCGAAAAGGATACATAAGAGCTATAAGAGCTCGGCAACTTTCGGTTAGTCGAAAGTAGCTTTTTGAGTGGAAGAGAATCTTGTGTTCGGTCATAACAGCACAAAACAGGTACATTGCGTTTTTTATCCCTGAAACGTAGAGCGACGATATTAGGAGTTGAGGAATGTTTGCGGGTAAACAGATGAATCACACTTACCTAACTGTTTGAATAGAAAGCTAACGCATGTTCCTGTTACAGGCAGTGAGGCGGATAGCGGTGGCTGTAGCGCTTGTTTATCACTAGCTCCAATTGAAAATCGTACTTGCGGACCACCCGACGGTGGCACCTGAATGCATCCTAATATATTACCGATTAATGTTTCTAAAGCGTATGGCAAGTTTTCAATGTAAACCGTATAGATCGTTCCCAAGCAGTTCTGAAGTAGTTAAACGAAAATCTAGGATATAGGGTTCACAGTAACATCAAATCAAATTACCCGAAATGTTTCGGTGTAGTCCAACCGCGATACTAACACCAGACATTTAGGGGCGTACATTACACTATGATGAGTGATGGTGGCCTGCGAACTCAGTGATGTTATTCGAGCTGGAGTCAATGTTTCTTCTTCTTCGTCTGCTGGTTTGCTGGGCGTTATGGCGACCGTTTCGTTGAAACACAAACAAGCACAATAATGCCGATTTGCGTCGATGTCAGTTAGAACTGATACAAAGAATCGAGGCTCTTGTCGCTCGGTGGACAAGGCCCATCCTAGCGGCTGGCAAAACTGCAATAACGTAGTAATTTCGAGTGATTTTCGGTTATTGGAAATGTTTGAAAGGATTCAAATATACTCAATCAATAAAAGGTTGAAGATAGGCGAACCAATTTTCCAAGTGCAGTATCCGAACTGTCTAACTTTCAAGAAATCGGGCACAGTTCTTCAATAAAGGTAAGTATGTACATATTTAAAAGAATACTGAGAATTTAACAAAATGCAAATAGTGAAAAATACGCTGAAAAAATTGATGGATGCGGATTTATTAGCATCCTTATTCTATGGAAGCTTACTTAGCCAGAATTGGACTATTGTGATGCCGAAACATGACGACGATATGGGAACATCTACAAAATTCCTGAAGCAGAGAAGACATTGCTAAAAGAAGCGCGGTGCTCAAATAAATTGTGTTGCGCAAGAATAACTATCGGACGTTTGTTCTGAAAGATTGCCTTCACCAATGAATAGGACTGCGATTAAAAGCTGGCAGCAGTTTACCTTGGTTATAGGTTTCTTTTAAGCAGAATTTCATTGAAAAATATATTAGGCGTTTGAAAATATTCACACTGCATTTTATTCATGTGTTGAAAGATTGAATGGAATCCAATCGTTTCGATTGACTCGTCATTTCTGTAGGCATTCATAACTATGTGTAGTTTTCCAGGCGCTAATTAACCACTTTAACCACAAATCGATCGGCTGCGGTTCTCGTATTAAATTTCATCGAAAATCATGAATCAATATTTCTTTTTATTTGCTAAAGCGAACAAGTGTCCGCGGTGTAGAAAGGGTTTGGCGACTGTTGTGGCAGACAAGAGAAATACTCACCCATTCTATGCCTTCAATAAACGGCGTATCGCGCCAGTCCTTTTGCGGGAACCTCTGCAAAATTTTGCCGCTCTGTGTTTCAGTTCCTACGAAGAGAGCAAAGGTTAAGCTGTAAGATTTTCATGCACCCTGCTTGCTACTGACGAGGCGATATGGAAAAAAAAACGCCGAATGTGCATCTAGCAAGCAGATCGGTGGATTTCATCGCACTTTAACGTCGATGTGTTTGCAAGGTTACGGTTACTTACTTTCTTTCTCATGATCGTATCCAACAACGACGAAGTAATCTGCAAGCCGCGACATGTCTGCCGTTATTCAAGGAAACTCTTTTCGCATGAAAACGCACTCGATATATTCTTAGGAGCCCCCTTCACTTGCCGAACCATCGGAATGGGCTCTTGTGGCATATCGCAAGGACAAAGACATTAACTTCATGACAAAACACTGCGGCGGCAAATTCAGCAAGTGCACGCTCCCTGCAATAGTGCTCGCGCGGCTAAATTCACGACCGAAACCAACTTCTGCCACTCTTCCGGCCGTCGTGCAATTATCAGCATCGAACTCAAAAAATATCAACCAAACAAAGCCGTCGCCGTCGATGCAATTGCTCCCGACATAGCAGCGATAAACGTCAAAACGCCGTGCCCAATTCCGATTTGCATTCGAGGCCAACAGCGAAGGAATTGCCCGTTTGCGGTTTGAAGACGTCCTCGCTGCTATCGGCCGCACCCCGACGATGGCCCTTCCGCGATTCCGAAAAAATGAATGATGTTTTTGATTCCCGTCTCGACTCCACTTCACCGTTCTCAGGTTCAAACGCCGTGTCAGATTTTCATGAGCAGCATTCTAACCCGCTCGAGCCTGGAAACGATCGAATCGCCAGCGCATTGCACGCACCTGTGCCGCAAGCTTGGGAGCCAAATAAAACTTTGCGGAAAGGCTTGCTAAATTTACAAATTATGTCACTGTTTGAAAAAACACGGGTCACGAAGTAATCAAGAGGAATTTCGATCTATCCAGCTTAAACAACAACAACGTCCGCCTTGTACACTTGCCGAATATGACAACATGACGACGAACGACTCGCCCACATTGAACGCAACCGCTGTTCATTCAACTTTGAACGGACCCTTTTGTCATGCAACTTTGAACGGACTTAAATCGCATACCGTTCTTGGAAAGCGGAGGTGAACTGTTTCTGGAAAGCCATGAAGGAAATTTGCAAAAAGTTGCAGGCTTCGAATGAAGTGATATGGAGTTCAAAAATTGAATAGTTGAATAAATTGAATACATATAAAATAGAATAAATGAAAAAGGAGTTTAGTAAAAAAAATTAAGCCATACACCTGAAATTTATATGGACCCCAAATATAAATGATCTAAGGAAAACAGTAGCTTTTTCGTTGGCTTGCTACGGCGCTTCAGCTTATTTCCGACAAGAAATAAGATCCAAATTATGTATGTATATATTCTTTCGAAATCTTCCTATGACACCTTGAATTGGAATCAAACTACAAAACGTAATCTCACGGTCATCTTCAAACTAGTAACCAAAACGTACAAAACCTAACAAACTTCCTATGCTAGCCCCTTCAGCCGAAGTGTACAAAATAGCGTAAAAATTAAATTTGGAAGGTCTGATTTACATGGAAAGAACTAAATCTACACCGCATTGAACAGAACTCAGTGAAAATAGATAAAATATCTGAAAATAATATACTGTGATGAAGGTTGCTAGACCTGACCGCCTAAAAGAAGACCCTTTAAACACAGCTACCAGCATTTTCAACGTGTTTCCAAACAAAGTATAAGACATAACCATCCCAAAAACATTCCTGCAGGAAAAAAACGTGAACTAGTAAAATCCAGCTAAGGCTTTTAACCATCATTGACTAGGTACTAATACTTATAACATTTGAAATTGTTTCGGAAGTGCTATAAACGAACAAAATGGCAATTAATAAATTTTGATTAAGAGAATGATTTGAAGGATATGGATGTGGTTTTTGGTCGATAAAAGCCCGACATGCTAAGAAGCAGGAACGACTCGCCATCTTTTGAAGATTTCCATCTTTCAGTGTTGAAAAAACAACAAGAAAAATCAATAATCCTCTAATTTTCAACATTTTGACTAAGTTTAGATCAAAAATTAGCAATGGCTAGGTTTATAATTGCCGCCCATAGAAGCTCACCTCATTTCAACACTTAACTGCAATATCTTCCAAGCGGCAAAATTAACGATTGACATTTCTGGCAGTTGGCTCGCTTGAAGTGACGATTCGCATCTTAAGGTTTGAAGTATCGAACGTTTTGGATGGATTTTGAAGAGAATTAACTCACATTTAATTTTAATGAGCCACTTTTGAGCAGCGCACGTAATCATGAAAGGAAACAAAAACACTTGCGTGGACATCGAGTTTGAAGCTGATGTGTTTCCCCCCGAATGTGCCGCGGGGCTGTTGATTAGCACGATCGGTATGTTCGGGCTAGTTATCATAAGTGTGATTAATTTTTCCTGTCCCTAGAATATTTGCTCTTCCAGCGGCGCCAAATACCTTTCGTGTTCCCCACCTTCAAATATATGACATCGAAGTGGACGATGCAGGAAGACAACACCTATGAAATGTTCCATTTGGAGAAGCAACGGAGACTGGCGCTATCGACGTTGAGCGAAGTGAATGCACTGTGCGAGGTAGGCATGAAAACAATACCATATTCCCAGTCCAGCGTACTCAACTTATGTAGCTTATGCTACTTGTGAGTAGATCAATGTTCTGTGTGATTGCTACTAAGGAAACTAAAACTGTAAACGTCTTTCACAGCGCGCGCCATGAATTCCGCCCAATGGTCACACATATTTTCACTATTCAAATAATATTGCTTCGTAAAATATCGGTTTTATCATTGCAGCACTTAAAAACTGAGTCCAAATGCAACACAATCACCTCTGCACGTGTAATATTTGGCGCCACACCGTTGACGCCCAAAGAAGTGTACATTATTAAATTGCCAAAAGTGTGCAATCAACATCGCATTGGAAATCATCGAAAAACCACAGATCTCGCCATTCACAAAGTTCTAATGTAAAATAATCAAACATACTTATAAAAAGAGCTAACGATTTGGATTTCCAGGTTTCTACTTACTTGCGAGAAACTATACCATGTATTCTCTGCAAATATTGGCGTAACAAATATGTATTTAGAGATTGCAACACAAAGACTGTCGCAAAACAATAGTGATAATTTTCAAATTAAAGAAAGCAACGACTTTTCAGCTGCCTGTCGAGTAATCCATATAAATTTAATACGGAAACAATCGGAGATGCAAACAAACAATTGTTGTCGCAATATCAAAGTGTTCGATACTGTAGGAGAGATGAACATATGTGAAAACGACGGAAGCGTAGACGATGGCAATCAAGATGTTCCAGCAGTGTCTGACAATCTCGTTTGGAAAGAAGCAAAAATATTCGTAAGAGGTTTTAAGGATGTATTTGTGAGAGGACGAAACATATGGGAAGACTGATATATTTGCTATTTAAATTTATGTTGATTTTGCTTTTTATAAGATTATTCTCACCTATTTTGATAAAACAAAAGTTCAATTATTCAATTAGTGAAATATACAAAATTATTTCTAATTATAAAGTCAATTTTTTAAGTCTGAAAATGTATAAAGATCATGTTTATTAAATTTTTATGAATGAAAATACTTTGTGTGTGCATTTCAGCTGTGATGAAATAGCCTTTCTACGGAATACGCAAATCTTTATTACGGTTTTATCTTCAGAAAAGACTAGCGGCCACCCTATGACCAAGATTATCTTTTTGGTGGCAAATTGATGTTCCAAAGAAAACTCGACTCAAATGCTCGCACCACAATCTCACCGAGGACAGGCGAAAATTGAAATGTGGACACGTTTAACAGGGTACTTACCTAATTCTTCTTTCGACGTTAGTATTTTGCGCTGAGACAAGAGACTATCGGGCGAGAGCCGTGGAAGCGTCCACATTCTCGAGAGATTCTCATTATGCCGCGTGCTAGTACTTCTTCGAAAGTGAGACACCCATGAGTGTTGGCGGCCTTCATTTCTCGGCTTTTCATAAATACGCCTAGAAGTTCCGGCATTTACCCATGTGCTCCACTTAGTCACTGAAGTCTGTGCGGCTTCGCTAAGGCCACTGATCATGGTAGAAAAGAGTGTACATGGTTGCAACAACTTCGACAGACAACCATAGAATGCGGTGCTAAAAATTAAGATTTATCAATCGTTTTTAAAAGTTGCCCCAGTAGAAACGGCTCTAAGTTGCTCACATATATATGTAGCTACACAAATGAGCAATTTTGGAAAAAAGGAATGACTCTCTCCCTGTTTTCCAACAGGAATTTGATATAATTAAACTAGGAAGATAGACGAAAACAAGATAATTACGGCCATTAGGCACCACCGCATATCTTGTGCTACGATCCACTTAAAAACTCCTGGAAGCGATTTTAGCCCTGAGAGATCCATCGATTTTCAGTAAATCATACTCGTTGCGAGTTTGAAAGGCAATCAATAGGTATTGAAATCATTTGCTTTCTGGTTTGGGGAGACTGTTCACACACTTTCCATTCAGTCAGTATTGGCAATAGGAAACATCCAAATTGAGATGCATGGGTGTCATATTTGCTCTCCTTCCCGAAACATTACAAGGAGTCAAATGGATGCCGGGGCCCGGAAAAAATTCCCTCGAACTTTGATGAGATTCCAGTGGAAAGTTAAACGCAGAAGTTTGACTTTAGCGCTGTAAGTAGGGATCTCTTGAGCTCGACTCGAAACAAAAAACTGACTAATATGGTTATTGCTTCAACGCTTGGCTTCTTGACTTGCTGTAGCGCATCAGCAGTTATGTCGTGAGAGGTTCAGGCCTCGCTTCTACCAGTAAGTATGAACGAACATTGCACATAGGATGGAAAAAGTACTTCGATTACCTCTGAGGAACGATCTTTGCTGTAGGAGGTTTTACTATTCTAGTCATTTTGTGACTATGTGTTTGAATTTACGGATATAAAACCAACAGGTTAGCCCTCCACGTTAACAAACCGACAGTTTCTGCATTTTCAGATTGAATCGTTATCATCTTGTTCATTTCTTGCAGCTTAAATTGAAATCAAAGAACATAATACATTTATAGCCACTTTGAACAATAATATTCCCTCCACTAACAACTTTGCAACTCGTTTAGATTTTTGCGAAATAAAACAAAATTACAATTCTATAAAAAAAGTGAAATATATAATAGTTCATATATAACTCTATTAAAACTTAAAAACATTTGCTTCTCGATGAATTCCCCCTAGACGATGATGATTTCCTATTATTCTCGTTTCGGGCAGGCTCCTCGTCCAAAATGGACTCATCTATACAACTATCGTCGGGTATCGCTTCTTCGTCACTTCCGTCATCGTTTCTTCCGCTCAACGAAGATGTCTGCACATTTAAAGAAATTTAATCCACATCTTTTAATTGCAAAGATCATTCAATTTACCTGCGATCGAATACAATCCCCTTGTAGATCTTTATTTATAAGATTTCCCATGAAAAATACAGATGAACAATTATTGGCCGCCAGAGCAGCTTTCACTCGGAATACCAGATTTTCGATGGTTTCACGTAGAGCCGGGATTTGTATTACTATTGATGTGTTTCGGATAGCCTTAAATTAAATTGAATGCATGTTATGTTTGTATATTTTCACTAAGAATAATAAGCGAACTTTTGAATGGCAACAAAGATTGTGTAGAAATCGTGTGGTGACTTGTAACGTTTTCAGTAATTCATTGGCTCGTTCTGGATTTTTGCGCAGTGCTGTCTCAACTGCTGATAGGCCGTTTTGAAGAAATACTTTGACGAACAGATGTGAGTACTGCAAATATAAAGGTGTATGGTTTCATTTTTAGGATAAATCAATAAATTGGGAAATAAATATTGTTTGATGTAAAATTGAAAATGGATTGTTTTTGTTCCAAAAGGGAAAAAATATTCAAGAATAGTTAACATCAAAAGTTCATCTAAAATAAATTGTTTGATTTTTAATAGTGTAGTGTATTAACATATTGTAAACTGATACACC
Organism: Oxycera nigricornis; assembly: GCA_963942545.1. Lineage (NCBI taxonomy): Eukaryota > Metazoa > Arthropoda > Insecta > Diptera > Stratiomyidae > Oxycera > Oxycera nigricornis. The sequence continues at coordinate 8,735,497 of OZ012659.1, forward strand.
CTCCATCGATTAAAACATTCACATTTCATCCATGCCTTTACCCGATTAATGTGTCCATTGACAAATTCACTAGCACAGTATTTTCGTCATCGAATAGAAAACATCAGAAAGTGTCGCAAATTAAAGCTAGACCTTTGGGTCAATTAATTTATGAACCACTTGTACGTATCGATGATGATGCATTGGGATTGTGTTATGTATGATGAGGGCAATATATAAATATGGGCCGTGTGAAATGTTATTTTGAAGTTGATTCGCTGGAATGTTATATGATAAGTTGTAGAACAATAAATTCAGTAAATAAGTACAATGTACATGTAGTCATAAGGAACTGAAGAAAACAAGGAAGTCTGTGCCCAGATCAAAAACAAAAGAGTACTGTTTTCTTTTAATATAGGCAGAAGAGTGGACACCGAAAGCCCGAAAATGGCTAAATTTTCGAAGTCAGCATTACTGCGACTATACCGCTATCATTGGTAACTTTTTCAAATGCAATGTACGTTTCGCATATTCAATCTTTTTTTGAGCTTCGTGAAGGACTCAAAAGTCATCTCTGTCTTTGGTTTGTGATCATTCAACGCCCCATCACTGTCTGATCAGAATTGATTAGAAAATTTTTAATCGGAGAATAATACTGGCAAATTTATTTGATTAAAATAGTGCAACATAGAGTAATTGAAGCCACTGCAGCAATAACGAGGCAGCTCCATTTTTGCTAACGTTCTTTGAGAGACAAAAACGGTTTAATTTGTCAAATACTAGTTTCTAGCACTTGAAAGTTGTTGATGTGATGCTGAAAACCTTATTAAATAATGAGATGCGCTCATGATTGCTTTCACGTTTATTGAACTTGTTTATTTGTGATTTTTTCTTATTAATAGTAAATTTTTTGAACAATTGGTGGCAATTTGTGCAAAAATAGAATGTTAGGAAGTTTTTATCTGTATATTATTATTGCAAAATCTAAATTGCATGTTATAATTAAAATAATGTTATTCGTTAGCATCCTCGCTAGTGAGTTTCGTGTATTCTACATATTTTTCATATAAGACATATAAACTTCGAACACCGATGCTTACAATGAATAAAACGCTTACAGTTCAAGTAATTTTTAAGAATGATTTTCGTGCAGAGCGTTACTGTTGGCCAGAATAAGATTTTACCAACCAAACCATCAAAACTAAGAACACCAGTAGAGTACAACGACATCACCAGCAAACTAAAACGGAAAATCAAGACTGCAGAATTGGTCTTCACCAGCAGAAACAACCTGCTAAGCAACAAGCTTGGTACCACAAAGGACGAAACAAGAAAACTCGAAAAATGTGGGATATACGAGATGCAATGCAAGAACTGCAGCAAAAGATACATCGGGCAGACAAGAAGATCATTAGCAATACGGTTTAAAGAGCACATCAACGAAGCCAACAGAGCAAAAAATAACATACAGGCCGGAAAAACAGCAGAAGTAAGATCAAAGGTAGCAGAACATATCATCAGCGAGGACCACGAATTCGACATCGAAAACACGAAAATCGAAAGTGTAGGAAGCAATAGGCAGCTGGATGTGAAAGAAAGCATTGCGATCCACAAGGGAAAACGGTTGACGCTACTCAACGCTGATCAAGGAAACGGCTATTCGTGGTTATTCAAATACTTGAACCAGAAAATAATTAGAAAATAAGATACCTTTAACATAGAATTAAGCACCAATTAAAAACTAAGGGATATAATAAACAAGTAGGGATAAAAGTTTAATAGATAGAGATATAATTTACAAATAAGGAAGGATGTAATTAAAGAGTAAAGATATAAATAAGGACAAGATGCCTGGAGAGAATCAATCGTGAATTTATAACTGAAGAAGGCTGCAAGTAGTAGCCGAAATATATATTTGAAAAGAAAATAAAATTTGGTAAAAGAAAAAGTCACGACTTGTATTATTAAGATTTTACTTTAAAATAGAACATTTTTAGGGAAAATTATTCAAAGAAAAATATGTTTGGGACAACAGCCAGGCAGCTGACTCGCTGTTGCTAGAAACATAGGCATTACCTAGCTTGGTTTATTTTCGTCCGCTGTAATCATACATACAGTTGCGGACAAAAGTCTACGGCAGCACCTTATATTGAGGTTCTGGTTAATTGAAAGCTTTAATCAGAAATCCATCGATGCACATTTCTTCAGTAACGTAAATATATTTATAAAAAAACGCAAACAAAAACTTTTCATAACAAACTTAACGAGAAATTCATAAAAACATAAAAAAATTGAACGGACTAAAGTCTACGGCAGTCAGTGCTGACTGACTTATACACAAAAATAATTCCAAATAAACATTTTTTTTAAATTATTGGCTGGCTTAATACTTGGTTGGACCTCCTTTGGCATTAATTACTGCTTGTAGTCTGCGGGACGTGGAGGCGACTAAATTACCAGTTTCTGCGGATGTAATTTTCTCCCATTCTGTAATGAGCGCTTCCTTAAACAAATTTTTATTTTTTATGCAACATTTCCGAATTTTCCGATCCAGAAGCTCCCATACATATTCGATTGGGTTTAAATCCGAGGTTTGGGGAGATGTATTTAGCTGTATGGGATCGTAGTACAACAACCAGTTCTTGATTAAAAGTGCCGTGTACTTTGGATCATTGTCCTGTTGGAAAACTTCTCAACTCATGACCTTAAATGTTGTTCTAACAGGTTTTTGTAAACATAGCAGTCCATAATAGTTTCAACAAAAACCAATCTGCCGATCCCAGATGCAGCTATGACTCCCCAAACCACAATATTACCTCCACTGTGCTTGACAGTAGGAATCAAATTTTTGGTCTCTAAAGCCGTATTTTTTCTTCTTCATATTTTATTGCGATCATCACACCCGAACATGTTGTATTTCGACTCATCGGTAAAAAGGACTCGATTCCAAAAATCATTGTCCTTATTGATATGGGCCTTGGCGAACTCTAGGCGCAGAAGTCGGTTTTTTGCGGATATTAATGGTTTTTTTACGTGAAGTTCTGTCTTGAAACCCATTAGAATTCAATGCTCTCGAGATTGTTCTTGCATGGACATCTTTTTTCCTTACCGCAGCCACTTGTTTCATCAAATCTGAAGCACTTATTTTTGGATTCTTGTTCTTTTCTTTTAAAATTGAACTAATGTCTCTGCGCGAAAGCTTTTCATTCGGCCAGTTCACGGCTTATTTTCAATGGAACAACACTGTTTTCAAATTTTTTGATAATGGTATAAACAGAACTTCGTTTTAGTTTCAGTAATTTCACAATTTCCGAGCACGATTCATTGTCTTATACTGGATGGCTAAATTTCGGACATCACAAGAAATTTCTTTTCGCGATGATAATTTGCAGTCCTTACAGTTCGAAACTAGCGATAAACCTATAAAAGCGATGCAGCTGCACATGTACTGAAGAAATGTGTATCAATGAATTTCTGATTAAAGCTTCCAATTAACCAGAATCTCAATATAAGGTGCTGCTGTAGACTTTTGTCCGCCACTGTAGGTGGATCATTTTTGTTGTCCTAAATTTGACGGACATATCGAATGGTTTTGTGCATTTTACAATGCAGCTTCTTATTTTATCAGAAAATATGAAGCTGAGGTATAGGGTCTCAAAAAATGAATCCATAGACCGGAAACATGAAGAAATTTTATAGCAGGCGCGAAATTTTGACAAGGCATATTTCCGTCATACATATTAAAATTCAATTTCAATTTGAAATGATATCCACAGAAAATACCCGCATTATTGCGTTTGCAAAAGCAAATGAGTACAGAAGATACAAAAAGGTTTATGCATTATTTCTGTGGGTTAGTTCCATTGGCATGATCGTAACTGGTCTGATCGTCGCTGCTGGCGGTAATTTGCTTCATTTATAAGGACTACTAACAAATGAAAAAGTTATTTACATGTTATCCAAGGAACATTATATTTTTGATGCTGGCGAATGTAAAGCTTTTTTATATAGTGCAGCCTTTCTATTGGTTGCTGCGATTCTAGTTTTGTTGTCTGGTGTATTGACTTGTGCTGTAACGACGACTAAAGGTCAGTATGATGATAGTTACGGAGAATCCTATCAAAGAAACTACGATTTCAGGGAAATTTGTTTTAACGATTTGCCTGGGTCACATTTTTGCGACTGGCTTAGTTATATCTGGACTGATTTTGACCACCAAAATTTCGAAGCTGGTTCAATGGAACGACGAGAGCAATTCTACAGTTGACAGGTTTCGGAACACCCTGAATGATACTTTATATAAAGGCAATTGGTTAAGAATTCACAAGGAGTTTAGTTGCTGTACTGTTGATAGTCTAGAAGACCACCTTTACCTCGTTGAAGGCGTCAATAGCGTGAAAGCGCTACCCACTAATAGCACAAACTCAGCAGCTAGTATTTTTTTAACACCAAACGACACCCTTATCAACCAGCTCAAAATGGTTGCACAAAGTCTTGGGGCAAGAACTGATTATTGTATCAACATTGTACGGGATGCACATCGTGGATGTGGCAAACTATTGTTAAATCGACTGAAAAAGAACACAAGCATTTTGAGATTTTATGGCACTCTTTTATTACCCATGATCTTAATTGCTGATGTGCTGTTTTTCCTGGGTTATTTATGCTTCAGAGATGTTAAAATGAACGTTATGGTAAACGTCCAAACATAATACTTTAGCTTGAAGAGGGCAGGTTTAATTTTGTAGCCCAAAAATCAACATGTTAACTGAAATTTTATATGCGGCTAATTCGTATGTTTTCCATTATTTATAAATTGAAGTTTGCATGGTAATATACATATCTATTCTTGTTTGATGAGCAGTTTAATTGGACATTATATAATTTTTATTATAAGATTGATTATCACCATACGTCGTTAAATAAATATATTCAAAAAATGTCCTTTTGCTTGGAGATATTTGCTCGGTGTTATTCATGGAAATCAATAAAAAAAAGTCCGAGCCATTCAAAAAGTCGATGATCTTTAAAAGGCATTCGATCATAGGAGTTACTTCTATTATTTCAAAAACAGTTTTAATACATACCTTCAAAAATAGTGTGAAGTTTCTCGGAATATCCAAAGATTTCACAATGTCCAAAAGCAAATTTTGAATTTCGCAACTCTGCTCCCACTTGTTCAACATGTTTGGGGCTCTGTACTCCGAAACAGAGTCTTGCACTATATTTATAAATGAATCGCACAAACATTTGAACAGCATAGGAAAGTTTGCTCTAAACGGATTGTAGGTATGATTAAACGCGTCTCGAAACGAATGAATTGAATATGCTTACTTGTGAATGTTTGGGAATATTTTCAAGCAGTCGTCCTTCTTTTTCAAGTAACATATTTCCTCGGTTACAAGTTTCAAGATCGATTTTAATCTTTTGTAATCAGAATTTTCCAGGAATCCTATCAACAACTCATTCAGCAGAATATTGCATTGTGCACCCTTTTCTATAGTTCCGGCATAACCGTACCACTTTTTACATAATAAATTTTTACAAAGAAGTCCTGGAATATCGAAACATTAAGAAATATATAATTGATTTTCGAATCAGTCGCTTACGAATAGATTTCATAAAATCATGGTCCTTGGCAAAGCGTTTCAACGACGTGATAACGTGATATAAATGCACGGCAGATTTAATATCGATCACGATTTCTTCTAGATTAAGGAATTTCTTCGAAGCCAACTCTGTTAATTCGTCCACACTTTTTTCAGGTGTTGTTACAAACACGGAGTAATTATTTACGCTGCGCAGCACCTCTACAATTGTTGGCCGTTAAATTTATTTCTTCGACAATATTGAATATACCTTTTAGCGTCTTCTTTTCAGATTCATCGTCGAAACCAGACCAAGAAAACAATGCCGCGAAGAGACGCAAACAATACCCAAAGCAAATCTTTGAATAATTCATTTCTTCGGTGAATAGATCGGCATTTCCTAGCGCCCCTTTAACGGTGTCTATAGCTTTTTTCAATTTTTCCGACAGCTGTGAGAAAGGTACAAAAGTTTAACTATTTTTTTGTTTTGAACATTCATAGCAGACCTGTTGGAAATGTTCCATGATTTTCGGAACGAATCGAACTATGTCGCTTATCAAGTCTGCAGGATAGTTTATAAATTGAGACGAGGAATCATAGTTGAATTTTCTAACTCCCGAAACTGATTCTAACTTGTTTACCAGATCAGCTATGATAAATCTGAAAATTTACATTCAATGAAAATTTGTTAGCTTGCAACTTGAAGATGTATACCTGAATTCTAATAGGCCGATACTAGATCCTTCTTCTTCAGCTGGCAAGGGATATTTCGTAGTGAGATTCTCTCGTAGAATCAAAATTATGTCGGGATCCATTTGCCTGCAAATTTATAGAAATAATGTTAAGTTAATTAAATAAACGATCAGTATTTGAGATCAATATTGTTTATTATTATTAAAGGGTTTTATTTAATTCGTATGATTGCTTCCAATCTGGCGATGAATTTTTAAACTACTTTTGCTCAACCAAATAAGTTTCCGCTAAACGCTCATATTGTATCGTGATGGCTAAAAATGAAACTTAGTTTGGGATACACTAAAAAACGGCTTGGCCCAAAGTGTTGTAAAGAAGCGTTGTCCGTTCACATGCTCCTTAGAGAGGAGTGACGTTTGTGTATCTAATACTCATGTAAAAAGAGGGATGGAAAAAATGTATTAAAAAATTCGAAAGAAAAGTACAAAGTGAAGCACGTGGAAAATAAGACAGGTAAATTTTATAATTCAACCGATGATGTACTCAAAGCTAAAAAATAATCATAAACTAAATTTAGGATTTTGATCAAACTAAAATAAAGCTGTGAGGCATAAACTATTTGTTTTTGAAGAATCTGGCTTCCAGCTATCTTATTTGACCATAAGGCATAACATAAACAAAGCATAGAAAACATTTAACGCACATTTAAAACATTTAACGCCGCACAATCCACACCGACTGAGGCGGTACAAATTAATATTACAAGTGGTTTAGTAGATCTAAAAAACGGGAAAAGCGTGTGCGTTGGGAAATTATGGCAAAATGGAGTGGCCGTGCGGAAAAACCGGACAATAATTGAAGTGGCACGTTGTATGTTGATCGACGCGGCACTTCCGAACTCTTTTCGGGGAGAAGCAGTGTCGACAGCGGTTTATATTCAAAATCGAGTCGTAACTAGGGTAACGGAATCAATCCCGTACGAGCTGTGGAGTGGAAACAGAGTAACGCTCGAAAACATTCATCCTTTTGGGAGCAAATGCTTTGTACACATGCCGACTGAACAAATAAGAAAATTAGACAAAACAGGAAGTGAGATGATTTTTCTAGGGTATGATAGTGAATCAAAAGCATATCGATGTTACGACCCTGCGACACGCAAAGTGAAAATCAGTCGTGACGTCTAATTTGCGAAAGAAAATGGATAGACATCGATTTTCAATCCCATACGAGAAGAGGTGACAAGGAACAGCAAACTAAATCAAAAAAGAGGAAAATCGCGCTCAGGAAGAAGAATTAAAAGATGAAGAGCAGGAAATACATGCAGGGGCATCGAACCAGTTTCTAGGAGAGTGTCTACAAGGTCAACAAAAGAAAAGCCAGCAAAGAGATTGGTTGAAGAAATGAACTTGACGAGCGAAGAAAGTTACGAACCCAAAAGTTATGAGGATGCTACGTCCAGTACGGACAAAAACAAATGGATTGTGGCTATGCAAGAGGAAATGTAATCACTGGAAAAAAATAACACGTGAAAATTGACTCATTTACTTGAAAAAAAGAAAAGCCATCCGATGTAAATGGATATTCAAGATGACGGACGAAAAAAGGGAATGTGCAGCGGTACAAAGCTCGACTTGTGGCCCAAGGTTTTTCACAAAAATTCAGGACAGATTTCAATGAGGGAGGTTTTTGCTCCAGTCGTTCGCCAATCGACATTCAGAAGTTTGTTGTCAGTTTCAATTGTTCATCATCTTGACGCGAAATCTGCCTTTCTCAATGGAACGCTGGACGAGGCCATTTATATGAAACGGCCACCGGGTTTCGACCACGAGGATTCGAACAAAGTATGCTTGTTGAAGAAGAGTATTTACGGGCTGATGCAAGCAGCGAGGACTTGGAATGAAAATATACAAAGGATTGATATATCCTTAAATAATCACTCATAGGAAATTGGTGTTCTATACTAGTTTATTCGTTATCAAAACTGTCCAATTTCAGTACTGGAAAACGGAAGATATTTGTCCAGACGCCAATTACCTGAAAATACATCCTTTTGTTGGCGATTCATCAAAAGAAGGTTTATAATTTCTTGCACGTACTCCTGCACCGCTAACATTCTGGGATTTTGCTGCTGCTAAGATCGACATTCCCTCGGTCTCTGGGTGCACTTCTATTGTCTTGTTTTGTGCGTTAGATTTGGGTTTCGCTGCCTTTTTAGGTTTGCCTGTAGTGACGAGAGTCCATTATGGACATTAGCAATACAATAGATATTTGTGCACGTAGAAAGCGAACAGTGCATTGCCGAAACAATTATTTGCTTTAAGAACATCAACAAAATTATCGAAAACATTTAAGGTATAATAACAAGTTTCAAATACAATCCGTCTTACTTACCAGATGGTTTTTTGAAGACAGTTTCCAATTTCGTCTCGGCGATGAAATTGCTTATTGGGGGTGTATAATCCACTACAGGTTTAGATATTACTTTGTAAAACGATATTTCTATGTCGATCAATGCCGACAACCGTAGCAGGATCTAAACAGACATTTGTTTTAGTGTGTACGCTCTTTGGAGAATGTATTACCTTTCGTCGTATCATTTGCTGATCTTGACTAGCAAATGCGCTAATTGCTTCACGATACCAATTTATTAAGTAAAAGTACACATTTAGGATTTTCTTCGCAATTGACTCGTCGTATTCTTCAAAAACATCGATTTCAGACAATGGTCCATCCAGCTTTGGAATGATGGTAGCACAGCCAAGCAGAGCATTTATCGATTCCAGATTGCCACTGTATCGAATGAAGTGTAACGTGCGCATCAGATTAAACATCGACGGTAGCACTGTGATGGATGATGCAGAGCTAAAATCCAAGTGTTATCGGAAACCCGATGCAAAATTATACCAAATCGTGACATACTCTGCTTGCGGCTTAAAGCAGGGACCACCTAAATTAATTGCTATCGGGACTAGTTCACTGTCAATACTTGCATCTTCCTCGGGAATATTTATACAGTTTTCATAGAGCATATTGGGTAAACTAAAGCAAAAAATAAATAAACAACACGTTCATCAAACATATTCACTAAAACTTACAATCCTGTCGGCACTTCCTCTACTACAAAAAAATTTTGAAAATAATTTGTCGATAGATCGGATAACCATATCAAAAAGTGCCTATCAATTTGTTTTAATCCTTTCTTTTTATTCGAGTTGCATGGAGAGCATATTGATGCCATTTCATCGTAGAACAGGGCCAAGGTTTCAGCGCAATAGACAGTCGATGCAAATATTCGTCCTAAAATAATAAGTAAATGCATGAAAAAAGTTTTTCAAAGCCACGTGTCTTACCGATATAGTTCGCAGCATCCCTTGCCCGTCCATCCGGCAGATCTTCGACAGCATTATAGGATCCATTTAAATCGTAAATGGAATCTCCACAATCCACGGCTTCGGTACGTATAATTTGATTTATCAATTGAACCATTCCAATGATGCCTTGCTTCTTTATTCTAGAAAATATTATTTTAGTTTATGCATTTTTATACTGTGTTTGGTCTCTGATCTAACATTGGTGTTCGACTGAGAATTTGTTTTTTTACGAGCATATCAATGTGATCCTGCAACATTTGGCATTCGCTCAACGGAGGCGGTGGATAGGCAATTAAACACAACAACTCCATAAGTGTTCGATATTGTTTGAGATTGAAGTCTCCTATACGATCTAGAAGGGGCTGAAAAAATATTATGAATTATATTTGAAACGGACTGCGTATTGAAATCATAATCATTTTTGTTTGGAAATATATTAGACATTCATAGACGCCTACCAACAAAAGAAGTCCACAGTTTTGCATTTCTTTTCCGTATAAACTGTTCAATTCGTTTAGCATCTCAAGTGCTAGCGTGGTCGAATCGGGTGATGATTGGTTGCAAGCCAGCTCGACTAGATTTACTAAAATCTTTTTCTGGAAATTATCGTTCACAGGAAACATTTTTCTGTGAACGAGATTCTTTCAATGTAAATTTATCATAGAATAGCATGAGCTTAGCAGCATACCGGTAGCAGTTCTTAGCAAAGGACGCTATTAAATGATTTTTTTCTTTTAAAAAATTGTGAAGTGTCGTCAGAAAAATCTCAGCTTGTTGATCAAACACAAATGGCAAGTCCATGCGAACCTCGTTCACAGTGGCTACGTTGAAATGCTCTAATTTTATACGCCTGCGTATCTAAAATAATATAGACATTGGTGGGTCATTTTCAATTGTAAATTGTATTCGTTAGATACCAGATTTTCTAAGTAATTATATTTGTCTTCTCGAATTGACATGAGCATTAATAGGATGACAAAATCGATTGGTCTGCAACGGAAGCGAAATAGGATTTAATCAAAATATTAAGCGATCGACGAAGCAAATTGCTTTTCAATAAAGTTTCTCCTAATCTTGATTAGAAAATATATGTACCTGAGTTCATTCACTGACACATTTTGAACGACTTTTTGCCATGTATCAAATATTTTTTTAGATCTTGTTAATGCTTGCTTAACATTGATAAACGTATCCAATTCGATCTTCTTCCTTTCGTCATTTTCATATGTGGCACTGAATTTCAAAGAAGACCTCAAATCGTTGATTAACTAGGACAAAAATTTAGACTCATACAACTTGGCCTATGGCATACATAAGGAGCTTACATTTGGCAACACTTCATCATCTTCGTATCCAGGTTTTAGTAAGAATTTCGTAAACGTCGGAAACAACTGAAATAATGCATAACGTTGTAAGTAGCTTAACACAAATACAATACAACACATTACCGCGATATCACAATCATTCTTCATAAATCTCAAGATTTTATTTCTCACTTTTGTTTGGATTTTCGTACTAAGATACATATTGGTGAAAGTTTGTACAGTTTGAGGGTTCAGAAGTTCTTCATTTGAAGCAATATTATTTCTAAAAATAGAAGGAAATGTTACGTTTCAGAGAATATTCAAGGGACTACACGCTTTCTTCAGCTTACATTAAAAACTCTACGAAGTCGTCGTGATGTGATGGACTCAGAACATATTCAGCTTGGGCGATTACTTCTCGCCTGGCTCGTGAAGTGGCTCGCGTATAAATTTCTGTAATTTTGTCGTACAACAGACCGCCATGAATTGCAGCGACAAATTTCAATTGTGACAACATCAACGGTAGAAGTGGCGGATCAGCACTCAAATTTTTACTACAACAGGATTAATTGAAATTGTATGAAACAATGAATGATTGGTTTATCATTTAAAACTCACTCATCTTCAGCTAAGTGCAACAATTTCGATGTGAGTATTCCAATTAAATCGGTTTGCAAGAATTCGACCATCAAAAAGTTCATCATCATGCTGTCCTGCGATTGAACTGTGGTTTCTGCACCGGAAATATTTATTGTACAGCCACTCATTAGCTTCACTACTGTGCTGTGTGATTCCATTGCTTCTTGTAAACCTTCTATAAACATTTTAATGTTTTCCGGGAAATCTTGATGATTTCTTAGTTGATTTCGGAAGCGATTAACAAATGCGATATGATCGCAAGCTGCAAAATAGAAGACATGCAGCAGAATGTCGGGTTAAGTCGTATTAAGTTAACATCATCACTAGAATCACCATGCAAAGATAATCATGTTATACGTATTATGGACGCATGATTCTAAAATGATTTTTACATACAGTGCTGTGCAAAACTTAAGCAGTTCACTACATGTCGGAATGAAAGGGAAAATTGCAATCAAAATATGAAGAATTTTTTCCCTTTTTTTTAATTTACACATTGGCAAGTTGCTTAAAGCTCTGCAATTAAAAAGTACATCAGTATTTTAACTGTTCTTAAAAAAAACAAAAACAAAATACACCAACAAAAAGGCTGTGCAAAATCAAACAACTTTTATTAATATTTCGTGTACTGGCCGTTATTTTTTATAACAGCGGCACATCTGCGAGGCATTGACTCAACTAAATTATTTAAAATTGATATGTCAATTTTTTCCCATTCGGTTTTAAGGTTTGGAAACAATTGGTCCTTGTTTGCAAACTGTACTGTTCCCATACGCCGTTTCAATATACCGAACAAGTTTCCTATAGGATTAAAGTCGGGCGATTGTGCCGGCCAATCAAGAACTTGAGCTAAACCATTTTTTAACCAACTTCGATGTGTTTCGGGTCATTATCATGTTGAAACACCGATCCAAGTGGCATATTACACTCTGCATAAAGTAACACTCCAGATTTTAAGATGTCCTTATACATGAATCTGTCCATAATTTCTGTTATTCTATGAAAAGGACCAAGACCTAATGCTGAGAAACATGTCCAGACCATGACGCTTCCTCTCCCATGTTTAACCGTTTTCCTACAGAAGTGTGGATTCAGTTGTTGTCCCTTTTCACGCCTCACACGGAGAAAGCCATCAGAATTGAAGAGGTTGAACTTGGATTCGTCGCTAAATAAAACGCTCTTCCATTTAGCAACTGACCAGTAAAGATGGTTTTTAGCAAATTCAAGCCTAAATGATATTTTAAACGATATAAATAGTAAAATAATAATGTTTAAAAGTGTTGTTCGAGCAGTTTACCGTTTCCTAGCATGTCTTTTTGTGAGCAATGTTTTTTTAAAAGTTGTATAGCTTTTTAGATTGAATTCAATTGCCCGTCTGCGAACAGTGCTCGAGTTGACATTTAAGCCTAGCTCTTTTACAACTACTTTTTAAGAAATAAACGGTTTTATCAATTTTTTAATTTGTAAGTCATCTCTAATGGTAGTTTTACGCGGCTTTCCACCAAAATTTACACTTTTCACACTACCCGTGTTTTTATATTTCGTAATTCATCTTGAAATTAAAGATTTGTTTATATTTAACGATTTGGCAATCTCCATTTGCGTTTTTCCGGAATAATATAGCGAAATTACGTTTGATTTAAATCTATTATTGTACTGATTACGCTGCATTTTAAATTTTATTTTTTAGACACAACTAAACCCAAAGGGAAGACGATTTTTACTGATCTAATTGACACGAGCATCAGAAAAAACAAAACATCGGGAAATCCCCGTTATCTTTTGTTCTGACTGAGAATCGTAGCTACGTTTTTAAAGTTGCTTAGATTTTGCACAGCCTTTTTGTTGGTGTATTTTGTTTTTGTTTCTTTTTAAGAACAGTTAAAATACTGTTGTACTTTTTTTATTGCAGAGCTTTAAGCAACATGCTAACGTGTTAATTTAAAAAAAAAAGGAAAAATATTCTTTATATTACATGTAGTGAGTGGCTTAAGTTTTGCACAGCACTGTAGTTTATAACATATTTCATTAAATTTAAAGTTATTTATGAACACATTTGGTATGTTAAGGTTCGAGGCGGCGAGGAAGGAGGCTGTGATGTGACGAGGTGCGTCATATATATATATATATATATATATATATATATATATATATATATATATATAGCAAGAATCGATCATATCGTTGTATATCGTACGTTTCGCAAACATAGATCATATCTACAGGGTTAACAGTGAAAATAGTGGTGCTCGCGTCCAAATTTAATTCAAGAAGTACGTATACAATCCTTATTATTAAGCTCCAAGGCGTTATTTGTGCGTGTCATTGATTGTTTAATGTTAAGATATTTCAATTGTTTGCAAATTGGACATTTTTTGATTGCGTTTCACACAGGACTTCATCTTAATTTGGAGCCATTTCATTCGATACCTACACAGCACATAGCTTTCCGGCTCGTCAATTTCAGCGCCGGCTTTCATAAGGACCATCTCATAGTAGGAGTTCGGTGCTCGACTCATTGTTTTCGATTGTGTTCTATGCAGGGTGCTTCGCTGCGATAAATACCGCCTTTGCGTTGGCGGTTGGCTCGCAGGCACCGAGCTTTGACTCGACGGCAAGTCCATTTCGGCGTTTTGCATTTCCAAGTGCTGTTTGGGATCATCGGTGTGTGTCCTCTGTAAACGTTGCGGCACAAAATAGTTATTATGATTAGATACTTGCAATACTTACTCTCACTTTCGCAGGGACATTCTCAACAATTGGCGAAAGCACTGACTGGGTTTTATCAATTGCGGTTTGAGCAATGGCCGCCGCTTTTTTGTTTCTGTATCTCCTGTTTTTATACATTTCGCAAATAGAGCCAATGAACACAACCTCGTTCGGAATGTTTTGCTGACTTTCAAAAATGCCAAAAACGAATTTCGCGGGAAAAGAGCGAACGCCCAAAAGTGTGGAAGCTGTGGAACTCGTTGAGTTTGAATGCATCTGTCAACTGACAGCCTCAGCTGACCGATTTGAGGTTATGATCTACGACAGCGTACACAGCGATGTCAGGACTCCGTGGTGTTGTGCTAAATTCCGTAAAGTCAATTTTCACACCGATAGTAACATCTGTGCGATTTCGATATCACGCTGACAAAATAGCGAAAGGCCCGCTTTTACGGCGATATGGATACAAAGACCGAGTGGAGTTTCGCGGTCTCCTACCGCATCTAGACAATGGACAGAAAATCCCCATGCCCGAGTATCGTCCCAAGAATCCGTGGACCGAGAAACGAGCATTGTTCGGCCAAAACGACTACATCGATATTCTGGGCAACGATCGAATGCACCCAACGCGAGTCCTTTATTCAGTTCCCTCGTGGATTCGCGGAGTTGCCGGCAATGAATATCAGAACTTGCTGAGAAAGAGAAAAATGTTGGTTAGTTCCAAGTATCCAGTCGCACGGCCTACAAAGTGGAAACAAATGCAGAAGCGTATATTGTATCTGTATCGAAAACTGAATAGGAAGACTCCGACTGGATTCTCTAGACAGTAAAATGTATAACGTAAGAGTACTTGGTAATAAATATTGTTTTAAATTAAATTAGTTGCATATTTTTTGTGTCTGTGAGAAGCGGTGGATGAATTTACGCAGAGATTAGTTTCATTATTAAATTCCGTAGACAGGATATTTCGGCTGCAGTTGACAAGTATCTGAAATTGCGAAATAGCGTATTTTCTAGCTCACTCATATACGCAGATTGCATATTGAATCACGTTGCGAAGCGCATCTTGAAATTTTTGCGACGCGGAGGGATGGAAATCTTCATAAGATACCGACTAATACCAGCTTCTCTGCATGCCAGATTTTTACCGGTTGAAACGACCTCCTCCTTAAGCACATTTTACACTCACATTGTTTACACAATATAATTGATGTTACATTAATTTGGAAGTTCTAATAAACCTACGAATCGCGGATTTCACTCCGAATAGATCAAATCTTAACTTCGCTGGTTAAATAATGAAAATATATTTGGGTTGGTACTCCAAAAGAACACTTAGCATCTGCATGAATTGACTAGATTCATTTACTCCAGTTCACATAAATTTGTTTTCTTATTCTCGTCCCATTCACCTATAAAAACGATCAGCTCCTAAATTTATTTCCGGGAAATACTTTTAGTTAAATTGTTTGTTTTTTCAAATCTGAAACATGCAGGCCAACTGCAATTCCTCAGAATATTAACTTTATGTTCGACAGGATCATCTTTGAATGTGAAGTGGCTTTGTCAAGAAATATGCAGATTTGGCGACTTTGTGCATTCATTTTTTCATTGAATTCAATAAGGCACTCCGCCATTATCGTAGATGTCATCCACGCTTTATTTAATTTCCATGTGACAATTAAATTTCTTGTAACTATATGACGGAAACAACGTGGTTTCTTCGCTTTACCGATAATCAAGGGCTTTTCAAAAGATCCATCAGCAAAGGCACACAAAAGAAGAGTTAGTCTTTCCTTCGAATGCTTTCCATCATAAATTTTTTCTCCTTTCAACTGAAGGGTTTTGTCCGGTAAAATACGAAAAAATAGCGCAGTCTCATCTACATTGGCAATATCTTTTATGTCATATTCCTTTATCATTTGACCAACTTTTAATTTCCAATCATCTGCTTCAACCTCCGACACATCTCTTCATTCTCCGCAAATTTTGGAGAATGTAAGTGAGTATCGTTTCCGGAAGCTCTCCAGACATCCGTTAGAGGCTTTAAGTGTATGGAGATTCTTTTAATTTGCTATATCTCTTGCCTTTTGCTGGAGGATCGGTCCCGAAATAGGCAGATTTTTCGCCCTAGCTGCAACCAACCACCTAAACACACGTGTGTTTACCTCTTCATTTCTTGTGTCTTTAAGACGCCTTTTAATGTGTGTACTAACACCCGCCAACCATTGGCCTTTAAATTTGGCTGCGTTCTTAAGAACTTTTCATGTTCCTCGATAATCGCATTTTTTTCCTTCGAGTTCAATATCTTCATTTTCGTCTACATAAAATGCGAACAATCAATAATGTGTGTGCGAAAATACGTTAACTGCTTACGTATCACACTGTACACTCAGAACTTTAAAAATTTGCGCCAGACCTTAAAATCGTACGTACTCAAACCTAAGCACAGCACAACATGTATGTACGTTAAATTCAATTGAGAAATTTCATCAAGACAGATTCACCGTTCTTAAAAACTAAAAAACAAAGCAAAATAAACACAGCTGCATTATGAAACCGATTCCAAGAATAAAGCGCTCAAAAACCGTTCCGCCGAATAAAACAATAACATTAAAAAATCATTTCTCGCCTGGGTTTTTACCTAAGATGAGCTGTTATCAAATATTTATCTATTCGCTTGCGTCCTTTTAATTTTTCACCAGAAGTTTCCAGACTGCTTTCATTGATCCCACTTTGCAAGAAGACAATTCCGGGCTATGCAGGCTCTAAATGACCAAAATATCACAAGTTTGGTATTCCGGGTTCGCGTTGAACAGGTTCCGGCTTATATAGATTCAATTCGTATGAAAATCATGAGTAAATGCACGGGACCCTCGATATTCTCGATTGTACATAATGAATAAATCAAGCGTTAACGTCCTAATAATAATTAATTCCAAACAGCATGGAGTTCTTTTCTATTTTATTTTTTAATGTATTAAGGCATTCGATTGACAAACTGATTTTGTTTAATAAGTAGCAAGCAAATACCTTACAAACCTAAAAGCTTTTATTTGTTTCAACTTTTTCATTTATTCTGAGTTAAATAATACAGTATTTATAATAATACAATCGATTTTTTTCTGTTTATATGAAAAAAAAATTATAATAATAATTCAAAAAATATAAATAGAATTGTCTCAACGCTTTCTTCTCTACTGTGTCTCGCCTAACTTAAATAAAAAGCCAATATACGTTTCAGCGTCACATAACTAGTTATTTGATCCACAAATTACAGTTGCAATCGCGAATAAAAGCATTCAATCAAAATGTCGAAATGTCTTGGTGGAAATAATTATCATTAAAATTATCATGAATCTGGCTAAATTAGTACGAATGAATTGATTACGTTCCCCGTTAAACATTGTATATACGTTATTAATTTCCCTTCGTAGCCTCCTTGGCCGCCATTATTAATGGTGTTAGACTGGCTAAGGGTCGTGCTAGTTTCAAGAATGGATGCTGAAAATAGAGTGAGTATGGAAGGTGATATAAGTGCTTGCCAAAAATATACATATGTTTGTGCATCGGACGTACCTTTAATAATTCGTAGGCACTCGATCTACGATCAACATCAACCTCCAAACATTTGTCAAGAAAGTCTTGGAATATCGTTGAAAGTTTGTCCTTTTCTTTAATTTCTGGTTTACCATTAGTTGCTATAAGGTACAATGCTTTGAGAGGATTCTCATTCAGGTAAGGCGGTTCCCCCTCAACCATCTCGATCGCCATGATTCCCAACGACCACAAGTCCACCTACGGAAGAGTTGCATTTACTAACTGATTCGCTGTCTAATAGGCTGAGCCCCGAGGAAATTCAGGGAATGAAACACCTCGCGCATACGTACCTTTGGCCCGTATTGTTTTCGAGTAACAACCTCCGGTGCCATCCAATATGGTGTACCGACCATTGTTGTGCGCTTCGATTGCTCGGGCGAAATTTGTGCACAAAAACCGAAATCTGTCAACTTAACACTACCATCTAATCCCAACAGTATATTGTCACTTTTTATATCTCTATGTATCACTTGGTTGCTATGTAAAAATTCTAGAGCTTGTAATACTTCGCGGCATACGGCGGCTATTTGGCCCTCGTCCATACACGTCTCAGTTACAACATCAGTCAAGGAGCCGCCTGGCAAGTATTCCATCACGACCCATAATTCTTCGTTCACTAAATAACTATCCAGATAATTCACCACGTTCGGATGCTTGTTTTCTCGCATCACAAGAATCTCGTTGATGATCAGTTCTTTCTTTGGTTGCTGGCTTAAGTTCATTTGCTTGATCGCCACCTCCATGCCCGTCGAGCTCTCGATGGCCGTGTACACCGTCCCCGACGCGCCCTGTCCAATTTTCTCCATTTTCGTGTATTTCCGATTCGGGTCGCCCACGCTCACGATCGTCCGCAATTTCTCCAGAATCTCCTCGTCGGTCATTTTCTTCTTTTTCACGGCGGCCCCGCGCGACTCGTTCGTGGGGGTCGTTTGCGCATTTTGCGCAGAAGGAGCCTGCGGCTGCAGCAGCGGCCCCGCCGTTATTGTTGCATTCGTCGATTGTATGTTGTTGATCGACAGATTGTTGGTGTTGTTCAGCGTTGAATTGGATGTGGTTAGCGTCGCCACATTGTTGCTCGTTTGTTGCAACGTGGAGTTGGCGTTGGCCGTCAGATTGTTTGCATTGTTCTTGTTTTTGTCGAGAGTCGGGCTCTTTAGTGTGGGGCTTGTGTGAACCGGCGGCACTGATGGCGGAAGTTGCGGCGGCAATGGTTGATGCTGTGGCGACGGGATGTCCTCGATAGGCCGCGTGTAGATGGATTTTGTTCGTTCGGGACGACTAGCGATTGGTGGCGGTGGAGCGATATCGTCTTCATTGGTTGAACTATGCGATGAAGGGACTAAATTATGCGAGTGCGATAGACTTAGAGGAATCACTTGCGGACCGGCGTGTGATTCAGAATCAGTTGGAGTACTACTTGGACTGCTGCTACTAACACGACTCAGCGATGAACCTGAATGGAAAGAACAGAATATTTGTTAGCAACAGAACGCATGAAGATAAAACCGTGGAATTGTAGTAAATAGTTTACCTGAATGCGTTGTAGTTGCATTTGTCATATATTTTGAGTTAGGCCGTTGCTTGCTGGTATTGTCGTACCATTTCAGCACATCAAGTACAGCTTGTGGATTTTTCTTTTGCTCCTGCTTACTTATGTTCGAGTTCATCAATAAACGTGCCCATGCTTCAGGCATTCCCTGTAAAGAAAAAATCAAATAAAATTTTTGTTTTTAATTTTCCATGCCAAATTTTAATCATTTACATCACAATATCAACATTATCCAGTTAATGTGAAGCAGTTTAATCGATTCTTACGTATCGAAATGAATGATATCTAACGTTCGAAATGAGTTCTATTTCATATTATTATTAAGAATTACATAATAAATTATGCTAAATCTTATTTCTAGAAAGCACTAGCTACGCAGGCCTTAGGCTTATCATATTAATGTGTGTAATATAGTTTAAGTTTGCTTATATTTTATATTATATCTTGATTTTTAATGATTTTGTTAGCGCGTATATTTTTTTAATGTTGTCAGTAGATGGATTTGCTAGTAGTGCGGTGGCTTCTGGTGGTATTTTGTAAAAAATTTTGATTTTTGTACCGGCGGGGCAGTCGCATAACATGTGTTTAATGTTTATCAATGTTCCACTGTTGCATAGATGGCAGCGCGGTTTTGGTTTTTTAGATATAAGGTGTTCGTGTGTTGTTGTGGTATGCCCTAGGCGTAGCCGGCTGAAGATGATACAATGCGTCCGTGGAATTCCTGGGGGGAAGATTATGGGTGTTTTATTCGGATTGATGGATTGATAATGATGCATGTAGGCAGCCCACTTTGAAGATGCTGTTGTTAACAGGTGTTTTTTAACCAAATTGTAGATGTCCTTTTTATTGAAAGTGTGTTGCATGTATACCGGGGCTGTTGACGCGTATTTAGCAATCGAATCAGCAAAGACGTTTCCTGGAATGTTGGCGTGTCCTGGTACCCATAGTAGTTTTATTTTGTTTTGTTTTTCGAAGAGTTTGTTTCTTATGTTTGTTATTATTGGGTCGGAGTTGTTGATATTTTTTAAAGTGTCAATGCATGATCTGCTATCTGTGCATATTATAAATTTGCCTGATGTTGAGGCCGCATAGGTAGTTGCATTTAATATGGCTTGCATTTCAGCGGTGAAAATTGAAGAATATTTGGGCAGGATCCCGATTTTGAGAATTTTGTTAGTTGTAGTTACCGCGAAACCTACATTCTCGGCAGTTTTTGATCCGTCTGTAAATATTAATTTCCAGCCGGACATTAGCCAGGGATCTGTGTGTGATTTGAATAATTGGTAGTAGACGTTGTGGTTCGTTGAATTTTTTCGATGGGCTGTTAATTCGACCATGAATGAGTTTGTTGGGAGTAGCCACGGTGGGTGGCAGGGTTTAGTTTTTTTGATAGGGTAGATTGTGATGTCCAGTTCTGCTGCAAACTCGAGTGCGCGGGATAGGCAGGAATTCTGTTTTGGTTTTCTTTTTCGTCTCCTCAGTGCTTTGATATCCGCTTCGAGTAGAGATTGCTGGGGAAGGATGAGTTTCGCGGCTAGATGTCCCATGAGTTGGTCTCTTCTGTCTTCTAGTGAAGGTAGGCCTGTTTCTGCGAGGATGCAGTTTATGGGTGTCGTGCGGAAAGCGCCGATCGTTCTTCGTGCCGCTGTGTGATACAACGTTTTTACTTTATGGAGTTGGTTTTTCGCTGCAAAGCCGTAGACTGGCAGCCCGTAATCGAGCTTAGATAATAAAAGTGCTCGTACAATATTTATTAAGGTGTTGGGATGTGTTTCGGATTTTAAACTGGATAGATATTTAACAATGTTGAGTCGGTTTCTTATTTGCTTGACTAGTTTGTGTATGTGATTGTTCCAGAGGTTGCGTTTATTGAACACAAGGCCTAGGATTTTAAGATTTTCTACGTTTGTTAGGGTGTGATTATTTAATTTTAATGTTGGGGCTTCGCACAGTCTTTTGCGGCAAACGTGTAAATGTTGACACTTTGTCGGCGATAACTTAGCACCGGATCTGTTGGTCCATTCAAGTATTTCCCGAAGTAATGTGTTGAGTTTGAGCTGGAATTCGTCTTTGTTTTTGATTTTAGAGAAAAGATACAGGTCATCTGCATATATGCAAAATCGGAAGAATTTTTGGTTTGTAATTATTCTGTACATTTCTTCGTATGCTATTAAGAAAAGTGTAACTGATAGGGGTGATCCTTGTGGGATGCCATTGAACATTCGGTATGTTGAGGAGAAGTGATTATTGACTCGTACTATAAACTGCCGATTGGATAGAAAGTTTTTGACATAGTTATATATTTTTGGACCAATTTTGCAGGAGCTTAGAAAGTTGAGGACTGTGTGTATGCCAATCCGGTCAAATGCTCTTTCGAAGTCTATGCTAACAATGGATCCGTGGTTTTGGGATGCTAGAAGGTTCGTGATGAAGTGTTCGAAGTGAAGAATAATATCCATGGTGCCTTTCCCGTTCTTGAATGCTGTTTGTTTTTCCGAGAGGAGATTGTTCTTTTGGAGAAACCATATGAGCCGGCGGGAGATAATCTTTTCCAGAGTTTTTGCTATGCAGGGGAGCAAGGAGATAGGTCTGTGGCCATCGATCGTGTTGACGGGTTTGCCTGGTTTATGCAGGGGAAATACAATGGCTAATTTCCAGGCCTGTGGTATGATGGATTTTGTTAGTATATTATTGTAAAGTGTAAGTAGTCGTTTCCGGAGCTTTTGGCTTGCATTTTTAAGCATAGGGTAGGGGATGTTGTCTTTCCCAGGAGTTGTCCCACTTAGAGCGGAGAGACAGGATTCTAGTTCCAGGCTTGAGATTGGAAGTTCTATTTCTTTTGCTGATCTGGATAGCGTTGTTGAGAATGGAGTATATGTATCCTTGAGAGTGTTTGTTTTGTAGTTTGAAAATTCGGGGTGAAAAGCGGAATCTTTGGAGTAGTCTGACCAACTTTTGCCGAAGGCATTTGCAATGGCTGTTGGATCCGTGACTGTTGCCTCATTCGCTATCTCGATGGATTTAATGTTGAATGGGGTTTGTTGGCCTGCCAGTTTTTTTATCTTCTGCCAAATTTGGGTTGAAGTGGTATTGGGATTGATAGATTTTGAAAAGGATTGGAAAGAGGCAGCTTTAGCGTTTTTGCACTCCCTTTTGAATGTACTTTTGAGTTTTTTGTATGCCAGTAGGTTTGAGGTACTTGGCGTGTTTTTAAACACGTTGAATCCTTTTTGCTTCTTTGCTCGAAGGTCAGCCAGTTGGGGTGTCCACCATGCGGTATACTTAAGCCTTTGTTGAGGGTGTGTTAGCGGAATTGATAAATTTGCACTTTGTTTTAGGACTTTAGTGATGGTTGCTGCTTCTTTGTTGGTATTTTCGTCTGGTGGTTGGTGAGCGAGAAAAGTGTCCAGATGTGTCTGAAAATTCTTCCAGTTGGCAGCCAGAAGTTTGTGTTTGGGAATGAATTTCCCTATTCCGCTTGGTCTCCCTATGGTGATCTTGATTGGGTAGTGATCGCTCCCGTGTAAAGAGTTTGCTCGCTTCCAGCTGAGTTTAGGTAGAAGGCAGGGGGTGCACAAGGATAAGTCGATGTGGGTGAAGGTATTATGCGTTGAAAAATGTGTAGGCGATCCGTCGTTTAGGACACAAAGGTTAGAGTTGATGATGAACTGTCCCGTGATTTTTCCCCGGCTGTTGTGGGTTGAGGATCCCCAAATGGGATTCCAGCTGTTGAAGTCACCTAATATTAGAGCTGGTTTTAAGATAGATGTGTAGATGTTGTCAAGGATGTTGAGGTCTGGGGCGACGTTGGGAGGGATGTATATGCTAACAATTGTGAATTTAATTACACTTGTTATGTACAAGGAAATCCATTGGATTCCGTTGGTGGACCCCTTTAGCTTGTCGTGTTGTATATTGTGTTTCACCAGTAGTCCAACGCCGCGCTTGGACGAAGGGCTGTTAGGAGCATTGATGAAAAACGGGTGGTAATTTTTAGGTGCTATGATGTTTTTGTCATGTGGCATATGGGTCTCTTGAAGTGCGATAATATCGGGGTTTTTCTCGTTAATAAGAAGTTGCAGTTGATGTAGGTTGTTCAGGTACCCGTTCATATTCCACTGCACGATGCTGAGGGACATTGTTGTTTGCGGAAAGTGTCAAATTCTGACTTCTGTAGTATTTACCCGTGTAAATGCTACAGAAGTAGGTTGTGGTATTGTTGAGTACTCTAAATTGTTGTTTATAAGCATGTATAAATGAATTAGAGTTGGTAACGGGTTTGTTTTCAGGTCATTGATTCTTCGCTGTCACTGTCGTCGAGGGGATTCGATTCTGCGATGGAAGGTTGATTTCGTGTTTGATGTAGATTGTTTGTTGTGGGGTTTGTAATTTTTTCGTTTTTTGGGTTAATTGTGAGGCTGAATGTGTTTGGAGTGTTTGTTTTCATTGAGTAGTTGTTTTGTATGTCTTGGGTTTGGTTGAATTGTGAAAATAATGTTGGTATTTTCTCTGTTGGACTGCTCGAGAGCGAGCTAGGTTTGTCGGTTCGGTTGTACTTGTTTGTGTTTATTGGGCTTTTTACTGCATTGGAGGTAGTTAGTCCTGATGAGCAAAGTGTATCTGATGCTGTAACTGTGTTTTGTACGATTTGTTTCGTGCTTGCATTTGTGTTTGTTATTCCAGGTGCATTTGCGGTTATTTTTTGACGGTTTTGTCTTTTTTTGATGGCATCGTGGAGGTTTTCTGTGACTACTGGTAGGGTGATTGTTGTTGTGTTTGCGTTCGTTTTTTCGACCGCTGTTCTATAGGAACATTTGTTGACTGTTTTGTAGTCTATTATTTTTTGTTTTTTATTCAATGTGGGACATTCTTTGTTGAGCGCACTGTGGGCTTGGCTGCAATTTATGCATTTTATTTCAGTACAGATCACGGGATCGTGAATTGGGAGCGAGCAGATGTCGCAAGTGGTTGAGTTTTTGCAAAATTTTTTTGGATGACCGAACTTGAAGCAATTTTTACATTGGATCGGTTTGGGGATGTATTGCTTTACTTTAACATTAAGGAAACCTATTTTGATTTCCTGCGGTAAATTGTAGTCGTTGAAGCTTAGTATGTGAAGGGGTGTGTTTATCACTTTCCCGTCAATGAATTTTGTTATTTTTTGGCAGTTTATTACATTAGCGTCTTTTAGGCCTTCTGTTATTGTGTCGTTATCTAAATTGGTTAGAATTGGCGCGTATATAACTCCTTTAACGGTGTTTAGGTTTAGGCAGAAAGATGTTTCTACGTTGCCTATATACGGAAGTGTCTTTATTTTAATGATTTTGTTGGCATCATTTATGTTTTTGGCAAGTAGTAGTATATTTCCGTCTCGTGTGAATGATATACTAAGGGGGTCCGATAATATTTGGTTAATGGATTTTGTTAGTTTAAAGATATTGAAACTATTGAGCGGTTTATGCGGATCGGTGCTTTTAATATTCACAAACTTTGGGGATGGTTTTTTTGTTTGGGTGAAGTTTTTTAGTGGCGGGAAATTATACGAGTCAAACGTGGGGTTGAGTTGTGTGGAACTTTTTTTTGGCGGAGGGCCTATTTTCGCATCTGGGCTTAGCATTGCGAACATGTTTTGCTGTTTTCGCTTCCCTCCCGGGTCGGAGGCCATTTTAAGGCCGAACACTATCACCTTTCACTGGGTTTTTTTCTATCACTAGCTTCGAATAGAACCGGCTTATAGTAACGAAAACTGGCTTGCACTATCTATACACCACTTATCACCACGAGCGCTGGGTACAGATGAGTTCACTTTAAGCGGCTTTTATTAGAGCTACATCACAGTCACTTTCATAGAAATGAAAATGAAGAAATTACGATCATAAAACAGATCATGTTATTTTTGTTCAAAAAAATATCGTGTGATATTGTAAATGAGGAATTATTCTTGCGTCGATTTATGATGTAACCTAGTAAATATACAAGCGCTTATCCAATTCTTGCTAGGCCCTTTTTAAATGTAATTGATTAGTTGAATACATCAAAAAAAATTGTATGCATCACGATTTGCGTGAGTATCCAGCACTTCACGGAAGAACAATGCAAATGCTAGGCTTGACCTTCCTTACAAGTCTCACATACCAGGATCATACGCTTAAATCCGCTGTTTGGTCATAGATGGCGTGAGTGAGCGTATTAAGCTACCACGGACACGCCATACCTTTATTTATGAGTTTGACATCTGTCAACATTAATCAGTGCACATTGTCAGCGATTTCATACAAAAACATTCATTTTTCCTTTGGTAATCATGTCTAGTATTGTGCCAGAAAAAGAGCATATCTGCTTCAATTTGAAGAAATCGGCTGCCGAATCGCATCGAATGCTCATGGAGGGATGTGGTGACAGTGCTTTATCGTAAACAACGTGCCGGGATTGATCTCGTCGGTTCAAAGACGGCAATTTTGACTTGTGGGACAATAAGCGTGAAAATCTGCCCAGGAAGTTGAGGATCATCAATTGCAGGCTCTTTTTGACGAAGATGATACCCAATCGCAAAAAATGCTCGCCGAGCAATTGGGTGTTACTCAACCAGCCATTTCCATGCGTCTGTGTGCCATAGGGAATCGTGGGTTGATCCCAGCCAACCATTAACATCTCCCCAAGACGAAATCGCTTCGGACGGAAGACGATGATGTGCGTTTGGTGGGATCAGCAGGGTATCATCTACTATGAGATGTTGAAACATGGCGAAATTGTCAATGCTCATCGCTACCACCAACAACTGAACAAATTGCACCATGCTCTGCTTGAAAAAATGACGGACTATCAACAAAGACATGACAAGCTATTTTTCCTCCACGACAACGCACCATCGCACACATCAAAAATGGTCCAAAACTACTTGAAGACACTCAACTGGGAAGTGCTACCCCATCCCGCTTATTCACCAGACCTGACCCCTTCCGACTACCACCTATTTTCTTCGATGGGTCACGTGCTCGCTGAGCAGCACTTCGATTCTTACGAAGACGTCCGAAAATGACTTGATGATTGGTTTGCCTCAAAAGAGAAGGATTTTTTTAGCGTGGTATTCACAAATTGCCCGAGAGATGGGTAAAATGAGTAGCTAGCGAGGGCAAGTGCTTTGAATGAATTTGTTTTTGTTTTCTATGAAAAAAATTGTTTTTTTGACTAAAAAAACAGCGGATTTAAGATCATACATCTGATAATGTTAGTAGCATGACCGTTTCATACTAAAATCTAAATGGTTTTCAGCATCTAAAAGCTAGAATTCTGAGTGTCGTCTTTCCTCCCTTGTGTTATTTTATTACAATGGGTCTGCTGAGGTGAAGAACAAAGAAAAAACCAACAGTAATGGAACGATAAAAAACGGATTATTCAGAATGAGATGATGAATTCATGTTGATATAAATATTAAAGTCGTTGTAGGACAAGTTAAAGGATTTTCGCTACCAGTGAAGACAAAGTCAACGATAAAACTTCATTGAAAAATACAACAAGCCAGATTATCCTCCGCAAAAAAAATATTTATACAAAGGGAAGGATGATGTATCTGTTACGTGATGGAAAAAAAGTTTATTTTGAACGAAACAGATGATTTCCAGAAGTGGGGACATGATCTGAGAAACGAAAAGGTACTTAGGCACTCCGCGAGTTTGAGTGACCCAAATTTTATGATGTGGGACTGTTGAAATAAATCGAAGAAATCCGTTGATCTCTTGAAAACTGCATTTATTGACCACGCGGTGAAGTTAATGAACCTAGCAATTTTTTTTAAATATAGCAATACAGAATGTAAATGACCGATTCCTGTCAAAAATACCAAACTGTGAGATTGGCCAGCTTGTAGTCAAGATCTGAACCGCATATAAAATGTGTGGAAATTGATATACCGCAAAGTGAGACAGCAAAAGGCAATTTTCAACGGTTAAGAGGCAGGAAGTTCGAACATAATAAAACAAGTTTAGAACGGTACTTCTTTAACGATCCAATTCAATACCAAAATGTGGATTTGATGCCATCAACTGCAAAGGATGATCCAGAAAATACTTTTGTTTGTTTTACTTTTATAAATGCGTCATTCTTAGCAGTTGAATTTGTTTTAATTCTGCTTTAAAAATCACCACGATGCTCATGAATACAATGTTAGTTTCGCACCACAACTGTGCTTTACTTCTGTAAGTTTCCATTTCGATACATTGTTGAATGTTAAAAATGTAACCGATTTTGTATTGTTAAGCCCAGAATTACATCCTCCACTGTATGGAAACTGTAACTGTACATTGATATTAGTTATTTTTGATAGATTTTCATCACTGTTTAAATGTTGACATATTTTTCACAGTCGAGATTATTCAAAAGTCGTTCAAACACTATGCTTCCATCTTACATTCGTCCTGAACATAAAGCTCACGTTAATTGCACTGCTTGTACTTTATAATGCTCTTTCTTAACATACAAGACGCATCAATTTAATTATCACCAGTAATTGCAGACTCACATTTAGACTTTTTAAAAACGATTTCGACTGCAATCATGCAGACTGACGGGTCCATTCCGTAGACAGCACGCCTCGTCTCGTAGACTAAGTTGTTTTCTCGCGAAATCTCTAGATCGTTAAACTTTTCGGATTTATTTCTTCAGATCATGTTTTATTATGAGCGGCAATTTGTTGTTTCACGCTCCATTTAATTTTTCACAAACGATCATATCAATTGCGACGACAATAAATAAGACTGTCGATGTGACCAAATTGAATTTACTCGATTAAGAACTTTAAAACGACCTAATCGTCCACTAAATTGCCTATTAGAATACGCTTTACGAATAATTTAAGGACATTACACTTCTTACTTATTCGGAATACGATAAGAAACATTCTCTGGCGTCTATACTACTCGATACGACTGACGAGAAATGAATATTCAAATATTTTGCCGCACTTAATCAGAAAATATATTTGTGTATCATTTTGAAAATATGTGATTACCGTGACTCACAGAATAACAGAATATTTCAAGTGTGGGCTCGCAGATCGGAATTTACTTAACGGTTCGGATACATGGAGTATTTTTTTCTTTATGTCCACCAATTGAACATTTCGCCTACAATTTTTGTTTTCTTACCCGGCAAACCGGACGTCATGGCTGAATGTGTTTATACATCATGTATTGTATAATACGGACATAAAAACTATTCAAATCCGCGCTCACGTCACTTCGATCGTTGAAAATGTGCGCTTGTGCACATTATTTTGTGCGATTGAAAAGCAAATGATTTTGAAATATACATACATATATTCTACATAGATCCGAGCCGATCGGATTTATGAAGTTTTATTTCACAAAAAAAATATGTATTTAATACAATGATTTATTAGAGTCATTATTTACAAGACAAGCGATTGGTACGCATTTTTTTTAAATAAGTAAAGCAAAGCTAGCATTTATTTATACTGTCAAAACAAATAAGCTTTACGGATGATTTGAAAGAGCATCAGAAATTCGAACAGATTTGCTTCAAATACAACAAGCACAAACATCGAACGGCAAATAATACTAAACTAAGCAATACTTACTTTTATTGGCAGCTTGAAACAGAAACAGAAAAATAATATAGAGTTCACACGACTGTTTAAAAATTGATTGAGTTTAAGGGCAACTAGAGACAAGTGCACCAAGAAGTATTTTTGGTAGATTTTTTGTTTTCAGCAAAGAATTTTTAGCTGAATGTTTTTGGGGGAGCATATATTCAATGTTTAAAATTATTAGTTCAGCACTGTTTGAAGAAAATTAAGGTATCAACGTTTTTCGCTACTGCAAAACATTGGATACAGTTAATCATATGATAAATACAGTAGTCGAGGGCACTTCAAGCGCAAGCATTAGTATGCATGAAATGATTAAAGTCTTGTTTCAGCTAATATTACTTTAGCCCGTATGTATTTTCTAAGTTTTTCTAGGTTATTTAGCTCTAATGAATTTTTTCTCGATGTCTAAAATGAAATTTATACTGTTTTTGTAAGCATTTCATATTTACTTGTCACCGTTGTATAAAATTAATAAGAGCTAAGCCCAAATTTTGTATGTTTTAATGGGAAATAATATTTCATAAATCATTCGGATTCGTTTAAGCCTGTTCAAGCTAAATCACTCAAATTAATCGATTTATTATGATGTCGCCAAGTCGCCATGAAACAGCGGTCTAAACAGCAACGTTCGATCGCTGTGAAAGCGTATTACCAAACTGGTAGCAATGCAACCGGTCAGCGTCGTTTCCGGACGCATTTTCAAATTAATCGGAATGGGCCAGTGCCGTCTGTTAATTCAATCAAATTGTGGGTGAAAAACTTGGAAAACATTGGTGAAACGAGATGCAGAAGAGGTGGCAGTGCGAGATCAGTGCGAACTCTCGCGAATATTGAACGCGTGGGAGTTGCTGTGGGAAGAAGCCGTCGGAGATCGGCGCGTCGACAGAGTGCTGTGGCATTTCAACCAGGAGCGTTCGAAGGATCTTGAGGTTAGATCTATACCATCACCCATACAAAATTCAGATTTTTCAGGCCATGAATGAAACCAATTTTGCAGCCCGTCGGCTTTTTTTTTGTGAAACGTTGTTGGAAATGTGTGATGAAAACGAGGCACATTTCCATTTCTCTGGATATGTTAATAAGCAAAACTTCTGATTTTGGAGTGATCAAAATCCTCAACAACTTCATCAAAAACCACTTTATTCAACCAAGGTAACATTTTAGTGCGCCATGTCCTCATCGGGAATAATAGACCCATTTTTTTGAAAATGACAGGGGCCAACTGTTACTGTGAATGCGGAACGCTATTCGGAAATGTTGCGGTCGTTCTTCATTCCTCAGCTTATTTACCGTGGAATGAATGGTGAAACCTTATTCCAGCAAGATGGTGCCACAAGCCGCACAGCCCGCGTGAGCATGAATGTTCTTAACGACGTTTTTCCGAATCGGATGATATCCCGGCATGGAGCAATTCCTTGGCCTTCCCGATCGCCTGACCTCACAGCGTGCGATTTTTTTCCCTTTTTCTCACATTATTCAATTGGTGCCAGTCCCGAAGGAGGTAACGGCTCGTTTTGGGGTTGTGCGTCGTGAATTTTTAAGGGGAATAATTTTTCAAAAATCATTGGTTTTTCCTTCACAAAAGAAGGACTTTTGCTAAGAAAACTATTAGGTGCAAAAAAAGTTGCAGAAATAACACATGGAACGCGCAAACAGCAGTGAAAAAATTAAGATAAAGCTATAACCTTCTCATTAGCTTATACAGAAACACGGAACGGAATATTCTGAGCGACCCAGTCAACATGAAAACTAAATGAGTTCAATATTTTTGTTATCAGTAGCTAAATCCTTGCCAGCAATCATTCGGCATTTCACACCGGCATATAAATACGGCTATGGATGTTACTGTCCAAGATACATTTTCTGAATTTGTTATTATCTACCGTAGAAGCAGCCCTATTATACAAAACCCCGGACAATGCTTCCAGAATTGATGGTCTCCTAGTAAAGTTTATTAGGATTACTACCAGATTTCCACCACCAAATCTTCTCGTAAGAGTTGAAAAATTTACGCGACGATTGACACAAAATCATATACTAAATTTATCAAAGAAAACATGCTCAACTGTGACAATTACAGAGGCATTTCATACAAAGTTCTGAAAAAGATAATTGAAAAACTCTGCCATCGTAAACATATAAAATAATTGACGAATATCAATTAGGAAATCAATCTGGTCGTTCGGTAACAGATCAAATATTCTCAATGCAACAGGACTACAATATTGAGTCAGTACATAAGTTCTTCGTAGGGTTCTAGAAAGCATCATAAATTGGAATATTCTATTCAAAATTATGCTTGGTTTTGGAATGCCTGCCAAACTAGTTCGGATGACCAAAATATTGACAGTGACCAATGCGAAGTCCTAAATAGACTCCAAAAGTGAAAGCTTGGGTCTAAAACAGGTATGCCCTTTTGTTGGACTTTTAATATGTCATCAGGAAAGTCTCTATAGACAACTCGAAAACGCTAGTATGTACTTCAGTCGAAGAGGCAGAATACTCTAAAAAAAAATCAATGTCATGGTGCGATCACTCAATCCCCAGCATGAAAATAGGGATCCCGGACCTCGATTTATTGGCTAATGGGGTCCGGTTGATCGTAAATGAAAAGAAACATCAAACAATAATCCGTTCAGTATTAGTCCAAGGATATGAAACGTGGACCTTGGCAGATCGAAAAAATGGGCATTTTTGAGCGTCACATTCTAATGCTCATCTTCGGACCCGTGTAGGACAAATCGGGCTGGTAACAACCATGAATTTGAGACAATTTTTGATGAACCTTAATACTCCGAACAATTGCTTGCAATCAGGAATATTATAATCATTGCTTTTCTACGTTGAAGCCGTACCAATAGAAGATGATTTTGCTGTTTGAATTCACATCTTTGTTCTAAGCGTATTTTCAAAGAGTAACAATTCATATAGTTTTTATGAGATCTTTAGGGAAGCACTGAGCCATTTGATTGGAATACATATTTCAATATTGTCGGCTCTTCTGCGATAGACGGGAATGTTATAGGAGAGATGCATTGCAGCAATATTACTTTGAAAAGGCGAGCTTTGTGATCGTAGGAACGAATTAGTTTACGAAGGCATTGCAAGTAGTGTTTCAACACGTTAACAACAGATAGAAAAATTGATCATATAAAAAAGGGAACATTTGTTAGAGTAACGAGCAAACTAAATAAGAATTCATCATAAGAAATTAGGCACAAAGAATAACATCATTACAAGGCTTAATTATCCGATGCTCGGGGTTCCATATCAGTTCAAACATATTTTGAAACAAGAAGGAACCACAGTAGATCTATTTCCAAGAGCTATAAAGTCCGTAGCGATATTGAAATTGAATGAAATGAGAAAGAATAACAAAGCATTCGAGCATTCGAGCCTTCAGCTTCCAGGTGTCTACAAGAGAAAAATGGGCAACCAGTGTCCAGAAAATTTATCAACAAAACGTTCCTTTTAGTTTTGATGAAAATTTCTAATAAAGTGAAATAAGAAACATCACAAAGTGGCAAGTTCTTCGGGGCACTGCTGAGATGAATATGACGAAATGGAAAATAAAAATCAATGAATAAAGGGAAATAGTTGGTTTGAAATAATTTGCAAAGTTGCCAAAACCATTTGGATTTAACTGTCAGAGGACTGCTTACCGCATTCAGTTATCTGTACAAAATTCTTCGCTTGTAAAATCTGTATTTGAATCCATCAGAACAATTGAAAAACTATCAATACTAAAAGTATTAGTCGAATAATAGTTTAGTCTTGCGGAAATGACAATAGATACTCAATAACTTGAAAACATCAAAACAATTGACAAAGCAAATGTGGAAAATTGTATGCAATCATCACAAATTTACACGTTCATTAAAAAGGACATGAAAATTCTCACACTAAACATAAAAGGCAAACCAGAATAACTAATTTTCAATAGTTCTTGTGATGAAAATAACAAAACAAACAACGAGGTTTGGATAAGCAGCAATAATGAAAATTGATGAGATTTCGACAAGGCCTTATCCTCCTGACTAGAAGTAAAACAGGCCAAATAAACGTAGCACACAGTCATGAATTAAATTCGGTTACGATTTTGCTACTATCAAGTCGTGAAGCGTGAATAGATGAGTTAAAATACGCACATGCAACGATAAGAAATAGTCTTCAGAACATAGCGTATAAAATTGGCTGGATTTTTCGGAAGAAAATCGCGCTTGAAAAACGCCAACTCCATTGAAGGAGAAAGGTGGATAACATGGTTGGTTGGTTGTAGTGGCTGGCTCCTTTATCAAAAGGTGGCTCACTTAGGCCATGATAGGCTAATTGTGGTACCACGAAAAGATAAGGACGGCACTAGAACCTGTGGGATGATGAGAACCATTTAGATTCTCGTATGAAACTAATATTTAAACTGGCTACTTTCGTGAGGCTGTCTAGGGAAGGCGAGTCTAAAGTTTGAATGCGTGTCCTGGATAGTGCTGGGCATTCGCACAGAAAATGTTGGATCGTTTCTTCCTCCTTCTCCGATCTGCAGCTGCGGCACAAATCGTGGAAAGGGACATCCAATCTTTCTGCATGTCTGCCAATGAGACAATGCCCCGTCAGTACGGATATGATGAAACTTAATGTTTCGCGGCTCGTGAAGGTGGATAATATGTAGCAATAATTTTTGTTCAAATTTTTGAGACACAGGATATATCTTTAGAAAATTTTACAAGTAGTAGTTGCACGAAAAATTTGTAAGAATGAACGTTGGAAAAGTATTTCACTTGGTATTCAAATGACGAGTACTCGGAAATATTGGAATAAGTAATCCAAACAAGCTGACAGGACTTCATCGATATCACATCGATTCAAACAGTATCGAATGGGTTAACCATAATAAATATACACTAAAATCAATAATAAAGCCACTTGATATGACTTCGATTGAAGAATAATGAGTTCAACGATACATCCCACAACTCAGATCATCAAGATACAGTTGTGGAAATTGTCTAAAAAAATCTACGTCTATGCACTGGTATTAATACGACTAAATGATCCTACAGCAGACTTGACAACAGTGTTTGTAAATCCACTAAACTTCTATTATACCAAAAAATGTCTATTTTTACTAAAGCGGCTCAAGAAAATTTCAATAAATTCAATAAGCTAGGCGAAAGGCATTCTCCAAAAAACAATTAGAAAAACAATAAATATTCTTCTACAAAACTTAAACATGGAAAATGTCGTGAACAGTTACAAAAGCGCTAGCAAACTGATCTACCCCGAAAGCTACATGAAAGCAATGTGAAAAATTCGCAGGAAACGCTTACCGTAAACTCTCCCGTGATTGAATCAAATCCCACATGAACGGTATGCTCGAAATTCGTTGGA
The DNA here is from genome assembly GCA_963942545.1 of Oxycera nigricornis. Classification (NCBI taxonomy): domain Eukaryota; kingdom Metazoa; phylum Arthropoda; class Insecta; order Diptera; family Stratiomyidae; genus Oxycera; species Oxycera nigricornis. The sequence goes on from OZ012659.1 coordinate 8,769,921, forward strand.
TACGAGATATTTGGCTTGGAATCCGTATGAAGTGGTTTTGAGCCTTTGATCTTATTTTTCAATGTCTTTTTCTTTCGATCAGCATCGTCTGGTTCTGAAGTAGGAAGAAGATTAGTGAATGTGTTGCAACTATGCAATAAAGTTTAAATGAATTACCTTTTGGCAACGGTCGCATATCAACTGGTGGACCGCCATCCGAACGATCACCTCCTCCACGATTGCTTGTGAGCCGTACTGGCGGTGCTGGTGGCTTATCCTCTTCACTGGACATCTTTTTTTTAAATTATTGTTTAAACTAAGATAAATATACTTATTGTAGATGCGAATGTCTTTTAGCCTTAAGTTAAATCAAAGTCAAATGTTGAATTAGTTCAACCTGAAATAGAAAATAATAAAACGCATGTTAATATAAATAGAATTGAGAATTTTCAATAACAAAAATAGACGGAATGTTTGGAGTGTAAAAAAAATAGAAGATGGAATAATTGTTTACTACATGACAGAGATTGTGAATGGGTACTCTAATTGATAGTGATCTGGCGCGGCATTATTTCGGAATGACAGTGAAACAGCAAAATATTGTTTTGGTTAACTGTGACGATGACTACACTTCATTTCCTCCTCGAATTTGGAGCGTGACTTTCACTGAAAAAAAAATCATCGGCGAGGTGATGATTCACACTTGAAAAATACTTCATCGCAAATCGACCATGCAGAGCGCGCAATGATTCTGATCGCGAGCGTTATGCATAGTGGTTTGCTGTTAATTTTGGGTGTGATAAGAAACAATTAGTCTTTTCAATGGAAATAATGAATTATTCTTAAATTCTTTAGAGGGCTTATAGCTCTACTGTGGCATCAAGATTAATTGCATAGAAAATGCTGTACATTTTTATAGATCATAATTCTATTTGTTCCTTAAATCATAAAAGTTTAGGTCATTCTACTTTATGTTTTAAATAGTGATAAAGATTATAGCGGCTGAATGGAAAAGTACTTAATATTAAAACATTGATTGATATGTGGATTTCCGCCCCAAAGCAACAGATAATTCTATCTGATTTTCTTTTAAAACTTTCGGATAACTTAATCATTAACATCATCAATGGCTCAACGGCCCAAATCGGCCTCGTGCAGTAGATATTTCCAATTATCTTGGTTCAATCACCGCGTCTTTTAGTTTCCTATTGATAACAATCAAACACTGTTTTTTAATGGGAAAAATACCGTTGAAGCTCAGCAATGGCTTAAAAAGTGTTACCGGGAAAAGTACCCATCGAAAACAACCATTTGCCGATGGTATGCGGATTTTAAACGCGGTCGAACAACCACCGAAGACGCGGAGCGCCCAGTTCGTCCAATTGAGGTGGCTACGCCCGAAAACATTCAAAAAATTCTGAAGATTGTTATGTCCGATCGTAAAGTGAAGTTGCAAGAGATAGCTGACATCCTACAGATAGCAAAAGGCACCGTGTGCAAAATTGTGCATGAAAATTTAGGGATGAAAAAACTTTTTTCCAAGTGGGTGCTGCGTTTGCTCACAGCGGAACAAAAACAACAACGAATTGATGATTCGAAGCGCTGTTTGAAGCTGTTTACGCGTAATAAAAAGGATTTTTTGCGTCGGTACATAACAATGGATGAAACGTGGATCCATCACTATACGCCGGAGTCGAAAAGAGCGTCAGCCGAGTGGAGAGCAGAGGGCGAAAGCCGGCCAAAACGTCCGAAGACACAACAGTCAGCAGGCAAAGTCATGGCCTCGGTATTTTGGGACACGCACGGATTATTGTTCATTGACTTTCTTCCGAAAGGCCAGACGATCATTAGCGACTACTACATTGCATTATTGGATCGATTGGATAATGAAATTAAGCAGAAAAGGACTCACTTGGCAAGGAAAAAACCACTGTCTCACCAAGACAATGCACCGATCCACAAGTCGATGAAAACGATGTTGAAATTCAATGATTTACGATTCGAATTGCTTCCACACCCTTCATATTCAGCAGATCTGGCCCTATTTGATTTCTACCTGTTCGCAGATCTCAAAAAGATGCTCCAGGGACAGAGATTTGGCTCCGATGATGAGATTATAGCCGCAACTGAAGCCTATTTTGAGGCAAAAGACAAATCGTTCTATAAGAAAGGCATCGAAAGTTTAGAAAAACGTTGGAATGATTGTATTGCTATAAAAGGTGACTATGTTGATGAATAAAGTCGAATTTTGCAAAAAAATGTGTTTTTACTGCTAAGTCCCGGGACTTAATGACCCACGTATTAGAGCTATAGGGACAAGTATGTTTTGTTTTGATGTTCCAAAAACAATGGTTTCTTACAAGGCGAAAAAATCAAAAAAGTAGTTTTGCTATTATCCACTTGCCACGAAAAGCCGGTCGTCAAACGAGCAGTCGACTCGTTGGACCAAATGTGTCATCAAATGTCATGTAGCCGTAAGACTAAACTTTGGCCTTTATGCATATTTTATGGCATACTGAATATCATACTAGTGAACGCATATGTTATTTACGTCACTAATGTAGTTAAAATGGGATGGAAATCGATTTCGAGGAGGAAATTCACTATGCAAATACATCATAGTCTAAAAGAGCCATGGCTTCAACAACGGATTCAGTGCCCAACTTTGCCACGAAAACTCCGGGAATCTATTGCCGATATTCTAAGAATTCCGGGGCCAAGAAGAGCCCATAAGCTCTCTCAAATTTTACCACGAATATTTTGTGGGATCTGCCCGTCCGTCAAGAGAAGGATGGCAACAATCTACTGCTGCCGCTGCAACAAGCCAATTTGCGCAGAGCATCGGAGAAAGTGCTGTATCGACTGCGTAGAGGACCTATAAATTATCAAATTTGCCATAACTTGTTTACCATGATGTAGTTGAACTAACTGAATCCATTAAAGTTCAATTTTATACCACGAAGTACTTTTTATGTTATTAAATAAAACTATCGTAAATTTTACGATATTTTAGCTTTAACGTATTTTTTGAACAGGTTAGCTTTCGAGGGTTGAAGTAATGAAAGTGCAAAGTGTAATGCAAAAACTGTATAACTAAAATTGTAGAGAACACTGTTACAATTTAACGCAAAACCTAGAAAACATACCTGCAACAAGCTAAAGATCTGTAGCCAACATTCGCACTCTCTTCCAGAGAAGTTTTTTTTGGAAAGAAAATCTAACTAACTAGGAGAGGCTCAGGTTATGGAATCTCAGATTTGGACGAAATTTGGCACATAAATAGAAGACGTCAAGGATATTCGATCCTTAAAATATTAGAGCGCAACACTCCTCCGTTTTTGAGAAAAACGTCCTTAAAGTTTTTAGCGTCGCTAATGGATTATTAAGTTTTTACATATGGTAGAGGCGGTGCAGTGTAGGTAGCAGAACTGCCAGCTCGCGATCATGGGGTCGTGTGTTCGATTCCCGTCGGGGTATTGTTTTTTTTTTGAATAATTGTCGTCGTCGTGTGTTCGATCACCGGTGGGTACTGTTCTTTTCAATATTCGTTGATGTTATTATTTTAAGGTAAATCAGCAATGTTCAACTGCAAAAACATTTATTTTGAGAAATCAGCAAATTGTTCGATCATTTATATATGCAAATTATACAAAAAACTAATTGTTGAACGGATAGGGTCTTAAAAACTGTTGTAATTGAAGCAAAATCATAGCTAATGGTAAGATCATCCTTTGTTTCTCGAATCAACCATGCTTCCTCTTCGTGCCTCAAAGCCAAGTCGGCAAAAGGCAATAAACCAGGGTGACGCCCATTGTATCGTATCTGAATCATTGCGTTCGATATTTACACTTTCCGAGCCATATCTCGAATGGATGTGTTAGGACTCCGCAAAAATTTCCTCTTTACCTTTCGGCTCAAATTTGTATCGGATGGACATTTTTTTCTACCTAATCCAGAGTTTCTAGCAACAGGTAGGCCCTTTTTGTACTTTATAATCGTTCGTTTCACTGTTGCAATCGACGAATTGGTCTCCGTTGCTAGTACCGAATATTTACGAAGGGGATTTTCTAGGTATTTGCACACAATTAAACTACACAATTTTTCTTGATTTGATGACATCTTTGCAAGAGTGATCTTACAATACGAATGAATTAGACGTTCTTTTTTTCGTATTTTATAGCTAATTTTGCATACCTGATGACGACTTAAACTTATTCCTAACAGGAAAAACTAAAGGACAATTTATTCCGATACAGTCCCTATTTCGGTCAATATTTCAAACCAAGAAATACGAAAACTTAATTCTTACATTCAAGTGGCGACATATAGACTAAATAATTATTTTATATAAGTTTTTGCTTTAAAATACCCAAATCTGAAGAAAAGGAGGTGCGCTTACGGCCATTTTCGCTTGAAGGGTGATTCGCGTATTTTTCTACAATCTTATTTGGAATTTTACAAGACGTGGTTAGCAGTGCAATGCCTACCATCCCTTATTCGGGAAGAATTTTAAAATTGCCTACTACGTTTTTTTATGATTTTGATATTCTAGTGTACCTTTCGGTCAGAGTTAATATACTTTTGGCCTTATATTCATAGAAACGTGTACTTATTTCGGTGTAGAAAAAAATCCACTTTTTATTCTATAAATCTTTAGTGGGTGTGAATATTTTTAGGACACATTTGATTGGAATCAAGACACGATTCACAAATCAATACCAATTGATTGTTTGTCAAATAAGAATGGAATTTTGCCCACGATTATACGATTTCATACGACAGGCATTCTTATTATTCTTCTATTTTCATTTCAATTCATATTTTAATTAGCTTAATCAGATCTTATAAAGCCGTTTCCATGGAAGTTGCGTATGAAAAGAACGTAAGCAGTTTTGCTTGGATAAGAACGGAAGAATCGGATGAATATGCAATGGAAAAAAGGTGTGTGGGAGCTAAGCATTTCGCCCAGCTAAGACAGAAATTCGTCTACTTTCCGCATTTCCTGATGCAAATTCATAGTGGCTTCGATTATCGATTCAAATGCGCTTAGTGTGCCATTAAGGCGAATCCACAGCCACAGGTAGCAAGGTGGCAACGAAGTCGGGCCAACTTGCAAACATGCTGCTGCTCTGCTGGCCACTTCTGCATGCCAAGGCTGCTGGCGTTGTCGCTGGAGTGCAGCAAGCCCACTTGCACTCTTCGCATTGTGACTAGTGGCCACTTATTGAAGGAGTGAGTGCAAGTGCTAATTGAGGCGGCCGTCATCCAAGACAGGCAAGGCAAGACAAGGCGTCTAATTGGAGCTGCGAGTCTTTTCGCAAGCCGCGACAGTGGCAATTCGTGGCGCGTCCAAGATCTCGAGATCAGGCCAGCAAAGCCGACATGCATGCACGACGGAACGCTGCACTCTGTAGTCCACACCTCCTCGACTGGAATTGCACCTCACACACTGCACCCAACAGCCAAAGTGCATATGCGAAGTGCCGTCGTGCGGTGGATGTTTTGTGTGCTTCGTTCGTTCGCTGGCTGGCTCTTGGCACACAACAACAGTGGCGGCAGAGGAGCACCATTAGTCATCGAATCGGAGCCGAATCATCCTACACGCGGACCTAAGTCCCATGGTCGTCGTCAATCGGACGATTGGCACCGCGGAGTCGCCAAGTCCGCAGACCCATTGTTTTGCTGCCCATTTCGGGCCGAGCCCACTGATTTATGTGTCTCTGACGACTGCGACAAATCCATTGCACAATCGAAAAGAGTCCCGCGGCCTTTGCATAGCTGGAATTCCGGTCGAGGAACTCGTGCTGTGTGAGATGATCGCCACGATGACGCGGAGCGGAACTGCTGAGCGGGATCGCGTTACAGCCCGCGACAATCAGTCTTCCGTCCGATTGCTCTCAAAATAGAAAACGCCTCGGTTGATAAATTAATCGAGTTCGTTGACGAATACAGCAGGGAAGGCTGCGGCTGCTGCAGACAGCAGGCACTGCCGGCGGGTCGGGGAGCCAGCCGAGACGACAAACACGCTGACCGGTGCGGGTGGTTTATTTTTACGACTCGCCGGCGGTTGGTCGTCCAGCTTTCCCGTCAACGGGCCAGACTAATGGAGTGACGTAGATTGGCCGCCGCTCGGCCGGTGTGGCGGAGCGACGACTGTCATCCAGATCCGAGATTTCCCTTGCGACGAGTGATTCACACAGGAAGTGTGACTTTGGCCCGCAAACTATTTACCTGAACTGTCCTTTGCTTCTTCGCGGCTCGGGAGCCTTGCGGCGCCTATCATGCGAGGCGGAAGGAAGGTAAGCGCGGCTCCAGACAATATCCGCTCAGGCAAGGAAGACTGGAGCGACTCGAGTGCCAGAACACGGGGTTCGGTGCCTGCGGGCGGGCACCTTTGCGGCCGAGCCCAAATGCTGGCGGGTGCAACAAATGCAGTGGTGTCACGAGCCGCCACAAAGGCTTCCTGGGCGGTGAATGCAGCTGTTTCCGATGATGATGGGGCGAATGCAGCTCAATCTCAAGCGACACGATTCCTCCGTCGAGCGTCGTCGCCTTCTTCATGCACACATTTCCTTTTCCGTTTGTTAACAAAAATAAAAAGGTTCGCTCGGGCGAAATCGATGCACAACATTTATTTCACGGGAAGAGTTTGACGTTTACGCGCGGCGCCTGCAAAACTATCGACAGAGAACCGATTTTGCACGGCGCACAGTTATTGCTGCTTGGGAAAAACACTCGACTGGGCAATTTTCCCGTCCGTTTCATTGACGACTGCCGAGAAAAACTCACTTTTTCGCTACACTTCTTCTTGTCCAGTCGACGCCATTGTATTTCGCGCTGACGAATGAGACGGAACGAGTACACGCAGTGTGGAAGATGTGCTTTCATTTTTCGATCGAACCAAGAAACGTCATTAGAGTGAGAGGTGCGGAGTGCCTGATGTTTGGGTTTGTTGTGTGGAACATTTGGTGTGTATACATGACGGCTTGAAGCATTCAATGAGTAGCAGCTTTAAGCTGCGTTTAAGCCGATGCCTCAGCCGATCAGGAAAGTTTCTCGGATCGACTAGAAATATCTTCATGGATATTCAGATTAAAATACCGATTCGTGTGTGTTTGTGTGGTGGTAACGTTTGCCAAAACGAATTGCTTTTGTTTTCTGTGTTGCTGCAGAAAATAGATAAGCAACGGGAAGAGAAATAAAGACAACAATTGTCACTTTTAAAAAATGCACACCTAGGTATATATGCAAAAAAACACTAAAGTAGATCCAATTTCGAGCTTGAATGTTGTCAACCATATATGCGATCGATTACTCGAAACTGGTTCGGAATTTCGAGCGCTGAATTTTTCGAGCTGTCCAATTATACACAATAGTTTTTTACGGCGATCGTGGAACATTGATAAATCGACTAATAGCGAGTATTGCTTGGAACAGAAAACCAACAGGAACGGGACCAATGGAATAAAAATGAGTTGTATCAAATTGGGCCGGGGCAAGATAACAAACAGAGAAAGATTTCAAAAATACGATGTGTTGTCACCATCAGCAACCGCACACTTCATTTCACAAATTCTTGAATTTCACCGTCTGCCTAGTTAATTTATCAACCATTTCTTCTATAGGCTATTACACCCAATTTTATCTCTTGGCTTTGGCTGGTAGCACTTCGAAATAAGGCCATGTTCCGCAAAAAAAAAACTTAAGCCTAGTACACAGTTCGGTACTGAGCAGAAATTTGTATGAAAATTCTGCAGTTGCAGAATTTCAGACTCAATTCTGCAGAAGCAGTACAAAGTTTTCTGCACAGAATCGATGAACTCGGTAGATGGCAACACCGCAGCACCAAGTACTCTCCACACTTTTCAGACTTGAATTTTAATTGTTTCGGCATTTCTTTTGATGTAGAAAGTTGACGTTTGGCAATAGCTGTCATTAAAACTGTAATTGAAGCTGTTGCCAACATCAACAGCAGCCGGCATTTGCGAAAAGATAAGAGTTTCTTGAATAATCTCCACTAGTCTCCATTGTCAAATTTCCAGCAGCAAATTATTTACCAAATGTGGAGACATGCAGAATTTTCTGTTCTGAATCGAACTGTGTACTAGGCTTTAGTTTCCTGTCCGGTGTGAAATGGGCGTACTAGAATCGTCATGCCAGGAAAGGACGAGATCAAAACGATTTCCGCCGAAAGGCGTTGGGAAAGGGATCGGTTATTTTAAAAGCCACCGCAACCTGCTTGACGTTGCTCAGTATGGGTTTAAGTTGGTAAAATATGGCATCTTGAAAAATAAATGAGGTCTCCTTTGTGCTATTAATAAAGAGAAATCACATCCACAGCAAAGATTTCGGAGGACGTAAATCTTTCATGAAAAAACTCCACCTCAAAAGCTGGATTGTATGAAACGATGAAATATTTTTATTAAAATATGTAATGTTTTTACAAAGCAGGTCGAACAAAGTCACAATATTATTTTTCACGAAAATAAATGCTATTCACAAGGGACGATAGAGAGACAAGAAATAAACTAAATATCAAGGAAACAAGGAATTAAGAGTGCGACGTCTTAAACGAGTGTACAACGAATTTATCAAAACAATAATTTTCGGTTGCCGAAAGTCAAATAACTGATATGAAATCTTAAACCGATTGGCTAGAAAACTAAGCTTAGAACCCTGCCTGACCTTGTGACGAGGTGGCCGAGTGGTTAAGGCGTTGGACTGCTAATCCAATGTGCTCTGCACGCGTGGGTTCGAATCCCATCCTCGTCGAACACTTTTTCCTGTCCTCGTCGTCTCAACCTTATTTTTTGCTTGAACGCTGAGTAAAAGATAGTGGCGTTCGCTATATGCTGGCCTCGTACAGTTTATTCGCTAATTCGCCGAACTCGGCGTTGGCCTCGCAATGCTGCGCCAGATTTCCAGGAAGGACCGCGTCACTGTGCAAGGCTCCCGTCAGCGAGCAGGCCATGCTGGCTATGGTGTCCGTGTCACCGCCAAGCGAAATCGCGTACTCTACGGTCCGCCGCATCACATTGTCCGACTGTGGAAGGATACGAAATGTTTGCCTGAACAAGCGAACCATATACAGTGCTGTGCAAAACTTAAGCAACTCACTACACGTCGGAATGAAAGAGAAAATTGCAATCAAAATATGAAGAATTTTTTCCCTTTTTTTTTAATTTACACATTGGCATGTTGCTTAAAGCTCTGCAATTAAAAAGTACATCAGTATTTTATCTGTTCTTAAAAAAAACAAAAACAAAATACACCAACAAAAAGGCTGTGCAAAATCAAACAACTTTTATTAATATTTCGTGTACTGGCCGTTATTTTTTATAACAGCGGCACATCTGCGAGGCATTGACTCAACTAAATTATTTAAAATTGATATGTCAATTTTTTCCCATTCGGTTTTTAGGTTTGTAAACAATTGGTTCTTGTTTACAAACTGTACTGTTCCCATACGCCGTTTCAATATACCGAACAAGTTTCCTATAGGATTAAAGTCGGGCGATTGTGCCGGCCAATCAAGAATTTGAATACTTTTAGAGCTAAACCATTTTTTAACCAACTTCGATGTGTTTCGGGTCATTATCATGTTGAAACACCGATCCAAGTGGCATATTACACTCTGCATAAAGTAACACTCCAGATTTTAAGATGTCCTTATACATGAATCTGTCCATAATTTCTGTTATTCTATGAAAAGGACCAAGACCTAATGCTGAGAAACATGTCCAGACCATGACGCTTCCTCTCCCATGTTTCACCGTTTTCCTACAGAAGTGTGGATTCAGTTGTTGTCCCTTCTCACGCCTCACAGGGAATAAACCATCAGAATTGAAGAGGTTGAACTTGGATTCGTCGCTGAATAACACGGTCTTCCATTTAGCAACTGACCAGTAAAGATAGCTTTTAGCAAATTCAAGCCTAAATGATATATAAAACGATATAAATAGTAAAATAATAATGTTTAAAAGTGTTGTTCGAGCAGTTTACCTATTCCTTGCATGTATTTTTGTGAGCAATGGTTTTTTTAAAGTTGTATAGCTTTTTAGATTGGAATCAATTGGCCGTCTGCGAACAGTGCTCGAGTTGACATTTAAGCCTAGCTCTTTCACAACTTCTTTTGAGGAGATAAACGGTTTTATTTTTATCAATTTTTTCAATTTGTAAGTCATCTCTAATGGTAGTTTTACGCGGCTTTCCACCAAAATTTACACTTTTCACACTACCCGTGTTTTTATATTTCGTAATTCATCTTGAAATTAAAGATTTGTTTATATTTAACGATTTGGCAATCTCCATTTGCGTTTTTCCGGAATAATATAGCGAAATTACGTTTGATTTAAATCTATTATCGTATTGATTACGCTGCATTTTAAATTTTATTTTTTTAGACACAATTAAACCCAAAGGGAAGACAATATTTGCTGATCTAATTAACACAAGCATCAGAAAAAACAAAACATCGTTCTGACTGAGAATCGTAGCTACGTTTTGAAAGTTGCTTAGATTTTGCACAGCCTTTTGGTTGGTGTATTTTTTTTTTTTTTTTAAAGAACAGTTAAAATACTGATGTGCTTTTTTATTGCAGAGCTTTAAGCAACATACTAACGTGTAAATTAAAAACAAAAAAGGAAAAAAATTCTTTATATTTTGATTGCAATTTTCCCTTTCATTCCGACATGTAGTGAGTTGCTTAAGTTTTGCACAGCACTGTATATGCGGACGGGTTTCTGGATTACCTGGATTCCTTTGATCGGACGCTGAGCGCGGAGGAAAACGAAGACTGCGGTCGGAACGGAATAGATCGCCGAAACATCGTGACCCAACACGTTGAGGACCTCTTCGTCGGACACCGGATTGGAAGCGGCGAGCAGGCGTTTCACCTCGCGCAGCTGCTGCGTGAAGTTCGGGCCAGTTTCCTTGATTCCCGAGACTTCCTCGACGCTTTCGATGGTCTGCACCTTGGGGATGAGTTCGTCGATGTAGCCGTCCACTGAAAAAGCAGATAGCTCCTTCTGCACGCAAATGTTGACTGCCAGGGCCTGCACCAGGGCTCCGTTGATGCCCAGCTTGTGGCAGTGAGTCACTTCCGCCGATCGTCTGACCATTTCCACAAGCAGCTGTTCCGGTTTGTTGTGGCAAAACAGGCCGATGGGCGACACACGCATCGCAGCCCCGCATATTTTAAAATGAATTGGTTGATTATACCTTCGGCAACTGTACGTGCTTCCTTACCCGTTCCCGTAAGAGCCGCGGCCTTGAAACTGGTCTTGCGCCGGCCCGAAGACATCGGCGAACTTGTTCTTCAGCAACTTGCGGAACACCTCAACCACGGCGCCCCCGTAGCCCCGGTGCGGCTCGGATGCGTGCTGCCGAACAAAGTCAGTGGCCAGTTCCTTCGCGTCGATGTCCTTGTGCGCAATCAGGACGCGCATCACGGATCGGGTCATCGCCGAGTCGTCTGTGTAGCCTTTGGCGGGCGCTGCAATTATAACGCAAATCATTCTTCTCGGTGTACTTGCGGACATTGGCTGCTAAGAGTCATATCCCAGGAAATACCTATGACATCATCTCCGATTTCGCAACAAAATGCAATATTCTGATTTCGCAACAAAAGGCAATATTCTGAGTCATATCTCAATTTCGCAACAAAAGGCAATACTCTGAGTCATATCCGAAAAACATTACCCCAAATACCTAAACCCTGAATCATCTATATAAACATCCTGCACACAATATTCCCATAACCGCAGAAATAATAACCATCCACTTGAAATCCAATAAGATCAAGTTAACTTCCCAGAAACTAAAATGCCAATTACCGGAAATTCCACTGATAAGGTGGAATACAAAAGATCGTATTACTGCACTAGTTGCAAATCAGATCGGCATAACGTAAACAATTGCCCTTATTTGGAAGATAAAGATAAAAGTAGGAAATAATAAATAAAGATTAGAAATGGGCTAAATACAAAATTATAGTAATTATAATATTAAGTTACCCTTAAGGAATTTATAAAATAAACATTAAAATTATATAAAAAGGACAGACCCCAACAGGATTCATTCCAGTTGCTATTCTGCGTTATAAGCCAGTATTCTTTCAAAGTGAATTTTTATACCTTGTCGAAAATATAAAAAATTATAAAAATCCTATTGTGAAGAAGTTTGCGTTATATGAAATAAAAGTGATGTAAAAAAAAAATTAGTGAAATATTATAATTTAAGCGTTAATGCCTTTGAAGTGCGGTCCCTCGAGCTGGTTCAGACTCCGGCGGAGGATGGCTTTATCGCCGTCACTAAGCACGTCTCCCTCGAACGGGGCGCCGCAGCAGTCGCCTATTAGACCGCCAAGGATGCTCCCTCGGAACCGCGACAGCAAGTTCGGATTTTGCATGGCTTGAAGTGCTGAAAAAGTCCTCATCTTAATCGACCGCTAAAACACTCTGTTGTTTACTTGTTGAAGAAATCTTCTTACATAATTCGCCGCGGCCGGCTCACCGAACAGCTGGCGGGATAAATGACAGCAATGACGTGCCATTTGGTACGTTCAATGTGGATTGTCCGATGTGGAGTTGATTTTAACAAGGACTTCGAACGAAGAACCGCTTTGAAGACAAACACCAATCAAAATAGGGAGGGGGAATCTGTACGCCTTTATTACCTCCTGAACAATTTAAGTAGTACGACAGTTTTGGGAACATTTGCATTATCAGGATATGTTCAATGCTGATGAAGCTATGGCAGCCCAACCGTCGCATAAGTAGCCGCACAGTTGCCTACCTTGGCGATGTGAAATTAAACGAAAGAGAGCGAGAGTGCAGAGAGCGGCAGCATCTGTCAGAAAATTGGAAACGAGAAAAAATCCAAGTCGGGATGGATTTGGCGAACTTGATTGCGATCCAATAAGGAAGTGAACCCGGAAAATCTGCCGGGGCAATGATCGATGATAGCCCGTCGTGCGCCGGGTAACGAGTGTCCTGGGAAAACCACGATTCGGGCGGCGTCCACGGACACAAACTGATTAGGTGCTAACTGGGTTGAGCGACTTCAGTTCTGGGAATTTGCATGGTCCGCGAGCCGCCGAGCAATTGTGTTTGCCGATCGCCTTAGGCCGAGTGACAGTTGTTTGTTTAGGGGGTTCGGACCGCGCTGGGCCGCGCACCGCTCACATGACTATCGCTTGAAGTCGCGTGACTTGCTGCAGCTGCATTTAATGCGAAATGGGGCAGTCGACGGGCAAGATATGTAAGTGCCACCAGATAATTGCATGCCGATGAAGGTTTTTGTGTGTGGTGCAGTGGCGCCCTTGCATGCATGCATGCGCACAGCTGATTGCTTTGTGCTGCTAACATTTAGTTTAAAAAAAAAAGGCCGTGATAGGGCGGATCAGTAGTAGTAAGAGGACTCGTAGTACGTGGGTGGAATTTAGAACAAAATGGTATAGGTATGAAAGGGAAAAAAGTTTCCCATACCGGGAATCGAACCCGGGCCTTCTGGGTGAAAGCCAGATATCCTAGCCACTAGACCATATGGGATGTACGAGCTGAGAGTTTAAGAAACATTAGATGATTTATGGTTGACCTTTCGCGCTTCTGAAACCTGTAGAACATTCACTCCCAGCTGATTATGAAATTAAGAGTTTTTCGTCTTGAAGTAACGGGAAGTAAGATGGGCTTGGAAAAATTATGTTTCTTCGGTTTTCTTTCATTTTTTTGCACCTGCGTAGGAGAGGATTTTGTAGGGAATCTATAGCACCTATAAAACGATTTTTTTTAAAAAAATTAACCTATTGTAAGATGAGAACCATTTTGCCAGAAGTAGAGAAAAGGGTGGATTTATGCATTAACATCCCCGCAGACATCAGTGGAACTCCCAAGAGGGACCTCTTCATATTGAAAATGTGTTTTATAGGCAGTGTCTTTCGCGAATGTATAGGGTGTTTTTTAGAGGTATAGCATTTTTTAAACAAAAAAACCATAAATTATTCAAATGGCCAATTTATGGCAATATTAACTTCAAATTTGATGTGTGTATTAAAATAATTTCTGGCACGTGACCACCGTGACTAAGCCTTTGGAAGACTATCCTGTCGGCCCAATGTTGCACAATTTTTTCCAGCATAGCCAGCATCCAAGTCATCAATAGTTGCTTGTTTATCAGCAAAGACAATTAACCTGACGTACCTTCACAAAAAGTAGAATAGAATAGAGTTAAATCACATGATCTGGGCGGCCAGTTCACAGGTCCATTTTTTTAGATGCTTCGTTAACCAGAGGATTCAGGCCCAATAAAGTAATGGTTTCACGCTATGTATGGTATGTTGCGCCATCCAGTTGGGACCATTTGTCCTTTAAACGATTGACATTGATGTTGGGAATCAAAAAATTACGAATCATTTGACAGTAGCGATCGTTTTTAACGATAACGTTGGTTCCCTCTTCAAATTTGAAAAAGAAAAGGCGAATTATGTCGCCGGCATGCAAATCGCACCATACATTGACTTTTTTCGGGATGTAATGAGGTTCTTAAGTCTCTTGACGATTATCCTGACACCAAAAACATCAAATTTGCTTATTGACGAACCCATTGAGCCAGAAATGAACCTCATCGTTGAAAATGATTTGACGGTGAAAATGCGGCTCAACATCCAATTAATTCTCAGATCACTCACCGAACGTACGACGCAAACGATGGAACGATGGTTCAATGGCTTCAATTGCTGCACTAGTTGAATCTTATAGGGTTTAAGTTTAAGATCTTTCCTCAAAATTTTCCATGTAGTAGACGGACACAGGCCAAGTTGTTGAGAACGGCGTCGAATTGATCAACTTGAGTTCTCAGTCACACTACCCTCTACATCCTCTATAGCAGCAGTAGCTGCCTTGGTACGTACGAGCTTGTGTTGGATGAAAATTTTCCAATAGAGTATGCGTGAATATAAATGTTCTCTTGGTAATGCGTATTAGCTGCTCAGATGGACGATTATAAGCACCATAAATTGTGGCGTACACAATACGAATTTCGGAAATAAAGTTCTACTTTTTCGAGACGTTGTTCGGAAGTAAGTCTTTGCATGCAAAGTAAATTAAACATAACTTTTAAATGATAATAAAATTTGATAGCTACAATGGCAACTATTCTTATTGAAAGCTCTATACTTTCAAAAAGCACTATACATGGATTGCAACAAACGATACTGCAAACGACTCACTAACTGAATGTTCTTCGTGATAAAAGGGACAACAAAGAAGCTTCAGCGTCCGAAGTAGTTTTCAGCTTATGTAAAATAATGTAGGTGTAGGCAAAATGCAAATTAAATTTGTAACAAGTTTGCCACTGCCTTTTTTCGGTGGAAGGCATGATTACTGTTATTTTATTGCAAATGATTATAGGTATACATGCATACATATGTGAATTATTAGAATGTAGGGACTTGCAGGGATTTTTCAGACATCGTTAAACGATATTACATCGCGATGTTCTAGTCATATTGGTTCCATGCAACATTTAAATACATATTTATATTTCTGGTCTCGGATAACATTATTCCTGTGTATTACCATATTTGTGTAGATGGCATTTCTACAAAAAATGAATGACACCGCGATAAGCTCTGTTGATTCTAACATTTTGTAAATTGGATACATCAAAGCATACTTAAAGTAAGTGAATGTGCGTTGCCGTGCTTTATAGAAGACAGCAAACCAAAGCAACCATTTTCTATCCCAAAAGGAAAGTGGAACTCAGCCCCCAGGAACAGTTTGAGATTCAACTTGCAAAAAAATAGATTTGATGAAATTGCATTGCTGCTAACCTTCTTTATCAAAAAAAATTAAAGAAAAGCATTATTCATAGAGCCTGACTGGGAAGTTCCTTCATTGATTAGTGAATAATCAATCGCAAAATGCATAGATGTATTCCACAAATTCTTGTGGCTTTTATTTTCAACGTTTTCAACGAATTGAAACTCATAAGAATCTCTCAAATAAATGTAAAAATCAAGAAGACTTTCGACGTTTCGAAATATGTATACAAAACTCAAACGTTTTCCTATTATAGATTGTTCTGTTCGATGAACCCTCTTCCAAATAACATCTCGAATTTCATTTTCGGCTGTGGAAATGATTAATCGGCTCGGGACACTTTCCATGCAAAAGTATTTAGGATCAAGGGAAACACACCTTCAGCTCCCTTGATCACATGCCCAGACGAAATGAATCTGTAGAGACACACGAGTCCTGTTCAGGGTTCACATTTTACTCCGTTTGAAATAGATTTATTTCGTTTTCAGATAGAAAATAATAGTAACTTTTTCTTTCACTTTTTTTCAAATTCTACTTTATTCTTGGTAAACTTGAAGAAGTGAAAAAATCAGTAAAACTTTTGACTCACTTTCCTGTCAATTTTTTTTTGTTTTCAAATATATTCGCAGCTTCAATAATAATGTTTATTCGATTTTCTGTAAACAAGCTCACTTCCATATTGTTTTAGAAATAAATGTCTAAATAATAAATAAAAAATTTCAAGTCAATATTCATACTCGTTTTCATTATACAACGAAGTGAAAAGATGCACCGGCGCTTCCAAAGAAGGCCGTATTGCCAAAAAAGACTAAATTAACAGAAGAACAGAATTTCGCGGAAAGGGAAGGCATTTACTATCATCCAGGATTTGCAGATTGGTGATAAATTAATTATTTTTCGACTAATCACAAAAATTTAGTTTAATTTAGTTTAAACGCGTTTCTCTCGAATCACACTTTTTCGCTGCGTGTCGTAAAATTGCAAAATAACTACTCGACCGATTTACTTTAAAATTTTCACAGATACTTATTCACTATTTAACGACGGAACGGGCAAAAAAATGTTTTTGTCCTTTGAAGAGCACTTTTTTCAAAAAGAAAACATGCAAAGTGCAACCATTTCAAGTGCGTGCCAAATCGCCTAAAAAATGTTTTTTTGCTCTAAATTTAGGCCCGTTCCGTCGTTTATGATCTAAAAAAACAATAAAATGTTATTTAGATATTTGGTTTCAAATCAATATTTTGCCCACAATTTTACGAGGCGTAATTGAAATTTTTGTTTTGATGCTTCATTGCGGCGGCCGCCAATTTTTTTTCAATAAATTAGATTTCCCCCCCTTTAAATGTTAATAAACAAATATACAAAGTTCCAAGTCAATACCTCTGGTCGTTTTTTTTTGTACATCAATTTAAAAAAGCATCCATTTTTTCGGGCTCAACACTAAACTACCCTCTTACCTACATAATCGGTGTGGTCACAGATATATAACATTTTCGTCAAAAAGTTCATTAGTTTTCGGCTCAAATAAACTCGTGTTCGAGGGAAATACATAAATTTCCGAATCAAATAAACAGATTTTTCAATGCAATTGCATTGGAAAATTCATTTATTTGTTTCGGTTATTTATTTGATTCGAGCAATTGGTTATTTGATTCGGACATGTATTTAATTTGATCCGGAAAATAGTGAACTTGAAGGGAAATGGCTGAAATTACATATTATCTGTGCATATTATTTATATTTGAGTCGAATTTTCTTGCAGAATTTATTAAATGGAATTTATTAATGTTTTTATAGTCAGTTTATTGTTTTTTGTACTAGAATGTAATTTTTGTTGCCAATTTTATATGAAAATAAATTAACGGCTAAATACAATAAGTTCAATTTGTATTTGTACTTCATTCTTTTCAATTTTCTCCGATTTTTTTTAACAACTTCTACTTCGAATTTTATCGACGAAATGTGAACCCTGATCCTGTTCTATAAATGGTATTCATTAAACTTTGCTAAATTGGTTTCGAAATCGATCAGGGGTAAGTTTTGTTTGCAGGCTTGCGGACGCCCTCAAACAAAACTCCGACTGCAGAGCGCATATGCTTCTTGTCGTCGAGTGGTTGGTAGCTTCCGGTGTGTGTTGTTCCGTTTCGGAGGGTAGCGAAGTTAGATTGAGTGGGGTCAATATTATCCTGTTCCACTTTAGGTAGAGTATTCAAAACGATGTGACGGTTACAATACCTCTACTCCACAAATGGAACTCTGATTGATTTACAGAAATGGTTTTGCTTTTGGGGTTAAAATTTAATTTCAGTAATTACGAAGCGATGATTTGTGTGCGTGTCCTTGTTGATCGTATAAGCACTTATCAATGAGTATTCCGTTTTGGACTGCCCGAAGCAATCGTCCTCGGCAATCAAACGTGGTTCAATTCACCTTTTAGCAGCTCGGAAACTATTTACGTGCTAAAGTGTCTCATCTCCCGTCGTTGGACTCACTTTTATCTGGCAAATTGTAGTTCTCAAGAAACCGGATGTACTGCTACTGCTTCTGCTTCTGGATGATATGGACGGATAAATCTGAAAGGCAGACACGTGCTACGGTTTCGTATTACATACACCCATTCATTGCTGCGTGGAAAAGGGGACAAGAAATTGCATTTCCATCATGCCTACAGTGCATATGTCCGTTGGCTGATGTTTTCTTTTCGTGTAGTTATTTTGCACGGTTCCCTACATAAAATGTATATAAGTAAGTAGGTATGTTGTCTTTGAGGCCGCGATGAATTCAAGATGTGATACTTATTTGCTGGCATGAGCCACTCGATCCAGGGGGATGCTTCCATGCTGATGGCCGTGGTACAGTTGCAGAAGGCGCGACAGATGTTGGATGGAGATAATTATGCCGCTGATAGAGAATTGCTACGTGTTGGAAGCAGCACGAAAGTGCAATGAGTTGCAAGCAATGCGACATTTGTCGTGGCTACCAATAAAACCGCGCAGTATCGCCAAGTATTCTATTCATTTCGCCACATTCAGTCCTTTGCCGACATGGATGCAGTCATAATCGAAGCTGAAGACGCCTTTCTTTTGGCGCCTTACCGCAGATTTATGTCTGGACATTGTTTTCTGTTGAGCGTGGAAAATGTATGGTGTTGCCTGTAAGTCCCGACTAATAAGACGAGAAGTTCATTGTCGGAATCAAATTTGAAAGGTTTATTGGCTGACTTACATCCTACGTAACCATTCTTTCTAAGCAGGTAAACTGCCACCCTTCAATATTTGATTTAATAGTCCAGTCAATTAGCCCTGTCCTTAAATTGTAAAAATGCCGAGCTTCTGTGTAAATCAAAGTGAAATTTTTTGCCACTTATTCCCTTATTTTGTCATAATAAAAAACACGTAAAAAATTCCTTTCGAAATCATGATCAGGTTGCGAATTATTCAAGGTCAAAGTTCGAAGAAATCAGTTTTTCCCTGATATCTCGCTTTCTATCGATTGTATACAAATTTTTGTTAGGGTAGAAATTGCTCCTCTCAAAATTGTCCACAGAAAAGGTTGACGCCAAATTTTAGGCACAACCAATAGTTTCCGAAGGGGCTAGGTCTGGTCAGAAACGAAAAATTCGATATTTTGGAAGAAAAAACAATTTACATTGTTTAGCAAAATTTTCTATTATATATAATAGGAAATTATTACACTATATTTTAAGTAGCTTTCCCAAAAAATTTAAAATTAAAATATTGGGTCTAAACAAAGTTGTCAGCTCGATTTTTGATTGCTCTTCTACACCCGCTTATCCAATCAGTGCGTATCCAATATCACTCGAACAAAATTAAAATATTAGTTTAATAGCTTATCTATCTCCCATCAAAGCTTTTGTTATTTTGAGCAAAACCATTTTGTTTTAAATTGAAAAAAAAAAACATAAATATGTCCCAAAAATTAAAACAGTGTTTGGTCTTTGCTTTTAGTACATTTTAGTCATTTTAATGCAATCGTTTTCAGCTCGAAAAATAATAATTAATCCATTATCTGGACCTAAAATGCTTTTTTCGAGTGACTTGTCCCCCTTCGAGATACAATAACTCCCGCCATGGTACAGTGATTGAAACAAGCAATACCGCAAACGTTTGTTGATAAAACTGTCTAAAAGTTATTTTCCAAAGAATTTCGCGGTAATAAGAAAAACAAAGAAGTTGCGGCGCTCGAAAAATTAACCGGCCTTTTCAACGTCGTTTTTTCGTGTAACCCTTTTAATATTGACAGCACGTGAAAATGATGTATCCACAACTTACTGCAAATTGAATTTCACACAAGTTTGTCATATTAAACGATTTTGTGGGAGCGGTGCTTTCCGAGATATGGGACCGTCCCACTTTTTTTTTGTTCTCAAGATGGCGTCAAGGAAATTGAAGATGCAACTCCCGAAACTTCAATTTAAGCTCACATAGAGGCATACTACTCATTGCAATTAAAAAAATTCTGCCCACTAAAATGCTCCGTGAGTTTTGCAATGGGGGGGGGGAGTTGCTATCGGAAGCCGACTATTTGACCTAAAAATGCGTTTTTGACGTGAGTTTCCCCCTTTTGGGATACAATAGCTCCCACCAGTGTACAACGATCAAAACAATCAATACCGCAAACGACTTGGGACAAAATTGCCTTGAAGTTATTTCCAATGTGTTTTGAGGTTAAAGTGAAAACAATGAAGCTGTGGCCCCTTTTAGGATGTCGTTTTAGGCTTGTAACTCTTTTACTGTCGGTACCACGTAAAAGTGATGTATGCCCTACTTGCTGCAAATTATATAGTTCTACATAAGTTTGCCATATTAAACTTTCTTGTGGGAGCCATGGTTTCGGAAATATGGGGGTGTCCCACTTTTCTCTGTTTCCAAGATGGAGCTCAGAGGATTGGGGCTGCGATCACAGAAACTTGGATTTAAGCCAAAAATTTGGCTGCCTTCCAAAATGCTCCGCGAGTTTCACAACGGGGGGTTCGGCATCAAAAGTCGACTATTTGGCCTAAAAACGCGTTTTTACGCGACTTTCTCCCCTTTGAGATGGAATAACTCCCGTTAATGTACAGTGATTGGAACAATCAATACCGCAAACGATTTGTGACAAAATTGTCTTAAAAAAGTGGTTTTTGACTTGTATTTTTTTATTATTGACACCACGTAAAAGTGATGTATGGACGACTTGCTAATAATTATATTCTACGCAAGCTTGCCATACACAACTTTCTTGTGGGAGCCACGGTTTCGGAGATATGGGGGTGTCCCACTTTGGAGCTCCGAGGCCATGAGCTGGGGTGAACTTAAGCTAAATGTACCCACGGCCACGCATTACAATAAAAATTTCTCTGTCTACCCAAAATGCACGATCCTTGTCAAAATTCTGACGCTTTGACTGAAATAATAATGGTTTTCGTATTTAGCATCCTTTGAATCATCAATATACAAATTTCCAGCCTTACAGAAAAATCCTTATATAAAAGGTTCACTATCTCTCTGACTATTACATGCCTTTTCATCTGGACTAATATTTTTCGGAGAAAAAACGTCTTCCTTAAAAAAAATCTGTTCTTATCATGGATGAACTAGCTTTAAAATCTTGAGTTTCGTGAATTGTTGTCCTTAAGTTCCAGAAAAGTTGTAAAGCATGAGTAAGTAGTCCGCCAGACCGTCAATATTGCTTTTTTAGGTGCAGCAGGACTCTCTGGCCGGGGTTCGCTTCCGTCCAATCAATATCATGATTGTGATAGCTGTCATAGATGATTCATTTCTCACAATTAATGCCAGTTCTTAGGCAACTTGATTCAATACCCGATTTAAATGAAATCGTTCAAAAGGTAGATTGTGTTGCTGGCCTGCCAGCAGCCATCCCATCTCTAGCTAGGTAGAGGCCGCACCCGAATTAGTCTGCAAACGCATGAAGAACTTGCAGAATCATTGAGCGTGATACAAGAAGCAATTTACAAGCGCATAAAATCATTGAAAATCAATCAAAAGCGAGGACTACTTCACTGTAGCTTTGCCAGCTTACTACGAAGAGGAGCAACTATCCGGGAGTTGAAATAAGATTAATTTTTCCTTGATTCTCGTCACCTAGCAAATCTGGTCCTGATCTAGAAGCTCCCATCGATTTGTGAGCAGTGGGAGGTTAATAAGTACCTAGAGTATTTTCTTAGTGAAAATGAAGAGTGTTGCATAATTGTGGGCAGTGAAAACATAACTTTCTCAGATCGCATATGCACATGCATGCACACATATGGCTTGTGTCTAAAGGTGTAATTAATTTAGATGCACATCTTTCCTCGTGACCTCCATAAAGTGAACATAAAATGTTCACGACATGCAGCATACGGTGATCGAATTGTGGTCATCGTCGTCGTCGTCGCAAGCACTTAATGGCCGCGGCAGTTGAGCGAATTATGGGGAACAAATAAAATAAAAATAATGTCGTGGCCACAACACTAGAGTGCGTCGAGTATGGAAAAGAGGATGGTAGCCGGCAAGAGTGTCGCGTGCCATCACCTGCTGCCGTAGCTGGTTTTATTGAAATGAGCCGCAGACGACGACGTCTCGGACGCCTTCTGCCGGTGGATGCTGCAGACCGGTTGGCCGTCTGGCACGACCATGGTGTGCAACCATGATCCTTTATTCCTTGCATCCCTTGTCGTGCTTGCATTTGCACACCCAGAGAATGTACCTCATTTTGCAGTCATTCTCCGACGAACATACGTTTTATTAATTGTTGTTGCCAAGCGAGGATCAAATCGTACCCTTTTCATGTTGATGCTTCAAGGGGTGCTTCAAATGCTGTATTTTCTTTGGCTTCAATGGAACTACACATTTGAATGGGTACCATTATTTATTCGATTGCAATTGTTCCGCAAATGCTAAGCAAATCAGCATGAATACATTCCATTGTGAGGATACTGACTTCTTTTGCTAGGAATATACCGCAAAAAATAAACTTACTACGGACAGGCGCAACAGTTTTACCATTTAAATTGTTTAAGGACAAAACTTCACCTTGCAACAGATAAAATTGTAAACTGTTCAGTGAGTAAATTGATCTTAACAGAAAATTCTACTGTTTAAAGAATTCAGATGATGGCTAAGTTCCAAAAAAAAGTTGTCTACAAAATACATCCTTCGATTTCATTTCTAGTTCGACCAAAGCCCCATTTTGATGATCTATAATCATGCACTAGCCTTTAGTACATCATTGGCTTTACAATAAAACCGTTTAGCTGAAAAATTTCCTACCTATTCCATTTTTAACTAGGTTAAGATTATGACACCAACCCACTCCGAGAATGATGGGGGATCGAAACAAGGGGGGTCATTCATCAGCTTTTTTATTAATTTTTATATTTTATTTAGGATTTTTTTGCATAATCTTAACCTTTACCTTAACTTACTACACACTTAGTAGTCACGATAGACGAACACATGAATCGACCGCTTCATCACTCAAGCCCCACGTTGGGCGCCATTGTAATGACATGTGTAGTACGAGTATAGCGAACGCCATCGCTACGAAAATTCAAGTCAACAAGATTTTCGTCTCGTTGACCTTATGGAATTTCAGTCCCGGGTATGGAACAACGAACCCTTTTGTCGTGCACACTAATTCGGGTTCGGCCTCTACCTGACTAGAGGTACGATGGCTACTGGCAGGTCAGCTCACGGTAGGCAGACGCTGAATCCGAATTAATTTGAAATGGGATTCAGGGCCTGTGCTAGAGAACGCACCCACGACATAACGCGCCGAACTTAGGTGGCATGCCAGCAGCCATCGCACCTCTAGCTAGGTAGAGGCCGAACCTGAATTAGTCTGGAGAGTCGTGACGCATGAAAAGCTTACATGATATTGGTGTGTGTGTGTGGGGGGGGGGGAACGTTTACAAGCGCCTAAAATCATTGCGATTCAATCAAAAGTGAGAAAATTGAGTGCCACACGAGCTTAAGACGTCGAAAGGCGGTTTTTGCACGTCTGAAATGCTGCTGGTGCGCTACAAAAAAAGTCGTATTTGCATCGTATTGTTACGGACTATGAAAAATGGATTCATTATGATAATTCAAAGCGTGAAAAATCTTATGTGAAGTCTGGCCAATGAGAAACATGAATCTGAAAGCTGAATATCGATTGCGCGAAGGTAATCCTCCGTATTTGGTGGTATCAGAAGAGTGGCATCCATTATGAGCTGCTAAAACCTGGTGAAACTATTACGGGTAAGCTGTAAAGAAAACAAATGATTCCTTTGAAGAGAAAATTGGTCGAAATACGGTTAGAATATTCTACCTAGCACGAGAAAGTTTTTTCCAGATCTCGGTTGTTTGACGTTCGAAAATCCGAAATACGTATATGTGAAAAAACTCAAAATAAAAATGACGTTTTAAAGGAACTACACAAGTAATCTTCGTTATACGAGAAAGTTATTCTTCAGCATAACAAAGCTAGATCCATGTTGTTAGACCGGTTAAAACCTATTTGAAGAATAATGGATGAGAAGTTTTGTCTCATCCTTCGTATAGCCGATACCTTGACCCTTCGGATTATCACTTGTATCGATCGATGCAGAATGTCCTTACTGGAATACGTTTCACTTCAGAACAGAGTATCGAAAATTGGCTCAATTCATTCTTGGCTTCAAAAGAGAATAGTTTTTTTTGGCAAGGATTTCATAAATTATTTGAAAGATCGGAAAAAGTCATAGCTCCCGATGAACAATATTTTGATTAATGTATTCTTTCATTTGGTTATTGAAATAAAGCTATATTTCCTTATCAAAATATACAAATCAAAATAATTGATAGATCTATATTGAGGATATCATCTTCCGCCTAGTCACCACAGTTCTGTTAATCAAATGAAAGAAGCAAGTATGAATTTCATTTCATAATATTAAAATGATATAAATAGGACAGAATCAAAATAATTTACAAATCATCAGATTGATTCATCGCATAGTCATAAAGTCTCCCAAAGTGTCTTATACTGTGCTGTAAAAGATGTCGCGTCTGTTTTTTTAACGTAGGTATCTTTCATAAGCGTCCTAAATGAGAATCTACACGAAGTTGGGTAGCATATTAGTCAAGTTTTCATTATGTTATTTGTAATCTTAAAATAGCTTAAAAAAAGAATGAAAAAAATGTTCGTTGCAGGAGGATTTTATCGTGAACTGTCTAAGAGACCCATGTTCAACGTTGCTCGAAATATCTTAATTCACATATGAAGATGACTTTTCTTTGATACAAAAATATTTTCCAATTTTTGTTCATCTCAAAAAAATTTTCGTTTTTCTTCGTCCTAACGACATACATATAGTTGATGATATTCTGGTTTCGTACCTGTCCTCGTAACAGGTGCAATATATCCTCGTACGTTCTATTGGTTCAAAATCAAAGCCCTTCAAAAAATCGCTAGGCACAGCACCTGATCACCTAGTTTTTGAGATCTGTAGAAAATCGTTTGATTTTTACAAAAACAGTTCACATACATTGACCTGTTATCATCTTTTTCATACAAATTACAGGTGCACGTCTCATGAGAATCACCTGTAGAATCGTTTTGATTATTTATAGCCGTTCGGGCTTGCATCAGTTGCAGGTGAAGATGAAACCAGTTCGAAATTAATTAAGATGTGGCCGCGAATTAATTTCGCACAGCTTTCAATGGGAAATCAATTTCAAGACGATTATATATGGAAATTTTCGGTGGGTGACAATCAAATTTGTCTGATTTATTTATTTTAATGATGATGTTAACACCTTGCACGCATCCAAATCAATCGATTATGTTGCTCACATGCATATGTATGAATTAGTACAGAAACTACTAAAGTGTTGATTGATAGTATCTATTATTAATGATGATACGATGCCATCAAATTATTCAGATTCGTGATTAATATTCTAAAATATGATAAGTGTATGCTGTGATGGATTTTTCTCCAAATGCCTGGAAAATACATAATTTGTGTTGCATTCATTAAATCAAGTATGTAATTAATTCCTATGATCAAAGCAAGGTTTTATTGAATTTCAATGCTTTAGGTGGTTACATAGGTTTTGTATTTTCTAAAAATTGATCGATTTATTTTATTCCATACGAAAGTATAGTACTTCAAGAGTATTCACACCAAATTTGAAGTAAATTCTAGTAATATTACCGGAGTTATAGAGATTTGAATACCGCGTGGTCGGTACGTGCGCTCTGCCTTACCTAGCGTATTATACGCATGCGGCGCGGTTCTACGGCGTAAAATCAGCTCTTTTATTTTTCATCAAACATCACAACTTCAAAAGGATGCTCTGAACAATGCGAATGATGCGAACGAATTAATGTTAATGTATGAACCTGGAATCGACGACTCGATGTAAGTCGCTAAAAAATAACTTTAAGGGGGAAATACATGTAACTGCTCAAAAAAAAATCGATTTTTTTATCTTACATTAGAATGTTTCAAATACTCTAAGGAGACGCCAAAAAAAGTTTTGAAGCGATATTCGTATCAGTTCTCGAGTTATATACAATTACAGGCAGCGCGGCGTTCCCCAGTAAGTCGAGTACACCTGCCGCGCGTCCCTGCCTACCTTCTCTTCGGCGCTATGAGCGGTTCTCTAATTGTGTATCCCTACCATATTCTTATAGATCTGACATTCCAAGGAAATAGGACCTGAAATAGCTGACTAACGTGTGAGTTATAATAAAAACTAATAATCAATGGTTTTTATCTACTGCAAACTTTAAACGCGTTTTTCTCAAAGTAGTAGGGGAAAGCGGGGCTACGCCGTACATCGAGGTAATGCCGTACACCTCATTTTGCCGCTACGTTTTGAAAATATATGAGTTTAGTCAGTGCTGACGCCTTGCGGAAGTTACTGTAAACTCATCAGACTGAGTTAGTTCATCCTCTATGTACGGTACGCGTTCAGTTATAGAAAGTCTTGTTTTGTTGGTTTTACTTACTATTTTTGATCTTCACTAATTTAGAGGTAAGTGGAAAGCTTTTACGTATAAATTGGTGGCTTTTAAACTATAAAAATCGACATTTCTCAAGATAAGTTTGACATTACAACGAAAACCTGTTGACAACAGAGTTGGAAGGTTTTGTTATAAATTTACAACGAGCTCAGGTTGGGGCAACGTCGTACAAAAGTGTACGACATTGCCCCAAATGGTTTTTTATGACATTTTACTTCTGAATTGTTTTGCTTTCGTAAAGACTAGACGACAGTGATTCTTTATTTCAGGAGGAATTTGGAAAAGACAAAGAACTTTGGTTTCAGTGTTGTTCGTGCTCCGGATGGATGCACGAGGTCTGAGTCTGCAGAGAAAACTTTATATGCGATTTTTGTACAAATAATGATGAATAATTACTTCTGTAAATGACGTTCTTTTTCAAAATAATAAAGTGACTTTTCTGTATAGCCTGATGGTTTTTTTCTTGTAATAATTCCCTGCTTTTACAATATGTGTGGTTGTACGGTATTACCCCATCTGTTGTACGGAGTTGCCCCGACACTCGATGTAATCTCGCAAAATGTAATTTTGTCTTAAAAATTTATTTAAAAAAATCTAAAGTAAAAAAATTAAGTATTTGTAAAGAAAGTTATAGAAAAATAACTAAATTAAGTATCAGTAGTAAAAATATTATTCTTATCGCCATTTTAAGGCAGAAATAAACAAACTGGCTTAAGTGTACTCCATTACCCCGCTTTCCCCTACTTTTTCAACTTCCACAAAATATCTCAACAAATATTGAACCGAACCGGCTCCAATGTATACCCCATCTACAAAAGAGTCTTATGTGGTAGTTGCACATGTTTTTGTAATTTCGGAGAAATAATTTGTTTATTAATGTTTAAAACGCGACTTTTTTGAAAAATAATCGATTTTTTTGTTTATTCTAAAATTAATGTAAAAAATACATTTTTTTATAAATTTTATTAGTTAAACTATGAACTATACATCTCATTAACATATATATATTTTTCTGAATGTTGGAGGTTCCCCGAAAAAGGCGTTAAGTTGTACGAGACATTTTTTGAGGTGATGTTTTCATCCGCTTGCATCGCCGCCATTTTGCGTTGAAAAAATATTAAAAAAATATTTTCAAGTACTTTGAGGCATGTACTTTATAATCTCCTGAATAAACAACATACATTTTTTAAATCAATCTGAAATTTGCCATTTTTTTTAAAACTTTACATGTGTTTCCCCCCTTAATTCATTGAATCGCGGTAAAAAAAACTTTAAACGCATTTTTCTCGAAACTTTGTTTTTCCGTGCTGTAGGCACGATTTTTCGAAAACGAATCGACCGATTTTGCTGAAACTTTGCACAGTTTCTCTTTATAGTACTGACTCGTGCTTGAACGAAGGGATTTTCATTCGGTCGATTCGTTTGTTTCATACGAAAAAAAATATTTTAAAAACGATGAGAATCGCAAAAATTGCTACAAAATATGAGACAACAATTCATTCAAATCCATGTCAAAACTTTAAATTTAATTTTTTTTTCAATTCCTTCGTTCAAGCACGAACCAAGGGCATAAGCTATAAGAATATTTTTGAATTTTTGATTTGAGATGAACCTGCACCGAAATATTCTGCCCACCGCAAAAAAAAAGGTTGAACGAGGAAAACTGCAGGAAAATTGACAATTATCAATGTTTTCACAACTTCTTGAAATGCTAAACTTTTATGTGTGGAAATTTTAAATAAAATAGATTTTTGGTTTTTAAAATACAATTTTTTGAAAAAGTTGTTTTTTCCTTCAAGACCCATGTAACTCCTTAATGAATGGAATCTTCATTTGACGACCATCCATGGACTATTGGATTACTATTTAAAATAAAAGAAAGTGACTTCAGTTTTAACGCAAGGTATATAGAAAAAATCTTGTCTATATACCTTGTTCTCAAAGCGAGCCTAGCATATATTAGCCATATTAGATTCGGATCTGGGTTGGAGGGTAGAAACAGAGCTGTGTGCCTTTCTTTGTAGTTGATTCGCGCCTTCAAATTTGCTTTCTAATGAGACATTCTCTTTTAATCACGCTCCAATTATTACCCACCAAACTAAAAACATCATCAATAGTCCAAACAAAAAACTTTCAAAAACTCGACAGAATATCCTTGCAAAATATCCGCAAAGCCACATTTTTCGTTTTTTCAACAATTCCGTCCTTCATAAAAATCACCTGTCATCTTGCCGCGGTCCATTTAAAATATCGCATAAAGGGAAACATCTACCGTATTATATGCATGTTATAAACAAAAGAATGTTGAAGCTGATGGCGGATTCAGACGTCGTCTGAGGACGCGGTCAAAGGAGCCACGCGACCGAATTATCGCTGGCAATCTTTTGTGTTGAATTGCACATGCAGATGTCGGAGGAAACGAATTGTGGATAAGGAGTGGGTCCGAAACGTTTTCATTTCGGATATGACCAAGTGGCGCGGCATTTTTGGACAAAACCGCATGCATGTAATTATGATCGAAACGGAAGCATATGGTGCATGGCAATCAACGAAACTGCATATAATGAACTGTTCAAAGATCCTCACAACTGCGACTGATGTCGATCAATGCATAATGGATGAGTGGTTCGAATTTTTTTTGGGTCTTGTTTCGGACGCACAGTTCTTCCAATTGGATTTGAAGCATTTGGTTTAATTTTCAGGTTGGAGAATTTTGGTATCTAAATTTGTGATTAATTTATGTTTTTATTTGTTGAATTCGTCGTTGAGTATTTTTATTATTACTATTGTAAACTTCTTTTCATTGTCCGACAAATGAAATCTAGAAATTATTTAAGGATTCTCGTAATTCTATGTTACAGATAAGATGCAACCCTCAACCCTCAGAAACCCTTAAGTACAGAATTGCGTTTGTACGGCAGAGTCTCTTGCGCGCGTTTTGCTTTCCATTCCTTATGAAAAACATTTTTGTGTAATGTGTAGTGCAGAACAGGAGATTCGGCTTTACAAACACAACTTTCATGTAGAAAACACCCACCATGCTGATGAATACGAGGTGTGGCCATAAAATAACGGAACTGATGCTGTTAAACCTTTTTATTTTGAATTTGTACATATTTAACTATATTGCTTTCAAAATCACATGATTACACTTCCCGCTTTTGAAGGCTACAAACTACGTTAACATCGCATTTATGTAGATACTTTTGTTTGATGAATAGGTTAAACGACAGCTCAACAAGATAGGTTTATGCTACTTTTTATAGGCTTATAAGAATTCTTTTTAATGTAGAAACACTATAGGTCTGACCACAATTGACGTACAAATCCGAAAGTCGAGCTCGTCAAATTGACTTGCGGTAGGTTAAGTTGCTGTCAAAATATGGTCAAATCTTGATCAAACATAAGTTCAACTATAATAATGTATAAAGTGGTTTTGATATGACGGGTGTTTTGGATATGAAGTGAGCTGTCATCGATGACAGCTGCTATTGCAATTCAAAAATTTGTAGAAACCAAGCTTGATAATATTTCTATCGTGAAAGATTGTTTGGGCACTGCACGATCTTTGTCTTCGATTGACTTCACTCACGTCATTCATTAAATCCACCGAAACCCAAAAAAAAATCTAATTCACAGTTCACATTCCTCCATATGTACAATTCACTTTCTTCTCACTTCGAGTGAACATATAAACTCACTTTCAGCACGTCAGCTAAAGTTTCTGGGGTCCGGACCTGAGAAACACAAGCTAACGAAGATGTCAACTTCGACGTAAGCTGTAACGAAACGTTTCACATTTTGACGGAAAGTATGTCAAATTTAACATAGTAATCAGTGACAGAGTTCGTACTATCCCAGGCCGACTCGCGGGTTCGTACGTCAATTGTGGTCAGATCTTATCTCATATACATTACAGCATCGACGATGGACAATATCCCGATGTCATTGAAAAACCATACATGCAAGTACTTTTCGTTGAATCCCTTTTTTTGTTCACATCTCATTGATTGAAATCAGGGCAAACGAATGATTGAAAGCATTTCACGGTAACAATGATTACTTGCATAATTTTTCAATTTGGTCAAACTGAAGTGTACGCGAAAGTAACTCATTTTGTGTCCAATAAAAATCAAAAGCAAGAGTCTTCTCAAAAGCATGTGCTTTCGTAGGAATGTAATAGCCTATTCAACACTAGGTAGACTGGTTTTTTGGATCTGGGTCCCTGAAATGTCTTAACTATGCTGCTGAAAAATTCTTTAGGCTTTTTTCAATGTTATGTCAGCAAAATAGCATCCAATCCATGCAATTCGGAAACTTCAAATCATGACCCGTGCATATTCGTACAATTGCCGAGGTGTTGCTTGTAATGTCACACGCCGTGGGAAGCTTTTATACCAATTTTTTCTCATGTTTCTTTTTTTTTAAATTATATATTTCGAAAGGGAAACAAAACAATTCTTCGGTTTTATTTTACAAGATTCGCTTTCAATCTTTCATTGATTGCTATCTTCGGCTAATCGTGATAATTACAAATTGATTTACATCATGCAGTTTTGCTGTAATTCCCTTCAGATTGAGTTTTTCGAAATTTTCCCTAGTCACCATTTCGACTCAAACAGTTTCCCACGCTTTGCCAACAAGTTGAGGTTGGCTCTCAATAAAAATGCATTTGCAACTTTTTGCACTGTATTTTAATTAAGATTGTTACTTCGAATACAGATGGGAAACATCGCATTTGCCTGGCAATTTTCATTATTCAATATTATTCCACATCCATCGACAATCTTTCGTAATGGCTGTTGAGGAATCGTGACCGATTCGTCCAAGATATGATTCGAGTTGGGCATGGATGTTATTGTGTCTAAATTATGGAAGGGAATGAAAATAAAACTTAGTTGCTATAGTGTGATGGTTGCAATTTGATGTGAGATTCACTACAACATTATTTGAACGAGATATTGTCTTGGAATGAAGCCATTTGCGAAGAATAAGGTATTGTTCTTATGACTGAAAATCTCACAGAATTGAACTTCTTTTTATCAATTATAAGTTGTTAGTCAACTCAAACGTTTAAAAGCGTAGGAAGCATCAGCAACGTTCATCAATTTCACATCTGCAAGCGTGTTAATATCTTTATTGAAAGCCATTTAATCAATTAACTATTTATGATTGACGACACACAAGGCACTACGCTCATTTCCAGAAGTAATCGCAATGTTCGTGCATGTAGTCCAATTTATCAAAGACGTTTTCGGACAAGGATTACAACGACAAACAGACACGCAAGTACTTTCAGTCATGGCAATCTTATATTCTGCACGAAAATGCTAGATGCTAGAGAAGACGTCTGGACGATATACATACATATTAGATACATAGATCACATGAACTTCTCGGCATAGTGCAAAACGAAGGGGTCTCCAGATTGGAAGCTCAAATTAACACTTGCAATCGAGCTGGTGAAACGCGGTCAAGTGAATTGAAAGGAGTATCACCACTTCGAAGACCATAAATATTGTTCAGCGAGACATACAAGGCAGATTTATTATAATTCTTACGTACGTTGTTTGTGAACAATCCGATAATGCATCGTTACTAGTTGATCCAATGCAGTCAAGGGGGGAGGTCAGAAAATCTTTACTAAATTTTTGATTTTGTCAAGTCAAAAACATGGTTTTTTTGGTAAAAATCCTTTATGATTCCGGCGCAGAAAAAACCTTGCACTAGTCAATTTTCAGCTTTTCGTTTATACTTTCTCTACAAAATTATTAAATGAGTAATGGCGGCGTCTATTGTTTTGAACCTTATAGGATTTAATATCTTTTTATAAGATTTATTAATTTTTGAGCAGAATTTATCCTGACTTTCTAAATCAAAAGAAGACAAATCGACTGTAATTGAACATTTCGCTAGTGAATAAAAATTGTCGATAAAAACCACTTTCTATATTTAGGGCAAACTGTTACAACTGAATTTAACAAAGGACAATGTAAGCCAACAAATAATTATATCATGTCCCAATTTTAGTTAGCTTGTTTTTTATTAAAATAACAATTAATAATTCATAACACCTCCTTTAGCTTTAATTATAATCTTCTTCCGTGAGCATTGACTGGTAACTCCTATCGATGAGACCGAGGTTTACATTCTGTCAAAAAAGTACCGGGAATCGATCAAAATATATATTATTCATTCAAATTTATTGTATCGCCTTCAAAGTAGGCTCATTCCGAGATAATGCGAATAATCCAATCACCAAAGCATTTTTTAACCCTAGAGTGATAACCCACGTCGCAAAGACGCCCAAAGAAACGTAATATCATTGCCGCTTTTATTAGATATAAGTAAAAAAGTGATCATAACTTCCAAAAATAAAAAAAAATACGGATGAAAATTTTGTTTAATTTATAAATTAGGAAACAATCTTTATTATTAATAAGAAAAAAACACAAGTATGCATCGAACATAGTGCGCCTTTAAAGCGTATGGCTATCTGCTATTTCCAAATGGGTTATTACTTTAGATCTAGGGTTAAACACATTTTTTGGAATGTATTTCAGTACTCGTCTTGAATTTTCTTTTTTGTCATCTATCGACTGAAAGCGAGAGTCTCAAAGTGGTAATTTGTTTTGGAAAAGGAAGAAAAGTTGGCCAAAGTTCGAAAAGATTTTTTGAGTTTTTGGGAAGAAATTCGTGCACAATGATAGATAGCCTTGTCAGATGGTGCGTTATCGTGTTGCAAAATGCATTAGTTTTCTTTCCACAAATCTGGTCTTTTTCGACGAATTCGCTCTGCCAAACGCAGCAAAACTCTCAGATAATATTCTTTATTTACTGTCTCACCGTCTGACAAGAATTCCGAGTGCACAACACCGCCGGAATCGAAAAAAACTGTCAATTGTCAACATCACATTGATTTTTGATCGACTTTGACGGCTCAGTTGGAAGGCGAATCTTGTTGACCGGTTTGCATGTCATTCTCGTAAACCCATGTCTCATTACCAACCTTATGGAACATTTTCAGCGTTTCGACACAAGAACTTCCATTTGCAATGCAAAATTTAAGACAGATGCTTTGTTCGATATTTTTATCCATTGTAAAAATCGCAAAATACATTTAAGATGAACTGCCAAAATGTGAATAAACTAAATTAAAAGTGACGCTCAAACTTCGCATGAGTAAAGAGGACAGTTGTGCCAACTTAGCGGCACAAAGAATTTCGACAATCCCTTTAAGCGGGCTGTTTAAATGATCTGATTGAATGATTCCCGGTACTTTCTTGTCAGAATGTATTTCGTTGTCCGCAACTTATACATTCGAGCTGTCGGGTTGTCTTCGGCTGGTTTTCCTTCACTTTTGTCGACATTATCACCCAAAGGTCGGGACTATTTCCTGGCTAGGAATGTGACTCGATGCCAAGTTTTTCCTTAAAATTTGGTGTCTGGAAAAGAGAAGACACTTCAGTTAATCAAATGCTATAAAACAAGTTAAGCAAAATTCATTCCATACTTATTGAACGAGCACGGTGGAATGGTGCCGAATCGTCCTGGAAAATAGGATTGGGATATGCTCCATACGAATCCTCCAAGGAAGCAAGTAGGCTTGCGGTGATGATCGATTTGTACCTTTCGGCATTGGCAGTTTCCCGTAGTGTCAAAATACTGCCAACTTCAGTTCCGACGATGCATCCCCATACCATGAGGTGCGGGGAATGTTTGATCGTTGGTTGAATACATTCGCCGCTCTACCGTTCGTTTTTTTCCGCTAAACTTTCAAGGTTCAATTTTGACTAATTAAATTAACCTTTGATTCGTCGGAGGAAATAATTCGTTTCCAGTCTGTAGAGGTTCAATTTTGTCTCTCCTTACACCGGTTAAGACGTGTATGCTTCATTATCTTGTTGAGTACCGGATTTTTTTTTTCTGGAGTTTGACATGCTAGCCCCATCTCGGTCAACCCCTTTTGCAACGTCCGAAGTGAGAATCGTCTTGATAACCTAGGGTGCAGGAAGAGTTTCAGATGATTGTCATTCCTGCTGATCTTTTTTCGTTTCATACCGCTACTTTCTTCCTCTTTCCGGTTTCAGTTAGGGCATTTTGTAAAACGCTTCTCACCATCCAATCGCTACGGCCGATAGGCCTAGCAATTTCGCGTTTCGATACGTTTTTCTGTACACATGCCATGATTTTTGACTTTTTCTCAACACTTATTATTTGGTCGTATCTAGCCATCACTTTTAGCTTGTCACTTGTACCTAATTAAATGCTAGCTACAGATTCATCCTTTTATACCCCTTTTAGAGGTAATCCAGGACACTACTTAATCAGGATTTCAGGTATTTCCAAAAATATTTGGTGCGTCGGGTGTACAACATAAATGAACATCACAATTGTCTCAGATATCCTGGAATGTAGGCACTATCCACCAAATAAACTCCGTGCGAATCGTACCATATTTGCCAACTTGTCTCAAGATTCGAGGGCTTGTACAGAAACATGCGTTGACGCTGTACGTATGCATGCATGTAAACGAACAATAACAATAAACTTAACACACGCTCGTCAAGGGCTTCAACATTTGGAGTACTTTTTCATGATAAAAGATTTGGTATATTTTGGACGGAAAATTGATTCAAAGTTTTCTTATAAAAAATCTGATTTCAAATCTACTTTCCTAGAAAATCTAATAAAATATAATGTGTTTACTCTCTTTCGTGGGTTCAGTGCTTAGTATTCAGTCGGCACCGAAGTCATCTCATTACCATTAAGTACGCTTGCAGCATCCAAAGTATCTAAAGTATCCAAGTAGCTGTATCAGTTGCAAGACTGGTTCGGTTCGAAAGAGCAATGGTTGCATCCATTGAAAAGGAACCATTCGATAACCTGTTGGTGTGTTGTCTCCCACATGGGGAAAATCATATAAATGTTTTGTTGATTTGCCTTGGTTTTCATATGTGTACACACGTAACGACACATGAACAGCCGAACAGCATGGATCCAGGAGACCTGCGTCTTATATGGCGATCATAATAAGAAAACGACAACCGTGAGAAAATTAATTTTATCAATGTTTTTTTTACGTACATAGCAAAATCCACACGATCAAGGAGATATGCCTAGTTTATTTGAAGCATATATGTATAACGTATGGCGCTGGCGTTTCTACAATTGCGGATGCAATCGATAATGTGTGCGAAACTAGTTGCCGCTATTCGCAATGATATATGGACGAATATGGTCATGACGATTTGAGCTTCTAATGAGATTAAAAAATGCTGTGTTCGAAACGGATAAAGTGGCCACGTAGAGTTGTAGCGATTTCTTTTTGCATAAATTAAATTAAACTAAATTTTTATAATAAATTTGACTTCGACCGTTAAGAAAAAAATTGTCGCGTTATTCGCTTGACGCTTCAATCTTCAAATATAATGGAGTTCCACAGTTTCGGCGAATTCCCTAAACTATACAATTTTCGAATCCAAATAAAGGTATTCAGATTCGTGTCTATTGAAACCACGTAGCCAAAATATTCAAAAGAAAGTTTCAATTTAAAAGAATTTTTTTCCTTCGTATTTACTTTGAACAGGTTTTATCTGAAATACGAGGGTCATTCAATAAGTAACGAGACAAATTGTTGTAGTTTAAAAATCTTTTATTCAATCAGTACAGAATTTTGAGTACTTTTCAACATAATCCCCCCAACACTTATACACTTGTCCCATCGTTCCTCTAACTTTCTTATGCCACTGGCATAAAAGTCTTTTGGTAGCTGTTGGAGCAAGTTTGCACGTGAATCTTGACTTCTTCGTTAGAGCCAAATTTTTTGCCACGTAGCGCCTCCTTAAGAGGACCAAACATATGGAAATATGATGGAGCAAGATCTGGGCTATAAGGAGGGTGTGGAAGAATCTCCCAACCCAGTTTTTGTATGCATTCTTGAGTTATCTGTGCCATATGCGGCCATGCATTGTCTTGAAGCAAAATCAAACCTTTTGTCAAAAGTCCACGACGTTTAGTGCGAATGGCAGGCTTTACTTTGTTTTCCAGTATGTTACAGTACGTACGTGATACGTCTGTTACCTTGCATTATCACGTCAATGCGAGATTCATGGGAAGAAGTTGCAACTTCGACCGGTCGTCCAGTTCGCTGCCCATCCCCAACACTTTCGCGACCACTTTTAAACTGTTCCATCCACTTGTAAACGTTCGATTGGTTGAAACAATTGTTCCCATACACTTTTAAAATCCATGCATGGATCTCACTACCTTTAACATATTCTGCTATTAAATTGTTCTTCCAATTTTCAATCAGACTTGACATCTTGAACTAACTGAAGTATACGTTATGTTTACAAAATCTTACCAAACAGCTGATCAGAAGTAATAACAAGGATGCCAACTTAAAATCCTAAAAATTTCGTATTGAATTATAAAACAATTTTTGACCTACATTAATTTGTCTCGTTATTTATTGAATGACCCTCGTATATATAAATATTTGAAAATAAAACTTTCTTTGCATTTAAACGATTTGTTCCTTCTTTAGTTGAGTGCAACTAATTTAGGTACAAAGTAGTGATCAATTTTAGAGTCGGTTTTCATATCAGCACGTTACCTGCACAAGTTTTGGCTTTTCCTTTCACATAAGAAAGGGTTCCAGTCGAGTTATGTTGATGAGCTTCAACCTTTCTGTTTTACGTGAGAACTAAATTTGCATTTGCATAACATTATTGAGAGTGTCCTTTAGGTTTGGTTAATGCGTCAAATATATCTTATTATATTGAATTTCTTTAATAAATAATAAATACACAATCATTTTTGCAACAAAACTAACACTGGATTAATAATAAATGATGTGAACTGTTTCCGTTGCGATTATTTTTACAGTTTTGAGGATGCTAAAGCCACAGGACAATATTTTAATATTAAAAAATCATAGGACCATGTTATGTTACCTTTATTATCCTCAAAACTGATAAATATAGATTTTTGATTTCAATATTTTCATATCAATAATGTTTTTTAATATTACTATTTCTTTTTTTTCAGGTAAGCTTCTTGGAAAAAATCGTAAGCTATTGCATACATAATTTAATTTCAATAAAAATAAAATCTCTGAGAATCTCTGTTATGGTTTTATTTCAACTCAATTATTTGTGTGAAATTTACTTAGAACAATAATTAGGAATTTTATTTTATACACTGACCGACAAACGGATTCGCACAGTCAAAATTTTCAGAAAAAAAAACCCTTTTTATTTAGTAATCAAGTCAAATCGTAACAATATCAAATAATATTTTCGTACTAACGAGGCAATAAGTTTAATAATATAATACCGGTATTCCTTTTCTTCAAATATTTCCAATGACCAAATTAAAAGATTTTTTCTGAAAATATTGACTGTGCGAATACTTTTTTCGGCCAGTGTATAAAATTATATA
This sequence comes from Oxycera nigricornis, assembly GCA_963942545.1. Lineage (NCBI taxonomy): Eukaryota > Metazoa > Arthropoda > Insecta > Diptera > Stratiomyidae > Oxycera > Oxycera nigricornis. Next base: position 8,808,158 of record OZ012659.1, read on the forward strand.
ATTATTTTCAGTGCAATAAAATCTATTTCTGGCCACGTTAATTCGCCATAGTTTTTAAACCTATTGTGGATCGTAGTAAAAGTTGCGCTTCATTGCAAACGATTGGTAATGGCTATAATAAATTTTACGATTTGTTAGTGTTATTTGGAATTTCGCATTTATTACGGAACTGATAGTGTGTCCGACATGAAAAGTTAAAAAAAAATCAGTAAAACGTTTAATGTATTTCGTAATGATTTACATAAACTGTAAATAATGTAATAATCATAAAAAACGTTATGGTGTTTGGTAAAAATTGTTGTTAGTAATTAATTCATTCCGTGTCGCATACATAACATACAGTAAATACATTATATGTTGGTTGCCTACAATTGCTTGCAGGTTAACATGAAGCGTTATGTTTCAAAATGTCCTCAAACCTTTTGCTTTGCAAAATTTTTGTAAGGTTATGGGATCAAGTGACGAGAATTAACAAAAATTGCTCAGGGTTTTGTTTTATAAATAAGAGAAAGTTGAAGTTTTAAGTTTAAAAGAATTAAATTTTATTACAACGCACTGCTAGGACTACAATAAACAAATATAAATTGAAAATGACCATCTTTAACTTTTACACAACTTTTTAATCTGTTTTGCCAGTCATCTATGGCAGTACGCACTGTTTCTAACGGAAAATTAGCTACTGCTGTTTTGAAGGTCGCTTAAAGAGTTACATACAGGTCTTCAAGGAAAAAAAAACAACTTTTTCAAAAAATTGTATCTTGAAAAACAAAAATCTGTTTCATTTAAAATTAACACACATAAAAGTTTAGCATTTCAAGAAGTTGTAAAAAAAGCTTCCAGCTAAAAACATTGAAAATTGTCAATTTTCATGCAGTTTTCCTCGTTCGATCTTTTTTTTGCGGTAGGAAGAATATTTCGGTGTATGTTCATCTCAAATCAAAAATTCAAAAATTTTCTTATAGTATATGCCCTTGGCTCGTGCTTGAACGAAGGAATTGAAAAAAATGACATTTAAAGTTTTGAAATGTCTCATATTTTTTAGTATTTTTCCGATTCTCAACGCTTTTAAAATATTTTTTTCGTATGAAACAAAAACGAGTCGACCGAATGAAAATCCCTTCGTTTAAGCACGAGTCAATACTATAAAACGGAACTATGCAAAGTTTCAGCAAAATCGGTTGATTCGTTCTCGAGAAATCGTGCCTACTTCAAATCTGGGCTTCCAGAAGAACATATTCCGAAGCCCTTATAAATTCTGGAACATTGCCTTCCAACTATTCTTGTATGGTGGGCTTAATACGCCGGCTGAGAATTCTGCTGGAAAACCTAGTGACGGCTGTTGACCTGCTTAGAGTTAAATGGCTGTCCACACTCCTCAAGGATGTCCGTCTGATAGTTTTTTGCTGCAGTTTTTATGCCTTTTTCGCAAAAATGAAGCTTTATGGTACCCTCGTAGGTGACACCCCACCATACCATTAATGACGCTGCATGATGTCCTTGATGTATCTTTGCAAATTCTTGGGCTTCTCTGGAGATGGGTGCGTATACCCTTTTGCCAGTTGAATTTTTATACCACCATGAAAATTGTTCATCAGTAAACAAGATTTGTCTATTTTTTTGTTGTTGCCGTACCACTGACGGAGCATCTTGGGGTTCAAATTTGTTCAACTGTTCTGTCAGCAAATGTTCCTATTGTTCTTCCAAAGGTGCCCATCCCGAGGTCTGATTTTATGATGCGTACACAGTTCTGGTGAAGATGTTAATCTCCCGAGTCATTATTCGTTGCTTACGATTCGATTCTAGATGGCTTTAATGACTACAGGAGTACGTACATCGCGAGGAAGTCCATCTTTACACGTGAACGACTAAACTTAAGACAGTTGTCACCAACAGTATGACGTATCTAAAAAAATGGCGACTGCAGAAACGACTCACATGAACAACGTTCTCGCGAAGGCGTTTAATTTTGTGACAGGACTTATGACACGACTAGGCAGAACATATGTAATCTTGAAGTTCAGTGTCGTATAAACTTAAATAGGATAGACTAAAATCCAAAATCCTATCGATATTTAGTTACGACGCTATCAATTAGAGAGGTCAGTAAATTTTCAGCTCTTGTAGTGACACATATTTTAATCGTAGTTGCGTTTGGTTTTAATGCTTGTTTTCCATTTTCTAATTTGTAAACCGTTGAATATTGATAAATTTGATTTTACGTTCGCTTCTTTTAGTATATTGACAATAAGAGCTATTGAATATCTCTTAACAATATTCAAACTTACAACAAACCATCAAAACGAATGACTTTCTCTCACAAACAATTGTGAAATCTATTGAAAAATCAATTAATTATTTTATTAAATTAACTAGTGAGTGTGTGCCCTCCTACATTATTAGCATCTCAATGTTGTAAAAGTTCACACCTATTGAATACCGCAATCATTTCACATTTCTGATAATTAGGGTTCATGGCTGCATAATCTTCCGGTTTTCTTCTTCGTCTTCCAATCTACCACAGAATCCATCTAAGAAAGACATGGATTTTAACGGGTGAGGTGCTAATTCCGTCATTAGAATCACTCATTCGCGGCATTACACAAAAGTATTTCTCCAATTTTCTTCTTCTTCTGCGTACACTACCAACCGATTCTTTCCATGTTTGAACAACTGGAACTTGTATAATGGTAAATGACTTGACTGCCCTGAAAGGTGAGAAAGTAGACACGCTGCAAAGATATTTGAAGTTGCCATAAAGAGATTCGAAGAAAAGCATGGAATTAAGTTGGAATTTTCGCGTGCCGATGCGGAATATTAGACGTGGATTGCATTTGTGGAACTATTGGAAAGGTTACATGTTCCGAAGAAACCACACACGTAGTCATAAAGTTGAAAAAATCTGTTTCATTTGTAGTGCAAGAAAAACAGTTAAAATTAATTAAAGTAATGAAAATCACGCAAAGCTTTTCGGAGAAAAAAAAATAGTATAAAAAAGTTTAAAATATTTTCCTGACTTTTGCTAGAAACTTTTGAAATGAAATGTGCTGGCTTCAATAATGAAACAAGCGCAAATAGACGACATGAGAATTTCTGCCAGTCTTCGAGTGAATTTATTTAGCAACACTTTTCTAGGCAAAAGGACCATTGAAGCAATTTTTGCCTAGATTTCGTATGGTAAATGAATCTTCACTCGTCGGTATATCCATTTGAAATGTTGTTGCATACCGGCCAAATGATCTAGCGACAGCGAGAATTGGTCATCCCTTACGCCAGTAGCTCCATTTTTCGGGTAATCCAACTAAGGTCCCTTTCTTTATTTCAGGGGGTGAAAAGCTAGTCATCCCCTGCGTTTTCTGTTTTGAACTTTATCCTTTTGCTTACAGTTTATACATTGGTGTCATGCTGGTCGGAATTTATTTTCGTTGAACGAACAGTAATACAAGTAATGTACAAGATTATGAACGAAAAATAAAATTTACTAATTCTTTTTAATACTTTAGATATACATATGTAACACAATAATATGTTTTAATTTTATGTAAAATTATATTTTATAGTTCTCCATGGAGACTGCTTTGTACTGACTGGAGTATTGGTTTTCGAGAACATGTGTCGCAAAAATAATTAGTTTGGCGTCTGCCGCCTTTAATTTTTCTGTTTGAACATATAGAACAATCTTTACTCTTTACATTTTCACAGCGCCGCAATATATTGTACTATGTAGTTTGCTATTAAGCCTTTCCTCTTTATCTGAGGACGATGGTCTTCCTGGTTTTGAAGATGCTCCATCACGAAAATCTTTTTGCCATTTCATTAGAGTATTACTTTAAAATATTTTAAGAAGCGATATTGCCTAATTACAATTAGGGAGTCTTTTAGGTTACGATTTTCAAAAAAAAAATTAACAATTTTTTTCAACAGAAAGAAAAGAGATATCATTTTGAAATTTTGTACATATGTTAATTGGTACTTTGGATGTACAAAAATATTTTTTTTAGATTTTTGTATTCATTTTTTACCCATAACAGTTTTTAAAAAAAACATCAAAAATTGACGGCGGCCTTGATTTCAGGTGACTGGATCATCTGAAAAAAACAAAGGCCAATTTATTCCTTGTTTAAATGCCTATGACAGGTACCGGATTGATTTTTTTTCATTAAAAAATAGCAAAATGGCGGTAATGTTTTTAAAAAAAACCTATTTTTGAGGGTGGAAAATTGAATGATTTTGATTTTGTAAAGTGCATTTGATAGGTGAAGTGCTCTATTATATGTGAAAGCTATATAAACTTAAGTTTCTGACTTGCAACCTTTCAAAAAATTTGAATTTTTTGAAATAAATTTCGATTGCAAAATTAGTATGGGCAATCTACTGAATCGATTTTGATGAAAATTTGTGTGCTATTTTATTATATTGTAAAGATTTTCTAGGCGAACTATGAAGGTCCTCCTTCTATGTGGTAAAAAAAAATTAAATAAAAGAAGGCTTTGTTTCCCTCCTTTTTTATATTTATTTCTATTTTGCGGCAAGGGTTAAATGTTTTAAAGTTTTGAACCAATCTTATCTTATTGATTAGGCAACTTTTATTTCCATCCAACTTTGCTATAAAATGAACCATTTCAAAGTTAGGAGTGAGAAAAGCAGGAAAAAAACGATATTTTTTTCGAAATTTTGAAACACTTCAATTTTTTTTAAATGTTTCCGACTTTTTTTGAAAGGCAGGATAAGTCAATTGTTGTTATACGAGTTATTTCACAACTTTTCCCGCAAAAATCAGTGTGTCGCAGTCAGCGGCCGAATGTAGTCGTTTGTTTACAGATCCGCCCTGGTCTATTTGGTGGCTGAGAGCAAACTCACCGTCGTAAAGGGTTAAAAGAGTTTGTTAAGTTAAAGTATTTCCGTATTTTATGCGAATAAGTATCTGGTATCTCTCGTATTAAGGATCATTCAAAAGATGGAAGTGTCCTTCAAAGTTCACAGGTAAATAATTTGTTTCCTGCTGTAGTTGGATAGCATCTCAGGCAGTTCCATTCATGGTTTGATGGTGGAAAATCAGCAGGATTGCATGACTTCTATAACGCTGAAGCGTGCTTGTCTTTGATTTTTTGTACGATTGCTTGAGATGAAATTTTCTATAAATAGTCGTTGGTTTGCTGGATGTCCTGTTGCCTTTAATTTTACTGGTTTGCCAAAAGGTAAATCCCATCAGGACTGTTAAGAAGGTAAAAAAAGAAGTCAAGAAACATACACTCGTCCAACAACGAGACGGCACGATTTGATTTTTCTCGGAATTGGCTGGCTAGTGCGCTTTTATACTTTGGGGGGTGAACATTTGAATCGTGTACCACCGGTATGCTTGATTTCATGCGGATCTGAGGTTACTAAGTTGTGCCCTTCCTTTGCAAGTAAGTCTTCGTTGCTGCAGAATAATAAGGTTGAAGTGGAATATTGAACCTGTATAAATGACCACGAAAGAATTTATGCTGAGTCGATTCAACCATAGCTGGATAAGAGTTGCAATGAAGTGACCACATAAAAGAACAATAATCGACCACATTCCGTACTAGAGAATTTAACAGCAAACCGCTTCATCAATAGTGACTTTTAAGTGCTTTACATTTTTAGATACTGGATCAGATGTGTTTTAACTACAGTTTATTTCAAAATATTGTACCATAGCTCAGTCAAAACTTCCCAATTGAGAAGCAACACTTGGCACATAATTTTTTTTGACTTATTTAGTATGTACCATATTACATACATACATGCGAAGTCATGTGAGCAATTCAACTCATAATTAATGCCGTTTTTCGACAAGTCGCGGATGAGTGTTGGCAAGGTCTTATTGTTGGAATGTAGTATTTACAATTTTTTTTGTTTCGTCACAACGGCAAAATGTGAATTTTTGATATGTTTGTGAGACGCAAACGGGAGAATATTGTGTGCTGATTTTTCGCAACCTTTTCACGTGACCCGTAGGAGATAATCATATCTAAATTACAAGACAATTTATAACCAATCACACGGCAACTTAATCGGGGGGATAAGAGTTCATACACGAAGCAAGTGATGCGTATAAGTATGGTAATCACTTCGTATTGAGAACGTGCTGGGTCGAGTTATGAATGTCTGAACCAGCACGACCTGCGTGCGGGCACGGGAAGCGGCAAGAGGTGCGCTCCATCTAACATCCAAAGAAACATATGTTGGTCTTTTGCTGTTGCGGCCGACTTACCTGGAGCTTAACATTTGATCAATGGTCGATGATGCTGGGCTACAAATCGTAAACAAGAGCCTCGAATCTGCTCTCTCTCTTGAGGTCCATTAAATGGATTTCTTAGCATTTCTTTTATTCGGAATTGCGCCCATCTTATAGGTGTACGGTCTTGTGGTACCGTAGCGTGCCAATGTGGTTCTACGCTTGATGGTAGTGTACCTATGAATATAGGCAACATATCTTTTTCGGCATGTATGTATTTTTAAGGTTGCCGAGAAAGGTCGAACAGGGTGATCAAAGGTATCTACGATGGATTTTCGCGGTGTCATTGCGTTTAAATGGCGTTTTGATGTTGTTTTAGGATGTCCAGGACTAATCTCTTCAACAGAAAACTGTTGATTCCAGCAGATTTCAGTAATGGGATATTTGAAAACGTTTTTTTGGTGTAAATTTGTTGACTTTTGTAACCAGTCAAATGGCAATGCGATTCTTATGAAAAATCTATTCAGCAATTTCTGTAAGCGTTGAATTTAAGCAGAACAAAAAACACAAAAAGTAAATCCTTTTCTTCGCATAACTCAGAATAATGTTTTTCCTAAAAGGCAAAGTAAATCCTCTTTTAGTTTTGTATATGGTTAGTGCTGTCCATCATGGATATACTTGCTGTTTCAGGAGGAAATCAATGTACAATTTAGTTTCTTCGCTTCTGAATTGCCTGAAGGGCACTGTAAAGGCAACAAACCTGCACAGATTGTGAATAAACTGCTCTATCTTCGTCATCACCTTCTACTATCTTTCGATTGAATACTAGATCATTTTGTACTATTTCATGCTACCCGTGATCACCTGCAGGATGTCTTGATAATCGCACGTAATAACAGTACAATTTCGCTGCACATTTGCTTCCTGCAATGAGGCGGGGAGAGTAGGGATCCTTCAGCAGCTCCAAATTACACCTGATTATAGATTATCCACGTATGCGAGACTGGTTGCCTCCTGCCTTGCCCGTATGGGAATCGCATTGGGGTCACCGCTTAGAGGCTTGATATCTTGAAGGCTTGTCTTACCGAAGATGTATGTTATGTATCTATGTGTGTTTAATAGATTTCGCTGGCTCAATTGAAGCAACCCACCACGATCGGCAACAACACCAGCAATAATAAGACAACAAACCTTCCCCATACGAAATTCTTCGGGTGTTCGTGACTCAGACCTGGTCTAATCACTCAAAGGCTTAAGGCTAGTCGTACGCTAGCTAACACTCGTTTTGCACGCGTATATGTAGGTTTCGATTGTTGTGATTTTACCGTGGATCCGGCAAAGTTGATCACACATCTCCTTCAACTTGGCTGTGCTGTGTGCAGTGGAAGTTTCGGCTCTGGGAGGCAACAGCTTTGCTGATGGCAGTGGGCGTAGAGTTTGGGAGTGCCGCGGAGACGGGGCGGAGATGTCGTAGCGTAAAAACTTGTGGCGGAAAGTGAACGTGGCTGTAATAGTGATTTTTTTTGTGTTTCCATGACAAACTGTGGTTTCGCTCTTGACATCTAATACAGTGGCGAATGAAAAGTTAGAAACGGTTTCAGTCCTGTTTAATCAACTTGGTCCTGTCGTACATTTAGCAGTACCCATGGTAGTATCCAGCTTGAAGTTCACTAGAATGAAACTGTATAGGTCACTTCGTAGCCTCCTTGAAGAGTTCTTATATACATATAACAGACTTCCCTGCCGAAGGATGCTATCATTTCAATATGAATTGCACATTTGAAATCTTAGTAATTTTAATATGCTTTTATATAATCTTTTTTTTATTCTTTTCGCATAAAAATTCATCAGATTTACTCATATGTTCCTCAATGGACTCAAAATAACTTTCAAATTGAGATTTTAACAAGTTTGAGATCGTTTTCATTAATTCTTAAACCTTTTTTTATGTAATAGGTATCAGCTTTACATTATCTTGGTGTTCTAATTCGACAGTTTTAAAACACACTTACAATTATTTTGGGTGTATTTAAAAGATTCGAATAATCTTCATATTTTGCCCATTTTCTTGATGTTCTAGCCTTAAAATGGCCAAGACTGAAGGACAATGTATTAACATATGTAGATTACCTGAAAAATTTACCAAGCACGTTAGTGCACTTTTGGATGCTGGATTTATATCCAATCTATACAGCTAACCCTTTCAGTAACATTAGAGTTTCATATTGAATGATTAGTTCGCCAAATTTTGAGCCGAATTGGGTAGGTCGATGTAAATTTGTCAAGCATCAAAACTTTCAATTTTGATGAAACAATCTGCAGGACTGTTTTACTACAAAAAATTCCTCAGCGAAACCATTAACTTTTTTTGTATTAATTCACGAAACTGATACGAAAATTTTGAGGCAAAAGTTTTTATCGTCGTTGCACATTATCATTGAAAAATTTATGAAAGGCTTGAACATTTAAATTCTGTCCAACAAAAAATCAAATTCTCTTTTCAATTTCAATAATACATATATTATGTTTTATTTTTTATTATTTGCATGTTCGATTTTACATTTGTTTATGAAATATTTTTTTTGTTCTTTTCGCGATGCTAACTTTCTTATCTTTTCTTAGAATCCTTCCATCAGATCTTCACCTTTGTTTTTGGTAGTTTGATTCCATGTCTTATGAAGCTTCTCCACATTAATAACAGCTTTTTGGGTCCTCTTTAGATTGCTTTTTACGATTGCCAAATATCGTTTGATCGGTCGATGCTACGGGACATATGGTGGATTTAATTATTTTTCCACAAAATTCACACGTTTTTGAAAAGCATTCTAGGGTATTTTTCACGAATTGACGGAAACTGAATCAGGCCAAAATATTAAAGGAATGTTATGGTTTTTTGCCAACTGTATTAAAAATTTCTGAAGACATTTCTTGATGTAGATTTTCGAGCTACCGAGTACCTATTTTGTAATGGAGTACTCTTTTTAACGCATTCACAAATGGCCTTTTCGAACTGAAGTGATCTTTCTTCTTGAGGAAGTTCTTTTCGAGGCAAGCGCCCGGAAGCGTATTAAAATCGAATATGAGGTACAATAAATAATAACAACAACAATACAAAGCAGAAATAATTCTTCAATTTTTCTTTGTAAATTTTGGATTGGATTTCTTCAATTGTTCTGCACTTCTTTTGAGTTTTTTTGTTTCTTGTATGTCCTTACGCCTTTCCTTTTTTGATTTTTTTTTATCTTCGGTTTCGATGTTTTACACTGTTTCGCGATATCACAAATTGATCCCGACCGATTCGCATGAATTGCCTGCAACACACTGCACACCAATTCCTTGTCACCGGACCCACTACGACCTTCCCTTCTCTGTTTGTCTTTAATGAAATCCTCCATTTTGAATTTTTCAGTTGCCCGTTTTACATTTCTTCCGGACGCTTTTACTTTGATCGCAATTAACTTCACTGTTCGAACTCTCCGTGAAAAGTTTCAAAATTCAACTCGGTGTATTTTCGTTTTCATTCATTTATTGACGTTTAAACTTTTGAAAAACACGCCGTCCCAAATGGAAAATAGTGACGTTTAGATTTAGACAAACGTCAGTCATATGGGTACAGGCAAAATACGTTGCAAGCAAAAAAACATTGGACAGAATTTAAGTATTCAATGGTGTGGTCACATTGATGTCTGCATGCGATTTCGTTTGCTGACTTATACTTTTGCTATCATCAAAAACGTACCAACTTCTAGTCCGAGTTTTTCTGTGATGTTGAATCTAAAAATTAATTCATTAAAATTTAGTTTTATCGCGAAACATCTATTTCAAAAACAAACTAAAACCATTTTGATAATATTGAGGCATCTCGGAATAATCTAAATATTGCAAATTTCTCACAAAGTATCTGGCTTTGCATTTGACTTAAGTTTGTTAAAGAAAACGATTAGTAATAAATATGTATTTGATTCTAATAATTAATTCTGCAATTGAACAAAACAACTGTATACAATTATATCCACTAAATTTACTCAAGTGTAAAATGATTGCAATATTGTTTCGTTGGATTTACATAGAATGCGTTCATCGATTTAATTAATTATTATTGCCTAATAAATAAATTTATTCCCGTTGATATCATCGTGCAAGTTTAAAATATACAGCATGTACACATATTTGTTGTGTGTTCAAATGTGTTATTTTCTTCATCTTCTTGTTTATGTAAAGATCAATTCATACCTGGTCTCGTTTTATTACCAATCAATTCTTTTGCTGACGAACGATCGACCTTGGAAATTCGTATTGAACTTTGTTGTTAGCATGACTTATATTACTCTCGTGATTGTATTTATCAGGATAGAAAACTATTCAGAATCATAGAAAAGAGAATTTCGATCATTGCAATGCGATATTTGTATCAATAGCATATAGTCTATTTAGGATCAGTTATAGTCTATTTAGGATCATTTTCAAAATCACGTGGTCTTGCTTCGCGCTTTTAATTTCAGTACTAATCGCTCGCAATAAAGTTTTCGTGGTCGGAAAAATCTAATTTTAGCTTTAATCGCTGTAAAGGCCGAAACCTCAGTTTTTTTGAAAAATTCTGTGATATTTTTGTTTTTGAATTGAAAGTTTTTTTCAAACTTTCAATTTTTGTTTCTTTATTTAGTCTCCTTTTATCGCTTACGCTGCGAAAACAGTAATAGAAATTTTAAAAATTTAGAAAACTGCTTGTTCTATATAAAAAAAAATCCCTAAAAGCACTGATTTATCTAGAATCGTTTGAAAGTTAAACGTGTAAATTTTAAAAAGTGAATTTTTTGGAAATTTTGAAATGAACCGCTCTGAACTAGTTTACAATTTTAAGAAAATGTTGGAAGCTTCCGTTTTTCTTCTTCAAAGTATAAAATCTCTACTTTTTAGTTAGAGTACCGCTGCTAAATTGCAAAAGTTTTCAGCGATTTTTAACATTTTAAAAATAGTGTACCAAAATTTTCTTTACTCTATTTCCCTAAATTTTGACATTGAATATTACCTCACCTATAGTAATGTAAAATATGCCATTTCCAGCACACATAGAATTAGAAGCGTACAATAAGGTTCTATAATAAGAAGTTTACGGTTTTATAACGTATAGTGTACACCAAAGTGTACGCTATAAATCAACACAAATGACATTTTCGTTGTTGTTTTTAAAAAAAGTCCAAATGAAGTTTTTGTGTATATGACATTTCTTGCAGGGTAAGCGGCACAAGGTCAAAAAATGACGATCCGAATTTTCAAAACTATTTAAAACATGTTTAAAAGATTTTGCAAACTAAAATGAGAAGTGGTTTTTGCGTTTGAGACAAGCTTTTTCGGTTAAAACCAAAATCAAAATTTTCCGACTACTAAAACTTTATTGCGAACGATTGCGCTGGGCAAACCACATTTGCACTGGGCTATGAGTCTAAATCTAAGTTGCCGAAGTGTGTGTCTCATCCATTTTGCGAGCATGTTGAAAAATACTGAAAATTATCTCATTAGGGTAGATTTGAAATAAACGCGGAATACATTTCGTGGTAAAATGGAAATATAAAGCAGGTTTCCGAAATTTGATCTCCCGTGTTTTTTCTCATTTTTGGTTCTTATTATTTTCGCACTTATTGAAAAGGGAAAATCTGCGAAAGATATCGATCAGATCCTGCCACTCGGCATTTTCTTTATATTTGCACTCAAAAGTAGGCTCTTTAACAGATACTTACCAAAAAATTATCCAGATGAGTACATAAATTCGAATGCCATTTTTTCAACGTTTGGAGGTAGAAATCTGCAAAAGATATCGATCAGAGTCTGCTTCTTGGCATGTCCTTCATAATTACGCGAAACAGGAAGCTCCTTTACAGTTACTTTCTCAAAATAATCTAGAGTAATATATAAATAAAATTTGTTTAGGTCATTGCAAATTAAGATTCCTAAAAATTGACTATAGCTATCAGCTTTTGACTAGTCCTCATGCCAAGATGTGCGCAAAGCCAAATTTTCATATAAGTTTCAAGAGGTGCCAGGATCGTTTAAGGTCAGATTTAGGCTCATGAAGAAATTCTCTACACCACACTGAGAAAAGTTATCAAAATATGCAGTCTGTTTGATTTTTTCGCCAATTTTATTAAACTCAATTTTCACGGTTGAATTGAAACTAAAAAAGAATATAAATTGTTTGTGAAAATTTTCAAACCATCTGAAAGGCCATCCATATATTACGTAACACTCCAAGGGGGAGGAGGGATATTTGAAAATGTTACTAAGTGTTACATGGATGGTGGGGTGGGGGAGGATTAGCAAATTGTTATTGTTATGAAGCAAAATTTATAATTAGTTAAAATAATTTTTTTTATAACACTAAATCATAAAGTCAAATTTCAAATTTATTTGCCGCGCCACGAGGTGTCAGCAGAAGCTAGGCGCGATAATTTTTGTATAGATACATTGTTAATAGCTTGTGATTAAAATATTTAAAAGTCTGAGGGGGGGTGGTAAGATGAATTTGTTACGTAATAACGGGGGGAGGGGGTCTTTGAAAGTGTTACTCAGTGTTACATGGGGAGGGGGAGTTCAAATACTCTTAAAACTGTGTTACGTAATATATGGGTGGCCCCTGACCACTTTTTGCTTCAAATGTTTTGAATTGAATTTAGTGGAAAAAACGTTCAAAATATTCAAGTCGTACTTTGCAACGATAAATAATAACTGTCATTCTTGTAACAATCGGTTGATATGGAAACAGGTGCAAGTCCTCGTAAAAAATTCGCCAAATCATGTGAAAAGTTTCCACAATAAATTCTTAACTCTGATAGGTGATTTTTAATTATTTCTAAGCGTCAAACAAGCAAATTCGGTCGCACGTACCGGTTGATCAATTGGACATTACTGGATTGAAATGTCAAAATGTTTTGACACTTTCGAAATATCTACATAATGGCGGCAACTAGCTTGCAAAGTCGTATCATTTTTCTTTTGAAGAAACTTATGAAGAAACTTAACGTTTTTAAGGATCCGGAAGTGCTTTCCGATATAATGGTAGTCAAGTTAGTTTGAGAGTTTCAAGCTTCCCGAATACATTTTTATCGACACTGGGTATTCGGGATTTTGTTGGACCAAAAATCTTAATTTAATCAATGGAAATTTTACTATTCTAACGGTTTTTCGTCCTTTTTCATGTATGAAAGTGAATAACATTCTAAAAAATGTGGTAAAACTTAACAGATTTCTTTGAGCAAGATCGGGACACAATATGTGAACATTTGAACCGTTTCTAATTTTCTTCATGCACTGTAATTTATTCGAAAGATAATAGAAGCTGCCCGGGCCCGAAATTGCGGTCTCCGCCGCCACACGAGCAAGGGGAGGCGCAGCATTTCGTTGGTTTCCTACATAACATTCGCGCGCGAGTGTGAGAACGAATTGTTGGGGTTTCGTGTGTGGCGCGGGACTCGGGCCCTCGTTCTGCAGAGGCATGAATGGAGCGTGTATAGGTGTGGTGGCCGCACAATCAGCTGAGCCACCTTTTCTCACGGCAGTGGCACAAGCAAACTGGATGCTCGCGAGTCCACTGAAGACTTACCTGTTCTCAGGATGTTACGAAACAAAAGATGTCGTCGTCGTCGACGTTGTGTTCGGCCGCGTCGCGGGTTTGTTTACATCTTAGGCGTGCGGGCGCCCCTTTGTTATGGTTTTTGACAATATTTTTTCGATTGGAGTCGTTCTTGCACGCCGGTGAACTGATTGCGGACCACAACAGCTCGGATAGTGAACGGTGGTCCTGTCTTGTGCCGCACTTTCTAGCCGACGTGCAATTTCGTAATTAATTCAACAACGGGAAACTAAGCCCGGCCCACGGGAACGTAAGGCGGCGATTTCCGGTCAAGTGGTCACGACTAAGAAAGAAGTCGACGAGCGTCTTCATTATCATGTTCCTGGGTTCTTGTCGGCCGGTAATCTATCAAGTGGACTTCCTCGAGTGCAACACGTAAATTGGCGCATGAGCGGCCACCGATGACCCCTGAGGGCCGGCCCAAGAGCTGCGAGCTGGTAACTCGTTGGCTGCGAATGGCTCCAGATGCTGCCGTGACCCGCTAGTGTCAAGCGGACTTGGCCAATTAATTAGTGAAGACGATTGCTAGAAACTGCACCGAGTTTGTGGGTCTTCTTGCACGCGGCGCGCTTTCGCGGTCTAGTTTGCTCGATGCTAGCCATTGTGCGGCTCGGAGCTGAATTTTCAGTGAACACAACACGAGAAGGAGGAAAGTTAGTTGACCTCGCCGCCAGTGGAAGAGCCGGAAGGCGCGGGCACTAGTGAAATGATGAACTATTCGCGAGTTCGTGTGTGTTTAGTGCACAGGCCAAAAGTAGCGCGAAAGTCGGCCAAGAAACGAAAAAGTAAGTACAGGTCAAGTTACTAATGTTCTAAGAAACATATCCGATCATGTATGTATGTTGCGAGCAATCGCGCGAATCGTATTGCGGAATGCCGATGCACCCCTGATTAGCATGCAGAATATGTTCAATTGATAGTACAATGCACGGGTGTGACTAATTGCTGGGGCATTCCACCTGGGCAGACAACCAGACCAGGTAGTCAGTTAACGTACGGATCGGATTCGTCTGGTTCGGCGCCCTTTTCCAAATAGTTTCATATCTACCAACTAGATTTAAGCACTTGCAGATGTATCTGTCGCAATTTTTGTGTTTAATTCAATAATATGCTCTTCTATCATCTGGCTCCCGAGTTTGAGTTGAACCTTGCCCTCCTTCAGTATTCGCGGGGGATAAAATTCGCTTTCCATCTTTGAATTCTTAAGTGTTTCTCGTCCCCTCATCAATTATGCATATCTATCAATTTTTGTTCGTTTGGTTCCTACGCACAAATTGTTTTAGAAGCTCGTCAGTGGTCATATTAAGGATATTAGTTGCTTAGTTTACTGTTTGGATTTTCATCATATTGAAATCCTTGAACTCTTCAAGCAAACATTCATCCTTGCTCTTCTTGAGGTAGAACAAAATTTCTTCGCTAATAGGATCGCTCGATTCCTGCTCCACTACTTCTCATCTCTCTTACGCAGTTTTAATGTTTCGGACGCATAAATGGCATCATGTGTGATAGTTGTTATACATTTTTAAAACTTGATGCGTCGAAGAAGCAAAATAAATTCAATTTTCAATCTTCCACAACGAGATATGTCCGTCATGCTCCATTTTCTATCCATACACTCATCTTACCGTTTTGCTTGTTGATTCTTCAGTAGTAAATTAGTTCCAGACACTTGAACACTGGTGTAGTCAGAATAAGCTCTATCTCAATGTCAGCAAATGCCACGTGTTGAGCTTTTCCCGTAAGAATTCAGTTACTGCCTATTCTTATTACCTCAACGACATCGGCTGATCATGCCGTTGACCTCGGAGTAGTCTTAGACAACCAATTGCGGTTCAATCTGCAATATGACAAAGTCCTATCAAGAGTTCAAAAACGTTTGGGTAACCAAGTCCTTATACACCACCTTCGTGCGGCTGCTGATCGAATATGCTTGCATAATTTGGAACCCCGTTTTTGTGCTCCACAGCGACAGACTTGAATCTATCCAGAAACAATTCTTGCTTTTCGCCTTGAGGGACCTCTACAACCCGAGTGTTTTTCATAATCTTCCTTCCCATAAATATAGACTAGACCTTCTAAATTTAATGCCTCTTTCATCTAGAAGAACACTAATTAGTGCCAGTTTCACCTTCGACGTTATCAGTGGCGCAGTAAATATAGTAGCCCTCGCTGATAGGATAAAATTAAATGACCAACAACGGCGTTCTCGACACACAACCCTGCTTAAAGAATATCGGCATCACAAGGCCTATGGTCATAATGAACCGAAAAATAGATGTTGCAGAATATTCAACACTATTAGTAACCACTATTCTCCGGGTATCCCTAAATCGTCCTTTAAACGTAACTTGACAAAGGCCCTATTGCCATCATAACCGCGCATTCCCCAACTAAGCCTGATTAAGTTGTAATTAAACTAATTTACTTTAACTTGTATTATTTATGTATTTTGTATTGTTTACTTAATGCCTTGTTTGGTATAAATAAATAAATAAATGTTCCTGTACCTTCCGACCAAAAAGTACCCGGAAATTTGAAATAATACGCAAAATTCTTAATCTTCATCAATCTTTATTGGAACACCTTCAAAATATGCATAATTTGAAGCAATACCCAAATGCCTACACTTTTTCCAATCATCGAAACATTTTTTATAGGCGCTCTCCGGTATGGCTTTCAGCTCCTTCAGCAAATTTTCTTTGATGAAGTTTATGGAGTCATATCGGGTTCCCCGAAGCGGCAATTTGAGTTTGGAAAACAGGAACAAGTCACACGAAACCAAATCAGGTGAATAAGGCGGCTGTTCGATGGTATTTCTCGAATTTGCCCGATCCAGCATGTCTTCTGCCGATACTGTTTTTGGAGAAAATTCAGCTCAATCAGAACGAGCTGAGCGGCGACGCGCCGCATGCTCAATTGGTTGACCAAAAACCAAACGAGCTGATTCACGAACAATGTTGAGATCACGTGCTATTTCTCTAAAACTAGAATGATGATTTTCCAGGACGATTTCTTTAGTTTTTTGGACATTATCGTCAGTTGAAGAGGTGGATGTCCATCCGGAACGAGGCAAGTCGTCGAAGGACGATCTCCCGATCGTCTTTAAAGGCTTTGTACCACTCGTAAGCCTAAGTTTTCGATAAAATAGACTCACCGTGTAAGCCTTCTCCAGCCATCGCATCGATTCGGCACACAAAATTTCGTTCAAAACACAAAATTTGAGACAAGCTCTTTCTTTAATTTTTGTAAAATTCGCCAAGCACTGGCGAGGCGGACTGATTCAATCAGCTGCTGCAAACAAACTGGTTGACAGATCGCGCTCATTTTTGGCATAGTAATTATGGACAGTCCTACCAACATACAGAAACTTCATATATTCGAAAATACTTAACGCGGGTAGTTCAAATGAGAAATCTCAGGTACTTTTTAATCAGGAGGTATGTATGTAGTTGGATTCTTCCACTATATGCGCTTTCTAGAACATATGTGCAGGTATGTACTTTTTTTGGCGGAAAACTTTTATACCAAATTGTTGAATCTTGCCGCTACATCGACGAAGGTTGGTATATTTAAACAGATTATATCAATATCGTTTACATGAATTATAGTTAATAAATTACTTCTAATCACACTTCGACACTTATCCCGATGTAAGCTGTAAGTTCGATGCGTAGTATTCTCAAAAAATTTAGTAAAATATCCTTGCTTTCGTTTTAAATGTTAATTTACATGTTCTTTTGGAAAGCCCATAAAAAATCACAAATAATTTTCTCAAGTCAATTGGATCAAAATCTAGGAACTTAGGAGATAGGATGAGGACATCCGCCTGTTTGCTTGTATCAAACTTCTGGATTGACAAAGCTGTGTGCGAAGACGAATTGTTATATCGAAATAGTTTATGGTTAACTATTTTATATAAAAGCAAAAAAACAACAACTCTTTCAGAGATCCCAAATCGTGTTGATCGGCAGGGGCCAAATCGTGAAAATGTGAACCAAAGTCAAAAAATGAAATTCAAATTCATTTCAATTTTTAATCTTTGAAATAGCTGTAGTGGTTTTTGGAACATTCTTTCCAACTCACAGTGACGGCAAAATATTCACACCTATTTAAGTCCTTCATTCCGAAAAGAAATTTTTCGAGTGCCATATCGAAACTCTATTGACGGTTCTGAAAATATGCCTAGCTTCTCTATTTTCAACTGTTTTTATTTCTAAAATATGGACTCGTCTCAATTGTTTTGAGTTTTTTTTTGGGATTTTTATCAACTAAAAATGGTTCAAAACAAAAAACCCAAAAACCCTTATATGCCCAGTGCTGTGACAACCAATTTTTTTTAAATATAAAATCATCCATCGTTTTGTCTTTGGAGCCCGTTTTCATCATTTTGTCTTTGGAGCATTAAACTCACAGTCGTTGTAAGTGACCCAGAAGTTTCAAGAAAATATGGTATATTTTTGCGATTTCATCTGACCGTTGCCGCTTGATGCAAATGGTTATTTTTTATAGATCTTGTGTTTAAATATGCAGCCAAAATTTAAGAGATGTGAAGCCCGACAAGTTTTCACAAATTTAGAAGACAATTAAATTGGAAAATATTAATAAACAACAGCCCAAATTCGATCAGGACCTTGAAGTAATGTTAGCGTTATTTCACTTGCTTGCTCGAACATATCACTTACAGATCAGCAATTTGTTCGTCACTGATTATTGCTTTGATTTGACTTAGGTACTCATTCACAGATGAGTGAACTTATTGTCCGGCACCAAATCCCATTTCCGATTAACTAATTGTCGCCAAGCAGACTCAAACCTGCTACTTGGTGCACAGGAGGCAAGCGCTGTAACTAAACTAACTAATATTTCCATAATTTCTTCGTCCAAGAGGTCAAGGCTCGATTTGGGCTTGTCTGCCCGCCCTAATAATTATTAGACGAGAATTACTTGATTTCTACATTTTTTTTTAAATTTCGGAGTGCATTTTTTAATACTTTCGTCAATCTTCTTTGATTTAACATTAGTCAATCGGCAAATATTTATATTTTATCCATTAAAAATCTGTAGTTTGCAAATGAAAGATATCTTGGCGACATTCTGGGTCTATCAACAAATAAATTTAGCTTGGATGGTGCTCGAACTACCAAAACAGATATCCATTGCCAACGCTTATGTACACATATGATTCCTATGAACAGTATCTATTTGGTATTGATTTCATCTAGCAATATCTTAAACACATATCTAGCATGTTCAACGGAACCGTAAATTAATTCTTATCGATCAAGCACATTTCGAATATTGCTCACGCCACTTGAAAGTATTCTCGCGGGAATGTTGTTGAATTGAATTTAAATAGTCAGCGAAAACAACAAAGTTTTTAAGATAATTTATTACGCACAGATATGTGCCGGCCGAATCCGAATTGTGAATTCAGACAGGGACTAACAAGGCTGCATTACTCATCAAAGTCTGTAGCGAATGCGCGGAAAGTTGCGAGCAAACATTGAATGTTTGTTTGCTTTCCAAACATGATGATGACATAATCGCCGGCAAAAATGAAAAGAGCGAAAATGTTATTAGTTTTCTTGCGGCTACATATGAGCCTATATATCTCCATATATGCCTACATGTTTGGAAATTAGCGCTTTTATTTTTAATTGGTAGTCAGATTCAGACAAGAGCTTTTCACAGATAAAATTGAATTAACGCTATTAAAAATGGCTAAATGCGTGGGCAACATGAAAACTGGTGAATCATTTGAAAATGTCTGCAACCTGTTGACATAGATGTAATCTTTTTATTTAATAAGATTATGAAACGCGATTGGGAAGGAAGGCTGCGATAAGTCAGCTTAAGCTTTCCAAATGGGTTAGCTATCTTGAAATTGTGATGGACATACAAGAAACTGAAAAGTACCTCACTGTCCCCAGCACGCCATTTTTTTATAACAATTCTCTGAAGCAAAGCTGTATACATAACATAAACAAACATTATTTATTTGCTTACATGCACGTGCAAAAGATATCTATCGCTTTAAGAAAGATCCAAAGCATTCGACATTATTATAAACAAAATTTGAAATTTACGCTCTGACACTTTTTTGCAATTTAAACCTTAAAAGACTTACAAGGAGAAGACACGGCCTCGTCCTCTCAGATCTGGATGAAATTGGGCACATGAGTAGAAGACGTCAAGGATATTCGATCCTTAAAATATTAGACCTTGATAACCAAACCGCCCCCCCCCCCGCCATTTTTTGTTGATGTTAGTCCTACAAAATCTTGGAAATAAATTATAAAATAATTTTCATATTATTGCACACGATTATATTAAAGTATGTCTTGTGTTCCCTCGGACTTTCTTCACAGTCGCTATTTGCGCCAGCATCGAATTTACGAAATGTTAAAAGTAATTTGTCGAAATCTAATCAGACCACACCATTTCGATAGTTCCAATCAGGTCCTTTTTGTTTGTGGACTTATTCGCTTTTACTTATTTTGAACGATTTGCCTGAAATTCTCTATGGGATTCAAATCTAGAAATTTTCCTAGCCATTCAAGTTGCTTCATTCTAAGGTTTGCTATTAATAAGCGCATCTACAAATAAAAAAATACTTCATAAAATTTATCCTGCGACTTGAAAATCAAAATTGAAAATAAATCTATGTATTTAAAATGTTAGTTCCATGGCATGATATTGAATTATCTTGAAATATGGCGCTCATTGCGTATGGGAGGTGTTCTTTAATTGAAGGGACCAACTAATTACTTCTCGAAAATCTTGCAAGACTTGTTCATAGCCACGAAACCACGTAGTTTTGCCTTCATTCGTGATTTTGACCGTTATCGCTTCATAAACACGTATTTTTCCAAACATTTTCAATTAAAACTACCCTCGGAGTGTAATTTGGACAAAATCACGAATCAAAACAAGCTAATAATCAATATTAATGTTAATATATAATTATAATAATTATATATATTATATGCATGCAATAAATGTCACGAATTGGTGTTTTCGAGCTCACCACTCTGTTTGACAGAATATGTTAAGAAAATGCAGTGCTCCCAACAAAAATTTGTTCAGTCCAGGAAAAATAAATCCAATTCAAACAGTTTTGAATGTCAATTATTGCTTGCAATATATTTTAATCGACTTTTTATTTGTTTTTCAAAAGAAACAATGACAATCCTGAGATTATTTTCATTCATAAAAACTTTTATAAAAAATTGAACATCCATATTTTGAGACCGCAACTGTTGAACATGTGTATCTGACAAACGAAACCATCTCAACGTAATGAGACATTTCGACATGCGTCAATCATAAATACGTATTTTCGAGGCAATGCAAAGGAGGTTTTATTTATGAGGTAACAATATAGTCATGTGAGTGGGTACAATCTTTAGGCATTTTTGCTGACCTCTAAAGTTTATAACGTTTGGATTGGAAAAGGTGAAAATAGTTATTTTTCTTGGGGAGTCTTCTGTCATGTTTTTGTCAAATGGAGAGTTTTATATCTCAGGGTGTAAAATTTATTTAAAACTGGTTGCGAAAATTCATCAAAAAAGCAACTCCATTAAAGTAAAATTTTTACTAAAAAAAGAATAAAAATTATATGCAATCTTTAGTCCCGAACGTGACATATTAAGTTGTGTTCAGGTAACGAAATTTTAATTTGAAATTTTCCAAACGATCAGAAAATGTCAAATACAATTTTGTTCATTGACATTTATGAATACTATGGAAAGCGACCCCAAAAAAATGGTAAGGTTTTCCAAAAACATCAAACGGCGAGGCTGAATCTTAGTAGAGGATATTGCCTGCATTGCATTAACCTAATTTTTTTTGCTTCCGTTCCCATTATTTTTAAATTTTGCTTGAAATAAAACAAGTCTTTAGCAAATGCAAAATTTCAGGTAGAAGCCAATCAAAATTTAATTTTGCTTAAATAGCACAAAACTATAATGCAAAACAAGAAATGAAATTTTATCTTAGTCCCATTCGAAGAAAATAACCTTTTTATTCAAATTATTCATTGATATATCTGCAACGCTTTTTTTCTGAATTTTATTACGGTTTAAATAAACTTGAAACTTATATTGCGCGGTAATTTTTCATTAGTAGCTTTTATTACCTTGATTTATTGCTCAACTAATGATTTCAATTATTAATTCCCGATTAGAACAAGTATTTCGAGTTGTTGTCGTACACATCAAATGAATATTGAACAGTTCAAATAGTAGAAGTTTCATTAAAATGCATTTTGTAATAATAATTTATAGTACCTATTTTTTAATTGTTTCTAGAATATCGTTGTTGACTGAAAAAGTAATTTAAATAATTCTTGGTCACATAGTTAAGCATAATCAAGTATACGACAAAAGTTATCACTTAGATGGAACACAATGCTAAAACTTTCGTTTAAAATAGGTATCTATCGTCAAATCCAGTAAGCCAAAAACATCTCAACAATAACTCTCTTTTTACAAAAACATATGTACCAATTATTATCAAAATAAAATAATTCTCTTCCTCATTGCTTCAGACACTTATCGCCTATCGAAACATAATTTATGGCTCTTTTTTGGTGGAAATAAAGAAACCGCCGACAAACATATCTAAGCAAAAATCATGGATTATCATTTTTCATGTCGCCAGTCATCAGTAGATATTTAACTGGCACGTGTTAATATTTATATAAGTATGTTATATTAGAATCGCGTGCTATTTGCAATTATATTTCATTTAGGTAAACCCTTATCGTCATGATTTATGGTTCCGAATCGAAAAAATCATCGATGATAAATATTGTCTACTTCTTATCATTTGAATCGTACATAAATGTACTATGTATCTATTTTTGAAAATCAATATACCATATTACTCAATTTTCAAATTTCCGGCAATTTCAGTCATTCTATTTGCGCTAAGGTTTTTATAGAAGAGAGCAGTTGAATAAAAAAAAATCTATTTGATGAGACATTAAAAGTTATTTTTGAATGTTGAAATTTGGAAAAATATTTATATCTTCCAATCGTTTGTAAATTTGGTTTAACTATTTTTTTGTAAACCAGATGTGCCATTCCAGATTTCTTAAGTTTTTCCTCTCGTTAAGTTTGCAAAAGAGAAATCTTCATATCTGAATTCTGAATGCTTCAACATATTAACATTCCACTAATACACCGCCAGATTCTCTTTTCGGGTAATATTCTACTATAAAAGTCAAAAAAGGTTTATCTTTTGTAAAATTTCTCGAGTAAAAGCAATTGCCGTCAATTTATCTGTATCATTGAAAATTATTCAAATATCACAGGGAAAGTATGTGCGGCACGTCACCAACGAATTTCACAGAGCGTCTGCCTTCCATTCGCAGAAGCCGAGGTTCAATTCTCAGCGTTGAACTGAAATACTTTTCCATGGAAAAGGTTTTTATGCCGTTGAAGAGTCTCTTATTAAAATATAAATAATCAATAAATCAAATATGTATGATATAATTAAGCGACATTACACACTGATACTCGTTTTTGGAGAGTCTGTGGTACAGGTTGGTACCACATTCGCCAAACGAAATACTAGTTAGTGTAAAACGGATTGTTACAGACGCATCAAACACAGTACCAATTCGTGAATAAAAGGATGTGTAACACATTGTTATCGGCCGGTTCGAAAAATACATGATCCAAGCTAAATTTCGCACCGTGCTTCTCGCAATCAGCTCTTCAACGGCTCTATAGTTCTTCAAACAATATTAACCTCGTTTAAGTTTGCGCTCATATTAAGAAAAAGGCAAAATAAAGAAAATTTTCACAATTATTTTCAATAAATTTAGAAGAGAACTTTGAGTTTTATTAATTAAAAATAATAGTTTTTACAAAAAAATATTAGCCTTATGGAAAATAATCGGTTTTTTTATTAGCAAAAAAAATCCTTTGAACCCTTAAGAATAAGCGACAAACGGTTTTATATCTGCCAGAAATCGTTTTCATTGAAACTTCGAGCTCTTTCTCGACCCCTCCCGACTGCTCCGAAACGACTACCTGCGGTAAATACGACACCTGCTCGTCGGGTACAGCATTATGTCTTACCATTCGATTTTTAACTTCTCTAATACACTAGATGTTATAACATGTGCTAGAACCTCCTACTCTAGTCAACAACACTGTTTTTCTAGTGTGCAATTTCGGTTCGCAACTCTGCTAACACTATTTAATGCACATTAATGGAGGTTCTTTGTTTGTTCCCAGATTATAGGCTGGTTCCTAATAAATTTTAGTAGGAAGTGTGGTTTCGGCGTGTCGGATGACATCCTCTTCAGGTGCTGTCACTTGTCATCCGTCACCGGACAGCACGACCACCGCTGGCTTATTGATGGATTAAGCTCGTTATAACTGTTTTATAATTTACATCTGCGAGTTATAACGACCGTCAATTGGTCAATTGGCGGTGTAACCTTTTAAATTTGCATTATTTACAAATTTCAACCCTCTAAAGAAAAGAGCTTCCTCCTCCATTCAAAAAATATAAACAATTTATTACTCAGTACGCACGTCGCTATCATCTGTAGCGTATTTTCTGATTCATTTAAAATTGAAAATAAATACATTTTTTTGGAATGGAATGGAATCTGAAAAAAATAAATATTTCGCCATATTTTAAGAAACTGTTGCTAAAATATGTGATTCTACTGCGGGTTGGAATTACTTATGCATACAAAATTGTACTGAGCAGTTGGATTGCATGTAGATTAGTCGATGTGGAATAACTCGAAACATTTCGTTGATCATTGTTGAATTGACGCTCGTGCACAATGCCAGTTTGGAATCAAACGTTCCTCTTTTGCTTATATCTTTAGAAATGTTTGCTCCTTATAAAACTTCCTATTTTTCCAATCTTTCCATTCGATCCACTAGTGCGAATTTTTTTTAAGCGATCTCAGAGCATGAAAAGCACCAAAAAGGAAATTCAAATTGAGTTCCTAAGCTAACTATGAAAAACTATTATTGGAAAAATTGTTTTTCTGATGATTAATATACGTTCATCTAACAAATCTGCACAAAAAGGTGTTGTTAGCGAAAAAATCTTTAATCGATTATAATAATTAATATCTTGTATTGAAAAAGTGAAGCAAAAACCAACAATCTGGAAAAGTGCTTTGCAATTAATGAAGCACATTTGATTTGCAATCGTCTGAAAAGTTTATACCGGCGAAAATCTGTTCGATTCTTCGTCTTGAATTGAACTATTGGCTTAAAACATAGTACGGCTATGTTCATGAAACAGAAAGAATATGATATCAAGAATAGAATAGCATTTATACGGTTAGTAACGGTAGATACGTATATAATAGATCAAATGCAGAAATAGACAATGCATCTGAAAACTCTGCAGATGGTTAACTAAGTTTTCCACCATTATTTGATTTTAATTTCATTACTATCAAACGTGGCCGATCTGTGTAAAACTTTCTAAAACTGTTTCAAATCTTTCAAATCTGACAAAAAAGAAAAACAGAAAGACTAATCGAGATTTGTAACAGAAATCAAGATTACAACTGTTGAGTAGTGTTTTGCGCGATTTTTCGGTGACCCCAAAGCTTTCTCCGAACATTTCTTTTGCAGACCTGGTTTCTGCACTTTTTCGTCGTTGGTCCGTCGAAGTTCTTCGGATGCTTTGAATCTGTGGCGCTGAGTATTGCACTGCAACTTTGAAATTGGAATCGCTAGCTTAATTAATTATCTCGAATCGATTAGGCAGACCTACCTACGATACTAGATATTTGATGCATTTGTGAAACGTCTTCCGATCGGATTGAAATTAATCATCTCGTTATCGAGTTGCTACCATTAATGCCGAACCTCGAAGTGCATAAATTACCATGATTGGCTCGAGACCAATTGAAATTCAAATGCGATTATGGGATGTACATACATAAGATATGTGTATAATCCCTTGCAGGTTGGTCATTCCGCCCAAACGGTGGGATTTTCTTCAATGCCAAAACGCAACCGTATGTGGAGTTGATTGAGACATAGATTTGGTGGCTGCCGATGCAGATGAGGAGATCCAGAATTGGTAATGGGTAGGCGATCACATGGAAATTCAGCTGACAATCAGTGTAAGCTTCCAATCGGTTTTCTTTGGATGATTCAATTCATGGTATCTGATTCAGAAGCGATAAGCGCGTATCATGAATGAAACCTACATGTCGATCAGCTTATTGTGTGGAAACCATTAGATTTGCATAAGATCCTGGCCTTGGTGCAGACCACGGTAACAACGCCTTGACCAAAAAATCAAATTTCGTTTTGGGTGGATGCGCTCATCTTTCGTTTCCTGGCCGACCATATTTGCCAGTCCGCGTGTAGGTTGTACATACATAACACATATGATCCCACAAGCCAAACAATTACCATTCCGATTTAAGTCTCTTACCACGCATTTTTCGTGCAGCTTTTGACTGTAAAACTAGCTTCCTCCCGCTGGAACCATGCATGTTTTCGTTATCATATCAGGCTTTTTTGTCGGCCTGACTCATGCAGGCGTCACACTCAAATATCACACCTACCATCCAAGTTTTGTAATTGTTTTGATGGCTTTGCCGTAACCACGGTAGTGTCCCATATGGTATTTTGTACCTATCGGAATTTCGTGGCCTTTTAATTAGACATGTGGGCAGATATAATCTTTCACGGCTCAATTACCACAATGGCGCTTCCAAAAAAAATAATTTTATGTTTGTTAAAGTTGACTAAGCACAACCGGTAAAAACTTACGTACATATATGTACATATGTACGTGCTTGAAATGTTTGAAAAGCGTTTGACAATAACTTTTTTTCGCGTCTTTGTTTTCTAATAGTTGTTCTCGAATAAATAATTGATGTTAATTGTAGAAATGGCTGTGAGTTGACTGCAAACTAGAAAACATAATAGACATGTTAATGTAAAGTGCAAGATCTATTGTCCAAGTTAATATTTCCGGGGAAAATGCATAGAGCTGCCATTCGTCTATTGAGACGTGTTGTTGTCCAGCACTTTTAAACACACACAAAATTAACACATCTGAAAAATATTTTCAAAATAATATAAATGATATTATTACCCTCTGTCAATGCTAGCGGAAAAACTTGGATTTTCTTGATCCATCTAATTTTTCCCCAAGACAAAATGATCTACAAAAGACGCACATGTGTACGAGATGATTTTATAAGTACATGATTGCATGCAATTGAATTGCATTATCATAAATGACATGGAAATAGTTCATTAGATAAATATGCACAGAAGACTCGATTAACTACATATGTTTAAGATATTTTCTATGTCTTTTTACATGACTCTTGCATCATGCATCAAATGATGAGATGCTCTGCCGTTATTAAATAATTGTAGATCTATTGCGATCACTTGCATTGCTGTTTCCTGAGAAAATATCGTAAGAAATTTGCCTCTGCAACTTTAAAACCAGTGATTCATTTAATTTTTTTCCTGTCCTTAATGGATTTCCTTCTTCCTCATCTGGAAATACTTCTTATGATTTTAAGGATGAAAACACTATGTTTTAATATGATCTCACAAGAAAAACGCGATTTAGCAGGAAAAATATGAATAAAATTGAGCCAAAAATTGCAAGAAAACTGTACAATACAATAATAGATACAAATAATTTATCAATAAGCCTAACCGTGGTCGTGCTGTCTGGTGGCGGATGGTAAATGACAGCACCTGAAGAGGATGCCGTCCGTCACCCGAAACCACGCTTCCCCATTTCATTATGATGGTACCAGCCAGAAATCTGGAAACAAAAAAGAACCTGCATTAATGTGCAATAATAGTGTTAGCAGAGTTGCGAACCAAAAGCACACTAGTGGGCGGTGTTGTCGACTAGACACGGAGGTTCAAAACCCAAAATAAATGATTATAAAGAAAATAGTGTTTTGTATGATTTTTCTACACCTGTCTAATCCTGGCCTTATAGAATGTCTACAGATTGTCGCTCCTAAACAAATCTAGGAAATTTAGAAAGATTTTCAACAAAGTGAAGTTTTTCTGTGTTTTGAAGTGATTTAACACGTTGCATGCCACGCTGATTTTACATGGTTTGCTCGTCAGACTTATATGAACTTCTTAAAATGCATGTTTTGTCGGCCACTGTCGACCAGACTAAATGGCATGCAACGTGTTAGATAAATGGCCATCGAAGAGCACAAGGTCGGAAAATTACGAAAAATTGACCAAAACATTCTTGATTTTCGTCTGTAACCAATGTGATTTACTTATTTATTTAAATAATATAAAAACTACCATAACTACCAATAAAAAACAGTGGAAATAAAAGAATCTAAAAAAGAATAAATATTGCAGCAGGAAAAAAACTTAGCAGTTAAGCAGACTTGTTATCAAATTGAAATGTATAATCTTTTTCAATTGATTTATGATGATTTATAAGCGCTCTGTATTGTTTGGTAGATCTGTATGACTACGAATAAAATACATACAATAGGAAATTTACACATGGTTTATAAAGTATGGAAGAATGTGAAAAGAATTTAAACAGAAAACACCACCTTGGAGGATTACAAGGCTGCTTATTTTTGTAAAAATATTTTCTTCGATGAATTGATTATTTTTTCAATTGATGGAAATACATGACATAAAGAATACTTTAAACTATGTTTCTATAAATTTCTATTAAAAAATGTTCAAAATTAAAATGATAACATGGGAGCTCATAAGAAAATCGTCTTCGCTTGGTGCATTGAATATTTTCGTTGTGGTTCATCGGAAAAAATAGCCTTAAATTTTGATTAATTTCTATGAATTTAGCTCAATTTAAGGGGAACCTAGCCATATTTTAAACATAGATTTTAAATAAATAGGCGGCACTTGCCAAAAGAAACATTTTATTCGATATTTTTTTCCTTTCAAGTTGGCGAAAAAATTATGATTTTGCATCTTTGAAAAATTCGCTGGGTACAGACTTACAAAAAATTTCATTTAAAAAATTAGTTATAAAATAATAGTATGATCAGTTATCCCATGAATTACTTTGAAGAAAATCGCTTCAGGAATATCGCGATAGAACATATAAGAAAATATTGTGCAAGTAAGAAACATACAATTTATATCAAGTAGATTTCCACAATCCTGAAGCAATATGATGATCTTAAATGTGCATATTTTGAGGAAATATCTATTAAAAAATATAATTTTTTTAACAATCGGTAGTGTCTACTCTTTAGAATCACTTCGGATTGAAAGCAAGTTAATCCCGATTTGAACTGGTCGGTAGTGGCAACTGTTCACCTCACTGCTGTCGCAATCAGTAGCTGATGCTGCCACGTCATAAGACGTCTCATCCGCCAAGTACCGCTGCCACCAGTTTTCGCTAGCGAAACATAATACTCTTTTCACTGGAAAGCGGCACCTGTACATTCGCGTGGGTAATCGCTCCATATGAATGTATCAGGTGTGGAGAAATGAAAAAAAGGATTTTAAGATATGTCTCATTGTTTGTTTCTAATTGCTTTGTTTACTGAAAACATACTAGACCTTTTAAGGCCCTAACAAACATCCTCTCTTCAGAATCCTTTCGAAGGGATTGTTTTTTGAAATTTTTCTATTTTTTGAGTAAAACAACGTTTAATTCTAACTTTCTTTCTGAAGAAAAAGTATTTGAACAGCCTTCAGTGGGTGTAGTCTTAATAAGTAAGCAAATATGAGAGAGTTGATCTAAAATTTCCGTACAATATTGTTGTTGTTTGTTTTTGAAAAAAAAATTGTAATAATCGAAATTTTCATGACTGATTTTACTTACATTTATTACAGTTGTTTGGTAATTTTTAGAATTCTAGAATTATTGTCTGTATTTTTTTTGCAGAATTTGCCTAGAATAATTTGTAAGTTTTTATGCATTTTTATGGTGTCATTCTTGGGTGTGCAATTATTTTTTTTCAAACTTTTGACGGTACTTAATTTTTTTACATTCAACATCAAACATGTGTTTTCTTCGATTAACCCCTTTTTAGAAATGCCCGTTATGACTTATGAATGACATCAAGATTAGAATTCCACATTTTATATGTTTTCATTGTTTGATCTTCATTTCTCTGAAGAAATTCCTAAGAGGTCATATGAAACTTAGCATTACGATTCTCTTAGAAAAGTTTGGGCGCCATAGCTGCAGTCGTTGGTTTTTGTGAATTTTTGTGGCAAATGTTAATTCAAAGATCTTTAGCAAAGTTAGATACAAATCTTTGAGAATTTGGCTAGACACAATTCATGGATTCTTGCAGATCGTTTCTTAAGCTTCTGAAAAGAGACCACATTCCAGATTGTTCATAGATGTTGTATCTTGTATCTAAAAGATAAACCTGCTTTTGAATGCGACCCAGTCTACCGTTTCGCTTATTGTCCATTGAGAAACACGCGAAACGGTAACACTTCTCAAAGACACTCGGAAAAGGTCACGTACCAGGCAACAATGCTAAGAAATTAGCACCGCATTGAAACCGTGGGAAAATGTCCACCGTGTTTTGGTTGCTTGCTGAACACATGTTTCAGGTTTGCCCAAAGTGGGGTGGCAGTGCAAGGAAGGTGAAAAAATGATTCAATATTTACCGGAGGTAGACCCAAGCACTTTGCTGAGTATTTGCTTTCCCAGTAGCAGCAACAAGTCGCAACGGAGACTGTGTTCATGGAGGGAGAAAGAGCTTCAGCCAGCTGAAGCCAGTGGCTTTCTCGAATCAATTTCGATTGCGGATGGTGGCCAGGGATTTGTGCTGCATAAAGCTGCCTCAGCGGATCACAAGTGCTGACATCTCGTAATTATATGCAATCATATTCGGATATCAAGTATCGATCACACGCTTCACTCTTGCTTTCATGAAAGATTGATCACGTAAACCCAAACGGGCGGACGTTAAGTCCATGTAAATTGGCTCTAGTTGAATTGGAGTCTTTAAAAACAGTACAAGAAAAGCATCTTAAAACTCCGCTGAGCTACTTAAAAAAATTCAAACAAATAGCCGAGCTTGCATTCGCCTTGAGAATAGATTTTTCCTATTGCGTTGTGCACATCAATTTCCGAAAATGGAAATCCATTGAACCCTGAATCTGAATCTGTTTATTAAAATGCGACGCGATGTTAATTTCGTCCAATTGCAATAAGATACAAATGTTTAGATTATGTCACGCATGACCTTCAAATTGCTAAATATAGGCAGATTTTTTGACCATTCCAACTTGTAAGCTTTCGATGAGCATGAAAACCGGTCGAAGTCATAAAGCTAAGCACCTCATAGTTCGCCTCAGACGTGTTTCTGGAAAGGAAATATTCAAATTCGGTTGGAGCGCTTCGAAAAGATCTTTCCGAGCGCTACTACGTTGTTGCATAATTTTAAGCGTTCTGATCTGCAATCAATATTCATTTCTATTCAAAGATATATTTTTTTTAAATAAAAGTCATTGTTGTACGTCGTTTAAATTAGTCTAATTTATGTGGGATTATCTGGGAAGTTTTGTCAGGCTATGCTGAATGGACGATTGTGGATTTGAAATTACGTATAACCAAAACTTACTTGAGCTTGAATGAAAAAATAACTTAATCAATAGTATTGTTCCTATAAAAATAATGGAACGTTTTAACCACTTGATGCCTTGGAATGATCAACTGACTTAAGACGAATTACATGAAAACTGAGAAAGCAATCTGAGTTATGCATAAAACCTGCAATGTAAAGAAGACTTCCAACAAGTTGCCGAGCCTCAAATCCCTCGAAAAAGTTAGTTATCACAGACAGCTAACTTCTTCTACTGCAAATAAAATAAAATATGTAAAGTCAAGAAGCCCAGCATGTTAATAGTCATTAAATACTAAAGAACATAGAGTGGATCCTTGCGGAACGCTTAATTAAGGATAATTTTGAGTAGACGTCCTTTATTTTGTTTATTTTGAGGAATGTCTAAAACAGTTTCCTCTCTGCAGTGTCACCAGCGAAAAAATGGCTAGCTGAATTAAAGAGGGGAGTATGGTATTTTATTTTATGTTTTTTTCACATTTTTTTATTATTTTATTCGATAGTTGAACTCTTCAAGAGTATTCAGTTACAATTTTAAGTCGATAGGAGCAAAACTGACGGAGCTACAGGATTTTAAAACATTGCTCTTCGACGCGCTATAAACTGTATATCGGCAGTTTCTCTTTTTTAAAGGCCTTTTTTCAACTTAAGGGGTATAACTAGCTTACAAAAATAATCGATTTTTTTTACGGATTTCGAAAGAAAAGGACATACTTCAGTAATGCTCAGTTAAAAGTTCATAATGATCCGAACATTACTTCAATACTGATTTCGATTTCGCGTCGGATACACCTGGCGCGTTTTTGTCGAAATTACTTTTTTTTGATACGGTGTCAGTGATTTCTCAAAATCTACTTAACCGATCCTTTTGAAATTTTTACAACTTATTCCTAATATGTATAGGTATCGTGTGAATATCAAAAATCTTTATAATTTTCATTTTTTTATATTTTTTAAACCACAAATTAACAAAAAAAATACGATTTTTGGACAACTTTTTTTGAACCTTAGCCATTTTGATTTTTTTTTGCCCAAAAAAATTTTTTTTATTGGTTCACACGATAGCGAGTAACATAAAACCACATAATATTTCTGACTTTCGTGTTTCAGAAAAGTCTTCCAGTTGGAATCAATGGCACCGTTTGGTAATCATTTTTTTGTGTGTTTTGATGACGTCACTATTGTTGTAATATGTATATCAGTGGCGAGGCGTTCATATAAGCCAATTCCCATCGGCTTCCCTTTCCAAATGTGTTCCAAAAATGTCTAACGCTTCAGTTTTATATGGGAATTAAGTGTTTATTTACTTGCATGCATCACTGTAAACATGCACAATCGTTCCACTTGATCTCAGTGTTTATTCCATCATACTCCATTCTCTTCATTCTACACATCCTCATAGTTCCATAATAGCCATCAAAGCGATCAACATCTGTAAGAGTTGCAGCAAAGCTTTTCGAGTCTCGAATTCATCAATAATTTAAGGTGCCGTGGGCATTTCCTCAATAGGATATGGAAACAAATCAAAAAGCCGGTAGCGTTCCCTGCTTGCGAATCATCTGTGAAAATTGATGCTAGAAAATCATCGGCTTACCCACAGTAATTTTTCACCCCTCGCCACTGATGTATATATGTATATTAAAATATTTTTTTTTAATTTCAAGTCTTTATTTATTGAATGCAAAAGGATTTACACTGTTATATATCACAGGGGCTTCACAATAAATTCGTAAAGTGGACCTTTTTTGGCCTTGTAAAGTAGGTATACCTCTTAAGCTTCTTCAAAGTCATTGAACGCTCTAACTTTAAATCTATTTATCCGATCCTTTTCAACTTTTGCACACTTATTCTGCACATAAATCACGAGGTTACCACGTCGAGGTATTTTATTTTTAATGATTATAATTTGTTTTATAATAACAAATTTATCGATATTTTAATAAAAAAACTAAAAAAATCGTTTTTTTTACTTAGAATTGATACTAAAAATTGAAAAAAATGTGGACGAGAAAAAAATCAAAATGGCGGATTTATCAATTTTGTGACCCTTGCAATTAAATTGTTTAATAAAATTGTTAAAAATTTATAAAAAAAACTGAATCTGGTAGGGGCTGAAACTACACATATGCTGAATACTCAGTACAAATTTCAACCCGATTGGTAATATAGGTTTTTCGAAATCGTGTCAATCAGGTCGAAAAACGATGTTTCGAGGAAAACGCGTCTAAATTTTAAGCACCTACTGAGCACGCTCACACACGCTCTATTGTATCGTTGTATATATATTTCTCGGCTTTACCGACCAAAATAAAAGTTTGTACAATAATGCTACACATACATAGTACCTAAAAATTATTAGTTATTTAGCATGGGTTAGAACCTCCCAGTCTAGTCAACAACTTCGCCTTCTAGTGTGCTTTTGGTTAGCAAGTCACTAACACTATTATTGCACATTAATGGAGGTTCTTAGGTTCCAGATTTTATGCTAATTTAATCGGAAGCGTGGGTGTCGGATGGCATCCTCTTCAGGTGCTGTCGGGAGGTTCTAACCCATGCTAAATAACTAATACAGAATGGCGACGTAGGCCAGATATACGAAAAAAAAACAAATTGACAGTCGTTATACTTCGCGGATAAAAATAATTATACAAAGCAGTTGAAGTATAATGAGCTTAATCCATCAATAAGCCTAACCGTGGTCGTGCTGTCTGGTGGCGGATGGTAAATGACAGCACCTGAAGAGGATGCCATCCGACACCCCGAAACCACGCTTCCGATTAAACTAAAAATTATGTTTTGAGAAAATTGTTTTTTTTTTTGAAAAAATAAACCCTAACTGCCCCCTTTTTTGGATTGATGGCTCCATTCCGAATGCATTTCTAAAGTAGAAAAAAATATTTAACCAATTATCCCCCGAAAAAAAACAATGTTAAACTTGAGGATTACAATTGATTTTTACGTTCCAGAAGAGGTCGAATATGTATGTATGTACATATGTATATACACAAAACTCCAGCTGAATGGAATCCGCAAAATTGAGTAGTCATTGTTATGTATCTGGACCATTGCTTTTATTTTCAGAAACAGCTTATTTGGCAGATTTTTCGTTTTGGAATGAAGACCCACGCAAATGAAAATATTGACTCCTTATGTGGATGAAAAGTTATTTTAGCGTCTTTTATTT
Organism: Oxycera nigricornis; assembly: GCA_963942545.1. Lineage (NCBI taxonomy): Eukaryota > Metazoa > Arthropoda > Insecta > Diptera > Stratiomyidae > Oxycera > Oxycera nigricornis. The sequence goes on from OZ012659.1 coordinate 8,842,749, forward strand.
TTGGCAAAAAAGAAAAATATTGCACGATTCCACCCAATCGATGGGTATTGCTAATATCTTTAACCAATTGCCCAACAAAGCAGCTCTGTTTTGGTAGTAGTAATAAATTCACCGAAAAGTGGACTCGCCTGAGGCTAGCTGAGATGTTAGCAAGTTACCAGGAAAGTATGTATACTTTCTACTTAATGCATGTGTTTGCTTGTTTTGCTCGCTTTCAGATACAACAATAGGCCAACCAACCAAAAACAGTGAAGAATATTCGTTAACCTCTTTATGTCGGCATGGACTATGTTCCGCTTAAAGAAACTACGTCTCATTCATTCCGTGGTTTTTTTTGGTTGAGTTGATGTTATTCACGTTCCATCTTTTGCAATCGTACAAGAAGTGTGGATCTAGTTTTTGGGCCGATTGGGAGCATGGCTATCTATGAAAGCTGTGGTCGAAACGAAGATATTGATCTCAATTGAGATGAAATTTGCATGAAAATAATGTCATTAACAAGCAACAGACAATTATGTGTAGTTGATTGAAATGGAAATATGTACCACTAAAATATTCCGACGTTTCTGTAGAAGTGAACGTTGTTTCAGCGGCATATGACCAACCACCTTGTGGACATTGCCTCGAGAGTATCACCTGGATGTTGAATAGTACGCGCGGAATTCGTTCACGCTACAAAGAAGTTCAAGCTGCAGGTGTAGAACATCTGCTTCGGATTTCAAAAGAAGCTTGCAACCGCTTTATCCTCATTGAAATTAATTTCTGTAGTCTTTTCAAATTTTAAACGATCTTCTAAAATTGTTCTTTGTTATTAAAAGCTTAATTTTGAGGTCAACGAGGTTCGTACTGATTTCAATCGAACCATCTGTTAAAGCTTTACAAAAGGTTGTTTGAATTTATTAATTATGCATCTGTTCACGTCGTCTATTTATTTTTAATGCACCATAAGTATTATCCATCCAAAATGGTTTCGTATTTTTTTTTTGAAAAATAGTTGCAAAGTTGTCCATTTCTGTTTCCTAAGCTGATTCCAGATGCAGTCTGTTCCTGCAATCTTATATTATAATACTTCAGGAACACTTAATCCTTCAACCGTGAGGTATTCCGGTAAACCTGTTTGATTTAAAAAAAACTGCATAGCTTCAATTCATTCATAAGGACCTCATGATTCCATGATGTAAACTTTTAATTTTTTCGACTATATTTTTACTGTAAAAAACATATCTATACCTTGAGAAGGACTAAGTAGAATAAAACAGAAAATTCTTACCAAGATTTGCAAGTTGAAGAACGCGATTATTGAAACTGAACACCTTATTTAAAAGAGACCAAAAATCGATTTGCTGACGAAGAAGAATTTTCTACAAAGGACGAGAACAACATGTCTAAAATTAGGTTCTGTCAGGATCTTCTCCAAAAATACTCGTACATATTTTGATTATTGAGAAATAACCTGGAAAATTTTAATTGCAATGTCTCTTCAACTACACTTAAGGGTTTTATTTAAGTGTAAAATTATACACGCGAGCCTGAGTCGGGTAAAAAGAGTATCAATAAAATAAAACTGAGCAAAAGAAAAAGCGCCTCATAGACCAGGGCGGATCTGTTTTCAGTTGGCTGTTGAGAGGGAGCACATTGATTTTTGCAGAAAAAATTGTGAAATAACTCGTATAACAATAATTGATTTATCATTGCTTGATATTTTTATTATTATTTTCCATTAAAACGCTATAGTTTGTAATTTTTCCCATATATATATTCTTAAATAATCACCACTGAAGAAGGGAGCAACTTACTCCCTAAATATATATATGGGAAAAATTAAAAACAAAAGCGTTTTAATGGAAAATAATAATAAAAATATCAAGCAATCGTTCGAAGCGCTAAACATGGGAGAAAATTCAGAATGATTTATCATCCCTCCAAAAAATCGGGAAGATAAATAAAAAAACGAAATGTTCAAAAATTAAAAAAAAGAACATTTTCCCTGCTTTTCTCACTCCTAACTTTAAAACAGTTCATTTTAGAGCAAAGTTGTGTGGAAAAAAAGTTGCGTAATTAAATTTTCTTTGAGAAAAAAATTTAAATTTCTTTACCCTTGCCTCAAAATAGTAATAAATATAAAAAAGAGAAGACAAGCCTTTATTTTATTTATTTTTACCACTTAGTATGCACTTAGGACCTTCATAGTTCGCCTAGAAAATCTTTATAATATAATAAAACAGGATACAAACTTTCATCGAAAATCGATTCAGTAAATTGCGCATAATAAATTTTGCAATCTAAATTTATTTTTAAAAAATCAAAAAATTTGAGATCCTGCAAGTCAGAAACAAAAGCATATAGAAGTTTAAATTAAATTTAAAAATTTAAAATTAAAATTAAAATTTTCACATATAAAAGAGCACTTCACCTATCAAATCCACTTGACAAAATTAAAATCCGATTATTAAGGCGGCCTCAGGATTTTTTGCTAAACTTGGTAATGAACTCTAAAACAGTGCTGGGTGACTGCAAATTCAGTCTGGTTTAATCATGATTCCACCGACTGAAATAGCAGCCGCGTAATAAGGTGCTTGAATTAAAAAGTTCATAAATTTTTAACCCTGTAAAACGACAGCCTTTTGTTAAAAAATAGTAGATGTTTTCTAAGTCCTAGACCTTTAGGAAAACGAGGTACAATTTTGGCAGGAAGATCCAAGAAGCCTCCATCAGTTGTTTTTTTATCGTCCTTATTGGAATTACCCACGAATCGTGTCGAATCAACTCTATTGCTAATAAGATTTACTATCTTTTTTCTGGTCAGCAACAACAATCCTATTCGAGATACGTTTATTGAAATTCAAAGATTCACCGACGACTTTTGTAATAATCATTTCAAATTTATCTATGGAACACATCCTTCCTATTGCTATATGATAAATCATCCCAAATATGTATTTATTGTTGTGGCTAATTTAATTAATGAATTTTTTTCCTAATCCTTGTTTGTAAAACTATTTTTGTCGTCGATGTTTTCCACGCCTTATCCTTGTTTGTAATTCCTCGGTGGGTGATATCGTTGGTTTTCTGTCGAAACTGAAACGCTCAATAACAAAGAAAAATATTTTTAAAACTTTAATCGCTGTTTAAGTTTCAGTTGCATTCAAGTTAATCCTTCTTGTCTTTTCAAAACGACCGATTCAATTATCAAAAATAGACCTGATCGGTAGAATGGTCAACAAATGCTGTGCTTTGATCAAATGCAATAAAGATTTGCATTTTTTTGATTTGGTCATTTTCTGGAATAAACTGACGCTATGTATGTTTCTTTTCTTTATGTATTTTATAAATACATTCATTTAAAAATCTGAACTGCCTTAATTTTAGTGCTTTTTTGAATATTTGTCTTATATTCTTTTTGTAAAATTTATGAAATGTAATTTTGGAAAGTATGTTGCTAAAATAAAAAAGAAATTCGTTTGAAAATCCCGCAACAATTTTCCCTTTAGCTGCCAAGAAAAGAAACGAAATCTAAGGTAAAAACCTCCCTGAAAAACGCTTTTCGGTGTACTAAACGTTCTAAGCCTAAGTAAGAAAATGATGATTACCAAGTATGCTCGGATCATCTAACCAGCTGCAAAGATCTGAGAAGATGTAGCGAGAATTCGTCGCTCATTCTAAACTTAACCATAGCAATCCATGAAAATATAGTTTCCCGATGTTCTCCGAACATATTTTCATGTAGATCCATCTTCAAAATCTAATCATTCCCTAAAACTACTAGTCTTGAAATGATCCATCGAATCAATAAAAAATATTGTCTGTTTTTCCTACTTTCCCATGCAATCAAAGCCATTTCGATTTCACAAAATTGTATTGATCTAACCTAGTTAATAATCACTCTACAAATCAAATCAATAAATCTCAATGCTATCTAGACATTCCCATGCTCAAACGGTTCATTCTAATTATTCTGAAAATAAAAAAAAATCAAGACTAGAACCACTACTCATTGACCATCGCTGCATTTCGTAACGAGGAAAACGAGAAAAACCATCAAAGATACATTGTGTACTCACTCGCTTTCAAAGATACTTCCAGTGTGAAAATTGAAGTTTTCACATTATCACCACTCAATGAATGTTGTGAAAGCGTTGAGAAAATCCCAGTCAAAGAAAACACATGGCTCATCTAGGGAAGAGATTTATTGCGGGCTTTCCCAAGCGGATCGCTTCGTCCTTCACGAAGGGCGCCTCTTTTGTGCTGTTAGGTAGAAGCTACTTAATTTAATTGCACCTAAACTGAAATCTGCGTTCGGCTCACCTATATATCCCAGATGTGTTTGACATTGTTTCGGGATTTTATCCAATATTTACGATAGCAGGGATTATGATGTGAGTACTTAGCGGGATGGTTCGGCGCTTCAAGGCGCTTTCAGGCGCCCAAGGGTGAAACCCATTTTATAAACTGTAAGCGAAACATCTGTGGAACTAACTTTGTAATTGGGAATTTCCCATGGAACTGTTAAGTACGTTTCGCAAGGGCTCGTTTCTGGGCGTTGATTTGTGTTCCTGTTGTGAAAATTTGGAAATTTCTTTGCTGGGAATGTTCAGTTTGGAAGAAAGAAGCTTGCTTGGAGAATGGGTCAGTCGTTGGCCATTGACTTGCCAGTTTTTATGGTTTGAAACACTTAATTGTTAGCAGATTTATTGTAAATAGTTCCGAAGGTTGATTTGAAGTGTAGAAAAGATGAATGTGTTTCGTCATTCCATCTGTGGAGAATTTAATATTTATGTGATGCTTTTTTTATTGGATGATGATTTATGAATTGGTTTTTAAGTAATAGATAGATGTTTCAAAGGAAGTGTTCTTTTAAAAAATTACGTTAATGAATTCCCATCCTGCGTTACTTCACGCCTGTATATAAATTTGCATAGCGTCAAATATAATTTCATACCAAACTCGGAAGTTCTTTCAAAGTATTTTATTTATACTTTCTAACAGATCGTAAATAAGATCTTCTGGCTCCTTGGGCAATCTCCATTTCCACTATATGCGAAATCTTCTCAAGTGTATGTCCGTTGTTCATTGGGCACCAAAGTAAAAAATTGTATTGTTACGTTTGAATTCAGGACAAGTTCGCGATCGATGGTTGTCGTCCTGTATGCATACATCAATCTTTACAAGATGTTTCAATTATGGATTTAAGACGGGGTATCAGTCCACGCTTATAAGGGTGACTCTAGCAACGGAAAGGATGTGGTAGCTGAATATATTCTGCGGAAAAATTATTGTAGATTCGGTTACGATAAAGTTCTTCTTCACTTTTGCGTCTACACTTCCGAAACTTATATATAACTAAGAAGTGATGATTTTGATTTTGAATGAAAATATATACAATGTCTGTCCTTTCAAAAATGTACCAAAAATGCATAAACCTTAGAAAAATCAGGAGAACGTTTCATTCGCTTTTTAATGTACATTATTGATATCCTTTTTGTAATGCCATTTTGAAAAGCTCATAACGTTGCACTGCAAACTAGCAGCTGAGTTCCTGACAAACAGAACTAATATTTCGAATCTTTCGCTGAAAAAAACAACGTCAGTGATGAATCTTCCACGCGTTTTGAACTTTCTAAATAAAATATCTTTCGACTGATGCATTCATCATTTTTTTTGATATCTTTACTTACACAAGTTGATCTTCACTATAAAAATGGTCTTGATCGAATTGAATTCCTTATTTTTATAAGATTACATTAGCCGTTTCATAGTGTGCGCGATTTTAGAAGGTATCAGTGTTCGGTATCATCATCTTTAAGGTATCATTTTTCAGGTTTCACTTTTTAAGTATCATATTAGGAAGTTAGGCCTGGAAAACAAACTTTTAGCATCTGTAAATATAAGCCTACTTAAAATTGATATAAATTGTGCTGCTTTCTCTTGAACTTTCTACTCCAAAATACCTTTGATCATTTCAAATGGTTTTTGTTTGTCTTTCGTATTATTTCATCTTTTTGAAAATCTATGACATCTTCTGTTGGTTAACAATAATTAAGCCAATTTTTAATGGTATTTGTGCTGACTTCTAGGGTAAAAAATATGGTCATCCGTCCATTTCAGATTGTTTTAGACATGAAAACAATTTCTAATCGTATTTTGCTGTTACTTCTCTCTTTGTTTAACTTCGAGTCAGTGATCGTGCGAAACTAAACTAAAACTCGATTCATATGTGCTGCACTAACAGCCGTACACCAATCTGGATTCGCATCGTTATCAATCGCTTGTAGACGAAATGGAGAGTGCATGAAATTTATCTCTTATAATATGAATGAGAAATTTACTCGACGTCGTTTGAATGTATGCGATCCAAAAATGTCCTTTTCGCGCTGTCTTGTCAGAAGAGATTTGAATTTTCTGATTGAATTTCAGAATTAGAGCGGGTATCAATTTGCCTGCGCATAGTTCTTACAATACATATAGCACAATTATATAAATCTTCGATTTTGAATAGGCAGCCAGTATGTTTCTGCGACTTTTAGTGAATAAGAGCCAATTAATATTTGACTGCATTGTTCGATACTCGTTGCTGTTTTCTCATTCTCATTATGAGAAAATTTCCATCGGAATTTCACCTTGCAAGGTAGGCTGCATGCGAGCAAGCGATGTTACGTGATAGATGCGATTCTTTCCCCCCATTCCCCAATTGTTTCGACGAGCGACCAATAACGATGCGTGTGTAGATTAGAGTGCGGATGGCAATGCGGCTGGAATGAAGCGACCTTAAATCCTAAGATTTTTATGGGTTGTGATAAGAATAAACTTGGTCTATTAATTATGAGCCAATGTGCATTATGTATGTTATATACATGGACACATTCTCCTTGTAATTTCAGCGCGTAAAAGTTAGCTGCAGATGATTTGTTTTACTAAAAGAGGCTTTCTCAAGTATTTCAAACTTCGAAAATTCAGACATTGTAGATCTGTTTCTCGGTTTTCACTAATTACTCTCATGTACAAACTTCTATTTTTGTGAAGGCAAATGTTTCTTGCCACACTTAAATTTATCACTATGATTGTAAACGATAATTTCTAACCTCAGAGAACAGTAGACAAGGAAATTGATTTGATTTTGTCATTTTTGGCGGTTGGTTTACTTTCGTTTAAAATCGATAAATCTCTAAAAAGCAACCACTATTATTATTGTTATTATTTAAAAAACCGTTTTTGTAACCTTGAATTTTTGCTCCTATGAAAGGAGTTGATCATTTACTAATTATTTTTCTGTTGAAAAATTTCTGCGCGACACTTGTTTAAAATACCATCTAGTGCTCGTGCAGACCATCGAAGTTTATTGCAAATATGCAGTCATATGGCTGGTGAATATCCTAAATTTACAAAAACTTTGCTTTTCAGCTACTAGCTTATCTAAAAACTGAATCCTGCTTCAATTCTGATGACTTTGAAAATGGAAACTTATGAGTACATCATGCTAGGTTTTGTTGTCTCCAGTTAAATTCATTTTTTGGAACGGAACTCCAAAGTCTCCAAAGTGATATTGATAGAATTCTGAACTCTGAACACTGCGACCCATAGAATGCTTTCAATGGATTTTCCCCATTATTTTTGATAATTGCTAGAACAGAAGCGATTATTCCAATCCCAAGGGCACTACCAAAAGGCTTAATTGCGATGATCCGGCAGTTTTGTTTTCACAATTCACCAAATCCGCGACTTCGAATGGATCTTTCCACAATGTATCTGAGTAGGAAATAAGACGGTGACGCGGCATGATTGCAACAAACGATTATTTAGAAGCTTTTTATCCATCGAAGTTGCGGAATCACACCGAAAACAGAAATGTTCGCGTTACCTAATAACAAAAATGATACTGCATGGCGGGAAGGATGTTGAGATGCGGCCACGTTGAAATCACTGTGGGAATCAATTTACCTTAGTATTTTGCTGTTGGCATTCTTGCTGCTTCCTACTACCTGAGACACCACGATGAGGTGTTTGTTACCGATTTGCCTCAGTGATTTTCAGTTGCGACATTCCCCGGCAAAGGGAACAAATCATTTTGTCACGGTGCTAAGGCTTTCATGTCAACTGTTGCATGCATACTTCTCACCTGTCTGTCTCTACCTGACACAGTCAAGCAAGCTAGTTCTTTAGCACATCGTTTCAGATTTTTCCTCCTTAGATTTGAAGTGCTTCAAGTGATTGCGCTTGTTATTGTTGTTCTGCATTGTTTGCTAACTGAATCAATACGTACATACATTTATATATGGGATGAGCACATGTGAGATGTGGATTCCAGGCTTTCTAGTGACGCGCACCATTCAACGTGGTCACACGGACTACATTGTTCATAATTGTTGCACTGCACCAGGTGTTCTGTTGTAAAGGAACGTATGCTCAATCTAAAGAATGACTTTAGGTTCATTGTTTGAAAATTCTACTCGAAAATGCATTTTTTTATGTATACAGTGGTTGAAGTGAAGTATGTACTTCCCCAAGGTTGAAATGAGCAAGCAACTGTACTTGGATTCAAAAATATCTATATTTATCTGGATTTCTCAAACAATAATAGTATTAACAATAAAAATGCAATATACTGTATCTCAGAAAGACATTACTCGCAAAATATTCTATGGAAATTCTAGGATTTGTTCCTTAAGGGGTCTTTTCAAAAAATCCAAAAAATTTTTTTTAAAGATTTTGTTAGTAAATTTCATCAAAAATACGATTTAAAAGGATTTATAATGACATTTTAGAGATGCCGTGAGTCAGCATTTTTGACGCTCCGCTGTGTTGCGGTATTCTCGACTCACCTCTCCTGAATTACAATTGTATAAGCATTGTCCACCTTTTGATTAAGAAGCTCAGAAAATTTTGAAGCCAATATACGAAAATTTAATTTCGAATGATTTATTAGAAAGGTGCTTCGGAATTCGTAAAAAAAGGAAATGCGATTTTCTCGAATTCATGTTTTTTAAGCTGGCGGACACGATTTTAGAGAAACTACTCAACCGATCACTCTGTTTTTTTAATCTGTTGTTGTACATATATATATGGTTATAGCCGGTAGCCGGAATCATTATGATCGGTATAAAATTTTCTGATTTTTACTCAATTTTCCACCCTCCAAAATAGGGTTTTTTTAAAAAAAAAAATGGCTGCCATTTTGTTATTTTTTAATGAAAAAAACCATTTCGTGACCTACCATGGGCACTTGAACAAGGGTTAATTTGGCGGTTTTTTTGTTTCCACATGATTCAGTCACCTGAAATCACGTCCGCCGTTATTTTTTGTATTTTTTTTTAAAATTATCATGGGTAAAAAAAATTAAAAAATCTAAAAGAATATTTTTGTTCACCCAAACTACCAATTAATATATGTATGTCCAAATTTCAAAATGATATCTCTTTTCTTTTTATTGTAAAAAAATTGTTAAATTTTTTCTTAAAAAAATCGTAACCTAAAAGACCCTTTAAAGCACTTTTTGGGCATTTCCTAGTTTTGTGGGTAATTTTCGTGATTTCTTGAAAGTGGGAAACATTAAAATGTCCAGTCAACTTGTGCTGGCGAACTGTTAAAGTTTCGCATTTTGCAAATCAATAAGTTTTCCTGGAAAAGTTGTTTGGAAAATGATGAGCGCCAGCAAGTCGGGCGAAACTATTTTTAGTTTAAATGGGGAAGCGTGGTTTCGGGATGACGGACGGCGTTCTCTTCAGATGCTGTCATTGACCATCCGCCACCAGACAGCACGACCACGATTAGGCTTGTTGATGGATTAAGCTCGTAATACTTCAACTATTTTATAAATTATTTATACCCGCTCAGTATAACGACTGTCCATTTTTCGTTAGCGTATATTATGCATACGTAGCAACTCTATTTTATAGGATTTGAACCTCCGTGGCGTGATGCGGTGGTGCCGACTAGACACGGAGGTTCAAATCCCATAAAATATTTTTAGTTTGTTTGTTTACTAACCGAAATCTATGTTTTATCAGCCGAACTCTTTCAAAACTTCCTTGCTTTACTTTCTACCTTCAATTTTTCAAAATGGTGTCTGTTTTAAATATTTTTTTATATAGAAATAAATAAGAAATTTTGTATGTTGATTAAATATGATTTAAAAAACACAAAAACTTATTTTTTTAAGTTTTAAGGGGGTCAAATTTTTTTTGAAAAAAAAAAACGTCGAGAAAAGGCATGATTTCAGACTCTTGGTTGCTCTGAAAGAAACCAAAACGGGATATTATTTCGTACGGAACTAGAATAACCGAAAAATAACAAAATTGCGGCGGTTTTTCGAAAAGAATCTGTTTTTGAGGTTAGAAAATCGGTTAATTCACAACCGATCTCTAAAATCCTGGTTCATGCGATAGCCATGTATGTGTGTATACGATCGCATATATATATCTAAAAATCATAGCAGAAGAACGGGTCATTCATCACTGATGAAGGCCTCAAGTAGTGGACGAAACAATTTGTTTGGAATTAATTTAATAATAAAGTAGAATAAAAGGAAATTTTTGGGTGTCTCAATTTTATGAGTACGTATTATTATTTTTAACAATAACAAATGTGCTAAATTTTAACTTATTTTTTCTTAATTTTTTTTTGGCTTCTAAGTGATGCCAAAAATTGAAAAAGAAAAATTATAAATAAAAACTAGACAGTGCTACCTGGAAAAACTTATAAACTAACAAAATTTGTTTGATTTCGAGTTCTGATGTCCACCGGAAAATCCGTTTTTTTTAAAGTCTACGAATATTTGTTACCAGTGGCTCATTTTTCAATATTTTACTCTGAAAATTTTACAGTATATTCTTGAAACAACACTTAATATGTGTACTATACTTAGAAATAAAGATTTTCAATAGTTTCTCTGAAAAAAAATGCATTAAAATATGCTTAAAACACGGCTTACAGACTTTGCTTCCCTCCTTAAATGCGACTAAATCAGAATATTTTCTTCCGGAAGCTCTTCAATTTTGTCCTTGACTATTTCTTCTGGAAAATAATAGTAGAGAACGCAGAAATACTACTAGTTGAGTCTACCCAAACAGTGTTGTAGAATTATAGTGTCAACACCACAGCACGATCCGTTCCTCGCGCAAACTTCCTCTCATCAAGGCGCTTCTGACTAGAGAATTTGTTAGAGCCGTATGAACTTTTTAACGAACTTAGAGGCATCGATCCTGACAAAACCACTCAAACGTCAATGGGCAGACCATATGAAGCACAAGGATGATAGCAAAACTCTCAGACTCAGCATGAAAGACCGACCAACTGGCCAACGCTCGCGGAATGAACCACAAGAGAATTCAGGCGACGCTCACATCAATTCCCTTCTATGTAAGTTTTGTGATTAAAGGATGTGGTCGTTGAACAACTGGAGTCTGTCTTCCGCCTGGCAATCATTGATGATACTGGCTAGCATTTTTACAAGGAAACGCATCTTCTACTGGGTTTAGATCAGGAATACTACGTTTTATATTTCCGTTGCAAGTATTGCATTTTTAACAGGTGGAACAGTTGTATCTTTAGTCCTGCCTGTTTAGGTATTTTCAATGACTAGACACCATTCAATCTGATTTGGAGTGATGTATCTTTCATCAAGGAAGTGTAAAAAGGAAGTCCACTATGGGCTACGCTCATAACGTTGGCATGCTAGTTGCTAGTTTTTCCAAAAAAACGCAAACTTCATCAGTACGCCTATTTCACAATATCTCTCTGAAATAGGTTAAAATTAGAAGGCAGTCACAAATGAGTAATATATTATCTGAATATCACCAAAAGAGTGAAACAATATCTTAATTCTGATCTGTCGGCGTTGCTCAACATGTCGATCAGTTCTTGAGTCACAAGTGTTCCCAACACTCGACCCACGGGGCTTCCTTCAAAGATTACGAATTTTTGTTGCGAAAATCAGTGCAATTCCGCGGTTGCGGTTAGCGATAACACCATTGTGCGCAATAATATGCGCTTCCACGTTACACTCCAACTCCACATATGTATGGTGAATCATTGGATCCACCTCTTTTCGCCGGGTTGCGCAATCCAGCGCTAATGGGTCATTGTTTGTTTATAATTCCGGTTCTTGACTGGCTTAAGACGCTAGGCCGGTTGCTAGATCGATGCTAAACCTGTCGAAGCGTGCTGCCCAAGAATATCTAGACGCTTAAGCGAAATGCTCATCTTCTTTGGTTCGATTTTGGTGAAGCTGCAAATCTTGGATAATCCGTGGAGTTGACTCATTGGTGCACGTGGCTCTCAATGGATAGATGCACCGAAAGTCAGTCGAAAGGAGATTATTATTACGTGCTTACAGATGGCTAATCCCAGTTGCGGCTTTACTGGCGCACTCTAGATTAATTGAGACAACAATGCCGCAGAAGTTCAGTGTCAAGATTACGATTGTCGGGAGTTGTGAATGGAATTGGCTTCGATTGTCCTCTAAACAAATATTATGCTTCTTTTGATCTGTTGGGCTATTCAAGGAACTTCAAAGAAGGTGGATCAGCAATAGGGGAAGCTGCAGACCGCTGCTAGCTAATTACAGTTGGGTGTACAGTTATGGAACTTATTCTTATCGTCAGCAATAATAATCTTCTTTCGGTCATTGTTACTTAGATTTTTGTTTATCTCTGACCGGAAAACTTCATGATACCTTCAAAAATTGCATTCATGCATGCATTTCAATGCATGGACAATTTTCATATGTACTTTTCGGCAAAGTGTCGAAAGTATGTTGAAGTATGTATACCGGACTGTCTGCAGATTCAATTTCAGCAGGTCTCATCTAAATCAGAATAATGTTGTTTAAGTAACTGTTTCAATAAAAGAATTAGATAGGGAGATCAAAATAAAGAAAAAAGCAGGTTTCTGTGAGTAAATAAAAATACGGATGCCTTTTATCATTCATAGTATCGAAACTAAAGAAAATTTCAATATTTTTGAATATATCTGTAGATATAAATTGTCCCGCCAACGAATTTGTGAAAAGAGTTCTTACATTCTTTTTGATGGAAATTATAAATCCTTGTTTAGATTTTCAGGGTTTTACTTACTTTCTATAAAATGACGAAACATGTACAGTGGACTTTCTCAAATGTCCGGTTAATAGAGGTTTCCACTAACGAGAAGTGTCCGCTTATGAGCCGTGTCCGTTTGCAGAGATTTCACAGTATATGGCAAAATATGATTTGAATGAAACATAAATATTGAATGTAAAACGATTCAAAAAATATTTGATTAATTAGGCAGCAGAGGATTGTAACGCAAAATATTTTTTCCCCCAAAATTGGCACTAAGTCTGTTAGAAAAAAAATAAGGTCAGTCTTCTAGCCTGGCAACCTTAGCATCGTTACTAGCCTTGCAACTAACCTTACCACTTGCATGGAAAATAGAAACAATCAATCTCACGAAATGTATTCTAAAATTTTTAAATTTTTGTAACAGAAATTGAGTGCCTGTGTAACATTATATGTAGCTATTACTTTTTACATTTAATAGACACAACAATTATATACAACAATAAATAAAATTCGTCATTCGTGCTTTTCGCGCTGTTTTTAATTCGTGTGATTGCTAAATATTTTGGCGAACAGTGCTTCACACACTCATAACGAAAATAACTATTTGTTGAATTGGGTTTTGAAGTTAATATCTCCGGGACATATTTTCTCCTGCTCATAATTTATACAACGTCTCTGCCTGCTGTAAGGATTCGAGGGGATACGGATCACCACAAATGCCTTACGTTGCTTTACATAAAAAAATTAGAAGATTAAAATTGTGTCCAAAACTTTAGCACTATCAATGTAATACGTTGCTAAAAAGTATCTATTCGCAACTTAGCGGGTCTTCTGTGCCGTAAATTATTAATAAATCAGATTATTGTCTTTCTGGATACCATAACTCTCTTGAATCTGTGTTTCAAGATTAACGTAGTCAAAACTGTGTCGTAAATCTATAGGTATACCCAAAATTTTCTAAGATATAATAGCCTTGCATGTAATTTGAATAAAAAGTGGTTTTAGGCACAACATACTTTTGAAAGAGTGCTAACAAAATCCTTTTTGTTATCGGTAGAATAACCAGCTCGCTCGATTATTCAACACCCTTCACGTAATCGACCCTCCATTCAGGGTCATATTATATGTATAAACTAGTCGTTAAATTTACGAGTAAAAAGTGGACTGTTAATTCTCAAAGCCGCTGTGGTTCCGAGGAACGACCGCAGATTTTAGTAAGCATATGCTCTGGTTAACACGTGTATTTTCTATAGTTGTTTCGCTGTGTCTTTTTTAAATTTCACTTAAGTCTCTTTTAAATTAAGTTTTAAATCTTTATCTCCCGACTAATAGCTTTCCTACTGTCTATTTTATACACTGTGGCCAAAGCATCCCATCTTCGAATCCACACATGCATATAGCGACTCAACATAGTTGCGCCTTGGATCATTTTCTCCGCCCGCCCGCTTCATTATTGTTGCTTGTTTGACAGAAAAATAGATTTCGTCATTCGTGCGTTTCGCGCCGATTTTAACTCGCGTGATTGCCAAAAAGTTTGGCTAACATTGCTTCACACATTCAAAACGACAATAACTATTTGTTGAATTGAGTTTTAAGGTTCATATTTCCGGAATATCTTTTTCCCAGCTTATAATTTATACAACTTGCATAGAAGATTGTTTTTGACTTTTAAATCGATATTCAAAGCATAGATTACAGAGTTATGATTTTGTTATAAAACAGTGTGTCATTTTCGTCCGTACATCTCTCCTTTTTTTCTCTAAGCATTATCTCATATCTGATGTTTATGAAAATTTTGAAGTCAATCAGAGGTTGTCGGTTTTCGAGACTTCGGCAAAAAAGGAATAGTGTTATCTGCCAACTTTCACTATGAAAATCTAGAAGTATCTGAAAGATCGTCGAGAATTGGTTTACGTTTTTGTTTTATATCTCGCTTAACCCCTTAGCGGGGGGGGGGGGGGGGTTCAATCTAAACCTTGACTATCTATGTACATGCAAATGAAGTTCTAGGAATTTGAAAAAAAACTGCCAGTATCTTTCAGCATACCCTACTTTCATCTATGCCCTCTGCAGTCCCTGTTAGGCTTTGCCTTATCGAAATTCCACCCGTTTTTTTGTCTGTTGACTTGACAATCAACACTTCGATTGGAATTTTCTGCTTCACGATCAATTTAAATTTGAGCCACCATTCAATTATCCATCATTGCTCATTATCGCAGCTCTGCGCGAGCTTAACCCGCATATGTACGGGCCCATATCAGGAGTACGCACGTGAGCATACAGTTACCTACCAATATGTGTTCTTGTACGGGACATGCATCTGCCGTTTGGTTTGTCTACATACAACACTCATCAACATTTGCTTCAGCGTCGGATATTTGGATTGGTCAAAAGGCACGTGGCGGCTGCTTCCATTTTTCAACATTTCTTTGGCAGCCTCGTATGTACCTTGGAGTGGTTGTTTTTTGCGCCTGGAAAATTCAGTTTTTCGCCTCGTCTGTCGTGAAGATGTAGATTTTCAGGGTTCAGAGCCCATTCGCAGCTGTTGCCCAGACTTTTATTTATATACATACATATATGCTTTTTCATTAGGGATATACATATTGATATTGATAAGATACTGTCATGTGATTGAGGGATCTGGAACGAGATCGTAAAATGTTATTTGCATTTTTTTACCCGAAATTTATCGATTAAGGACTTGTGGACCGATTATGAACGTAGCATAGAGGATGAATTTGTAGCAACTATTTAAACAAGCAAATGTCTGAAGATTTATAAAAAAAATGGTTTAAACTTTGGTTCAAATTTGTCTACAATCTGCATATGTAGTACCAAAGTTTTTGAAGGGACTGTACCTATTAAAAGATCAGATTGTGCTGATTCTTTATATCAAATTGTCCAGTAAATGGTAGATTATTCCAACATGCATATCTTTTATGCACACAGGTTTTTGATGAAGCAGATTGTTCGCAGTGGCGGGTCTCATTCCAAACGTCTTAGCTCACCCAATGCAACCACATTGAAAAAAAAACATTTTTCGATTCAGAAACCGTGAGGTTATAGATTAAAATGTATTTTTTATTAGTTACCCATTTTTTCTTTGAAAGATCCCTGGACTAGCAAGATGAGGACAGAAGTTCATCACCAGTATTCACACGTTTCCCAAGAGAAATGAATAATTATTGGTTATTTAATCAAGGTTTATTTTATCTCTGTAAGACTCTGGAAGCCATAATTCAATACCTATTTGTTTAAGATGTTCCTTGAAGTATAGTCTGTATCTAGTAAAAACTACCTTCTCACCAAAAATACGAGAAGGCTGCATTTTTCATTGCCTTACAATGTTTACTAGGAACTTTCACTAAATAAAATATATAATATAAATTCAATGAACTCCATCTACGAAAAATTCATGTGAAATTCTGTTGTTTATTGGAAAATGCATCATATCATTCGACAATATATTTCCGTGGATTTTCCACAATTTTCCCATAACATTGCGGATTTATCGGCAAACAAAAAGATTGCGAGGAAATAAACCTTAAATTCATTGAATTTTGGTATCTGACTCGTAAATTTGAAGTCACTATAGCGAATCCACAGCGCCAAGGATTAAATATAATTTGTCATGAGCAAGCATACCAATTAAATTATCCAAATAAACATGCACACACATTTTATCCCCTACGTTAATATGTTGACAATAAATTAAAATACTTTATTCGATCTGATTCACAAAAACACATTTGCACACATGCTGCCGTTTGTGCTGAGGCAGCTTCGATGCATTTTGGAATTTTTAAAGGGATGATCTCCATACCAACAATAAAATTGACGATTAATGTGGAGATTGCAAATTTGCTGCCATCCCTCTCCTGGTTTGTGCATTTATCTGCACGGAAATATGCTACCGGCATTATAATCGTGGCTTGATCATTGCCAGGGGTGATTCTTTGCATCTGACAAAAAAGATTGCCAAAAATAGTCCGGGCAACAAAACATTTAGATTGCAAGTTCCTTTTTTGTTTGTTACGAGTTTAACTGAAGATTGCAATAACAGCTGTTCCTGATCATTTACTCGTTGAGATAAGTGTATCCTTGCGTGGTTCTGTGTTGAAATAAATCGACCTGGTATTGTTTAAATGGTTTGGTTGTGTTGTACACTCCCGGCCACTTGAATAGAGACAGCCGCGTCAAAAAATGTTCAACTCAAAATCTTCACTTTCCCAGAACAGAGAGCAAACCTTATTATCGCAAATGAACGGCTACCTTATTGCTTTTAGTTCTCGAGAAAAAGTTGATTCTTGATTAATAACAATAAAATTACCGTTACATTTTGTTGATGAACCAATAAACTTTAAGTTCAAAAAGGGACCACTTGACAAATGGGACACTAGTGAAATTTTAGTTGTACTAAAATTAAAACACGAAAATAGCATGGAATGTTTGCTTTTAGTAATGAGTGGACCCTGTTTCATTTGAAATTAATTCAAAAATTCTTTTGGACATCGAGTCATACACAGATTTAAGATAGTTCAAAGAAGTTCCATCCCAGGCGACTTTGATTGCCTCAGTCAGCTGGTTTTTATTTTCGAACTGCCGGCCATCTTTGTTGACTTTTCGCGTCAGCTGTTTCCAAAACATTTGCCATAGTGTTTAATTTCGTGAAGTACGGGAGCCAAGCTATCAAATTGACATGTTGGGCTTCAATTCAGTTTTTTTTTACTATTGGCGCTGTGTGAATTGAAGCATCAACGTGCTAGTACGTCCATCTTAAAGGACCAAAAATACTCTGACACTGCTGAAAAGCTGTTTACATTTCTGGTACGAATTCGCGGTCATCTTTGTATTTTGAAAGTTCAGGGGTATCGCAAGAAAGTAGAAGACATCTTCCCAAACCATAACGTCACCCTCTCGGCTTCCGTGGCTCACAAGGAATCGCTCATCTTTTCGTACATCATGGAAATAAAAATTAAATCTGATCCGGACGGTTAAATCTAGGTTAAATTTCGTTTCATCAGGAAATCCCGACGCCATGGCACTTCTGCCGCCAGGCCACGTGTTCCTATGCAAAATGCAACACTAGCTTTTTCAAATTGCGTTTATGGGTGGTTTCTTCTTTGATTTTTTTTGGTTTCAGGTGTAAAGTTTTTTGAATCACACTTTTTATCGTTGTTAAACTCACATTCAATCCAATTGTTGTCCGAACTTCAGCCGCTGATGTACCCGAATTAGAGGTTGCTCGGAAAATGGCTCTTGTATCCTGAGCAGTAAGGACTCCATACCCACGTATTTTCTTATTTTTTCCATATGATTCTTTATTTTTAAAGTAATTTAACATTACGGAATTACTTTTATAATATTTTTGGAAATTTCACGATCGATTTTTCAATTTTTGCGATTTCCGCGGTATTTAACTTAACTTTAAAATTGGAGGCAAATCAGAATATTTAATGACTATAGACAATTTAAGAAAAATAACAGTTATGGTTTATCGAAATACTTTTCAAAACAACGACTGATTTGCAACTGTCCCTTTTCAAGTGGCCCGATTTCTTACTCATAAATATATCAACAAAATGTTACTGCAATTTTACTGTTTTTAATCGAGGATCCATTATTTTCTTCTCGGAAATCTAGAGCAATAAAGAAGCCTTCCATTTGTGATAATAACTTTTGAATCTTCTCCTAAGAGACTGGAAATTTTGAGTTAAACAATTTTTGAAGCGCCTGTTCCTATTTAAGTGGCTAGAAGTGTATGTGCCGTGCAATGTGACTGATCATGTGAAGCCTTCCCGGTATGCATGTGTGCGATGAAGTCCTTGGTGATCATGAAAAAAACAACCCACCTTCAATTTTCATCGAAAAGGTAGATGTACCCTCCGATGGTGTATTCCGTTATTATAGGAGTATGTGCGAACCAAATGCTGTTTTCCAATGAACAGTGGGTCCAAATGAAATCCGGCCAGCAAGCTTGGAATTGCTAGATTTGCATGTGTAAAGGGATTCAAAAGTAGTTTAGTTGGTGGATTTAAAAAAGTTTTTCATGTTATCTCGTATATCAATAGAAGCCACGCGGTGCTACACACGCTCGGAGTTGCTTATTGTGGCAATAGAATCTCCGAATCCTTTTGCTATGCTCCCCACTATTTATTACAAAAGTAAAGTTGCCTTTTTCAGTGAATTGTCAGATCCTTTTACTTCTCTGTCAGGTGTCCCACAAGTTTCTATTTTGGGGTCCCTTCTCTTTTTACTCTTTGTGAATGATTTGCCTTTTTTCGTTCAGTCTTCGTGCCTACTATACGCTGACGACTTCAAGATCTTCAGAACCATCTCCTCTGGCAATGGTTGTCATATTCTTGAACGTGATCTGAATGTCTTTCGATGATTGTGTGCCTTCAATAACCTAACTATCAATATTAGTCAGTTCATTAGTCAACAACTTCGTGTTCGTCAACAACACTAGAAAACGAAGTTGTTGACAAGACTAGGAGGTTCTAACCCATGATAAACTGACTAATATAGAATAGCGACGTAGGCATATATACGAACCCATTGACAGTCGTTATACTTCGCGGATACAAATAATAAAATAGTTGAAAGATAACGAGCTTAACCCATAAACACACTTAACCGTGGTCGTACTGTCTGGTGACGGTTGGTAAATTACAGCACCTGAAGAGGATGCTATCCTTCACCCCGAAACCACACTTCCCATCTAACTATAAATGTTGAAAAATCCCGTAAACCCACTTTCATCAATAGAACTAATCCCTTCGTGTTTCCTTACAAAATATTACTGTCCCTGTGGTCGATCATTTTTGTATCCTGGGAGTTATTTTCGCCATCAAGCTAAAGTTCGACCAGCACATTCAAAAGCATCTAAAGTTTGTGGTTTCTTGTTAAGAAACTCGACTACATTTTCTAGATCTGAAACTAGTATTAAGCTGTTCAATTCTCTCGTACGCAATTTATGCGAAAACTGTTCTTTTATATGGTCTCCACATAGTATGAGGGGCATATCTATGATTGAATCAGTTCAGCGAAAGTTTACTCGTGAGCTGCTCTAACATATAAACTCAACATCCCTTATGTTTTTGATAATGAACGCTTAATCCGCCTCAACTTCGTCACTCTGCAACAACGTAGACTTTATCTTGATGAGTGTCTCCTCTGTAAGCTGTTGTTGCATTTTCTAGACATTCCTCTTTGTAACAAGCTTCGCCTCCGTCATTTTTCTCATCTTTGCAGAAATCCCACTATATTTCCTCCTCCTAACATAACCTACAATTTTTATTTCAATCTATCTAAGATTCGCTTACAGCGAAACCACGATTCAATGCTGTTTGGTTCTTTTGGCCAATTGTTTGTGTCATTTCGAATTCGTCTAAATCGCCTTTCTAGTCCTTAAGTAATATTTTTAACTTCACAGTCCCCAGTGAGAAGTTGCTTGTAATGGGGCCGATTTTGTGAATCCCGAATTTTGACATATGTATCTTCACGTTTTAAGGTCACTAGAATCTAAATCCATCGTTAGTAGTTATAAACAAATCAAGATTAATTTATAGAATTCCAAACTTATATTATCAGGTTTGGGAGAATGGCAGTAGTGACGCTAGTGCAGGAAGTTACTACATTTTAAGGAGAGGATGCATGTGCGAATATATACAAGAGCTTCGATTACAACAGTTTTTAATAATCCAACCGTTCTACAATGAGTTTTTAGTATAATTTACAAAAATGGAAAAATTAACGAACAATTTACTGATTTTTAAAAATAAATGTATTTGCAGTTGAACATTGCTGATTTACCTTAAACTAATACTATCCATACTTATTACATACACACGACGACGACAATTATTCAAGAAAAAACAATATCGACCGGGGATCGAACACACGACCTCTTGATCGCGAGCTAGTAGCGCTGCTTCCTACACTGCACCGCTTCTGTCACTTGCAAAAACTGACTAATCCATAAGCCACGTTAAAAACTTATAGATTTTTTTCTAAAAAACGGGAGGAGGGGCGGGGGGAGTTGTTACGGTCTAATATTTAATGGATCGAATATCCTTGACGTCTTCTACTTATGTTCCAAATCTGAGACGACAAGTTCGGAGCCTCTCCTTGTTAGACCACATTTTTAAGACAGTTTGTATCGTACACTCATAAGCTTAACATATTTCTTACTACTGTATGATTGGAATTTCTGTTCAGAAGTATTTAACAATGAACAAATGAAGATTCACTACTCCTGCTGTTATCCGCGCTATTCGCCGCTTCTTTGGGGGTTCCTTTTGGTGACAGGCTGCTGTTTCGTCATTGGTATCCAAACCTAATATTTCACCAATTTCACGTGGTGCCTAATCCTTTATTAATCGGAATTCGAAAAAAATCGCGCAGCTATTATAGTGACAAAATATTCTGCAAAATGATAATTAACGCACAGATCAACGTAGAGAAACCCTTTAATCTGGGTTTATGCAAAATAAATGGAATTTTTTGGTCAGATCGCTCTGAGAATTGATTTTCAGAAAATGAAGTATGTCAGCTTGGCTTTCAGTATTTGTTGAAATAATTGTTTGATCCATCTAACGTACAGATTATCTCCTCTTAATCCCTTTCTGCTCCATATTCCATCTTTAGATTGTTTTGATGCTGCAGCATTTTATCCATTCTTCAAGCATTAAAAATTAATTTAGTACAAAAATTCCTTGTTTCATGTCCGGCCTGTTTTCACTGCGTTTGGCTGTAATCGAATCCTCTATTCAGGACGCTAGCAAAAGTATCTTTTTTCCATTGGTGCCCGTTCCACGGCTCGTTTGCGCTCTGCAACGAAGATCCATCCGTCGATCAGCTGGCCTGGCGGGCTGCGGCTGTTACCTGTACGTCTTGGCCAGGTGCGCACGGAGGCAGAGGTGTGCTGGACGCTTCCCCAGGTATGGTGATTGTGGTGGCCGGGAAGAACTGGTGTGACGACAACACAGCTGAGGAGGACGCCTCGCGGTGGTCCCCGCGCCGCTCTGCTGGGCCCTTTGTTCCGCCGGAGGGTCGATACAC
Source organism: Oxycera nigricornis (assembly GCA_963942545.1). Classification (NCBI taxonomy): domain Eukaryota; kingdom Metazoa; phylum Arthropoda; class Insecta; order Diptera; family Stratiomyidae; genus Oxycera; species Oxycera nigricornis. The sequence goes on from OZ012659.1 coordinate 8,864,846, forward strand.
TCGCCGTGGACGACGCACGAAAGCTACCAGAGGGGGGGGGGGTTTGAGCCAGCCGCTGCCGATGGTGGTACGCTACGTATCTATCTGGCGTGGTAAGTGGTAAGCCTGGAAGCGCAAGAAAGATGCGCTGCGTCCCTCCGTGATGTTCATGTTGAGTCGTCGAGTTGTGCGCCGGGCCGCAGTGAACGGAACGAGTGGCGCTGATAGCGCAATCAGTTGAGTCGAAACCGCCGAAGGAGTAGTGTCTGTCGCTCGTCGAGCTCCACGCATCGATTCACGCGCAACGCCACGAATTAACACTGTCTGCGGGTATGGGACCGTTATTCACAGTTTTCTCGTCGGGGTGATTAAAAGGGTTGCAACCAATTTCGGGGTGGGACATTTGAACGTTTTCCGGCGGAACGACTGCCAGTCGCGAGGCTTCCACGTTCGGCGGAGTGCCAAATTTATCTTAACCGCGATTCGATCGAATAGAAAGTGCGGTTTTGTTGCGAGCTAGCAAGATTAAGATAACTGTCCGGAAAAACCTATAAAAAACAGCCAGCCAAGGTGTGTGAACAAAAAGGATTACTTGAATAATTCGCACGAATCGTCATCGACTCAATTGCAAGGACGCTGCAATAAATTCATGGGTTTGTCTGAAATTCACAACGGTACAAGTGCGTGCCACTGCAAATCGGAGGTCATACCGCTCAAGCAGAAGATGCACATTCTGAAGAGGATCAAAAAACGATTTGGATTGGGTTAGTATCTATTGCTTGCATCCTCCACTCCAGACCGAGATACATCCCAGCTAAACCATTTCTCGATTTGCTAAGAACAAACGATCGTTGACAAAACTAAAGATTATGATGAAATGCACCAAAAAAAAATACTAGCCCAACATTTCCGGTTTCCTTGAGACGCTGTTTCAGATAGTCTTGTGGCTAGATAAAAACTAGATTTTCTCAGCACGCTTCGACATTTATTTGTTTGGATTTTGTTTATTTATTGTCATCACGCGTATATGGGAGTGTGGCATGTAAATACTGAAACACTAAAGATATCTCTGAAGTATTGTAGTAATCTTAATTTAGATAATAACATCTTGCTTGAATTATAGTGGAAGTGAAGCTGCATGGCTTGAAAGATGCATATCTAATTATTTGCCCTCTAGATTCGACAAAGTTGTTAGTGTGAAATGTATCTTATTTGGATCCTCGATACATCGATGGCATCTAATCAATTGATTGAGTAGATACTTTATTTGATCCAAACGATCTTAAAGCAAATATTAGGTTTTGATCTGCATTTTCTGTAACATCTGATGGTGATAAGTTTACTCTAAATTTGGTCTCCATGTGATCTTAGCCTAACATACAAGAAAATGTTGGAATAAACGAAAGTTACATTATTTTTCAATACATTTTCCCTTAATTAGTAAACATTTTTTACAACGTTCAATTAAACCTTCTATGCCGCTATAAAAGTGTGCTGAACCTGAATGAAATGATCGTAACCCGCCCTATTTAATTTCATCATAGGTGTTAAATTTTTTTACCCTGTCAGTCTTCCTTCTAAAAAAATAATTGGAAATGGTCAGATGAGCTCTGCAAGGAGAATGACTAGTGTTGGTGAATCCACTTTCTTGAATTATAATTTTAGTGAAGCAAGCGAACACCTAAACTAATTTTTTCCGCTTGTTTTTAATTTTTAGCTGTAGAAACTTTAAAAAAACAGTGATATTTTGTATTAATGATAGTATTTCGTTCCTTTGCAAATTACAATAATATTATGCATTAAAAACAGTATCTTGTTCCTAAAAGTCTATTACAAACATTCCCAAAAAAATTGTAACCATGATTTTCTGGTACTTTTGGTGACCTTTGCCTTTATTAGTGCAGCGTCTTCTTTCCAGTGCAGGTTCTTCTTTCCGCACCCCATTTAATCTGTTTTGAATGTGTAGTTATGGTCTAAGATTATAATTTCATCACCCGTTACAATCGACTTAATAACTCCTTTTTGGTTCGAACGGCAAAGCTCTCAAAACTGTTCAAAACGTTTAACACCGAATTGCCAGATGTGAAGTTTGTATCTATTTTGACTGAAATCAGTCAATTTGACGCAAATTTGAAAATTGAAGTTTTTTGAAAACATTTTTCGCAAATTAATTTTTACGTTGTACGCAATTTGCCTTAAATAATTTTTTTGCATGATGTTGATGAACTTGATTATCCGTTATTCAATATTCTGTACATTATATAATTGTTTGAAACAATTTTCGGTTTTATTTGGGTGTTTTAAGCGTCTTTTGGTGGTGTTTTCAGATTATTGAAAAAGTCGTGTTGTTGCTTTTTACCAAAAACACAACCGAAATACGTATTTGAGGAAATACAAATATTTTGGTAAAAAGCAACAACACGACTTTTTTAATAATCTTAATTTTCGGTTGCACGTCCGCATTAACCGCTTAGTTCTCCAGCGAATCGGAAAATAACTTGTTTTCTTGAGGTTTTTATTTGGGTATCCTTTTTGTGAAGAATTAAAGAATTGATTGATGCTAAATGCACGTTGTTATACTATACTACTTGTTATATAAGAGGTAGGTCATCAACTGGGTACTGCTTTAGTCCCATATTTTCAGAGCATTTGGTGAAGTATATCGACACCACCTCCCTCCATCTATATAATACTTAGTAACATTTTCAAATACACCTCCCCCCTCTTTTGGAATGTTACGTACTATATGGATGGTCCGTTAGCTTTTATAATTTTTGGTAATTCTTTTTTCTTGGCTCGTATGGTTCCAATCAAGCCAAGAAAGCCACTTAATACAAGTGGAAGTCTTGTAAAAAATGGTATGTGGTAATGCTTCCTTCACAACCTGAATATGTCGCAGTGATTTACACAACAAATTCACTCAAGGAGATATTTAATCGTCTGGCTTTATTCTTGTCCAAATAACGAAAAACAATTACACCATTTTGACAAATAAACCAGGTTAATTTGACATCAAATTTTGGCTAGTACTAAATATCAGAAGCAAGTATTTCTCTGACATCAGCTGCTAGCCATAGGTACCAAATTTATGTGGATTATTTGACATTTACTGAGTATATAGACACCTGGCTTTATTCGCAAAGAATCGCTCATCTACAGTTATGTTTGCACCATGTTACGAACAAGTTTGGCTATTTTCAATAAATTTTCCTGATTCTTTTAAAATTAAAATAAAATGTCGGTTTTAAATCGTCCCTTCATTTATTTTATCAAAGCGTATAAATCTAAATATTTCTCTGAACATATTTCTAGATATTGTTTGGGGAGAAATAAAAGTTACCCACGTTTTAGACCATGAACAATTTGTGTTGTTAGTGAATGTTGAATATTCCAGCTAATGGAAGTATAAAATTACGTTTACTAAGAGTGTGTGTTTATGAGATTTCCCCCCCCTCCTTCTCTCTCTCTCTCTCAATAAAATATGTTTCACATTCTTGTCAGAAATCGAATATTGTCCATCAATGATAATAAAGTTGATGATCGTGCTATAGCGAGCGATAGTTCGTGTAATAGCGATTAAAATTTCGTGTAGTATCGATTGAAACTTCGTGTAGAAGCGAAACTGACCAAGTTGAATTTTCTTCAGGCTAAAACTCATTGTATGAATAATTGGATATATATTAAACGTTTAGAAGTAGTACATGGAGTCTGTAAATCTCGTGTAATATTTATTTATAAGTCTTACAGGTTTGTTCAGTCTAAAAATGTTTGTTTAATATTTTTTGGGGTTTATTTAAAGATATTTTTAGAAATTTTTAGAGCATTTATATTGCTGGAATAACTTGCATCTAGCTTAAGCTCACCAGGTTATCTGGATTGTATAGGATTCGCTGGAAATTCTTTTCATTGCAAAGAAAAACATGCATACGCAATATTTCCCCACAAAACTTTTGACACTTAAACACAATTTACGAACAAATTATATAAATGCATGAAAAAATTCAAAAGAATTTCTTAAAACACTATTGCATTCACTGTGGAAAATATAATCATAAAATTGTTTGTTTAGTTTCATAATGACAAATTTAACAGGCATCAAATAAGCTGCATCAGCAGAATTTTTCTTAACAAATGAAGTAATATGTTTGTATTACGTTTTATTTTTATGAGCATTTGGTTATTATTATCCGGAAAGTGAATATGAAATTAGTTTCTGATCATAAAATCTAATATGTGAAATTCTCATATGCAATTTCTATGAAACGTTGAGAATGCAGTGTAAATAATGTGGTATTTTTCCCGTTAATAATTATAAGCTTTTAAATAAATATCTTTGCTAGCAATCTACCTTCGTAGCTAATCCACCTAAGTACTCTATGTTTATTGCACAATTTGATCGACAAATAAAATAGTATCTTTTTCGTATCAGAAAAAAGTGTTTGATGATTGATTTGCTAAATTGTTGTTGTTGTTGTTTAATTTGAGGTCGTATTGATATTTTTCTTATTTGTTGTCCATACCACCTATCACAGACAAAATAAAACTCTGATACACAGAATGTTGTCCTTAATCCAAAAATCCGCATAATGCGCACCATGCTACAAATTTCCGGTAAAATCAATCGCAACAAGCTAAAAAGATTCCAAATAAACTCAGATCCTATCAAAATGGGGTATTTTTCACGTATCAAAATTAGTTTATGTTTAATTTTGTCGTTTCGATAAGACTTATCTCTTATCATAATGTTTACTACCAGATTTCGCTAGACAATTAATAAATGCAAACATTACTGGAGTATTTCTTATCAATGCCATTTCTACGTTCAATACAAAAGAAGTTCTGGATTAGTCAGACTGTATATTAAAAAATCCAAAGTGATTCATTATGTTTATAAGTTGAAATTAAAGCAACTTTGGCGTAGCCAATTTTTAAATGATAAATAATTGTGCCGGATTAAAACCGAGTGGAAGTTTGTTTACGTAGTATCATCGGGGAATACATCAACTTCCTTTACACACAGTGCGGAGGTAGTTAGCGATCGCCTAATCTCACAAGGTATTAAGCAAGCTTTTGAAAGAGCATCAAAAACCGGTGATATCAAATATCTGACAAGACAATCCACCTCCTGATGAATATGTAAACAAATTATTTTTGTAATCTAAATTGCAAAATATTGTTTATACACACGAAACTCAACAAATATTTGTATGTCGATTGAAAAAAAACCTTGTCCAATGGCTTAGATATGAGCTACACCGTTTTTTTGGGTTATCCAGAAAGTTTTATTCAAAATCCTTCTTTAACTCGTTCGATTCTATCCAGATAAGCATGCAACTTCAAACATATATTTTGGAGAAACTGTTTGTCTAGAAAATGAAAACGTTGTCAATGTTTATGACTAACTAAAATCCATTAACACATGTCAATAGGGATACGGAGTTTTAAGACATCCACGAGAGTGCAGCCTAGGGACATTGTACATTTTTTGGTTCCCGAAAGTACATCTAAGACAGTATCAACTAGTTCCCGAGAAACGTACATATCTGATATCGTAACACAAAAAAATTGTGTATAAACTTTTAAAATAAATTTCTTTAATAATTGAAGGCTCTCTCTAAACATATTATATAAGTTATCAGGAACAAGAAAATACGTCCTAGAAATTAACTCATTGCACTTTTTTCAAGCGTGGATCATAAGAGGCGCTTTGGGTAAACTATTCTGAAAATTGACCATCATTGACAACACCATCAAACAGACTAGCTCGGAAGGATCCTATTAATAGTAATAGAAAAGTTGTTGTATTCAATTTTGTTAGATAAAAGAGAGAGTTTTTCAGTTGTGCTAAGGTTTTTTTATCTACTTCTTGCGCTTTTCAGTGCTTCATTACCGTCCAAATTTTCGTCGAGCGTAACGAGCGTTTGAAAATCAGACAATTTGTCTATAAATTTTTTAAAGACGTCATACTATGCATCACTGACTATATATTTTGTAATACTGGTCGCGTTCATTGTGTTAATTGTTTTCGTGAACCATTGGTACGGCTTGGACACATTCCTCCTGTTAACCATTTTTATTTCTTCGCATTTGTTGTCTTCCATTCAGAACAATTTTTGAAGACAACATGGTCGATCAATAAATTCATAGCTTGTATAATTCATAATCCTTTTTTCTATTATGCTCTCAATATTCCTAACTTCCTAACTGTTTTATAGCGCAATAACGTGAAAATAATGCATGTACAACTTGCTGCAAATTAAATTCTACACAAGTTTGTCGTATACAACATTTTTGTAGGAGTCATAGTTTACGAGATGTGAAGTTTCCTATTTTCGGCTTCCTTTCAAAATGGCGGCCAAATGACGTCAAAATTAGAAGTCACATCGAAAAAAAATCGCTTACTAACGTTTGACTGGGATAAATATAATTATGCGTTTTCATGAGTTATCTTTATGGAGGATGGATTATACACACTGCGATATTTAACATGCAGCTGAACAGGATTCTGAATGCGTCTGATCTTCCTTCAATATTATTTTCTGTGATTTTTTTGTTTGAATCTTGATTTTTCAGGATGGATAAGGCGGTTAAACTAACGTACGTTTTTTTAACGAAAATCTTGATTAAAACCCTTGAATGGCAAAGTTAAGAATGCCAGGCAAGCTAGATTGATTTTTTTTTTAAAAAAAGAGTGTGACATTCTTTGAGTCAAATCACTGAATTTATGTTTAAGAAGAATACCATAAAAATATGTTCACTTCCTATCCACCGAAGTTCAAAATGCCGCGAGAATGTCTTCATAATATCTACAATCTGGCCAGGCAGAATTATATGGCTCTGATACCCGTTGGTACACATGTGGAATAACGGGAATGAAAAGACTGATCGTCTTGCCAAAATCTAAGTGGAGAGTGTTTTTGTAGATCCAGAGTGATCATATCAAGATCAAGCCAAAGGACATTCTGCCTTTGCTTGTTAAAATTGCATTAAAGATAAATTAAAAGTCCATTGGACATTCTGCTAAGTCTTAGACCTTTCAAGCTCTTCATCCTTCTCGAGTATTTAAGGTCTGAGGAAATTTTACACCTTGCTATAGAAGAGACATGTAACGGGCGTTGCTAATAAGACATCGACCATTGAAGTAGCATTTCAAAAAGATGTTAGGCGTCGAAGATCAGCTCGGCAGACTCTGCCAATACAAATTGATGACATCCGAGCATAGTCTATGTGAATGCAATATTTCTTAGACAGTTAAAAGATCTAGGCAAAGACTTCTTATATCGTGTGTATATTGTGTGGGGACGAATATTTCAATCTGCAACAGCAAAAGAAGGGGTTAGTCCATATTGCTGAAATCCATATTTTTCATCTAATTGTAAGTCCATAGCAGCTGAGACACTGACTTCATTATACTTAAGGGGTTACACCACAGTAGAGAGTGAAAATGTAACTTTTTTTTGCGATTTTTTTTAAAGTGGAAGAAAAAGTAGTAGGGTATTTCTTTTTAAGGATGTCATTAAGCATGTTTTGAAGTTCAAAAAAAATATGTTTATTCAAAAATATTACAAAATGGCTGCCTAACAGTGGCGAAGGGTTCATATAAGCCGATTCCCATCGGCTTCCCTTTCCAAATATGTTCGTAAAATGTCTAACACTTCAGTTTTATAAGGGAATTAAGTGTTTATTTACTTGCATGCATCACTGTTAACATGCACAATCGTTCCACTTGATCTCAGTGTGTATTCCATCATACTCCATTCTCTTCATCCTACACATCCTCATAGTTCTATAAAAACCAGCAAAGCGATCAACATCTGTAAAAGTTGCAGCAAAGCTTTCCGAGTCTCGAATTCATCAATAATTTAAGGTGCTGTGGGCATTCAACTCCCGTTTGTTGGAATGGCAGCTCGATTTTCCTCAATAGGATATGGAAACAAATCAAAAAGCCGGTAGCGCTCCCGGCTTGCGAATCAGCTGTGAAAATTGATGCTAGAAAATCATCGGCTCACCCAAAGTAATTTTTCACCCCTCGCCACTGCTGCCTAACAGCCCTTTCTGTGGAACGGTGGGGGGGGGGGCTCCGCGGCACGTAGTCGAAGTGCACCAAAAATTAATCTGGAACAAAATGAAAATTGTTTTCTTAAACTAAATCAGTATAGCTAGAGAAGCACGCAGGGGATTATTAAAACATTCATTTTTGTTCAATTGGCGAGCATTTGAAAAAAAAGTTCATTTTTCTATCAAAATCGGGCACTTATTTGTGCCTAAAAAATCGAAATATTAACTTATCGAAAATCGGGTACGTATTTCTATGCTGAATGTTGTTTTCAAGATGTGATATTAATTTGGAGTGGAAAAATAGAAAATTGTTTAAGTTATGCTGCGTGCCGATTTGACAAACCGTGTTTCGAGAAAAACGCGTTTAAAATTTTGACTTTACGTTTTCTCTCAACATCAAAGGACGCTGTACGAACGTACTTTGTGTTCAATATGTTTGAAAATGTTTCTAAGAACATCTATTAGTGGTGGGTTAGAACGTAGTTCTAGTTTGTGCTTTTTGGTTAGCAACTTACTAACACTATTGTCGCACATTAATGGGAAAACAATGTTGTTGACTAGACTAGGAGTTTCTAACCCATGACAAACTAAAACTTTGCAACGTAGCATACATACGAACCAGTTTGACGGTCGATATACTTCGCAGATACAAATATTAACAATAGTTGAAACATATCGAGCTTAACCCATCAACAAGCCTAAACCGTGGTCGTGCTGTCTCGTTGACGGATGGCAAATGACAGCACCTGAAGAGGATGCCATCCGTCACGCCGAAACCACACTTTCCATTAAATCTATTAGTGTATTAGAGAAGTTGGAAATCGAATGGTAAGACATAATGCTGTACCCGACGAGCAGGTGTCGTATTTACCGCACGTAGTCGTTTCGGAGCAGTCGGGAGAGGCTGAGAAAGAGTTCGAAATTGCAATGAAAACGATTTCTGCCAGGTATAAAACCGTTTGTGGCTTATTCGAAAGGGTTCAAAGGATTTTTTAGGCCAATAAATAAAAAAATCGACTCTTGGAAATTTCTACTGTGGTGTAACCCCTTAAGTGTTCACTTCTTGGATCTTTAATTCAAAACAGGCTGTAGACTTTATTGGAATTTGGGCATTTTTGCTGCCGATTCAAATTAGTTTGTGTAGCATTTTCTGGAAATTGTGTATTTGTGGAATTTCAAAAAATTTGTATATATTTTTAAAAGTCAAGAAATTTGATTTTGATCTTCTGGTTGTGTGTGGTAATTATTTATTTTTCTGCACAAAACTATCATTAGAAATTGACTAACACCACATCTAGCTGTGATGCAACACGATTTCGCAAGCCATCAAAACCAACTTTTAATTGAACAAATTTCCAAAATAGCTTTGTGCCAAGCGTGTTCGCTGATTCGCTCTGCATCTCCGCGAAGTCATCAACCCCCCTCTTTCGGAGATACTAAATTGTTATTAATGTTATAGCGCAGATTTTCGGCTAGCCGGTTCCCTTTTGCCCGCTGCTGCCTATGCAACACTATCCCAAAATAGGCTTTGCATGGCACTCGAAAGCCAGCATGGCGCATACTTAAGAAATTGCGAATAACAGTTACATCACTGCGCCAACAAAATCCTCAAAGACGGCACTCACGCTACCACCGACGGACGATCAACAAACTGCTGTTTGCATAGTTCGGAACGATAATCTTGATACACAAAAATATACATGGCATCTTAGATAGTTTGTCGCGGTGGTAAAGGTAGAAATTAACATCAAACAAAGGAAGGCGAAACTGAAAGATCACAACCCAAAGCCATCGAGCCAAGCCGAAGAAGAACGCGGAGTGATCGCGAGTGCATGGCCAGGAAGGAAAGGTAGGAAAGGTAGACGGCGCACGGGGACGCAAGCCTGGATCTTCTCGTGCGTCAAGTGGCAGAGATCTGAACGCCGAGCGAAGGTATCTGTGGTGGTAGTGTACATTTTCGGAAAAGTAAACCGTGGGAACTGCCGGTAAATGTGTTACTAATCATGTGAGTGGAGCGACGTACAAAAAATTGACATTTCGTTCCAAACCAGGCTTCAGCTTCAGCTCCAGCTCCAGCGAAGATCAGTTCAGCTCGATTCAACGAAGATCAGCTCGGATTCGGGCCATTCACAAAGAGCCAGAGTGGTAATGGCAGACCATGGACGATAGGTGAAGATGCTGTCGTTTGGGATAGTTTAGGTTTCCATGGATCATTGTTGAGTCAGACTCCGCAATTTGACACCAAGTCGGTCGTTCTGTATTTGGAAGATTGGATTTTGAGATGCAGAGCTAAAGATCAGTTCACAACTAGATAACAGTTAAGAGCAACTGTGGACCATCTACGTTTAGTGAATCGGGGAATCAACTGGAAGATCATCTGTTCAAGTCTGGTTTGTAAACTAAAACCTATTTCGACTGTCTTCTAGTCCTTGAATCGAAAATTGTTATAAATGCAAGACTGTATTTATGAACGATGCATCCGAAAAAAGTTGGAACTACACTTCCAACTTTTCCCATGTCGTCGACAAGTACATAGTTTCAAACCAATAAAACCATAAATACTCCAAACAACCGTAGCTCCAGCATACATATTCCGCTACCACGATTCGAACTTACCTATTGAAAAGAAGACAAGCGAAAGCAGGAAGATGCCCCCGAAAATGCCTACAATCCATCTTCTTGCACTTTAAAAAGACATTCGAAACTTTTCTTCTCATGGCTGGCGCTGGCGGTCTTCCTCGTGCAAGTTGACTTGGTAATCTTCCTCCCTGTCGAGTTTACCAGTATTCGATCTTTCTACAATATTGTTAACTCGTAAATTTTGCCGATTCTACCCATCGCTGTCGTCTTGGCCAGGAGTTGTTGCAATGGCTGTTGCTGTTGCTAGTGATGTCGGCATTACGTGAACCTTTCCTAAGCTTCGCCAGTAACTTCTTATTCGTCGATTTTCTAATAGAAGATGGGAAACAAGTTGATACAACTGCGCAGTACTCTTCATTAAATTTTATTATTTCTTGATGTTTCGATTTGTCGATAACCGCTTGGCCCGAGTGGGGGAGATATGTATGCAGCATTCACACGCCTCATGCCAGGAGGGTTGGTTGCCTATAATAATTGGCAACTAGTTTGTCTGTAGTCTTGCCGGTGTGGAAGGGAGAGTTAGGATTTATAGCTATGTATGTAGTTTACGCTGAAATTGAAGAGGCTGTAACTTGATGATAATTTAAAGACACTAATTGCCAATAAGCACTTAAGTCAATTGGCCTAAAAGTGCTTTTCAACTATTGTTTGCGGTCGGTTTTAGCGTTTCATTTAATTGGCTTTTCTTTTCACACTATATTTGAAGAAGCACGAATACAGGTAACGCGAAACGGATAAGCTTATCGTGGATAGCCGAGATGTTCTCATGTTTACGCACTTCCTCGATAGACTGGTCGAAACAGGCTGTAATTCCCATAAATGGCACTCAATGCTGTCTACTCGGATTACCATGAAACTTTGTGATAATTTTCGCGCGGTAATGTTTCAGCACCATTAAATTAATTGCAAGTTTCTCTTGTTTGTATTTGTATAGTGTAGCTAAAGTAGTTTCCGTGAAAAATGAAAATCACCTTGCTTCCACCGGTAATGTATGCACGAACTACCTCGAATGTGTGAATGAAGTTAACATTTCCCATAGAGACTAGTTGTACTTTTTAAAAAAATGGTTTATTACATTTTAGAGCACTTTCTTCAGTCTTCTATTATTGTTAGATGGTATGGGCTTACTGCTGAAAATGCTAGTTTGCAATGGCTTTTAAAAATTAATGAACCATTTAGTTTTGACGGTGCTTTACTTTAAAAGTTAACAGTGTAAACGGAATTCATGAAGCAAGTAGTTACGTTACGAAATGACCTGAATTCTGTTATACTTCTACTGTTTTACCAACAAATTATAGGGAAATTAACAAAGTAACTGATGTTTCAGGCTTTTCTATTGAACTAGTTTGAGGTTACATCTTCCGGGCGTTATGCTGCTTAACTTATGCGTTTTTTTAAGTATCAATAATTGCTCTATTTCACTCCCTACGATTTGAAAACATAGCTTGGTATTTGTGTGATCATATATCGTTTATGATTCATTAGGAGTTACACAAAAAACGTATGAAATATTTAGTTGTTTGTTACTTGATTACAAATATATCTCAATACGGGTTCAACTTCTTAAACTTTGTTCAAATTGGCGAGAAGTTTGTCTATCTTTTGGCTTATGCTGCGATGGATAACTTTCCAGTTCAAAAGAGATGTTTGCTAATCAAAGTTCAGAGTAATTTAGACGTTCAACATTTTTTCTAGGACCAACTGATTATAATAAATTCCCCTGAAAAATTCATTATGGTCGCAATAGAAACCTACAACGTTTCAGGTGTATCAGCCCTTTTTAACAGGATAAATCTGAAAAACTGAATCCAAGATAAATGTGTTTACTTGCTAAAGGAAATATGTATGACCAAACTTAGGAAAAATGCTGGGAAATCTGGATTTTGGTGTACAATGTGACTGCAATGAAAATGTGAAGCGTTTCCATCGATCATGTCATGAAAGACGCGTGAATATCACGTCAACGGTCACTTTTATAGAAAAAAATGTCTAAATCAATTTTGTAGCTTACTAAATGTTTTAAAAAAAAGATTTTATGCCTTTTTTTCGTAAGAATAACCGTTTTGAAGATATTTCGGCCGATAGTGTTGTAACCTTGGCTATTCTTATGAAGAGCACACTTCTTTGCAATGTATAATTCAAAATCAGTTTGGTTCACCCAAAAATATGTTTGGAAGATTAATTCCAGACGTTCAAATGTTGCAAATCGATGTGATGATTGTGACCCAAAAAGATATCAAAGCAAAGCATGAATCGTCTCTCATTTTCCGATATCTTCAGCTTTTTTACTGATGGACTTTACGTTCTCGAGCTTCCAGTGACTGCAATCTCCTGGATTTAAGCGGTGGATCAAGGAGAAATTGAAGCTACGAAATGACGCTACCGACAAAATATCACGAAGAGGTTTAAATAATACTGGATGTGTAAAATACAGACTACCAAAATTTCGCTGGCTTCTTACATACTAACATAAAAAAAATTATAATTTAAATTCCACTAGTTTTTGACTGGGCTCAATCGCGTAAATCAGCTTTGTAAACGATGTTTCAGCATGAAGAATATATTGTTTAATGAAGAAAATATTGTCGGCTTTCAAAGACTCTCGGTTTTCAAGGACTATCGTTTAAGGAGCTTCATTCTTGATTGAAGTCAAGATATGAAGATGTAGCTGTCATAAATGACATCGAAAGTTTCTGGACCAAGGACATGTATGTTGTCAGATACTGACATAGGACGAAACTGGTTACTCTGGATCTGATGCAAATTTCTGGCGGAGAAGAAACTGACAGGATCTGAGTGATTTTTGTGTTACTACTACATCGAAAATGTCTGATGTAAGGCACTGGATTGAAAGTTTTTTGGTCTTCATGGAGACTCAATTTATATAAAAACGTACAATTCTATAGAACAAATAATAAGGGTTCCCTTCAAAAAGGCTATATCTAAGAAAATTGAATACAACGACTTTTCAGTGAGAACAAGATCTTTCGGAACTAGTCTGTTTGGTGGTATTCTCTTTTGGACGATTTTCAGAATGATTTGACTAAAGCCTCTTATGATCTACACTTGAAAAAGGTCCATTCGGTTTATTAATAGGATGTTTCTTTTTGTTCCTGATTATTTGTCAAAATATTAGAATCTTTTTAGAACGAGCCTTTGGATAAATAAACGACTTCTATTATGTTTAGAAATGAAATAAATGCTCCACTAAAAAACCCAATTTCGGATTAAGCGGTCCTTCGATTATCAGGTCCAAGGTCCTCCCGGTTAGGCCGATAATCAAGCGTCTACTGATAAGTCAATGGGCGAGTTATAAAAATTGTAACTTGAAAGTGTTATAATTGGAAAGGCGAAATGTAATGCTGTCGAAAGCGGGACATATGAAAAGGTCGGTACATGGTTTGAACAAAAAACATTGATCAAGAAGGATCCTACAATGAGAGAGTGTAGGAAGTTTTAAATATTTAAATTGATCAGAATACTCTTAAGTACCATAGATTGTATTTTGAAAAGTAAGAACCATGTAAATCCACGATAAACAGAGTCAAGCGATATGCGATCACAAGCTTAATAAGAAGACCAAAAAACGGATGCGTGATCGAAGATCTGACCAGGATTATGTAACGTGTGTTGTAGAATTTATTTATGCGTTGGAGAAAAACTAGGTGGCGCTGCCATATTGGTCAACCCTGACCGGAATCGCAAAAAAAAAGAATACTGCCATCGACTCCGTGCGCGCCGCGGGTACAAAGGTTAAGCTGTGAAGTCTAAAGTGAAATAAAAGTAATTGGAATAATAAGTAGTTTTTATTTTATTATTCTACACGTGTATCAAGAATAAGTGCTAAAGAAGTTCAAAAAACAATCCCAAGACATAAAGGATGCACAATTAACAATATTTTTTACCTAGTTCAAATATGACCAGGCAATAAGCTTACTTCTGAAAACTGGAGCGGATGTTTAAGGATAAAATTTTCGGGCCAATTTAAACTCTGCTTCCCTACTGTTGAATCAAACTTTTTGTTGTTGCACCAAGAGTTGTAGCTTAAACTGTAACGGTAGATAAGTTGGTTCATATTGTTCACGAGCTTGTGGTAACTGTAGAGGACAGTCTTTTGCAAAGGCAGCACCTGCAGTAAATGACGGTGATATTTGTGACTCCATTGATTCTATGGAACACATTTCTAATTGAATTTATGAAAATACAGAATAAATGAGGAGAATAAGAAATAACAGACGAAAAGTCGTATGATAATTTCTTAATTTTAATTATAATGCAAATTATGGGGGGAAATCACATTGGTAGGCCATATTTACGCTATTTTCGTGATTTTTTTGTTTGAATCGAAAGAAATGATTGGAACTAATTGAAATTAATAGATTATTTTACTCATATTTTGAACGACATCTCATCTTTTCAAGTGTTGATCATCAAAATTCGCAAAGTTAGAAGCTGGTCTTCATGAAGATCCGTCGCCCGAGTCTCTCATTGCCGTACCATGCTGGAGTCCACAATTTTAATGTGAAAGCAATCCAAGCCAACTCCTCGATGAACCAGATTTTGAGTGAAAATTTACAAAATTTTTGACGGATTTAAAAAAAATTGAATTTTTTTTGGTGCGTTTGTGATAAAAAAATCTAAATCGATTTTTTTCATCCCTACTTGAATTCAGTTAAACGCAAATTTAATAAAAATTCAAAATTTCTTTGGTTTTTGAAGATCAGTCAAAAATTCGCTGAGATGGAATGCATGCAAGCCGGAAAAACGCGTTTCGAGAAAAACAAATTTAACACATTCACTGCCAAGGACGAGTATACTCGTCTTTGATTTGATGCATGTAAATGATTATATATGATAAATTTATGAGCTTTCACCAAGAAATAGCATAGCTTAGGTAAAAAATAGCACTTAAAATGTAATTGGCAACGGGAATAACTTTGGGATTTGGGCTTGACAGCGAATAGGTTAAAAACAAATTACCAAAAACTGAGTATTTACGTGACTTGTGTATTACTTTTATATACACAGGGATACCAGGAAAAATACATCTTGTTTACAATATCTGCCCAAATACGTACAAAGTAAGATAGATTCATAGAAAGACAGCTGCGTAGTCCCGCCCAGCTTGTCTGCGATCGCTCCATTCAATGGACCTTGCGGTATACTCGAGCACGCCTCGTTTCTTCCCCCGAAAATATAAGAAGGACTTCGAATATTGGTCTCAAACATTTTAAGCATACTCCTTAATAGCTAGAATTTCGATTTTTGCAATAAAGAAGTCGATTTTTTAAACCGTCTAATGTGATTTCCCCCCATAAGAAGAAATTCATATATTTGCAAAATTATAATTTTTTGAACAAAAATATACGTGAAATAGATGTTTTTGGAATTATACGTTAATAACGCACTTTGCTGTTTTTTTGTGTGAAAATGGTGAGGAAAGAAATGCAAAGTTTCATATGAAGGTTCCGACACTTTCGATAGAAATATCTCCAAAACGGTTATTTCTATGAAAAATAGTTCTAAAATTTTATGTTGTCAGAAATTTTGTAATGTTTTCTAATTTCCTAGCTATAAAATTGGTGTTCAAATTATTTTCTAGGAAATGCAAAATGTTTGCAAGTTAACTTTACGTAATCATTTATTTTGAAAATATACGACAAAATTGGGAAAATAAGCAGTTCGTCCTTTGAAGATATTATTGTCAAACCTATGCATTCACCATTTTATACCAATAACTGTTCGTCCTTCATTTAAATTCCAACTGTGGAAAGATACTTAATATTAAGTGTATCATAAAGTCGGCAAAATTTTTAGTAAAACAAAAAAAACCGATTCAGATAATCCAGAAAACAAACAAATTTCAAAGCGTTTACTTAAATAAAATGAACTCGTTCGGGTTTCATTTGTTTAGGCTAAATTTGCCTTTATCATTTTTGATTGTTCAAGAAAATAAGCAACTCTACATATGTACATATGTATATGTAATCAGCAGCGATCAAATGTCGGTTGCTTGAAAAAGATACATCACCACGGTTATATCCATATTCAACAAAATTAAGCTAGCTACTACTATGTTTGTAGACTGAACAAACAATTTATTTAAGATAATTGAATTTATTTGCATTTATGTACGATAAACGCGCTTCAGCTAGCGCAGGTGTGAATATTGTAAGTTTACTATGTTTTCTTGTTGCACAAGAAAAATTATTATCGGGATTTTTTTTTGGAAAATGCGAATAATACAATGGACATGCATACGCGTACAGTAAGGTGAAAATCGGTTGTTTATGCTTACGCATATATGTATGTATGTTTGTGTGTAATTTGTAGTCACCCTTCCAAATCATCTACCAGAACGGAACGGAAATCATTATCGTTTCAATACGGTACGAATGTACCATTCATATCCAGTTGCAAAGCACAATCACACATGATACAATACAGGAGGAAAATGAAGACGGTTTCAAAATCATTTTGAAGACCTGCATATTTTTAAAAACAACAGCAAAGAGACGCAAGGGAAGACTGTTATATATATATGTACGTTGAATCGTTAAGGAACGCAACGAACCGAATTGACGGTTTTGTCGGTGGTTAGTGTCGTTCACGCTTCAAGTAACCTCCGTTTGCAGATGGATGGCTGGATGGTTAATACCACATAGAAACTAATTTCGTTGACTGTAGTAAGCTCCAGCTTTTATTTTTAAGTTAGTCTAGCCACGCCATTCAAATTTAACGGCTCCATGATCGCGCGTCACGCTTTTCCACCTTTTACATTTTCCATGAACTCTCTGACAAGAAGCTGCAGAAGGCATTAGAAACAATGATCACGTCATCAGAAGGTTTCCTTTACACCATACCGAACAGCATACGATCATGAATTTAAAATTCACTAATTAGTATACAATTGCCTGATTTACATTCGTTTCGGATGAGATCAATTGTTTTTTTGTTTTAAATAATGCTAATGAGAAAGACACGCGCTATCTGCACTGTTTTCCAGACCATCATGGTCTTATGGTTTTTCAAAGGATGTTCATGTTTTTCGGAGACATAAAAAATGTATCATTGTCCCTCGGACATTTCTATTCATGCATTGCTCTTTAGGACATGTTTATTTACATCAAAGATCTTAATGCCGAAAGTACTTTAAATGAACATGCAACGAAAATGATTTTTCTAAATCTGTATTCCTTAAATGGTTGCATCACAATTTCAACGCGAACTAATGTAATTTACATTAAAATTATCAATAGGATTATAACGTTCCGTTTCGAAGGGAACCAACCCCATTGGAAAATGTCTGTCGATAACTTGCAGCTGTCCATATATCTGAATCCTGAAATCCCCTAGGTTTTCACCGTACATACTGTGCATTTTCAGACGTATTTAATCACACACGAACACACACGATCTGTCCCTGAAAGCCAAACGCTTTTTCACGTACGCGTAACATTATATATGTTCCACATTTACGCGTGACAAAAATTCAAGGCACAGTACCAACAAATAAGATCCTTTTTCAATCAAACAAAAAAAAACACTCCGGAAGAACACTTGTACCTTTCGGAAATCACGAGACAAAGGTTCAATAAACGAGATGTGGTTTTTTCCCGTCTAAATTGTATTGGGTCGACAACACACACACAAAACTTGTCCTTAAGAAACCTGACCAAGATGATGAGAAAGAAAGAAGAAGCTATAAAGGCTCTGTCTTGGTTTTTGGCGCGTGGAAAAATCAATGTATACATATTTAAAAAGGACCAAAAAAATGAGTGCAGGAGTTTCTTGTCGTCGTTCGTTTTTTCTTCCAAGAGACGAAATTGAGACCGGATGTGCTTCCGAAGGATCTATGATTTATTTTTAACATGCAACGAATTTCAGGGAGAGAATTTTATATTGAGGAACTTAAGGGGTCTACCCTCTTTTAGCAGTGTAAAAACGGGTTATTTTTAATAATTTTTTAGATAGGTTTAAATTATGAATATTGATAAAGGAAAGGGTATACTCAATAAATTCACTCCCGAAATACACAAAAAAATATTTTTTATTCATTTATGTGAGTTTTTATCAATGAAAATGCTGGTTGAAAAAATGTTGAAAAAACGAGAGGGGTGTGCGTGCGCGCTGTTGATCAAATTTTCGAGATGGTTGTTCTGAAAAAAAAATCAAATAGTTTTAGGTGCATTATGGTTTTTTTTGGCGATTTTTAATTTTTGCAAAATTGACAAAATGGCGGACATTTTTCGAAAAACTACGAAAAAACATGCTTTTTCAACGTTTTTGACCAAAAAATATTTCAAATCAAAATTTTGAAAAACCTTTAGCCCTAGCTGCAGTTATAAAGAATGTCTGGTAAAAATTTGGTGAGAATCGACGTCGAAAAACGTTGTTTCGAGAAAAACGCGGTTAAAGTTGTTTTTAATGAAGAATCGCGCTCGGGTGACAATGAGAAAGTTGCCCAAAAATACAGTTAACTGCTCCGATCTTTATAAATTTTTCCCCCAAAAATGCAATGAAAAAATCGATTTTTTGAAAATGAAAGAAGATAGACCCCTTAAACAGGGATGTCAAATTATCTGCAGTGATTTATTTTTTGTTAGGCATAGTATTATTACATGATGATTTCCATTGTCGTAGATGTTGTTATACAGAAGATCAGATAGTTCAATGTTGTGCCGTAGGCGTGTTTTCTTCATTTTTTCCATAAATTTTTGAATGTCATCCAGCAAACCTCGAAGGACATACCAGAGCGATTCCATGTCAAGTGGGACAACTTCGGAAGTAAACCCCTTTCGATTTGGCTGAAAATTTACCCATTTGTTCTGTATGTAAAGCGATTAGGATTCCCCAAGTTTCAGCTGAAAATATGTAAAACTACGCCCAGGGTGATTTTTGAAAGTTTTGATTGTTTTTTTCTTTGATTTTCAAAGTATCTTTTGCATTTTTTTATGAAAAGGTCTAATTTGCTCAAAAAAATAATATCCAAAATATGCTTTCCGACTTAAAATGATTCGCTGAACATGATCCCGTGGTCGGAAAAATTCCAAAAAATCGTGGAAAGCCGGAAAAGCCGTTATATTGGTAAAATTTTGATATATTTATAGCAAAAATTACATTGGGGTAAAAATATTTGAACACCCGTCATAAGTTGCAGAATACACTCTACTTTCAGATGCCGAAATTTGTTGTTGGTTATTTTAACATCCGCGCAACATAACATCAGCGCAAAAAGCACGAAAATTCATTAAAAAAAAGTACGTTCAATTTCTAGACCACCGAAAGTTAATTGACCTTTGGTCAGATTTGATAATATAACTCCTTTAGACTTTCGTTTATTGAGGTACCTTGAGTCTAGCCTACGTATGTCAAAAAGCCAAAATCAACTACCGAACTTCAAAATGAACAAATGAACGACGATTTGAAGCTCATCATTGAAATTTTGTCAAAAGAATGAAATTTTGAACGATTTCTTGAACGGAATCATTTTCCGTCTTAAACTGCATAGTTTTTTTTTATTTTTTTTTATTAAACTCTGCGTTCAATTAGGGACACCCTACACCATCCGATCGACAGACATCGAGCGATAAAGGCTCTTCGCGTACATGATTCCAAATTGACTTTCAGACATGAAATCCATGGTGAATGAAGGACATGATGAGACTGATCTTTTCGGAAAGATTGAAGCGGATAGTTACCTTTTTGGCCCTGAGTCATTTTCTAACAAATTCAAAGGACATTTTTTTCTTTCTCTTGAAAATTGAATTGAAGCAAATGTAAAAAGTCGATGGACATCTTTGCTAGGTCTTAGACAATCCAAGCTCTTAATCCTCCCTAAAAATCCTATGTCGGAGGAAGTCTTAAATCTTTAAAAAAATATAAGGATATAAGACTTATGATACAAGTTGCCGACGATGAACTTTTTAGACCTTTCCGGATCAAAAAAACGAAATCATGGGGTTTATCATGTGGATGCAATACAGCATTTGAAAGAGGACTAAAACACTTACGCAAGGACTACATAGCTCGAAACATTTTGTGTTCTAAAAATGTTTCAAACTGCAATCTGGTTTTTACAGTGTAAAGTACTTGTGGAATACAAAATGGATTTAATAAGGTCAAATTGTTCACACGCATCGCTGTTACCTAAGACCATATGTCCTATGAATGATCCTTATTTCATTGTGCGTAGTATAAATTTCCGCTGCGCCTCAGGATTTCATATGAAGATGACTAGAAGCGCTTGCATTGACCAAAAATTAACATAGTCCCACAAAATATCAATTAATAAAGATGGATTTTTAATCCAAGTTAAGAATTTTTCAAAATAAGGACATTTTCATCCAACTCAAGAGAGAACAGAAACATGCATGCTCCTTTCGAATAGCTTATCGTCAAAAATACAGTGTTTCAATGATAAATTGAATGTTCACATCCATTTCGCCAGGATCATATTTGTCTTTTTCTGGTTCCCGCGCAGCAATCAGTTTATTATGATCATAAATTATTGATTAATCGAAAGTGAATTGTTTGCGCTGTTCTTTACATACAATTCATTTATAATCGCGGTGCAAACAATAGCAGTAGCTTCCACGTGAACCTGGACCGTGTTAACTTCTTCCCTCGCAAGCTTCCAAGGAACATTCGATTGCTCTAAATCAATTTCGCTGCTAGCCACTGTGATTGCAGCGTTAGGCTGTCGGCGTGGTGGCTACTTAGTTTGCCTTCGTCGTCGCTGCTTATTGTTTACGTGCAATAATTTACCCAACTACAAGAACTTTATAGGATCTGGTCGGGAGACCTTACGAAAGTCCAAATTTAACACGATCGTGGGTCGATCAAGAAGTCACGATCGTTTTGATTGCATTTTACATTGTGCGGCAGTGGTTCTGGGTAAACCGATGGAGCCATCGAGGGCCAATCATGAACTTTATTTGTGCATACCCGTTTGTGTGTACATTGCAGGAGTAAAAGATCACTAAAACCAATCAGCACCGGGGCCAACAATAATAAGAGTTATTTTCACGGCATTCCTCGCAATGGAGCAGCTCCTCCACCACGCGCAGAAGAAGTTGAACGGATAGGTGGATGGCAGTGTTGCGAGCAAGACGGCCGAATAGTGGGAAACACTTTGTGACGGACTGTTGTTATGTTATGATTGTGGGAAAGATCAAATTGTTCGGTGAAGATAGTTCGTGGTGGCAAGATCGTTGACCAACTCCAAGAGAATTGTCTACAATTTTCTTTTCGGCCGGCGGTTTGCATGGGGCGATCATCACAAGGTGTGGTAGGTATGTATATTTCGGGAAGCCAATAAAAGACGAGAAAACAACGACAATGCATCATCCCATCGGCCATCCGAAAAAGTTAATTTAGTGGGAAGATTGTTATCTACCGTCGTCGTTTCAATTAACTAGGCTGGCAGCCGCAGAAGAGGTCCACATAAAAGTTGAGCAAAAAATTGTAATCTTTGCAAGGAAGTCGAATCTTGATGGATTGTTCTCAACGACTTCTACAATTCCATTTTAGTCTAGGCAATGATACATTCTTTTTGGGAAATAAGATCCGTCCATAACATTTGAAGCCGCACTTCTCTGCCAATGCAAAGCATTCTCACGATCGATGAGTCAATTCGGGCCACGTTTGTCGCTTCTTAAAATAGACATTCCGACGTCGTGGGATCTCTATGGGATTTGTTCCTTAGAACGACACAACAGTGGAACTAATTATTTTGATAGAACTCCAACCTCCCGCACCGATCGCTCCAGGAGTTTGATCTCTGCCTGCAGTCCGTGTGACAATAATTCCATCTTCATAAATATTATCACAAACGTCGATAGCTTATATCACCAATAATGCACTGTCCTCCCGCCGAAAGGGGACAATGTTTAGACTCCAGATAAATTGAACTGCAACGAACGTAATGAAGACGTTTCAAGAGAATCGTGCACTTGACGATTAGCGATAAACATCTTGAAGACATTTTTATTGGTAGAGATGATCTTAGAAGTGGTCTTGGTTCTAAGTTCGTGGAGGATATGATTGCGAGTGAACAGCAGCAGTTTGAACGTTTCAATGGTAATTTATTGCTAACCATGTTAATAATTAGAGTGCATAGATGATGGAAGGAATTTGAAGAGCTGCCCATCACAATGCATGCGAGTAACGATTAATACCGCGGGTTTTGGAACTGCTGCGAACGGATTCTCACCCGATTTTGAAATTTGAACATGAGTATCTGATAGCACAAGTACCTAAAACATGTTGTCATACCATCAACAATAATGAAGAAACTCTTCTTCAAATGTTTTTTTGAACAGCATTCAGCTGAACTGTGGAGCTATTGAGACATTCCTTATTTGGATTGATCACGATAGAGGCGAGTTTTGATAACTTTTCCGTTGTCATTTCTACTCGGCGATCCATTTCTTCCCTCGGTAACATTCCTTTCGTTTCTGTTGATTATCTTTCAAACCAAATTATGGTTTCAATCGAACCAGGAAAATAGAACTCAGTGCTTCCATTCACATAGGTGTCGGGGACCAGCATTGAATCCCTAACACTCAGATCGTAAAGCACTTGCGCTACCCAATACTCTTCAATAAATGCTGCAAAACTACAGATTAAATGCAATACTCAAATGTTTGCAAGCTTTTCTCGGAATTGGCTGGCGAGTGCGCGTTTATACTTCGAGAGGTGAACATCCTAAGTGTATACTATCTACATATATGCCGAATTTCCTCCCGATCTGAAGTGGCCAGTCGTCCTCTTTTCTTGTAAATCTATTAGAAGTAAAGTTATAGCTCTGGAAATTATGACAGGCTCACAAGATTGTGTCCTGGCACCCAGATGGAGTACGTACGTCCATCCATTTAGCACTGCATTCAAAATTTTAACACGTTGAATGCCTGCGAATATTTTTGGGTCATTTCATACTGCTGATAAAATACTGAGTCTTATTGTTCTCTTGTAAATCTCACTCCAATCCGAGTGCTCGGCAGTCAACGTGTTAAACATCATTTCGCATTACATGATTCATAATTGCCTAAACTACTACTATTGTGGTTTCTTTCAAATTCAATTAAATTAATGTCGTTGCAAAACTATTCAGTTGAATGCGTTTCTAGCTCAAGAACATGATGGTACTACATCACACATAATTTTTCCAGCTGTTCAGCTACGGTCCAGCAATTTTCCGCAATTTTGAATTGATAATTGGATATAAATCATTGTTGAGTGTGAAAATTTCAAATGATTTCCCAAGAAGTCAAAGTATTTTCATAGATTTGAAACTAGAGCAGCAATGCAACAAATATAGAGCAACTTACAATAGTTTTTCATACTTGGCAACAGTTGAAGATGAGGTCAATTCTTGGTTTCGGGGCTGTTGTTGCTCCATTCTTGATGATCAGGACGGGCGCAGCTGAGCTTCAATAAATTTTCGACCAAAATCAAGTGGGGCTAAACTTCTTAACACCATCAAATCTACTTCCATTTATAACAGTTTTGTAACTTAAACAAAGTATGATTGAACCATCTGTACTAATTCACAGAAATATCCTTAGCAGCCTTTTAACTTGAAGGGTGAAACAGTAAACTGGATTCAGTATAGGAGCAAATGAAATTTTATGTCCGTTTCTTTAATACATTTTGCAGAAAAGATTTTCTTGAGGTAAATATTGCCAAATGATGAAAAAAATGGTTTTGGAGTCAAAGCTGATTATTTTCGTGAGAATTTAAGATGTTTTCTAAAAATCCATAAGCGTTGAACACTCCATATATTAGAGAACGATATCCGCTACAATTTTAAAGAATACTTTTTGAGTGCATCATTGGTGGTTGAAAAATAAGCGTATCGCCTAAATACTTGCAGCTAGCAATGTCCACCCAGACAAGGCATTCACTCCCCTTCAGTAAAAAAACGGACAATCCTTAACACAAAAATCGATCAATAAAATGATTTAATCCGAATGTCACCACGCTAACCGTTCGCCACCCCCTACGAAGCATGTTAAACCGCACGGATTGTACTCAACAATGCATCGTGTTGAACATGTCTGAGTCATTGTTAAGTGGTGGGAGGGTGGATGACTCGGAATGGGGTGGTTAGTTAATGCTAAAATATCCATCGCGCCAAAATCCTGACCAAATCCTCGGGGGTGAAATTGAATGTTCATGATGTTGTAACCCTTGTGGCGCCTCGAGATATGCTCGCCTTTGAATATACAATAACGCGCCCCATAAAGTATCTGTGTGAAAGCCAGTTAAATAGTAGAGTTATCGGGGGATGCACGTTCGTCCTGGCTTGATTTTTGCAAGGCTGGTAAGGAGAGAGTATGTCTTGATAACAACAGTGGGCTGAGATATGAAATTGGTGGCAGTCAATGTCTGTAAACACACGTGCAGCCACTTACATATTTGTTAATATTTGATGATGTCGTTAACTGGTGCTAATAATTAGGGGTGCTTACGTCAGGGAGTGGATTGGATATTTGACCATAAATTAACCTTTGATTAATTCTTCAGTTAATTGTCTATAATTCATGTCGTTAAGTCGTTCGGACAGGCTAGTCGTTATCATTCAAATCCTTGCAATATTTTGCTGATAGTTGTTTTGGACCTTTAAACATTCACTGAAATTTCGCTGCATTGCCATTCACATGTCCACTGAAATTCGCTTCTGCGTGTCGACCAAAAAAACCACCCTAGCAAGTCACTTGAATTTCCATTTCAGGACCAAACTACTGGCAGATGTACATCGTCATCCCTCGAGGAAAATTTCTAAAGACCATTAAAATGAACACCTTTCGTTTCCCTTCGAGTTTCACTACATACACGTACCCTGTCCTCAATAATTGTGCACCTCTATCATATAGAAACGGGCACTAACGCATCGGTATATAGCAGCAGAGCCACATAAATAGAAGCCACTTTCGATCGAAGGGTAGTTTGAACAGATGTAACTGACTGAACTTCTTCGACGCTATTTTTTCAACTTCGGCGTTCTTGAAAATCTTGATCCACCCCAATGTACACATACTTTAAAGCGATATGGTTTCGTAGTAGCGCGCATTTTAAGGGAGACGATTTTATTTTTGTACCTTGAGTGGAAAACATTTCGAAGGTAGTCAAATAAAATGGCCAAGCTAATGGATAGCAGCATATGCACGACAGATGTATCTTTTTCGTGAGGTGTAGTTGCTGCCACGATTGTAAATACACGCGTGGAGATTGGGATTGAAGGAAAAGTTCCAGATACTTCTGGTCGAATTCGAATGTGTACTAAGCAAATAATGCCATCCCGACATAATAAACTGCAGTCAAACTTTAAATTGATGATCAATTCAAACCTCTTATCTAAACCAAACGAAACCTGGACAATTACATGTGAAAAGTTTATTGGCTCTAGTCGACAAGACTTCCAATCAGTTTGTGTACTAACATTTAGACTTTGTTGAAATTAAACGCGCGAGTATTCGAAAAGTGGATTGAATCGCGTTTTGTAGTGCTCACTTGAAGTTGTTGCTGCTCACCACTAACATTTAGGCTTGCAAAGGACTATGAAAATGATCCTTACGCAAGTTGACGAGTGGAATTTGAAATATCAATGTCTCTTGGTATGATTCAGACAAGAAAACCCCCTAAAAAGTGTAAGTTTCCAAGATGTTTAATCTAAATTTATAATTAAAAACTTTTTAATCCCTCTAAACCCGATGAGTTTAGATTTTCACTTGGTGCATATTGATTTATAACTTTTATGCTACTTCCACTTCATAAAAATGGGCAAACATTTATATTGATATTTTTTTAACACATTTAGTGTCATGGGAATCGATGGTGACCAACATGGAGTTTGTTCACATCGCCTTGGGGGTCACCAGTTACCAACAACACATGCAAAAAACATAATACAAAATGATATTTGTCTGACGGTCAAGCTTTGCAAAATAAGCGTGGCATACAACGTGTTAAATGTTTATTTATAATAAATATTTGTGGTCATTCAAGTTTCCATGTTTGTATGAAGAAAACATAGAATTATTTCACCTTATTTAGTACCGAGTGTAGCCTGAAATCAATGGGAAGTTTGATTTTTCTCTTTTAACACCGGACTTAACGACCTTTTGCTATTTTATATAGTCAAATCGATTGTTATTGATGTTAAATTATTCATTTTATAACGCTAGAAATAAATCTCAACTACAAGCGCTAGAGTGTATTATAGCAGCTTAGTCGTGCGATTGTCATCCACACTTTTACACTAAATTGATTCTTTTTGTTACTTTTAAACATTGATGCATCCTTGCATGTAATAATGTCATTAATTTATTCAAATTCCTCTAATTTCAGCACGACGCAGTCCGACATCATGTCCGGGTCCAAATAATCTACCGCCACTTCAATTCCATACAGTGCATGGCGACAATATTCGGATATCGCGCGATGGAACGGTGGCACGACGTTATGAAAGCTTTTGTCGTGCCGTGACCTTCTCGGCACGTCCTGTTCGGGTGAACGAACGTGTTTGCGTGAAATTCATCGATGTAGCGAACAATTGGAATGGTGGCATTCGGTTCGGCTTCACCAGTCACGATCCTACCAGTTTGGAGAGCTCGTTGCCGAAATATGCATGTCCCGATTTGACGAATCGTCCGGGATTTTGGGCGAAGGCGCTGCACGAACAGTATTGCGAAAAGGATAATGTGCTGTTCTATTATGTGAACTCGGCGGGTGATGTCGTTTATGGTATAAATGGCGACGAGAAGGGGGTGATTTTTAGCGGAATTGATACCAGAGGATCGTTGTGGACTTTGTTAGACATTTATGGCAATTGTACGGCTGTGGAGTTTTTGGATGCTAGAATCTACATGTACCAGCAATCGGCTGGGTATCAGCAACGCAGATCACTACCGGAAACCGAAGTGGATAGGGTGGTTGTGCCTTCCTTGCAGTCTTTGAACTTGACCGATGATTCCTCTTCAACACTGCCTACGGTTAGATATAATGCAAATGGTCGTTTGATCCCTGTTCCGTTTCACATAACTAAAGGAAGGAATGTCCGATTGTCTGCGGACCGCTTTATCGCCACCAGGACAGAGACTGATTTCTGCCAAGGCTACGTGTTCACAGCACGTCCGCTCCGAATCGGAGAGAAAGTGATCGTGCAGATCCTCAAGACTGAACATATGTATGTTGGCGCCTTGGCGTTGGGTTTGACATCGTGCAATCCTGCTACGCTGCAGCCGTCCGATTTGCCCGATGACTCCGACTTTCTGCTGGACCGCCCTGAGTATTGGGTGGTGAGCAAGGACATCGCCTCAACACCTCAACGGGGCGATGAGATAGCGTTCTGTGTCACGCCCAGCGGAGAAGTGACCATCAGCAAAAATGAAGGAGCACCTATCGTCGTGATGCACGTCGATCAGAGTCTTCAGCTCTGGGCGTTCCTCGATGTTTACGGATCGACACAAAGTGTCCGAGTGTTCCGTCAACCGCCCGTCAATCCTCCGCAACTGCACCAAGCGTGCGGGGTAGTCTCGCAAATGCCTACATCGCCGCGACGACTACAAGTGGCTTTGCCTGCCTCCGAATCGGTGAATAGTTTGAACGCACAACTTTCGGATAGTCGTAAGGTCCCTGCGCAAGCAGCCGTTATTGCGGCCACGCCAACAGCTTTAACGGCAGCCACGCCCACAACGAACGGCAGGATGATCAGTGTCCCGTCCAATGGGGAGATGATACAAATCCAGCCTGGCGGCACTGTTCTGGTAGTGAATCTGCCGCCAGCACACGCGGAAATCGCCCAGCCGGGCGGTAGCCAAATCCGAAATAGTCAACTTCCAGTTGGAGCGGTGAATGCTGGAGCGCCAGGATTCAGTGCTACCATGTTGTCGAATGGAAGTAGCACGTATATAGAGGTGAGTAGTCGAATAGTTGGTGGCTCTTATATGAAGCTGGAATAATATCCTTATAGTGTAGTCATAGACTTTATGTGTTGACTTTAACATCAGCTACTTCGTTGTGATCAACTGTGGTTGTACGATGAAATTAGAATGAAGATGTCCATTCAATGCGGCTTTCCCTGATGCTCCCAGCCGAAGCAGACGATTCTGTCTTCAAAGATTCATAGCTCTGATGCGTGCAGAATGACATGCACTGATACAACTCACTTTTTTAAGCCTTTATGAATATCTTGGGTGATTTTTTTTCATTTTGGAAATCCTCCAGTGTACATGCGGCTGTAATACTGTATTTGCGCCGAAATCGAAGAATCCTTTCATGTGTAATCTCTAAATTCAAATGGACACATTCTAGAAATGAAGCACTATCATTTCCTGGCTGTAGAAAGTGAACTCTCTCCATACTTTATATCAGTTCCATATATTTTTTTGCGAAACAATGCCTGTCGCTGCATTTTCAATCCCATTTTCGAACTTCTTTATCAAAAAATCTATTTAAAAAAATTCAATTTCAACTAGCATTGTGTTCTTTTATTGCAGCCGTGCCTCGTAGCGTCGTCCGCCAACTCGTATAACACGTTGAACCAATGGAAGGACACTAGCGGAACGGGCGATAGTAGCAATTCCGGGGCGGAGTGTACCATTTGCTATGAGAATCAAATCGATTCCGTGCTGTACATGTGCGGTCACATGTGCATGTGCTACGAATGTGCAATCGAACAATGGAGAGGAGTCGGCGGTGGACAATGTCCACTGTGCCGGGCTGTGATTCGGGATGTCATTCGCACATATACAACGTGATAGGTGTCGGGAATGTTTGCCACCTCAATTGGAATTGTAGCATTGCTGCATGCGATCGCTACCAACTACTACCCTGCCACCCCTGCACTACAATCGCTACGTCGACTACGACTTCCATAAAGTTGCAACAACAAATTGATTGAAAGGTTCTTATAGAACCAAATTATCGTTATTTCGTGCGCTAGACACTATGATAAACAATATATTCCTACGATATTCAAATAAATAATAATAAAAATTAATGGACGAGCGGAAGAATCGGCCAGTTCGAATTCACAGCAGTCGTGGCAACATTTCGCTTGACCACTCCCGGCACGGTACGATCCGATCCGTTCAATTCAACTCGAAAATTCCAATATTGGAGAAAAGTACATACATATTCGTTTCAAACACAAAGTCACATACAACATCGTGTACATAAATTATTTATTTTATTGTTAAATAATTTTAAAGTGTCGCTAGACCACTTTCCAAATTGTTTTTCGAGTTTTACCGTATTGTTCTTTTCATTTCTTTTATTGAAAATGTAGACCAAAGCATTAAAATGTAACAAAATCTCCTTTTGCCTTGTATTGCACAAGACGCCACACTCCCGCGACATATTTCGTATCTCTACATAATAGCATCTCTAAATGTATTATTTATATTATTGTGATTATTTTTATTAAGTATTTTACTTTAATTTTATTAATTTAAAACATATAATAAACGAATAATCGACAAGATAACACGTAACATCCAATCTATGCATGACTAAACCGACAGACGACAAACACTCACATTTTCGTTATTTACAAATACGAAAATTATTGTTCACTGATAATGATTCGAGTCCAAAAAGGATAATCACATTTATAGCGTACACAGAATTTTCAATATGTTGTTCAAGCCACGAATTTTAATTGCATGCAAGTGACGAATATACAAAGGCCAAATACACATAATTAGGGATGTTATGGAACGACAAAATATCGTATTAGCTCCAACCGTTCCAGCTCCACCAGCGTATTAGATTCCCTTAAGCGTTCCAGCTCCAAACGGCTCCGAGTTTCAACTTAATTTTGGTTGTTAGAAACGATGATATTCGTGGTTGTGACTGAGCGGGTAGATACATATAAAGATTTTGCAGTCGGAGTTATCGAACACTGTGGGCCAAGGGGCTAATGACAGGAAGCGATTGCTCACATTGCCCAGAAGCTGAACTAGAACTAGTGCTTACCGTCATGTTTGTTTCACACTCAGTTTCTTTCATTATCGTCATCGTTCTGGAGCTATCAGTATCAGCTTCGGCTTCGGCTACAGTATCGGTTTCGGCTCCGGCTCCAGTATCGGTTCCGGCTCCAGTTCCAGTCTACATATATGAATTTTGGAGAAACAGCTCCGACCGGAGCCAATATGTGATTCACGTTGGAGCCGTTCCAAACCGTTCCGAGTGCGTATTAGGTTCCGTGGAACGGCTCCACTAATTTCGAACCATCCCTACACATAATGAATAAATAAATAAATAGGAAAAACAAAATATTATGATAATTAGCAACGAACAAATTGATTGAAAAAGATTTATATACTCACCATGTGACGAGAAATATAGAAAGTAAGGTCAGTTAGTTCACGTGGTTAAGTATAGTTATGTATGTAAGCGAGGAAACATTTTTAGGGATCGGAACTTCTAGTTAATATAGCTTGAGGCCAAAAACAAACATTTATTTGACTAACAATGTGTGATGTAATCGTTGAAAAAGTATGCATCTTATCGTTGAGACAACTCCAAACACATAGCTACGATCCTGTTGAATCCAATCCTGATGAGTGCAGCTTCAGCTACTCGAAACGAGTGAAACTTCCTTTGTTAATAGTGTCAGAAAGTCTTGCACAGCTCAAGTTCAGATTGTTTTCAATGAATTCCCTACGCATGATGGGAATACTTGTTGCCTCAATTAATTCTGAAAACAGAGCCGATTTCCGATAAATTCGGTATTATCGATTTGCTGAAATATTTGAATAACAGTTCCTTTGTAGCAGTTCCTAGAAAACGAAAACGATTTGCCTTTCTCAAAAACAAATTACACAATGTATATTCGCTGGAGCATGGATCCTTGCTGCACAGTGTCCTCTCCCTGCCACAGTAGCATTTGAAACTCTCAACTGTGAGTTGTGCGATTTTATGTTGTCACGAAGACCACTTAAACGAATTTCGCTAGAACCGTACTAACATTTAATCCAATAAAACGATCTAAGCATTGCCCGATATTCAGAAGTGAATTACAAAAAATAGCTGAAATGATTTTCACACTGCTACAATATTATGAGACAAACATCAAATTGGTGAATAATTATTACATTATGATAAAATATCTCGAATTCAGGTTGACCTTAATCTCTATTAGTATTTTAATTCAATTACATGTTGAGTTCAAGCTTGCTACTTTTAATTCCCAATTAAAAACAATTATTTAAATATGATCACAATTCAGGCGAACACATACACAAATCTGTAACGATAAGCTAGAATTATGTTTGTATCTTTAACACTATTTATGCATTCTTTTACATTTTTCTATTTAAACTTAGTTCATAGCTTATATATACATAAATATTTACATATTACGAAACATAGTTTGTATAATTTGTCGTCATTTTACAATGCTTTATACATACAGACACACACACCCGCACAAACAATCTAATATTATTATTATTTTTTGTATTTTTCCCAATTATTTTCTAGTCAATGAAATGCGAAATTAGATCAAATGAAATGATAAATTGAATGAAATTGCAAACAATATTATGCTATTAGTAGGTAGATATCAATTTTTGTAGCAATTCACTATACAAATTCATAACCGTATCGATTTTGATAGACCCGAATAAAATTTAATCGTGAATTAATAAAAGAAAAATATTGCTGCCAAAAAGAAAGACAGAGAAATACCCAAAATCAATCAATCGTTATAAATGAACGTTTGTCGAAATATAATAATTTGATTCATTTCGATTGAAATATTTCCTTTTGGCATGTAACATCCATCCAATCGATTTTATAGTTGAGATGCCTACTTTTAAATAAAAATTAAATTGTTAGTTTCAACGGAATAACCAATTATTTGTCAAGTAAAAACGAAAAGGACGGATGCGAGCATGAATAAAAAGTTTTGTTAATCAAGAAATCATTTTCGTTCGAATGTTACCTATTTTTTTGCGTCGAAAATTAAATGATTGATTTCTTTTTAATTATTATTTAAATAAATGAATACAAAAGCATTATGTACATATTAAAAATACAGAATATGAAAAATAAAACACATGATAAATAGATATTGGTTGTTTTATTCAATTTTCAACGAAAGATACGATTTGTTGAAATCGGTTCTTGGGGATTCGCCGGAATGAACAGAAGTTACAAAAGCCATTCTTTTCTCTTTGAAGGATAAGTAATCGAGAGAAGCATTAATGCACGATTTACGTTAAATTTCAGGATGAATGCTTTCCTTGGAACTTTTCCAGCACCAATGTCTCGCATGTGAGTCGTATCGGACCAAATAACCCGTGTCCAATCATCTGTGTTGAAATTTATGTATTTTTTAGCAAAATCGAAGCTTAATTTTTTGTGACGTGCGGTGAGTAGAGGCTTTTTCATTTTTGCCCTTCCCTTGAATCCTTTTTTCTTCAACATTTTGCGAACTGTTTCAAGAGTTACATTCAATCCTTGTTCCTGATGTAACTTCTGTTTAATTTGAACCGCATTATCGCAAGCTCCTGTCATAATGTTGTGCACAATCTTTCTTTGCGTGCGATTAGTCAAAATCGGCTCCCTTTCAGGCAAATTTTTCGGGTAAGAATTGGCAAAATTTTGTCGGATTTTCGATACTGAGCCCACGGAAACTCCCACTTGTGCTGCTATCGTTCGGTGTGAGTCGCCTTTCATCAGTAATCTTTTGATTTCGTCGACTACATTTTGGCGAATGAGTTTCATGACTCTGGGTAATTGTTAGCAGCTTTCTAAGCAAATCTTTTTATTTAATAATTTACGCTGTTACCTGAATTAAAATTTGCTTCCCTTAAGCTTTCCCGAAATGAAGAGTTTTCCTACATACAATTTTTTTTAAGCAGAAATTATTTCTTTACAAACAATTTCTACATATATAAACAAAATAATAATGAAATTATGTGTGTATATGTTTATATTATATGAAAATTTTAATAAAATAACGAATTTACAGATAATTAAAACTAATTTTCCCGTAGAACGAAAATAATCCAGAATTTCGGTTTGTTCCTTCATCATTTTATTTCTGACCTCTCGTCTCATTTCTCGTAGTTTTAATATTTTTGTGTAGTCAGCATTTTCTTGTTCAAAATGATTGAGACGAGTTTCGATACTTTCTATGGCCTTTGAATGAGGATTTTTTTCTTTGTTCGTCTCTATTAAGAGTTCTTCTTTACTGTCTGATTCTGATTGAAGTTCAAATGTAGAAGTGCTGCTTTTATTCAACTCAGCTATTTCCACATCACTTAATTTTTCATATCCATCCGAATTTTTATCTACATTAAGCCAACCAAGCATGTCCGCCTGATCGACATCAGGGAAACCTGACTGAGCCCATAGCTAACAATTCGTCAACTTGGTTTTCAGGAGTCAAAGAGTCATTAGAAGACTGATCAAGTTCAGGGTCAAGAACTTTGGTCCATGCCAATCAATTTAAATGCAGAATTCGGTAAATCATTCCAAGCTCCCCACTAGCAAAAATTGCGTCTTTTACTGCTCATTTTTTCAAAATTTCTTGTAGATTTTATTTTTCTGCCACTTCAAGATGAAATGGTAAAAATATTTTCTTGTATCGCCTTCTTAAACTAGAAATAACTCCCTGGTCCATACGCTGCATCAGTGAAGTAACATTTGCGGATAAGAAATGAACGAAAATCGAGTCATCATCAGATTTCAAAATTGACTGACCAGGATGGGATGGAGCGTTGTCAAGAAGTAGTACAGCTGTCTGAGGAAGCCCTTATTTTTCCAGATGATCACACACGGAAGGCACAAATTTCTCCTTAAACCACGTCGTAAATATCGCTTGATTCATCCAGGCTTTGGGACGATTGTAGTAATCACAAGGAAGACTCCTCACTTCGGTTTCCTTAAATGACCGTGGTTTTTTTTTAGCTTTTCTCATTACAGCGAACTTTAATTTGTGTGTTCCCCTCTCTTTGTTGGACTTTTGACCAGGAGCTGATTTTTCCGATTGTAAAGCTAGTGGTCCAAAAGGCAACATCTTCCAAAATAAACCGGTTTCATCGGCATTATAAATTTGTTCATCATACAAATTGAATTCACTTTTTAAAGCGGCAAAGTTTTGATTAAAAAATGATGCAGCAACAATATCGCCGCTCAGAATCTCACCTTGAATCTCGAGTTGCCTAATAAGATGGCGTTTTTTAAAACTACTAAGTCAACCTTGCGAAGCGGAGAAAGGCTCATCAATTTTTAATTCTTTATAAAACCATCGGTCCGGAAGTGGGAAGTCCTTCTAAGCGTTCTTGCTTGAACCACTGGGAAACGGCTCTATCGTGTTACACCATGGTTGATGTCTTCAAAGTTTTCCGGGGAGCATCCGAAGCAATTGATTCCACCGAACAAACGAATTGCAGAATGTCTTTTCTATTTTTTATTATATCCCGGACAGTTTGTTCGCAAATTTCGATTTTTTTTACACTTTCACCTTTATCATTAACGCGATTTATAATTTCAACTTTTTTTCGAGTGATAAATCGATACGTTTACGTTTTGTCGACATTTTCGATGCGTACAGTTCAAATTATTGAACAACACTGAAATAAGATGTTAAGACGTAATACGTTAGGGGAAGAGTTTCGCTGAATTTTCAAACGTAAATATTAGACGGAGGATTTTGTTTAAAAGTGTCAACATCAGAAGTTCATAAATGATTACTTTTCAGAAATGACTCATTGCTCATATGTACGAGTATTTGTTCCTTCACCGTTCATGTGCATTTAAATTTTATTAGAACATTCAAATACAACGCTGGAAAATTAAATACAAAATAAATACACAGATGAAAAAAAAATCCCGGGTTAATCAGGAAAATTAAAGAAAAAAATAATATAGAAAAAAACACCGGATAATCAAGGTTCCACTGTATTATTTTTTTTCTTCATGAAACCGCAATATTTGTAACTACAAATCAGCTTTTGTTCAACACAACCCAAACTAAGCTATCTATTTTGCATCACGGACAATGGATCAACTTCAACTTATCATATAACTACCGCAACTATTATTTTTTTCAATTAAATTAGATAGTTGTATTTTACCACTAATTATATTTTAACGAGTCGTGAAATATTTTGTTAGCCACTGTACGATTTCTTCGAGAATGTTTCGCAATGCAAGCTTTTTGTTGGTTCAAGTATCGACTAGTGCATTTGTTTACGGTAAAACTTTAGGTATTTGTTGTTGGGAGTTTTCCGTTGAATTTCGAGGGTGAAACGAAAGCAGCAATTATTTTCTCGAATTATCTATGGTCTTTGACTACGTATCAAGTACTACATTGAGCACCCAATATGTTAAGGCTCGTTGGTCTAGGGGTATGATTCTCGCTTCGGGTGCGAGAGGTCCCGGGTTCAATTCCCGGACGAGCCCGGGCTGCGTGCTCTTTTGTTAAATAATTTTTTTAACTGTCTTTCTTTTAATTAAATCAAAAGTTGTCCACTCTTGATTCTTTGAAAGCGTTTAAGCCCGAAGAATACAACTTTACGTTTCGTAGTCTGCAAGCAAATTGCTAGCACCAATTGTGGTTTCCATAATTTTTTTTAAGGTTTACGTGCGAGGGTAGCGTTTGCCTAATGTACAGCCTTGTGTGGACATGTAACGTACGAATCAAATAATTTATGATATTTACGAGATTATTTGTAAGGACTTGATTAGAAGTGAACATGCAGAACAGTTAGATGGTAAATATAACAAATTGCAGGCATGGAATAGTGTTTTTCAAAAGTTATCCCAAAGATTTATCTTCGATGATTGCAGCTTGTAATAGATGTGCTGTTAGTTAAGAATCCAATGATCGAATAAAATTACCGGAGAATAATTTAAGTATTTAGGGAAAATGATTGAGCTCCAATAAATGTGTAAAAAATACGCGAGGTAAGATGAAAAATAAAGATTGCTACTTATTTGAACGCAAAATATAATTTTCATAGCCTATTTTCATTTCCACGAAATTACGTAGTTTGGGCTCGATTCATGATTTTTATCAGTTTCAGGTTGAAAACTACGTATTTTTTGATGCACTTCCAAATTACCTTCAGAACGTAGTTTGAACAAAATCACGGATCAAAACAAGGTTGTAATCGATGTTGCAATATGCGATAGATGTCGTTGGTTGATGCTTTCGAGTTCACCACAGTGTTTGACACATTATGTCAAAATAATGTAATGCTTCTAACGAGAGTTTGTCCACTACAGAATAAATAAATCGAATTCATATCGGCGTGAACGAAAATAACTCCTTCAAATATATTTTCATCGACTTTTCCTTTGGTCCTCAAGAGGAAAAATGACATTTTTTTTTCGTCGTTGGGAAGTGGAAATACCGATTTGCTCCTGCTTCTCGGCATGTCAGATTTTTACCGACTAAAATCACCTCCGCCTCCTCCACACCTCTCAATCCATCACTCATTGCTTGCATTGTCCGTGTGCAATGTATTTCCTGAATGCTTGTTCATTTGCTTAGTACTTCCCAGACGATGTACATCGGTATAAGGGATAGTATCAGTATCTCAACAATTTTTATTCAGAGTTCAGTATATCCAATTTCGTTTCACATTTGTAGAATAAATCTTAGCGTTCTTAATTATTGAATTGAGTTCTCAGTAAATGTTTACGTAGCATGATAAATGAATTATCTAGAGATCAGCTCTTATAAATATTTAGGCGTCCATTATCTTGAAACCATAACTGTTTTCCATCCATAAACCGTTCACCGTTTACAATGCAATCTACACATCCCCCTCTGCGGATTTAGTACTAAATGAAAGACATGCTGATTAAGGAGTTTCAACGTGCCAGATAATTTTTATTTCACCACACACACACACACACTCACCTACAAAAATCCACACAATTGTGTTCGGAAAAATATGACGCAGTTGCATAAGTTTAAATTTAGCGCGCAAAATTTAATTCTGCAGTATCATGTAGAGATCTCATACTAAAAAATGGAATTGGATGGAAGGAAGCCTAGCACATCGAAAT
Organism: Oxycera nigricornis; assembly: GCA_963942545.1. Classification (NCBI taxonomy): domain Eukaryota; kingdom Metazoa; phylum Arthropoda; class Insecta; order Diptera; family Stratiomyidae; genus Oxycera; species Oxycera nigricornis. Next base: position 8,902,562 of record OZ012659.1, read on the forward strand.
TAATATCCACAACAAAGAATCTTTTCTAAATACAACGAAATTAATTGCTTCTACCACCGAATTTTTTTGGAAATTATTTGTGACATTTTTTAATTGATTTTAAATCAATTTAAAACATATACAAATTTTAATGTAAGTCATTCGGATACTTAAACCTTCCACCTACCCGAGACGCAAGCTCTTTGCAGAGCCAGCATTCGCCGCGCATTCCCTTCCCCAGTATTTCATGACCAAGCGAACATTTTTCGCCTGGTGTCCTGGCCAGGCGAGCTGCTCTTTGCAGTTTGTGATTCAATCAACGCAACGCCTAGCTAGTATGCAAGCTGGCCACTCTCGGCGCGGACGATAGCTGCTCGAGCGAGCGTTGCATATCCGAAGGAACTGTGACTTTTCCAGGGCTGCGCTCAAAGGGGCCTGTTTGTCGGTGCGGAAAGTTCGAATTTCCTTGCGGACCGCAATTTCCGGGCTGTTTGTGACTGTGGGACAGACAGCGAGATGATCCGCGCGGTGGTTGTTGCGGTTATTTTTAATTCATCTCGCGATTAAATTGATTGCGCGGGGCTGAGGTGGTGCCGCCGTCGACGCTCGGTCTTTCTTGTTCAGGCGGCGTGGAGTGAAAGTCAGTTCGGCCGCTGCGAAAGTGGAGTGCACAAGTCTCGCGTAGCCCCATTTCCGTGTTTCCGTGCGTCCGCTTTTCCCAGCGTCGTGACCGTGGCGTGAGTGTGCTCTGTTCCTTCCGTCCGCGCGACTGGCATGGTTGTCGGCGCGGCGAGCGGCCGAAAGGGACGCAGGCTGGATATGTGCGGGCGTTCGTGAAAATAGAGCCCAGCGGGTTCGGCGACCAAGCAAGGACCTGGGAAAGTGACAGGTAACGGAGCCGTCCATGATCCTCCCACGCTGCTAGGTGCGTTTGCTGCCGTGTCGGTTGTGAGCCAACGGGCGGACGTGTGCGGTGAGTCCTGCGTGGCCGCGGAGGCGCCCGGAGAGGACTCCATCTTGGCGCTCGTCCTTCGGCCGAGGCTCCGCATGAACAGCAGTCTTCGATGTGGCGGAACGCAGAGGTGTAGCGTGTTTGAGCCGTGGGCAAGGCCGCAAAGCCGAATCAAAAAGGTACCGTGTGAATGGCTTGAAACTTGTTTAGTCCTTTTTTCGGTTTTCATCGTTTAAAGTCCTCGCTGAAGCTCCCCTTTACCACGAGCTGCCATTCGATCGCAAGGAAACCTACATCCCTCTGTCTGTTAGTTCCAGCTTGATGAACTGCTTTTCGCGCCAGACGTGACCTTTTGCAGAATCCTCCGTGGCTGCGTCCGTCGGCTCGCATTGCCTCGTGAGCGAGTCCTTGCAAGGTCATCGCGTTTGTTGGCGAACGCACTCTGGCATTCCTGCGGGAGCGCAATATACGCATGAATGGTATCTATTGTACAGTCAACGACGAAAGAATGGAGAAGCCTGCCTAGTGTGTCTGAAAAGTGGACGAAGTATAAATGTACAGTTTGTGCGTATAATCTGATCGGGGGTACAACAGGAAGACTCCCAAAAGCCCATTTGAATTGCCAAGAAATCCGGAGTGTAAAAATATTTTCTGTCATTGTCGCAACATTTCGAAAACACCCCGCGAAGGTTGGTTTTCTCAAAAATATGTATTAGCTGAATAAATGGTGACCGATGTTCCCACGTGCAACAGACGTGGTTAACAGGTGCTGCAAGAAATAAAAACTCAACAATACTGACGGATCTATGAAGGGCGCTACGGGGGCTGCAACTCCCACTAATTACGAAAAAATAAAAACAGTATCACAGCAAACATTTCGTTACAAACATATTAATGATAATCTATTTATTGAAAACCAAGCACCCTAAAGTGCGCGTCAATATATAGACAACACATTGAAATATGCAAGTATGGAGCACATGTTTTAAGGACTTTCAGTATTCAAAATTTAAGA